>CM036908.1:8821291-10026791 GCA_020800305.1 Porphyrio hochstetteri | reverse complement strand
GTTATTACTTCTTGATTTCTCTTTTGGCAGATTAAGACACTGAAGCAGGAGCTGATTGATTTGAAACAGCAAGTGCAAGAAGAGAAGCAGCAGCTGGTGAATGAACTTTTTGTCCTCAGAACAGTGGGATCTTCTGAGCAGGCTGAAAAGTAGTTCTGATTTCAGTATGAGGAGCAAGCTAGGGTGGTTAACTGTTACAGGTTTTGATACAAAAATAATACATGGAAAAAGAAGTAAAACAACCCCAGTGGTGCTATGGGAGTTATCCCATAACTCTGCAGTATTATTTCAGACAGTAGTGGGAATATTTTATAGCATCTGAAATAGTATTAGGAATGGGTAATGGTGAGGCCAGAGGCACAGCAGAAACATGTTTCTTTTTGCTGGGGTAAACAATATCTACTTTGAATTCTTCTATAGTTCACCTTCACTCATTAGTGTTGAACTAAGAATTCTTTAAAAGAACTGAGAAAATGATAATTTGTTAATCTGGCTCCCAGTAAGAAACACTGTCCTCATCTGCACTTTAAGACAGTTACCTCCCATCAAGCAGAATCCACGAGGAACTTTCACCCTCAAACTGCAAAGAGCAGAAAAGGCCATACGTGGCAGATGTGGTGGGCTGACCTCAGTTGGACTCCAGGTTCCCACCAAGCTGCTTTATCACTCTGCTCCTCAGCTGTACAGGGTGAGAAAAAATACCATGAAAGGCTCACAGGTTGGAGTAAGGACAGGGAAATTGGTCAGCACTTGCTGTCACAGGTTAAATAGACTTGACTCAGGGAAATTAATTTATTACCAATCAGGTCAGAGTAGGAGGATGAGAAATAAAACCAACTCTCAAACCACCTTACCCCTCTGACTCCTCCCTTCTTTCCAGGCTCAATTTCCCCCTCTGGGGGATGGGGCCTGTGGTCAGTTCATCACATGTGGTCTCTGCTGCTCCTTCCTCTTTAGATTCTTCCCCTACTCCAGCTCCCCTGCTCTGGGGCCTGGAGCACCTCCTCCTCCCCATCCTTCTTCACTGGCTGGTGTCTGCAGGGTCGTTCCTCTCTTCTCACTGCCTACAGCTTGTTGCTCAGTTGTTTGGGGAGGGGGGGGTCCCCCTTCTTAACTCTTATCCAGAATGCCTGCCACCATTTCTGATGGGCTTGGCCATGGACAGTGGCAGGTCCATCATCTTCTTGCTGAAGCAACGCCTGTAGCCCCCCTGCTACCAAAACCTTTCCATGCAAACCCAATACAATGATATTATGGATGTTGCTTTAAACTTCCTATTAATTCCTAGACTTGTTATTTTGCTGGAGGGTACCTACTGCTGAGTCTGCAGCTTTTCTTATAATGACAAATTCCTTGTTTTTTTAGATTGCTGAAGGTCAGTATAATTTCAGATATTCAGTTCTGTGTGCTCCATGCTTTATGATATGATGTTTGGTGATTGGTTTCATTTTGCTTTCTCATTGCTGAGAATTTCTGATTTGCAGGCACACTATTATGCCCAACAAATAAAAGAACTGGAAGAGAAATTTCAGAAAAAAGTTGAAGAAGTTGGCCAAATTAAATTACAACTGAAATTAATAAACAAGTTCCACAGGGAGAAAGCAGCTGTGGAGAAAGAACTGGAAGATGTAAGCTTGTCATAAATGTGGGTTTGCAATATTTAGTTAAAAAGCAACTTTTCTGTCTGATGGCAGCATAGAGCTTGGGAGTGGAGGAGAACAGACAAGGCTGAACTACTGGCTTGTTTTCTTTACAGTTTACAGAGAGGAAAAGCACTAGGTTGATAAAACACAAGTTCTGTAGCCAGCTCTCCCTTCTGTAATGGTCCAGTGGTTTGGGTTAGGGTTGTTTTGGGTTGTTGCACAGTAACATGGAATGGTACAAACGTACCAGGATGGACTAGAGCATCCAGTGCACTTGTGTGTATGGAGGAGCTAGCAATTGCCTATAAGCAGTATATGTCTGAGTCATTTCTCCCTGGTCAGCTCAGTTAGGATGTGAAAGCTAATATTGTATCATCTTTTCAACCACACAAGCCTTTTAGAACATAAAACTAAGGGACTGTCTTTACTAAGAGTTTATACAGCACATGACCTTATCAGAGATATTTTGGAGCAGTAACACAGGTATGAAATAGTAGTATTGCCTGTAAAAAATTGCAGCCTGGGATAAAAAAGTATTCCAGCTGACTGAAGGCATGAAAATAAAGTGCCTTGAGCAATTCAAGTGCCTTGCTGACTCAGCTCTACTGGAATTTTTTTCAACCACAAGAAGGGGCTTAGAAACAATGCCACATGCTTTCCATGGAGACAAATGATGGGTTAACAGCATTTGGATTATTAATATAGATAGCTGGGTTTCAGCTATTAAACACAAGTTAGTTAGACATTTCCCCAAGAATGCTTGAGGTGTCAGCCCTGGAATGATCTGATGACTGAATCGACAAGGTAAGGCAGAGTTCTGAAACAGAGTGGCAGGCTGTGCTGGTTCTGCCTGGGATAGAGTCATTTTTCTGCACAGCAGCTGGTACAGGGCTGTGATTTGGATTTGTGCTGAACACAGTGTTGACAGCACAGGGATGTTGTTATTACTGATGAGCAGCGCTTGCACAGAGCCAAGGTCTCACACCACCCCACCAGTGAGTAGGCTGGGGATGCACAAGGAGTTGGGAGAGGACACAGCTGGGACAGCTGGCCCCCACTGACCAAAGGGATATTCCATACCATATGATGTTTTGTTCAGGATATAAACTTGGGGGAAGAAGAAGAACAACAGGATGTTCAGAGTTGTGCCATTTGTCTTCCCAAGTACCTGTTACATGTGATGGAGCCCTGCTGCCCTGGGAAGTGGGGAATGAATCCCTTGTCCTGCTTTGCTTGTGCACACGACTTCTGCTTTAGCTATTAAACTTTCAGCCCATGAGTTTTATTGCTTTCACTCTTCTGATTCTCTTCCTCACACTGCTGGGGGAGGGGGTGAGAGGAGAGCTGCTGTGGTGAGGTAGATGCTGTGTGGTGCTGGGCTTACACCGCAGTGTGTGTGAATGCCTGTCAGTGATGTGAAAATAGGGGCACGGGTGAACTATGAAGGGGAAGCAAAGCAGCAATACCACTCAAAAGGTTAAGTGAATTTTATAGGTTGTCTAAGAACTTGATGAAGGCCATGGGTAGTGCCAGGAAAGACTACCAAATTCCTTCTTAAAGTTTATATTCACACTTTTTGGCTGAAATAAAGCACCATTGTTAAAGATTTGATTTTTTTTTTTCTTTGTGTGTGTGTAATCATAGTTGAAAGAGAGAATGGAGATTTCAAACAGGAAACATCAGGAAGTGGTTGTGAGATTGGAGAAGAGGTTTCTTGAAGAAAAGGTAAAGACTGACAGACAGCTATACAAATTTGTTGCAGAACAAAGTGATTTCTCACATTGATTACTGTGGTTTATATGGTGGTCACAGTTCTTTGCTGGGCACTTTACAATTTGCCATGTCAATACAAGTACACTGAATGAGTTGGAGGCTAGGTGCAGCTTTCAAAGGAAAGACATGGGATGCCAGGATCCCAGAGAGGCTCTATTCTTCACCTCCATAAGGGACTTCAGTGCTCCCAGGGGTTCATTCTTTCTCTAGCAAGAAGTTGGCTGAGCTGAAATCTGTGGGTGTGATTTTAGAATTTACACTGGATCAGATTTTAGCTTTGGTGCTGCAGGTCTCATGCAAAATTTTAACAGGCTTTTTTCCCTTTCAGAAGAGACGAGAAGATGCTGAGAAGAAGCAAAAAATGATGACAGAGGCTGCCCAGCATGAGGCTGTTTTGTAAGAAACACTCCTCCTGTTCTTCACAAAACCATTTTAGCTCTGTGTTCCAAGTATCAAATTGCCCATGTTTCTACATGGACTTTGAAGGGCAAAATCAGTGATGACCTAGGCTGTTTTTATATTTCAAATGTCAAGATGGTGTCAGCGATTACATTCAAACTGTAAGACTTATGCTGGTTTCAGGAGAGAACTGGAGGTAATAATATCACAATGGTACTGCTGTTTTCTCCATTCCCCCAGAACAGATGTGGGACTAGAAGGAAAGCCATGAAAACTTGGTACAGACCTGTAAGAATTTTATGGCTTAGCTCTGAAATATTGATTTTATTAAAAAACCCAACCCCAAACAACAGGAAAGGTTGTGATTAAAGCTCTTGGGGTTCATTTCCCTCTGTCCAGGCAGCTGAACAGCACAGGGAGAGAAGTGTTTAAGGAGAATGTTTGTCTTCATGATGCATTTGCTCACCAGCTGAAAGAGACAATGGAATTGCAGAAAACCAAACATCAGCTAGAAGAGGACAAAACTCTTCTCTTACAGGAGAAGGTTTCTGATCTGCTTTTAATTCTGTTCCATTCTCCTACAGGAAGGGGTACATCAGGATACAGATGTAAATTTACTGACACTAACCTCCCCCCAGTCAGATGCCTCCAGTTACTAAATTCTGAGTCACCTGACTTCTAACTCTATCTTGATTAAAGAGGAGAATCCTATACTAGTCCATGAAGCATAGGTCTTTCTGGGATAATAGGATTGTATACTGCATATCAAGTCCTCTTTACCTGGCTTCTCTTTTAAACAAAAACCTGATGCCAGAGAAATATTCACAATCCAGCAGGGAAGTACCAGTATGTTTGCTACATTGCCAGTGTAAGGGGGGAAAAAAACACTCTCCAGATTTGGTGCAAATGAAATAAAAGCCCAGATAATTTTTTCTCACCTTGTAGGAAACCAGTGAGGGTTTAATTCGTAAAAAGAACCTGCAGATCAATCACCAGAAAGCACAGATTGGAGATCTGCAGCGTAGAGTGGAAGAGCTGGAGATGGCCTTACGCCGCCTGACCAGAGAATCTGATCAGGAAACACAGCATCAGGCCCTGAGAGAAAGCCAGGCAAGCGTGGTGGAGGTGAAGAAACTGCAGCAACTACTAGAAATGAAGGACCGGGAGATGAAGCGAGTGAAGAAACTAGCCCAGAATATCTTAAATGAGAGGACAGAGGTGGAAAGGTTCTTCCTGGATGCTCTGGAACACGTGAAGCAGGAGATCATATCCAGTAGAAAGCACTATAAGAAAAAAGCCCAAACTGCCTATTACAGAAAAATGATGGCGGCATGTGCAGGGATGGAAGCATTTCCCCAAGTCAAAACATTCAAAAGCAACGTAAACAGCACAAACAGTGTGTACAGAGACCTAGAGGAAGCAGAGAAATGCTACTGGTATTGAAATATCAAAACCTAGTGTCTGTCTTCCTAGCACACCTGAAAAAAAACCCTTTGCCTGATAGCCTTACCTAGATTTGGAATGCTTGTGGAGGCTTCCATAGCGAGAGTAACTGTGTGAGATGTAGTATTCTATCGATCAGTAATGACTTTATGGGCAATTAATTTCAACTACACTATCACTTTTTGGTTGTTATTTCTATGGCTTAAACTGAAGACGAGCTCTAAAGAGTTCTCTGCTTATTTTGCCACACGCTGTGGAATTTGATATAGAACTTCCAGTGTAGACTTGATTCTGTAGTTTCTTTTTAATAACTAATATTCCTTCTCTAATTTTTGGGGTCTTCTGGCATTGCTCTTTTGCTTTTTACTCACTCCAGCGACCTAACAAACTAGAGCCTAAAAATGACAATGAAGATGCTAACAGCTCTTTACCAGGTTGTCGATCATTCAACAGAAACATCCCATAGATAGCAAATCCAGTCTTTTTTCAGCTGTTTTTCCATATGGCAGAAGCCCCACTTTGCCTTGTGCCTTCAAAGGCTGTTTTTCCTCAAGCTCCATAATAACTAAAAATCAAGCCATTACTTGAAATGGACAGTGACATATCAAGACTATGGTCACACACAGTACAGTACTGAGCGACAGGGTTACATTTTATAGTGAATAACCCAAAATCTCAGATTTATAAGTGGGAGTATCTCAGAGTTTGTGTTAGGATGCACTTTAGTTTAAATTAGGGCTACATGTGCCACAGAGGCCTGAATTGCAGGTCTCCAGCCTCCCGCTAGAAATCTGGGCCTTCAAACTGCAGCAGCGCCCAGGCACTTAGATTTTAAGCTGTAGAGTTAAGGTCCTCCATAGCTGAAGTTTGCATACATCCCTGGTGAGAGATCAAAATGATCCTGCTCCCAAATAAAGTGTTAGCTTAGCATGCACTGGCTGTTGACTAACTCGGCGGCACATGATCAGTCGTAAGGCTTTGTTCAATTCAGGTTATTGTATCTCAAAAATTACACAGCAGAAACATCACATGAAGAATCAGAGTTGGAAGTAGTTATAGGGTTCTAAGGAAGCTTCTCCTTGGAGCAAGAGAAGGAGGAGACTGACACTGAGAATGAAAATTGGTTATAGCTATTACCCTTTTTAAGTATGAACAAGAGCGGCAAGGGAAGGGCAGTGTACTGGGAACTAATACACACTAGTACTAACCCTCCCCCTCTCAGTATCTGTAACCTCCACGCATGTAACAGAAATCATGGGGTTTGTCCTACTTAGCCCAAGATTTAGAAATCAAGAAGACAGCACTGTGTGCTCAGATTGGTTTTTTAATTTACATACTATGAATAGCTGAACAAGAGCAATGCAGAGCTAAAATTTACACCTGCTTTACACATACAGAATCCATGGGAGAGATGCCTTTGAAATCTTCTTCTAATACATTGATCTTTTCTGTGGTTTTTTCAGGGAGAAAATCCAGTTTGAGAAAGTGGATATCAGTGAGCTGACATGGGAACAAAAAGAACGTGTTCTGCGATTGCTTTTTGCCAAAATGAATGGCACAAACCCAAGGTAATCCTCTGTTTCCTCAGCAGGAGAGCACTGAGCTTTCCCTGTTAGAGGAGCTGGGCTGGTAACTCCAGGCAAGGGGATTCCAAGAAACCCTGAATCTAAGATGAGAATCTAGTGAACTGTGAGGCTTGGTGTGAGACACTTTAACCTTCTGAAAAAGGTGATTTAACCTTTTGAAAATGTTGATAAACAATATGCTAATTTTGGGCAGGTACCAGACAGTGTGTGTAGTATCAAAAGAAAATCAAGTGGAAGTAAATTCTGGTAGTGCTGAGGAAGACAGAGAAATAGCTTTGCTTGGTGCAATGGGATTAATTTTGTTCAGTCATTGAAGGACCCCTATCCATCTCTACCAAACAGCTGAATAATGTGTATTGTGACAGTAGCACTCCCCACGTGTTTCCTTTCAATGAGTGTCATAAAGCAATCTGCAAATATCCACAATCAGATTATTAAAAGTGTACTTACCCCATGGCTCACTGCTGTCTGCATAAGGAACATGGGACCATGACTTCAGAGATACCTAAAATGTGGCTTACACTGGAAATTCAAAGTTCAAACAGCAAGAAATATATGATAAGCTGTGAGCTGGGGCATAAGAGGGCCCAAAGGGAAATCTAAAATGCTATGATTTTTAATGTGGGTTGAGCAGACTTAATGCTTAGGGTGGAACATCAGCTTCTCTGTGTTAAAAGAGTTTATTGCATTTTTTTTAAATTAAATTTTGTGAGAAAAAGTTACACAAATGGGATTTTAGCAAATTTTCTTAGGAATTACTACAGTGGAAGTAAGAAATGCATGATTAAATGGTTCATCCATCGCCTGTTATGGTTTCAATTTATACTCCTTTTATCAGTATTTGCCAATATACAAGGGCAAACATAAAGCTGTGTAGGAAAGCTCGAAGAATGGAATACAAACATCTCATTTTAAGTTGATTTATGATCAAAACAATTTTTAAAAAACCCCTTTTTATTTATGTATCTCCTCATTCCCTTTTAATTGTAATGATTTTGCCACAAAGTACAGAATTCCATGGTGAACTGAACTCATGTTTGATCCACAGTGGTGATTTTGGAGTATGTACTGCAATAGCTCATGTCCTCTGGCACTTCTTGTTTCCTCTTTGTTTCAGAAAACACACTTGGTGTGGGATTAGAAACCTGACTGAGCAAAAGTGACCGTTAGATGAGGATTGCTTTGCTCTTGTGTCTTCCTTACAGGAAATACAAGAGAGTTTTGGCTAATTCAGCTCCAGCTCCTGACAATACTGAAGAAACCAAAATTGGGTAAAATACTAAATTATAGCCCACTACCTAACATCTCCTCAGTCCTAGTTCTATATAAATGGATGCAATTGTCTCCCTGTCCTCCCACTTAAGAACATTTTGGTTTGTCTGAAGATCTATATTAGTGTGTCTATACACAGATAAAGGTATGTGTGACATGAGAGAGCAATATTTTATTTATTTCAAAATTTCTGGTCATGTTCATCTATCCTCATCATCTATCCATAATCTTATTGATAAGCTGCTTTATTATTTTTGGAGGATTCTCTTGCAAAAGGCCATGATCATACAAAGAGACACGTTTTCAACTAGCATGGCAATTTTTGATTAAAAGCATAATCTGTTAAACTGATGTTGCAAATGACCAAAGTTCATAAGCAGGAGCCCTGGAGGGATTTATACCTCATTTGGAGAGGCAAACCACCCCTTCCAGCCATGGAGGCAGACATGAGTTGCAGAGTTTTTTGCACAGATGAGAAGAAAAGACAGAAGTGGAAATCACAGGGTCTAATTCTCAAAGGTAGTTAAACTATTTTAACATATTTCTTGGATTTAAGAGTACTGAATAGCTTTGGGAATCTAGACTGCAGTGCCTTCTAGGCAGGAGATGATTTTTAATAGGAGACAAAAGAGGTGACGATTAAATTGTATTTTAATAGTGTCTGAATAAATTTATTATGGATACCTTATTATACTTTTGAGACACCAATTATACTTTGTATAATACAGAAGACGTTCTTTAGCTTAATTTTTTATAGTGAATGTTGAAATAAAAAGAATAAACTGGCAAGTGGAAAGCAGTAACAACAGTGAGGTGAGGCAGGCACACCATATTCAGTCAGCTGCTGCAGCTTGATCTGAAAAGGCATTTCATTAACTGAAATGGCAGATACAAGATTTGTATTTCTGGTGCAATTATTTAAAACCATTCAGTTTAAAAACTGCTGTTGGCAGTGTAGATAATCAGAAAGGATGTTTGCACACAAATGAAAAGATTATACAAATGCCTGGAACAGAGCTGGACAAAGTGCAGGGATAGTCCTGCCACGCTTCAGGGAGCAGGTAAACTTGATAAGAAAGGCTGCTTCTGCTACAGGAGAAGCTGGATATTAGATTTTCTAAAGGAAAGATGTAATGAGCTTTAATGGGGCAATAGGAATGTCAGAATAGCAATACTAATTAGGAAGACAATTAAGGCATTTTGAAAGTTAATGACTGTAGACAATATCAGAGGCTGTTAATTAGTATTCCTTTCCCAGGTGCATGAATGAATGCCAATGTCTTAATAATGATTTACCGATTTTACCTTGCAGCACAGAAAATACTCCTCCCAACCCAGCATTCATTACACAGCAGGACAAATTATCAGATTCATCATCTTCTGCAGTAATCCTTCCCCAGGATGAGATGTTGATGCCACAGATAGTATGAGGCAGCTGTACACTTGCATGAACATCCACCACAGCAATTACTAACTCATCTGCACTTTTCATTCTGGAAGTTACCTTGTAAGCACAGGTTCGAATTCTGAGTCCCCTGTCTGCCTCTTTGACTATGTGTTTGAAATCAATATGAAATACAGTTCTTTTCCTCCCCCTTAAAATAAAGATGTTACTCTTTCCCAAGCCAGAAGCTTATATGACGCTGTACAAAGCGTTAAGATTTAGATTAACAGTTAGAACACTATGTATGTGTTACTATAATTTGAAGAAGATACAGTTTCAGTTTGTAGTAAGGTCATTCAGGTGAAGCTTAAGAGTTTCTGTGATCAAATGATGTGTATACGGAAACAGAGACAAGGCACTCCTGAGATGCTGTATGAGGAAATGGGTACAGAGGTCCTTGAAACGCTGTAAAAGGGAGATGTATACATGGCTTACAGGAGTCACAGAAAAGCCACTCCAAAGAGGTGGATAAACTCAACATCACACCTACAGAATGTCTTACCAAGCAACAGCCACACTCTGCAGAAATATATTAGCGTGTGTTTAATCCATAGTCAAATTGCAAGGTGAGAATTTCCCTCTAGGGTATAGCAGAGGAAAAAACCCAAGATACAAACATCAGTGAATCCACAGCAATTGCACCAATACATAACTGTCAGTCACAAGGCATCTTTACCAGAAGGCAGGGCACAAAGTGTTCATTCACATTTGGGCTGTTTGATTAGAACAAGTAATGGCTACAATCATTAGAATATTATTTTCCATGGGTGCTTGAATGAGTTCCCTGCAGGTCCCTCATGGCTGCATCATCTTCCAGAAACCAGGAATAAAAATACAAGGTCTCCAGCTCCAAACGTACAGATTCTTAAAAATAGGGTATACCAAGTCCTACCCTTCTGTAGAAACAGGACCTGCAGTCCCCAGAGAACATGACTGTGTTTGAGCAAACGTGACACGGAGTCAATCAATCAGTCAACACAAGAAAGACAGCTTAGTCAGCAAAGGAACCAAAAGAACAGGCCCAGGTGCTTTGTGATTTAAAAACTGTGTTCTTTCTTCCTACCAACCTACTGACTCTCCCCCCCCCCCAGACCCACACAATGCTGTGATGCAAAGATACATACACATGCTTACGTTTCTGCTTCCACAGTTTTGTTATGTTACAGGACCTGTAGGCACGTGTCTGTTAGCACAGTAAAAAGGCACCAAGCAACTTTCAGGTCTAAGAGAACTGACAGCAAGCTGTCAGGGAATACAAGCTGCAGAATACAAGCCACATGCACAAAAGGATCAGAAGTTTTCAAGCTGTCAGCGGCACAGTGAAGGTCACTACCATACACAAATCTCTTTCATCCTTAGACAAACAATCAAATATGCTTCCTGAAAAATCCTTAGAAAGCTATTTCCTAGGTGTTTTGGAAACTGCTCAAGAGATGAAAGACTGATATTGTCAACTCCCAAACTTGCTGTCTTCATTGTTTGCAGTCACTTCTATGAGCCATCCAAGGTGTCCCAGTTATGTCACTCATACTCATCTTTGAGTAAGGTGAACTCAGTATCTTAAGATGTAAGATAAAGAGGTAAAGAAAACTGCTACAAGATGTAGCCAGGTGTGAGTCACTAAGGCTAAAGATGCTGAAGTGGAAAACAGAGTAATGTTCAAGTTCAGAGGGTCTGGAAAGAAACATGAATTAAGGCCAATGTCACCATCTGCCCTTTCAATTAGCTAAGGTGGTTTCATCTCTGATAGGCTGTGGGAACAAACTCAGTTCACCTAGCCAAAACCACTGACAGCAACAGAAACCCCAGCCTGTACGTAACATGAGCCTGCCTGATCTGCACAGAAACAGAGGCCCTTGAGAGAATGGAGCTTTCTATTAATTCCCAAGGAAATGGTGATAGTCAGGAAAGTGCAGCATAGAAGGAGAAGGGCACCAGGAATAGCATCTGTAAAGGCAGATTTAGTTTCCCATAGTTGGCATAACCACAGCTGGTTTGGTAAGGGTGGCATCTTCCTCTTTCCATTGAGAAATGATAGTTTTCAGCTGTGTGTAGAACTGCACTCCCTGGAGGAAAGACAAACAGATCAGATGTTTGGCCTTATGAATTCTTCAGGTCTGCACCAAGTGTATCAAGCAGTTTGCTTTATCTGCAGAGGGTTGAGTTTTTCTCTGTGGGAACAATTCATGTCAGATGGTTCTTTTTACCAGTTCCCCAAAGATTCTAGTTCTGAGAGAAAGCTTGCTGCTTAGTTCTTCCTCCCTTCTCAAGTGTCCCAAAAAAAAATCACAGAATCACAGAATCGTAGGGGTTGAAAGGAACCTCAAGAGATCATCAGGTCAAATCCCCCTGCCAAAGCAGGTTCTTTGCCTTTTTCTATTAAAGGGGAAAATAAATAAAACCCAAAAGGAATTGGCCATTGTAACAATCATTATTGGGGCTGTGATTACTGGCTGGTCTTCAGTGTCCTAGTTGAGATTCCTGACTAGTGAGGTCTGATGGGCACATCCCCACTGCCATTTCTGACGTGATTTATCCCAATCAAGCCCAGCAGAGTACTCTGAGTAAGTTACCTGCTTGCCATAGAAATTGGTGTCTCCTCTGAAAGAAGCACGAGAACCAGTGAAAGAGAACATGGGCAGAGGTACTGGGATGGGAACGTTGACACCCACCTAAACCAAAGGAAAGCTGCCATATTAATTGCAAGAAGTAGCAGATTGCAGAGCACTCCCCAAAAGCTACCCCATTTTATTTCCTTAAATCCAAGGCTGGCTACTCCTGGCTGAGCAGTCAGTGATTAGTTACTACAGCTGGGTAGCTAGCCACTGTACATGGTGAGTACCAACAACAATTCTGGCTTGAACATACCTGGCCCACGTCTACCAAGTGAGAATATTTCCGAGCAGTGGCTCCATTGGTGGTGAAGATTGCAGTTCCATTTCCATAGGGGTTGTTGTTCACCATCTCAATGGCATCATCCAAAGTGTCTGCTTCCAGAACCACTAAGACAGGCCCAAAGATTTCCTCCTTGTAGCAAGTCATGTTTGGCTGCCAAGACAAACAACAGAAAAACCAGTTGGGGGGGGGGGGGGGGATATAATAAACAGGATACAATACACAGCCATGCTGCTAACGCTCAGGATATTCCTAGGATCACCCATCACACTGCACTGCCACAGGCCATCCCTGCAGCCCTCCCTCCCTTTTCACATTTCCTGTGCCCTGCCATCTATCTAGTCTGCTGAAGAGGGTACCACTTTTCATCTCCAGAGCGCTTCCTGCTTTTACTGCCTGCATAACCTCGCTTGCAGGTCTACTCTGACTAAGGCTGATTAAGACCAGGATTAATTCAGGATAGTTTACTTCAGTTCTTGCTGACAAAGTGACTAGAACCCACTATCCTCTACAACTTGGTGCTCAAGATTTATGCGTGGTAACTAGCAACATCTGACAAATACACCACCACCAGATGGAGAGTACTCTAATCACTGATAACTAATACAGCAAACTACAAACATTCATCTGACAAGTTTTAAGTTTTATGTGGCTATTATTAACCATACCACAAAAAAACCCCAACCACAACATCTCAGTTAAACTGTTACTTTTGAATACCTAAGAATACTTATGACATATCACACAAAACTGAAGTATTTTAAGATGTTTAATGAAAATAAGGCAGGAAAATTCTGAGCCAAATTAAAAACTTGAGTTAAATAATAGCATGAAGTCTGTAGCATCTTAAGAATACAAAGTAGAGGGAGGAGAATCATCAAGGTTGGTTTGCTACGGTGGAATTGCTCACTAAAAGGCCCTCGATGAACTGAATACTTAAATATTAAGAAATTGTATCAGTTTATTGCATAAACATAAAAGAATGAATTTAGGTAGGAAAGTCATGTGGGTGGGTGCCTGGTAAAGAATATTCCCCCACAGGAATGTCTGCCTGTTGCACACCATGCGATATATTGAGAGGCTGACTCAACAACATTGTGAATATATTCAACAACAAAGAGATTTTGTACCATATCCTATATATAATATCGTGAAGATTTCCACGAATATGCAACTTTTTCTTCACTGTACATCTTTAAAATGCAAACTGCAGGAATGTAAAATGGAGGAAGGAAACCTGCAAGTGTGGTTGTTCATCATACTCTTCCTTAAGCATCTGCTGCTGGCCATTGCTACTGATTGTACACTATGCTTGATGAACATTAGTTTAACACAGTATTAACTGCCCATTTCTTCTTTGAATTGGCTTCAAGTTAAGATCACAGAATCATAGAATCATAGAATGGCATGGGTTGGAAGGGACCCGAAAGATCATAGAGCTCCAACTCCCCTGCCACAGGCAGGGACACCAACCTCAGGCCTGGATCTACACAAGGTTGCCCAGGGCCCCATCCAACCTGGCCTTGAACACTTCCAGGGACGGGGCATCCACTACCTCTCTGGGCAGCCTGTTCCAGCCCCTCACCACTCTCTCTGTAAAAAACTTCCCCCTAATATCTAATCTAAACCTTCCTTCCTTTAGTTTTAATCCATTCCCCCTTGTCCTGCCATTATCTACCCTTTTAAAAAGTTGAATCCCCTCCTGTTTCTCTGCTCCCTTCAGGGGCTGGAAGGCTGCAATGAGGTCCCCCCGCAGCCTTCTCTTGTCCAGGCTGAACAAGCCCAGCTCCCCCAGCCTCTCTTCGTAGGGCAGGTGCTCCAGCCCTCTAATCATCTTCGTGGCTCCTCTGAACCCTCTCCAACAGCTCCACATCCCTCTTGTATTGGGGGCCCCAGAGCTGGACACAGTACTCCTTACTTTCAGAGTTTTTTTCCACTCCTGCAAATTCTTTCATCACCTTCACAACAGCATTACAATGAGCACTTTACTGGAGTTGTGCCAGGGAAAGCTGAGCCATTTATGGACCTTCTACCTGGTGATTATTGATTACTGATGGATTTGGATAACCTGTTTTTAACTGACCCTGCAATACACACTACCCAGGCCTGGTTTTGGTGATCCTACCTTGACATTGGCAAGGATCGTTGGTCCAACAAAATTGCCATTTTCATAGCCCTTCACTTTGATGTTACGTCCATCCAGAAGAAGGTTGGCTCCTTCTTTTACTCCTTTCTCAATCAGATGGCAAACCCGTTCTTTAGCTTGAGGACTGATTAGAGGCCCAAGATCTGCTCCAGGCTGGTCTCCTGTGAAGAGGCAGAGACATCAGGTTTATAAGCCTGACAGCTTCCCCTTCAGAGGCATCACAGAGATAACTACACTGGCAGGATGTTTCTGAACATCAGGAACAAAGATTTGAGACATTAACGAAGAGGAGTAATAGCCTGCAACTCCCACAATCAACAAACAAGAGAATTTGTAAGCATAATCATCACTAGGAAACCAGAATTCAACAACAGATTCTTCTCAGAAAGGAAACTTTCCCTCTTTGCAGGACTTTATAGAACATTAAAAAAAAGTTAATTATCCTAGAATTAATAACACCCTAGTTTTTCCAAAGTATTTTGTCCAGTTTTCCTTTTTACTGCATGCTTACTACAAATTGGAAGGATCTCTAAACAAGGGTGCTACAGAAATGAGAGGCTTGAGTTAAATGTAGGACATAACAGCAAAGCTCCAGTTAAAACAAGACCAACCCTGTAAACCTTGCATCACAGTTAAACCGACCAGCTTTCCTACACATTCCTAACTCCAAGTCTGGGGCTGTGTTTCCCAATCCAGACAATCTACTAGTGCCTACACCTACACATCAAACCTCTGGTGCAAATAGCTCCAAGAGACACACCATAAGATGGAGATATAGCGACCCAAAGAGCTTTCCTACCAGTATGTTGTAAGAAATTAGCACAGTCTGTACCTGCATTTACACGTAGATTTTTGGCTCTGTCCACAAGCTCTGGCAGCCATTTCTGAGCTTCTCCCACTAGAATTGCTGTAGACAGGGCCATGCAGCGTTGGCCAGCTGCTCCAAAAGCAGCTCCAACCAGCTGGTTCAGGGTGTTCTCTTTATTGGCATCAGGCATCACCACACCGTGGTTCTTGGCTCCCTGAAATACAACACATAACACAGTGCTCCCATTAATAGCCACCCCAGCCCACTCCTCCTTTAGTTCTCTGGCAGTATCTTCATATAGTAGCTCTGACTCTGCTACCAACAGGCTGGCAAGGGCAGCCTCATCACTTAACTATCAGTAGCAAAGCCAGCTTCTGCTGCTGAGTGGCATGGTCCTTCTTAACATGCACGGGAGGCAGAGGCAGTATTTGTGCTGAAGCGTGCTCTGTTCAGAGGCATTACCATGTTGGCCTGGACTCTCTTGCCATTCCGGGATCCTCTCTCATAGATGTACTCGCCAGCCTGATTAGATCCCACAAAGCTGATTGCTCTGATATCCGGATGGTCACAAATGAAATTCACAGCTTCAAATAGGAAATAAGACATTATATACCGTGGTGCACAAATGCTTCCCTCTGATCCCACCCCCGCAGTGCTAAATCAACGTATATTTCTTCTTACTGAAATTCTTGCCTCTGTTTCCTACACCTGAGTTCTGTTTCCTACACCGCTGCCTGTCCATGCATCTCTCCACTCATTTCTCAGCATGTCTACACCTGCCCTTGTCCTTGTACACCTGGCTCTCTGCCGTCTCTTCAGGCGTTGGGCATCTCCCGAGGTGCCTGAGCAATGCTGAAATGAAGTTGCCATTCTCTATTTGTATCCTTGTGCTCTGAAGCTACTTGTGTGCTGTCAAAAATATCACATTAGGAGCTACAATATTGGCATCCACTGCATACTCAGTAAGGCATTTAATTCTTGTTTAGGCTTCCTTGGAAAACCAAGATGATTTATCTACTTATTTCAACTGGAACTTAGGTTTCTAGATAGAATTGGAGAACTTGCATGCCTTGGGAACTCTGACCCCTGAAAATTGTGTCATCATATCTCCTGAAAGATTTGGTGCAAGATGGCAGAGAATCTCCCAATCACGTCCTTATATTTCCATTGAGAGGGCTGAAGCATCTGCCCAAACCTACCTAGGAGCAGCGGTATCAGACTCTCCACTGAACATACACCACATTGCTTACACACTCCAGCCATCTCCCAAGGGGGGTGCTATTATTACCTTCATGTTGTCCATGGATGATATTCAGGGTCCCATCAGGGGCACCAGCATCCTGAAACAGCTTGGCAAGGAACATAAGTGCTCCTGGTACCCGCTCAGATGGTTTCATCAGGAACGTGTTTCCACACACCATAGCCATGGGGAACATCCAAAGAGGAATCATGGCCGGGAAGTTGAATGGTGCAATTCCAGCACAGACACCCAGGGGCAGACGGTAGGTGTAAGTGTCCATGTCTTTAGTGATGGAGGGCATGGTCTCTCCCAGTATGAGGGATGTCACACTGCAAGCGTGTTCAACCACCTCTGCAGCAGAAAGGGCAATATGCCACTGGGTGATCTCGTGATCTCTTAACAATCAGTCCCCAAACTCCCTTCTCACCACTGCCTTGGACCCACATCTTTCTTCCAGCCTCTTTTCCCACAACCTAATATCGTGCTCCAGAAAATCCCTTTGCTCTGCCAAGCACTGTGGGTTCATTGTAAATAGATTCTCTCAAGTGCATTATATGTCACTGTGGGAGGAGCACGCCAGCCCCAGTGAAAGAAGCACAGGTACAGTATTATTGTACCACCTCGGACTCAACTGCAGGCATCTGAGCACAGACAAGTTCTTAGCCCTTTACAGCAATTTGTAGTCACTCCTAGGAAAAGGAAGGATCTAACAACTTGGAAGTGATTTAAGGAAACTCTAAGGAACTTTTCAGGCTGGATTTACAACTGCCCCTTTTCTATCAGTAGGAGGCTATGAAGGGAGCTACATGTACAGACTCTGAGAGCAAACGGTTGCTCAGGAAACCACTTCCCTTCCTATGAGTTCTCAAAGCCCTTTTTTAACAGGAGGAGCCAGCAGCTTACGGAGGCCTCGGAACACATCTCCCTCAGCATCAGCCAGGGTCTTCCCTTGCTCATAGGTGATGAGTTTTGAAATTTCCTTCTGAAAATGGAAAACACAAAGTGTATGAACATTAGAAAAGTGCCTGCCCATGGAATAGGGTGCAAGATAAGACAGTTTGACAAGAGCTGAGGATCACAATGAACAGACTGAGCAGCACGGCGTAAGCAGCACTGCTTCCCTGTCCCTGTTTGATGGAGAGTGCATTGCTACACCTCTCAAGGACAGTGTCTCAGTTGGCTCCTCAATCACGGCAACAACACCTCACCAAGAACTCTGTAAACCCAGAGTCTCTTAACTTAATTCCTAAAATCAACTGCAAGGCTTTCAGCAACAGCCTAAACACCCAGCCATGGTGTCTCACCAGATTGTCTTTGATGAGTTGTTGATAACGGAGGAAGATTTGCTGGCGACTCAAAACAGATGTTTCTGACCAGTTCCAAAAAGCCTTTTTGCAAGAAGCCACAGCTGCCTCCATCTCACTGGCTGTGGCTTTTGGTACACGGCCAACCACTTCATTTGTGGCCTGAAGGAAAAAACAAACTGCATCAAAACTCAACTTCTTCCATCTGTCCCTGCCAACCATTCAATCATCCTTTCACACCATGCACCTAATACCCTTGTTCTACAACGAGCTGAACTTCTGAGGGAAGAGTACATAAGAGACACTTTCCTTGGTGCACACAAAGGGCCTGGGCTAGAGCTGGAATAGTTCAAAAAACCTCCACTCTACACATCTGAAATTAGGCACCCAGCACACTGCAAACACAGTGCTGATTTCCAGGTTGCCCTGTGAATGTTGTGGCTCACTGACAGAAGCTCTAAAAGGAGCTGAAGCCGTCAGGATTTTTTACCTTGGTCTGAGATTGAAATCACAATCTATCAGGGTTCACATTCACCTGGCATTAAATCACACCTGGTTCATTCCACAGAAAGGGTGAAAGAAAGCTTTCAAAAATTTGCCATACTGATCACAGAGCCTTTCTATGACCAAAAAATACATCAGCAGAGTTTAAGCTTCCTTTCCAGGTATCAGGGTTTTACTACACAGGGGAGATAGAGGAGATCATCACTTTCCTAAGACTTTCACATTTGATGTGAAAAGGAAATTGAGAAGCAATTACACAGCACTAAATCCATCTTAAGCTCCAAGTCTACACCTTTCTCAAGACATACATGTACTTTCCCCTTGAACAGAGGCACAGAACCCTGTTCTGTAGGATAATGTATAAACCGAGACCCCTTCACTTACCGGGTTGTGGATGTCAATCCACTCAGTAGTTTTGGACTCGACAAACTTCCCATCAATGAAGAGTTTGGTTGTTGGCTGTGGAGGACAACACACTGAGCAGTGAGTGATCCTTGTCCCGAGGTGCTTCAATATCAGCATGTCTTATATGCAAGCCTTCATTATTCACTCTTACAGTGCCCACGACAGAGTTTAGACCTAGTATTTATAGCAACACCCATCTATCTGCTTAAATTTTTCATGCTCACTGACCCATTTTTATCTCAGTTTACACCAAAATGGTCAAAATTCTTTCTAAAAACAGTTACAGAAAAATATATTCCTGCGCTTATGTTCAGAACTATTTCATTCTACTTAAATCACTCATTATTTACAAAGTTAGAAAACTGAAAGCCCCACAGTTCATACATGTTATAAACAAACAGTTAATAATTCACTTTGTGAGAATTCTATGCACCCAGCACACACTGTACTATGTATTTCCTTCCCATCAAGCCACTAAGTAAGTTCATTTCTCCAGCTCATAGCTACAGGCATAAAATTGGCAAGGAACCTGCATCTGCTGAGTTCCAATTGACTGTCTTGGCAGCCAGCACAGAAAACAAAACTCGGATGCAGAGGAAAGAAAAGGAAAGTTTGGAATAAAGAGTTCAGGTAAATGTAGGGCAGAAGGAAAAACAGAGGTGGAAACTATAGTTAGCACTAGGAAGGCAAGAAAACTGCATCATGCAGGAAAACAGATTGGGACTGTATAAATTAAGAAACTAGAAACTGGGAGCTGATATTGGGATGCAAGGGGAGAAGTGGGAGAATGTGACAATCAGGTAATCATGCCACAAAACAGTGGCTTGGGGAGAAGAGATAAGAGGAAGTGGAAATGGATCTGCTGTGTGAAGAACTGAAATGGGACAGATCAACAGAACTGGGATATAAATCCAAATATACTGGGGAACTCTGTGAAGAAATTAGGATGTGGAATTATGAGATGGCAATGAGCATTGGGATGCTATCCAAGGTGTAATGAAGGGAAAGAGATCAGAGACAGAGACAGGAATATAAGTGGTGTTGGCTGGACAAGGAATGACAGCGAGAAGTGGATGAGTGAAAAAAATGAACAACAGTGAAAGTTGGGACAAGCTGAGAAAGCTTGGAGATGTGAAAGCTAGCATGAGAAATGGGACTGCTAATGGATAAGCAAGACCTGTTGATCTGGGAGGTAATACCAGGAGTGGATCAAAAAAAGTTGCAGATGATCCTATAGGTGGAATTACATTTAGGAAAGAGAAGTAGAAGTCTGTGCCTACAAAAATGCAATCAATCCTCTCTTGAACCTGTAAGGAAGCACAGGAAATCTGTCCCTTGACTGAGTTTCCCAACTGTCAGAAAAGGCCTAAAGAATGACAGCCCCCTACGGCTATCAGTCACTCTGTTAGCCCAAGTGCCACATATCTGCAGTGGACCTACAAGCTCCAGCGCTTTATGATCCACATGGACTTCAGTGCAAGGGAGTTTATGGGTTTTTTTTTCAGATTGCTTAACAGTGATATCTAGAAAATTGCACATACAGAGAAAAAAAGAGATATTTT
Source organism: Porphyrio hochstetteri (assembly GCA_020800305.1). Classification (NCBI taxonomy): domain Eukaryota; kingdom Metazoa; phylum Chordata; class Aves; order Gruiformes; family Rallidae; genus Porphyrio; species Porphyrio hochstetteri. Next base: position 10,006,367 of record CM036908.1, on the reverse strand, counting down.
AAGTAAGACAGGAAATGCTGAATAAAGATTAACCACGTTCTTTCCATAATTTTTTTTTTTTTAGAGAAAGAGCCTGCTGTGGAAGCAAGGACTGCACTACAGCAGGGTATCTGGAGAATCATGGTTTAGCTGTTCAGAGCTTGGAGAGAGTACACCTATGGATACTGGAAGAAAAAAGGCACTGTAACAGTTAAAGTCGTTTCATACTGCCCAAAGGAAATCAGATCCTCTCTCTGCCAGAAATAGATAACATGAGGCCAGCCCAGACAGCTTGAAACAATCTCTTTCTTTCGACACATTACTGCTACTCATATATTGTAGATTCGCTTTTGCTGATGGAACCGAAGAACTATTACACGTGGTAAAAGACATCTAAACCCCAGGAAACAAACAAGCAAACAAAAGGCTGGTGCGTGCGTGTTGAGCACAATGCGCGCTACCTCAGGCACACGGAGAAAACAAACCGCCCGCGGGTGTACCTGCTGAGCCAGGCGGGGCTGGGCACCGCAAGCACCGCGGGCTCGGTGCCTCCCTGAGCGGCGACGCCACTGCCCAAGCGGGGCCAAACAAACCTGACGCGGAGCTCCCTTCCCTTCCCTTCCCTTCCCTTCCCTTCCCTTCCCTTCCCTTCCCTTCCCTTCCCTTCCCTTCCCTATCCCTCCCCTTCCCTCCTGTCGAGCTCAGGGCCCCTCCGTGCCCCGTGCACGGGCAGCCCCGCTTTATGCTCCAGAAATACCGACGCGGGGCCAAGGGGCGCGGAGCGCAGCCGGCACAAACACCAGACGAGGGAAGAACCGAGAGAAGCCGCTGGCGGCTGCTGAGGACAGAGGCGACTCCCGGGGCTTTCCCGCTCTCTCCCCCCGCCCGCGGCCTCTCCTCAGCCCGGACGGGGCCGCCCCCCCGCTCCCAGACGCGCGGCCCCTCCCGCCCGCCGGCTCCTCTCACGGGACGGGCACTCACCACCGAGGAGGAGAAGGAGGCGGCGGCTGAGGCGATCCAGGAGGCACCGGCTCTCCGCAGCAGCTGGACGGGAGGAGAATAACAGATCGGCCCGGTTCCGCTGGGCTCCTGACAGACCCCGCCGACCCCCGCGGGTCCGGCTGGTCCCAAGCTCCACCCCCCGCCGGGACGCCATCGGCTACTGCCCGCTGGGGCCCGCCCCACCCCCGGGGCCCCGCTGCCAGGTGGGCCGCGACCCCTCTCCGCCGCCCGCCCCAGGCCCGGCCCGGGCCCCCCCGAGGCGCGGGAGTCGCCGCGAGCCCGGGGGTCGCCGCCTCACCCTCAGCGCCACGCGCCGCCGCCCGCCCCAGGCGCCGCGCAACCCCGCCACTGCCGCCGCCATCCCGGCCGAGGGTCGCTGCACCGCGGCCCCCGACGACGCCCCCCCGCCCCGCCCCCGCCCCCGCCCCCGCCCCATCCAGGTACCGCCCCCGCGCCCTCATTGGCCTCCAGCGCACCGGCCTCACCTGCTCCGCCTCCTTCTCCGGCGGGGCCCGCGCGGCCCGCAGCCAATCCCCGTCGGTAAGGCCGTCGTACCCGCCTGCCGACACCCCGCCCCCCGTGCCGGGCCGTGGATTGGCCGGGCGAGCAAAGCCGCCCACCGGCCGTCCGAGCCGGGATTGGCTGAGCGCCGCTCCCCGGCGACGCCTCCTGGCGGTGGCGGCGGGATCCACACGTGGGGGCCCGGGGCTGGTTTGTCTTTCCCCCTCGGGCCCGGCCGCGAGGGTGGGGTCACGTGCCGGGGGAGGGGTGTGGCTGTCGCGGGTACCGGCGGCGCGTCACGTGAGGCGGGCAAGATGGCGGCTCCCGCGGACGGTAAGGCGCCAGGGCCGGGGGGTACCGCGCTGCTCCGCTCCGCGTCCCGCCGGGGGCTCCTCACCCCCGCCTCACCCCGTTCTGTTACAGGCGCCGACCTGGAGGCCTCGCTGCTGAGCTTCGAGAAGCTGGACCGCGCCTCCCCGGACCTGTGGCCCGAGCAGCGTAAGTCTGGAGGGCCCGCGGCCCTCTGCCAGTGGGGTGGGAGTGGGGGGGTTTCCCTTCCCTTCCCTTCGGAGGGGGCAGGTGGGTGCTGCACTCAGAACCGCTCATCCCTGCTCTGCGCTCCGTTTTCTCTCCGCAGTGCCCGGCGTTGCCGAGTTCGCCGCCTCCTTCAAAAGCGTGAGTGATCGCTGCTTGGCCTTTCGCCTGTTCCCCCTTCCCGTGTGGGGGCAGATTCTCCGCTGCTTCCTCTCGCGGGCTTTTTATAGCGGGCTTTTTAGGGATTCTGGTAGATGAGAAACTTAACATGAGCCAGCAGTGTGCTCTTGCAGCTCGCAAGGCCAATGGTATCCTGGGGTCCACCAAAAGAGGGGTGGCCAGCAGGGACAGGGAGGTGATTGTCCCTCTCTACTTTGCCCTCGTGAGGCCCTATCTGGAGTACTGTGTCCAGATCTGGGGCCCCCAATACAAGAAAGATGTAGAACTTTTGGGGAGGGTTCAGAGAAGCCACGAAGATGATTAGAGGGCTGGAGCACCTGCCCTATAAAGAGAGGCTGAGGGAGCTGGGCTTGTTCAGCCTGGAGAAGAGAAGGCTGTGGGGGGACCTCATTGCAGCCTTCTAGTCCCTGAAGGGAGCAGAGAAACAGGAGGGGAATCAGCTTTTTAAAAGGGTAGACAATGGCAGGACAAGGGGGATGGATTAAAGCTAAAGGAAGGAAGGTTTAGATTAGATATTAGGGGGAAGTTTTTTACAGAGAGAGTGGTGAGGTGCTGGAACAGGCTGCCCAGAGAGGTAGTGGATGCCCCGTCCCTGGAAGTATTCAAGGCCAGGTTGGATGGGCCCCTGGACAACCTTGTGTAGTAGATCCAGGCCTGAGGTTGGTGGCCCTGCCTGTGGCAGGGGGGTTGGAGCTCTGTGATCCTTGGGGTCCTTTCCAAGCCATGCCATTCTATGATTCTATGTACAACGTATCTCAATTACGACTTTGTTATATACTAGCACAGCCCTTCTCTTTTTAATCTTTTCTATTTGATTTTGTTTCTATACCTAATGCAACTTATTGTGAGTGAGAATTTTATGCCTTGGAAGAAAGAAAAGGTGTGAAGTTTTAGGGAATCGTGCTCTTCACCTTTATCTCAAAAAGGCCATGAAAAGCTAGAAAAACAAGGTTAAACATAAAAATATATCTGTAGAGCACCTGGAACCTTCTTATTCTTGTCATCAGTACAATTTGCTTTCAAAGCTGGGTCAGACTTTCCTGTATGATGCTAAAAATGCGCTTGTTGGAGTATGAACTTTTATTTTTTTCAAAACAGCCTATTACAAGTTCTCCTCCCAAGTGGATGGCCGAACTGGAAAATGATGATATTGATATGTTAAAAGGTAAGTATGGACATTGCAGGTAGGAAGTAGGGCTGCCAAAGCAAATGAGAATTCAGTACTTAAAAGGCTTAAAGCACTTCTTTAAATGTTATGGAGGCAAAGGAATGGGGAAGTGGTCTTTTTGTGATGTTCAATACTTATTTCAGACTTTTTGGTCCTGCTTTTTTTATTATTATTATACTGCTGATTTGCTGAATTTCTGAAGGCAGGACTTATCAGTCCATCAGTTAACCCTATGGTCTTGGGTCTCTAGCCCCCTCACATTTGCAGAATCTCCAGCTCAAGAGTCTTATCTTGTTAATAATACACATTTTTCATAAATCCAGCTATCTCTAAGAGAGTATCTAGATGTCAGTGGGAGGCTGGTTTTTCAAAACAAACATGGAATAAGTTGAAGCAGTGTGATGTTACACATATTGTGGTTTCTTCACTTGCCAGTCTCTTGCCACATAAGTATAGCATGTGTGTCCTGTAGTTTGAGGCATGAATTTTTTGGGGGCCTCAGCTGATTGAACTCATCAAGCAGCATAGACTGGTCGATTGGCATGTTCAGATATGCTCTATGCTTATGCCTTCACTCTTAGATCCAGGATCTCTAATTGAACAGTAAGGCTGTATGAGCAAGTTAGAGAAGGGCTAGCTAGCACGTAGATTTGCTGCATGCTACAGCTACTGCTTTGCAGTAAACCTCCTTGAGCGTGCTCTGCCTCTCCTGTGGGTTCCAGATAAACTGTTCCAAGGTCAAAGTGGGGCAAATTCACTTTGACTTGCTGCAAGAAATGTGTCTAGTGCATATTAAGTCTATTCTCTTGCAGTGTTATGTGGTGTGTTCACATATAGCAATGTGGACTTCTAAGAACTTCCAACATACAGGACAAATTGCTCATTGCAGTGGTGGCAGATTACTGTATGAACCGGATCTGTGGCTGTTTTTCAGTAGGGAAAGCTGGTCTTTTCTCAGTGCCTTAAAATCAGGGGTGACATCAGCTTAAATTTAAAATCTAGCCGGTTCACTGGAAATCGATCTCATCAGAGTTAAGATTTAGAAGTGCTCTGTGAGGCGATAAACGGGTAAACTGTCATCAGAGCGCTACAGACAATGTTAAAATTCACACTTTTCTCTCTTCTCAAGAGCTGGGGAGCCTCACTACAGCTAACCTGATGGAAAAAGTTCGAGGCCTGCAGAATCTGGCTTACCAGCTGGGCCTGGATGAATGTAAGTGCTGTACATCGTACAATGCTGACTGCATCGTGTATCTTCCCACCATAGCCTGTGCTCATGGCACATTTGTAGCTGGAAAAGTGGGTTGGCAAGTGTCTGGCAGTCACACTTAGTCACCTTTCAAAACACGATGAGGGAGTGAGCTTACACCTCCAACTTAGAGCCTGCCTGCACAGGGGAGGTGTCTTAGCAGAAATCACAAGAGGTCATACGCCAGCCTGGTGGTGTCTGGTGGCACATAGACTTCTGTTCCTGACTTAATATTGACTTAGATAAATCAGGTCACTTGACTTAATTTCCCACTTGGATGCTAAAGCTGTTTCTCAGAACAGTTGTGTCAGTACTTCTGGCAAACTGCATGTGCTGCCTCCAAAGTGAAACTCACTTGTGTGTAGGATTCTCCTATCACTTGGTGTCTGTACTATTTTCTGCTTCTGTAGCCACCTTTTTTTATTTTTTTTACACTTTACTAGCAGGAGGTGGTGCCCTTGTACTAAAGTTGACCTTCACCCGTTTACAAATAGCCAAATGTTACCAGTTTTTTGAAGGAGCTGCTTTCATTTAACACTCTCCTTAGGGGGCTGATCCAGCTTTGAGGATTTCAAGAGTGTTGTGTTTCTTTTAAATGCTACCAGGCCATTTAATAGTTTTCTTCTTAGCTTTGTTCTAGCATAGACCCTAGTTGCAGTTACTCTTAGGCTACACAAAGCACCAAAGGTTTTAAAATTTATGGGTCTTTCACCTTCCTTTCAGTGGATTTAAAGGAGAAAAAAAAAAGCAGTAATAGAGCTCTAGAGTCTTTCTGACTGTAAACCTAAGACATCCTATGCTTATTAGCAGATCATTAAGCGTATTTTAACATGCTTCCTGAAGGTTTATTTTGCTTTCAGTGCTAATATCCATTAAGACTGTGTAGAGCATTTAGTGGATTAAAAGTTAAAAGTGTAACAATGCAAAACTGAGTCAAAACCAAAGATTGGCTGATGTTGGCTTTCTCAGATAAGCTGTAGAGGGCTTGTCCTGCTAAATGGAGTTTAAACAGAGCCTGAGTTACATTAACACTAACAAGGCTGTTTTTTCCTTAGCAGTGTTTGTTGCATATGTTTCCATTTATTTTTACTGAGAAAAAATAAAGAAGACAAAGTGTGCAAACAATGAAGTACCTGAGGTCCAACAGTTCTAGCCTTTAGTCTGTACTAACTGAAATCTTGGGTTTTCAAGCTTTACAATAGCTCTCTGTAACTTCTTGTCACTGAAGTATTTTTCCTTAGGCTATAACACATTGAATGTTTTGTGTGTCATGATGCACATCTTAGGAAAATTTTCACAGGAATTTAGGCATAAAGCTTGAACATAAAGCAGCTCAGGGCTGTTTTTCCTAATACTGCCTTTAAGTTCTTTCCTCATGGAGACTTAAAGAGAACAAGAAGAAACACACAAAAGTTCTGTTTAATAAAAGTTAAGCGACCTCTGGGTTTGGTCCAGAGGTATTGGAATTGATTATATCTTTGTGTAATGAAACTTAATAGTCCCCTTTTGACCGGCTGTTAACTGAAACTGGTTATCCAGGCCAACGTTAGAATGCTGCTGACCAGTCTCTAGATGGCAGCACGAGGCTTCCCATAGAACTGCTGCTTCTAAACTACCCTTTCCGTCGTGATACTAAGTTGTTCTTCCCAAGATTTTTTTTGTGACACATTTTCATGTTCTGAATGTGCACTTCTTTTTTTTTAACTTCCAGTGTTTTCAAATGTTTTATCTGTCTTGCGTGTGAGAAACACTTCTGCTTTGTTGTGTTAGCAACGTAATTAGTTTTCCTTTCAACTCCCCTCTTCTACCCCCATCTCAAATCCTTTATATTTTTAAAGACTTCTGTTTTCATCCAAGTTATTGATAAAATGCTGTGCAGGACCTGAGTGATTCCTGCAGCACTCTTTGACAAATGCACCTAGTGAGTGACTTTGTAGCTAAACTGGGAGGTCTCTTACTGGACCAGTCCACAGCACACTTCATGCTAATTTTACATTAGCATTCATTAGGCAAAATGACATGTGGAGCTGGGTACATTTTAGAAAAGTTTATTCATTAAGGTACTCTTACACCACTAAAACTGAAATCTGAGCAATTGATTTGCCATGATATAGTTTGATAAATGAATAATTATCCAACTACATGCCTTGTTTCTTAAATTCCTATGACTGACTTACTATTTTGCCTATAGAAGAGGGCTTTCTTGACAAATTGGGAGCAAACGTATTGAATGCTTTGTCCATCTTCACTGCTTTCTTCTGGGAATGGTTGAATACTACTTATTATATATAATTCCTGCTGTCCCTAACTTTTTAGCCATGGCTTCCTTAGTCCTTTTGGTTCCTTGCTTCTCACAGATTCCTAGTTTTTACAACTAACTTTCTCTCCTCTTTTTCTGCAGTTACTTTTACTTTCTGTAACCCTGGCTGTTTTGTTGAATGCCTTATGGCTTCTGTGAATCAAATTAAATTATTAACATGTAACTTATGTCTTCTCTACCAACTTGTTTGACATCTGGTTTAAAAATGAAACAACTGTAAATCCAAAGTAGCCTGAGATACAGTGAATGTCACTCAGACTGGAACAATGCTAACAGAGCTTCCTCTGGTGTTTTATATGGGCATGTGGGGAATCAGGCTTCTTATCCTCTGTTATGATTTCTGTGCAGTGTAGCATGTACCTGTGTAGGTGGCAGTAGTGTTAGCAGATAACACATCAGTCTCCAAGCGTGTTGTGGGATGATAGACCTTTGGCCTGGCTGAAATGGTTCCTGTTGGTTTTGGTAACGCTGGTTCCCTCCTTGCCTGAGGGTTCACTTAATTCTTTCTGAATAAGGTACCTGTTGCTCTGTCCAAGTCCAGCCACGTGTCCAATTCTTTTAGCTTTGGTAGTACCTAATACATTTAGTTCCTACTCAGGCAAGGTAAGTGGCTTACTTTGATGTTATACCTGTGCATTTTAAAAATACTTCTGTTTGGCAGATATCTTGTAACTTTGTAATTTTATTATTTTAACCAAGTGGATAGGTGAGCATCTCTTTAAAAAATATATTTCTGACTGTCTGCATGATCTCCTGTACTTCAATTTCCCTTTTACTAAGATGCAGGCCATTAAACTGCTAGTAAAAGGTAGGCTATCTCTCATAAATCAGAATTTATTTGCAGTTTAATTTGCCAGTGACTTTACATTGAAGATCTGTGAGAACAGAGGATCTCTTCTTCAGCTCTTCTAGCATGCTGGTAGTTGGATTCTTGTTCATTCGTGCATATTCCTTGCAGAATATTCTTCCCTTCCTTAGCACAGAGTTCACCTAAAGGATAGCCTTCCCTGAATGAAGCAAAGTTTTTGTAGCAGGAATCTTTTAATCAATATTAAAAAACATTTTTACTCTCCTCTTACAGACTAGACTATTTTTAGGTGTCTCCTTTGTGTATTTATTCTTTGCTGCAAGATGGTTTGGAGTTGTGCAGCAGCTTCCTGGCTCAGGACCTGCCATCAATAATAATAATAGTGAAGTCTTCTAAAAATACATTATTTTTCAACACCTCTTCAGATGTCTCAGCTTGTATTTCCTTACCTCCTTTTTAAGCCATGTAAAACTGTACCTCGTCCTCTTGCTTGTTACTGCTTTTCTTTTTGATTCTGCTCTCTCATTAACAGAAGGAAAATAGAAGCTCTAAAGACTTGTTTTATTGGTTAGAATACACTGAAACCGTTGTTAGCATTTAAAATGCTGTTTTGTGTGGATTTTGCTGTCCCTGTTAATGTGGGTGTTGTAAGGGTGGGAGGGGGAACAGGGCTTGATGAGCACGTGTGCTTTTAATTGTTCATGTCGTTAGAATGACTTCAGGAGGCATAGGATTACTGCTGAATGTGAGCTGCAGCCAGCCAGCAAGTCTCATCTCTGCTGTTGGCAGAAGATTGGGACAAAGAAAGTGTAAAGGCATATTGCCTCGTTAATGGCTTTTTTTCCCCCCTACTGTGTCCCTCCAGCTTTGCTTGGAGCAGGGTAGCGAGCACCACAAAATAAGAAGACCCCAGCAGATGTGGCAAGCAAGAGGGAGGTAGTTCTTGTCTAGGAACCCAGTCACAGATCCTGACTCAATGTTTGTGGCCTACAAAGCAGCAAGTTCCAAAAGTTTGTATAAATAACTGCACATTTAGATGCTTAGCTCTGTTACTCCACTGTATGACCCACTACAGCTTTCAGAGCTACTGAGTCCAAGTTGACTTGAGAGTACTTTTGAAGTCTTGGTTTCATGAGCTAGCAGCTCTGAAGAATGCATATGTTGCTAGTGAGCAAACATAACTTGTTGCTGAGGAGTTTTTATTACCCTTGATTGCTGTTACTTTTAAAGTATCAGGCTAGACTGCATGGTAGTTACGCAACTGCTACCAGAAATCACTGAGGTGTCCCCATAATGAGAGACCCTTCCAGAGACAGCAAGAGACGGATGAGCATGGGAATGAGGAACAGCTACCTCGCTCCCAAGTTAAGCTGTCCTTGAATGTGAATTGTAGTCCTCTGCAGCCTCAGCAGCCTCTGAAAATTTTGGTAAATCAGAAAAGTCCTTCTGAACTTCGAGCTATTCACAGATAACCATTCTTTCTCACTTTGGTAGTCTGTTTTTTCATTTCTCTCAGATAAACGTTGTGTTCTCTTGCCTGCAAGTTCAGCTTTTCTGTAGGTTTAGAGGGGTAGAGCAGTTTCATCTTTTTCCTTCAGCAGGGTTTAACTGTGGCATATTTTGAAACATACATGCTTAGTTCTCCCTGAGATCCTTACAGGTCACTCTTGACATGGATAATTTCAAAGCTAGGATGGTTGAATGTGAATTCTCTCATTGATTTTTTTTTTTTTTTTATGTGTTACTTGTTGATTGTGGTTTGGTTTTGGTTTTTTTTAATGTGTTACTTGTTGATTGTAGCTAGGATATGTTTAAATCGTGGGCTCCATCTTTGGACTTGTTCCATTAAGGTGAAAAACAGGGTGTGACACTTAATTTGAATTTTGTGGGGGCTGTTGAATTCGAAACAAAGTAAGGAAAGGAAAGATGACAATGTCTTCTCTTACTGAAACATCTCTCTCCTGTAACAGATGTCTGTCCTAGGTGTCCCTGCGTAGTACCAACACACAGCCTTCAGGCTCCATGCAACACATCTGGCATTTGTACCCAAACAGCTTTATATCAATGACGTAATTGATCAGAGAAAAATATTTCCTGACCCTAACAACTTTTTATTTAGTCCTGGGTCAATCTGCACAGAGGCTTTTTAGGCTCAGAAGCCTTACTTTATATTTGTGAACTTGCCCCTGCATCCTGCGATACAGATGCCTATATTTCAGAGTCCTATATTTGTAGGAAAGCAACATCTTGACAGGGGTGTGTAAGTAAAGAGGGTTTTAATGACAGGGTCTCAGTGGGGTGTCTCTCTCGTGGCTGAGATCTCTCATTTGTCCCTCTTACTAAAAGCTGTATGTCCACTCTGCAGTCTGGGAAGTAGCATGAAAAACTAAGCAGGATTCTTATGGTTTCTTCTTAGCCAAAGTGAGTTTTCTGGAATTTGTGTAGAAGAGCAGACACTTTCCTGAACATGAACTCTTTCCTTATTTCCTTGGAGACACAGACTACATAAAGTGTTGCAGTTGAGCTGGAAAACTGACTATTTGAGAAGGAAGAAGGAAATAAAGTGAAAGAATCACTTGATGTGGATCCCAGTCTAGATCCCACAGCAGGAATCTCAGTGCCAGTTATTAGAAAGGTATAGCAATGTTCCTAACTTCTTAACTGCTGGCAAAAGAGGAAGGAAGATGCTCACTTTTTCTTTGTTAAAAGCTGCCACCTTCAGAAGTATAGTGCTCCTAGCACTAGTGTGTTTGTGTTAATCTGAACCAACGAGGAAGAAAATATGGTTTGGAACTGCTTACGTCGCTTTAAATATGCTGGATGTAGAAGAGATCATTGTATACCAAGTCTAGTGCTCATTATGTCCTTAAAATACATAGTTTACTTGCTCTTGCAAGGTGGGCTGCTCCATAGAGGAGGAAGCAGCCTCCGGTGTGTGTACTTCAGTTATTTCTGTTCCACCTAGAATTTTCTTTGTAGCAACTGTTGTTTTCTTCTTGGTTAGTTTCTGCATTCCCTGCCTGGCTAAATGAATCTTCATCCTGTTTCAGTTTTGCCTGAAAGCATATTTCTCCCTTATTTTGTTATTTAGTACCATGTTTGCAAGGACTTTATGTGAAATAGTATACTTCATGTGCTTCAAAGCTTGAAGGCAGAGTTTTATAGGTGGACACCAAATTATGCTCTTTGGACACCGGATTTCTGTAATATGCAGTTATCTTAAGGATTTACTTAGCAGAGTTAGTAGGCTTCCCTCAGAAAATGTCTCACATTTTGAATGGTTCATTTGTGGGCTAGGAGACAGTCACAGAGTGTTTCAGGAACTCCACAATCACTTGGAAAGGGTGGGTTTGTTTTCCCTGCTAGGAAAAAAAATACGGAGGTTGTTTTTAATTTACATTCATAGTAATTCTGGGTCCTTATTTTATTGTTTCAGAGAGGTGAAAAGAACGCTTAGGTGTCAGTTAGGGTGTTTATATGGCCCTGTCACTCTCATGTCCAAGCTGCTATGATTTCTATGTGAAACCTTGGCCTTTCTCCCGATTCTCTTTATTCCCCTCCTCCCGTACAGTAGATCTGCTGCTTCATTTTAATGCACAGCGCTATGGTAAGAGATACTCTGCATCTGCAGAGGGATGAGGAAATCATCTTTCCTTATATTGCTCACTGGGTGGCTTATTTACAGGCAGGATTCTTCCAGGGCAGCTCCTGTTGGAAGAGAGAGTCATCAGAACGTCGGCTTGCAATTGCCATTCATACGTGATCTGTGAATTGGCTAATTTTGACATGTAGGTAGTTAAGAAATTATTACAGTCAGAGGAGTCGTGACCTCAACTTTTCATCATCTCCATTGGCTTGTGCCCCAGTTTGGAAGTGAAGAAGGTATAGGAAGTTTTAATTGTACCTGTGTGATTTATCCTCAGTCAGCTCTTTAATTTCTTCTGGCTGTCTGAGGTTTCCGACACGCTGTAAATTTCTCCAACTTTTTCATTATCTGCAATTTCTTTATGACTCATGAATCGGAGTGGAGAGAGAGTGTGGATTTACAGCAGAGATAAACATGTCCATAAAGTCTGTATCTGTGTCAGTAATTGTACTGCTGTCAGTGACTGTCCTGTTTTACAGGTCTCTCTTGGGAGAGGAACACGCTTTGCTACCAGTGGCAGAGAAGTGTTCACTTTGATTTGCATTAACTTGCCAGGAGATTAGGTTGAGATGGTGAGGATGGAAATTGAGTCTGGACCTTGGCTGCTATTGTTTTGGGTTGGTTTTTTTAAATAAGTGGGTGTGGGGTTGAGTTGCCCTCTATGTGCAGGAAAAAAACCAAACAAACAGGTCTGGACTGTTCTTAAATAGGAAATGAGGGAGATACAGTCTAATGATGATATCAAATGTGATGCTACCCATATGCATAAATTCTGCATTCTTACCATAAAACAAATGCTGTATCTAGGTAACTGTCATAGATGGAAAAAATACTGCATGGATCCTTAGGGTGTTCTCTGTCTGCTGGGAAAGTAGAATAAATATTTCTAAGCTTCAAGAAATTTCTGCATCTTTGCCTTCTTCCCCCTCCCTCACTCCGAGGGAAGTGCCACAGTGGATTTCAATGGCAAGTACTAATACCCCATCCTAGTCTCCAGGCAGTGATGACTCTGCTTGCTGCACAAGGAGCTGTATACTGTTGAAGAAAAGGGGAAGAATCACTAAAACTCTCCTAAATGTGTCAAAAGTTCAAACTTCTTCAGTTTCTCTTTGCTTTTATTTTCTGTTTGATACCTGTTGTTGATATTTGTGTACGTGGAATCTCCTTTTGTCAGACTCTGTAGTTGGGGTTGGATTTTCTTGTCTGTGACTTACTAAGTTGTTGTCACAGTAAGAAGATAATTATTTTCTCACACAATTACTTTTAAATATTAAAAGTGACCATGAAACCCCAAATTTCCATTATGTCAAGTATGCACTGAGGCACACACACCCCTCCCAGCCAAATGCAGTTGACTTAATTTTTTAAGTCTGCTGGACACCTTTTAGAGAAGGGAGATTATCATAAATGATGTCAACTCTGTGACTGCATAGGTAGCTTTTTAAATGTGCATAGATGCAGGAGTGTTAGAAATGTTAAGGAGACATCTGCCATTGTGTCGTTGTTAATTCTGGAGCCTAATGTTGGAAATACAAAAGGGGACCTTCTTGAGTGTTCGTGTCCATCTAGCCCTGGTAACTGAGCTTCCAAAGCTATGTGTAATGACCACGTACCACGTGGCTTGATAGCTGGCAGATAACTGCTTTTAATACTGCTGTTGATCTTAATGAGTGACACTGAATGCAGCAGCAGCAACATTCTAAATAAAAGCTGATTTGGTATGAGATGCTTTTTACATGCTTTTCATTGAAATGCCTGTCTCTTCTCTCCACCTCTTGTTATCTACAGCCCCATGCATAGTTTATGGATCTGAGTTTGTTAAAACAAAGGTCACCTCTGAAAGGTACTTGAACTAGGATGTATTACTTGCTTTATTAAATAATAAAACCCCCAAACCAACCAACCAAAAAAACCTCAACAACCCCACAAAGGAAAAAAACCCAAACAAACTGAAACAAAACAAAAAGTCCTCCCCAGACTTTTGTGTTACACCCTTGTATTCCATTCTATAGATGTCTCTTCTGAAAGTCTCCTTTGACTCCTATAGTTTGATGGTAGGAAGAAATGCTGCAATAGTTTGATCCTTTCTGGAAAAGAGTTGTTGAGTTGAGGGTTGATCTAGATATTTCCTGAGGTGAAGAGGCCCTGTTCAGTGTTATTGAGGAGGAAGAGATCTGATTAGTCTGGAGACTGACCACACTGTTTTGGAGACTGAAATAATTTATCTGCTGCAGAATTCTGTTATGCTGCTCAGAGCAGTAATTTGTGCTTTGTGAGAACATCTGGAGTATTAGCATTGGTCAGTCAAGCAGTGGATCACGTTGTGCAACCACATGGGTGGTTGTGCAGCCTCAGTTCTTAGAGATTTTCCAGACCTAACTGACTAAAGCCTTAAGCAACATGATCTGACCATATAATCAACCCTACTTTGAGTAGAACTCCTGAGCCCATGAAACCCAGATGATCCAGTCAGTCAATGATTCTGTGATCTAAGATCCTTTCTAGAAGTAAGTTAATTCAAAGCCTGCCTTCAGCTGAGCACAGCACCGGACAGTCGGCTCCCTTCATGAGCCTCAGCAGGAGATTGCAGGTGCAACTCCCCCACCAGAGCAGCCTAACAAAGAGCAAGAAACCTAAAGATTATTGTATCACAGGGATGGCTTCTGTGTTTTTTGGGGATGATGAATTATTGCAACTTGGGCTGAGTTACTTATTTTTCTATATACAGTCCTTTCAGTATCTTCCTTTTAGCAGAGGAAGAGCATGGTCCTCAGCATACACAGAGGTTCTTGTGTGTTTTGGCTCAAATGAACTGTGAAACCACCATCAACTGCCTAGACAAGCAGAGGGGTCAATGGGGCTTGACTGAAGAGCTTTTAGCCACAGAGGTAAAGGAATGGGCTGTCACATTAAAGCATTTCTGCCTGCCACATGCTTGGCACAGAAAGAAACATGACTACAAACAAAATGTTCTTACATTATACTGTCAGAAGCCTATTTTTTGCTACTCTCATTCTGACAGGATAACTTGTAGACTACTGTCAGTGGAGGAATTGAGGATGGGGAAAAGTTTGATCAAGCATAAGGTTATGTGCATTTTTCCATTACGGTTTAAAAACACAAAAATGCCAAACAAATCTCAGGGACGCTCTTGCAGGGACTCTCAAACCTTTACAACTGGTCTGTATTTATTGTCTAAAATTCTTGTGCTGTCTATACCTTTATCCAATTAAAACTCTCCTACTTCTTCTGTGTTAATAGGATGTTTCCTCTGTATTTATAAATATTGGAAAGATGACCTCTGTATCACCTCTGTCTGAAATGTTTTCCTGTAAGTGTTGGCTCCTGACAGGAGTAAAGAGAGAATTTTCTTCCCCAGTCTGGGTAGCTGGACCTGTTTGCAGAGCAGCAGCCAATCCTGGTGAAAATCACACTAGAGTGTGACTCTGGAGGCTTTTGTTCAGATTCTGGCACTACCACTGTTCTGCTTGGTCTGTTTGCCTTCTCACTTGTCATGTGTCCTCCCCATCCCGCCCCCATTTCTCCAACTGTTCCCCAATGTTAACTTTCTTCTGCAAGACATGAGGAGAATCACAGATTTTTTTTAAAAGAGCATATAAGGCCTTTATTGTTAAGTGTCATACCCTACATGTGGTTTGTTTTCTCCTGCTTGTTGCTATTGTATGCCACAGGAAAGCATCATTAGAATATTGTATATGTCATCAGTAGCAGTAAAATGAGAATGTGGTGGTGAAACAACCTAATTTCAAGTGCTTTTCAGCGTGGGACCCAGCCAAGGTTCCTAAGAAAAGCAATGTTTGTAGATGGCTGAGAACAGCCTTATGTATAAAGATATTACTATTTGCAAGCAGCATAAATGTTAAAAATCATTAGTATGGATATATACTTATACCAGGGATTACTACCTTTGGGTGGCCCCCACTAGCTCAGAGGCAGTGGAGTTAGCTCAGTAGAGAAGGATCTGTCTCACCATTTCATTCAGCCAGCAGCTGTGCTTTGAGAAAGGAAATCAGTGTATTTGTCAAGTAGCCTGAGCATATGTTGGCAGGGTATTGCTGTATTCCTTTGCAGTCATCTCTTGTTTGGATCAGGTGATAATGCATACAAGGCTATGTGAAAAATCTCCCAGTATTTTGTTGTTTATTGAGTGGTTTCAGTTGTTCTGAGCATGAAGTCTTCTGTAAGATCAATAATGGACTTACCACCTCACCTCTTACATCTCCAGTAAATGCAGCTCTGAACGTCCTGTCTGTGTAATGTTGCTAGTCCAAGTCCGATAGTATCTGTCTCTTATTGCCTCATTAACTTGTGAGCATTAGAACAAGATAAAAATGCCCTAAAGCCTCTTATCTGATGATTGTAGTAACCTTCTGAGTGCCATTAGCTTAAGTTTGCAATCAAATGCTTCCCTGGAGTATAAGGACCACTGATTAAACCTGAAGTGTCCCCAGAGGCTTTTACAGCTGTCATGGGGGCGGTGGCTGCCCCTCTGCAAAAGAAAAAGGGGAGCTGGAGGTCCCGGTGGGGCGGCCGCTCCACAGACCTCCACGTGGTGCCCCAGCTGTTCCGCTTTGCCTAATGAATTGTTTTACAAGGAGAGGCTGGATATTGTCATCACAAGCTGCCTTCCCTGGGGACCGGAGCCAGCCTGATAATGACTAATGTTAGTGATAGTAATTGAAGTCTGATGGCTCTCCTGGGACTTGCACACCCGTAGAGCTGTCAGGCACTTGTGGCTGGTACAGTCCCATGAATACCTCAGAAATGCTTTTTAATTGCTTGACTTTCATAACTAGTTCCCATATATCTCTGGCAGAAATACACATTTTTATGGGGGGAGGGCAAAGAAGCTGAGGACTCTGCTCTGACCCTCAGTTTACACGTCTAGTTTACTGCCCTGATGTGTTTCTGATGAGGTTGGCTGCGTGTTCTTGCTCCCCTCAGATCTCATCTTGGTGTGGATCTGCTCGGTGCCTCTGCACAGGCTTGTCCAACTGATTTCACCTGAACATACCTTTTTGTTTATGTCTAAGCCCTGTCTTCTGTGGTGCTGATCTGATGCATAGAGATTGTACTTGATTGTAAAGGAACACAGTAACTTTATTTCAGAATATCAAAGGATTGCTGCAATTGTGAAAGTAATAATAGCTATTTGTGTTTTGTTAGGCATTGAAAGCTGGATGTAAGACTAAAAGTCTTGTTTAAAAACAAAAAAAAAGCCTAGGAAACCCATGTGTCCTGACAGGACTGAGGTTTATGGCCATGAGCTCTTGCAGGTTTAGGACAGAGAACTGAGCAATCTATATAAAAGAGAGTTATTTCTCCCCCCGCCCCACCCAATAATTTTCTCTGTTAGAATTGTGTTACTGAGTACAGCAGTGGGCTTGAGATAAAAATAACTGGAATGGGGAACTGTACTTCTGACTTCCTGGATAGCCTTTTTGGGGGGAGAGGGTGGGGGAAAGGGGGTGGTGGTGTGAGCTTTTTTTGCTGGGTTTGGGGTTTCTTTAAGTGACATGTTTGGATTGGCAGATGAAGTCCACTGGGTAAATAAATGTTTTCTGCCAGAAATAGCATAGACCACAACATTATATCAATGCAGAAAACAACTTCTAACAGGTCCAGGAGAATTGCCATGCTGACAACAGTGCTCTTTCGGTGTCTTGCCTCCTGATAAGGGACTGTGTCAGTGTGAAGAGCTACTCACTGTTGTGCACCATTACAGAGGGGCAGGCAAAGCTTCAACAGCAGTTGGTGTATTCCCTGAAACTCAAAGCCTCTATAGCTTTATCTATTGAAAATTTACCTGTTTTTATGCAATATTTCTTCAGGATCTTGTTAAATTTAACATAATGTCATATGATTTTTAATTAAAGAGCTAATAACTTGAGTGCATGAAAGTTTAACATTCCCCCCCAGCTACATCCATTAGTCTAATAATGTAAGACTTTATCTCCCTGCAAATTTTGCTTTGCTTTTTATTTCCTCCTACAGATTTCTTTAGACTGATTTCATAATTATTCCTCTAGGGTGGTTTTTTAATGCGTTTCTATACAGTTTGTTTTCATTAAACAAATTTAACCTTAATGGCTATAAAAGGCCTTCTCGTGTATGAATTAATCAGATTTGAGTGTGTTACTGTAGAGCTCTTGTGGCTTACTTTCTTTATGTGTAAGGCTGGTCTTCTCTCAGAGTCTATAGCATGAAAATAACAGGTCTCTGTCGTGGTGCTGGCTTAGACAGAGGAGGAAATTCATGTTGCTGTGAGGTTAGAATGGATTTATTCACAGAGCTAAGTGACCAAGAGGGGGAGCTCAGGAAAGAGGTAGGAGCAGGGACACCTTGCCAAATGGAAAACATTTTCTTCATCTAAGCTGATGAGGCTGCTTGGAAGTGTTTATTCACCAGATACCTACTGACTGCATAATACTGAGAGATACAGGGATAGACTGCCTGCAGGTAGGGTTTTTAATGTTGGTGGTGAGACTATGGAACAAGGTCAGACAATAAGACAGAAATGTGCAAGGAGTGGAAGGGAACGAACTTTATTTTTTGCTACCAAATCTGTTTCATCTGTTTGTAGGTGACTCAGTTCAGCCCACTCTGAAGTAAATGTGAAGTATCTTAGTAAAATCAGGACAAGTTAAAATAGGTCATACTAATTTGTTCCAGCCACTTTATGGATTTAAGTGATAAAAAGAATGTTTTGTTTCTCTTGTGTGTTACTCTGTCAAGTGTAGGTCTGTCTGGTTTCAGGTCTGGGGCAGTCTTTTCTACAAGACTAGAATTTAAAGACAGCACTTCTCTCCAGTTCTTCCAGAGCATCCTAAAAGGCCTCTCTAGGAAAGAGAGCCTGTAAACGAGACCCAGCCTAAGCTGTGGGAAAGAGCTACAGAGGGCACAAGAAGAAATTCGATCATGTGGCTAGCAGGCTTCTTTGAAATAATTTCTTTCTTGAATTCCCTTCTTTAAAACTGTCTTTTTTTAGGGGAAAAAAATTTCCTGCTTTACTAAAACAAATTAATAGTGATGGAGAATTTATTTGCCACGTACCTATTGCAAACTTTGCTACTAAAAATCCAGTTCTTGATCCTAATGTGAATTTTTCTGGGTTCCGAGACATTTGGAATTGTCTTCATCTGTACAGAAGAGTTTTGCTGTGGCTTTTTGAGTTCTAGCTGAAGATCAAAAAAAGGGTGCTTAATGCTATTGCCAGCAGAGTAAACATACTACCTCTTCTCATCATATTCATTGCAAGTTTGTTCTTCACCTCCCCCCTCCAGTGAAGTGCTGGCTCTTAGAAATTTATTTTGGTAATAAAACATTACTTTATACTTGCCCATGAAAGCATGTTTGAAGGCTGTTTGTGGATTCTTTAAAGGGTCCAGGAGATTGTTGTTCCCTGAGCACACTGCAAACTCGTATCATAATTAAGCCTGATGAATTAACATGCAGAAAGTTAAGCTCGTAACTTCCAGTGGTTAACTTAAGGTCTTAAAGTGGGGAACCAAACCTGTGGTTGGCATACTGTACTTCAGTTGTCAGTCCCAAAATGTTATGTATTGATGGATTTTGGTTCTGAGAAAATGGGTGAGTTTATTCTTTATGAAATTTTATTCTTACAGAATTTTTAGCTCTCAATGAAGAGAGAATAAAGTTGTGTTTACTGCTTTTCACAGTTGTAAGTCTTGACAGTAAAGCTAAAGGATATAGTCCAGTTATTATCCTGCGATTTATCTTACAACTTTTTACTGTAATTGGGAAGAAGGGAATAGGAAACTCCATGCTGTGTAAGGGGAGATTTTCAGTGTGAAATTTAATTTTGAGGAGATATTTTTACTGATTGGTTGCTACGGCACAAGCAGAAGAGTGGAAGTAATTGTGAGGCGTCTAATAACTGGTTAGGCAGATTTTGTTTGTGTGTTGGTTTCAGCACTGTTTTAGTGAAAGCTAGTGAAGCTTCTTATGATAAAGTTAATCATAATATATTTTACATTGATAGGGCATTTCCATATGAAGGGCTTTCTCTGCTGCGAGAGGCACATAGCCACACATTGTTTAAACTGCACAAAGTGTCAGTAACTTTGGTTTCAACATAAGCTGTCATGTAAAAATCTGACTTTCCAGATATTTGGTGATGTTTTACAAACATCTATATTATAAATAAGAATGTCTTCTAAGTCCTTGCACCTCATCTCTGATATCTGATGTTATGTTTTAAAGCTTTCTAGGTCCAGTGGCAATTCAACAAATATTAGCTCACGTTTTCTTCAAATGTGACTTTTGTTTTCTCACTGCAGGGTTTAATCTCTGTTGTACTGAGCCTGGTGAAGTCAGGTTTGGTCAGTAGCTGGAGGGGGAATCGAGAAGAGCCCAGGTGTTACATTAAGCAGCTTTGGTGCCCTTCTCCGGGTGGGTGGCTGAACTGTTATCCCGTGGTAGCTCTAGAGGGCTCTCTGCTGTTGGAAATGTTACATCTCCAGTGAGTTGTATGGCAAAGATCTCAACCTGTTGGTCATTGAAGAACTCGTAACACTTTTTTTTTTTCCGAATGCTGACCTCATTGTCAGTGGCAAAATGCAGCATATGCAATTAGAACCTAATTTTCTTCTACCCTGAACTGTGTTCTGCTCTGTGTGAATGGATTAAAACTAAAGGAATGGATTAAAACTAAAGGAAGGGAGGTTTAGATTAGATATTAGGGGGAAGTTTTTTACAGAAAGAGTGGTGAGGTGCTGGAACAGGCTGCCCAGAGAGGTAGTGGATGCCCCGTCCCTGGAGGTGTTCAAGGCCAGGTTGGATGGGGCCCTGGGCAACCTAGTGTAGATCCAGGCCTGAGGTTGGTGGCCCTGCCTGTGGCAGGGGGGTTGGAGCTTTATGATCCTTAGGGTCCCTTCCAACCCATGTGAAGAGTAGTAATGACTACAAATAACATCTGTGAAGACAAGAAAAAACAGCAGTGTGATTACGGCTTTTATTCTCCAACACATTTGGACAGTGTGGGTTGGATGTCATTATGGATGGTGCTATGGTTTCCTGTGTGTTAAGGTGCCTAGGTATTGAGGGAGTGAAAATAACATTGAGTGGGGTGCTCAGTGAGATCCTCAGTGAGAATATGTGTGAGTGTCCTGCTTTACCTGCTCCATGCTCAGGTGTTCTTGTGCACTCTGCAAAGGCCTCGCTTGAAATCACTGTTGTGAATTTATGGCTCAGGGGGGAAAAGGTGAAGTATGGCTGGATTCAGGAAGGGAACAGGTTGTTTTATTTTCATTGGTTGCATTTGCAGTTCCCCAAGCAGTGAGGGCTGGAGAAACGGGCTGTTTAGAATCACCTCTTGATTACATGTTTGGGCCTGTTGTAAAATCCTGTAATGTCTGCCAGTGTGGAAATCCTCCTTATATAGTGGAGGAAAGGTATTGAGAAATCTTTTCTGTGAATCCTGTTTTGCCCTTCCTCTAGGAGCTAATTTTTATAGTAAGAAAAATGTACTGAATTACCCTTGTCTACAGGAAACACAAACTAATAACAATTAAGCCACTGATTACTTGTTTGGACAGTGAAAAGATTCTGCTTCTAGGATTTGTTTCCCTATTTCATCCCTGACTTCAGGAACCTGCAACAGACCAGTTCTGGTTATAGATGAATTGAAATGCTCATTCCTCTGAACATTTGGATGTATTTATTACATATACTACATCTTTTCATGTCTGACCGCTGTAATTTGAGAGGAAAATAATATCTTTTTTATTTAAGGGTTATGTAAGGGTTCTATTATGGGTTGCACTAGTTTAGTTGAAGTGGGGATTGTATATCGGTTTTAATACACTACTGAAATTTTGTGTAGTGAGATCTTAAGCAAATTAAAACCTTGTATGTAACTATTGAGCTTATGCTTGTAAATTCAGAGGGTAAACGTAGCTGTAGCCAGTTTTGAACTACATAGTGATTTGGGTGGTTGTTTGAAGTATTTTCAAGTAATTGTGATTGAATGGAAATAATTTCTGTGACATACATTATTGTGGAATGGCATCTGCCATTATTTCTGTTTTGACTTGCTAGTTTTGAATACTTTCCTAGTCAGGTAATAATCAGATCAGAGAACTGAAGTCACTGAACAAAATGTCTGATAAAGGTGTCTCAGAGTTAGTGTTACAGAAATGCTCTCAATATGCTTAAAGGTGCTTTTCTGTCTGTATTGATGTAACACCGTACCTTGCTAAACCCTCTCAGCTTTGAGATCTAAATAATTTAGGGAAGATGAATTTAAAATGCCCTTTTGGCTATAGCATCTGCCTGAGGGACATCCTCCTTGTTTAGAGGATTTAGGGTGGCAAGGCACTGGCACAGGCTGCCCAGAGAAGCTGTGGCTTCCCCCTCCCTGGCATTGTTCAAGACCAGGTTGGATGGGGCTTTGGGCAGCCTGGTCTAGTGGAGGGTGTGATTCTACAATTTAAAAGTACTTTCCCTGTGTTTACTTCCCGGTTGAGCAGTTCAGAAAAGTCATTAAATACAGAGGGGGGTACAGTGAAAGTTACTTGGCATAAATATGTATGGAGAAGAAAAGGGAAATAAACATTTTCTGTAGTCTTCCGTTCCAGTTGTTTTATGGTTAAGTAACTGTGGTGAGTAAAATTCAAGTGAAGGAGTATCAGAGATCAGTACAGAGCTGAAATGAGTAAGAAGTGTTTTTCGCCACTGGCGGCCTTGAACCTTCCGAGGTCTGTATATAAACTGATGTCATCTGAAGCTGTGTTGCAGTTGCCTTAAGATGTATTAAGTGCATGTATAAGCTTCTTCAAGTTCTCAGTTTCTTTGTTTAAAACTATAAAAAATGACTTTTGGTTGTGGTGGTCACTTCAATTTCTGGCAACCCAGCAGCATCGCTGAGCTTCTGTGTCTTGATTTGAAAGTACAGCACCGGTGATTGTTCGGTTTGTAAAACCAGTTCAGTTGAAATGATTATAGGACGAAAAAATTTCAAGGTTGTAACAGTCTGCAGTTTGCAGAAAGCTGAATTTACATATGTAAATGCATATATTAGTACTACCTAGTAGTTATTTTTAGCAATATTGTGAGTGTTCTATTGGAACTTTTAAAAATGCCTTTTAAAATGATTATATTTATTGTTGTTGTTGTTATTATTATTACCCAGTTTCACCACATCACCTGCTCTGTTTAGGGAACTTTTTTTGGCCAATCCACCTCCTGAGCCAGCAGGATGGTAGTTCTGTAGTTGCAATGGGTGGCAGTGCCTTCCCTCTGAAGGGCTTGTGAATTCTTGTACGAGCTTCTGGCACGAAATCTATTGATTGCTCTAGGGTCACAGTAGTGCATTTCCTGGGCTGAAGTTGCAAAGTCCCTGGTCTCCACGTTGCCTGCTGCTTCCCTGTTAGAATTCAGTGTGCCAGACCCACAGCACCCCTGTCTTTCATGAATGGAATTCAAAAAGACACTTACATTTCCATAAATAAATTAGGAATTCAGTGGCTTCTTCCGGCTAATCAGGGCAGGCTGATAAACCTTGCTAGCTGTTTAATAAATGAATTGTGACTGATTACCTATTAATATGGACGCCTCAGGAATTCACCCTGGGGGAAGCAGAGCAGTGAAATAGAGAGGGGCATGGCCCCCTGGGAAATCAGGGCTTCATGTTTGCAGCTTAAATATCTCTGTGAAGTATCAATAAGGAGGTAATTGAATTTTGAACACAAACATGAGCGCCGGATGGATGAAGGAGAGGGGGGCTCTGATCATCTCTTCATGCCCCTTCATACTCCCCTCCCCTTTCCCTTAGAGAGCACTCTAGTGAAGATAGATGCTAAATCCATTAAATAAAGATTAGACTCTGTCGTGGTAGAAAATGGCAGCTTAGCTAGATCCCTGGGCAAATTGGGACCTTTAGCAATACAGAAAATTAAAATATACATTTTTAACAAGTGTGCTGTCGACACAGTAATAATGACTGTGTGGCTTATGGGGTTTGCTCACCTTTCAGATCTGCTTTTGTTTGGTTATATCACTTGCTCTTGTTTTGAAACCAGTGCCTGCTTGGTCTCTCTGAAGCAAAGAAGACTTGGGGGAAGGAAGAGGGGTTTTTTCCTCACCTAGCTTTCTGTCTTAAGTACTTTTTCTTAGCTCTTATGCTTGTGATAGTATAAAAGAACAGTACTCTTGTATTTGAATGTGGAAATAATTAGCTTTGGCTTCAGCACGCTCACTCACATGTCCTGAAAAGTAGCTGGAAATTGTCTAGAGGAAGCATAGAGATGATATTGGAGAGTGAAATGTAAATATGATCGGGCTTTTTTTTAAAACACATGTTATTCTTTATGTATATGGCTTTGCTTTTACTTACTTTACTTACAGATAATTTTTCTGAGTTCTACAATTAGTGGAAAGATTAGTATAGGCGTGTGCATTATAAAATGTTAAAGTTTTTTTTGTCGTGCAGTGAACTGTAGAAGCACAGCTGAAGGGGCCTCTAACGGCTGGCAATCTTCCTTTATAATACTGTGCTAGACCTAGAATGCGATCAGGCCTTCTTCCCAACCTTGCATGCCCTATCTTCTGTTGCAGAAAGCCAGCAGCCCCTCCTGCATTTCTCAGGCAGAGCCTTAACTTGACTGTACTAGTAGGGAATCAATTGCCATACTAGAGACTGCTCCTATTTTTCCAATTAAGATGATAATCCTGCAGAACAAAATCCAAAAAATGTTTCCTGTTTAATGTTTCTTAACAAGAAATGAGCCTAAACCTATGTGCTCCTGGGGCAAACTGCTGTTCCTTCTAGAAATTTTTCTCTGGATCCTTTTGAGAATGCAAAGAAAAAAGGGATTTATTCTTTTCTGAATCAGAGTGGACTGAGACAGTGATAACATGGGGTCTTCTGTCTAGTCTTCCAAGACATCTCCCTGATAACTCCACTTCCCTGTTTCCACACTCCTCTGAAATTTTAGCAGTCATGTCTGGAAAGTCCTTTATGCTTCATCCTCAGCTTCAGCTGCTAAGAGCTGAACCCAGGATCATCATCTTTGGTTTAGGAATAACAAAAATAGATGTTATTACGTGTAAGAAAAGTATTAAGGTCCATGCCAGAGACAGAAATCAGCATA
The DNA here is from genome assembly GCA_020800305.1 of Porphyrio hochstetteri. Lineage (NCBI taxonomy): Eukaryota > Metazoa > Chordata > Aves > Gruiformes > Rallidae > Porphyrio > Porphyrio hochstetteri. The sequence continues at coordinate 9,981,847 of CM036908.1, read as the reverse complement.
CTGGGAATGCTTTGGCTTCCATTAACTCAGAGCTGCTGCAGACATGGAAAAGGTGTTTCCCAAACTATCATCTGCTTCCATATCCCAGCAGTTTACTCATTTGTCTTTTGTCAGATGGGTTTTGGGTTGGGAATATCAGTTTTCTTTCATACAACCATGCTTCTAGCAAGGATTCTGTTTCATGGTGTTGGCACCAAATTGAAAATGAACAGCTAAATTGTTGTAATTGCCTGTGTATGTGCTGTAGGCTGTCGCAATTTAAGATGTCAGATCTCAAACCTCCCTTGTTAAAGGTAGATTACAGTATTGGGTTTACCTTTGGCCAAGCGTGTTGATCTTTGGCTCCTTTTTGCTTGGAACTTCCTGGTCATTGTCCCCTTGCAAGGGGTTAGTTCTTCTCCTGAACCCCACCCCTCTCTCCTGTCTCCATTTCTCAGTCTGCTAAATATTTATAACCCATCTGATTTCCTTTAACCTTGGCTGGCCCCTTTGAAAGAAGTCAGCAGCCTATGTCTTTGTTTCTCTCACGCTGCTGGCACCCTTAGCCTTGCTGTATCACCTATCCCTCTGCGTATCTTGGAGATTTTTCTGCTGTCTTCTCCCTGTATATAAATTTAATCTGACTTTCTAGCTCAGGAGTCATCCTCTGTTTATCCAAATAAAAAAGGAGACTCTTGATAGTTTGTTCTGTAGCTTCTTCTGAAAGCAGACACGTGCCAGGAACCTCACAAGCTTATGGCTTTCCACATATTAAGGCACTTAGTGATGCAGCATTTTAATTAAATTAACCAGAATTCGTAAATTGTAGATAGACAGATTTTCCAGATCATCTCAATATGAGCTTTTAGAGTGATCAACACTCTGCTGGTGTTTAATCCATCAGACTGCCATATGGAGTGTTGAAGAGCAGAATATCTGTTTATTAACAATTGTTGGTTTTTCACGTCAGCAAGTATGATTTTCGAATTTGAGGACCAGGGACTGCAATCTGTTGCTGCATCTCTTCCATGAATTGTATCCACCTCCTGCCAGACCCCATTTCATGTCTATCCTCCTTTTTTTACTTAATCCAGGTGATCCAGTAGATCTCTAAATGGCATATGGACCAAAGAGGATCAGTCTACCACAGTCTCCAGAAGTTCTTTGGTTATACAATCACAAGAGGAATGTGTCCAGATGTCCTTTATGAGAAATTACAGATATCTGTAACATCAGTGGTTTCTGCAAACAGTTGAGACACATTTAATGAAGCTTTGCAGTTTGAACAATCAGAATATAAGTTGTAATTCATAAAAATCAGAAAGCTGTTCATCATCTTCAAGATCACATTAATGTTTTATTTACTCTGTATTAACAAATACCTGTCTTCATAGAAAATACCTTAGAATTAGCAAAATTATTCTGTTTCCTTAGCAATAGAAGTTACCTGTCCCTTCAGGGGAGTGGTCTGTTCCATTCACCAGGCTGGTGAAGGAGCTGGAGAACTCCTTAGGAGGAGTAGATTGGGTAGATGAGGTGCTCAGGGATATGGTTTAGTAGAGGACAGGTATGGCTGAACTTAATGATCTTAAAGGTCTTTTACAACCTTGTGTTTGTGATTTTATTGTGACCTACAAGTCTGTTTCTATTCCTTTAGGTGAGAGAACACTGACAGTGAGAAACACACTTTTCAGGCAAGAGGAAAAAAATCCTTCCTGTCTTGTGACTTCTTCATTACTGTCTAGAGAAAGAAGCAGTAGCTGTTCTAAAATGGGAGATGAGATGGGCCCAGTGCAGAAGTGTCTTGCAACCTAGGCATCAGGCTCTTCTCATCAAATCTAATTTATTTTCTAGCATCAGAACCCCCCGAATTCTCAACAGGAGTAACATGAAGTTATTTTTATGCATGTGAACATTCTCACAACTATTGGCTTATTTGCTTTCTTGGATGCATTGACAGAGTGTGGGGAATAAGAAGTGCTTATTAAGACAACTCAAACAGTCCCTGTTTAGGTAAGGTAGAGGGAATTGTTGGTGTGTGTTGATGATGTTTGATGGAAAATAGTGATTTCTAACCTTTATTAGAGTTGTCCATCTTACCCAGCAGGTGGCACTGAAAATGTACCTGCTGCTCTCTCATTTTGGTCAGCCATGCCCAATCTGAAATCCTACTGGCTACACACTTCCCTTTTCTCTGGTGCATAGCTGCAGGGCACTTCCTAAAGAGCATTTGGAGTGCCCCTTGCTTAGTGGGTAAAACAAAAGCCAACATATGTGTGGGTTAATGAAAAGGAATTTAAGGCTGGTGTGCTGCACCGTGCAACAAAATCCATTTTCAGGATTTCAGAGTAGTCCTTGAACAGTTAACATTTGGGCAAACCCTAGTCGTAGTCATCTTTTTTCCTGACCAACTTTGGTTGTCTGTCATCTTGTCTGCCAGTCATCTTCTTGTCTGCCAGTCGTCTTGGTATTTGTCATATGGGCAATAAGCAGTGATCTTCCAATAAGCCTAGCACCAAAGGCAACTTTAAGCACTGGTCCTGTGGTAGTCACTAGGTCAGACCTGCTGCTGGATTCCCAGAGAGGGCACAGTTTCCTCAAACCAGTGGCAGATCTGTCCTGGTGAAGCTGGTGTCTGTCTTGTAGGCTGATGACAGGAGGAGTTGTAGGCCCTTTGCATGTGGGTCACTCAGAGGAGGAAAGTTTGTGACTGTTGATGATATTTGGAGTGGGTATCACTTAGCCTCTGGTTGAATCTACCCTTTTTTTGAACACATCCAGGGAAGGTGACTCAACCACCTCCCTGGGCAGGCTGAGAGGTGGTTGAGTCACCTTCCCTGGATGTGTTCAGAAAAAGGGTAGATGAGGTACTTAGGGATATGGTTTAGTTTAGGATGAGAATGGTTGGACTTGATGATCTTAAAGGTCTTTTCCAACCTTGTGATTCTGTGATTCTATGAATCATGAGGATGTGGGATATAGATGTAGTGTAATGATGTGTAAATGGTAACTGGGTATGGCAACAAAGATGAGAAGTCAGAAATCTTTACTATGCCTGAGGAGAACTTCACTTCTGTAGTATATTTCCTGTCTGTTTATTATTATTAGTATTAGTTTCTCTTTATTCTTTCTTTTTAGTAAATAAGCTGTTGAATACCACTTTTATACAAGTGTTACTGTACTAGTAGGAAAGATGAAATGGTTTATTGCTCCTGAGCAGCCAAATAATCTGAAAGAAATTGTAAAATGTATGTACTCGAAATGTAATTATGCTGTAGAGGTAGCATGAATGACCACATCAGACTATGTAGCATGGCTTGCTTTGCCTGATATCGTTTATATATTGTTACATACTGTGCTTCTAAGTTAGCAATATACCTATTTCAGAGTATTTAGACCACACTGAGGGCTATTGAACATTGCTACCTTTCTGGAACCTATGGGATTAGAAATACCTTCAACCAGCCTTTTCATTTCCTTTATATCCGAGTACCCAAGTAGGTGGAAACCAAGGATTTTTATTCTCTCCTCCCATTCCAAACCAATTCTCTGTGATCCCTCTCTGGTGATGACTGTGAACACCACTAGCTGTTCTGTCCCTCATTTAGCCTTGTGACCAAGTATAACGCTTGACTCTCCAGTAAGTCCAGGCATTCACGGTATAATATAAATCTTCTACTGTTTTTCTGTATAACACCTATGGAATAAAACCTTTACTGTGTATCCACACAGCTCTAGTCTGAGGTCTTAACATCTTACACCTTTTCCAGAAATCTTCACTCAGATTTTAACAAATCTTGTTCAACTCACAAAGAGCATCTCATCATTTTGGCTGTGACCAAGATCTCCACACACTTCTCTATACAATACCAAAGTGTATTAAACCACTTTTTTTTTCCTCTTCACTTTTTTTGTGTGCTTTATCTAACATACAGCATCCATTAACAGAAAGACAACAGTTAGTTCTAGTCTGCCAGCAGTGCAAATTGCTGTGAGCCATTGCTGTGCTTTCCAAGAAACTGGTTTCCCTGCAGACATTTGAGGCATACTCTGTAAACATCCAGGGAGCTAGCTCATCCTCCTTCTGCCTGCTATATAGTATGTATAGAATCTTAATAACTGTTAGGATGTGTTATGTGTGTGATACTTTTCAGTGTTGACTCACTTAACTGTACACCTCTTGTTTTCTGTCTGTATTTATATAGAAACTCCTAAGCTCCTTAGGGCAGAAATAACTTGTCCTGTGTTTGTACACCATGTAACAGAGTGGGTGCTTGATCAACAAGAACTTCCAGGTATGAAAATAGTTATTCAAAATGTACATTAGCAATTGTAGCAAGCTGTTATTTATTTAAAGGTATCTGTCAAGCTAGCATTCTTTCTGTTAACACTTTGAACCTGTTGGCTTCCTCTGCTTTGGCATTCCGTGTCCTAACAGCAGATATGTATGAAATAAACTTTGTGAACTACTCCTTGAAGGGCTTTGATAACATAAAAGGTGTTCTATGGGCATGTTCAAGGCTCTCTTGACCATCTGCTGAAGAAGCAGTTCTAGGAAATGCTACAAAAACACCTGATGTTTAGGACCTGGTTCTATGGCTGTTACTTTTTGGAACCTTACCTGAACTCTCCAAGTCAGAAATGTAATCACTCTAGGCTGTATGTGCAGTCATATCTCAAATAAGCTAAACTGATTTTTTGGAGATATTTTTGTTGTTCTGTAGATTTTTATGAGGTTTTCAACTTAGGCACCTCAGTCAGGAACCTTAATTTAGTTGGCGTGGATCTAAACCTTGGATCTAAACCGCTATTTCTGAGACTAAAATAGAATTTCCTTGCTTCATAATAATTCTACTCCCCCAATCTTGGGACTGACAGAGAAAAGTCTGTAACAGTTCATGGGTGGGGAAACCTGGGGGATGGAAAAAATCACACAGAAGGAGTGACTCCATCAGGAATAAAAATCAGCTTACCATTTGTAGGCTGAAGTGCTGTCTGTTGGGGCATGCTGTCAGTCTAACCCAATAATTGCATCCATCAAATAAAACTTTACCTCTAAGTAGCACAACTCTTGTGGTATTTGAGATAATGCTTTCTGGCATCAAAATAGTATCATTCAGCACTGTTACCAGAAACGGAAGAGGACACACTTGTAGTTCAAATGTGACCGCAATTAGTCACAGCCTTGCTTTTTCTTCTATTATAAAATACCAAAAGGGAGAGAGTAGAGTAAAATCTCTTCTCTGGATGTGCACTTTCTGTATAAATTATAGGATGCTTGGAAGCCCATAATATTTTAAAAATATTTTATGTCTTGTACATAAATAGCAAAAATCATTTTTTCATGAAGTTTTGAAGTAATTAGAGTTTGCTGTTACTTCTGGTTAGGTTAGTCTGAGGAAGTTTACAAATGAAGTATAGTCTTCATGTACATTTGTCATCAAAGTTTTAATTAAACTACACTGGTGTAGGCTCTTTTCTTTGCAAAGGTTAGTCATTTTGTTAGGTTTGTAAAGAGTAGGCTCTTAGGAGGAATTTACTAGAAACAAAGTGATCAGTGTTTGTGTGCAGTTGGTAAATGTGGCACTGTTTAACCATGTTTTGCATGTACCTACCCCTCAAGCCTTCTGTGCTCCTGGGGTGGTCTGGAAGGTCTGGGTGGAAACAGAGTTCCCAGCATGGCAAAGTTGAGAAGATTGCCCAGCCCTAATGTCTTCAGGCTTGAGTGAAGCTCTGAGACACAGCAAATTCTTGTGCTGTTTCCCAGCTTTTCTGCTTGATTTTAATAATTATTTGTGCTTTACAACTCCTATTTCTGCATAAGGCTTCCTAATTTTTTCTCAAATAGGAAGTAAGTCACATTCTCTCTTCTAACTCCAGATGCTCTGTCACTTCAGGCAGCCTTTTGGTAGGAATAATTTTGAAATAGTGTGAAATACACTATTCACTTCTAGAGAGCTGCTTATCAATCAAGAGATTTCTTTGTGAGAATGTGTGTGTGTGTGTATCTCTGATTCTGAAAGGTAGCACAGTTGTTATTTTACATCTCTACAATTGAGAAGATAAATAGAAAATTCCTGTTGACTTCCAACTCTGAAAAGAGTAAGGGGGGGGGAACTCAGAAAAAATAATGGAAGCCAATCAGATTAAAAGTAGCAAAAAGGAGTCATTTGCTGTAGAACTTTCTGCCACACTGGGATTTCCTTTCCCCCCCCTTTTTTTTCCTTTCTTTTTTTTTCTTCTGTACTCAAGTACTTAGCAGCTTTTGAAAAGGGATCAGGCAATTAAAGGGATGATGAGAACATTTCTAGTTATAGAAGAATAAAATATAAAATTAAATAGGAAATATCAACTGCTTCAGGATATAAACAAGCACTTAGGAAGAGGAGGAATCAGAGACAATTATTCCATATGTCTTCATAACGGAGTTCCTTGTGCTTTTTTCTGTAATGCTTCTGATATTGGGTGCAGTCAGACAGGATACCTGACTGGATAGATCACTGATCTGTCCTGCTTTATCAATTCCTGTGTTCATTTACTGGTTTTATGACTACAGACCAGATAGATTTGTGTTTAACAGGAAATAACATTTCTATAATACACAGTATTACCCTTTTTAGTGACTAGTCTTAGATCCTATCAGTTGATAGGATTGTCTGTACAAGATTCTAGTCAGTGATACCAAATGTAAATTCAGATCATGTTCTGAGTTCTATCTCTAGAGAGAACATTATTATTAAACGTTTTTGAGGGTGTCCCCAGTGGCAGCTCCATAGAGCAGGTGGCCTGCATGGCACAAGCACACAGGGAGTCAGGAGCCTGTGTCTTACCAGAGCATATAATCTAAAAATCACTCAGCTTGTTTCTCTCTCCTGGGGAGATGACGATGATGACACAGGACTCTTCTGCTGAAAAGTAATTGTTAACCTGCAGAAGACGTCATTCAGCACAAATCCCAACAGAAAAGGGTCGGGTGGTAGATGTTTCTGGGTAACAGAACAAGCTATCATTTGCTTTTCAACAGATAGTTCTCTGGGCTGCCTCAGGATTTCCACAGCTAGCACCTGGCTTACTTGAAAAAAGAGAGCGTATTAACTAAAAAATGCCCATGCTCACAATTTCTGTTTAATACTGTATAGGTATAAAACTTGGAGGAGCAAACAATTCCTCCCCTGCCTCAGGGCATGAAATGCCCCGACTCCTGTCTATGGTGCTCAGGTTTTCTGAACAGTAAGCAAAGCAGTAGCTGGATGGGGGGGGTTAGAGATTATGAAACAGTGTCAAACAGGAATACAGCAGGTAGATAATATTTGGCAAAGGAATGTAGGGTTGCATAAACATCTGCTGATACAAGCATAGTCGATAGATTGAAGGAAGTGATTGTCCACCTCTATTCAGCAGTCATTAGACTTCATCTGCAGTGCCACATCTGGTGGTGTGCTCCATGCCCCAGCATGAAGATGACATCAGCAAACTGGAATGAGTTCAGTGGAGGGCCATCGAGATGATCAGGGGCTGGAGTACTTGCCCTGTGAACAGAGGCTGAGGGAATGGGGCTTCTTCAGAATGGAGAAGAGGTGACTTCATAGGGACCTGGTAGTACCTGTGAGGAGATTGAGAAGATGGAGTCAGGCTCTGCGCAGCACTGTATGGTGAGACAGTGAAAGACAACAGTTACAAACTGAAGCAAGAAGATTTCTGACTGGATTCAAGATGGAATGTTTTCAGCATGGTACTGTCAAGTAGTTGAAGAATTCTCACAGAGGTTGTGCAGTCTCTGTCCATAGATGTTTTTAAGACTTGTCTGGCTGAAGTCCTGAGCAGCCTGTCTGTTCTGCCAGGGCAGGTTCAGATTAGATGCTAGGAAAAAATTTTTTACTGAAAGAGTCCATCAGGGCCTGGAACAGGCTGCCCAGGGAGGGGGTTGAGTCACCTTCTCTGGATGTGTTTAAAAAAAGGGTAGACCAGGGATATGATTTAGCATAGGATGGGAATGGTTGGACTTGATGATCCTAAAGGTCTTTTCCAACCTTGTAATTCTGTGATTCTGAACAGAAGGTTGACTGGAGACCTGCAAAGGACATCTAAAACCTGAAGGGTTCTCTGACTCTGTACAGTTTTCCTTGTATGACACAGTACTGTATGTCTTACCATTTGTTCTCTTCTCATAGACAAAATTTTCTTTTCTCATCACTTCTTACATATATCCTATTTTTGCTTATACCTCTTCTACTCTGCTGTGCCTTTTTACCTCCAAAGGTGTCTGACAGTAATATTTTCAGTGCATCACGGAGCATTCTGGGTTCTCCTGGCTTCCAGTGTTTCTTCAGCAGCCCTCAGCACGATCTCACAAGTCAGTAAATCTGTGCAGACTCCTCATGGCCAACACCACCTTCTGGTTTACTTTCTGAGCTGGCTGGTAGATGGTTTGCTGCGTTTGCTGTGCCTTCATTCTTGGTTTCCAGTAACGGATGGAGAGCACTAGTTTGCTCATTAAAAGATAGCTATGGCACTGTATTAAGCCTTCTTAAGAAAGCAGTTGTAGATACAGCCTTGGTGGTATGGATAGACTGTGAATAAAATTGAAGATATTTTTGGAAGCCCAAAGAGTACCAGAGCTTACTGGGCTGCATTCAGTAGACCTTCTGGAGCAAAAAATAATGGTGTTTTATTTGTTGTGGCTTGCTTTTTCAGGAATGATAATTGACTGGTATGCTTTATTTCTGGGTTTCAAGAAACTGGAGTTTCTTCTGGCCGCTCTCAGGAAATATCAACAGATTCGGATCCCTTTGTATTTCTTGTATTTGAATCAGGGCTTTTCAGCTTTTCTTCAGAAACCATGGGTACTAGAAGTGTGAGGGTGTTTATGAAAAATGTCCTCATATTTCTTCACGGGTCTGGGAGGGTTTGTTTTTGGGTGCATCTTTTACATCTCTTTACAGCTGGGCCTTGCTTAGTTGCCTTTGAGCTCACAAGCAGCTAAATTGTAATAACTGTAGCAGAGCCTGCATTGTTGATCTGCAATATCTATTCCAACCAGCCCTGAGTAATATTACAATTATAGATTAAAACTGTTAGTTTCTCTGAGTAACCACAATTTTCCCATTATTTTTAACTCTTCAAAATCTGCATTTTTCCTTTTTTCATTTGAACTTGACTTTAGTAGCATTTGGATGCTGTAAAAACTGTAACATTTCTAAATCAGTTCCTCACATGTCTTGTAACCAAGTTGGAGTTGGTAAAGATGGTCTTGAAATCCCTGAACCCTCTTCTGGACTATTAAATATTCCTCAGCTCAGCATATTGTTGCTGGGAGAGGATTGTGGTAGTCAGAGCACATGAAACTAGCTAGTAGTACAACTGAAAAAGCTGGACTAAAGCAAACAGTGAATATCCTGGGAAGGATGAGGGTGGGGATAAGCGTACTCACTGAAGAAAGATTCACATGGAAGAAAGAATAAAATGGAGGCAATTGTAAAGGTTTTCTCCTGCAGCCCACAAACTGTATATTGCTGCTCTTCCATAGTTCTGGTTCAGCTGAAGTTGAGAGTTTGGCCTTGGAACACTGAGATTTCAATCATATACTTGTTTTTGCTCATACGGACTTTTTGCTTGGATTTTTTTGAAATTATAAAAGTCCTCTGTAATTCCATGTTTTGTATTATACTGATGGCAAAAGGAATCTCTGTTTACTTCATGTGTAAATCAAAGAGCATTAATGTTCTTTTCATGGAGAACTTCAATATTGATAATTCATTGTTGTGTCAAGGGCTGTAGTCATCTACATGGAAAAATGTTTCAGTAAGGAATCTTGGGATTAGAAAGCATTTTAAAAATTTAGCCTGCTTTTTTAAAGACAAGACATACCTCTGGAAAAATAAATACTACCTTAGTATGAGCTTCTCTCACCCAGGTATTTCATCCCATGAAGCTTGTTGGCAGAAGTTAAATGTAAAAACTCAGTTCTGCTTCAAAGCTCAAGCCATTACTGACCTACTGACAGGTGCTTGTTTCTGCCTTTTGGAGCTCAAGGAAGCCACACCGTTCTTGAACCAGAGCTGCAGGCCTCCCTGTAAACACGCCTTGATGTCTTCTGATTGGATTGGTGTGTCCTGGCTTGCATAACCATACAGCTTGTATCCCAACATTATTAGCCAAAAAGGAGTATAGGGACTTACATAATCATTACACGATTATTTTTCAGTAACCCTACTGTAAATATGTAATTCTCTCTACTCCTAATAACTCTTAATCCCTTTGTTCCTATTGGCTCCTGGGCTCAGATTTGCCGTGGCCTGTGTGCCCCAGCCACTGATAAGACTTGAAAAAAAATTGCTACTTTCAAGGTTCACCTGCTTTGCTCCCAACCAGTAGATACCTGTTCTTCAGCACAGGCAGTGGCACCACACTGTGGTAGACCAATTTGGCCCGTGTGCCTTCTGAGAAGGGTCCGTTCCCCTCCAGAAACTTCCCATTACTCTCTGCTTGTGTACATTCAGTGCAAATCTCTCTCTGCCAAGCTTATTCCTGTGGTTTATGCTCAAGAGTTCTTGAGCAAACAGTTCTGATTTCATCTCTACATGCTGCTAGGTGAGGAAGATGACTTGCTGATATACTGTGGTGAGAAAACCTAAATCATCAAGAAATCTTGGGCCTCTGCAGGGATTGGGAGGCCAGGAAGAGATTATTTTCCTTCTGGTACAAGCAGGTAGAAAAAAAATAATCTTCAGAGTGCTTCTTGTTAAAATGTGCCCCATTTCTATCCCACTGTTTGTGTGCAACATCTGTGGGGCTTGGAGGTCAGAGGTCTCCCCAAGCTGTAGCTGTCCCACTGATAACTTATGCTAGTAAAACCCCTTTCAGGTGTAATTGAAAATATCTTCAACTTTGATGTAAAATTGACTTCCATATTGCTTTTACTATTACATGTATTAATTGAATGTCTTTATTTAAGCCTTATAAAATATTTGAACATCATTTTCTGTGCTTAATTAGCTTCATGAGTCAGCAGCTGGTCTTAGGTCTTGACATTTTTGGCATGTGAATTTTTTTTGTGTATTTGACCTTGGCTTTACTCCAGAATAAATATTTTAAGCTGCTAGTTGTGCGTGGGGTTTTTTTGTCTCTGTGCTGAGACTAGGGGGCAGACAGAACCAGCACTGAGAGAAGTGAACTGTATAAACCACAATTAGAATTGCAGTGCACAGGTGCTTAAAAATCTTACACAATTGCCAAGCTATTTGTTTCTCAAATGAGAGGGGCTTTGGGAGTGTATTTTGGAGAATAAAGGGAGCAGAAGGCCTTCCTTTTGGATGTTAGGGTTGTGGGGGTTTGTTCGTGTTTGGGGTTTTTTTAAATCCTAGTTTAAATTCTTCCAGACTTGATACATTTGATATCTTTACAGGACCAGCGTAAGGAGTGGTTGAAAGTGATCTATCCAGCTGGGGATGGAATTTATAACTGCCATCAGATAGGAATCAGCTTTTCATAATAAGAATTTTCTGCATGCTAGCTTTTCCTTGAGCATCAAGTTAGGTCTTGGCAGTTTAAAAATCCGAACGCCAACATTCAAAGTAAGATGACTTGTAATGATATTAAAGGAGAATGGCTTTAGCATCAGGGTTATGGGTGAGTTCTGTTGCAGATACTTGAGGATCTTTTTGGGAACATAAGCATCTTAAATCTCTGTGCTAGTCATATACAAAGTGTTATTGCAATGAAAAAATAGTGAAAAAACAGCAGCTCACAGTACAAGATACTGGATGTCCCAGTGTTCACTGTATCTTGCAATTTAATGCACAATGATTTTTTTTTTTAGTTCTTTATTTCTGTATGCTCCACTGTGTCAGATCTGTATTCTTGGGATGTGAGGTTCCATTAAAAAATAAATAATAATCGCAGCCCCCCGCTCCCCCCACGTACACTCATTTTCTATAATATGGTAATGATATCACCGTAGCAGTAATTACGGGTCATCTTCATTTCTTTCATCTCTGCTGGTTCTGATGGCTTCATTCCTTTGACGGAGAAGATTTGGCTCTGGGTGCTGTGATTATTTTGTTAAGCATTATTCGAATAGACAGGAGTGAGAGAAATTAATCAATCCAAATGCAATTAGCATCATGTTTAACCCAGTGATGGACGTCTCAAGGTGAAACAGCCAGGGGAGTTTCAGACATTATTATTCAATCCAGTGGCTCTTATCTAAATTATAATCAAGAGAGGGTTTTATTGGCTTCGCAGAGAGAAGATGTAACTCTTTCCCTGCTTTGGGGGTCAAAGGGATCAGGTCTTTGGCCCCACAGGATGTTGGCTCCGGTCAGCTCACAGAACTGGGAGGTACTATAGGAGCTTCTTTTAATATGGGGGTCACTCAGGACACAATATCTGCACATCCTAACATCCCTGACCTGGAATACAGGTTTAGTAGCTCCCTGGGCATGAGCAGGGATACCACTGCCCCTTGCTTTGAGTGTTTTCATTGATTGGCTTTGCCCATCTGTATGTGAATGAATACTGCATGTAGTTTTTGCATTTGAAGCTCTGTGAGTATTGTTGTTTGCAGCTGAATGCAAACAGGATGGTGCTGCCTCACAAGGTAGGGGGATCTGATCAGGAGAACAGGGTAAATTATTCTGCAGAGGAGTCTAATGCTTTTTACAGCGGATATAATTTTAGTATTTATTGATAGCAACAATAACATTTTTGAGGCTATCTTAATCTGCAGCAGATCTGTTATCACCATTCTGGATAATCCTGAAGGATCTCTGAGATGTATCAGGTATACAGTGAAGCACTACTGTGGGTGGAAAGAGGTCACATGAGGATTTCATGATTCAGGAAAGCATTAGGTATTTGCTTGCGACTCAAGGCTCAAGCTAACACTCGCTGAACTCTTTGAGTGGTTTCAAACTTTATCAGTCTCATCTATTTACCGTTTCTCTGTCAGAGATGACCCTTTTCATAGTGCACGGGGAGGAGTGGTCCATGTGCCTCACCTGCTGTGATTCATTCACAGCCTGGGTTTGTGCAAGCCTCCAGTTTCTTCAGCATTTCAAAACAAGTCGTGCCAGACTGGGAGCTGCAGGTGAAGTAAGGGCAGATTCTGCTCTCTCATTCACCAAGGGAAGAAACAGTGATGTTTTGTACTGAGGGTGGTGTTAATATTTTAAAATGCTGCAGCAAGACTTGACAGGGCTCATCTTTCAGAGCCTGAATTCTAGCATGGTTGCTGACTCCTTTAGTGTACATCTGTACATAACTCCTTACTGAGGCTGTGACCCCATCTGTACGAAGGGAATTAAATCACTGTATGTCTCAAGAATATTGTGAAGCTTGATAAACTTTGCAAGTGCTTTGATATTGATTATTGAAAGATGCCACGGTAATGCAAGCTTATTTCACATGGAGCTTTATGCTGATCCTGTCGTCTTACCTGAAAAATGTGTTTCAGGAGTGCTAGATGATTACACTGGTCTTCAGCATAACTGTAACAGTTCCTGAAACATGGAGCTTGTATCTGCTTGTGCCAGTTCTGCCTTCAGTAAAGGTGACTGACTCTGCTTTCACTAACCACTGCTCTCCTGAGATGGCAGTTCCTGCTCTTTATGGAGTTGAGCTTGGCGTATCACGATAAGTGTTTGTCAGAGGCCCGCAGCCATCAAAGTAGCAGCTCATTTGACAATTATGTTAAGGAAGTACGCAGTCAGCAGAGTAATTGGAGCTCTTTTCATGAAGGAAGAGGAGGGAGCTGGTGCCAGCAGGCATCTAGTTCATGGTAGGATTCTGGGGGTCTGATCCAGAGGTAGAAAGTGGTCCATACAGATACCTCTCTCTGATAAAAGTTCAGATTATGTTGACTGGGTGGTAATATTGTGTTGAACTTCTCTGAAATAAGCCTCTTTTTGTGAACTGTTAAGTAATAATGTCAATCTTAGATATTTTTGCTGGATTTAGGTTGCCTTTTTGCTTATTGCTCCCCCTTCTCTCCCCCATAACAGATTTAAAACTTTTCGAAGTGCAGTACTAGTTCATCCCAGCCAAAAGGCACGGCTTTGCCATTGGCTTTCATAGGTCCCATCAAGCCAGCCTCCCACTGCTGCTCGCTGAGATTCCTCTGGGCTTTCTTTTATGTCCTACCTACGAGGAAGAGGAATGGTTGTGTGTCTGCTTATCCTAGCATTGTGTCTCAGGACAAAAGAAGTAATTTCTGATGCCACAGACCCTTGTGGCGGAAGAGTTAAAAATCAAAGAAGTGTTCTGCTGTCTCTCTGCAGTTCATGTTTGTTGCCCTGAACTGGTAATTTCCACTGATAATTCTTCAGACATGAACCCTTTTCAATTTGTTTTCTCTGTAGTCTTAAAACACAGCAGTAGTTTAAGAGTGCATGATGAGTACTTTAAGGGAATCCTTCCGTGTTGAAGAACAAGTTCTTTAGTCACTGTAAATACAGTAGAATGGGAGGAATAACAGATAATCTAATAAAGTATGACAGTGCCTAAAACAACCTTTTTGTAGTCTGGAATGTAGTGTTCAAAGTGTGATACTGCAAGACATTTCAGGGCTTAAAACATGTTCTGTTCACAGGGCATTAATTGTATTTCCATTTCATTTTAGTAGCAAGACCTTTAGATTTCAACACATTTTCAGGTCAGAGAAGGAGCACAGTCAAATTTGCCCTGTAAGTTGTACGTCTTGGGGAGAGGCAGAGAAGTGCTTCTTTAGTGGGCGATTTAATTTTAAAATAACTGAGAGGAGGATTGCTCACAGGCTTTGTTTTGAGAGTCTTAGATAAGCCCAGAAGTAGCAGACAGCAGAAGGCATCATAATAAACACGTGAAACAGTTTGTCACGTATTTTTTACATAGACTTTATCACCAAGTATGTTGCACTTTTGCCTTTATATGTGTACTGTTGTTAAAAAAGTGTGTCTCTCTGTGTTGCTGAGGGATTCTCCTGGATGAAAGTTGCTTATGTAAGTGGAAGCCACTGTTTTCATGGCTCATTTTATAGCAGTAAATCCTTCCATTATGTCCTGGCTATCCAGACCTTATGACACAGTATGTCCTGAGCTGTTGTATGTGTGAGAAGGCTTTTTATGGGGAGCAATCAGGCTGGACCCCAATCTCCAGTGCAGTGTTTTTTTCTAATTAAATTGTCACTGGAAGAAATATCCAGAGCAGCAGTTTTCATTTTCAATCGAGGAAAAAACATTATGAGTCTGTCATTTGATTAAAAGTTACTTAACCTTTAAATTGCTACAGATGTAAAGATAGCTCCGAGTTTCCAATGTAATCGCCTCCAAGTTAAAATCAGGAAAATCTTTGTGTAATGAAACCCATATGTCATAGTGAAAGGATGCAAAGCACTGGCAGAGTGGGCTGCTCTAGCAGGAGATTCTGTACCCAATCTTGTTAACCAGGACTGCTTTTGGTAATCCCTCATCTCCTCACTTGTACGAAATCAATCTGTACTACTGAATCTTTTCAACCAGCAACCACAAAATTTACTGTGGAGAGGCAGCTTGGGGACAATTGTAGTAGAAAAGGAGCCCCGGGCAACAAGGCTAAATGCAGGATTGAGGGATTGAAGTTCTAAAGAGGAGATTATATTAAACCTTATTCTGCTCCCCTATCAAGTAGAAATCTCTCCTCCTTTCAGCCCTAGCCTTTCCTGCCCAATACCTGGTCTTGAGATCTGCCTGGCAGATCTTGCAAACTTAATTCATACAGTAGAGCATTCCCTGTTAATTATGGTAGCCTGATCCCATTTTTCAATACATTTCTCTCAAGGAGTCTATTCAAGCTCTGAACTTCCATTGTAACCAGTGCCGATAGTGTTTTTCCTATGGTCTTCGGTATCCTCTTCCTCCTCCCTAGTAGGGGAGATTAATTTGTATCCAAGCTACTGCCATCATATCCATTGTTGATTTTCTATTGTAGTAGATGCACAGCGTAGGCAAGGTTGTAAATCGTGTCTTGATGTGGAGATTCATGTTGCTATTCCGTGCTGCACGGCCTCTGTAGTGTCTGTTTGCTGGTACAGTGAAACCCGCACTCAAGCCCTCTCCTCACTTGAAGTGTCTGGTTTAAGCAACCATTTTAAAGAAAAAAATCCCTAAGGTTTACACTACAGTTTTGTCCAACCTTTTAATTAAAAAATCCACCTCGATCTGCTACACAACTGGCTTCTGCTGGTCCCTTGGGTAGTTGCTTAAGGCAGGTTTTACCATCTCTCTTAGACTGCAATCGTATTTACAATGTGGGTGATGGTTTCTTCATTCACAAGCTCGTCCCTCACTCCAGCAAGCTCCAAAAGGCCCCATTGGAAATTATATTCCCATTATTAAGGATTCATTTATCAGAAGCAATGCTGAGGAGTCAGTTCCTAATATTAGAGACTTTCCTGTACAAAACCCAAGCTCAAATCATACTCCAGTGCAGATCAAAGAGAAACAAAGGGGTAGGAATAGCCAAGACACTTGAACACAGTACCATGTAATGTGTATTTGGCCTGTGTTTACCCGCGATGCATTGAATTGTGGTCCTTGGGCACATAAGGGAAGCAGCTGAAGCAGGGAAAACAAGATTGTTACTGCTTGTGGAAACTTGCCCTTAGTTTGGCTGCTATTGTTTGTTGTTTGGGGGAGGGAGGTTATGATATGGGGATGTTATTTCCTGGCCATTTTCATACATATACAAAGACGTATGGTCCTTTCTTTCTGTTTGGCATCATATCTTTAAAAATAAAGCCCCGACGCAAGCCTGAGTATGTGAGGAGAAGAGGAATACAGAATAGCAGAAGGCTGTCTCCTGTTCCTAATGGGATTTTGTAGCAGCATGTGCGAGTTTGTTTCAGAAGTCAGAAATGAACAGATGTTGGTATAAATTACCTCTGTGTCTGATGTCTTGCAAATTAAAAGCGCGGTTGGCATCACTAAACAATTTCACCAGGTTGGGGGGGCAAGCGGGCGGTGATTATTGTAGCAGGTCGGTAAGAATCTTTAAGCTGCAGCAGAACAGGATAGGGAGGATAAAGGAATGAAGAATAAAATGAGAGGTCTGTGAATTAATCAGAAATGTTAACATCTCCGATGACAAGCGAACAGGAGGGCACGTGCTCTGGAGCAACCCCCAACCCACAGTAATTTCACTCGGTGCACAGAAGGAGTCTATGCTCTCGGCCTGATTTATAGGGTGCAGCCTTCTTTGGGGGAGCAGAGTCGTCATGCATTCGTATATCTCCTATATGGGACTGGCACTCTGGAAAACTTTCCATTCCATCAAATACAGTTTGGCGTTGTGCTTTCTCTCTTAAGAGTGTTGTAAAACCAGGCACTGTTGATGGTGCAGAGCAGGGAGGTAGCAAAGAACCAATGCTGGAAATCTATTCCTAGCTGAAATTTAAAAAAAAAAACTTCCATTTTTACTTAATCCTGTTCTTTGTGCATAACAACTTGGTTCCTGACAAAACAGCGATCCGCTCTGCCCCTTCTGCAGCACTTGCTATCCCTGTGTCACTTCAGTAGCACGTAAAAGACACACGCTGTTTTGCAGGTGGGGGAGTAGAGGTACAAACAAGTACTTTGGTGGTAGTTCACACTGTGAATCAGAAGCAGAGTTGGGAATGGATCCCAGATGATAGAACTCACAGCTGGAGGCATGAATGAAGCGAGTGATGCAGTGACCTGCTTGAATCTGCAGGCAGTCTGAAGCGTGTTCCACTCGTGGCAGTGGGGTTTGCAGCCTATGAATATCAGGATGTACCAGTCACTTCCTAATACCACTAACTGTTTTACAGGGATCTTGTGGTACAGTTCCGGGTAGACAAATTAGAATGTATTAATTAAAAGAACAGGCTATAAGGCACAAATTTTAACCTTTATATAAAGAATAACAAAATGTCTTTATTTTGTTAAGGCTGCTTACTGAGCTGCTTATTAATCTGAACATTTTTATTATATTTTAGTTTTGTTCTAACAGATAATCAGTAATGTCAAACCAACATCAGCTACAAAACCACCTCAAGTTTTTTGCTAATTCTGTTCTTCCTCTCAGTAGAAAAGTGAAGAACTGATTGGATAAGCCAGAAAATTAATTCCCATCTCCTTCCAGAGCCCCTCTCTAGGCTAGGTGTGGGAAATGTGCACACTTTCATCAATCCTGTGAATAAAAACCTCCGTGTTTTGATGCCTGTCTGTCCAGCACAAAGCTTACACCTTTATTTAAAAGAAGTGAAGGGAACCACCAGAGGGAAGATTGTCTTTCTCCAGGATGCAATTGCTAATCGTGTTGTCTTTGATGCATTGTATTGTTATTGCAAGACAAAGATAGCATTAGGGCTGCTCTGCCAGCTTGTGAGCTTATGAGCTCACAAGTCAGAAGTGTCTCGTGCAGAAAAGTGGCTGTGTAAACCCTGCTGTAATACAGCTACCAGAGATTTATGGTGCCAAGAGTGAGAGAGAGACATATAAACCTTGCCTTGCTGTATTAAACATCGAAGGACTGACAATGCAGAGAGAGAGAGAAGACCAAAGCTCTATAAACTTTACTTTATTACGCTATCCATAGATGAACTGCATTGAAGGAATATAAACCCCATTATATTACAGCATCCAGGGACTGACACTGCTGAGAGAGAGAAAATGCTCTCTAATTTCTGTTGAAGATCATAGCATCCAGGGACCAATAATCCTGAAATGGAGAAAGAGGGAGTTCCATAATCTCTGACGGATTATAACATCAAGGAACAATTGCTCTGAGATAGTGATGGAGATCTGGATTACACCATTCAGAGATGGATAGCACGGAAAAAAGGAGTTGCTGCAAGAGCATAACACAGTAGGAATAGGAAGCATAGATTGTATGTAATGAGACAGCCTCTGGGAATTATTGCCAAGGTTAGAAGGTTCCAGGCCATGCCTGCATTTCTAGGATGTCAGGAATTCAAGCTGGAATGCAGTTTTCTTTATTTTCCACTTTAATAAATAAATGAAGTAATCCTTGCTCGCTATCAGTATAAGCACAAATCTAAATTAACTTCCTATCCAGTGATTAAAATCTGTAACTTGTAGAATTGTTTGGGTTTTTTGGCTTTTTAAAAAAAATATTAATCTCTTTTTCCTCCCTTGTGATTTCAGCTAGAGAAATGACTCGAGGGAAATTCCTGAACATCCTGGAGAAACCCAAAAAGTAGCTGCCACATCTGGAGTTTGGACAAAAATACCCCAACTACATCACTTTACGTACTGCAGAGCCAGATGAAGTCCAGAGCTTCTAAGAAGTACAAAGCTCTTGCTCTAGACCTTCAGAAGAAAACATCTCTGCTTCCACAGCTCACCTCTTCACAGTGAACACGTATTGCTCACACAGGTCACAAGGGCTGCAGTTGGTTGCGTTGGAATTCCTTGGAGTATCTGACCATAAGACGTCCAACCGGAGGACTCGCTCCTGACCTGCCGTGGCAAATTTCCCTGTTCTAATCAGCTATCCAGAGTGACCAGCCAGAGTGTCCTTAGCCAGCTGCTCTTAGCAGCAGCACCTCTTTGAAGTACACAGCAGATCTTTATGACACCAGCCAGTGTGCATCATGAGGCATTGACTCTTTTGCGTGTCTTTCATCTTAGATGTGTTGATGTCTTACGTGCAGCTGCCACGCTACAAGATTTGAGCAGAGTTTGGGGTGCAGATTGACTGATGGCATTGGTGCAACAGGAGCAAAGGCTCTTGGTCTAGAAGCTGAGTGCAGCCTGTGTTAGATTCCAGTTACCTGCTGCCTTCGGAGAAGCATGTCTGGTACTTCTAGTGGACCTCCAGACCTTCAGTGTATCAGGAGCCTTGTCTCACTGCTAAACAGTTCTCTAGTGGAATCGAGCCTGGCAGACCGCAGGGAGTAAGAGGTGTTGCTGTATCATAGAGGAAAGCGTCCCTACAGAAACTTCAGCTGGTACACAAAGAAACAGCTTTGTCAGTCCACTGCAATTCTCTGCTTCTTGCAGAGCTAGAAACTGCAGACAGTGAAAGGGTGTTAATATTTTCAGGTAGCGCTCCAGGAAGGGGCAACCTGATTATTAGCCACATTGCAGGAATGGTCTGCTTAAATTGCATCTTAGTACTTCTGACAATGACATCTTGTGGTATTTTTAATTACTTACAAAACAGCAACTTCAAAATTTTCTTCCCCTACGAAACCAGAATTTTTAAGACAGAATTTTCTGTGACCTGGTCTCTTTCAGCACACAGTGTTGGGCTTAAGTCATCTTACAGTTAAATGTCTTTTCCTTCTGTTAATGCACTTCTGCACGTTCAACCTAGAGAAGAGGTAAGGAACATGTTCAGGCTTCTAGCTTTATTTAAAAGAAAAAAAAATCATTTAATCCCATTTTCTTTTCCTAGAAAACAACACTTTAAACATCAGAAAATATGTTGTTTGTAGGTTATAACATAATAATGAAACATTGGATGAAGAGCAGGGAGGTTTCTCCATCTAGCAATTTTATTTTTAGCACACAGGCTTTTCAATACTTGCCATTTCCCAGACTGCAGTCATATGTGAGAGAGGAAATAACTTGCAAATAGGTCATCCTTAGAGCATTGCATTTTTCTGCCTTTGCAGGGAGAGGAGACTCTTCTCAGGTACATGTGCAATAACGAGGGAAGAGATTTATTTTTTTAATCAAACTTCTCTGAATTTTTACGAAAATGCTGGTGGCCTTTTGTCTGTGGTCTTGGTGGTTACCAGTCAGAGCTAGGCTTGTTTGGGACAGCTCCTCTTAACTAAGTTTAAGTACTTCAAACCCACATCCCAGAAAGACCCAGTACAAATACTGAATATTTTGGAGTGTCAGGAGTTGGATTTTAAACCTAACAAATTTATTTCTGTAAGGGCTGAACTTAACAGGAACTCTCATCCCTTGAGAACACAAGAGTTAAGATATATGAAGAGAAGCTAAAAGTGATAATTCAGAGGCAGAGGAAAAAAACCTGCTGGGGCAAACCGATGTTGATGTAGCTTTAAGTATGAAATGATACATTTTTTAATGGAATTTTGAGTTTGTACACTATATATACATATATATGACGTAATGGGATACTTTGTCTCTATCACCAATATGAGTTTGTGCATTTTACAGAGAGGTTTGTTGATCCAATATTAAGAAGTTGAGATCTGAAAGGAGGAGGAATATAAGAGAAAGTCTGAAAGCCTGACATGGAAGTATATGTATATTTTCCCATATGTTCAGTAAGGAATTTCAAACCTGAGGTGGTATTTAGTAACATACATGTGTTTTAACCCACATCCTGGCCCCACCCCACCCTCCCAAAAAAACCCCCACCTTTTACCATATGCAGCACTTACCTGTAGGGCAGCCAGTAACACGTGCTGTAGAATTGTAATCTTTATTGGCTTTGTACTTGTGATATTTAGAGATGAGTTGGTGATGTTTGGGGGTTTTTATTGGTAATATTTACATGCATTTTTGTGTGTTAACTGGAGAGTTGTAATCTGTCTCTTTGGGGTTTGATAATGAACAAATGGAAAGCTCAAAGATTCACCTGGGTTTCCAAAATGACCCTCTGAGATGCAAAAAGCTTTTGCTTAGCCACCTAGGCGATACTCTTCCTCAGGCTTTTCTTCATGCTTCTGCATGCCATCACTCCAGGGACTGGCCTGTGGATGCTCTGTTCCCATCAGTAAAAAAATATTTGGCAATTTCCAAACATCACTAAGCGTTTTCATCCTTTTGACCCCTCCCTTTTTTTTTTTCTTATTTTCTTTCCCCCCCCCACCTTCAGTGATACCTTTCCAACATCCCTGCAGTATCTCATTATGCAGGAAAATCTGGGTGACTTTTGTTGCTGATAACTTTCTGTATTTTGAAACAAACAACAAAAAATTATGGGAATGAAGAATATGAAATCACCATTTGGTAATATGAGTTGAGCTAATGCATTGCTTTTTATAAAGAGTTTTCATGTGTTGGTATATTAAATGTTACTGGGAGTTTCTTGGAAGTAAACCCAGTATGTATGTAGTACCTTTGAAATGCCAGTGTTACATATATTCAGTTGTAAAGATTATTCACTTTGGAGTATCAAATGCTTTGCTGTTTAATCCAACTGAGAAGAACTTCTTGTTTATGTTAATCATTATCAAAATAAAAATCGAGTTGCACTGGCAATGGAAGAGCATAATATTCCATTTAACTCAGTATTTTGCCATTACAATTTTGGAACAATCCTATAACCCTCAGTTCTCAACTTTACTTTGTATTTCCTTCAGCAAGTCATCTGGAAATAACAGATTAGTGACAACTGACTAATCCAGCTCGGAGGTAATGCTTGAACCTTATTCTGCTTTATTTTACTGAATTTTATGTTACATAAAAATGTGAGGTGCTATTGCAAGTCAGAGCACAAGCCCATTTTATCTGTAACCTCTTTGATTATAACCAGTAGTAGAAAGGTAGGGAAAGAGATAAAAAAAAAGAAAGCTACTGTGATTTTTGCTTTAGGGTAACTTAGGCAGCATCCAGCAATCTATTTTAGTTGAATCTGGTCCACAGTAGACCCTACCGTCCACAAATTTTTCTTGGTCCTAATTTGTCTGTACTTTTGACCTCTAAAATACCCCAGACAGTGAGTTCCATTATTCAGTTATACAAAGTTGGGGGCAGGGAAGAAAGTAATTGTTTCAAACCTCCTTACCTGGTAATTCCATTGCAAACCTTTCATTTCTTTTACTGTCTGAAACAGTTACTTGCTTTTTTTCCCTCTGTGCTGTCTGTGCAGCTGCTGCTGATTTTCCAGCTCCTGCTATATTTTTGGTTCCATGGTTATGTCCACCTTCCTTAGGTTCACAATGTTCAATTGTCTGTCTTCTTATTACAGCCCGAGATGGCATAATCAAAACTGCAGAGTATTCAGAGTGCGAGCATACTGTGGAGGCATGTAAGTCCTAATTACAGCTTGTATTCTGTTCCTCTGCTGTCTTCTCCCACACCATCATGGGCTAAATCCTGCTTTGAGTATCTCTAAGAACTGGATCATCACTTACATTTGCAATCTGTGCACACAGCTGATCTCGGCCACTTCATCTTCACCCGCAGTAACTTGTCATAGGCAAACAACACTTCTTCCAAGTCATGACCACAGTTATGCCAGCTGCTTCATGTTGAGGAAGTGATCCTGGGTAATTTCAGCATCAACCTATACAGTACATAAAAAAGACAAATTGCATCTTTGTCTCGTGGTCTGAAATCCTGGACTGCTATCCTACCACAAGTTCAGTAACGTTACACAAACATTCCCGTAATACTTCTAAACTGATACTGATTTTTAGACATCATGCAGTCAAAAGGAAAAGACAACTTGAAAATTACTACTGCAGAAAATCCACAGGCTGATATGTAGCTACACAGCTCACCTAAAGCTGGTAGTCATTCAAAACACTAGCGGTAGGATCTTGATAGAGGCATTTCAGGCATCCTCACATTTACTCTTTGAGTTCCTCCTGAGGAAGAACCCCAGGCAACAAGGGTACTCAGTGGGGAAATAAGTCACCAACTTGAGTGAACTGTCTGAACTTGGCATGCAAACCTAACGTAACATGAAAATAATCTTCCCTCCTTAATGTTGTGTCCCCCCCCTTTTCATATGCCATTCTGTACGTCATTAAATAATCAGTCTTTAGTAGAAGATGAAGATGCATTGAAAGACAATTTTCCTGAAGGTCCTCTCTGTGTCCTCAGCCCAGCAAAATCACACTTGGATGGAAACTTCCCATGGAACAACAAACTCTGAACCATATGAAAGTGATTAGAACAAATGCAGATGTTGTAAATACATTTCTGTAATCACTATGGGAAAATCTTCCCACACAGGAATACCAGAACCCATGGTTTCTATGTGCACATCCCAGCATATACATTAGCCAGTATGCCAGATACTTCCAAACGTGTTCTGTATGTGTGATTTAGAATACACATCTCCCTGATCAGAGATGAACCTTGGTACTTTTTAAAAGGCAAGGGGGAAAAAGAAAAAAAACAGAGCACAAAAAAGAGGGAAAAAGAAAACCAAGGAAATGAAAAAGACTGGATCTTTCTGTTTTTACAGAATAGTGTGATTCTTTGAATCAAAGCTATTCTAGAGATGTGTTATCTCTGCAAGCCAATCCTTGCATCAGTGCTTTGAGTTTCTTTCAGGAGGATGTGAAATGCAAAATCCTGAACTCAATTGTGAACGATCATTTGGAGTCTACATAAAGATATTTAGAAGCTTAACTGTCTAGAGAAGTGTGGACTGATCCAGCTTCTGTAGAGCGTAACCCACACTGCCCATGGAATAATGCAATTTTTATTTAGATTGTGCTAGATTTTCAGCAGGGCAGAATCTCTTCACATTTTGACTTTTATCATCTACTGAAACTGCCGATTTTTAGACTTGACCTTTTCTTTCACGTCCCTTTGAGCAGGATGCCTGACTCCAGGCAGCTGATGCGTGTGCAGAATAGGCGTTTTCTTGTTGGGTTTGTGTGGTTGACCTCTGGCCTGCCTGCTGATTCCTATAATACAGATCAGTGACCAGTGAAGCCAGAACGCTCCCTGCCTGTCTCTGTTATAGACACCTCAGTAAGGAACAGAAAAGAGGAAGAAGGGTGAGCTTGAAAGCCCTTACTTAATTGCTAGGAGAAAAAATGGGTAATAAGAATGACCTTGCACCTTATTTATTGACCAGATCTCTGGGGGAACAAAGTACTTGACTTGGTTCTGTATCACTTGAAAGGCTGGCTCTGTGGCCAATAGCTGAAGAGTAGGCGTAATAATATAGGGTAATTAAATATTGTGCTTGCAGGCACTTGGATGCCAGGGAGGGGTCCCCTCCTAAAAATACTGGGCACATCTAATAACTTGTAATTGCAGAATTTTAAAGCTAATTCAGAAGCATCAGAAACTTGCCAGTTGCTGTCTTCCACTTACTGCACTAGCCTGGAACACAGCAGCTTGTGTACAACAGGTGACAAAGGGCTGATCAGCTGCATGAGAACGAGGGATGGGAGATGCAGAGTGACCCAAGTGGGCATGGATGCTCAGGCTCCATGGTTCTGTGGCCTGTATTTTGTTTTCTTCTCCCTGTATTAAAGTAACTTACTAGGTATAGATAGTATTAATTGATTTACTTTTATATATATATATGTATATT
Organism: Porphyrio hochstetteri; assembly: GCA_020800305.1. NCBI lineage: Eukaryota > Metazoa > Chordata > Aves > Gruiformes > Rallidae > Porphyrio > Porphyrio hochstetteri. Next base: position 9,956,665 of record CM036908.1, on the reverse strand, counting down.
GATTATCCTAGATTGCCTTTCAAGGTAATCACAGGTGCCCATGTGTCTTGTACTCTGCATGGATCAGTGTTACCCTGTCTCAGGTTTCTCCCATTGCTTAGGACACCAAAGCTGAATAGTACGTGTAAAACTGGAAGACAGTCACCTCTGATGAGGCCTCTTGGCCTGATTTGCAGGAGGGATCAGTTTGTAACCAGCTGCACGGGAGGCACAGGGACCTGCAGGCCATGAGTATCCTTAACGGGATCTTAGATTTTGCTCAGATGATCTTGTCATCAAAAATTAGGGAAAATGTTTTGCTGAAAAGTATTTGGTTGATGATGGGTTTCTCAGGAACACACGGGTTGAAAGTTACAGGCAGTATGTGACTTTCTTTACCTTGTTCTGATCAAGTTTCAGCTGGGGTCTCCTACCCACTGCACTTCTTCTGGAAGTTTGCAAGATTTTAATCCTTTTGGGGGGATCTTTAGAAACCTGTTTTGTGAGACCCAGAATGTCTTCCCCTCCGTGGGAACTGACAGGGTTTCCTTTACACCCATGCTCCATCCCAGCCTGAACTCCAAGACAGACCCGTGGCATGGCCTCACCAGAGAAAAGCTCTTGGCAGGTGTTGCATGTACCCAAGGGCAGACCCCAGCGAGCCTTAGCAGGGACTCCAGGCAAATCTTTGCCATCAGTGTTTGGTTTCACAGTGCATTTCTGCACCGGTACCTGTGTGCTGCTGGAGGCCAGGAAGGAGAAGGCAGGATGGAGAGTAGAACTCAGGTTTCCACTGCGCACGTGGGTGGTGGCAGCGGAGAGAGGGTGGAAGAGGTCTGTGTCCCCAGCTTCAGGTGGCTGCTGCCCAGCCGCCGGCCCCGTACCACATAGCTGGGCCCCAGTGCCACTTTTCTGTCTGTTTCTCCCCGTCCCCCTTCTCCTCCTGGTGCCTGAGAGGCGGCTCCCCATCCGTCGGCGGCACAGGGAGCGCTGGCTGCCGCTCGTTAGAAGAATTCCCCCAAGTCAGACCTATGGTACGAGCCGTGTGAAGCGGAAGACAATTAGGGGCTTATTAGTGTCCTGGGGAGACGTGTAACTTGTGTTGCTGGGACTTACCAAAACAGCGAGAGTCTTACCGGCAAGCTCCAGCCGAGAAAAGACTGAGGGATTGTCTCACCTAATTATGGGGAATGGGCCTCTTTGTGTTTGTGATTCGGTACGGTTGTCCGATCGCTTTTCTCTGGCTGCTGGCTCAGGCCGAGCTGGAAGTGTGCTAATTAGAAGAGAAATGGACGTAGTGATCCTGTCAGCTCTCGTTACCGGCGTGGACAAAGCCGAATATTATTCTGAGGCAGTGTTTTGTGAGTGTCCCCCTTCCAGCTCTCATTAAGGGCAAGGTTGGTGGACTGGGAGGGGACTCGGCCACATGGGTTGGCTAATGGAGCACAGTTACCGTTACTGTGCTAATTAACGGGCTCAGGAGGCAAATGTTTCTCCAACCAGTGGTCCCAGCAGCTGCACCTGGTGCTTCCAAAGCCCAACCACCTCTCTTGGGCAAGCCAGGCAAGCGCTGTGTGTACCAAGGGCAGAGGGTTTACATATGACACACCTGACCCATCCAAAAGGGCAGAAGAACCACGAAAATGGTCAAGAGGGAAAGGTCATAGCTCTGCAGCCAGAGTGGGGCCCTTCCCACAGCACGTGAAGTATTGTCATCTGCCCTGCAGAGGTGGGAAGTGGGCAGCAGGGAGAGACCTGAGGAACTGCTGGCGCTTCCAGGTGCTGTCAAGGAGGAGATCTCCTGTGAGGAGCTATAATCATCACAGGCCCAGCATGGCCAGGATGGGGAAAGCTGGAAAGACAAGAAGTAACACACAGGTGAATCAGACTATCCCTCTCTATGCTGCTGGTGGGACACTTAGGGTCTGAGATGGGAAGCAGGATGTATGTACATATCAGAGTGTTTCTTTTGCCCCACAAAGGCAACTAGACAAAACTGAAATGATTCCTGTAGGTTAAGGCAGGTGAAGATGATGGCCAAAGGAGCTATAGGAAATGCTAAAAGATAAAGTATGTGCACTTTTATGCCATTAACATAAAGCTGCAAGGTGAGGGCAGAGACTGATGGGAGAGATGGAAGATTGAGACAGGAGCCAGAGCAGGTCTGTAGTGTCACAACGGCTGAGATGGCCTCAGCAGGAGGGAAGAAGGGTGGGTGCTGAGGATGGTCCAAGGAAGTGAGTAGTTTTATTTGCCTGTCACACAGACTTTGATTTTAATGCATTGGTGTTTTTGTAAAGGGACGTAGTAACTTGCAGAAATAACTGCCACTTGATGTTTCCAAAGTTATGGGAACTTTGTGTCGGTGATTAAGCCTGACTTGGATGTTAGGGTCCTTCTGAAGGCCATCAATCAGTGTCTTTGGGCAAGATGTAGTAAAATTATGTCTTAAAGCTTTCAATTTGCTTTCCCTGTTTTAACAACTTACTCATCACAGGCGCTCGTGCCTGCTTGGGTACTGCTTTCAGACATGTCTGCTTAAGTGTTAAAGAGGTTCCTGCTTTTCTTTCTTGGGTTATTTGTCCCTGATGCTGAAGCTGCTCCAGCAAGAGGGTTAGCTCTGTCTTTCCAAATGTCTTTCCAGTCTCCTGTCGTCTTGGATGGAGCTTCAACTCTGCTCTGTGCTTGTGCCTCCTTATATTTCCATCTCTGACAGTTGTGAACCCAGCAAGGACCCTTTCCCCATGGCAGCATGTGCGCTATGTCCTGGCCCTGCCGAGCTGTTAAAAGCCTTTCCCTTTTAACTGGGGGTCATTTCCTACTGGCTGCTGTGATGGCTTGAATCTCAGGAGTCTTGATGCAGAGACTGATCTCCAAAGAGGGCTTGGGAAGTATCTTCCCTGCAAAGAGGTTTATTCTAGAAGGAGAATATACGTAATCCTCTTACTAAAACCCAGAGAAGAAAGGCGAAAAGCTTTATTGCTCCTGCCCTACCCCAGTGAGCTGGCAGCTGCTTTTATGCTGCTTCATGAAGAGAAAGAGGCAGAGGGAGAACATCTGAGTGCAATTACTCCACCTGACCTGAGAATCTCTGGTGGATGCTCAGTGAAACCCACATCACCACTGCTTTCAAGTGTCCCAGCAGAACAGATCTGTAACACCAGTTTCTGTGTCCTTCCAGAGGAAGGACTACTGTTACTGGTTGAAGATGGCTGCCAAGTGGCCACTTCTTACCTTGCTTCCAAGTGCGTCTGTCTAAGGAGGAGTCTCAAATTGACAGCAGGAAACTAAAAGCCATCACACCCACCTCCATTTTCTTGCTTTGGAAGCTCAGGTGTCAAGTAACCTCCTTGACTAAGGGCTGGTGGTGTTGAGCCCCCCTCAAGAGGCTGGACATCACTGGCAGAGACCAGGAGAAAAGTCTCCAGGAAGACACATTGCTGGTTTTCCTACTTTATCTCAGTTTTGTTGGCCAAAGAATATTTCTTTGGGGTCCTTGCCTGTTACACCCCTATTTTAGTGGCCTGTCATCTTGCCCTATAAATAATATCATACCAACTTTTGACTTCAAATGTAGATCAAGCGAGTATAAAAACCTGTTTGGTTTGTGTCCCTGTGAGGAAGGCACTGTGATGAAGGACATCCCTCATACAGATCAGCAGCACTCCAGAATATTGTGATGATGGGTGAAAAACATGCAGGTGAAGGGAAGAGGCACAACAGCTTCTTGTGCCCTTCACCACGACCTTCTGGCAGTCACAAGCCACAGAATCACAAGGTTGGAAAAGACCTTTAAGATCATCAAGTCCAACCATTCACATCCTAAACTAAACCATATCCCTAAGTACCTCATCTACCCTTATTCTGAACACATCCAGGGAAGGTGACTCAGCCCCTCCCTGGGCAGCCTGTTCCAGGCCCCCACAACTCTTTCAGTAACAAATTTTTCTTCTAATGTCCAATCTAATCCTGCCCTGGGGCAGCTTCTTGCCATTCCCCCTTGTCCTATCACCTGTCACCTGGCTGAAGAGACCATCACCTACCTCTCTATAACCTCCCTTCAGGTAGTTGTAGGTGGTGATAAGGTCTCCCCTCAGCCTCCTCTTCTCCAAGCTAAACAGCCCCAGCTCCCTCAGCCGCTCCTCATAGGATTTGCCCTCCAGCCCCTTCCCCAGCCTGGTTGCCCTTCTCTGGACTCGCTCCAGGACCTCAATGTCCTTCTTGTGGTGAGGAGCCCAGAACTGGACCCAGCACTCGAGGTGTGGCCTCACCAATGCCGAGTACAAATGCCACTTATTAATCATATGGTACCTGGCCTGTGGGCTGGCGTGGTGTTTGGAGCACATCTCTTTGGCACTGTGAGTCATCAACTGCATTACAGTAGTCACCTAAGTCACAGTGACCTCAGCAAGTATCTAAACTTTATTGCGCTGTGAATCACAGAAGCACACAGCTGGGTGAAGGTCTCTGTCCTCAAGAGCTTATGAGCAGATGAAGCAGCAGAAGAGTGGGAGGAGAGGAGGAGACGCCAAGGTGTAAGGAGGCTTGTTAGAGGCTATCCCACAGGCACAGTTCAAACCCTGTAACTTCTTAGACAGCCCAGCAGCCCTTCCCCTGCTTGCCATCTGCCTCGGTTCATTAAATAGATGTGGCTTTAAAAAAATAAATAAATACAAATGCAAGTGCCTAAACAACTGAGAGCCATTAGTGGTTTAAATAACAATAAATGACAGTGCGATACCAGACATTTTAATCTTTATTAAAGACCTGCAAGAACTATTCAGAGAATTAAATTTTTTAAAAGTCACTTTCAGGCAGTTTAAAAACAGAACACTGAACATGAAGGTTTCTCACAGTGCTATTAACTGCCCCAGCGTGCATGCTGCATGTTGGTTTAGGAGAGCATTGCAGAGGTCCTAATGACAATTACACCATCTTTGCTGGTGTGGAATCCTCATCCTGACCTTCCCAAGCCTTTCCCACTCATGCGTTACTTCCCAGATTTCATGTGATTCTACACTTGCTCAAGTCCAAACCTTTGCCAACAGACAAAAATGTCATTTTCCTAATTCAGCCAGGTTGGAATCTCTGATGCTCTGGGGGGGTCTGATCCTGCCCTAACAGAGAACATGATTAAAATGATCATGGAATCACAAGGTTGGAAAAGACCTTTGAAGATCATCAAGTCCAACCATTCTCATCCTAAACTAAACCATATCCCTCAGTACCTCATCTACCCTTTTTTTGAACACATCCAGGGAAGGTGACTCAACCACTGCTGCAGCTCTCTAGGGAGCTGGAAAGTATTTGTGCTAGCAGGAGAGAGATTGCTTCTCTCATTCACTGCAGTAGTTTTGGAAAGGGAGCAACTTGCTACAATAAATATTAGCCTTCCCTGTTCCAGTGATGTGTCTGGCTAAGGCCTGCAGGAATCTCACTAGCAACTATCAAAAATATTATTAGCAAGCTGTTTTGGTGGGAGAGATCTATGGAAATGGAGGGATATGGAAGACTGAATGAAAAATACAGAGAGGTGAGAGGAATTTTAAAAGTAGGGACTTAAAAGCAGAGAAGAGAGCAAGAGCAGTAAGAAAGCAGAGTTTGGAAGCTAGCAAGGCATGGGCAGGAGGTTGGGGAGAATGCAAAAGAGCAATGAAAGTGGACTGTTAAAAATGCAGTTTAAGAAGAAAAATAGTGGGAAAAAGCCAAGCAGAAGAGAGGCAAATAAGAACAGGTAGTGGTTTTTAAGCAAGAAGGACGTCAGAGAACAGCAGAAATTTCATGAGCAGTGGAAGCAGCCAGTGAGGCATGGTTTTGCTTGTGGATGTGTCTCAAGATTGCATCACGTGTGGATTCTCTGGTGCCTCGCAGAGGGTGTGCTCACCCTTCAGTGAGGGCAAGTCACTGGATTTCTTTCTTTTATCACCTGAAATGTATTACCTACCCTCCCAAAGTCGGCTGGCAGGTTCAACAGCTACCGGGACACCCACATACACCTGTGGATGGGTGGTAGGATAAAATGGTGAAGAGTGGAAATTGCAAATGGATTGAGTGAGGGATAGAGAAGGGGAAAGCAGTAGGAGATGTATTAGGGGATTTATGTCTGCTATTAATGCATTTAATTTGCTTTATTGCCATTTTGTTTCCTGGTTTTATGTTTTAAAAAGAATAACCAGGCTCTATTTAAAGCCCTCCCCCAGACCAGGATAACGTCACTCTGAGTGGCCACGCTGGTTGGTTTTGGGGAGAAAAAAAATCTCTTGCTGCAGTTCTATCTCCAGCACGTGACAGGGGAGACTCCAGGAGCTCCCCAACCAGCCACACCAGCCCAAAACCTCATGGACAGTATATGTGGGACACAGATACTGTGTTCATCCTTCGGTACCAGGATGAACTGCTGCCCTGTTACTCAGACACTCCAGCTATTTTACTGCTGCCCTTCACTGCAAATTCCCATCTCACTGGTTTCTGCTGCAGTGATTCTCATCTGGTGTTTTCTAGGGATCTCCATGGCACTGGATACGGTGGTTTGGATAATAATTGGGGGGTTATTTATTTATTTTTTTAATCTGGGGTGTTAATTTTATTTCCAGCTGGTCTATCCCACATGTCCCTCTACATTTCAGCCTCTTAACAAATTTCCTGATTTCCAGGCAGAAGCTGTCATCTCAAGAGGTGTTAAATAGGACAGAAGTGACTGTGGATCTCCAGGAGGGGGGAGACCTCTCCCTCCAGTGCAATGCCTTTTTATGCATCATTATCCTTTATTTGCAGGTCTCCAGCCAATTTTTCATTCCATGTGGTGGTGTAGCCAAGCCAATTTCAATTAATTTTTAGTAGGATTTAGGTATCAAATCTTTACTAAAATCCAAATGTATCGAATCCATCGTGTTCCCTTCATCCACTAATTTTATAATTCTATTCAAAAAAGTAATCAGGTTTCTCCAGCACAATTTGTTCTATATAAATCCCTAGTGCTGATAATTGTTTTCTTATCCTTATCCCTAGGTGGTCAGTGATTTTTTTTTTCCCTCCACATTTTTTTTTTAATTCTTTTCTTTCGTGAGAACTCCAAATTTGCTTTTTTCTTTCTTTTTTTTTTTATGACAGTTCCTTTCCTCTGACCTCCAGGCAGCTTTCTAGTTTTTGTAACTTACCAAAATTATTGTCCATGGTAAAAAAAGGTAACTTCTATTCATTCCTCTCGTAGCAGGGGGATAGACACCTCCTTGTCACAAGCCCCTGTCCTGCCAACTTGAATGTACAGTCAGAGTGCTATATATCTGACAAGCCAAATGTGCTGTCAGTGAAACAAATGCGTGGAAATCATTAACTTCTTAAGTGAATCCTGTCAGGCTTTTTGCCCAGTAATATCCATTCTGGACAATTGTTATTGCCTACTGGAGAAGTATCAGGAGAATATTTTTACATGGTTTTTTTTATTATACTGTTCATAAAAGTCTTAAACTGAAATGAAATAAAAATAGCATCCAATAGCTACAGGCATATTGATATACATATGGAAGCTATAAGTATTATTGAGGGGTGCTAACAAAAAAGAACACTATCTTACCAGATCAGTAAGTTAATTTAGCCTCAGCATTGGATTGGAGATCAGTCATCAAACTAATGCCAAAATAATCAACCCCTATAAATTCTGAGAAGCTGTCCTGCTAAATTGGTTGTAAATCCCAGCTCGGAGTTCTACCAAAGTAAACAGAATCTGTACTTTGAAGGGGTGAGTATCTGATGTCTTTTAATGTCCAGCACATATGCAACTTCAAAATACCTCTGTTTGGGAGAAGGTGTGGACAGATGCTCTGAATCAGCTGTCTCCTCACTCCTTTCCTCACTTCTCTAGACCTGCAGGAGGTACTGCCTGTGCCTTACTGAATAGAAGGTGCACAGGCAAACCTCCTATGGGTTGTGCCTGACTTCTGCTGTTGGTTATCAGATCATTTCATACCCACATGCCAGTCCCACATTGATCAAAGAGCCCCTTTCCTTCTGGACTTGCAGTCCTCACTTGAATGCAGAGAGAGGTGGATCCTAAAAGGAGAAACTCGCTTCGGCTTGCTCTTTCCAAGGGAACCAAAAGCTCTCAGGGACTCTGAGAAATTAGTCCTCCTGGTGACCTGCTGATCTAAAAAGAAATCCTTACCTTTGATTCTCATTGTTCACGCTGTCTTGCAGCCCCTTCAGACAAATTAGGTCCCCACTGACACCCTTCAGTTTAATTCAAACAAGTTTGCAACAGGTCTGCACTGCATAAACAGCCTCCTGCAAGCTACGAGTTCAGAAATGTTCTCTGTTACAGCATGGAACCTGATGGCTTTCAGTTCTTCTCTCACCTCAAAATGTTAAAACGAATGACACATAAGTATAAGGTGGTTTGTTCTTATTTGGGTCAAATGTCTTGAAAAATTCCAGCAATTTCTGGAATATTTAATAGAATATTCCTATAGAAATAATGGGAAAACCACTAGTGCAAAGGTCGTTCATTCAACATTTATTCATCAGCAAAATAAAAACACATCTGGGCTAATGATAAATTTCACAGTTGCTATTTCTTCTGCTAACCTGAAATGAGATAAATGTTCTTATTTTTCTTGCAAACAAGATAATTACAGTAACCCTCTTACTCCTGAGCAAGGCAATCGATCAGGCAGCTTCTCTTCTGAACCCCAGATATTGATAGAGAATAGTTACTTAAAAGCTCTTCAACATGAAATATGTTCAAAATGATACAAGAAGCCTGTGCACCAGTGGACACTTTTCTGCTAACTGGCTCCTCAGGCCCATTAAGCTAAGCACATGTACCAGCAATTTGTGCATCATGTGCTGGGTTTGGGTTGGAAGTGTAGAATTTCAATGCTGAGGTCTCATTCAAACTCAAGATACAGGCTGGTTTGCTGGTGGAGTGCCACGTCACACAGGCAGCACCTGAAATACATCTTTCTTTGGATGGGGAAGTTGAACTGGTTGAGGGCTGAGGGGGTTTGTGGCAGTCTGTGAAGCTGTTTACCACGATGTTGACAGAAAATCCAGAGATGCCACTGCCATCCTTCTCACTGATATGTGAGAGTCATCATTCCAGTCTCTGCAGAGTAGGTGCCAACATACAGATGTACAAACATGGGTATATATACTTATGTTAAAGTTATGAGCTGGATCTTAAAGCCGTGTTTCATGATGCTGCTGTTGCTGACATCACAGTGTTGCATTAATTTGCTCAGACCCTGCATATCCGGAAAAAAATTACCTCTGGAGCCAGATTCAATAGAGATTATTTTTGGTGGCCACTCTGTCCATATGTTACGGAAGAAATTATCTTAAATTAAGAAAAAGAGCTGGGAGGATTTCAGAAAACCCTTCCTCCAGACGTTCATACTTCTTGGTCTCAGAGTTGTCACAGAATCACAGAATGTTAGGAGTTGGAAGAGACCTCAAAAGCTCATCTAGTCCAACCCCCTGCCAGAGCAGGACCACCTAGACTAAATCACACAGGAACACATCCAGGTGGGTTTTGAATGTTTCCAGAGAAGGAGACTCCACAACATCTTTGGGCAGCCTGTCCCAGGGCTCTGTCACCCTCACGGTGAAAAAGTTCCTCCTTGGCCTCTTGGCCTGCTGTATTATCTCATGCCCCAAATTAAATGGAGACATGGGAGAAGCAGACTTTTAAACAAGTCACTGATTACAAATAGTGCTGTGAACAGGTTCAGACACAGCTCAGTCTGCAAATGCAGTTGCACAGTAGGCATCTGTGGCTGAACATGTCATGGGAATATCTTGCACTCTTCCTTGAAACGTGGAGACTTTCTAAAACACTCCAACCTGCTGAAGTCACAGAATCACAGAATCGCAGGGGTTGGAAGGGACCTTGAGAGCTCATCGGGTCCAACCCCCCTGCCCAAGCAGCTCCCCAGCTCATATTGCACAGATAGGCGTCCAGACGAGTCTTGAATATCTCCAGAGATGGAGACTCCACACCCCCTGGGCAGCCTGTCCCAAGGCTCTGGCACCCTCACTGGGGAGAAGTTCCTCCCCATGTTGGTGTGGAACTTCCTGTGCTCCAGTTTACAGCCATTGCCCCTTGTCCTATCTCAAGTCCACAATGATTGTTGTGGCCTTCCCTTCTTTGGATTCCCAAGAGCCAGAGGATTCCAAAGTAAAAAACTCTGAGATAAAAAGCAAATTAAATTCAAACAGGTTACCCTGTCTTTGATCTCAGCAATAATTTCCATTCCATCAACTTATTTAGAAAGCTGCGTGTCTTTTGTGTAGGGAATACTTGTGCCTGTGCTGCTGTAAACCAGACCACCAGTATTACACACTTCTCTTTGACTAGGGGTGCCTTTTACAATTTTTTTTTCTCCAGCATGCACAGGCATAGTACAGAAATGAGATGACCTACATTTATTGAAATTCGGGATGTCTAAGATGTTTAAAAGTCCAGAAATTCAAATACCAATGACTTGTCATGGACATTAGCAATAACCAGTTTCCCACAGCTGAAGTGACATCAGATGAAAAACTATATTGCTATAGGGTGGATTGCTCTGAAGAACCACCTCTCAAATGAATGATCCTACACAGGCCTAATCCATAGATCTGATCTGATAATTCTAGCAAGACTACTTAACTACTCCCTCAAGGAGTACTTAACTACTCCCTCAGAGCTTTTCCTGCTACTAGAACTAACTCCCTAAGCAGAGGCTCAGCAACTTCCTTATGGACAGAAGAGGCTCTTGACTCAGTTGAGTTCTGGCTTCTAGTGGTGACTTGGGAATTCAGGCAAATAGTATGAAAAAGGAAGTTTTCCTGGAGCTTAGGCCTCAGAAGAGTCATGGTTCCCCCGATACATTCCTTCGTCAGGGAGGCTCTTGGCTTGCCCGTGCGGTGCTTGGTGGTGGAGGTCCTCTACAGGAAGAGGGGTCTAAAAGTTCAGTGAGTTAAAACACAGACAGTGCACGTTTCCTATCTTACTTTACCTCAGGTGTTATGGTAAACATGGGAAACCACTTCATCTACCTGGGGCCTAGTGCTCCATCTGTAAACTGATATCATTAAGCAATCTCATAGAAAATGGATCTTGTTAAATGTATCTCTGCTCATGTACTATTGATGGAGTCTGTGTCAACACAGAAGAGGAAAAACTTCACTGCTAGGTCTCCCAGTGCTGTACCTAATGGTTAATAGCATTACACCAACATGTAGTCTACGTGTTCATGCTAGTAGGCAACAACCTTGTAATAGTCAAGATGAGAAATGGCTGAGGTTTAGCCAATTTCAACAATGGATCTAGAGAGAAAAAGAGGAAACTACCTGCTTGGGCTCCTCCAAATAACTCCTCTCTCAGGTTCTAAGTGATAAATGCCAGAATAAAAGTTGTTGGGGTGTTCTCCTCTCAAATATAATTTGAATTATGATCACCTTCTCCTGAAAGAGACAGACATGGGATAGGTTCTGAGCAGGTGAGCAAAATTTATTTGCCACATGGGTCCATTTGGCCTCCATACCACAAATCACCAAGTCCTGGTGTATTTAGGGTAGAAAGAAGGAACAACAAATGGGAAGAGGGTATTAAATAATGATTGCTGCAGAGGCCAGTTGGCTTTACCCAAGTCCATGAAATTTAAGCAAGAGCACTTAGCAAATGAAACCCCAGTACATTTCAAAGGTATGAAGGGCAGTGCGTAAGTTATCCTGCAATAGCAGGATATCAAAGCAAGTCATTCAGTCAGGTTTCTAAAAGCCACTGTCAGCAATATGCACAGGAGACACCTCTAACTATTTTTCATCCCTTCTGATCACACCAAGAGTGTGAGGATGGCACAGTGCTTTCATAGGAGCCATGGGCAGAAGTAGAGCCAAAGTAAGGCAGAGGGATGATGTCGGTGGGTGAAGAAGGGAAGTTTCCCAGAAGGCTGTGGTTAGGACGTGGCTTCCTTTGGCTGAAGAGGCCCAGAGGTCAGGTCAGACTGTGATTTATGATGATTTGGGGGATTCTTCACTGGACTTCCATATGGGCACCCAGGAAGAGCTGTCTGCAATTTTGCCATTCCTGACATTTCAGTTATTGAAGCTTTCGTTGCCAGTGGCAAAGTACCTCAGTATGAAGCCTGTGGCTGCTAGGACAGTCCAGCTATCGCAGTCACTCTGCACAGACTAACTTTAATTGAGCCTCTCTGTTGCTTTCTGTACTGGTTTACCTCTGAAGCCTGAAGCAAGCTTGATAATCAGCTGTTACATCCAGGATGTACCACATCTGGGGCAAGACTCCCAAAAGATGAGATGGAGTCCACAGGTGGTAAGCACTCCCACAGCAACAAGAGGGCCTCACAAACCTTGGCCATACACCATGACCTTTCAAGCACATTTCTTCAGCTATATCCTGCCTGCCATAATTACAGATGAGCAAGGTTTATAGTTTATAAAGGCCTTCTCTGCCCCTCTTCTCAGTATTGCCAAGAACATCCCAGACCTATGAGCACTCCACTGCAGCTGACCTTACCCCCAGAAGAAGAGTGGCCACAAGACCTGCCATCCGGCAGCCACGATCCTCAACACTTCTGGAAGACAGAAAGACCTCTGCCAGTGAGCACCACATAGTAGTTTCTGCTTTTCTACATGGTTTCCTACTTGCCTCTTTGGTGTTGTGTTTCCACCAAGTAATTAAGCCTAATTACTGCTGCAGGCCCTGGGTAGTTACCTGTCTTGCACGCAGGGAGTATGGTGAAGCTGGTTTTATGGTCAGGACCCTGGGTTTAGGGCTCAAAAACCTGGATTCGGCTCTTAAATTTTTGGTGTAACCTCGATTACATCATTCAGCCTCTCTATGCAGGGATCCCAGCCTGTTCCAGCACAGGGAGATAAGGATAAATTTTAAATCCAGAGGACATGCCCAGATTCTCCAGTGGAGAGATTGCATAGGCCATTAGATAAACAGCCCTCTCTTGCTGTCTCATGGTTTGCATGCAGTAAAGAGCAATTGAGAAAAGTCTTATTAAAAAAAACCCAACCCACTTTATTTTCAATGAATTGTTACATTCTTTGATATAAACATGAAGCAACCAACGATGCCTTGCCTGGGAGCAGGACCTGCCGTACAGAGAGGATGGGACCTGCCAGCAGCCACCCTTGAGCTTCTGTCGGAGCGGTGGTTGCATGGCCACGTACCCCTGCCAGGACCACAGGCACAGTGGGAACTGCTGGCCAAGCCTATGGGGAGCTGCAGCCTGGGGAACCCATGTCACCCTCCCTTCCTACCTGTGTGCTTGGCTGTTTTCTCCCTGAGCCCCCCACCCTGCCACTGACCTCCAAAACCCCTCTCCACCCAGAACCTGGTGTATCACTGCAGGAAGCCCTCCTGCCTGGCAGCATCCCTCACACCACGTCTCCTCCGGGGGTGTTTGTCCCCTCTAGGTGCCTGCAGCCATGGCAGCATCCCAGCTCCCACAGGGCAGCCTCGCTTGTCCCCATCCGCGGGAGCCGCCCAGGTGAGCGAGCGCCTGAGGAGGGCTGCACATCACCTGACCCCCTCCAGCCGATTCCCTCAGACAGGACGTCAAGTTAATGAGCCCTCAGGCCTGTAATTAGCTGTCAATTACCTCAAATTAATCAACTCCTCGCCTAATTAAGCATAATCGGCAGGTGGGCAGAAAACGGGCCATTGTGCGGGAGCCATGAGAAAAGCATGGCTGGCAAACTTGGTTAGGATCAGCGGCGCATTCCCGGACGCCGCGCCACCGACACCCGGGTGCCCGCCCCGCTTGTGGGCGCCCCAGGCCCCTGCAGCCCCCCGGCTCCCGCCACCCCCCAGGCTTGTGGCTGCGGGGCAGCGCAGTGGTGGGGAGGCAGGTTTGGGGTGGGATGAGATGAGATGGGGGAGACCCACCAGGGTGAGGCCTGGGAACTTTCCTGCCCCTGACAGCATGGGGCAGCCCCCTGGGTGCTGTTTGGAGGGCCCAACCTGCAAAATGCTGTGGCGTGGGTGTAGGATGGGGTGGTTTCTTGCTTAATACTTGTGCTGCCATGCCTCAATACATCATCTCACCCTCCCTGTTCTCTCTCCCATGTTTGCCAGGCTTTCTGCACTCGGATGCAGGTAATGCCTCTCTGAGAAGGGGGACTGAACCACACCTCGTGTTCACTGACCCAGGCCCACCTCAGTTATGAGCACGCCTACTTAATGGCATGAAGATAGATGTCTATGGAAAAAGGAGTTTCAACGGGTATTAATTGCTACATACAAAAATGAGTCCTATTGCATTAATTTGCCTGTGGAATAAACAGAACCAACCCCCCCCACACACACCCCCCCACATCCTCCAGAGCTCTGCTTGGCGGAAGGGAGATGTTCCCTGCCGGGGCTGAGCAGGGAGCAGGGTTCCTGCCAACTTTCAGATCACCAGAGCGCAGGCCGTGAGCTGCTCTCCACTGTTCCAGGGGCTGGATCCTGCACCCTGTGTGCTAAATCCCAGCAAGGGCTGGCTTTATTTAAACACAGAGCCCAGTATCTTTCTGAGCTGCAGAGAAGAAGGGCTGAGGGAAATGCAATTGCACAGTAAAAGTACTGTGCACAACATTAGAGTGAAAGGTTTTGATTATGCCTAGAAAGTCCTCTTTTTTTTTTTAAATGTAGCCAGATTATCACCCAGTGTGCTGGATTTACACTGCATTAGTGATGGGCAAGATTAGAGCAGAATCCCTGGATAACAAACAGGAACACAGGACGTCAATTTATGACATAATAGCAACAGTAATGCAACAATAATCATAGTCAACAGAAGAAGGATGCAGTGGAGGGTGAGTTGGATCTCTGAGCTTTGAAAAGAAAAGCTGCCTGCATTGGAGTGACTTTGATTAAAAATCCCTCAGTTGTGGCCAGAAGGATGATTTTAATACTTTATTCCTGACAGAAAAAAAATAGCAACAGTCCAGCACAGGTCTGGCAAAGTTGGTGCATGTAACAACCAGCAAGTAAAGGGGCAAGTTAGGGGATGCAGCCTGTCCCCTTGACCCTGCTAGGTGTGTGTGCAGGTCCCAAAAACCCCCCCGAACCAAGAGAAGGTGCAAATCAAACTTGGCATTTCTGTGCTTGCAGCTATTTGGAGCACAAGCCCTGAGAAGAGAGGCTACAGGCAGCCCCTGCCCTGCATAGAGTGTCACTGGGTGACAAGAGAGGGGCTGCAGCGTTTCGGTGCTGGGGAAGGAGTGGAGCCAGGTAACGAGTGGAGCCAGGTTCTAGCAGCTGGTCTGGCCCTGGGATGCCCCCACCTTCCTGGGTCAAGTGGTGGCACATGCTGTGGCTGGGCTCACAAGGCCCCTGAGGTTTTTTTCCTGCCTGCTCTGTTCTCAGTTAAGTGCTCCTCAGCAGCAGGAGGTTTGGAAGCAGGAGGTTTGGATGGAGACCCCCTCTGCACACATAAAGTGGTAGCCCATGAGATGGCGGGGGGCTCAGTGTCCCCTCTGTCCCATTGGCAAAGCCACGACTTTCCAGAGCTTCTCCTGCACCTGCCAGCTCAGGGTGAATCACTAGACCCTCCCAGGATGACAGCTCTGTCTTTGGGAATCAGGAACCACCCCAGTATCCTCACCTCCCTCAATTTCTGAGTGCTTTCCTTCCAGAACTCACCCTCCATCACATGTTTTCCTTTGTCCAAATCACTGGCCCTGCTATTTGGGGTCCATCAGCACATTCCTGAGCTTGGGAGGGATGCACTGTGGGATGGTGTCATCACGGATGGTGACATGAGCTGCAGGCAAGCAGCGTTCCCCTGCAGCTCCCTGTTTATTTACGGGCATGCTGCAGACACACATTGATTTCACTGTCTCATTCCCATTTAGAGCTGGAGCACTCCAATGACTTACTGCAAGCTTGACTAAGCATTTCTATTATCAGCTCCCTTCTTAATCACTCATAACTCTTTCAGCCTGGGAGTGTGGAGCTCTCCAGCTCTGATCTCCACCCAAGGAAGTGGTGGTTGCTTTGGCTGTGCCATGTTTGAGCAAAAAACAGCTCGGGTGTTTATGAGGGTAAGTGCCCAGGCCACAGAACCCTTATTCCATTAACAATCCCCTCCAAAAAAAAACCCCAAACAAAACCAACAAGCACCAGGGAATCAGGCAGTGGAAATGTGTTCAAGCTAGCTAGACTGATGGAGCAGCTTTCAATGATCCACTGAAAATCAATTGCAACAGGGCTAAGTTGTTACAGGTCGAAAAATGGTGCTGAGAGAGGCAGTGTTACTGCTGGTGGGGTGCTGCTGCTGCTGCTGCCTGGAGACCCCCCTGCCAATGGGGCTGCACAGTGGGTGAGCAAGCCACTGTTCAAGTACAAGACAGAAAGAGAAAAGATATTTATTCCTACCCTTGACATTGTGTGAACCTTACTGGCTGCTCCAGCTCTACCAGACTCTGCAGGTAGCATCTCAGCTGGGAAAATGCTCATAGCACTGTCATAACAAACACAAAAAACCAGCTGGGTAAGCAATAAAGTTGTGACATTTCCTGAGGCTGGAAAAGTAAAAACTCTAACTATTTCATTAATTATTTTGGCCAATGAGTTATAAACAACAGTTGGGAATTAACAACAACCCATTTGTCATTCTGTCTGTACCCAATACTGGATGTCTGTAAGGATCATGAGCATCACCTCGTTTACTGTGTGCAATGCTGTAACATTGGGAGCAGACACATTTTGGTTGGGTTGCTCCTTGTTGCATTGCCCTGGCAAATAGCAGCAGTGGTTGGAGGGGAAGGCACTGCTGCTCTGAACAGCTGCTCCTATGAAAGCCATGAGGTGCACTGGGCTTGACAGCTAGCTGGAGCAAGGTGGAGTGTGAGCTCTTCCTGACCAACCCTTTGTGCTGCTCTACTCCAAGATTATAAAAATGATGCACTCAGGTTAGAAAGTACTTAGAACATTATCATGAGTCTCCTACACCAGATCATTGCAATGCAATCAGCAATCACCAACCTGCAGTGCTGCAGCCTCCCCCCAGTCATGCGTGAAGCTAACTTGAGTGCTACCTGGGTAACCTCTCCAAAACCAGCTGCCAGTTTCCCCCAGCCCAGACCAAGGGTTTTGGACTGGCCTAGAGCCTCCTGTCCTCAGCTCCTGCTGGCCCTGGACCCCATGGGAAGGAGAAACAGCGACCTGTCAACATTAGGCACTTAGAAAAGACGTGGAGGAAGGTCACAATCTCACGGCCATTCAGTGGTGTGTGGTAGCACCAGGTGACCAGCCTGGCACAGAGGGTATGGACAAACCCACGTGTGCAAGTCTGGTTAGCAGGGTGCAAGTGCACTTCATTTCAGTGCAATGTCCACCCCAGGAGCTGTGTTTTGGCATGGTACCATGCCCAAACCAGGAGCCTTGAGGGTGACCAAGACATGAAGCTGGGTGTGGAGCTGCTCCAGCACAGCTCCACGCTGATGGGCTGGAGTCAGCTGCCAGCCAGCCAGCTCAGCAGGCAGGTGGGCAGAGCAAATGCACATCTGTCCCTGCTTGTCTGCACAGACACACACTTGGCAACCATCAGTGCTTCCCCAAGCAAGTGTCTAGGCTTCACTGTGTTTCTATTTGTCTTGCAGGGGATTCAGAAGGTGCTCTGATTCAGGAAGAGAAAGGGGTCCTTGCATTGCTGGAGATTTATGTGACAGTCTCTCTCTCTCTCTCAGCCCAGGAAATCCTTCCTGCCATTCCTCATAGCTGGCATCCCTAGTCTGCTGTGGGTAGGGTGCACGCGACCCAGGAAGCCAGTCGGTGGGTGCACCATCAGTGTCCCTGCACTCAGACCAGCAGCAGGTCAACACAAAGCCACCTCCAAGCGAGCTCTGACTGACCCTCAGCAGCTAAAACTCCAGGCCCAGCAAAGTAGAACAGCTCAGAGAGCAGTGGTGGTTGGTGCTGTGCCACCTTGGATGTGCTGAGGGTGGCATGCTCCTGGGGCCACAGCAGCATTACCTAGCTGAATCTGAGTGCTGCTGAAAGACACACACGGTGCTGGTTTGTTCCCAGTATCCCTCCAATGGCACGAGCTACCCTTCACAACTGGGGTGGCTCCAGGAAACCTGTGCATGAGGAGCACCATTTGTGCCTGTGAGCGTGGCCTCTGCGTGGTCCCTGCGCATCTCAGCACCTTCACTCCAGCTGCTGGAGGCTGCAGCAGCTGGTGGGGAGGGGGACACACGTAGTGCTGGAGGGGGACACTGCTGCCAAGGGGGCAGAGGACACGGATAACCCAGTGCCAGGGGCTGTGCACGTGAAGGCAGCAGCCGGTGCGGGGCGTGCTGCCCAGCGTGCCGGGGTCGTGGCAGGGAGCAAGTAGGGACCATATGGAAGGTGCCGCCAAACGAGGCCGTTGAAGCAAAGGCTGCAAATGGGTTTAGGAGACAGCCAGACATTTTGAGGAGGGGGGAGGCAGAGGGGGAGTGGAGGAGAGCAGGGGAAAGGGAGAGCCCAGCTCCGGAGCCGAGAGGGACCCACTGGGGCGCACAGGCATGGTGGGCAGCACTCCCTTTCCCCCCACCCTCTACCTTCTCCTGGTGCCCTAACTCTAAGAGGCCTCAAAGGGAAGAGGGAACCAAGGTGTCGTGGCCCCTTCTTTGTTTTTAATTACTTCCCATTTTAATCTTGATTTGCACTTCGATCTCTCAGAACTGGGCCAGGGACTCTACAAAGCCCTCGTCAGCAACTCCCCCAATAATAAACAGGAAAAGGCTTAAGGGGCAAATCACTTGCATGTTAATGAGACTGTTTGCTGGAGTCAAGAGAGAAAACAGCAAACAAACAAATGGACTGAATTCCAGCGGCAGCTGTTTGCTCCTTAATCTCGGCTCGTCAGAGCTGCCCTTTGATGGGACACAATCTACACAAACGATTGTGCTAAATCTTCTAATCTACGTCCTCATTATTACATCCCTTCTTACGCATGTAAATCAGGGACAGACTCATTTTAATATGTAGATAGATTATGGAAGGGAAGGGGAGGGGATTGGAGGGAAAAGGAGCTGCTGGGGGTGTCTGCGCCTGCCGGTTTGGAGGGGTGTTAATGAGGAGCAAGGGGAAGGGAGCTGTCTGCATAGACCCCCCCCCCCAGGAAACCAGGAAGGGGAGGAGGAAGAGGAGGACCTGTTTCCAGGGCAAAAGGAGGTGGATAAAGGGACAAGGACACTGGTCTGGGACTTTGGAGAAGATGTGGGTGTGGGGCAACACTGGCAAGGCAATGTGATGGGGTGCTGAGGAGCACCTCACCCTGGCATCCCCCCAGCCCTTCTGCCCATGCACTCAGCCCCTGGCTTCCTCCAGACGGGATGCTGGAGGCAGGCTTGGTGATGTACAGGAGGACTCGATGGTGGCATAGCAAGAGGTGACAGGGGCACACAGAGTCCTGGGTGCCTTGGAGTGCAGGGCCTCCTTCCAGCAGAGCACTGTGGTCTCCCACCCATCCTCAGCCCATCCACTCCCAGCACTGTCAGTCAACAGACTGAGGATCATCCAAACAAGCATCACCCAGGTTGGAGTACCAGGCTAACACCTCAGGCTGTGGAGTTCAAGGACACATCCTACGCTGCCTTCAAACAAATATCATTAGCACTATGGCTATGATCTTTAATCATGTTCAAAACAGTTGCTTTTACAATAAACATGACTGTGGGAAAAAGAGTTCTGCATTTTCCTGCCTCTGGCATCTCCTAATCCAACCTGCAACCTGCCCCTTAACCTTCCCCTCCCACAGGAGCAAGGTTGTGCAGCACCAGCCTTATTTATCTGGGCCCTCCTGTGCTCCAGGAGAGGCAGCCTCCTCATAAAATAGGAAAAAACATTTTGCAAAAACCTCATTAGTTCCCACATCCCCCATTGACCTCACACCTGTGGAGGAATGATGCAGAAGATAAGGAGTAAGCTGGAGCACAAAAGGTGAGTAGAGAAGAACAGCAGAGGCATGCAGGAACATAATCAAAAAGGCCAAGCATAAAATAAGTTTGCAAGTAGCAGGGTAATCAAAGGGAACAAGAAATCGTTCTGTAAATTCATTAGTAGCACGAGGAAGACTAAGCAAAATATTGGATCGCTGCTCAACAGGGAGTGAAAACTATTGACAGAGGATAATATTAGAGAAACTAATAACAGGGATAAAGAGGTAAAATCCTAGCGTGGCATAAATGAAGAATATGGTAGAGGTAATGTTAGATGAGTTAGATGCATTCAGATTTATTGGGTGTAATGAGCTTCATTGTAGGTACTTGGAGATTTGGCTAGAGCTGTCTCAGAGTCAGGAGTGGCTGTCTTCCAGAACCTGTAGAGATGTGGTGGAGTACAGGAGCATCGCTCTTTAAAAAATCAAGGAAAGGGTGATGGGTAATTATGGACAAATCAGCTTAATTCCCCTTCCCGTTAAAATTCTGGCACAAATCTCTGAGTTACCTCTAAAGATCAAAGGCAAAACAAGACAATCTATTGCATTCAGTGTGGATTTGTCAAGGATCGGTCCCATCCAATCAATCTAATTTCTTGCTGTCACAAGGCACCTGATCTTGTAGAATAGGAAGGCACAGAAGATCACAGAATCACAAGGTTGGAAAAGACCTTTAAGATCATCAAGTCCAACCATTCTCATCCTAAACTAAACCATATCCCTAAGTACCTCATCTACCCGTTTTTTGAACACATCCAGGGAAGGTGACTCAGCCCCTCCCTGGGCAGCCTGTTCCAGGCCCCCACAACTCTTTCAGTAAAAGATTTTTCCTAACATCTAATCTGAACCTGCCCTGGGGCAGCTTCTTGCCATTTCCCCTTGTCCTATCACCTGTCACCTGGCTGAAGAGACCATCACCTATCTCTCTACAACCTCCCTTCAGGTAGTTGTAGGTGGTGACAAGGTCTCCCCTTGTTGTGTATCTTTACTTCAGCGTTGTGTATCTTTACTTCAATAAGCTTGTTTAGGCTCTATTTCAAAAGATATCCTTATGAGTAAACCAGGGAAATATAGATTAGCAGAAACTGCTGCAGCATGGATACAAAATCAGTCGAAAACCCATGCTCAGCAAGTAGTCCTCAGTGGTTTACTATCAAAATAAAGATCTATTCTGGGTCTGGTTCTGCTCAGTGATTTAATTAACAACGTGGATGACAGAAGAGAGTGTGGGCACATCAGGAAGACACAGACCTGGAAGGTACTTTACACTGGAGGGCAGGTTTAGCATTCAAAATCATCTTGGTAAATTGGGAAAGTGGTTGAAAAAACAGAGTTGCAAGTCGGTAAGAAACATGCAAAGGATGTTGGTGATGCAGAAAAAGTGAAATGCAGAAACGGGGGTTGGGAAACAACTTGTTAGACAGCAGTTCTTCCCCAAAAAATAGTGCAAGGGGTTAGAAAGGCTGACAAGCCCCATCAAAAATAGTATGCTGTTGCAAAACATCAAATCTCCTACTGTGAGGAATAAATAAGACTATACCTGTCAAGACCTCTGGAAATTTTCTGTCCTTCTAATCAGAATTGGTGAGACTTTTGCTGGTGTTTTGAGCCTAGTATTGGCATTGCCTTTCTATGTGGACCCATGGGAAGGTGTCTAAAGGAGGGCAACAGGAATGATCACAGATCTCAGGCATAGCCTGCAAGGAAACAGGAAAGAAATGGTGTGGTGTAACTTGAAGGGGGAAGAATGAGAGAGGATAAGACACAATCCCCCAGCACAGAAGTTGTAAAGGGTGACAGAAAAATGTGTCCTCTTTGCCCATTGCAGGCAGGTAGGTCCATAGGAGACTGTAGCAAGAAAGATCTGTGTTAGACATTGGGAGCAAAATTAACAAAGGGGGAGGTGGGGGGTGGAGAAAGAGAGACAGACTGAAAGGGAGACTCAGAAAGGGATTACTTAGGTGCTTGTCCATCTGCCAAGAATGAGACAGGTATAGTTGGTCACACCATGGGGCAGAGAAGAGGAAGAGGCAGCCTCTCAAGGTCCCTTCCAGTCCTAGTTTTCTAGGAGTCCATCTCCTCATTTCTGACAGCCACCATCTAACCCTCAGCAATACTGGAGATGGAAGTACACAGAGAGGGATGAGGCATAAGAACGTGCTACTGGTTCATTGAACACATCACTGCTCTCCTCACTCCCTCCCTCCCCAGTACATACAACAATGATGGGAGGATGGAGACCTGAGAGATGATCAAACCCGTGGGATGAAGACCAGGTTGGATGGGGCTTTGGGCAATCTGATCTGGTGCAGGGTGTCCCTGCCCACAGCAGGGGGGTTGGAACTGGATGATGTTTGGGTCATTTTCAACCCAAACCATTCTGTGATTCTATGGACTATGTGTTAGCCCCTGTTGTCTTCTGGGATCTCACTAAAAGGAAAAGGCAGGGGCATGCCACCCAGCTCACTGCCATGCCAGCCCATGACTGCTGGAGATAAAACAGTGGTGTGAGCATCTGCCTCCTTGTCACCACCAGGTAACCAACCTGGCTGTTGATACTACTCCTCCCTGCTAGGAAATATGACTCAAGTGTTGGCTTGAAGACTTACTACAAACTGTCTATATACCTTAATAAAGGCATCTATTTCTGCAACATTTCCTTGGGTAAATCTTGGGAGGTTGGAAATGTATCAGGCTGGAATGAACATCCTCATCTTCAACTAATGGAGTTTCAAGTAAAGGTTGGAAATAGTTTCCTTGCCACTTTTGCTCTATTCCAGCTACTTTCACTCCCTATTTGTCCTCTGTCACCATCTTTCCTTGGCCCCATGCATTCCTGTTCCACACATCCTTGCCTGCCCTGAGGAGCACAAAGCCTTTCATGTTTCCTTTCAGGGTGAGACAGACCACGAGAAGGATCATGGTCCCTTGGCCAGATCAATAGGTCTGGGATTAAAAGTGGACAAATTCCCAGGCTCCAATCTTTCTTCAGGTGACTGTGAGCAGCTCACCATTGTGTTCCAGCCTTTGTACTGATTCTCACATTGCATTGCCTGCCAAGCCAGGATATTGGCTCTGGTCTTCAATGCTCACTCAGAGTCAATTATGTCTGAGTCTGCATTTTCATCACGGCCCACCTGTTCCTTTGGGAAAATGCAGTTGACTAAGTCCATGATGAAGTGAGTGAAACTGGAGATGAAATGGAGATAAATGTCAAGGAGGTTTGGCTACTGAATAAGTTTGTGGAAGGAAATGCACTGCTCCAAACTAGATTCATTTGGGACTCACAGCAACGCTGTCTTTCTTAAGAAGCTTTTCCACTGTAACAGAGAAGAGGGCTTAATATTATAAAAGACTATCCAAATAAACAAAAACATGCCAGCTTTCCTTCTTAATGGACTCTTCTAGTAGTTGCCAAAATAGTTCAATGGTAATGAGGAAAAATGGTCTGAGACCCTGGGTTGTTCAGCAGCCCCCAGTGTACAGAACGGGGAAAGACACAGAGCAGGCAGAAGATTGCAGTAAAACGTGTAAAATGAGTTAGTTGTGGGGGTGAGGAGGGTTGGGACATACACAGACTCACAGAATCACAGAATCACAAGGTTGGAAAAGACCTTTGAAGGTCATCAAGTCCAACCGTTCTCATCCTAAACTAAACCATATCCCTAAGTACCTCATCTACCCTTTTTCTGAACACATCCAGGGAAGGTGACTCAGCCCCTCCCTGGGCAGCCTGTTCCAGGCCCCCACAACTCTTTCAGTAACAAATTTGTTTCTAATGTCCAATCTGACCCTGCCCTGGGGCAGCTTCTTGCCATTCCCCCTTGTCCCATCTCCTGTCACCTGGCTGAAGAGACCATCACCTATCTCTGCCTTCATCAGGGTGAATCGGAGCCAAGCGTGCAGGATGTGAGGGGTCAGCAGCTCTGTGCAATACCTGGCACTGGCAAACCAAATCAAGAATCTTCCTCTTTTTTTACCTCTTTGGTATCTGAGGGATTACTATTCCCCTCCCCTTAGTTATCACTTAACCAAGACAGGCACATCTATGCATGGATCACAGACCAAACCCACAAGCTGCAAGTAGTTTTCTTTCCTCTTCTCTAGACTCTCTTCAGTTTGTTTGTATTTCCTTAAAAAGAAAACGTGCAAAAGTGCACATTAAAACTCAACCTTAGAGCAATATAGCATTAATGGGCTGCTCCACAATGTCCTGCTTCTGAGTGTGAAGCTGCCTCAATCCTTCCCAGAGTTTTGTCATACTGCACATGTACATTGTTGTTGTTACAGCAAACTATTTATTTTTAGCCATTCTCCCTGGCCATCTGTCTGTCTCTCAGGCATATTTTTGGCTCTTGGATTTTCCCCCTGTGACAATTTGCCAAGCTGGCTCCTACCTACCTTCTCCTCACTGCAGCATTCTGCTTCTCTCTCTGAGATGGGCACAAAATCTTCCATCTCAGCATCCTCTGTGAATGGCATCCATGTGCAGCCCAGTCTGCTAGAACTCTCCATCGTTTATGAAGACTGGAAGAAGGTCAGATTTAAACTCTCCTTCCTGGAGAACTTCTGCCCCAGCCTGACAATTGCACTTGGAGCTTATTATTTACAGGCATCTGGCTGCATTCTCATTCTCATTGATACTTCCTAGCTGCAAAGTCACAATAATTTTCACAGTGGCACTTTTGCATTTTGCTAATTAGAACCTCAAGGACAGACCCAAAAAGGGGATTTTTTTTAATGTACATATTTTTTATTCAATCAATGAAACGATCCACAGAACTGAACAAAGCCCAGTATATTTCTGACACCAGGCAAGAAGGCCATTTGAACCAGTTTCATTTAATTTGGATCGTGTCCTTGGCGATTCAACCTGAATTTATTCTGGCAAACAAATCTTGTGAGCAGGTTTCCCACATGTTGAATGTATCTCTGGTGTCCCCCTTCCTGTAACAGTTCCATAACACTAAGACAATTCAGTATGTACAGCAAACTTCCCCCTGTTATGACAGAGGGATGGAAATTAGATTTTTGCCATAGCAATTGAGTTCTTTCCTCCTTCAGAAGATAAATTTGTCTGTCGTGCTTCTTTCCTCAGCTCTGTGGCATCCAAATGGAGCAGAAAAATAATACAACCACCACAGGTCAGAACAAGAACTTTTTAAAGCTTCACTTTTGTTCTGGAGTGCAGGAATGTGCATTTGTGCTCTTCCACTACTGCAAAAGCAGAGCAATAAACACCTTGTCTCCCTCAGACTGGGAACCTAACTTCCAGTGCCTACACTGGGATGAGGCATGGGCTAGTTTTGTAGTCAATATCAGTCTTGCCAATAAAGTCAATGGAGGTGCAATTCCTCTAATCCAGCGTGGACAACTGTTTCAAGGTAAGAGACACCCCTCCCTAAGCAATATTGAACCCATTGACCGGAGCCCTCTGGCTGGAATGGGGCTGTGCTCAATGTAGACTCCCCATGCTGGAGGTGTTCATGCTGGGTCTGATGAGTCCCAGTGCCACACTGTGGTCTCTTTCTGGACATTATTTGACTCCAGATGTCCATTCAGTCATTCTGATAGTCCCCATATAGACAAGAAGCAGGAATTCTGGGGAAGTTGGCTGCTAACACAATGTTTTACCCCAGATCCTCTGTGGTCCTTGGCTATTGCCTTTGATTGTGAAAGCTCTCTCTGAAGGCTACCCTCCTGAGTTTGTCCCAGTTCACAAATTCAGGGTTTGGGACAAGCAATGAGGCATGAGACCACTTCTATTGAAGAGAAGAGAGGCATACTTGAGGAGTAAGAACAGTCCCTGGGGTTAAGATCAGGCCTGCACAAAGTACTAAACTTGGCACCTGACTGGCTTTCATCCACCTGGAAGTGCTGGTGGCAAGTCTGTTGAGAGATTTCAGTTTTGCAAGACAGCAGCCCCTGGTCACAGGGAGGAGACACTCAGTCACTCATGAAGCCTGACATGCCCATGGCTGAGCCAAGCCTGCTCTGCCTCTTGGCCCTGGCTCAGAATCACAGAATCACAAGGTTGGAAAAGACCTTTAAGATCATCAAGTCCAACCGTTCCCATCCTAAGCTAAACCATATCCCTAAGTACCTCATCTACCCTTTTTTTGAACACATCCAGGGAAGGTGACTCCACCTGAAGGCTCAGGGCAACCAGCTCCTCTGAGCTGGGGACTCAATCCCCAGGAGAGACCATGATTGCCTTTGGCTTTTCCCCAGGCTGCTTGGCTCCACCTGGCATAACTGAGATTGGGCAGCTCCCACGCTGCTGCCCCAGCCTCACAGATGGGTCAGTGAAGCTCTGGGTCATTGCCCTGTAAATCAGTGTGGTGAAAACTTCTGGGTTAGAAGCAACTTCTTCCTGGGAGGCAAGGGGTGTCTTCAGTTGTTGATCTGGCCAGTGTCTTCAGCCTTCAGAGAAGTAAATTTCAATGCAGGTTGGTCCCTCATGTCAAGTGAGACGGCTCAGGCTTGATGTCCTCTTGTACAGCACCAAATAACCAAATATCCCCAGCATCCCACTCTGCACCTGAGTCCTCCCAGGGACTGAGGGCAGCTTTTGGAGAGTCCTCATTAGGTGCCCGGCCTTGGGAGCCGAAATCTCCCCTCCCCCACCTCTGTACACAACTGTTCCTCATTTACATAAATTATCTCGATTCAATTATCTGTCCAGATGTCCGAATTGTGCCACCAATGATCTGTGAATGAATTAAAAATGGAATATAATTTAATAATAACTGATTAGAAGGAGATTAGTTGTTATATAAAAAGGAAAAACCAAGAGATAGCTAGTTGCCCTTAATCCGAGCCAATCCACAGTAATTATAGAAATACAGTCTCGCTTGCTTGCCTTCCCCATTTCTCTTCTCCTCCTCCCTCCAATTTTTCTTTCTCCTTTTCCCTTTTCTCTCTGTCCTTTCTTTTCCTTCCTTCCTTCCTTCCTTCCTTCCTTCCTTCCTTCCTTCCTTCCCTTCCCTTCCCCTCCCTCTGTCCCTCCCCTGCCTTCTCCCCACTTTCTCCTCCTGCTGATACATACCCAGAGTCCCAAGTAGCTGGGGATGTCCTGCCCTGTCCAACCAGCAAGAGCTTTCAGCTGCATTAACATCCAGTCTTTCAAGCCATGTTAGTGATGTGCCTTTATTCTCTCTTTTCTGTTCACCAGTTCTGGAATTCTGCCTTTTCCCCAGGTTCCTACCCCAGACTCTGTTCAGGTTTCCCTCTCCACGTTGCTCAGAGCCATGCAGAGCAATTCCTACACTGTGCTGGCTGTAATAAAATCACAAGCAGTGCAGAGGCTCTGGCTCCTCCTCTTGCACCTGGAAGAACCAGCAGCAGGTCCCAGAGCCCCCATGGTGTCTCCCTTGGAGAAATGTGCCCAGATTTTTCCAGGAAATTTGCCAGGTGTTTATCTTTTCAGGGATATTTTCTCCTCTCCCAAGGATAAAGCCGCAACACCCCAGAGCCAGGGTGAGGAAGAGAATAATAGATTCATAGAATCATAGAATGGCATGGGTTGGAAGGGACCCCAAGGATCACAGAGCTCCAACCCCCCTGCCACAGGCAGGGACACCAACCTCAGGCCTGGATCTACACTAGGTTGCCCAGGGCCCCATCCAACCTGGCCTTGAACACTTCCAGGGACGGGGCATCCACCCCCTCTCTGGGCAGCCTGTTCCAGCCCCTCACCACTCTCTCTGGAAAAAACTTCCCCCTAATATCTAATCTAAACCTTCCTTCCTTTAGTTTTAATCCATTCCCCTTGTCCTGCCATTGTCTATCCTTTTAAAAAGTTGAATCCCCTCCTGTTTCTCTGCTCCCTTCAGGGACTGGAAGGCTGCAATGAGGTCCCCCCACAGCCTTCTCCTCTCCAGACTGAACAAGAGCTCAGCACTTGTCTGGGTATCAGGGGCAGAAAAAAATGGAGAGAAAAATGCAGCACCCTGCTACACCTGAATGCTCTGTGAGGGTCTTTTGCTCTCCTTGTCTGTTCCCAGCAGAGCTCCCTCCCTCCCAGCCATGACCTGCCTGTGTTAGCTGGGACTCCTGGTGCAAAGCTCCAGCACCCACTGGGATTTGCAATGGGTGAAGCTGAGTAACTAGGAGCTGTTGTTAGTTTATATTTACTCCTTTTGCAAATCTGAACCGGGGTTGGGGGAATAACTGGCAAAATTTGTTCCCTGCTGAGCTGGAGGAGACTGTTTATTTCAGGTAATTTCATGATATTGTTTGGGAATGATCAGCTAACAACCTAAGCCAAATTCACCCCCTAGTTCAACATGGAGATTTTCAGATAGGGACAGTGACAGTTAGAGCTATTCATGGCTTAGAGAAATACACTTTTATGAGAAAAATGGAGCTGAAAACCCAAATGTATTCACTGTCATAGACTCTACCCAAATGTATTCACTGTCATAGACCCATCTACCTGTACTAAGGTACCAGATATTTAAAATCTTCAACATCTTGGCTTACTCTCTGACTGCTGTCTTCACCACCACCCTGTTTCTGAGTAAAAAGCTCTGTTCCTCCTCCAGACATCACCCTTAAGAGCACGGCTCACAGAAGCAGGTCCGCCTTTTCCCTCTTCTAATCACAAAGCCTGTCCTGGTTCTGGCCAAGCCAGAGTTAACCTCCCAAGCAGCCAGCCCAGGTGAGCTGAGTTAGCACAGGTGAGATGAGTTAGCCTGGGCTGTTTTCCACATCACCTGACATCACTCCCCATAAAAGCAGCTGGTTGGGGAAAGGTAGAGGCTTGCTGCCTCCAGGATAGTCTGAGTGTGGCCAGGGCATTGAGTTGCTCAGCCCTTGCTGTCAGGCAGCACTCTGTAATCATCAGGTCAGTAAGGTACTCTGTGTTAGCACTGGGTGTGAGTGTAATTGGCCATTATTTTTCTACATTCATTGTGATTTTTGACAGTAAACTGTCCTTATCCCAACCTATGGAGGCTCTGTCTGTCTCTCCTGTGGGAGTGAGTGAGCGGTGTGTGGTGCTCAACCACTGCCCAGGACTGAACCACCACAGAGTCCCAGGTACTCCATACCTCTTCCCACAAAACTAGTCTATAAATGCCAGCTTCATCTCTCAGGGACAGCTGCAGCATTCAGAAACTCAACTGAACTGGCTCCTGTGTTCCTCCAGCATCAATTCGAATCCACACTCACAGACCATACTGAGATCTATCCTGTATCATTGAAGTTGGTGAGATCAGACCAGGCTCAGCACTTGCACAGGAATTTGAGGCTGAGATATAGGTTGTGCTGCAGAGAGATCTGAGTTAACAGGAGAAAGACAAAGCATGACTCAGGCTCCAAAAACACTCAGGTGCAGCAGTGTTGTGCACAGAATTCTTTGCATGTAATATTATTGACTAGCATCTATCTGAATCTAGACTTCCCTGCTGTGTTCATTGCCATGGCACCTGAGCATCCTATGAATGTGATTCAGTACAAATCACTAAACCACCTTGTAGGCTAATGAGAAATAAACCCAAATCTTAAAAACACCTTCCCCCCACCCCTCCCATCATCCTGGGCTCAACTTCACTTCTGATTTCTCCACCTCCTCCCACTGAATGGCACAGGGGAACTGGGAATGGGGGTTGTGGTTGGTTCATCACACATTGTCTCTAATGGTCCTTTCTCCTCAGGGGGAGGACTCCTCACACTCTTCCCCTGCTCCAGTGTGGGGTCCCTCTCATGGGACACAGTCCTCCATGAACTTCTCCAATATGAGGACACAGGTCCTGCCAGGAGCTTTCTCCAGTGTGGGCTTTCACAGGGCCACAGCCTCTTTGGCCATCCACATGCTCTGGAGTGGGGTCCTCCGTGGGGTGCAAGTGGAATTTCTGCTCCCCATCATCCTCAATGGGCTGCAGGGGGACAGCCTGCTTCACCATGGTCTTCTCCAGGGACTGCAGGGGAATCTCTGCTCTGGCATCTGGATCACCTCCTCCCCCTCCTTCTTCACTTACCTTGGTGTCTGCAAAGTTGTTCCTCTCACATCTTACTCCTCTCTCTGGCTTCTCCTGGTGTTGTGCAGGGCTTTTTCCCCTCCTTAACTTTTATCACCATTGCTGATGGGCTCTGCCTTGGCCAGCAGCAAGTCTCTCTTGGAGCTGGCTGGCATTGGCTCATTCAGACACTGGGGAAGCTTCTGGCAACTACTCTGAGAAGCCACCCCTGTAGCCCTCTGCTACCAAAACCTTGCCATGCAAACCCAATAGAGTAATAGAAACAAACTGCTACAGAATGTGTAAGGTTTGGATTACCTCATCATTCCTACCCTTCCATTAGCACAAAGGTAAATGTGAAGCTCTACTGTGTCAGTCAAGTAACATGCAGCCTGGGTCAATTATCTTGGGCTTTTTACCTGTGGAAGCCCACCCTGGCCCTCAAAAGTATTTACAAAGGTTTATTCTGGTGAGCCACCCCATGCAAGTGCTGGAAGCACAGGGCTTGTATTTATTCCCTGGTCTACCTGCTAACTCCAGGCTGGGCTGTCAGTTCCAGAGGAAGGTGATCAAGATCTTGTTAAGGTAATGTGTCTCCTTTACAGGTCACTGAATCACAAGGTTGGAAAAGACCTTGGAAGATCATCAAGTCCAACCATTCTCATCCTAAACTAAACCATATCCCTAAGTACCTCATCTACCCTTTTTCTGAACACATCCAGGGAAGGTGACTCAGCCCCTCCCTGGGCAGCCTGTTCCAGGCCCTGACAAGCAAAATAAAAAATAATGACCTGTAAATTCTCTGTTGTTGTCAAATTTGACAGTGTTCCCTTGCATCTTACTGTGTTTGTGGTTTTCACAAAGGCCTTGAAGAATCAGGAGACTGCAAGAAAATTTCAGCTTTTTAAAAAAGTGTCTCCACCACCACTGCTGCAAGAGGTGTGACAGTACCAACTGGAGCCTTGCTAATGCTCAAAAAAAAAAGAAGCTTTATACGTTACTTAAAGCCTTCTGTAATCTTCAACCTCATATATTTATTTTTTATGGACTTAATTCAAAAACTTTGGACTCTGGAGCTTCTGCAGTGAGCATTTTTATGTTTTGGTAATTAAAACATTAGCACTCTGTGCTGGAAGATGTGTTCTGCAGACTTTGAAGGGTATTATTTACGTGTGATTTGCCTTTGATAGTACCTTTGTGAGGTGCTTTACTCACAAGTAACTCCTTTGGTTTCTGTGAGTGTTATTCCATATGATAAAACAAGGAGAGGTAGCAGATCTGTCCCTTAGGTTAATGCAACACAAGCCATCATTACTGAAGGTATGTGTCCTGGTTTCAGCTATGATGGAGTTATTATTTTTAGCAGTGGATGGAATGCCATGTTTGGGTGTTAGGATGAGAACAGTGCTGATAGCACCCTGATGTTTCTAGTTGTTGCCGGGCAATCAAGGACCTTTCTCAGTTCTTCATACTTCCTTACTAACGAGAAAGGAGGGGACGCAGCCAGGACAGGTGACCCGAATTGGCCAAAGAGGACATTCCATGCCAGTTACGTCATGCTCAGTATAAAGGGGGGCTGGGGGGAAGAGGAGGAGACAACGCCAGGACGGGCAGTTTCTGGGTTCGGGGACGGCTCTAAGCTGTGCGGCCTGGGTTCTGTGGTTTGGTGAGAAACTGCATTGTGTATCACCAGTTTCATCTATTTTGTACTTTAAACTTCTGTTATTGTTATATCTAGTTTTCTGTTATTGTTTAGTAAACTATCCTTATCCCAACCTGCGTGGTTCTGGTTTCTAGGTTGTGGTTTCTTTCCCTCCTTTCTTCCTTCCCTTTTCCCCTTCCCCCAACTTTCCCTCCCCCTTCCTTTTAAAAGTACAAGCGACTGTGTGGGGTGCGGCCCTTGGCTGGGGCAAAACCACGACAGTCATTTTGGCGCCCAACGTGGGGCACGAACGGTTGGGATAACGGTAGATCTGACCCTAACTATCGCAATTAAGATAAGCACTGTTGTTTAAGCAATCTCTGGTCACGATGCTGTGGTATTTATTCACAAGGCTGTGTCCATGGCTGTGTCAGCAAAACCACCGCATGCTGTATACAATCCTGGCAGGATTCTTTACTCTCTCAGGTCTGCGGCTCCCATATTTGTTCCCATACTTCATTATAGTGTATTTTATGATATCGGTCTATGATACAATAATATCGATGACCATGAGCTTAATCTGGTACTTGTATGAGGTTTTGCTGTCCTGTCCATTCTTTGGACAGGGAGGGGTTAATAACAGCACTGCTTTCTTTTCCTTTGGGCTAAATACAACAGCTCTTATGGCAGTTTTTGAAAATCTTCAATATCTCTGGGATATTCAAACTAGCATTTTGCTATTGGTAGGTTTGGGGCAGATGGTTCAGTTTTTGTTATATATCAAGCATAGGTTTATGAATACCACTGAAGAGCTTTCTCCGAGACAGAATAATCATGAGTGGCAGGGCATGTGGCAAAGTATGGGCAAGTACCTAGGTACTTTCTCACGCCCGATGGTTTGGAACTTCACTCCTGAACAGCTACAAGACCCCGATCAAGTGACTGCATACCTAAAGAAAAATTGCTGTAGGTTTCCCAGAGACGGACACCTTACTGCACTGTGCTGGGCTCTGGCCACTATTTATCAAACACTGCTTGATAGCAGGCAGCACTGTCAGCACTGTCAGGGAGAAGGGAAAGGAAACAGACTGGCAGATACTATAGCTGCTGCAACCACTGGGGCTGACACTGCAGCTACTGCAACCCCTGTGACCGACACTGCAGCTACTGTAATCTCTACAGCAGACACTGCAGATGATCCGAAAAACCAATCCACACCAGTGTGTGTTGCTCCCGTACAAAAGAGGAAATGCACAAAGAAATCAGTTCGTATAGTGACGGATAAGGATGATGATCAACCGGGATCATCTCAAGGATATCAGGATGAGGCAGAACCAGAGATTGTTACCCGATCCCTGACTCTGAGTGAGCTGCGTGAGGTTCGAAAAGATTTCACCCGCCACCCAAGTGAGCACATTATCACTTGGTTGCTCCGATGTTGGGATCACGGGGCCAATAGTTTGGAGTTAGAAGGCAGAGAGGCCAAGCAGTTGGGATCCCTAGCTAGAGAAGGAGGAATTGACAAAGCAATTGGGAGGAGGCCGGAAATCCTCAGCCTCTGGAGGCGACTACTGTCAAGTGTGCAGGAAAGATATCCCATAAAGGAATATATTACATGCCAGACACCCAAGTGTAACAGCATAGAGACAGCTATCCAGCACCTGAGAGAATTAGCTGTACGGGAGATAGTTTATTATGATCTGGACAATTCACGGCTTCCCGCTGATCCCGATGAAGTCCTATGCACTCCAGATATGTGGCGTAAGGTTGTACGAAGTGCACCGTCAGGGTACACCAATTCACTGGCAGCAATTGACTGGAATGATATGGATCCACCAACCGTAAATGAGGTGGCCTGCCGACTCAGGAAATACCAAGACAATGTTTCCCTCTCCATCATTGCAGCAGTAGAGAAACTGGTTCAATGACTTGACAACAATGTGTCCAACTCCCAACCCGTATGGAGCAATGTTGCAGCTACTGGGAGAAAGCGTCCATCGTTCCAAGAGGGAGAATACACACCACAACGTACATTGTGGTTTTACCTGCTTGATCATGGAGAGGACATGAGGAAATGGGATATGCAGCCCACCTCAGCCCTTCGAGCACGAGTAAATGAGCTGCGGGGTAAAACATTCGCACAACGAGATTCTGCCAGGAAGAAGGCTGCACCAGTTTCTACTGGGCAGTTCCCTAGACCAACTGGAAGGCCTACCTATATGTCTGATGTGTCTGATCCTCTTGAAGGGACCTCTAAGTCCTTTATGCAACCAGTGGAAAACAAATATGATCAGCAGCAATAGAGGGGCCCTGCCTCCAGCCAGGTGGAGGAGAGGGATAATCGGGTTTATTGGACTGTGTGGATCCGATGGCCTGGCACGTCAGATCCACAAGAGTACAAAGCTCTGGTGGATACTGGTGCCCAGTGTACTCTAATGCCATCGAATCATGAAGGGGTAGAACCCGTTTGTATTTCTGGAGTGACAGGGGGATCCCAACAACTAACTGTGCTGGAGGCTGAGGTGAGCCTAACTGGGAAGGACTGGGAAAAACACCCCATTGTGACTGGTCCAGAAGCTCCGTGCATTTTAGGTATAGATTATCTACGTAGAGGGTATTTTAAAGACCCAAAAGGGTACCGATGGGCTTTTGGAATAGCTGCTTTGGAAACAGAAGGAATTGAACAACTGTGTGCCTTGCCTGGACTCTCGGAGGATTCTGCTGTTGTGGGGTTGTTGAAGGTTGAAGAACAGCAAGTGCCAGTTGCTACGACGACGGTGCACAGACGACAATACCGTACTAACCGAGATTCCCTGATTCCCATCCATAAGCTGATTCGTCAACTGGAGGATCAGGGAGTGATCAGCCGAACCCACTCACCCTTTAATAGTCCCATATGGCCAGTGAGGAAGTCCAATGGAGAGTGGAGGCTGACAGTAGATTATCGTGGCCTAAATGAAGTCACTCCAGGTATGAGTGCTGCTGTGCCAGACATGTTAGAGCTCCAGTATGAATTGGAATCGAAGGCAGCCAAGTGGTACGCCACAATTGACATTGCGAATGCTTTCTTCTCGATCCCACTGGCGCCAGAGTGCAGGCCACAGTTTGCTTTCACTTGGAGAGGCATCCAATACACGTGGAATCGTCTGCCCCAGGGGTGGAAACATAGCCCCACCATCTGCCATGGACTAATCCAGAATACACTGGAAAAGGGTGAAGCACCAGAGCACCTGCAGTATATTGATGACATCATTGTATGGGGCAACACAGCAGAGGAAGTTTTGAAAAAGGAAACAGGGTAATTAAAATCCTTT
Organism: Porphyrio hochstetteri; assembly: GCA_020800305.1. Taxonomy (NCBI): domain Eukaryota; kingdom Metazoa; phylum Chordata; class Aves; order Gruiformes; family Rallidae; genus Porphyrio; species Porphyrio hochstetteri. The sequence goes on along the minus strand of CM036908.1, from coordinate 9,921,840 downwards.
TAGAAGCCGGTTTTGCTATAAAACGAAGTAAAGTCAAGGGGCCTACGCGAGAAATCCAGTTTTTAGGAATAAAATGGCAGGATGGGCGTCGTCAGATCCCAATGGACATTATTAATAAAATAGCAGCTATGTCTCCACCAAGCAACAAAAAGGAAACACAAGCTTTCTTAGGTGTTATAGGTTTTTGGCGAATGCATGTCCCAAACTACAGTCTCATTGTGAGCCCACTCTACCATGTAACTCGAAAGAAGAATGATTTCCAATGGGGCCCTGAGCAACAGCAAGCCTTTGAGCAGATCAAACGCGAGATAGTCCATGCAGTGGCCCTTGGGCCTGTCCGGACAGGGACAGATATTAAAAATGTGCTTTACACTGCAGCTGGGGAGAACGGCCCGACCTGGAGTCTCTGGCAGAAAGCACAAGGGGAGACTTGAGGTCGACCGCTGGGGTTTTGGAGTCGGGCCTACAAAGGATCTGAGGCCAATTATACTCCAACAGAAAAGGAAATACTGGCCGCCTATGAAGGGGTTCGAGCCACCTCAGAAGTGATTGGAACTGAAGCCCAGCTCCTCCTGGCACCCCGACTGCCGGTGCTGGGCTGGATGTTCAAAGGGAAGGTTCCTTCTACACACCATGCCACTGATGCTACGTGGAGCAAGTGGGTTGCACTAATTACACAGCGGGCTCGAATAGGAAACCCCAATCGCCCAGGAATCTTGGAGGTGATCACAGACTGGCCAGAAGGCAAAGATTTTGGGGTGTCACCAGAGGATGAGGAGGTAACACGCGCTGAAGAAGCCCCACCCTACAACGAACTGCCAGAGAATGAGAAGCGATATGCCCTGTTCACTGATGGGTCTTGTCGCATTGTGGGTAAGCATCGGAGATGGAAAGCTGCTGTATGGAGCCCTATAAGAAGAGTAGCAGAAGCCACTGAAGGAAAAGGTGAATCAAGCCAGTTCGCTGAGGTGAAGGCCATCCAGTTAGCCCTGGACATTGCTGAGAGAGAAAAGTGGCCAAGGCTCTACCTTTATACTGATTCATGGATGGTGGCGAATGCCCTGTGGGGGTGGTTGCAGCAGTGGAAAAAGAACAACTGGCAGCGTAGAGGCAAACCTATATGGGCTGGTGACTTATGGCAAGATATCTCTGCTCGGTTAGAGAAACTTGTTGTAAAGGTACGTCATGTCGACGCCCATGTGCCTAAGAGTCGGGCCATGGAGGAACATGAAAACAACCATCAGGTAGATAAGGCTGCTAGGATTAAAGTGGCTCAGGTAGATCTAGACTGGCAACATAAGGGTGAATTATTCATGGCTCGATGGGCTCATGATACCTCGGGTCATCAAGGGAGAGATGCAACATATAGATGGGCTCGGGATCGAGGGGTGGACCTGACCATGGACGCCATCGCACAAGTTGTCCACGAATGTGAGACATGTGCTGCAATCAAGCAAGCTAAGCGGTTAAAGCCCCTTTGGTATGGAGGACGGTGGATGAAATACAAATATGGGGAGGCTTGGCAGATTGATTACATCACCCTCCCACAAACCCGCCATGGCAAACGTTATGTGCTTACAATGGTGGAGGCAACTACCGGCTGGCTAGAAACATATCCCGTACCCCATGCCACTGCTCGAAATACAATTCTGGGCCTTGAAAGGCAAGTCCTCTGGCGACATGGTACTCCAGAAAGAATCGAGTCAGACAATGGGACTCATTTCCGAAACACTCTTATAGACACCTGGGCCAAAGAGCATGGCATTGAGTGGGTGTACCACATTCCTTATCATGCACCGGCCTCTGGGAAAATTGAACGATATAATGGACTTTTAAAAACTACACTGAAAGCAATGTGTGGTGGGACATTCAAGCACTGGGATACACATTTGGCCAAAGCCACGTGGTTAGTTAACTCTAGGGGATCTACCAATCGGGCTGGCCCTGCCCAGTCAAAATTTCCACATACTGTAGAGGGAGACAGAGTCCCAGTAGTGCATATGAAGAGTGTATTGGGAAAGAGAGTTTGGGTTATCCCTGCTTCAGGCAAAGGTAAACCCATGTCTGGAATTGTTTTTGCTCAAGGACCTGGCTGTACTTGGTGGGTAATGCAGAGGGATGGAGAAGTTCGATGCGTACCTCAAGGGGATTTGATTTTGGGTGAGAATAGCCAATATAATTAATAAAGTAGAAATTATAATAATTGCCAAATAACCCATTATTGTATATTCATTATTGTTATGATTGCTGTATGTTGTACCATAGCATTATAGCCGGAGTCATACAAGTTAATGAAGAATGAGTGCCATGATGATGGAACTAAAGCCTGGCCTCTCAAGAACTTTTTTTTCTTTTTTCCCTTTGAAAATAAACTTTGACCCACAGACTATGAGCATGGACCATGCCAGGTGTATCAGTCAAGAGCCTGAGATGCAGCATGCAACGAGCCAATGGAACATACAATTATCCTGAGAAACTGTTACGACAAATGGAGCCTGAAAATCATGGACTAAATGAACTCAACAACTTCAGAGGGATGATTCACAGACTGAGGGAATAAGATCTGTATGCACGTATGTGTGCATACATGTGTACATACATATATGGGTGTGTGAAACACGAAACTGGTTGTACCCAAAGAAAATTGTTGGATCTGGTCATGACGTAAATGGTATGGAATAAGGGGTGGATAATGTCCTGGTTTCAGCTATGATGGAGTTAATTATTTTTAGCAGTGGATGGAATGCCATGTTTGGGTGTTAGGATGAGAACAGTGCTGATAGCACCCTGATGTTTCTGGTTGTTGCCGGGCAATCAAGGACCTTTCTCAGCTCTGCATACTTCCTTACTAGTGAGAAAGGAGGGGACGCAGCCAGGACAGGTGACCCGAATTGGCCAAAGAGGACATTCCATGCCAGTTACGTCATGCTCAGTATAAAGGGGGACTGGGGGGAAGAGGAGGAGACAACACCAGGACGGGCAGTTTCTGGGTTCGGGGACGGCTCTAAGCTGTGCGGCCTGGGTTCTGTGGTTTGGTGAGAAACTGCATTGTGTATCACCAGTTTCATCTATTTTGTGCTTTAAACTTCTGTTATTGTTATATCTAGTTTTCTGTTATTGTTTAGTAAACTATCCTTATCCCAACCTGCGTGGTTCTGGTTTCTAGGTTGTGGTTTATTTTCCTCCTTTCTTCCTTCCCTTTTCCCCCTCCCCCAACTTTCCCTCCCCCTTCCTTTTAAAAGTACAAGCGACTGTGTGGGGTGCGGCCCCCGGCTGGGGCAAAACCACGACAGTATGTTTAATGCTTTATGTTTTGGAAAAGCAAAAAAAAGTGGTTTGTTCTGTTTTACAAATCCATCTCCGAAGCCCCCATGAAAGTATCCTGCACCTTGGTATTTCTGTTGCAGAGATTCACATGTAAAGGGGTGACTGAAATGTTTCTCTACTCTTTATTTTCCCAGGTTTAGATTTATGTTAGACAAGGTGTGAACTGGAAGCATAATCAAACCTTTAACACACTTTACCTTTTCATTCTTTTCCTTCCTTCTTTTCCTTCCTTCCTTCCTTCCTTCCTTCCTCCCTCCCTCCCTCCCTTCCCTTCCCTTCCCTTCCCTTTCCCTTTCCCTTTCCCTTTCCCTTCCCTTTCCCTTTCCTTTCCCTTTCCCTTTCCCTTTCCCTTTCCCTTTCCCTTTCCCTTTCCCTTTCCCCTTCCCTTCCCTTCCCTTCCCTTCCCTTCCCTTCCCTTCCCTTCCCTTCCCTTCCCTTCCCTTCCCTTCCCTTCCCCTCCCTTCCCCTCCCCTCCCCTCCCCTCCCCTCCTCTCCTCTCCTCTCCTCTCCTCTCCTCTCCTCTCCTCTCCTCCCCTCTGGAATGTGTTTTTCTAATGGTTATTAACCTCTAGAGGCACCCCAGTTTGAAGAAGCTGGGTTTCTTGATGGTTTGATGATGGTTTTCAGGCCCATTTGCCACAAGCCTCAGAACATACTGCACTGCCCTGAGCAACCTTTCCCTTATTCAGTGTAGGTTTCATTTGGAGTCTGAAAACAAGGGGCAGTGCCACGGCTTGAGCAGAGGGACCAGGAGCACTGCAGTCCAGTCCTACCATAACTTCATCAGAAGGCAGTAGCCAAAGCCAGATGACTTCTCTGGGCATCCCCACGTGCAGGACCTCCTCTGGCTGATCACCCTGCACACCACCCAGGAGAGACAGCGGTGCCATCCTGCACCATTGGCTTCACCCAGCCTCAGCCTTGAGGAGCAAGCACTGCTTTCCTTCCGGGGTCTCCAAACACCCTAGTTCAGTTCAAAGCACTTTCTTGTCTCTGGAACCCATTCCCATCTAACAAACATGCCTACATCCTGCCTTGTTCCCCTGGGCTCCACCTCTGCCTTGTGAACCAAACCTCTGGTGGGTGGCTGGCAGCCAGCTTTGCCCATGCTCCACCACACCAGGGCAGCAGCACTGGGAGGCTTCTTCCATCCCAGACTGTCAAAATGCTTTAAAATTCTCTAGATTGGGTTCTAGAGAGCCTGGAGAATGAGTCTGTGGGGTCTGCAACAAGCCTTGCTGGCTGGAAGCTGAGCTGCCATGCAGTGCTGTTGCAGTGGTGCTGCTTGGCTCCATGCAGGGATGAAGGCTGAGGTATGTTGCTAAATAGAGCCTGTTCTCCAACAGAACAGGACAGGTTTTCCAACAGAATGGGATTGGAAGATACTGCACAAGGACATAAGATGAGAAAGATGCCATCACACACCATGGATCTATCCCAAGCAACCCAAAATTGGGATAGACATGAGGTAGCCCAGCTGCTAATACAGGACTCAGGGAGACAGAAGGGCACCCTGAGCTCATTTTGCCATCTCAGTCCTTTGGGTCACTGTGGGGAGAGCAGAGGACTGACAGGACTGGCACCCCCACTGTAGATGTTTGGGGCAATTTCTTTGGATAAGCTCTTCCCCAATGCCATGGACTGTGCACTCATTTGCAGCTGGAGGGTGCTGAGGGGCTTCCACACCACATCATCTTCACCCACAGGACACCAGGTTGCATCTCCCAAGAGCCTCACACAATGCAGAGCGCAGCAATGGAGGTGTTTGGGATCTTCACATCCAGGGTACACCCTGGATCCAAAAGCCATGTTTGATGTAGACAGACTCCTTGGTCACTGAGTCTGACCTCTGCCAAGGTTGTTAGTCTGTGCTGGATGTATTTTATAAGGTCTGAGTGGGGAAGTTCTTCAGGGAAACTGTTCCAATGCTGGTTATAAACCAGGTTTTCTCATGCTGTGGGAAATTTGAACATTTTAAAGTATTTTCATTCCATGGAGAATGAATGTTGTAATTTTTAAATGCTAGTTTGCAACTTTCTTCTTTCTTATTTTTTTCCCCTACTGTTTTTACAGGTCAGCAGCAGCAAGTGACAGCAAGCACTGCCTGCAGTACACACACCCAGCTACTACTGGCAACACACTGTGACTGACAACAGAGACAGTGATGCCTATTTTATATCTTAAAATCATTAAGGTCATCAGAAACTTCATGGCATGTGAAATATTTCACACTTTTGGCAGCATGAAGGTTCTCCACTGCGTTATAGTAAAAGAATCCTCCATCAATTTAGTATTCAGTAGGTAGCAAACATACTTAACAGTTTGAAAATTAAAATGAAAATAGGTTTCAATGATTTTTCATGATATAATGTGAGAAGAGTACAATCACATAAAATGAAAAATGCATAAATTAACATGAGAAAATACATTTCAGAACAATTTTATAAAGCAAACCTTTTCAAATGTATTTCTGTGGGAATTTCTTCAGGCAACTATCAATTTTGCTGTCAAAAACTCCAAACATTTCCATCAAAAAAGCTATTTTCCCACAAGAAGCTCTTTAAAAAAAGTCTAACCTACTCCATTAATTATCCTCACTGTTAACAATCCAGGCCTTCTATTAATTCTTACATTTTAATTAAATTAATTAATTTCATTATGAATTAGTTAGCTTGGTCTTCTGGTGCTGAAGCCTGTAATGAATTTGCCTAATAAATTAAAGAAACTTCCACCCTCCAAAAGTGCCTCTCCTAACTGCTTACACAGGGTGACCGAGCCAACTCCTGTTTTGCTCCCTAACAAAGCTTCTTCATTCTCCCAGGATGGCAGGTTTTGCAGCTCAAGAGGTTGTACCTGGAGCAATCATCTGAATAGTTTCCAGTTCTTTGCTGTTAGTTTTGGAAGTGCAGACAGCAGGAGCGGACCCAATACGGATCTGTTACGGTCTCAGGATGCCTAGACCATCCTCATCCTGCTAGGTAGCATTTTATTGCTGATACATCCAAAAACGCATCCATCAGAGCAGATTAGACCCAAAATCCACATTTAGTTTTTATTACCTGTCACATCTCCTGCATCCTCCTCAGAGCCACTGCTTCCCACAACAGCATAGCATCCCCCCCCACCCCGTGACCTTCATTTTCTGTTCTGAGATATATGATCCTGCATTTGGCTATATTAAAATCACATATTGTTCAAATGAGCAGAGCCTGCCAAGCGATCCAGATTGCTCGGTATAACTGACCTGCTCCCATCATTATTTATCACTCCACCAATTTTTATGTCAAGGAGAAATCATTACCAGCATTGATTTCGTATTTTCTTCTGAGTCCCTACAAAGATATTACACAGTATGGACCGAGGACTGATCTCCTGGCAACCCATCTTCAAAACTTCTCCGCCAGCAGATGGTTCCCTGCTGAATTTTTCAGAGCCACTAATTAGTCAGCTTTTAATTCATTTAACATGTGTAATTCCGATTTCACCTCTAGCTAATTTTTTACCAAGCAGGTCACGGGTTGCCAAGCAAAGTGCTAACCCGACACTTAAAAGCATTGAGACAACAGCTACCTCCAGGCTGCTTCGTTTGTTCCTCTCCTGGAAAACAAGTTGCACTCAAAGTAACGTTCCCCTTTGGGCACCCATCCTCCAGGGTTATTTGGATCATTGATTTGGGCACCTTTATGCCCCTCATGTGGAGCGGCACCACAGCAGCCTGGAGCCAGTCCAGCTCTACTGGGGTTCACCTGTGGGCTGTCCCCATGGGAAGGGGCTCACCCAGAAGCACCTGACTTTGCGGGGCTGCTCTTGCTGGTGGCACCTGGCCCTGGGGTGGGTGTCCCCGTGCCTGGGTTCCCTCCTCAGCCAATGCCAGAGCTGCTGCTTGTAATTAGCAGCATTAGCAGAAGGAAAGTTGCCTGTTCTGATCTCCCATCCCAAGGCTGCAGGATCCCTGGGTGCCTCCATCCATCCATCCATCCATCCATCCATCCATCCATCCATCGCATCGCATCGCATCGCATCCCACCCCATCCATCCATCCCTCCCTCCCTCCCTTCCCTTTCCTCCCTGCACGCCGGGCGGCCGCCCCCTTCTCCCCTTCCCTCCGCGCCCCGCCAGCCAGGGGAGGCTCCCGCTTGTATTTACCAGCAAATGATTAATTGTTGCTCGGCGCTGGCTGCTAATGCTGCTAATCCGGGCGGCTGCGTGTTCGGCCGCTCGCCCGGTGCCAGGCCCCGCGGGCGGAGGGCTTGCAGCGCCGGGCCGGGGGCTGGGGGCCGGGGGCTGGGGGCCGGGGGCTGGGGGGCCGGGCTGCGCCCCCGGCTGTAATTACTCCCCAGACAAATCTCTGCAAAGAGAGGAGCGGGGAAATCTCTGCCCATATTGCAAGGGGCTGCGGGCCCCCACCCGCGGGATAATTTTGAGACTCAAATCCCAGCAAAGACCTGCTACAAATTGCTGCAAATTAAGCTGATTTTGCCCCGAATGAGGGATTTTCTGCTGCAGATCAGCCCTTCCCGGAGCTGATGAGGTGGGGATTAGAGAAGGGACTGAAATCAAAGGGACAGGATGGTGTGGGAGGGGGGGAGCCCGAGAGGAGAGCCCAGCAGTGAAAGTCCTGGAGCATTAACACTTATTGATTTCTACTTTGCTGACATTTTATTCTATTACCAAGTTTCCGATTAGCCTAAACTAGGATCCATGACAGGCAAAGCAGGGTGCAGAGCCCTGAGGGGGCGAGGGACTCCCGCTCTTTGGGTTTGTAACCTGCCCAGCGTCTGCTCGGAGTAAATGGCACCTCCAAGGGGCTGCCGGGCTCCTGGCGCTGGAAGGGCTGCGAGACGAGCTGGACTCACGGCCCTGGCAGGGCTCTGAGCTCCTTTTGCTTACCAGAGACATTCATGAGTTGTGGGGGGAGAAGGGGGAGTGGAATTGAGCTCTTTCCAAATTCTATCTCCTTATAAAACCCCAAATCTTTACCACTCCGTGTGACAGGGAGAGCCAGCTCACTCCCTTTCCAACATCCGTTTGTCTGTCCGTCTCTCCATCCCTTCCTCTCTCCCTACCCCCCGCCCCCCCCCTTGCCAGATCCTCATTTCCATCTGTTTAAACAGCAACGGGAATGTATGTTGCAGGTATTTCAAATTGCACCATTAAAGATTTTATGTTGTGGATGTTAAAATTAAAAAGATATATGTGCAAATAGTCACTACGAATTTAATCAACTTGATTTAATACTAATAGGGAACAGCAAATGGAATTTATGACTCAAAAAGAAGCGAATTTTTTAAATAAATACAAGTACTTTGTGCAAAACAGAAAAAAAAAAAAAATCCCAATCTGAAGAGTTTATTAGAGTCTAATCCCCCAACAACAACCGAAACCGGGGCTGCCCACCCAATAATCCTGGCTGCCATTAAAATATTAAAGATAAATCTAATCGTCTCTTTATCCAAAATAAGCGACTTTTATGTGGAGAGAAAATGTCTAACCCTTTGGGAAGAGAATTACTCCTAATGCATCAAATGGAATTCAGTCAGGACGGCAAAACTAGGTTTAAAAGCAAATGAGATGGTAATAGAGATAAAGGCCAGTATAACAAATTAAAAACACTCATTTACACAAATTAAAATCCTCTCTAAAAGGGTTCTGAGTAAGGAGGCCACTGGACAGTCTTGGTCCTTCTTGGTACAGAGGGGCTTACACAGCCTCTCTGGACACAGGGAAGGCAGGATGTGGGGCTGAGTAGCTGTGGGGAAGAAGTTTGGTTCCTGACTCCAACTATCTCCCAGAGATATTTTTTACCCACATCTCACCGTGGCCCTGCCCTGCAACTCCAAACCCATGCTCATCTGAGATTATACCAGCCCACAGCTTCCACATAATTGCCTCTGGCCCCAGCATCCCTGTCCTGGCTGATACCATGGGCCTGGGATGTCCCTGTTCCACACACACAGGAACCCAGTCCAAGATTCCAAATCTTCAGCTTGGATTTGGGATCCCCCTGGTCTCTGGGACTTGTAACATCATGTGGCAGCTCTCAGTGTAACCCTGCACTCATTCAAGGCATGACAGGTGGAGTGATGGCTTGGGGCTGGGGTGATATCCCTCTATGGGAGCACCCAGTTGAGGAGGGTCCCCACGGAGCTCATGGTGCTAGCCTCCCTGGGCAAAGCTATCTCTGAGACCTGGAAGCCCAACTTGCTGCACCCTACAATGAGGAGATGGGTTCAGGGTGAGTGCAGAAACCCCTGGCAGAGATCTGGGAGCTGATCTTTTCCTTTCCTGCTACCTGAGCAGCTCAAAAGGAGTGGGGCAAGGCAAACACATGCTCACTGCTGGGGCACGCTGCCTTCCCAAGTCCCCTGCCTGGACAGACCCAATGTCCTGGCCACAGGGACAGTGGCCACATTGCCCCTGCCCACAGCTTCAAACCCTGCACGTGGGAAAGCAGCTCCCAGACACAACCAGATCTCTTGTGCTGCAGGAGAGGGCAGGACCCCATGGCAGGGGTGTGGATGTGGGCAAGGATGTGGTGGGTGCTGTGGTGGGGGCTGCTGCAGCACCCTGCCTCTTCAGACATGCTCCCCATAGGTACTGAATGCAGTGAGGACAGTCACAGCTGGTCCCCCCACTTTGTTAGATCATGTTGGGATTGTATGCCCCAGCTTTGGACCCCCCCAACCTCAACAGGCCCTCTAGTCCTTCTGCAGCTCCAAGTGGGGTCCCCTCTGCACAAACCAGTCCTTTGAGATGCTCGTGTATCCTGGCCTTAAACCAACCCAATGACATTTCTCCAATTTCTCATCTTAATGGATGTCCCAGAGAGGACAGGCTGCCTATCCTAACACTCTCCTTACTGTTAGAGAGTTTCTCCTACTGTCTTGATGCAGACAAAGCCATCTCCCAAAACTGTCCACTCTATCTCCTGAGAACAGTAGGAACTGCTACATTTTCTTTTGTAATGTATTTGAAGAGTTGATGGTATCTCACATTACTCATCTTCTCCTTAGACTAAGGAAATCTATCCTTTCTGCCCACCTCATTTTTTTTTCCCTCTGATCCCTCACCAATCTGCCCCAAAGCTCAGAACCCAGAATGGGCAGAGCAGGGTGCAATCCAGGCCATGGACTTACTAGGAAGCATGGATGCTCACCGATGGGCAGAAGCTGGGTAATATTTTCCTATATATATTTATTTTCCTTGAAGTCTCCATGTCCTGAAACAAAATTAGATCTCCCTGGCTTTCCCCCCAACTCCACTCCCACTTTTCCTTAAATAAGGCAGACTGTGGATGGAAAGGACCTCAAAGAGATTCCCAGTTTTCCTCTTTCTCACTAACCAAGAAAAGAGAATGCTTAATACAGTTAAAGAGCAATGGATCTGAGAAAATCCTTTGGCCCCATGTATAATTTACCTGTGGTACCTCTATGCCAAAACATTATTCAGAGCTGAGCAGGACATCTTCACACAAAAATTGGTATTAGAATTAAATGGCTGATGAGGTGGCCAGCGGTCACAGGGGATCAAGCAAAGCTTTATATGCAGTTTGGGATGTTTGGGTCAAGGATTGTTACTTTCCTACGACATATTTTAGCTGGCTTTAAAATTCTCTCTGCTGAACAGATCTTAGTCCACTTGCTTGTACCCTGGTACAGCTCACACCTGGTCACTTGGGTGCTTTCTAAGGAACCAGCACCAGGAGTCCTTGAAACTGGTTGGTCAAAAATAAGCTCAGTTTCTCCAGTACAGTAAAAAGCAAGTTTACTCTATGGATCTGACTTGAGATAAAATCATTTATTTGCCTTTCAAAAGGCAATAGAAACATTGATTCATTATGTACCTTGTCTTCTATTTTAGGGGATGGGAAAAAGCAGCAAGGAACCTCTGGTGTTGCCCCATCCAGATGTGGGATCAGATGTGGTGAGGCACCGACATGCAGAACCCACTCCAGACTGGCACAAAGGGTTAAAATCACAGAATCACAGAATCACAGAATCGTAGGGGTTGGAAGGGACCTCGAGAGCTCATCGGGTCCAACCCCCCTGCCAAAGCAGCTCCCCAGCTCATATTGCACAGGTCGGCGTCCAGATGAGTCTTGAATATCTCCAGAGAAGGAGACTCCACACCCCCCTGGGCAGCCTGTCCCAGGGCTCTGGCACCCTCACTGGGGAAAAGTTCCTCCCCATGTTGGTGTGGAACTTCCTATGCTCCAACTTGCAGCCATTGCCCCTTGTCCTGTCCCCACAGACACTGAAAAGGGGCTGGCCATTTCCCCCTGCATCCCATACTTAAGATATTTATAAACATTAATTTTAAATAAATTTTTCCCCTTGGATTTACAGGTCCCTGGGAATAACTGATATATTCAGGTAACAGAAAGCCTTGGCATCCAGCCCTTAACCCTCAGCAGCCCCTTGCAGAAAAGATGTCATCTTTTCCTTGCTCTGAGCAGGGCAGGGCTACCCAATGTCTCCAGCTGAAAGACACCAGAGGAAACATGCCATCAGTTGCTCTGTCCTCATCACAGAACAGCTGCAGGATGGAAGGACGGCCTCTGGTGTGGTGTGGTTGAGCCCTCGCAGCCAGATGCTCCATGTGGCATGAACAGAGGTGTTCAACCACAAGACAGACACAACAGGAGACATATGGATGCTCCTGTGTCAGGTGAGAAGATGAAGTCTAATGGGAAAGAAGCAAAATGCCAAAGGAAATGCTACACAAAGGGAAACCCCAGCTCTGTTAAGTGTCAGTGACCAAGGTCTCCTTGACTTCAGGAAGACAAGGATTTTACCCAAGGGTTAAGAGATGCAGCTTAAAACTACCAGGGACAATTCAGAGCAGGCAGAAAGGGAGAGGTCTGCTCAGGGCTGCAGCAACTCAGCCAGCAGCTGCCAGCTGAGAGCGTTCAGTGATGGGCATGGCAGGTGCCCTCATCTCCTTGTCATCAGGTACTCTGTATCTCCAGTGATTATTTAGAAATCAATATACTGACGTATAAGGGAGAAGATCTGTTCAATGGGATGTTGGAAGAGACATCAGAAGCTTCTCACTTGTGAAGGAATTTCGGTTTGTTTGTGGTGGGGTTTGTTTAAAGAACACATCTAACAGCCAGCACCAGCTCCACGGAGTCCCAGATTTTAAGGGAGCATTACAACCTTCTAGCCTGAATTTCAACACAAAATAGGCTGCAAAACATCACCAAATAATTCCTGCACCAGGCCAATGGCTTCTGGATGAGTTATAGATCACCTCCCAAAAAGACTTGTAGCCTTGATTTGAAGACTTTATGTGACAGAGAGAATCTACAACATCTCTGTGTAGGCTGCTCTAGTCACTCTTTGTGTCTCAGCAGCTTTTATTAATACAGCAAGTGTTTGTTCTTGTCATATTAGCTTTATCATGTCCTATACCCATCTACAGTGCAACATATGGTGGAAGGATAATATGAGAATGCCCAGTGTCTGTGACTCAGTAGATCACCAGCGCTTCCCAAAGTTAAAAAATACAGCTAAAGTAATAACATACTGGGAGAAACTTGTATTCCAAGTTTTTTTCCCAGACAAGACTTGAAAAGAGGTAGGCAAGAGCTGCATGGATCTGTGTGACTACTTCAGCTGGGAGAACATGCAGAGGAGTCCAAGACAAGTGAGGCTGTGTTGGAAGGACCCACAAGCCATTGTGGAGGAGATGGAAGAGCACAGGGAGATCAGGTCACAGACTTGATCAGTGTGAATCCACTGAAGTTTGGACAAAGCAGCTTTGAATCAGGTGCTGAAAGAAGTGACACACAACACAGTGACAGAAATGGACAAGTGACATGTCTTTGCAGACTGAGGGGCTGATGACAAACTGCTTCTACTGGGATTTGAGATGTCCATGGACACAGAAGGAGGCTGGGAAAAAGTCAAGACTGGGTGAAGAACCAGGTCACTCCAATATGTGTGCCCTGGATGCAGGACAGATTTGGAAACAGAAATGGGAGAAGTGGGAAAGTTCAGCACCAAGGATAACAAAGCAGAATGGCAGCAGAAAGCAAAGGATGAGCCGGATCAGAAAAATATGAGAGGATCTGAGGTTGATGAGGTTCCTCTCCACAGGAGACCATCTGAGCCATTGAGCTGAAGTGAGCTCAAATAAAGCCAGAATTTCTTCTGGTTAAGACAGGTTGAAAATGTTGCCAGAGATTATCCACAGAGGTATTGAAATATAAGTAAGTATTGAATATAAGTTCAGTTTCATCATCACAAAGGCTTGCAGAGAGGCAGAGAGGAAAGAGAGAAAGCATGCTGGAAAGCAGCCAGCCAAGCACTGACCTTGGCAGCTCAACATCCAGAAACTCACAAAGAACTTGGCAGAGGGGGAAAGGAGGTCTCCTCACAGCTTTGGAGGCATGGTCAGGAGAATGGAGGGCTCTCCACTACAGTGATTGCTTCAAATCACCGGTGAAGGAGACACAAAGTGATAGAGGTGACATGTTGGAGAGTGGACTGATAAGTGCTGATAAGTGCTTGTCAAGGTGGGCTGTGTGGCAGTGCTGCTTGAGCCAGAAAATGATGTCAGACTCAGATAACCCACACCCCTGCACCTGTCCCTTGGGTAGGATGCAGAGCCAGGTTTAAAGGAAAAAGGGGAGGAAAGGTGGTACACAAAGAGCACCAAGAACATGTGCTCAAGTTGAGAAGCAGCCCCTGTGCTACACTACCTGTGTGAACCCTGGGCTGTCCCTTAGGCAGAGTCACAGGGTGCAGCTCCTCACACCCACGCTGGTACCAAACAGAGGTACTTGTGATGTTTCAGAGGGCTTCAGACCTGGTGGCCTTGGCTCTGCAGCAGCCTGAAACTTGGGGCCATGTAACCTGTATCATGCAGAGCCGAATCAGAGATGTGTGGGGAGGAGCTGTTCCTGGAGAACATGAGAATTAAAGGAATAATCAGAATCAAGTTCTGAATAATTTATTGGCAACCTGATAGCTTGGATCTTTATACTAACAGATCCAATCTTGCTGAGGCAAGGGTTTGTGTAACTCCAGGCTGAATGCTGGAGGAGGAAATTGTGTGCCACACCTGAGGAGCTCTGGCAGCATGGGATGGGGTGAACCATGCAGTAGCTAATACAAACAAGACACGGCTGAGGTTTGAGCTGGTAGGGTAGATTGTGGTGACCCTGTCAGGGCCTGTAGTGCAGCTTCCCCACCTTCTCAGAGTGAAGCTGGCTGCTCAAGGTCAGCACGCTGAGGCAGGCTGTTATTAAGAAAGTCCTGGAGGGACTGTCAGGAGGGGTTGCCCTCTCCTCTCTTTGACAGCTGCTTTTAAGCTGAGGCTTAGGCCCTGCCTGAGCTTCACTGCAGCCATGCCTGTACCTGGCCACACAGCCACTCACACGACCCCCACCTGGGGACTTAACTTCCCAGATTGAACCGGGGTCTGCCTCATCCCCATTGACTTGCCTGGTGGTCTGGACCAGTGGCTGAACCTGGCTACTGCCCACAAACTGCTCTGCTTGGCTTGCTCAGGTATGGGGGCTAGAGCCCTGGCTGGGGGGATCCTGCCTCAGTGGCTGTGTTACCACACTTGGCTCCTGGCTCTGTGTCCCTCACGGAGCAGCTGGCCCCCACAGCACACTGTCAGTCTTCATTCACCTTGTACCAACCATTTCCATCCCTGTGAAGACATGAGTTGCTTTACAGTCACTGTTGGGAATATCTGAAACACCAAGTCGGTCCCTGGCTTGGACGTCCTCAGCAATGCTGCCATCGGGGTGGAGATGCCCTTGGCTTGCTCAGGTGTGTTACTCAGCACCTGCAGCATCCCCAACCCTTTGGTGGACCAAGATTATAAACTGGGATTCCAAACATATGCAGGGTGCAGCCTGTGGGTAGTCCAAAAACCCTGTGGCCACCCTGGATGACCCTCCAGTTTCTGGGCTCTCATTATGCTGTCGCACACCAGGCATTACAGAGCCTCCTCCAGAGACCTCCTTCAGAGAAAGGTGGGAGCCATTGGGCCTGATGGACCTCTCCAGAGGCCTTGAAGCTGAGGTGGAAGATGAGCTTTTTGTGCTGATCTGGAGCTGCAGTACCAGCCCCAGCTTGGCATCCTACTGGTTAATTTGCCACCATGAACAGACCTGAAGTCACCATGGACTAGTTTCAACTATCAAGGTACACACACGCTGTGGTGGAGCTGTTACCTCAGCTACAGTGAAATGGGGGATGCCTTGGGCTTTCTCTTAATTCAATGTCTTTCATTGGGGTAGGGCTGACAGAGACAAGGTGTATGGTACCTTGCCCACGTGTGGTGAAAGGCGCTCTCTATTACTAGCAGAACCATGTGGCCCAGAAACTGTGTGGCCCATGGACAAGGATGTCTAGAGCATCCCAGCAGCTCTCTCACCACCTATGGAGTTTCTCCAACACACAACGCTTCCAGCTCTACACTTGCTAGGAACACTGCTTGGCTTTAAGCTTCAGGTTTCCTCCATGCACGGTTATTTCCCTGCTGACCACGTATTTATCTCAGAACATGGGATGAGCTGGAAAGCTGAGGATGCTGGCCTTTCCCTACACGACCGTTCTGCACATCTCTCCTCCGGGGCCGGTGCCCCGTTCCATGCGCGGCCAGGCTGGGGCCGTGCTCACGAAAGCACGGATGCCTCCATCCCTCCCTAACCCCACCTCCCCCAGCACGGCTGGAGGGGAAGAGGGGCCTGGGCCTGCCCCGCCGGGGCGGCCCTTCTCTGCGTGGGGGCGGGCGGCGGCCCCAGCCCGCCAGCGGGCACCGGCCCCAGCCCGCCGAGCAGCGGCCCCGCCGCCGCCGGTGCCGGCTTTTTGGCATCCCTAATCGCGGCTGGCCCCTGTGATTGGCTGCGCGTCTCTGACCCCGCTCGGGCTCCCGGCTGGGCGGATAAAAGGGGCCTGAGCCGGGGGCTCCCAGGCATTCCCGGAGCGGGCACCAGGGACCGCCGGCCGCAGCATGACGGGCAAAGCGGGCGCGGCGCTGGCCCCCAGCCTGCCCGGTAAGCCCAAGCCCGACGGCGCGGCCGCCGCCCCCGCCGCTCCGCCGCCGCCGCCTCCGCCGCCCCCCGCGGCGGGGGCCAAGCCCAGCTCCGGGCCCACCCCTCCCCGCTGCACCGGTTTCGGCATCCAGGAGATCCTGGGCTTGAACAAGGAGCCGCCGTCGCACCCTCGGGCCGCCCTGGACTCGCTGCCCGCCGGGCACCTGCTGGCGGCCCGCTCCGTGCTCAGCCCCGCCGGGGTGGGCGGCGTGGGCATGGGGCTGCTGGGGGCCGGCGGCATCCCCGGCTTCTACACTCAGCCCACCTTCCTGGAGGTGCTCTCCGACCCCCAGAGCGTCCACCTGCAGCCCCTGGCCCGGGCCCCCGGGCAGCTGGACAGCAGCCAGACGGCCAGCTCAGGTAGGCACGTCCCCGGCCCCCGGAGACCCCGCCGCGCCCCGCCAGCGCCGCCGTTCGCCCCCGGCAGCCGCAGGCACCCGGCGCTCCGGCGGGAGGCCCCATGCCCGGCGGCGGGAAGGCGATTTCGTTTTGGTCCCGAAGAAGAGGAGAAGAGCGGGCGGGCGGGACCGTGTTTCACCCCTCGTCCGGGGCTGCGGCCGCGGTATGATGGCGCGGCCGGGAGCGCCCGGCCCGGGGATGCGCGGAGCCCCGGCGGAGCGGCCCTCCCGCGGCCCCGGCGGCCTCAAGTCGTTGCCGGGGAATTAGGGGCTACTCGCTATCCCTTTCCTGGACGGCATCAGACGCCCGCAACTTTGTCCGCAGGCCCTGCTCCCAGGCCGCCTCGGGTCCCCACGGAGCGGCAGGCAGCAGCCCCTGGCCCCGGTCCCGGGGGTACACCCAGCCTCCTCCCTGGAGCGGCCGAAGCCGTCCGACGCCGTGCCCGGGCCGGGCAGTGCCCACCGTCCCCGCCCGGAGCACGGCCCGCCGAGCAGCAAGCACGGCGCCGGGGCTGGGCGGGCGGCTGGGCGCCGCGGGCAGGAACGGCGCCGGAGCGCGGGGCCAGCCTCAGGGTACAGGGGTGCGCATCGAAATGCTGGTCCCTGTTCCGTCCCCCGGCTGCTCCTTCGGGGCAAAGGCGGTGCCGCACTGCCCTTAACACCCCCCGCCCGGGGCAGCCCTGGAAAGAAGCGGGGCACGGGCATACAGCAGCTCTTCTCGGGATTTTATTTTTCGGCTTGTAGTTCCATCAACCTCAAATTTTCCCTCCCCGCTCCAGCGTTTCTGCGGGGAAGTCCGGGATCCCCAGGCTAGGGAAGGCGGCCGCGGGTGCTCGGCCGCGGGGAGGGGGTGCAGTTCCCCGTTTTCCTACGGTTTTGTTGAGCTTGCCGGGCTCCGTATTTGAGCAGCCAAACAGCAACCCCAGCAAACGACTTCGGGGAAGAGAGAGGTGAACGAGAGCCCGGCCCGGGGCAGGAGCCTTCCTTGGCGGGGATAGATCGCCCCGAGCCGCCCGGACCGGGACCGACATGGGCACCGAGACCGGGAGCAGCGCTGCTGCCGGGGCCGCGCCGGACTGGAGGGAGCGGCCGCCGGCGGGCCTCGTCCGCGGCGCGATCGCAACGAAACCTTCGGCCGGAGCTGCCGGAGGGAGAGGAGCCGCCGGGCCCGGCCTTGCCCGGGGGTCCCCGGCGGGGAGAGAGCCCCAGCCCACGGCCGCTGCCTGTCTCTCCGCAGATTCCGAGGATGTCTCCTCCAGCGACCGCAAAATGTCCAAATCCTCCCTAAACCAGAGCAAGAAACGAAAGAAGAGGCGGCACAGGTAAGCGAGCGGCCGCCACCCCTCCGGCTCCCTCCGGCCTGCTCCCCAGGGCACCGGCAGCACCGGGCACCGGTGGGTCCGACCAGCTCCCGCCCCGCTCCGGCACGGAGCGAAATTCTCCTCCCGGCTCCGGCCGCCCGAAAGCACCGAAGCCTCTGCGGCTTCTCCGCCCGGGCCCTTTCCTTTTTTTCTTTCTCCACGTCCAAAATAAATCGGTTTGGGGGCCGTGCCTTCAGAGAGCGGGGACCGGCCGCAAGTGGCATTTTATTTCATTTCTCCGGCGGCGGATCCAGGTATCCCGAGCCGCAAAGCCGAGCAGCCCCGGCGCATTCGGGCGGGATGCAGATTAAAGGGTGTCCGGGGTGTGGGGGGGGATGTGGGGGCGAAAAAACCTGACTGGAATAATCAAACCCCTACCCTATTCTTAATATAGCGACCTTAGTATGGGCTGTCAGCAAGAGAGAATTTCTGTCAGCGATTTCAGTATTTTATTACTTATAAATAAATGTTTTGCCGATAGATTAAATAGTTGGGAATCAGACACAGCCCGCAGAGAAGCCGGAGAATTGGTTAAGGAAACGAAGATCCACTTGGGGAGATCCGGAGGGGGTTTGGTTTCGCCTCGGGAGCAGTCAGGGGAATAGACTTTGCCTGACTTCTCCCACAGTTAAAATGTAGTTGGATTGTCGGCACCTTAAAAACAGCAACGAAAAATCCCGTGCTGGGCTCTGGCATTGCTGTGGTCGGAGGCTCAGGACAAAGGAAGGCCAGACACCATCCACCGAGGGTGATTTAGGAATAATTAAATCAATCCTGCACGATGCAGGAAGGGTGGATTAAAAGATGCCCCAGTGAAAGCTTAGCAGGATGCGAGATGGAAGGAGACCGGCTATCCCAGGAGATGTCCCGCTATGCGTGCAACAGGCGGCTTGGTTTGGAGGGCTCATCCCAAACCCAGGGTCCCTCCCTAGGCAAATGCTCCCAGTTTGGGTGCTCTGGAGTAATTATGGGTACGTTTTCTTTGTGGACTGGTGCTCGGTGAAAACAGAGCAGGGGCTGGTGTACAGGTCACAGTCTGGATGAGAGAAAGTAAACAAAATTCAGATTCGTTTTATTTTCAGTTCTAGACAGAAACAGACCTGGAACAACTAGTATATCCCGTACTAAGGGGCGAAGACCTCTGGTTGTACCAAGAAAGGACTGAGCGATGCAAACCGAAGGTCTGCCAATAGCTGCAGGGTAGAAGCGCCAAAAGGGACAGCGGATTGAGCGTGGCAGAAGGGACAGGGGCTACCCAGGGAAGAGAGCTGAAGGGGAAAACTTCGGCTGGATGGCAGGCAAAGCCCTGCCGCCGGTCCCGGCTCTCTCGTTTGGAGGGGAACGCTTGGAATCTGAACTGGATCGAAATCGGAATTATTTTTCCTGTGGTCCCAGAGAGAGAGAAAAAAACCCAAACCCAAAAACAAACCCCACGAGTTAATGTGGCTCTGCTGTCCCCAGAGTTCAGGGATTCGTTGGAGCTAAAGGAAAACTGTTTGAAAAGAGGATGGATTTAGGAGTGAATTTAAAGAAGGGTCTGATCGCAGGCAGGTCCCTCGCATTTGCATGCTGCTTTTGTTAGTAATGTTATCGATCCGGTGGAATCCTTTCGATTCAGAACAGTGGAGGATATTTCTGAGCTTTTCTGTTTATGCTCTCAGGAATTGTTGGGCTTTTCTGAAATTCAGATGCATTTGAGAAAAAGACTTTTATTTTTTTTTCTTTCCCCCCCTCTCTCTCTGTCCTTTCCCCTTCTGGGAGCTGCACATTTCTTCGTTTGATAATGTATTTTTATGGCTACTTCGAAGAAAGGCTGCAATTCGTTGTTGGAGGGGTTTGGGGTGGGGTGGTTTGGTGGGTTTTGGTTTTTTTTGTTGCTATTGGAGTGTTGTTAGTTTTTATCAAAAATTGCGTTTTCTGTACCGGGAGGGTTGGAAAGAGGGAGTTTAACCCTCGGGTGAGTGGAAGTGGTCCGAGCCCCCTCATCCATCCCCTGGAGAAGGGCTTTCATCTGTCTCGGCTTTCCAGCTGCTGATTTTTCAATTTGGTTGTCCCGAGCTGAGAACTGGCTGCGCGGAGGCGGGTTGGGCTGCTGCCCGCCCAGGGCGGTCCAGGAGGATTTCCAGAGGATAATGGGGTAATGCAAACTGGCAGGGAGAAGCTAATGGGATATCGGAGTGGAAGCAACCGGGGGAAAGGCAGAGGAAGGGAGCTGGCACCGGTTCTCCTGGGGAAGGGCTGGGGGAAAAGCGCGGGGAGCATAGTGGATAAAACCTGTGGAGGATTCAGCCGAGGGCTGGGGCTCCAAGGGAGGATTATTTGCCCGTGGAGATTGAAGAGGCTAAGGACCAGCAGCTGGGGAAGGGCTCAGCACCTCTCCAGACGGGATGCTGCTTTATCTCAGCGTGACTATCGAAGGGTTAAGAAACCTCTGGATGCAAGAGAAGGGAGGGGGGTGGTTTTAAGACAGGTCATGGGTGGGTGTGCTGTACGCGGCGGGGGAGGGTTAGTGACACCCCCAGGATCTGGGGCAGCAGAATCGGAGATGTAAGAGCAGCTGCCATCACTGCTGGCTGCGGGTGCTCGTTGCTGGGAAGGGGCCGTCTCCAGAGGCAAGTCCCTAAAGGGGAAGGTGATTTGTAACTGTTTAAAGCGCCGTCTTCTGGCATTTTCTGGGTCTCCTTTCACCCTGGCACCTGACCTTTTGTGCACAGAAACAGGAGATGGGGGGGGGAAGGAAAGCTACATGTTAGCAGGTTACCCAGGTTTCCCTACCTTCTGTGTCCATTTCTCTAACTCTTCATCATCTTTGCTTCTTCTTATGTTTTTTGATCAAAGAGTTTTACTCCCCTCAGGACAATCTTCACATCCTACCAACTGGAGGAGCTGGAAAAGGCCTTCAACGAAGCCCACTATCCTGATGTATATGCTAGAGAGATGTTGGCCATGAAAACAGAGTTGCCAGAAGACAGGATACAGGTAATCATATCCCTCGGGCCCCTTTATCCTCCCCCTCTCAGCCGTGTTCATCCCTTACTGAAGAAAAGGTAGTGGCATGGGCAGGCTGACATTGCTCTGAATAAACCTCCTGAGGGTCTCTGCTCCCCTGCTCTTGGTGGGTAGGCAGCCAGATCAGCTGTTCTTGGCAGATGTGCATTTGGTGTCTGTATGTCGACATGTGCTCTATGTGGTGGGCTGCATCAGCCATCCGGGGTGTGTGTAACAGAGGGAATCCTAAATCATTGAAAGGGGAACTGGTGCACAAGGAAAGACTGTGGTGTTTGGAGGTCTTGGTATAGGCAAGAAGAGAGCCTCCCAGAGACTGGGTCTGGGTGGGCAGTTTGGGAGAGAGTATGAGAGCTCATCTCTGGTGCGTTGGGCACAGGAGGATGCACGGGGGTGTTGTGGGCAGCAGGTACCCCTGTGGGTAGTAGGACCAGTGAGGTGTCCACACCACCTCTGCACTTTCACTGCATTTGCCTCCTTGAGTGAAGCTCCCCTAAAAGTTTCAGGGGATGTCTGGGGATGTTTGGGGTTTAATTGCATGACAGTCCCGTTGTGCCACTGCGAGGAAGGAGAAGGGAGCTGAGCAGAGCACTGCTGCTGTGTGGTGAATCCTCTGGCAGTAAGGAGCAGCCTGAGCCTCAGGGCTGTGCCAGCATTACAGCCAGGGTGCAAGCAAGTGTTACAGCCCAAAAAGGCCATAAGGCTTAAAGCTGCTGTACAGCCTGGGAGGCACCATGTGCCTGGGAAGACCAAACGTGAGATGCACAAGGGTGGATTCCAGCAGCTTCTGCTTCCTCCCTCCTCCCCATGCCCTGCTCTTGCACAAGAATGGAGTGGCCAAGCCTTGAACCCATTTTTGCTGGTGCAGGTGATGTTTCTTGGCTGGCTGGGGATTAAACTAGCCTGGTTCCCTGCACAGTGTCAGTGTCTGCCTCTGTGATTGGTGCATAGCAGTTTCTCCAAGAGGCACTGCCCTGAATGCTATGTGGTGTTGGGAGGGTCCTGGTTTCCCTGGTTCCTCCTTCTGCTCCATCCCTCCTGCATGCCCAGCGTGGACTGATCTGTTCCTTCAGCCTCTGCTCTTCCTTGGCTAAAGAGATGGACCAGGAGGCTGCTCCCTCATGGGTTTTAGAAGGTAGCTCAGCAGAAATTTAGCAAGATAATGCTGATGCTGGAAGCTGCTGAGGCATTACCATGTGTAGGAACAGGGAGATCTTCCCAAACAAAACTGCAGCCATTTATCCCTCAGTCATGAGCCTCCCTCACCACCCTCATTCTTGTGCTCAATCAAGAGGGACATTTTTATTAAAGGAAGTGTTGCTTCTTACCCTGTTGTGCTGGCAGGACTCCTGCTGTCCTAACAGCTTGTAGACAACCCTCATAGAATCACAGAATCATAGAATGGTATGAGTTGGAAGGGACCCCAAGGATCATAGAGCTCCAACCCCCCTGCCACAGGCAGGGCCACCAACCTCAGGCCTGGATCTACACTAGGTTGCCCAGGGCCCCATCCAACCTGGCCTTGAACACTTCCAGGGACAGGGCATCCACCCCCTCTCTGGGCAGCCTGTTCCAGCCCCTCACCACTCTCTCTGTAAAAAACTTCCCCCTAATATCTAATCTAACCCTTCCTTCCTTTAGCTTTAATCCATTCCCCCTTGTCCTGCCATTGTCTATCCTTTTAAAAAGTTGAATCCCCTCCTGTTTCTCTGCTCCCTTCAGGGACTGGGAGGCTGCAATGAGGTCCCCCCGCAGCCTTCTCTTCTCCAGGCTGAACAAGCCCAGCTCCCTCAGCCTCTCTTTATAGGGCAGGTGCTCCAGCCCTCTAATCATCTTCGTGGCCCTCCTCTCCAACAGTTCCACATCTTTCTTACATTGGGGGCCCCAGATCTGGACACAGGACTCCAGATGGGGCCTCATGAAGGCAGAGTAGAGAGGGACAATCACCTCCCTGTCCCTGCTGGCCACCCCTCTGCTGATGGAGCCCAGGATCCCATTGGCCTTGCGAGCTGCAAGAGCACACTGCTGGCTCATGTTAAGTTTCTCATCCACCATGCTGACAGGGCTTCTACTGGTCCTCAGACCTGCCTGACACATTAGGATTTTGTCCTGATTCTTTGTCCCTAGAGTGAGTTGAATGGAGGGTTGCTTCTTCACTTGTGACCCTGTAGGACATCAAGTCAGGAGGAGAGAGACCTGTTGGGAGTTCAGTGTTGCTTGTACTCACCATCTGATGCTTGGCTGGAAAGAAGATCTTTGGATTTCCCATAAAGGGTCTTTTGAAGGAAGAGGTTCATCTAGGGGCACATTGTATGCTGAACTGCAGAGGCACCACTTCTCTGGCCAGAGCTGAGGGCTTTTCTCTATGGGTCAGATGGAGGGAGATGTAGCAGGCAGTAGAGAGCTGGACACTGCATGTATTTCTTCAGCAACGGGAGCATCCTTCTAATGCTGAGACCCTGGGTCTTACCTGATTTGGAACTGAAATAGTGGCTAACATGTTTTATCTGTCCCTGACTTGCTGCCAGCATGTCATTCTGCAGCTGTCTAATGAACAATGGCTTACTCTTCCTGCACTGCAGAGTTCTTAAACCTAGGAGTGCTCCTTACTGTGACCCTCCTGCCCTGTAGATCAAGTTAGACTTGGACAGCAGAAACACCCTGTAGTGTGGCTGTTCTGAACATCAGGTGTTGCTAATGGCACTTGTATCCCAGGAGACACTGCTTGTGAGTAACAATTTTGCTCATCATGAAAGAGGAGATCATGAGAAACAGCCAAATTTCTGTGGCATCTCTTGTGTGGGAGCATGAGCACTGTGCTGGGGTGAGCACTGGCAGCATGTAGGAGTCCCAAGCATCACTGATCTTTCTGGTGTGTCAGCACCTGGTTGTTCCTTACCAGATATTCCATAAAGTTTCCTTGTTCATGCTCTTTGCTGTGTCACAAGCCATGACAAGATGATTCCCAACCTTGGTCATGCTTCTTGATGTTTCCACCTCATGATCTTTTTCAACCTCAGCCCCCTTTGTATGAGCCTAATTCTTTCCCCTTTGTTATGGTGTTCACACTCTTTAAATAAATCTAACCTATTTCTTCTCCTGGATGTCACTTCTGGTTTTCATCATCACTTAAGCAGTGTGAAGATCTTTTCTTAAATCATTCTTCATCAATCACATGCTAGTCTCTTAATGGTGTGGTTGCTCTTCTGTGAAGCCCATCCTGCTGGTCAGCCTTGCTGAGGATAGGGGTCCATATGCCTACAGCTGCATGCCAGGTGTGGTGACATCAGTTCAGCTGGACTTTTGAGCCTGTGCAGATACAACCTTGGATTAGCATTGGTCTACTTGCTTCCATATTTATTTTTTTCCTGCTTATTTAGTTCAGTTACTTCAAGCTTTTTTCAAGCAGTCTCTTTTTTATCCTCAGGATTTTCCCTTCAGTGTTCTGGGTTTCATATGGCATTTAATTAAGTTTGCTAACAAGCATAATAACTGCTCTACCAGCTCTGACACTGGCAAGGGGTGGATGTTAGAGAAGAGTATGAGAGCAGGGCAGCTACCAAGTGATACTTACTGTACACTTTGACAGTCCCTCAGGAATATGAACACCTGTAAAAGTCTTAATATCCCACAGCAAGATGGTCTGAAGCAGAACTGCAGGAGCGAAGTAAATCTTGCTTTGAATATATTAGCATCACTTAATGCCCCTTGGAAGAGAGAGCTGACAATCAATCTTTATTCCCTCCTTCATAATATTTATAATTTCATGTTACTGTGTTATTTTTTTCCTTGCATGAGTTTCTAACTGCTCAAGGGAGCTCTGTATTCTTGCATTTTCATAGCTTGCAGTTCCTCCCATCTTTCAACATTGTTCTCTCCCTCTTGTAGGTCATTAATGGAAGTGTTTTCTAAAATTGTTGTGACCATTGCCTGCTGTGGACTTTCACAGCATTTCATGTGGCTTTCCACTAGATCCACCCCTAAGAGTGATAGCTGCTCCTTATTTCCATTCATGGAATTATTTCTCAGGAGGTAGTAGTCAAAGAGAAACTAAATCACCTATGAAATCCAATATGAAAGTGAAATTCAAAGAGTGCAATGGAGAAAGTGATCCACAGGAACTGCTTGCATGTAAAACCTTCAGCAGAACAGTACCAACAGCCATCAGAGGCCAAGAAAGTTATTGGTTTGAGAGAATGCTGAATTCAGGAAAAAATATTCAGATCTTCCATTTAGAGAGAAGATGAAGGTGTGTGGTTTTCAAGGCAGAGCTCTTCCACACTGCCTGCATCTTCCTCCCATATTGTGCTGGCTGCTCCTAGAAGGATCACGAGCATCCTCCTGTTGGGCAGCATGGGGAAAGTATTTCATTTTCCTAGTGAGACCCTTTGTGCAAGTCAGGCTGGGTGTCACTGTGGCCATTGAGCAAGACAGGTGAAAAATACAACATTAATCAATTTATTTGAAAGATACTCAGAAGAGTTGAAGTGCCATTATTAGAATAAACCCAGAGCATTCTGTACAATCCAGGTGGGGTAAGTAGATCCCTGCAGGGAAGTATGGCCTATTAATAGTAGTATTGCCTATTAATAGGCAACTTCAAGCCTTCAAAATGACCTCAAGCTGACAAGTGTTCCAACACCTGACTTAAATCAGTGCATTTCTCATAACAGATGCTTTTAAGTGTAATGTGTAGGTTTTAAATAAGTTATCCCTCTTGAATTTATTGATAGGTGACAGCTCCAAACTTTAAGCATCAGTGTCTACAGTATTAAAGTTCAGTTAATGATCTGATTTGGGATTATTGAAATGACTGTGTATGTTTGCCATCAGTCTCCTGCTGATCAAACAAATTGATTAGTCAGTTCACTCTTTAAAAGAAAAGGAAAAAAAAGAAGATCCTGACTGTCATTGTGGGGACACTAGGCTCACCTTTGAAGGGAAATAAGCAATTAAGAAATAAAAGTGCTAAAATTCTGTCAGTTTTTGTTGTGAAATGGTTGTGTGGTAATTATGTAGGTGAAGAATTTGGGGACAAATAAAATTGCTCACGTAAGCAAAAGGAACCCCAAGGAGATGCTGGTCCCATGTGTGAGGAGTGGGGATTGTCTGTGTTATCTATGTCTGTGATTCTCAGGCAGCTACGAGGTCAATTCTGACTAAAACCAGAACAAAGAATCTAATTGAAAATTCATTGGTTTAACTGCTACAGTACCACTGTAGCCCCTTTTGGAGCTGAATGGGGATGGAGGAATTGGGAGGGACAGTCATTTGGAGGAACACATTCATACCAAGAGTACTTTTCCATTAAAAAAAGCTTACCTTGCTTCAGTCTTGCAAAAATGCTCTGTGTTTAGAGGTGAAGGTAACTTGGAAAGGCCTGAGGAACCTGTGCTGGGCAGGAGCTCAGGAGTGAACCTGCAGAGTCCCCTCAAGAAACGTGATAGAAAGTGTGGAGGAAAGGTTGGCTGTATGCAGCTTTAGCAGCCCTGGCTTCTCACCCTCCCCACAGCTTTTCCTGCTTGTGGCAGAACGTCGAATGGTAGTCCTAGTGCCCAGGGTGTAAGCGTGGGATGGAGATGAGCGCTCCGTGCTGACCCTCCCCCTGCCTGGAATGGCTGCCAAGGGATTTTCTGAAGCGCTGTGCCACAGTCGTGGTGTCAGCGTTGGTTTTTCTAAGCTCATGCTTGTCAGTCTCTGTAAGTGAGGGCTTGTCTGCTCTTGCTAAAACTTTGGGTGAGTCTCACACTTAGAAGAGAGCAGGGTGCAGTGCCGGTGGGTTCCCACCTGCATCTCTGTACGGCACATTCAGGGAGATCACAGAATCATAAGGTTGGAAAAGACCTTTAAGATCATCAAGTCCAACCGTTCTCATCCTCAACTAAACCATATCCCTAAGTACCTCATCTACCCTTTTTTTGAACACACCCAGGGAAGGTGACTCAGCCCCTCCCTGGGCAGCCTGTTCCAGGCCCCCACAACTCTTTCAGTAACAAATTTGTTTCTAATGTCCAATCTGACCCTGCCCTGGGGCAGCTTCTTGCCATTCCCCCTTGTCCTATCACCTGTCCCCTGGCTGAAGAGACCATCACTTATCTCTCTACAACCTCCCTTCAGGTAGTTGTAGGTGGTGATAAGGTCTCCCCTCAGCCTCCTCTTCTCCAAGCTAACCATCCCCAGCTCCCTCAGCCGCTCCTCATAGGATTTGCCCTCCAGCCCCTTCCCCAGCCTGGTTGCCCTTCTCTGGACTTGCTCCAGGACCTCCATGTCCTTCTTGTGGTGAGGAGCCCAGAACTGGATGATCACAGAGCTGGCGGAAAATTACCAGAGCTATTAGGGTGGTTGCAGGAAGATTACCAAGGTGATGGAGGAGCTGAAAGCATTGCTGCTGCATGAGACAGGCAGCTATTTCAATATCTTACTTTTTTTAAGAACCCTGCAAGAAGTTAATCATGAGGCAGAGCTGAACAGCTAGTGCTGGCTACCTTTGCCAATAACTCCTGAGTGCTGGGGCAAGCCACGGCAGTGCCATACCAGACAAGTGTCATTAACTTCCCCTATGGTTTTGGAAATGTAGGAAGTGTACAAGTGAGAGTAATAAAACTAATCAAACTTACTGGCTTGGTGAGAATATTATTATGAGTGTTTCTCGTGGCGTATGGTGCTTCTCTGCCTCCGTGTCTTTAATTGGTATGTGAGGGGTTCATCCACTTTGCTGCCTCTTCAATAACAGGCTTGTTTAGTTGATCTAAATTCATATTAATTTCCATTTTTCAATTAAGAGTTGTTTAATTTGCCCCTTTCTGTAATGGAGTGTTTTCATTACCCTTTATCTACGTCCTGTTTTCAGTCCATGTGCTAGAACTTCGTTTACAAGTTAATTACCATAGCTGCAAACAGAGGGGCTGGGTGATGGCAAGAGCAGGGGACCAAGGCAAGCCTTCCTGAAAGGATTAGTGTCTGAAAAATCTTGCACCCCAGGCCTTTGCATGGAGGAAGGAAATGTAGCAGGAGACAGGCAGGGAAATGAAGGGCTGGGAACACCTATTCGGCTTCCCATGAAGTGGGGACTCTCCTGCTTGTTGCTAGACTACACAGGTTACCTGTCCATCTTGTGGGATTTACCCTGCTATACCTGGGGACATAGGTGCAGTTTAAAGGTGTTTATACCCCCATCTCTACACTAAAAGAGTTACAAATATTTTGTATACCCAGGTCCTGCTTGATCCCTCAATGTTCAGTCCCTGAGTTGCTTCAGCCACTGACTAATTCTCTAAATGGGACAGAAAAAGAAATAAAACCAAACTTGCCTGTCCTTGCCTTCTGCTCTGTTCCTTGCAAGATGTTTATGGCTGTCACAGCATAAGGAACAGTGTGATTTTGGTGTGTTCTTCCACAGTATTGGGAGGCCAGTGGGGCTTTGCAGTGGCATCTCCTTCCTTGTGTTCTCTGTATTTTAGAAACACCATCACTGAGGGTCAGATGCCTCCAAGTGCTGGAGGGCTCCCTGCAAGAGGAGATACAGGCAGGCAACAAAATATGCCATAGCCCATTTCTGTGGACTGCCTTGGCAAAACCTTTTTCCATCATGGCCAGGAGAATGAGGAATGGCTAAGCAGGCGTAATGCCAGGCTGTGACAACCCTTCCCCATGTTTATCCCTCTGTTTCCTTAGCAGTGGTAGGTTAAGGGTACTGTTTCTCAGAGTTAGCTTAGGCACTATGGTTCCTAGTTCATCTAAGCTCCTCTGGAAATGCTACCCTAGATCTCTGTGCTGGGAACACCTGCATTCATGCCTCCTTTCAATGATGAACTTTCTGTCCTCTCATCTGATACCACTGCAGTTTTTCACAACTATTTAAAAAGAAATTTTAGAAACTGGGCAGCCCAGCAAGCTCAATCGTTAATTCCCCACCAGCCTCAGGCTGCCTGGCAGAGGGGCCAGCTGATAGTTGTGCGCTCAGCTTTTCCTTTAATGACCCTTTATTATAAAGTTTTCCTCCTTTCCTGACTTTGAATAGAGATTTTTTTAACAGTTCAATAACACAGGCGCTTTAGAGACACGGTTAATTTACTCTTCCCTTTATTTCTTAATGGATCTATTTTTCTCTCTAGCGTTTACCTTTTACCCTGATAGAACTCAACAAGTTCTTCTGATTCTCCTCTGGCAGCATGAACTTCCTCTGCCTCTTCATTGCTGTTCTTTGTGGGTGTTCTGTGAGCCAGGTTTTGCACAGGCTTTTGCAGCATTGGGCAGTCTAGTTCTTAAGAAAAATGCAGGTGACCTTGATCTCTGCACATGTGAGGCTGGCAGGTCCTTCTGTGGAGCAGGAAAGAGGAACTGAGTTGGAGAACAAATTGTTGTGACAATACCCTGCAGCAAAGGTGGCTTCCAGAGACCAACTTCATCAGAGCCTGTGAGAAACCATTAGGTGCTCTTCTGTCTGACTGCAGAATCACGGAATGTTAGGAGTTGGAAGGGACCTCAAAAGATCAGCTAGTCCAACTCCCCTGCCAGAGCAGGATCACCTAGACTAAATCGCACAGGAACACATCCAGGCAGGTTCTGAATGTCTCCAGAGAAGGAGACTCCACAACTTCTCTGGGCATTCTGTTCCAGTTCTCTGTCACCCTCACAGTGAAAAAGTTCCTCCTTATATTCACATGGAACTTCCTATGTTCCAGCTTGCACCCATTGCCCCTTGTCCTATTGCTGGCCATCGCTGAGAAGAGCCTGGCTCCATCCTCCTGAATCTTACCTTTTAGATATTTATAAGCATTAATAAGGTCATCTCTCAGTCTCCTCTTCTCGAAGCTGAATGGGCCCAGCTCCCTCAGCCTCTCCTCATAAGGAAGGTGTTCCACTCCTTTACTCATCTTGGTAGCCCTGCACTGGACTCTTTCAAGGAGTTCTATCTCCTTCTTGAACTGAGGGGCCCAGAACTGGACACAATATTCCAGGTGTGGTCTCACCAGGGCAGAGTAGAGGGGGAGAAGAACCTCTCTTGACCTACTGTTCTGAGAGGCATTGCCCTGGGAGCAGCAGAAGCCGACCAGTTTAGGACCTGCCCGGTGTGAGAGCACAGTTCGCTCCCTGCCTTCTGTTTCAGTGGGTTTCTGTTAGGCCCCCGACTGCCTGAGCAAAGGCAGAGCTGAACTTCTGGCTGTAGTCATTAAGGTTCCCTGCTGCAGCTTTCTCTCTGGATTCATAGCAGAGGAATGCAAGTGAAGCATTGCTTGTACCTGGTAACCATCCTGTGACTTACATGAAGGCCCATGGCATGCATGTCACACATTCATAAACACGGGGATGAGGTCTCCTCCCTGGTCCAGCAGTAGCCTGTTGACTGATTCCTGCCTGGCTGCTGGAGCTGACCTGCTACCATGTGGGTAAGCAGCAGCGGGTTGCCAGACTGGCTTAGCCCCTGTGTGTGTTGATCAGCCAGCCTGGTGCCCCCAGGCTGCCCACCCACATTTCTGGGAAGCTTTAGCTCACCTGAAGCTGCTGGGTCCACAGGGTATGCCACTGTGGGAAAGGCCTTCTCATCTGTGCTATGCTTTCCTCTCTAAAGGCACTAGGCTCATCTGGAGGAAGGCTGAATTGTGAGTGTTGTTGGGAAAGAACTCCTTGGAAGGACTGAGCCAACCCATCCTGTAAATGTCCGTGACAATTAGCTGTGCCGGTTGCTGCTCTTTACCCAGATGTGCCAGTGATGTCTGTTCCAAGATAACTTGTTTTATGTCCATCAGGTGTTTCTGATATCTCTGCATGCCTTCATGTCTTTGGCTTCACTGCCATCCTTCCAACTCAGAGTGCCCCATGACTGTCATTACAGCACCCTGCCATCTGTTAGTTATCAGGTAACTTGCTGAGCTTATATGATGACCATGATCAAGGCTTCAGTGGCTAAGTGACAACTGAGGGCAGGTCCCTGCCTGGGAGATCTCAACTTGGGTGGACTACATGTGGGGAATACCTGGGAATGTTCTGGTGAGCTTGGACATGCTGTCCTGGTGCGAGCAGGCTGCGTGTTGCCAGCCTCCTCAGGTCACACCATGAGCTGTGCCTGATCTGATGACACTGCCTGCAGGCACCAGTGGCACAGCAGCACCCACTGCCTGGAGCATGAGTGTTCTGCTGCTGTAAGGTGTCATGTGAAAACTCCTGGAGTCATGACTTACCCAACGAAGGTTAAGGGTACACAGAGCTGAGGAACATGTAGAGCCAGCAGGAGACATGTGGTAGGAGTAGAGCACTGAAGGGCCACTCCAGTGCAGCCGACATAACTGCCAGTCCTGACCTCTTGGGTGGTGGTCAGGGGACAGACTGCTGTAATAGCACGTACATTTTGGCTGGATGTCATACTGTCACTCAGTGCCCTAGCCCTGTGCTAGTTTAGCTTAGAGGAGACCCAAGCTTGGATGAAATCAAGGCTTTACTCGACAGGGATGACCACCATCTCACAGCACATCTCAGGATGTCTGGGTGGATGAGTTAGCTGCACAGGTTGGTCACAACTCCAGCCATTACCAGGAAGGGCTCTTGCTACACTGTGTATGGGAATTGCTCCTTCTAATGTGATGTCAGAAAGCTCTTTCCCTGTGTTTACAAAGAGGAGGTATGATAAGTCCTGCGATCAGCCATGCAGCCCATGTGCAACCTTTACTGCTCTCATTTAACTTCATACCCACTTTACACCAGCCATAGAAAGTGATGTCACCGTAAACAGTGCCAATAATTTTGACATTACCTTTGAAAAGACAGAAATAAACCATTTCCAGGCTTACACAAGTGGTGCAGTCTCCACCAGCAGCCTGGGAACAGGAAGCTTTTCTGGGGTGGTGCAGTCTCCACCAGCAGTCTGGAGACAGGAAGCTTTTCTGGGGTGGTCACTGCAGACAAGGGATTTGGGGAAGTCCCAGGACTCGGTCAGACCTCACACTTGTAGCAATTCATTATAAAGCCCCTGGGCCCATGAATATGGGTAGGCACATGCTGTGAGGAATGTATGAGGCCATTCTTTGCAGGGCTCACATCCTCAGTTTGAACCCACCCAGGACCACCAGCCCTGTCCTGTATAGGGGTAAGGACACCACTGAGGAGGTTTTCATTTTGGCTGCTCTCACTGTAGAGTCTTGTGCTGGAAAGGAAAAAGGTAGAAAGGGAGATGTGTGGTTGTCAGGAGGAACTGAGTGCTGAGATAGCAGCAGGGCCCCAGGCATGGAGGTGAGCTGAAGGTGTTCCCTGGTCTGTAGCTGGACCCACCACAGTGGGGAAGTGACAGGTATGGCATTGGGCATGATTTTAGGACCAGGGTTCTGTTTTAAGGGGGATAGCAGGCCTGACCAGGTTTCTCTAGGCCAGGAGAGGGGAAACTGGTATGCTGGCTGAGGTGTGAAAAGCTCGCTCTGAGAAACAGAGCTTCTCTGTGCCAGTGGTTTGCTGTGCATACAGTGAGGTGACAGGATCAGTCCAGAGCAGCTTGGTGGGGACAGGGATATAAGCAACTACAGGGTGTTGGCATAGGTGTCTGGATGTTCTCCATGGCAGTAAATGCCACGGGGGAAAGAGATCTGGTGAATGACCATGAAAAGTTCAGCTTCTGCTCGGTTCAGCCTGAGATGGCTGGATCCTTGGGGAAGAGCTTGGTGTTGTATGGACAGGAGTGTGTTGAGTCAGCAAGCCATCAACACCATCATGTCAGGTGGGACCATGAGAGCAGATTACAACCCACAACAATGTCACAGGAGAAGTCCAGAAAGCTCCTAGGCTGCCTGCCTGGGCAGGACAGGGTTTCTCTTCTGTGTCCTCACTCGAAGACTCAGAATCAGAAATGGCTTCTTTGTGGGGATTGTGCAGAGCGACAGTTCAGCCCTGAAGCTGAAGGTTTGGTTTGCATCAGGGAATTGTCAGAGAGCAAAGAAGATGTGCCTGTTAGTCCATGGGTGGGGGGAGATGGTCCTGGTGTCGCAGCTGGTGGGGGGACCTGGGATTTTGTCCCTTCCCTTGGTTGCTGGTTTGCCAACAAACGTGTGTGGCTGGCTCCCTGCAGCCTGGCAAAGGTGTGTGCTGGAGGGCTGAGTGCCGGTGTGTCTGCGTGTCCGTGTGTCTGTGTGTGTGGCCTGTGGCCATCTAGCGGACATCACAGCGTGCACTGCTTCGGGCTGGGACCACCTTGTGATCCTTAAAGCCTGCTCCTTCAGAGGCCCCTGCTGAAATGCTATTTCAAAGGTAGTACGTGAGATTTGGTGAAGGCAAATTTCCCCATTATCTATCCCCGTTTTCCTTTAAGAGATGAGCAATGCTTAAGCAGGGGAAATTGCTTTTTTTTTTTTTTTTCATTAGAAAAACAAAAAAGGCCACTACCAGTTCTCCTGTGTGCCCCAGGTGGAAAGTAGCAGTCAAGAAAATGAGGGTAACCAGTGAAAATTTCAGGTTGAAACAATACAGGAACAATACACAGTAACACCCTTGATGCCTTAAAATAGCCCTTTGCTAATTCAGATTCCTGGCTCGTGGCCAACCTCAGGGAGATTTCTCTTTAGCAGACAAGGTTTCAGGAGCTGATTAGGTAAACAAACTAACTAATATGATGAATGTGGATAACAAGGACACATTGAGTCTCACGTCCCTTTGCAAAATGAGAGATTCCTCCCATTACAATTTGCTCTTCTGCATCATCAATAATCCAAAGACGTATTGGTCATCATTTGGGATTCAGAGGAGGGAACTGGTAAGAATAACCTTGCCAGTCTGGACTCCACAACACCGCAACCCTGCGGTTGAGCACACAGAGTGTCTCAATTTCTACTGGTTTGGGGGCACAAAAGGGTGAGAGTGAGGTGGCAGTTACAGTTAGGAACATCCCCATGTATAAGGCTTTGCAGTACTGCTGATTTTGGTAAGGGGGCCTCAGGTGGACAGGCAGGTGGAGCAAGGATCCAGGAAATGATGCTGAAGGTGCTGATGCTGGGCTCCATTAGAAGAGGGGTGGCCGGCAGGGACAGGGAGGTGATTGTCCCTCTCTACTCTGTCCTCCTGAGGCCCCATCTGGAGTCCTGTGTCCAGATCTGGGGCCCCCAGTACAAGAAGGATGTGGAATTGTTGGAGAGGGTTCAGAGGAGCCACAAAGATGATTAGAGGCCTGGAGCACCTGCCCTATGAAGAGAGGCTGAGGGAGCTGGGCTTGTTCAGCCTGGAGAAGAGAAGGCTGCGGGGGGACCTCATTGCAGCCTTCCAGTCCCTGAAGGGAGCAGAGAAACAGGAGGGGATTCAACTTTTTAAAAGGGTAGACAATGGCAGGACAAGGGGGAACGGATTAAAGCTAAAGGAAGGAAGGGTTAGATTAGATATTAGGGGGAAGTTTTTTACAGAGAGAGTGGTGAGGTGCTGGAACAGGCTGCCCAGAGAGTTGGTGGATGCCCCGTCCCTGGAAGTGTTCAAGGCCAGGTTGGATGGGGCCCTGGGCAACCTAGTGTAGATCCAGGCCTGAGGTTGGTGGCCCTGCCTGTGGCAGGGGGGTTGGAGCTCTGTGATCCTTGGGGTCCCTTCCAACTCATACCATTCTATGATTCTACGTTTTCTGCTCTCTTGGTTCATAGGCTGTGGCTGCTCCTGGAGGAGGCAGTGTCAGTGTGATGTGCCCAGTGGGGTTAGAGACTGTGTGAGGCTCTGCTTGGCCCAAATCAAAGTGACTGAGTCTATGGGCAGATCCTCTCTGGGAGAGGTGTTATGTTACTGCCTGCTTCATATCAAGAGCAGGTTTTGCAAGGTGATGGGTTTTGGTCTGGCTGCCATGCCTAGAGGACCAAACCCCAAGGATGTAGAAGAGCCTGCATTTTCACCAAGTTCTGCCAGGGTGTGCTGGCATGGCCAGCTTGCAGCGTGCAATGTACAGTGAGCATTGTCGTCTCCTGGTGCTGGTGCACAGAGGGTGCCTGGCAACCTTGTCAGAGGCATGCTTGGCTTCTGCCCCCAGCTTGGCCATGGCACTGAGAGCTCCAGATCTGACCCCTGGTGTGCCAAGGGCAGCAATGTGGAGTCTCAGGAGCAGCCCAGAAGAAGGCTTTGGGCTGCATGCATGAGCTGAACCTAGATGGTAATATGCCTGGTGGATAGGAAGATAAACCTACCCTCACTTTTGAAGGGTCAGGTTCCTGGGACAAGCTTCCCATGTTTCACAGAGGGTGTTCATGTGATGATAAAAGGCCATAAGTCATCTTAAGATGTAGCCCATTGGCCTACAAGAAACTTCTGTGCATCAGACTGTGATAGATTTGTACCAACATCTGCTGTGCTTCAGTGTAAAACTCACCAGGAGTTTTCACCGCCGTCTGTGAAGTGGGGAAGCCCAAACACAGTATTTTCCCTGTGCCCTGGGCTGCACAACAGAGAACCTGATGAAAGAAAGTGAGAAGGAAGGTGTGTGGTACACAGCCACATCAATACAGCATTTTGCTAAATTGAGCAGAGCCAGGTGATGGGAAGGGACAAGAAGAAACACGGACAAAGCTAAACACTGCTTGAGGCAGACTGGATTTTAGAGGGTTTTACAGAAGGTGTAGACTAGACATCTCCAAGCAAAGGCAGCAAGCAGCCAAAGAAGACAGAGAATACCAAAACTAGGAATAAATATAAGTGTAAGGAGGAAACTTTCTCCAGGAAAAGTGAGGTGCCAATAATAAAAAATTGCAAGCTGTGGCTGGTGTATGAGCACAGCCAAAAATACCACAGATTTACTAAAACTGGGGCGTAATTCAGCTCAGAATAAAGGCAGGGAAAGAATTTAGTAACACATCCAGAAATTTGAAGAAAGCAGTAAGATCTTCTCCCAGAAAAAAAATTTCCCACTGATAGAGCTATGTGAATGAGGGCAAAATCCCAAAAGCAGGCCATGGGGAATGATTCTGCTGGTCAGAAACAGTGGACTGTGGAAGTCTTCCCTCCCTGGGGATGGGCTTGTGGCAGAGGGTCTTGACTGGGGTCTGATCCCAGCACTATTCAGTATTGAGCATCATACCTGAGATGCATTTATGCCTGAAATGAAGATATGGCTCCTGGTACTAAAGCAAGATGGTCAGTCCTCCCAGTTTTTGTTCTGCTAGAAATCCTGGGGTGCCAAACTTCCCTTTTTCCTCATCAAAACAGGATGAAGGAAAAAAGAGGAAATTCCCATCAAATGACAACAATTGGTTTGGGAAAACTCAGAATGATGTTACTGAGGTGTTGATGTCATTTTGATTTTCCCATTTGGCTTTAAAGCACAGATTTTTCATATCTTAGGCAGCCAAGATTAAAATACAGCATTCAGAAGAAAGCCATAGATAATTTTGATTACGCTTCCACTGGCTGGACCCAGTTTTTCCTGTGTGATTGAATCAGCATTTTTTGATTGAAAATTTTCCACCAGCTCTAGTCCAAATTGGGCTGCCAGCTGGCAAAGCTTCTGCTGGCTCCTGCATTTGCATGGCCCTTCCATGGGAAAGGGGATGCTCCAGGACAGCAGGTTTAGTGGCAGTGGGCAGCACTGGGGTGGGCTGAGAACCTGGCCAGGGAAGAAGGGTAGGGGAGCATGAGGCATGGGGGAGAATGTCTGGGGCATCAAGGCAGGAGGGTGGGGAAAGGGAGAGGTGGTAAAAGCATCAATGAAGAAACACCTGGATAATAGAGGGTTGAGGAGAGTTTACAAAGTTTCCCACTTGGTACTTGATGGAAAAACCTGCTCCTGGATGAGATCCCAAGTGTGGCAACTGATGACAGAAACGGCTGTGCAGAGCTGGCCCTGCAAGCTGCTCTGGGCACATGGAAAGGTGTTGCTGAGGCCCCAAACCAAGGCAGATTTGCAGGTGCTGGCCCTTGTGCAGGAATTTCTTCCTGAAGCCATGGGAAAGAGAGAGGAGCTCTGTGGTGAGGGACGCAGCTGTACTGGTTTATCCAGGGTGGGATCCCTCTCCTGGACCCAGTGGGTCGAGCTGGCCCCTTGCAGCATGGAGGTGGCAGGGTGCCTGCCCCACTGCTCTGGTCTAGTGGGTGAGAAGGAAGCAGGGAGGTTTGGGAGCCAGTCCCCTCCAGCTCTGCTCTCTGGGAGTGGGAGGAGCGTGTGGCCTGGAGTGAGGGACCACGCCATCACCCTGCAGACTGCAGACCAGAGCAAACTCTTGTGTCACACAGGTGTGGAGGAGCAGGCAGAGAGAGGAAGCTGTGCTCTCCTGAGGGCTCCTGCTCAGGTTCTGGTGGATTTGCAGCCATCCACAGCCTAGGGGTTACACATCAGCAGTATGAAAGTGTAAATCAGACTGTTTATCATGCAGAGGAGGTGACTTGGTGAAGCAGCCTGGCTGTAAAATCCCCCCACATGTGCACAGAGTGTGTCCTTCTGGGAGAAGCTGGGATCACAGCTGCTGGGACCACAACCCCACCCACCCCTGCTTCCTGCGGGCCCAGCCTCCCAGTAATGGCCTGGGCTGGCTGTCACCAGCACCCCCCCTGCAGTTTGAGCAGCTCCCCTCTGCACAGGTAGAAGTGGCAAGCCTGCCTTTCCACCTGAGAACAGGACAACACCCTGCAACACCAGCCTCTTGGTCCCCACAGCCGAGCTTGGAGGGGGGGTCTGCCCCATCCCTCAGCTCTCCCCACTGCAGCCTAAACTCCCCTATGGCTACGAGTGGCGGGGACAAGAGAGGGTTAAGCTGTCAGCTCTGTAATGTTAAACAGGTGTCAAAGGCACCTCCATATATCTGCAGATTGAAATCAAATTCTTTGCAGTATAAAAAGATAAATTACCCAGGCGATTCCCGCCTCATCCCACTCATCAGGCCAGCGCCAGACGGCGAGCAATTTTTTTTTCTAATGTGCTAACGACCTAATCAAGCAATCAAGTCGGAGAAGATTGCAGAGTGACCCCGAGCATCCATCTGCCAGCCAGACCCCCACCATTCATTTCCATTCTGCCTCGACTTTCCTGCAAAGGGAGGGGGTGTGTGTGTGGGGGGGGAATAGAAAAGGGAAGGAAAGAAAAAACCAAAACAAAAAAAAACCCTAAACAAATTAACACCCAATTTTTTTTCTGTGAGTCTAATTAGTTAAATGAGGAGGTGTTTGGGGTGTCCGTAGGGAAGGAGGGGCTGCCTCTCTGAGAGGGGCCTGGTAACTCCGTGGCATTAATTAGCGCAGGTCAATGGCGTGGTTCCCTGGGGACCAGCTGCTTTAATTTCCCGTGATATTTCAGTGCCTGAGGCCCATCGATTCAAACTGAAATTAACTTATTTTTCAATCAGGCCTGGGCTGCCCCTGGGGCTGACTCTTCCTTTGCCTCCTTCTGAATAGACCTCAAGCAATTTTTCATCTAAAGCTGATGCCTCTGCTCGGTGGGAAGGGAGGGGAGCCGGGGAGGGAGGAGGGTGAGGGAGACAAGAGGAATGGAAATCAGAGAGAGAGCGCTAATAGATTTCTGTGAGCATCTCCCCCCCCCCCCATCCTTGCCATTGCCGCCTGCCTCTCTGCTCACTGCCCCCCAGGTCACAGCTCAGAGATTATTCTGCCAATTTTCTGAGAAGATGAGGGGCTTTTCAAACTGGGAATTCAAGGCGAAGCGCAAAGATCAGCTTCCCCCTTCTCCCGCCTCTCCTGAGCATCCGCCCCCATCCCAGCCCTCCCTGCAGGCACTGCTGCCTGCAGCCCCGTGCTGCAGCTCAAACACCCAGTAAATAATGAAAGAAAATCCCAGGCACGAGAGCCAAAAGCTGCTAGAAAATGATGGCAAATTAATTACATCCTGAAGAGAGACGTGGGACCTCCTCTCACACTTGGCCCCCACTACTGCAAGGGAGGGAGGAAGAGATACCCAGTGGCTGCTGCATGGGGGGAAGAGGTCACAGTGCTTTTGGGATGAGCATCCATACATCCTGCTGCACAAGCCCTTGTATGTTCCCATGTGGGAATGGGTCTGATGCACCTTGTGACTCCAAAGCCACATGTCTGTCCTTGTCATCTGCCCCAGGTTTGGTTCCAGAACCGCCGGGCCAAGTGGCGGAAGAGGGAGAAGTGCTGGGGCAGGAGCAGCGTGATGGCCGAGTATGGGCTGTACGGTGCCATGGTGCGTCACTCCATCCCACTGCCCGAGTCTATCCTCAAGTCTGCCAAGGATGGCATCATGGAGTCCTGCGCCCCTTGGCTTTTGGGTAAGAAAGCAGCTGCCTTCGTGGGGCTTGGCAAGTGGGTTGAGACAAAGTGTGGGATGCAAGGAAGAAACCAGAGCCGTGCTGGAAACATGGAGGGATCACTGCCCTTCACCCGCCATTCCCCAGCAGCCCCTTGTCAGTAGGGTGTGACTGCTCATCCCAAACCCCTGCAAGTCCCTGGATCCTGACCTGCAAGATCTGGCCAGGGCAGGAATTTGCCCCCTGCACTCAGGCTGGTGTTAGCCTTCAGCACCTGTGGCACAAGTATCCCTTGTGCCCAGCCCAGAGCTTCAATCCAGAGGTCATCCCGATTCAACCACCCCATCCCAGTCCAACCACCCATCCAACTACCAGACCCCACAAATTTCCTTGCCCCAAGTCCTAGGGGGGAACACTCCTGCTTTCAGCACCCAGGGGAGTTGTGTTTCTGCCTGGTTTCGCTTGGTTTTCTGTGCAGACACAGAGGTAGTAGCTACCCTACCATGCTCCTGCTCTTTCCTTCCCGCTTTCTGACCTTTCAGGCTGATTCTACCCCAAAACTAACATCTGGCATCTTGGCAACAGGCTGCCCTGTTCTTCTGTCTATGTGAAACTGAGAGAGGCAGAGGGGTGGGTTGTGTGAGGAGAGAGTTTGTAATACAGGAATAGGCAATGGGGAAGCTCCCTCCCCAGCCTTGGTGAAGCTCAGGCGATTGTGCTGCTGCCTGAGCCCCTTGTCCCCATGCAGGGACAAGTTAGCTTTAGATTCACAGAGAGAAATGAAGGGGAGAATAATTATACACCTTTTGGGGCAGCCCTGAGGCCACAGATGCTAGGGCCAGGCTGCCTCAGCAGTCAGCTGCCCTGCCTGGGCTGCCCTTGCGCGGGGCCCAGAGCGAGCCTCGCCCGTGACTGCTGTGTGAAGCGAGGGTTTCTGCTTTTCCTTAATTCTGGCCTCTCTTTATCTTTGCTGTTTTCAGTTCAAGATGGCTTTCCCATGCCCAGGCGCTTTTCTAAACCCGAATACCAACAATTCTTTTTAGGGATGCACAAAAAGTCTCTGGAGGCAGCGGCTGAGGCGGGGAGGAAGACGGAGGTGGAGCGCCAGGCCCTGCCCAAGCTTGACAAGGGTGACAAGGAAGAGAGGGGCCCAGATCCCAAAACCACCATTTCCCAGGAGGAACTGAGAGAAAACAGCATTGCTGCCCTCAGGGCCAAAGCTCAGGAGCACAGCACCAAAGTCCTGGGGACCATCGCTGGGGAGACCCCGGCCCCAGGCAGGAAGACGGAGACAGGGGAGGAGGCAGCAGCGGCAGAGGATGAGAGACAGACAGAGAAGTCGAACTTGTCGCAGAAGGAGGAGAAGCTGATCTAGGGAGGGAAGAGGTGGCAGAAGCCAGCCCCGACAGACAGTGTGTCCTCTGGGGGCCACAGCCCCCCTCGGACCATGGAGCTCCTGTTTGGGAGGGGGCCCCCAGTCCCTACGTTTGGGGCTGCCTGACATGGGTGCCCCCCACCTGCTCCCCCCGAGCGTACCCCTGCCCCTCACTCCTCTGCCCTGCTGGGCCTTCCTTCATCCCCCTCCACTTCCTTTCGTGGGACTGGGAAGCAGCCCATCATCATCGCCACCTGAGAGGACACAGAGGCTCTGGGTCCCTCTAGCCTCACACCCAGCTCTGGGGCTCTCTTGTCCTGGTCCAGCTCCAGACCCCATCTATCATCTTGGAGTGAGCCTGTCCCCTGCCTCCATGCCCCTCCTTGGTGCATGTCTCTTCCCCAGTGCTGCCCATGCCCCTTCCCCTGGCACCCTGTCCTGCCAAGGCCCAGGCAGACCTGCAACCTTTCCCCAGCCATCATTTCTGCCTCTGGCCCTGGCTGCAGCAGAACAAACCCATGGCAGTGTTTGCGTGAAATGGCCACTCTCCATTCAGGGTGATTTGCACCTTCCACCCATCTCTCCTCACCTGGTACTGGGGGGTCTGTGAGGAAGGGGCTGCTGCAGCTTTGGTTTACCTCCATTCGGCAAGAAGAGACAGGTTTAGCCTGAGGGTGAAACACCCTGGTCCCACCTCGAGGTGACCCCAGCCAGGGCTGGCCACCACAGCCAGGTCTCACTGCCCCAAACGCCAAAGCCCACAGAGCCTCCTGCACCCCTGCAGAGGGGCTGAATGGTGAATTTACTGAGTATGTTATTCCAGGCGAGACAACATCCATCCAGTGTATTTATTGAATTAAAGTTTTCCAGCTCGCCCTCTGAGTGTTAAAGGGAACAACAGCCATGCAGATCCACCCCATAACATGTACATATGTCTCCCAGCCAGCCCCACACAAGCACATGCAGACCCACACAGCCAAACCCACTCCGTGGTGCCATCACCTTCCCATCCCGGTAAGGCACTATCCCCTCCACCCCCTGAAAGATGTAGGACAGTGACTTCCAGACAACCCTTTCTGTCCTGCTTTCAGTTGTGAGCACCCTTTCCCCAGAGCTACTGTTCTTCTTCCATCAAAGGTTAAGTCCCTCCAT
The DNA here is from genome assembly GCA_020800305.1 of Porphyrio hochstetteri. Lineage (NCBI taxonomy): Eukaryota > Metazoa > Chordata > Aves > Gruiformes > Rallidae > Porphyrio > Porphyrio hochstetteri. The sequence continues at coordinate 9,880,006 of CM036908.1, read as the reverse complement.
TCAGCCCCTGTTTGTCTTTGTCCCCCAGTCGTTTGACGTGTTAGATGATAGCCCATGGTGTGTAAATAATGTATATACAGTGACAAAAGAATTCAGTATTGAGGTGTTTGAGATATGGAGCTGTAACAACTTCTAGTCATCCAGCATCTGTGATTTATGTGCCATTTTCTGTAAAGATATGAACAAGAATAAAACTAAATGGGAATACTGTGTATGAGTCTGGTCAACAATGTTCAAGGAAGGTGAATTCAACCAAAGCTGTGAGGAGGTTAAGTGTCAGACCATAGCCAGAGAGAGGTGGGAGCTCCAACGCAACACAGAGAGAGGCCTGCCCCTTCCTCCCCTCCTAGGCATGGAGAAGACAGAGCTCAGGTGCTGAGCTCCCTTCACAGAGAAAGCTGAAGGGGATCCAGTTGTACCTGGGGGAGAAGTTATGCATCATCACACACACCCTGGCATTAGAGAGCCGGGTAGACCTTTGGGTGGGCTCACCCCTTCTGCCAGGAGCAGGTTGTAGGGCCCAGCCAGCCTGAGGTGCCAAGATGGCAGCAGCTGGTGCAAGCGCAGTTGAGAGGGAAGGGCACTGGCAGGGATTTCCAGCAAGGCAAGCTCCAGTTTGAGAGTGTCCTGAGCTATCAGGGAAGGCGCTGAGATTTGCCCACCATGCTGAGGGCATCTGGAGAAGGCCTGATGGGAAAACATAATGTCTTACAGGGGAAAAATACTGACACGGAGCACACATGCATAGGAAGTGAGAAGCTTTGCTTGTGGAACAACAAGGCTCCTTGGGCTTGGCTTTGTGGAGGGGCTGTAAGCCCACAGGAATGCATTACTAGTCCTTTGTGGAGGGGCTGTAAGCCCATAGGACTGCATTTCTAGTCCTCACCTAGCTGTAGGGGTGGGAGATCTTGGTATGAGGAGATGGGCTTCAATGTTTCATGCTAAACCATCACCCTTTGCTCCACCATGGCCTTGTTGAGTGCTTCCAGTCCCTGGGTACAGACAGGTCGGAGCCCAGTCCAGCTTGCCAGAGCTGCAGTGGGGGGGCTGTGGGGAGCGAGGGGATGGGGATCAGTAGAGGGAGGTGGGAAGGAAGCAAGTGGGGATGAAGCAGAGGGGGTGAGGGACACCAGACAGCTCTGGGAGAGTAGGAGTGGGCTGGCAGTCTGTCCCAGACACCTCCTCCCCTGTGGAGAGCCCAGGCACCCACTGAACCTGGCTGCCATTCAAGAGCAGCGTCAGGACTCAGATTAGTATGAAGGTTATTTTCAGTCAAATATTTCTACAGCCCACCCCTTTCTCCTCCCTTAAAGGGATTGAATTTCTTTTTCCATGTAGTGCTCTGGAAGAGAGGAGGAGCAGAACAAGGGAGGGAGGGAGAAGGAGCTCCCAGGCTCCCTAGGCGGGGGAGCTGCTTTGTGTCCAGTCAGCCCAGGGCAATGTAGTCCCAGCTCCCACAGGGGCCAGTCTTGCCCAGACTGAGTGTCCTGAGCAGCTGTAAGGGCTCCAGGCACACATCCTCAGCGAGAGGCAGGCACCCTGTAATGATGGCCAGGCTGCTGGCCAGGGCTTGCTGCCCAAAAGCTCTTCCTCAGGCTCCCAGATGTCCCCCGGAGTCAGTCACTGCTCGAGCCTGGAGCCATGGACCCTTCAGTGCCTACATGCCTGAAGCCATCGCCTTCCCCGGACCCAAGGACCACCAGGGCTTGTACAAGGTGTCGGTGGAGCAGGGGGACACCTTCTGGGGAGCACTAGGAAGGAGCCGGCTCACTTGGATCACCCCCTTCCACTCTGTCCAGGACTGCGACCTGCGCCAGGGCAGGGTTTCCTGGTTCCTGGGTGGGCAGCTGAACGTGGCAGGTAAGGGAGACTGACATGGGAGTCCTCCAGGTGCCTGTGGGTGCCTCTCTGTGAAGGGCTTCGGTCTTGGGAGCAGATTGGAGGAGAATAGAGTTAAAGGGTTGGAGTGAGGGGTCCCTGAAAGGTCCAGCTGGCTGTACTGTGAGGGCACAGTTGGTCCTAAGGGAGCAACTGGAGGGGCTGCAGCTGGATCAGGGTGTGCTGGGAGCTGGGCTGCTCTCCCTCAGCCTCTGTGTGTGTTCAGCAGGCAGCGTGGCACTCAGTTATCCCTGCCTGGTGAAGGGAGTTTGTGTCTGAGGAAAGCAAAGTCCAGGAGGAATGAGGGGTACTGGAAGTCCCCCTTTGAGAGGCTCTTTGGTGGGGTGCAGCTACTTCCAGGGGAAGGCAGAGGGGCTGGTGAGACTGTCCTGCTTGCAGCACTGTTGGTCCCAGAGCTCAGAATACAAAACAGATGTCTCAGAAATCAGGTCTTATGTAGTCCTTTTGGGCAGGAGGTGAGGAGTTACTTGCCTTTGTCTCATTTTCTCCAGGAAAACTACAAATGGGCAGAAGAAAAAGGCATTTTGGTATGTTAACTGGGGCTGCTGCATCACCCCATGACCTCAGTAGTAGGTTTAAGGAAACCACAGAGTTGAACAAGGTTTCTGAGGAAGTTGCAGCTGCCAGCCATGCAGAAAACTTCTCTTGGAAGAATTACAGCCCAAGCCTCAGCCTGCTACGTCCCTGGAAAGCCAGGGACTGTGCACTCCAGGCCCTCCCTGTACACCCCAGAGGCAGCAGCATGGCTGTGCTGGTTGGAGTGATGGCTGAGTTAATGTTTGCCAGACCCACAGAGGGCACTGGGGATGTGACCTTCAAAGGGACTTGAGGCAGTTCTGCTCTGGACTGTGTTAGATTGCAATTAAGGGGGAAGCTGATAGTGGGGATCAGTAGATATTGGAGTTGTGAGGAGTGTAATGGGCTTGGGATGGTGCTAGTGGTCTGCCATCTGGTATCCACAAAGGCTGTTCCAGCACCAGGCTCACGCTGAGGCTCACACACAGACCTCCTAGTGCTGTCTTTCTGGGAGTAAAGAGGTTCTAAGAGTTGTTCTGGCAATGAGACTGGGTTGTCTTTTCCAGTGAATTGTCTGGACCGACATGTCCATGTAGCCCCAGACAAAGTGGCTTTAATCTGGGAGAAGGATGAGCCAGGAAAGGAGGTGCGGGTCACATACAGGTCAGTAATTACCCCTGAGCATATGTGAGAGATGTATTGCAGCATGCATGAACACTGCACGTGGCTGATGAGCATCATGTGAGGGGATGTAGCATCCCTTTGGACAGATAGTTCAACAGGATGGTGGCTCCTGGCTTGCCTGTGCTAACCTGTGACTTCAGCCTACCTCCTGATGAACCCTCCAGGTTCCACAGGGTCCCTATCCAGATGAGAAGGCAGATGCAAGCTCCTAATGACAGTGCTGCAAAGTTTGTAGGTAAGATCCCATGGGAACTTCCCATGTGTGCCTTCCCAGCAGGGCTCCTAGGCTCTAAACTTGCAGGTAAATGCTCTGCAAGAGAGGCCAGATTGACAGCCATGTGGAAAGCTGGCTTTAGAAGTCCCATGCTCATCTGCATGTCACCAACGCTGCTGGGGGCACTGTCTATCCAGACCCACTTGGTTGATCTGGGGACCCTCACTTCCCAGCCCAATTTACCTGCTCTTTGAGTCTCTGCTGCAGAATCCACTTAAATCCCTCTGCACAAAGAGAGAGTCCCTCTGTCTTCTCTGGTTCCAGACCTCACATGACAAACATGACCATCCTCCCCTTGACAATCTTCCTGCATAGAGAGGAGCCCTTCCCTGAAATGAGTCACTGGCAGCCAAGCCACAGTTTTGGGGAAGGATGTTTCTCAGGACACACCTCATTTTGCTCACTGCTTTCCTAGAGCTGTTCTTGCTGGTGGGCACAAGCTCTGAAGGACTTGACCTTCCTAGATTTAGTAGAGCATGAAGCCCTGTTTTCATGGAGGAACATACCTACCTTCTCAGGCATAGCCTCCAGCATTGCAGGGTACAGTCACTTGCTCATGAGAAATGTGCAGGTTGACATTGGAAAGCGAGCTGAGGTGGTGTGGGCTTGCTGAGCCACAGGAATTGCCAGTGGCCATTGCTAGCCCCATGAGTGTCGTGCTCCTCATGCTGGCTGGTGAGAGTATCAGGTTCTATTCAGAGGCCATTCTGATTTCAGAGGCTAAGGGGAGACCTTATCACCACCTACAACTACCTGAAGGGAGGTAGTAGAGAGGTGGGTGATGGTCTCTTCAGCCAGGTGACAGGTGATAGGACAAGGGGGAATGGCAAGAAGCTGCCCCAGGGCAGGGTTAGATTGGACATTAGAAAAAAATTTGTTACTGAAAGAGTTGTCAGGGCCTGGAACAGGCTGCCCAGGGAGGGGCTGTCACCTTCCCTGGATGTGTTCAAAAAAAGGGTAGATGAGGTACTTAGGGATATGGTTTAGCTTAGGATGAGAATGGTTGGACTTGATGATCTTCAAAGGTCTTTCCCAGCCTTGTGATTCTGTGATTGATTTCTTTTCCATAAATATTGCCCCATGTTAGTGACTGTCTTCTTTCCTTCACTGACATTTTACAGATCTCCCATGGACTTCCAGCAGAAGGGGGGAGGGAGGGGAGCTAGGTGGGTTGGGCTGTAAGCTGCATACCTGTGACTCTGAGGTTCCCCCATCTCCATGCGCGCAGGTAAGACCTGTGAGAAAGTCTGTAACTCTCCCATTCTTTCTCTGAGCAGGGAACTGCTGGAGCTGACCTGCCGCCTGGGAAACACCTTGAAACGGCAAGGGGTGAAACGGGGCGACAGGGTGACAATCTACATGCCCCCGTGCCCGCTGGCAGTGGCCAGCATGCTGGCCTGTGCCCGCATCGGGGCTGTGCACGCTGTGGTGTTCGCTGGGTTCAGTGCAGAGTCCCTGGCAGACAGGATCCGAGATGGTAAGGGCCAGGGGGTCACCAGGGCAGGACCTTCCTTTTGGGGACAGGGTTGAGCTTGTTTGTTCAGCAGCTGGGGGGCACAGGGCAAAGCTTTTCTGAGTCAGGCACCCTGAGCTATCTGGGATGGGGTGGGGGGTGTGGGAGAGCAGTTCTTGTCATGATATGTGGGCACAAAGCAGGGATTAGCATCTCAGGAAGTGGCATCTTTCAGCCCATGGGGTGGATTGGTTCTCTCCTTCATCCAAGAGACTGAAGGGCTGGGATAGAGTCTCCTTTGAGGGGATGTAACACAAGCAGGAATGAATGGGCAAAAACGATGCAGAGGGAGACAGAGGGAGAGGTCCAGGGCCATGATAGAGCCAGACTGTGGTGAGACCAGTAGAGAGGGACAGAGCTGCTCATGCTCTGCTTTTGCCTTCTGCAGCCCAGTCTGAGACAGTGATCACAGTGAACCAAGGGCTGAGAGGTGGCAAGGTTATTGAGCTAAAAAAGGTGGTGGAACAGGCTGTGAAGCAGTGCCCCAGCGTGAAACGGGTCCTGGTTTCCATGAGGACTGACAGCAAGGTTCCCATGACAGCCCTGGACGTGCCACTGGAGGAGGTGAGAGGCCATCTGGTCCTACTGCTGCTTTCTCTGGGTAATGTGTCCCCACTGGGAGCAGGGATGGAAGGTGGAGAGAGGGTACTGACTGGCCAGGACAGTTTTTCTGTCATTGACACAATGTGAAGACATTGTCCTGCAGCAGCAATAGCAGCTGGAGCTGCACACAAGTTTAGGAGACTCCCAGAAGCCATCAGAGAGGTAACTAACTGGTGGGTCTTCCCACAGCACCAGCCCTGTGCTGTCAGGGGCAGGCAGTGCAAACCAGGGCTTGTGGCAGGACGGACCAGGGACCAGACACACCCCACCCATGGGCTGACACGCTGTGACCACAGCCTTGGGCTGCCACTGCACTGCCACACACCACTCTGCTGTTGGACCTGGCACCCTCTGCCAGTGCTGCTGGCAGCTGGTGTCTGAGGAAGCAGGCAGTGACATTGCTCATGTACCTGTTGCTCACAGCATGCAGGATGGCCAAGCTGCCAGCCTGGAGCAGTTTCTGAAGAGGTGAGCCCCTGAGGTGCATCTCTGTTAGCTCCCTGAAGCTGCACAGGGGTCTCCCCACTTCTGCTCATCCCATCTGCAAGCAAACAGTGCTAGAAAGGCTTCCTGGAAGACTTCTGTCCTGGCCAGAGCAGTAACAGCATAAAAATAGCTGCCTCTTACTCAGCAGGTCTGCTCTGGCTGAGGAGAGCGTTTACCAGCTCAGCAAGGCAGAGGAGAGCTCAGGCTGGTGAGCAAGGGGAGCAGAGGTGTGGTGGGGGGAGCAGGGTGGCACAGGTGCATAGAGGGAAGGGGCTTGGGGAAGGGGCACACAAGCGGGTGTAGGGGTGGCACAGAGAAGCCTGTGAGACCCCAACAGAGAACTGCTGTGCTCTCTGCTGCAGGAAATGGTGAAGGAGGATGCATGCTGTGAGCCTGCTGCCATGGACAGTGAGGATATGTTGTTCCTTCTCTACACATCAGGCAGTACGGGCAAACCCAAGGGTTTGGTTCATTCCCAAGCTGGTTACTTGCTGTTTGCTGCTCTCACACACAAGGTAATGGATCCCAGCCACAGAGCACTCTGGAGCTGGCAGCTCCCAGGCAGCCCAGGGAATGGGTGTGCTGCCTTGTTGCACCATAAGCTCATCTTTATCCAGAGCCAAATCTCTGAGAAGCCATCCTATGGCATCAGTCCAGCAGAGCACGTCTGCCTACAGGTAGTGGGGCAGAGTAACATGCACCCTGGAGCAGGGCCTCCCAAACACACACTCCTACGAGCTACCATCTTGGCTTTCTTCTTTCTTTAGCTGCCCTATCCTAGACTGAATCATTGGGTGGGATGCTCAGCCTCTTAAAGGCAATTTCCTATTATTGGGTGAGCAGGAAGAAGCCAATTTGTACATAAAACCTCTGCCTTGCTTTCTCCAAATGTAACTACCCTAACTCAGGTGGGAGATTGAAGGCAGTGCCTCTGGGAGGGGCACATTTGAGGATATCTGCTAGCTGGTGAGTGCACTCAAGACAGAGGGCCTACACCTGAAGATTTTGGGTCACCTTTGGGAGGAGGAAAGCCTTTAATCCCCAGCATGCCCAGAGAAAACTAACAGAGCTGGATAAAAGAGCATCAAGCACAGTATGGATCTGCACTGGGCTGCAGGAAGAGTTGTGAGGGGTGTTTGCTAAGATGTTGTATGGAGTCCTCTGGAAGACAGAGTTTGTCTCTGAACAGCCCCTCAGGTTTGAATCTGTCTCTTTCTTTGTGTGAATGAAGTTCTGGTAGCACCTGAGACCATGGACTCTATGAGACACCTTGTCAGCTGGGGCTGCTGGAGGCTGGACCTCCTGGGGTGTGTGCAGGGGGTGTGTGGAAGCCCTCAGTATTCCTGTGACCTAAGCTGCCTGTACAGCTGTGCCTAGCATGATACATGACCCTCTGGAGACCATGAGAGCTGCTTTGTGGGAGCCAGGGCTGCCATCCCAGAATGGCAACAGAGGGAGCGAGCAGAATGTGCCTGCATTAGCACTCAGGAGCGCTGGAAACCGTGACAGGGGGCTGGCAGGCTCAGATCTCAGGCACGTGGGGCAGACTGACGCTACCCTAACTCATCACCTGGTTAAAAAGAGATGGAACAGGCAGGGAAAGTTTCCATTACAAGCACCCTGGAGCACTTGAGGCCCCAGAGTCCCCAGCAGGGAAAGATCCAGAACAGCAGTTGCCAGAGCAGAAGGCAAGCGATGGGCTTGTGGGCGCCCAGGCCCTGGGGAGCTTTGCTGAGTAGAGGAAATGAAGGAAGCTGGAAGGGTTGCTGCCAGTCTGATGGCACTCAGTTCTTGCCAGGGCAGGCATCGTTCCCTCATACTCCTTCCAGGCAAGGGTCTCCTGAGGAATGAACAGGGCAGCAGGAAGATGACTGCTTGTGCTTTCGCAAGGGGCAGAGGGCTGCACACACCCAGCTGAAGCTGAGAGGTGCCAAGTCCTGTAGGCAAGCTGGGGTGGCTCTGGGCCAAGGCATCTCACAATCCTTCTGCTTGCTGCCTCAGTGCTCCTACACCAGGTTCCTTGCTGACCTCAGAGTTTTCCCTCGTGTTTACTGTGTGTTTGGAGCCCAGCAGTGCCCTCTGTCACACTGCCTACAACTCCTCTCCTCCTGCACAGGTGCAGGGGGACCATCGTCACCCTGAAAGTTCTGCTGGTTTGATGCTACAGGATACTTGGATCAGCCTTGCCTAGACGTCAGCAGAAGGAAGGAAGGCTGTAGGTCTCTCTCCTCTGGAAGAGTAAATTTACAGAAAGAGTGGTGAGGTGCTGGAACAGGCTGCCCAGAGAGGGGGTGGATGCCCCATCCCTGGAAGTGTTCAAGGCCAGGTTGGATGGGGCCCTGGGCAACCTTGTGTAGATCCAGGCCTGAGGTTGGTGGCCCTGCCTGTGGCAGGGGGGTTGGAGCTCTGTGTTCCTTGGGGTCCCTTCCAACTCATACCATTCTATGATTCTATGATTTGGCTGTGGTTTTGGTTTGTTTGGGGGGGGGGGAGTTGTGTCTGTCTCCTCCTGCACCTTCATAAAGCACCTAATATTTTTAAAAATATTTTTCTGATGATGTTTTAAAAACTTCTCTGCAGGAAGGAAATGCCCCTCCCAGGGTGGTAGAAGACAGAAGGATGCAATAACGTTAGATCTGAGAGAGGGTACTAAGCTCCTGGTTGTCCCCCTTGCCAGGAGAGCAGGCCCAGGCTGTGCCCCTCACTGCCTCTCCTCTCTTGCACAGTACGTGTTTGACTACCAGGACAGGGACATCTTTGGCTGCGTGGCAGACATCGGCTGGATCACGGGGCACACCTATGCAGTCTATGGTCCCCTCTGCAATGGTGGCACCACAGTTCTCTTTGAGAGCACTCCCGTTCATCCTAACCCTGGTGAGTGAGAAGGTTTCTCAGGGGAGCTGGGACATGCCACAGCCACCCTGCGAGACCCTGAGCAGGCAGCGAGCTGGCAGCCTGGGCCAGGACACAGGCAGCGATGGTTCCGCTGCTGCAGGAGCAGAGCCTGGGCTGTGCCCAGTGCAGAGCTGTGAAGGGAAGAGTCTTTTCCTCTGATTAGGAAGGTGCTGCTTCTTCTCCTGAGGTGAAGCTGTTTTGCAACGTGCCTCCTTGCAACAGGGCAAGTAGTAGATCTATGTGATGTAGAGGAAAAGGGGCCGCTGCTGCTCCTGGACTGTTGTAGTCCTTCCCAGTGTAGGATTAGCTTGGCTGAGAGTCCAGGCACTGCTAGGGAGCCCTTGCTCTCACCTCCTCTCCCTCTGTCTTGGTCCCAGGCTGGGAGGACCTGTGTTGATGGTTACTGGCCCTTATTTCCATTCCAGGCCGCTACTGGGAAACAGTGGAGAGGTTAAAAATTAACCAGTTCTATGGGGCACCCACTGCCATCCGCCTGCTCCTGAGATACGGCGACGGATGGGTGAAGAAGTATGACCGCTCCTCTCTCAAAGTCCTCGGCTCAGGTAGCTGCTAATGGCATGGGCTGGAGCAACAAATCCTTGTGCATCAGGCTGTGCCTCTTCCCACAAATACCAGTATCGTTGTGAGACAGTGTTGGGATGAAGTTTAACAAGGCCAAGTGCAGAGTGCTGCACATGGGACATAAAAACACCATGCAGCGCTACAGGCTTGGGGGAGACTGGCTGGAGAGCTGTCAGGCAGAGAAGGACCTGGGGGTGTTGGGTGACTGCAGGCTGAATATGAGTCAGCAGTGTGCCCAGGCGGCCAAGAAGGCCAATGGCATCTTGGCTTGTATCAAAACCAGTGTGGCCAGTAGGTCTAGGGAGGTGATTGTGCCCCTGTACTCGGCATTGGTGAGGCCACACCTCGAGTGCTGTGTCCGGTTCTGGGCTCCTCACCATAAGAAGGACATGGAGGTCCTGGAGCGAGTCCAGAGAAGGGCAACCAGGCTGGGGAAGGGGCTGGAGGGCAAATCCTATGAGGAGCGGCTGAGGGAGCTGGGGCTGTTTAGCCTGGAGGAGGCTGAGGGGAGACCTTATCACCACCTACAACTACCTGAAGGGAGGTTGTAGAGAGATAGGTGATGGTCTCTTCAGCTAGGTGACAGGTGATAGGACAAGGGGAAATGGCAAGAAGCTGCCCCAGGGCAGGGTTAGATTGGACATTAGAAAAAAATTTGTTACTGAAAGAGTTGTGGGGGCCTGGAACAGGCTGCCCAGGGAGGGGCTGAGTCACCTTCCCTGGATGTGTTCAGAAAAAGGGTAGATGAGGTACTTAGGGATATGGTTTAGCTTAGGATAAGGATGGTTGGACTTGATGATCTTCAAAGGTCTTTTCCAACCTTGTGATTCTGTTTGAGAGTAGCTCTGCGAGCAGGCCCTGGGATCCCATGTCTTTGACCCGATCTTTCAGCTCTCCCCCCTTGTCTTTCCCCTTGCAGTGGGGGAACCCATCAACAAGGAGGCGTGGGAGTGGTACTTCCATGTGGTCGGAGAGACACGGTGCCCAGTAGTGGACACGTGGTGGCAAACTGGTGAGATGTGTACAACCCCTTGCCCCAGCTCCTGCTTTCCCAGGCTTTAGAAGTGACCTGCTGCTTTGCTAGCCCAGTGGGAAGGGATGATACTGACATTCTTGTATGACCATTGCCGTAAGTGGCCACAGGCACCAAAACATGACAAGAGAGAAATGGCCTTTAAAGCTAATCCAGAGAAACACAAGAGAGGGGGTGGCAGGGCACAGATCTCTGCTGAACTAAATGAGTGGGATCATCCTTCTGCAAAGAGCCTTTGCCAGCTCTCTGGCAAACCCAGCCCAGCCCATCGTCCAGCAGGGTGCAGTGAGGGCCAGGAGAAAGGCCACTGGCCAAGCAGTGCTACCTGGCTGTCCTCCTGTCTCTGACTTTGATGAGCATTATAGTTTCTTTTGCTTCAGAAACAGGAGGCATCTGTATCTCACCCCGTCCTTCTAATCCCGGAGCTGAAATCCTTCCAGGCATGGCTATGAGACCCTTTTTTGGGATCAACCCCTCCATCCTGGATGACAAGGTACATTTATAGCCTGCACCCCAAGTACTGGCTCAGCCCACTTTCCCCCAGGTGCTTGCAGTGTGTACTTGCTGGTGGGACTGGAGAGCTGTACTCAAGTCCTTCCTGCTCTCCTCTGCTAGGTGCAGCTTTACTGGAAAGGAGCCAAGTGAAGCTGTTCTTCCAGTTAGCACAGGAGTTGAGCAGACAAGACAGGCTGTGCTTGGGCTCCCTGGCACATGTCTTTCCAAAGTGCCCCCTGGGCAGGGACAGCCAGCCTCCCTGGAGGGGCCCCACCACAATAGGCAGCTGGTTGCAGACATCAGCTGGGAGAGACTGAGCCTGTTGCATTGGAGCTGGGGGCAGAGGAGTCTCCTCACTGCCTTCCCTGGCATTTCCATCACAGGGTTGTTAAACACCCCAAGTACCCTCAGCCACGGTCACTCAAAGGTACTATTTTACAGGGAAACATCCTGCTGGAAAACAACATCTCTGGAGCCCTTTGCATCTCACAAGCCTGGCCAGGTATGGCACGAACCATTTACAACGACCACAAGAGATTTCTGGAAACCTATCTGACTCCCTATCCAGGTAAGGGAAACGTGTGGCAGGTCACTGCAGAGGTGTTTGGTTGGGTCTGCCTGCTGGCTTTCTGCATGGGGGCAGGACTCAGGAGAGCTGGTACCACTGCTTCATTCTTCCACAGACCCTTCAGAGTGCTGGAGCCCTTCACGTCCCTGTGCCCAATACCTCAGCACTGCCCTGGGAATGGATCTCTCTCACCCACTTTTCCCTGGGGATTGTATGCAGTTTTAGGGCAGTGGATTTGTCCTCCTGCCCTCAGTCTCCTCAAGCACAGATGCATCTCATGGTGCATCTCTTACAAACCCTGTTGGATTCTGTCACTCATCCAGAGGCACTGAGCAAGCCCAAGAGCGTGTGTGTCTTCACATGAAGCAAAGGGGAGAAGCAGCAGGACCACAGGCCCCTGCACTGGAGCAAAGCTCTCCCAGCTTGTGATGAGGCAGGCTGGGCATCAGCCAGCAGATGCTGAGAGAGCAGGTACCACCAGAGGCAGAAGGCAAACAAGGGAAGTAGGGACCTTCACCCTGAGCGGTTGAGGAAGGAGCAGAGTACATGAGGGGGTGAGAGGAGAGCACAGCTGGCAAGCAGCTCACATGCTCCCTGCAGCAAGTAACCACGGCATGGCTCTGGCCCCTGCAGGGTTTTTCTTCACCGGGGATGGTGTGTACCGTACCAGTGAGGGCTACTATCAGCTGACAGGACGGCTGGATGACGTCATTAACGTCAGTGGACACCGGCTGGGCACTGCGGAGGTGGAGGATGTTGTGGTAAGAGGTGTGGGTGGGAGGTGACGCCATCCAAGGGGACAGCAAAGACACACTGGTCTCTGAAATACCCAAACAGACACATGCTGCTGCTGTAGCAGCAGGGAAGAGTGCTGGACCCACAGCCTGTCTGTGGGAATAGCTTCCCACCCTCTCCCATTCCGGCTCTGCCACAAGGGAGGGACAAAGACTGCTGAGGATGATGCTGTATTTGGTGAATTCCAAAGCAGCAGCCAGGCACATTAAGGAGCATCTGTGGGACAGGAAAGACTGTGGGACCTGGAGGAGCAACCTGGAGGCACAGAACAGGGTCTAGAAAGTACAAGCTTAAAGCAGCCAGGGGCGAGGGCGAAGACTTGTGTTTGCAGACTGACCTGCTGGGGCAAGAAGCAAAGAGGGCAGAGGCCATCCATGGCCCTTCCTTATCTCTCTGTATTACCGCAGGCTGCAGCAGCCAGGCAGGGTCAGGGCAGCTCCCAGGTGGCAGCCAGCCTGCCAAAAGCACCGAGCCAAACCTCAGCCCTGTTCTCTTCCAGAATCACCACGTGGCAGTGGCGGAGTCTGCTGTCATCGGCTACCCACACGAGATAAAAGGGGAAGGTAAGATGCTCTCCTGCCCCTGAGATGGCTCTCCTGGGTCTATGCACTGCAGTGGGAAGTGGCACTGTCACACTGACCCCTGGTAGCAACTGTGCCAATGCCACACAGCGTGTTAGTGGGGATCTCAGCACAACCATCACAACCTACACCTGAGACCAGCTGGGCTTTGCATAAGGTGGCAGCAGTAGCACCACGTCCAAAAACCACTTACGGCTCAGGCTCCCGAGGCTACTAGCAGAGAGGGACCTCTCCTGGCACTAGGTCCAGGCAGGCCCTCAGGACCGTGCTGAGTAACCTGGGGGTCCTTCTGCCAGGAGTCTACACCTTTGTTGTACTGAAGAAGGACAGTGGCTACACACAGGAGCGTCTCGCTGCCGAGCTACGGGAGCTGATCTCAGAGAAGATCGCTAAGTATGCAGCTCCAGAGCACGTTCAGGTAGCGTGTGCAGGCTGGTCTAACACCCACCCCACCCTGCAGCCTGGCCAAGCCTTTTCTCTCAGTCTCAGGTGGTCTTCTCCCTGCCACAGGTCACACACCGGCTGCCCAAGACACGCTCAGGGAAGATCATGCGTCGGGTGCTAAGGAAGATTGTGGAGGACAAGGCCAATGAGCTCGGGGACCTCACAACCCTGGATGACCATGAAGCTGTGCAGCAGATCATAGAGGGACGCAAGCGCCTGCTGGAGGGGCAGAGGAGCTGCTAGCTTGGCTCTGCCAGCAGCCACCTCCTGCTCCTCCACTGCAGCACCAGGGCCACCTCTAGAATTCTCACCAAGCAGCTGGTGCCCAGGATGTACTCAAGACACCATACCTCCACTGCAGTCTGAGTGACCCCTCAAAAACCTGCCTGCATATGCCTGTGGGTGGCAGGAGGTAGAACATGACTGACCATGGGCAGGACAGCAAGGGAAGATGAGCTCTATTTCCCCCCACCCCCTAAAAGCAGAAGGCCAAAAACCCTCCTTGGAGTTCCTTGTGCCTTGCAGCAGCTGTGGAGGTAGCGGCAAGGCAGGATAAGTATATTACTCCTATCCCTGCTCCTCTCTTCAGCAACAGCTTAGCCCAGAACCATTGCCAACATACACACATCTCCTCCAAAGGAAACCCCAGAAGCAAAAAATGCACTAGCCTGGTTAACAAATTCTGACTCTTCTGCATAAATGTTATTGGAAAACAGCACCCAGATTTTAATACAAAAATGTTCCTTTGATCTGTAACCCTGAGTCACCAGGAAAGCAGAGACATACCCATTCTCTGTGCCAGCATTCTCCTCCCCTTACAGTGCACCCCTTGATTCCTGCTGGGGAGCACAACCCTCAACAGAGCCACAGGTACAGAAGTCTGTTCTGCAGAGCTGTGCATCAAGGAGATGGTCTCTTCAGCCAGATGACAGGTGATAGGACAAGGGGAAATGGCAAGAAGCTGCCTCAGGGCAGGGTTAATTTGGACATTAGAAAAAAATCTGTTACTGAAAGAGTTGTGGGGGCCTGGAACAGGCTGCCCAGGGAGGGGCTGAGTCACCTTCCCTGGATGTGTTCAAAAAAAAGGGTAGATGAGGTACTTAGGGATATGGTTTAGTTTAGGATGCAAATGGTTGGATCCTCAGAGGTCTTTTCCAACCTTGTGATTCTGTGATTCTGAGATAGAGGTCCCAGTGAGCACAGAGGGCAGAGCAGGAGACTGCATCCTAGCCTCACACCACTGCATCCTGGACAAATGGAGCTTCCTCTGGCTGTTGCTTCTACAGGCCTCATGGAGCAGCATCTTCTCTTTGGGGAGCCTAACAGCTCAGTCTCCTTCCCCATGAGAGGGAGGAGAAAGGGGGCTGGGAGAAGGATGGCACAGACATGGCTCCCAGTAGAACTTTGCATCTTGAGTTCAGATGTGGCTTTGTGTGCACCAGTGAAATCCAGTGAACTGGTCTTTCACTGGATGAATCCCTTTCTTGACAGCTGCTGGCTTGGCAGCTCTGTGGCTGCTATTCAGAACTCTCCCACGTGTGCACAGGTTCTACAGCTGGCCAGACAAGGGCACATTCTTCAGCATCCTTCCCCAGCTGGGGGCCGCTTCATCTTCTCGCATCGAGTGAGCTCCCACCTTCCTTCTCCATGAAGCTTCAAAATCCAGCTGTGGAACTGCAATTCAATAAGAGAACCACTGAGGGATGTCTCTGTGAGGGCATGTCCTCCCACAGCGAGGCTCTCCAGCCTCAGTCACTACCCTCTGCTTGCCAGGGACCCTCTGTATCTCCCCTGGCTTGCCACCACCAAGGAGCCACGAAGCTCTGTCTCCCCATCTCACCTTTTCCAGGCTGGCCCTGTGTCCTACGCTGATCAGTGTCATGCCCAGCTGAAGGCAGACACGGTACAGTTCTTGCTCCACCTCTTCTGTCAGGGCACTGGTGGCTTCATCTAGCACTAAGAGAAAAGTCGTAAGCCCCACAAATCCTCTCCCAACCAGTCATCCCCCCTCTAGGCAAAAGAGCAGCATCTGCTGAGTACATTTCACTTATTAACCAGAGTTCACCAAGAGCATCTGCAAAAGGCAAGGGAGGAGAAGCTCAAGGACTCTGATTTCCCTCTGCAACAGCCAGTGTCAGTCAACTAGGATTGCTGCCCTTCCCCAAAAAGGCCTCAAATCCACCCAAACTGCACCATCCATCTCTTTCCTTTCACTCAACAGCTGCTAGCCACTGCCTTGTCCCCAGTGCTGTTAAAGCCAAGAGACAACATTCTCAAGGCAGGTTATGTGTCAGAGCACCAGGCTGAGCAGCAGCCAGTACACCCCTCTGGTCTATTACCGCTACCTGGAGCATCCAGAGGCACCTTCCTGTCAGTTAAGGGGAAATAGTACAGTTCTAGGACAGATAAATTCAATTTGCTTTACGTGATCTCTACAGCTTTTAGTTTGCAAACCACAGGCTCCTTCTGCCCAGACAGCACCAAGCTGTGCAGCAGGGTTCAGGGAAAGAGAAGTACTTACATGTGGCTACTTGCTCCCAACCCTGGGTCTGGTCACCCCCACCCACCCTGGACCTTGTGATAAGTCCTCCAACAGCCCCACCTCCCCCCATCAGCCACTAGCAATCTAGGTGTGCAAAGGAATTAGCCCCATCTGCTAATGGGAGCTGCTTTTGTGATGTGTCTGGACAGTTTCTCCCACTGCTCCCAGTCTTTTTTGCTGAGTTACAGTTAAATTTCCCACATTGCTTTCACAGCCCTACAGATGTTCACAAGCTTCAGATATGGAAGCTGTCACCATGCACGCTTCCTTACATGGCACCTGATGAGTATGCTGAGAGGGGGCTTCTTCAGGTGCCACTGGACTTGGACCTGGACCATGAACACCAATCCTTAGTTCTCCAAGAAGAGAATGCCTTATACACAGCTCCTTGATTTACCACCCTCCACTTTGATAATGAAATGTTCTCACACCTGAATCCTCTGCGTGCCACGCTGCTAAAATAATGGCCAAGACAAAGCATTCCATGAGTTGTCTCTGTACCAGCTTTTCTTTATACCAAAGGTTGAGCCTTTTGCTTCCCCCCACCCCTCTGCCTTCCTTTCACAGCCACTCACTCACCCGCATATTTTGGCTGGAGGTAGAAGAGCCGTGCAAACGAGAGCCTCTGCATCTCCCCTGGGGACAGGATGTCATACCTGCAGCAGGGTTGAGATTCAAAATCTCCCTCAGCAAAGAGCTCATGTGCTGAAGAGCTTATGCTTGCTGATATGGGACTCTCCAGCAGCCAACTGCCCCTGTGTGTCCCCATCCCCGTGCTCCCCTCCACACTGGGATTGCCTCTGTGCCCCTGTGCACAGCCAGCTAGCAGCATGGCTGGGGACTGCTGCCACTGATGCTTGGGGTGTGGGGGCTTGCCCACCTCCCACAGGACACAGATGTTTCTAAGTCCAGCAGCAATGTGCATCTGCTGAGAAGCGCTCACCGCCCAGAGGGATCACCCACAGTCACACAGATGGCAGCTCCCTTACCAGTTCCAGTCCACCGGCTCGTCCAGTCCTCCAGCCCTGGCCAGCAAGTCAGTCTGCAGAGAGCACAGCAGGCTTGTGAACACAGCCCCAACACCGACAGCCCACAGCTCACCCACCCCCCTCCTGCTGCTCTCTCTTTCCCTGCCTGAGCCACAGTTGCTCCATATCTCTCCTCTGCCTGTCCCAGCTGCAGACCATGTCCCCACGTGTCCAGCACAGTCACACTGTGCTGCCACAAAACCACATCCCTTCTTCCCTCGCTGGCAGAGCGCCAGGAAAGCAGGCAGCAGCACTACTGGGGACTCACCAGGCCAGCCAGCTCAAGGAATCGCATGATTCTCTCATCATCTGCAGACCCTAGGGCAGAAAGCAGTAAAGCATAAGCAGAGGCAACCTGTGCTGAGGCCACAGCTGCAAGGACAAGTTGGTGGGGCAGGAGGAGAGGGCTGGAGGATGTTTTGAGGTCTAGTGTAGCCAACTTGAACACTTAACGGTATCAGGCTCTGAGCTTTGGCACAGAGAGCTCCCAAAGATGGGCCTTCCTTAAAAAGGCTAACCATGCCTGTCAGTGGCGTGCCAGGAGGTGGCTGAGACCTGGCTCAGTCCACAGTCACAGAGGGACACAACCAGCACACAGGGATCCAGGCTTCAGTTGCCAAGGCCCTGCCCACAGCTGCTCTCTTCTGGCTTACTGCCCACTGTACGCTGCAGGTGGTGGAGTCATGGGAGCTCAGGTAGCAGCAAGCAAAAGGATCCTCTGTGGGATGGGAAAAACCTCAGGGGAACTCTCTGTGGAGAAGAGCACACAATTGAGTAGGTACAGTCAGTAGCCAGGATCTGATCAGAAGTCCGTGCATCTGCCACGGACCTCTCTGAAGCTGCTGAAGAGCCACAACAGTAGCTGATGGCTGCAGCCACTCAGAAACATAAGCTTGGATAGCTGTAGCTGCAGCAGACCACATCTGGTCTGGCTTGGGAAGAGGACAGGGGAAGGGATCCATCTAGTCTGACCTCAACAGCACACAATGCCCTGGGACATCGTATGAAAGAGAGGAACAGTGTAAGATGGGGTGGATGGAAAATGAGATTAAGGCAAACATGGCAGGCTGTACCAGACAGAGCAGATGTATACCAACAGCAAGGGGCCTCAACAGAAATCACCTGTCTAGCACAACATCCAGAGCAGAGCCAGCCTGTCCTCATCACATCAAGAGAATACATTCTTATCAAGGGAACATGTTCCCTCCCAAAAGTGAGGGAACACACAGCTGACCTTAACCTACACCAAGGCCAATCTTCCAGGGAAAAGCAGAGAGCAACAAAGCAAAATGGATTCCTGATGGGGCATGGTAGGGGTGCAAGACAGGGAGCTGACACCACAGGCTTGGCTAATTGCTCTAATGAATTTCCACATACCTGAAACTGGATAGATCTCCTTCAGGGGATAGATCACCTGTTCAACAGAGCAAAAGAAGCCACGTCAGAGGGAACAGGACACAGTCCATCAGAGACACGATGGCAGTGGCATGAACTCAAGCACCAGGGAAGGAGCAGACACAGGCATCCTCCCTCTTGCAGGTCTTTCCTCAGCATGCAGCTTTGCAGGGCAAAACCACAGCTGGGAGAACAGCTGGGGCCAGAGCAGAGGCAGCCCCTGGGCTCACCTGCTCACGCAGGCTTCCATCGGTGAAGAAGGGCCGCTGCGGCAGGAACACCACTCCCCGGGGGCCAAAGCAGGTCAACAGCTTGATGCTCCCTGCAGAGAGACACACTCGTGCCAAGCCTGCAGTGCCAGCCAGCAACTCCCCACCCACCCCCCTCTTGCAGCCCTGCCCCACAAATTAGCCAACAAATTCCAGAGAAGGTATGTTTGCAACACAGGGCAAAGCAATGAGAGCCAGAGCAGAGTAGGAGATAGAGAGAGGTGGCACCAATGTGACACCATCACAAGATGGCACTGGCCTCACAACACCACACTGCCACCTTCCAGACTCAGGGCAGGCCTAGTTGAGAAAGAGAAGGCTGTGGTGAGCAGCCATCCTTACCCCGCGTGCTCTCCCAGAGTCCTGCCAGGACCCTCAGGAGAGATGTCTTCCCTGTGCCAGTGTTCCCCACAATCAGCACACTGTTTCCTTGTGAGATCCTGAGACTCAGGTCCTTGATGAGCAGCTTGCCAGAGGATGGTACGGAAAGCGTCACTCGCTCCAGGAGGAAAGCTGTATCCCTTGGCACTGGGTCGTCCCCAGAATGGCTGCTGGGCCACCACCAGAACAAAGGAGGAGAGAGCTGGGGGTAAGCAATCACACCCAGACTGGCAAGGATCCCACCTCAGACCTCCTGTGCCTCTTTGACAGCAGCCCAGCCCCATGCACCCCAGGAATGACAAATCACAGCAAAAACTGCCTTTGCCAACCAACTGCATTCACAGAATCATAAGGGTTGGAAGGCACCTTGAGAGATCATCGTGTCCAACACACTGACACCAAAGGTCACTTCCCTCCCATGACAACCCCCTCATTGACACATGAGCTGCAAGCCAGCCAGTTGGCTGAGGGGAGACTCACCCATCCAAATCCCAGCTGGCTTTGGTTTCCAAATAGTTATCAGGTTTTTTTCTGCCAAGGCTTAGCAAGGTCTCCTGCAGTTCACCAATCCTAGACAAACAAGAGCTTGCATGAATGCCAGGGACCACTTCAGCTGCCTCCTTACAATACTCAAACCTGTCTGTGCTTGCTCACAAGCAACTCTCTTATTTATTTAGTACAGACCTGGGCAGAGTCTTGTCCTGTACTGCCCACCTGCAGAGAAGCTCACCTGTGTGTATAGCCAGCTACATCAGTCACAGTGCTGGAGAGATCTATGAGCTGGCTGAAGCAGCCGATGAGGTAGATGGAAACAAAAGCATTCTAGGGAGAAATCACACGCCAGAGCAAGGGTCAGCACTGAGCTGGGATGCTGACCCTCCCTCCATGGTTGCAAGAAGGCAACCAAGGACACTTGGCCACTTCTGTAGTCCCAGCAAGATGAAAAAGGGGTGGAGAAGTCACTCAGGGTGGTGGGAGTGAAGGAGAAGTTGCCTGTATTTGAATGGAGCAGGGCTTCCCTGCTCAGTACAGCAGTTTTTGCCATGTGGACACATCTCCTGCCACCCAGGGATGGTGTTTGCAGAGTGACCCCATCTAAGTCATGCAGATCTACATCACCAGCCCTGCCCTGGCACTGTACATGGCTCAGAGCAGGGTGTCTCAGCCTGGAGTGCCCACTTAGCTGCATTCTCTACCACAAGCCAGTTTTGAGTATCTGGGAACAAGTCAGGTCAGGAAGCCAAATGCAAGCCAGCTCACCTTGCAGGTGGCCAGGGTCACTGCAAGCAGCAGCCCAGGGTGTAACCCAGACCCACAGCACTGCGCAGACCCAATCCCCACCCACACTGCTGAAAGCCAGAGGCTTTCTGACCTCTCGTTTTTTGTTTTCTTTTGGATGCAGAGATCTGAGCTAGGAAACACTTACACAGATGTGTCCTTGATAGCTGTCACCCCCAGGTTAATCATACACCAGCTGGCTTCAAGCTCCCATTTCCATGCCACCACATGCAGGGGCAGTCTAACCTGAAGGTCAGTTGCTGCAGCCCAATGCCACCAGCCTATACAAAACCTCCATCCTCAGTGCCCACTTACCCTCCACAGTGGGGTCTGGGAGATCACCCTTAGCTCACCTTGCTGACAAGGGCGCTGAGCTCTGTTGGACTCAGGTCACCGTAGACCCCAGAGAAGATGGGAATGGCAATGACCACGTAGCTCAGGATGCTGCCCAGGTAATCAAAGGTGTTGATCCCAACTGGGCAGAAGCACAGTGAGAGAAGACAGTGAGTTAGGGTGGGAACCTCTCTTCCAGCCAGGCTCAAGTGCAGACCATGAATCCAGTCAGAGGAAGACCCATGGTCCTTCATGAGACACTGGAGCAGAAACACCCATTCTGAACAAGTACCAGAGTGCAAAGAGGACTTTTGGGCAGGCCCCCGAGCAAAGAAACATCATCCAAGCACGCAGCTCAGAAACCATCACAAAGCCAAAGCCACTTTGCCAGCTTGTTTCTACACTTCAGGGGCCTGGCTGACCCACAACAGGAGGGAAGGCAAAAACGAAGCTCTGGGCTGAGATGGTTGGCTGTACAGTCTGTCCTGGACCACAGCCCAGGCAAAAAGACCTGACTCCTAACTCCCACAGAGACACCTGCATCCAGGGCTTTCCCTCCTTTACATTTCTCAGAAGCTTGCTATGCTGGTGAGATAAGAGTTGTCTTGATAGTGGTCATTCAATGCCCAAACCCAGTGACAATGGCAGAAGGGAGATTTTCAGGGAACAACTATGCTCAAGGAACAGACTCCTCTATGGGAAAGATGTTTCCACAGCTCCCAGCAACACACAGTCTTCTTCTACAAAGCTTAAGCCCTTTCCTCTCTTCCTGGCCACTGAACACCTGCCCCACAGAAAACACAGAATCCTGCAGATTCCCATTCTGGGGCTTGTGTTCTGTGACTTAGCTGGGTCCTTCACAGCTTTTCTCTCAGGGAGGCTTTTGCACTACAGGATTCCCATTCAGGGCTGCAGGAGGCACCCTCTGCTCACCTTAAGGGCTTTCACGTGCCAGTACAAAAGCCCAGCACCACTATTCTAGCAGTAGGGTTCCCAAGCCTGTGGGCAACCACACTGGGGCCACCACATACCCCACTTCACCCCCCTAAAGTCCCCACTCACTGTATAGCCACAGCTCCTTGCCTATCAGCTCCCTCTGGGTCTGCAGCAGGCTCCGGAGCCTCCGGTCCGTCCGCATGTGCTCCACTCGCCCAGCCCTGGAAAACAAAATCACAACGTGCCACAGACATCCCAGGAGCACTGCAATGAGCTCAAAGCACCAGCCTTGGGACTGAGGCTTGGAAAGGGTCTGGCACCTCAGCCTCCAAACAACAAGCTCTTTGTTGAGCAGGAACCAAACAGCCAAGAGTGCCTTCCTGAAGAGCTTCACCAGGAAAGCTTCGCTGCCAACAGGGCAGGTGAGCCCAGACCCAGAGCCCCCCTTCCCCAGGGGTATCTCTGAGGGCACCAGAGGGTTGCCCACTACCCAAAGCTAGCAGTGATGCTCCCACGAACAGGCTGAGCCAGTAGCAAGGAGGTGCATCTTAGCTCCCAAACACCACCACCTTCAGCAAGTGTGGCAGCTCCTTCTGCTCCTTCGCAAGGGCAGGGCTGCCCTCAGGTGGCAAAATGCAGAGAGAGCTCCACATCTCGCTCCAGGCTCCCACCCACCGCGGCTGACATTGCCCCAGGCACCCAACACACCCCTGTGCCCAGCACACACCCTGCACTCCCACCACGGTCCACACAATGGGGGTGTCACTAGTGCCCGAGCAGATCGGGCCAGGCACTGCATGAATAAACACAACCTAAGATTTCTGAAGAGCCTCAGTTCTAAAGAATCTTGTTCTTAGAAAAATAGGTTTTCTCCCCCAGAAATAGATCTGGTTAGTATTCAGTTGGGCATCGCTACCCTACAGCCCATCTGGGGTGACTGTGGAGCTGCAATCTTTGCTGCTGAGCATTTGGAAAGGACAAAACCTTGGACACAAGGAGTTAAGAGTGAAGAAGGCTCTGGGGACCAGAGCTATTATTTCTTTTGCAGATGAGGAGAGATTGCTGTATTGGTTTTGGCTTTTCCTCCTATTCAGTTCACTTCTAAAACAAGTTTGCCAAAGGCTTAGGAAACAAAAAAATGTAAAAAACCAACAGTGCTCAGGTCTTGTTTCTTCCTTTACCAAAACATTGGTTAGGTGAGTGCAAGAGGACAAAATCTAACAGCTTCTACAAGCTAGAGAAGTCTGGCAACCAAACCCAGCCACTTGCCTCATACACCTTCTTTTGCAGGACTGCCCCCTCACCCCCCTTTTAAAAAAATCCTTTGTTTTTAGTTAAGAGTCCTACTATGAATATGCCTGGCTTTGTGCAATACAATTAAATTCTAGCTTCCCACCAAGTGAAGCTTTCCTCCTGATGAGCTGTACTGAAGTAACACACTCCATTTTCTGGTATAAGAAACCACTTTCCATTTTCTACTTAGTAACAGAATGAAAAACTTCAAAGTTGTGAGGAAAAATACTGCAGCTTAAATAAGGGCATGTAATTAGAGCATCTTCCCCATTAAGAGAAATCATCATCAACCAACAGCAGACAACCAGTCCCCAAAGCAGCAACTCAAACTTGCCAATGCAAACCAAGATTGATTTCAGTGATTTTAAAATCAAAGTTTCATGCCTGTCAATATAAATCTTTATGAAATTGGTGCTTTTTAATCAACCCACTTTGGGGACAGCACCACACCACTTGAAATTCTCAGTCATTACAGCATGAAGGAGCCAAATACAGATCACAGGCAGGGAAGGCCAGAAACAGGATGGCTGCTGCTTGCCTAAATTCCTGGGAAAAGTGTGATTTTACAACACACAGGGCAAAGGCAGACATGTGACAAGTGACTAGCAATGACCTCCTGACACCAATCAGGCACCCCAACACAAGCTACAGTAAAATCATGGCCCTTTTCCTGGGTGCTAGCCATTCCTGTGAAACATCTTAAATGCTCCAACAGCAGCTCAACAGACTTCAGGGTGTCACCAAGCTGGGAGGTGCCACCAGGCTCCCAGCTGCATACCCAGCTCTGGGGTAAATGGCACTGAGCAAATTTAGAGAGCAGCAGTACAGTGTTGGGAGGGTCAGGGCACAGGCTGACCCAGAGGAACAAGCAGAGATAAGGAAAGCCAGGCAACAGCTAGCATGCCCACAGAAGACACAGGTTAGTGGCAGCAGGATGGGGCCAGAAGCAACCTGCAACAAACCCCCCAAGGGAACATCCTGACAAGATGCAATGAGACCTTGAGTGATCTTCCTGGCAAAACATCAGCAACGGTCTCTAAAGCCAGCACTGAATCTGCAACGGGCCTCTGGGGATGTCAGAAGGGAGGCAGAGAAAAAATAGCTGTCTGCTGCTGCTGTGGAGCATTTCTGATGGGCAGAATGCAAAGGAGGACAGTGTCAGGGCAGCAGGATGTTGCAGCGGGACAGAGAGGACAGAAAGGTTCAGCTGCAACAACAAGACCTGGGTGCCTCTAAGCTACATGAATACAACAAGGATGCCATATGCTGGGAGGATCCTTATGAGGACATAAAGAAAGGAAAGGTAGGTACTCACCTGTAGAAAGCAGCTGGTTCTGCATTGACACGAATCTGCATGTGCTTGAACCTGGACAACCCCAGAAAAACCCATCATCAGGATTGTGCACAAAAGCCCAGTGAATTATGTAGCCAACATCCTTGTTAGAAGAAACTTGTCTGACATCTGTCAGAGCACTGATCTGAGGCATCTCTTGACAGAAGTACCCAGTAGTCTCAAAGAGGCACAGGAGAGCAAGGCTTAGCACAGGGTGACATCATTCTGCACCAGCTGGGTACCACTCTCTGAGCACATCTTCTCACAGCCCTTGGGTCTCCCATTCGCTAGCCCAGCATCTCCACCTTAGAGAATCACCAGAACCAATTGCCCTGATCTGGACTCTCTGCACTGCACCACCTTCTGCTGCTGTCCCTGGGTGCCCTGAGCCCCAGGGAAAGCTGCAAAGCCCCTGCCACACACACCCACATACCCAGCCAACTCTGCAGAGGAATAGATGAATTACAGAGCATATGGAAAGACTGTTCTATTCTGGGCACTTCACGAAGCTGGTGGTGAAGCAGAAACCTGATTTCTGTCAGTAGATGCAGTTCACTGAACTTGCATCTGCACCCAAGGAAGCTCCACATGCAGTTTTCTTTGACACACCCAATGTCCCAGCAGAGGCACCAACAACAGCAATGCCAACAGCAATTCAACTGGGGAGGAACAACCGTCTGTACCAGTACAGGCTGGGGGGTGACCTGCTGGAGAAGAGCTCTGTGGAGAAGGACCTGGGGGTCCTGGGGGATGACAGGTTGGCCATGAGCCAGCAGTGTGCCCTGGGGGCTGAGAGAGCCAATGGGATCCTGGGGGGCATCAGGAAGAGTGTGGCCAGCAGGTCTAAGGAGGTGATCCTCCCCCTCTACTCTGCCCTGGTCAGGCCCCACCTGGAGTATTGTGTCCAGTGCTGGGCTCCCTGGGATAAAAAAGACAGGGATCTCCTGGAGAGAGTCCAGAGGAGGCTACGGAGATGATGAAGGGCCTGGAGCATCTCCCCTGTGAGGAAAGGCTGAGTGAGCTGGGGCTGTTCAGCCTGGAGAAAAGAAGACTGAGGGGGGACCTAATTAATGTTTATAAATATCTTAAGTATGGGATGCAGGGGAAATGGCCAGCCCCTTTTCAGTGTCTGTGGGGACAGGACAAGGGGCAATGGCTGCAAGTTGGAGCACAGGAAGTTCCACACCAACATGGGGAGGAACTTTTCCCCAGTGAGGGTGCCAGAGCCCTGGGACAGGCTGCCCAGGGGGTGTGGAATCTCCTTCTCTGGAGATATTCCAGACCCGTCTGGATGCCGACCTGTGCAATATGAGCTGGGGAGCTGCTTTGGCAGGGGGGTTGGACCCGATGATCTCTCGAGGTCCCTTCCAACCCCTGTGATTCTGTGATTCTATGACCAGGCAAGCAGCCTGCAGACTGAGCAAGGACACTGAAGCAAGGACACTGCCTGCCAGGACACAGGGCAGTGAAAGGCATGGCCAGAGCTCAGCACATGGGCTTCAGGGCAGCACTGTGCAGGCAGGCTTCCCTGAGCACAGGGAAAGTCATGGACATGAGAAGTACCTGCATACATAGCACTGAACAGGCAGAAAAACACACCTTCCACAGGAGCTGCTGAGAGGCAGTGAAATGCTGCTCTGCTGGGACTCACCTGAAATCTCCCTCCAGCTTTTCCTGCTGCACAAGTTTAGACACGATCGGGCTCATCAAGACTTTGTTGACGATCGTCCCAATGACGAAATACCCAAAGATGCTCACTGGGCCCAGCCAGCCTGTGCTAAAACAGGAGCAGAAAGACAGGTTGGCTAATAATCCAAGCAAAAACACATCCCAGCACCCTTGGGCTCAAGTGGTCAGAACCCCCAACAATCACTTCTCTTGGCTTTCACAGAGGTTTGGGAGCCAGCTCTGTACACCCCAGCATCCCCAAGGCAGAATTCCCTTTGGAGCACAGAGGCCACTCACCCATGCATACAAGTGCCTATCTGGGGCATTGTAACATGGGTGCCACACTCTGAAAAAAGAGCATAGGGGAGAGAGAGATGTGAAAGCAGGGATTGATGGGTCCTTACCTGTGGAAGCACTGGTATGTGTAGTAGGCCAGTGTGAAGGGCGATATGATGAGCTTGCTGGCCATGGAGCTGAGCTGCCTGCAGAACCTCTCCACATCCTGGCTGATGCGCTGGTCCCTACTCAACACAGAGAGCCATTAACGCTGTTAAAGCCCAGGAACAAGAGTCAGCACCAATAGGGCATGAGGCACTGCCTGAAATTAGGACAGGCAGCAGGTGAACAACCCTGCCTGGGAGAGACCTGCAACTGTGACTCCCATTCCCCACAGGAGACAATTTCCATGGCCCAGCAAGACCCACCCAAGGGTATTCGTGGCACTCAGGAAGAACAGCTTCTGCCATTACTTTCACCCTGTTTTAACCTCTTGTTCCACTTCCAACAACACTGTCCAACTTTGAGCCAAGGTCTCTGTATCCTTGTCCTTTATTCCTCTCCTGGGCTACCAAAAACTCCTCCAAACCTTCAGTACTGGTGCTGCATCTCAGGCACCAGAGCTACCAAGACTAGCTACAGCACAGAACAGGCCTTCTCCAGCTTCTGGATATTCACAAACACTTCCATCAAAGCCACCCTTCCACACCAGCTGGTCCTTTCACTCTGCATGTAGTGGCTTTTGACTCCTCCACTGCAAAGAAAAAAGTGCTTCCACCCACCCCCATCCTAGAAGAGGAGGCAGCAGTGTACCAAACCTCCTCCCCCCATCAGCAGCAAGCATGTGGGTGATAGACCCTCAAGTCCAAACCATCCCACTGCTGAGCAGGAGTTGCAGTTGGGCTAACTGGGAAGGATTTCTCCCTTGGCTCCTCATCTGACCAGACCATGTGGATGAGGGCTTCAGTCTGATGGGCTAAGTGCAGGTGGAAAGGCCATGACTTGTGAATGCTGGAGTCCAGAATGAAGAGCAAGGCTGGACTCCTGCTTAGCCACCAGTGCAGATACAACCACAAGGTCATTCATTTCAATGCTTTTGCAGTCCTGGAACAGCGATGGATTTAATTTTGGGGCAGCTCTCACCCTGACTGACCTTACAGCCATCATTTTTCCTTTTCCTCACACTGTAACTGTTCCCATAAAACGATAATTGAAGTCGTGCTATAGACTCCTGGCAGGATATTGCTTTTTACAAGCTATTAAGCAACATGCAATGATAACACATAAACATCAACTCAAATGCCCTACTAGGAGCCACAAGTGTTTACATGCCACTGAGAACCCACTCTTCATTCGTTCTAGATGGGTGGCACTGTGTGTCCAACACTCAGTTCGGTTTGCACTGCATAACAGGCAGTCACTTGGTCACTTCAGCTGATTCTCTAAGCACCCAGTGCAGGGAAACAAATTCTCATCAAGGAATTTAAAGATAAAGAGGATTTTTTTTTTTGTGGTACCAAAAAAAAAAAGGCACTAAACAGTAGAATCAGGTGTTTGAGCAGAGGCAAGGTGGGAATGAAAAATACTCTGCAGCAATCCCACACATTCGGTCTGCTAAGGTCAGGCAAGCTGGCTTCATGCTGCAGAGCGGACCGACCCTGCTATCTCATGCATTTCACTGCACAATGTGAACACATTCCCTGGTTAAAAATAAACCTGAGTGGGACAGCCATGTGGAGAGGGGCCTCTGTCCTCCCCTTCCCACCCTGCAAAGGAAAAAAACCCAGGCACGCAGGAGCTTCTGGCTATGGCCAATACACTGCCCTGCCTGGGAAGTGCTGCCTGCCTTGGTGACAGGCATGGCTTTTAACCTCTCCTTGCAACTGCATTCCAGCACAAAACACTACCACAAATGAACATTTATTGAAGGTGGGAGTAACCTTGACAGCGGCTGGAAAGTGCATCAGCATCATGAAGCTGCGGTTTCATGTTTGGCAGTAGGGCTGTTTGACCCAAGCTAAGCCCTCTCCTTGCTTGCTGCTCCCCCTGGGCACAGCTGGCTGCTCTTACTGAGGCTCTCTCCTAGCACTGGGCCAGCAGAAGCAGCCAGGGAATGGGCCTGGCTGAAAAATGATACAGGAAAATACCAAACTACCAGAGGTACCCAGCATGATTTCACGTGCAATCCCACAGACCACCAGGCTGTGCAATGAAGGAGCAAGGACATGCAGCCAGGAGCACTGGGCAACAGAAGCAGCCAGCCTGCTTCAGTTAGGAGTCTCTGCAGGACAGGAATTTCTTACACACAACCCAGGCTTGGTCTCCTTTGGTGTCATCAATGTGGAAAATGGCACCAGTGCAGCGACCAGACCAGGGGTGCCCCCTCCAGGGAAGGAAACCCTGGCATCTCAAGCTGTATAATGCCACATGATTTGGAATAGTTATCCCCTGGTTTCTAGTTTTTCAGCAAGTATATTAAAATAACAACCGCTTTAAACTCTGGAGAAAGGAAAAAAAATAAGCCTCTACTTCTCACATGATATCTTATGTAGGATCTTTAGCTTCAAAGTGCATAACTACAACAGCAGAGTCCTGTGTGCAAGGACAGGCTGGAAGGTGGGGTGCAGCAGGCAGTAGTGAGGAAGGGAGGTGTTCAACCTTTGCTGTCGGGGTAAATGAGCAGCTCTGCTGTAAGCAGGACAAGTGTGTGAAGCAAACTGGAAGGGGATCTTGGGGTGGGCTGGGATAAGCAAGGAGGGACCGAATGCTTCTTCTCTCATATTTCAAGTCACCCCTGACATTTCCTTCCTAGGAACATGAAAGCAGAAACGTCACCCTCACACAGTGCAAAACAAAGCCTTTCCTGGATGTGGCGTGCTGGCTGTGTGAAGGCAAGGAGAGGCAGCACTCTGACTCCAGCCAGGCCCTTTGCACCGTCACACCAAGTGCCAAGGGTTGAGTTTGCAGACAGCGTGTTTTATAGCAGCTCTGCATCCCTGTTCTGCCAGGCCTCCATTTTCCTTGCAACAGAAACATCCTACCCCTAAACCCATCATGACCAGCAGTCATGGGAGCTCCCAGCAACCATGCTGCTCCCACCCAGGGCAGATGAGGGTATTTGTGCCTAGCAAAAGCTTCTAAGGCTCAAGCCCCTACCCAGAGACACAGAGAAGTCAGAAAAAGGCGTGGAGCAGCCCATGAGAAGCCAAGCAAGAGGCTGAGAGAAGCCACAGGCAGCCTACGGGTTATCGATGTCCTCACGCAGCACGTGCAGGCTGTAGTAGACCTGGCCCTGGAAGTAGCAGCTGTGGAGGTATTCGGTGAGGGACTTCCTCCAGCTCACGTACATCATGTTGCAAATAAACTGGTCGAAGCTTTTTAGCTGGAATGAGGTCAAACAGACAGACAAGACAGGAAGAGATGTGTAAGAAGAACGAGCACTTCCCAAAATGAAATTACAACCAACAGTTCACAGCAGTGATCTGTCCCACACAGACCTAACAGGGCAGGGGCAGACCCAGATCTTTTGTCACTCAGGAGCCACGGGCAGCCTCCCCATCCCTTTCCTTTGAGACACGGGAGCCTCTGGCCTGGCTTACCGTGGAGTTCACTACGATTAGAGTCAGGGCAACGGCAGTCAGTTTTCTGAACCCGGAGAAGTCCTTGTTCCCCAGGACCTCATAGTACTGGCTGGGGATGACGCCGACCTGGTAAATAACCAGCTGCTCTGGAGGGAAGAAACAAGCAGGGGAAGGAAATGAAGGAGAGCGCTGGCACGGCAAGGAGGGGGAGCCCGGGGGAACGGGGCGCAGACGCGGGGTGCAGCCCCCCACCCCGCTATCCCGGGCTCACCCAGCAAGGCGACGCAGAGCAGTGTGAGGAACATCAGGGCGCTCGGGGAGGGCCACCCAGGGAAGAGGACAGCCAGCAGCCGCAGGAAGCGCCGCAGGAACAGCCCGTCCAGCCGGGGGCCAGGCCTGCAACAAGGGAAGACACGGGGGCCGGCGGTGAGCTCTCGGGGCTGCCCAGCTCCCGGGCTGCCCACCTCCCCACCGGGACCCAGCCCGACCCCTCCTCACCGGCCGCCGACGCCCCCCACCCCAGCACAGCCTCCCGCCATCAGCGCGCGGCCAGCCCCGCCCGGGAGAAGCCCCGCCCCCCCGGGCGCTACAGCATAGCGAAGCCATCACCCCTCCTCGCCCGGCATGAGCCCCGCGCCGCCCTCCCGGGCAGGGGCGGCCGCCACCGCGCTGCCCTGCGCTTCCGGCTGCGGCGTCACCCTGGAGACCCCGCCCGCCGGCGCCGCCTCCTCTCCCCGCCCGCCACCGAGCGGGACACCGCGCCCCCTGGCGGCCCCGCCGCCTCCTCCCGCGGCCGCGGCCGCTCCGGTCGGGCTCGGTCCCGGCAGCTGCGAGGCCGGAGAAACCGGGCGCTGCCGCCTGCTCCGGGAAAGGAGCTGCACCAGGATGGAGTGCTGCCCCTAGGGACACCCGGGGCTGAGGCGCGGTCACCGCGGGCAGCCGGCGTTGCCCACTTGTCACGGGGAACACGGGACGGGGGGAGCAGGGCTGGTTCCTGCACTTTTGGGTTATTTTGGGGCGGGCAGGGGAGTTTTGGGTTGCTTTGAAAGGACACGGGGTCTGTGGTGGCAGCTGTCCGCGGGTGATGTGTCAGGCCAGGGCCTCGGGTCAAGGCAGCGATCCCCAGCGTGATGGTGAATGGCACGAATGGGAGTGGGGCAGGGCAGAACCCCGGGGTACAGAGGGACTAAAAGAGCCGGGATGGGCTGTGCCAGTGAACTGACCCTCTCTGGCTTCTCAGCGATCTCAGGTTTCATACAGAAACCAACTTCTTTTTTCCCCCCCTCACAAGAAAGGAATTTACTGTGCCTGATGATAAGAGATGGGGGATCCTACAAGTCCTTCCTTGCTCAAGCACCTCTCACACCTACCATCGTGTTCATGCTGCTGCTTCTGCAGAGTCTGTGGGCTTCCGTGCACACCCTATCAATCCCTCTTCCCATACACAGAGCAGTTTCGCTCTCCTGCTAGGTCCTCACCACTCAGCCCCCTCTTTCTTCTCCCTCAGCCTCATCTCCCTCATCTTTGCTCTGCTGCTACCTGCTCACAGTTCCGGGCACTTCCAACCACAAAACGAAGTATAGGCGCTCAGGGATGAAAGAAGGCACATCAGCCTGTTTCCTCAGCACATGGCCCTGTCCCTAAGCGGTCTCCCTTTCTCCTTGCCCTCACCTCTCAGCTCTTTTACTGCTGGAATTCACAGTGCTATCAGTCCTACCTAAAGGTTAAGCTCCAGAGGGCAGAGATCAGCCCTCTGAAAACCTGACCTCAGCGATGACTAATTTTTATGTTAAAAGGATCGGTGTTTTTTCCTCAGCCGTTGCATCAGACCTGGGTGATGGTTGCTCCTAAGCAGTCACATCCTCTCAGGGTGCAACTGCAGCTGTGGCAATTGCGTGTGTCACCTTGTCAGTGGTTACCGGGACTGAACCGACTCCTTTGCTCCCTCGCACACCTTATGGTGAGGGGATATCCCTCCCCTTCCTTTCCCCTGCTGATGAAACAGCACCGAGCCAGGGGATCTGACACAGAGATGAGATGCCCACAACTGCCCATCCCAAATCCTTCCTCCTACCTCCTCCTCCCTGCCCTTTGTCCTGTCCCTGTCACCCCATGACCACCGCCTGATAAAGACCATGCTGTGAGCTCCCTTTAGTGAATCAGCTCCAGGATTTTTCCTGGGACCCCTCCTAAGGCAGCCAAGATCACGAACAATAGAGAAGTGCTTTCTCGGTGTCGCTCCATCCCCCCGCTGAGGCTGTGCCCTAGACACTCAGAGCTGCTCTCAGGACCGAAACATTTACATCTTTTACAGCACTCCGGCTCTACTTCTCACGTTTCTCCCCCAGCAAACAGCACGGCTATTTCAGCGTGCCTGGGGGCAGGGCTCGGGAAAGGATTGGGGAATCACAACGTGAACCGGGTTGTATGGCTCTGTTTACACTGCAGGGCCATATCTCGGCTCCCTGAGTAGCTACAGACCCAAGAGAAGCCCCCTCCGCATCGCTAACCCCGTCACTAAACGCTCTGCCGTGGATCCAGGTAACTAAGGTGATCCACTTCGGGAAAAGTCAGACGAACCATACCAGGTGCTGTTAACAACTTCCACAGCCCTAAATTGGAGTTTGTGTTTTGACCAATGGAAAGGAAAAGCTTCTTGTCAAAACACTTCCATCCCAAGTATTTTCGTTTTAATTTCTTGTGTGGTGATTCAATGTTCTTTGTGGTGTTGTAAACATACAGGAATTGGAGAAAAAAAAAAATAAAACAAGACATCAAGTAGAGACAGGTGAATGCTTTTCAAAATCATTAAGACAGGATAGTATAATTTGAGGTTACAAAAGAATTTGTAAGGATAATGAAAAGGGGGGAATGATTCAATGAAATATAATCATGCTGAATAGATTGATGTAGATGTAGCTTGAGACAATTAATATAACTTTAATTTGTGTATTTTGAGAATATCTTTGTTTTGGAATATGGCTGTAACTGTGTGAGCTGTTTCGTGAAAGCAGCTACAAAACTTAGCCATAACTG
The DNA here is from genome assembly GCA_020800305.1 of Porphyrio hochstetteri. Lineage (NCBI taxonomy): Eukaryota > Metazoa > Chordata > Aves > Gruiformes > Rallidae > Porphyrio > Porphyrio hochstetteri. The sequence goes on along the minus strand of CM036908.1, from coordinate 9,847,289 downwards.
CAACAGGAGCAGATAGGGGAGTCATAAATAATGAGACTAACGACCAATTAAGAGACAGAGTATATCTTGTTTTCAGCAAAAAGGAATGTGTTTTTGAGCTCAGATAACCACAGAGAAGAAACATAAAGAGAATGCACTGAGAGTGAGGAAGATGTCCAGTCTTCATCCCTGAAGACCATCGGAAGACCCCCTGAGTGTCACTGAGCATGCTGTATGTGGGAGGAGTTAATGTAAATGACTTCCTGGAAATAATTTGCATAACCCTGCCTTTTCTTAGAAATTATAATGAATATGTATAGTTAATCTGTATAAATATGAGAAATTTGGCTTTAATGGGCACACACATTGGGAGGAGCGATTGATCCCCTGTGTGCCCAGCGCTGCAATAAAGGATACCTGCTTACTAGTCACCAAGGCTAGTGAGTTTTGATTCCGGCTTTCCGAGGCATCACAGGGAAGGGAGAGCCAGGCACAGCTTGCTAAATCCCAGAATCCTTGTGGCAGGGCAAGTTAATTCCTTGCCATGTATAACTCGAGCTCCATCTGGTCCTCCTTGCTAGGTGTGAAATGCCCCATCCCCCGTCCTCCCCTGCATGCGGTCCCATGCATTTTCCCCCTGCCCAGGACCGGTGGGGGAAGCCCCCTGTCCTGATCCTCCTGCAGCCCTGGCCCCAGTCTGCCGTGTGCTGCCTCTGCCCTCTGGTCCCTCTGCCCGCTGCTGGGATGTAGGGAGCAGCCTGACAAAGCCACCTTTCAGTGCCTTTGGGGTGTAGGACTCCCTGAAACGGGCCGTTTGCTGCAGCCTTGACTCTGCACTCGCGTTCCCCCGGTTCCCAGTCCTGGGGCTTTGTTACTGCTGCTGGGTTGGAGCAATGTTGTGTAATGAAGCCCTGCTGGAAGAGCATTGCCTTCCCAAGCTTTCCAGCATTGAATCTGCTGGTTTCCCCTCTTCCCCCCATGCTCTCAGTCTCCAGCCTTTTCGTATGTGCCCATCCTCATTGGGCCTGCAGCTTCTTCCTCATTTTGGGGTCACCTGCAAGCTGTAGCCCTTTCTCTGGTTGTTAGTAAGGAAGGAGTAATGGAAACCCCCACCCTGAGTTTCAGCTCTGTCTGTATTAGGGCATGAACTAAACCGACTCCTTTCCAGCTGGATCAGCGACCCGAACTGGCTGAGTCTCACACACCCCTGGGCCACCCCAAAACAGAGAGTGGGAATGGAGAACCGAGGGGGAGCGAGCGGCCAAGGCAGCTTAAATCTCCACTAGGCCGCACCACTGGCTCCTGCTGTGATACCTTAACGATTCTGCCTTTTCCTCCCCTGCGCTGTGCCTTAATTAGCCTTTCCCCTCCTGTGGGCCAAACTGCTTTTCAATCCCCCTTCCTTGTGCATTGCCTCTAACAGTGTCTTTCCACTGTACACTTCAAAGGCTTTGCTGGCCGCATCTCCCCTGTGCTGGCATCAGCCAGTAACACCCCAAAGCAGGCCAGGTCTGCCATGAACTCACAGTCATTGAAATGGCTCTGGGCCTTTTGGATCTGGGCAAGAAGCAGGCATGAGGGAGGAGGGGTGAAAGGATTTTCACCATTTCACCTCTGGGAAGAGTTATTAGTAACACAGGAAAAGCAAGGGGGAAAGCAGCCCCCTCCTCCACCCACCCTCCCCAACAGAGAGCCTGCTGAGGGCAGAGTGCTTTTATGTGCAAGTGGGAGGGAAGCAGAGTGTTAGGGCTTCAGAGAGAAACGCTTTGATCTTGACTTTGAATCTCCTGCAGTTCCCAGCTCTCCCCCACTCCTCCCACCTACGGCCAGGTCCCCAGGATGTGGCCAAGACTCCCAGTCCTCACCCAGCACCATGGGACTGTGGTGGTGTTTCACATTTAATTCCCTCCTGTGTGCCTGGGAGCTTCAGGTAGCCTTGGGAAGCAAGGGTACAGGGCTGGCACCAAGTTCAAACCTTCCCTCCCATCTCAGAGAGCAGGTAGAAAGAGTGAGCCCATCTGGACAGAAGCCAGAAGGGAAAAGAGCCCTGAGCTGAGCAGAGATTTAGAGGTGGGAATTACTGTCTGGGCTCTGCTACCCCAGGGCAGGGGACAGGCAGACCTAACCCTCCTGTACACTCACAGTGTGTAAGACTGGTCAGTCCTGAACATCACCCAGAAGGTTAACTGGCAGGCAGCCACCATTAGGAGAGTGACAGGGTGCTCTGGGCGACTCTCAGGGGACAACACTGAGATCCCCTGATGCCACACAGAGGGATCTTAAGTCAGAGAGAGTAGCAATGGGGGTCATGGTGTTCTCTGAGTGATGGGAAGGAAGGAGGTGGCACTGAGGGGTGCTGGAGGAAGCGGAACAACCTCAAGCTCTGAATTACTGCAGAGGAAGAGGGTGACGGGGTGTGTGAGAGCCTTAGGGACACCCAATCTCTCATCTAAGATGGGACCTCATGCCCAGGCTAGCTCCCCACTTCCCTTGGGAGATGAAACTTCTGGCTGGGCCTTGCTGCCAAGCTGTCCTGAAGTTCAGGTTACATTCCTCTGCCCTCTGTCCTCAGTTATGCAGCTGAACTGCTCTCATTTGCTGAGGTTGATGCACTTGAGTGTCCCTGTCTCCCAGTTCTCGCTTCAGCCCCAGTAAGTAGATTTTGCTCCTTGCATCATCTCCTATAATTCAATCACCCCAGCTCTGTTGCTCCTGGCTGTAAACACCCTTTTGATGTGAGCAGAACTGAACAAAATTATCTGTCTGCTGGTGCCGAGCATCTGTCCACAGACAGAAGAGCACCTCACAGGACCTCTCTGCAGAGCCCAGCAGTCTGTCCATCTGAGCATCCCTTTATGGGCCCCCATGGAGGCATGAAGCAGTGGTTTCAGAGACAGTTTCAGGGTTGGGAATGAGAAGTACCAAACAATGTGAACCCCAAGACAGGACTTCTGTCACTCAGCTTGAACAAGTTACTACAAAAATGAGGGTGGACTCTGTATTTTCCAGGTCTCTGTTGAGCATAATAATACCAGAACCCCTTGACCTTCCTTCTCCCTAAGACAGTTGGGCAGACTGCAGCTGCAGCAACCCTCTTTCTAATGCCAACTAAGGCTGCAAGCTCTGCTCATTGCTCATTCCCTGTGGAGCAATGCTGGATACAGAAGCACCCAACCAAGACAACAGATGCTTAGGACCCTCCTGGAAGACCTCATTTTCTCAGTTCTGCCATCCCCTCAGCAGTCCCAGCTCCCCTGACTCCCCAGAGGGGGATTTTCCAGTGCTCTGGAGGGAGAAAGATGGGAAAAAAAGAAGCCAGGGCACTAGCAATGGCTTTAAGGGGATGAACATGTCGATTTAGCCCATTTATAGATCATAGATGCATCACAGAATTGTTTGGGTCAACTACCATCCCAGAGGTGGTTTTGGTCCACAGTCTGATGTGCCCCAAATGGCATTTGGTTGTCCCAGGTGTTTCAGCCAATATCCCATCCTATCTGAATGGTTTCCTCAGGTCCACCCATGGACAGCACTGCAGTGAGTAGGGTTCCCTCCTGTCTTGGAGGTCCCCTAGGTGGGAGTGGAGATGGGATGGGGAACCTTTCCTCCTGGAGATGACAACTGAATGTTTGAATGTTGTCCCTACATATGGCACCGTTGGGATTGTCACATTCCAGTGACAGCTAGAGGAAAACCTACCTTACACAAGTAGGCTTATACACCAAGTCTTTGGGACATCCTTCACTATGAGGTTCAAACCAAAGAGAATTTTATCTACTAAATGTGGAGGTTGCCCTTGACCTGAAAGAAGACTCTGACCAAACTTGGAGGAGTAAAACCTCCTTTCCATTGTGGCTGGAAACATGGTGCCCTGAGACCCACGCACAGCTGGACATCTCTGCACCTTTGCACTGTGCCTTGTCTGAGAAAGGATGGGCTGCAGCAGGCAGGTTACAGCACAACAGACAGAAAAGCTTCTGACACCCAGAGCTAAACTGCAAAGGTGTCCACAGCTTACTGTCATGTTGAAGCATCCTGCACCAAATCAGGGACAACTCTGGTCCCCCACTGAACTCCTCCAAGGAAGAGAAAAATGCTAACTACTTGTTTATATGCTGGAAGCCGGTGTGTGCAGTCATCTGCATAACAGAACTGCCCAGGCTGTCTCTTTGTGTGTTTTCCAGCTCCTATGTTAATCACTGACCCTGCTGACTCCGGCATTTACCAGTGTCTCACTGCCCTGTGAGCACCACTTTGCATTTGCAACCAAAGAAGTTAAAAGGATGAAGGATGAGAAGGGGAGCTCAGCAGCTGTGGGCATGAACACCAGCCTGCTGGGGGGAAAAGATCCAGGACTGGCCAGGTTGATAGCAAGAGTGGAGCTGTCTTTGGAGATACAGGAAAAAACCTCACCAGGGGTAGTTTAATGTCTCTTACTCACACTGTAGCTTTTCTGTGTCCTGTGAGAGTGACTCCTATGAGCACTGAAAGCTGGGGTTCAGCATCAGCTGGGGTGGTGGCTCCCAGCTGAGGCTGGGACGACTTGCAAAAGCAGACAGTCCACAGCTTCCAGGGACCCCGTTCCTCCTGCCAAACCCCCCTCACCAGTCTCTCCCCCATGCTCCTGGGATCAGATGTGAGACAGGAGAAGTGGGGAAAAAATGCTCTGGGGTGTGTGCTTCTGGGGAAGGTAAGACACAGGGCAGGGAAGGTGTGTGCCTTGTGATGCTCACTCTCAAACTGATGTGGCAGGGCAGATCAAAAGGGAGCTGGGCACATTTTCTCTATTTGAAAGGTCCATGCTTTGTTTTCTTCCCAAATTGCACAGGAATACCATATGTGGTGTCTCCATGAGACCTCCACTCACTGCCAAACACTGCAGCAGGGATGAGTGCCACAGTGAGGTTCCCATGGGTGGTGGCATGTGGGGAAGGAAGCCCTTGCCATCTCTGCCATTGGCAGTAGGGGTGTGTGTGGCAGGTCTCAGGGTGGTCCCCAAGGGTAGGCTGCAGAGATGCTGCCTGCAGCTGGAGCTATACAACACAGGGGACAAGAGGGACAACTCTTCCCTGTTAACTAACCTGTGTCCCATGTCATTACAACACACCCAGCCTTCATGCCCAAGAGCACATGGGCTCCTCAGAGGTCCGTTTTGGAGTGGTGTAACTTGGGGTGAGGCAGGTCCTGGTGATAGCTCTAGGGGTTCTGGAATTGGGAACAGGATGTGGGGTGGAGCTGGTGCTGGCAGCTTAGCGATGCTGGAGCGAGGTGCTTGGTGTGCACACTGTTTGCACAGCCTCACGTGATGCCCGAGGGACGGGATGAACCCATTGTGCGAGAGGGAATTAAGGAGGGGGACCTCAGCCCTGAGATTAGGCTGGGGAGGCAGCAGGGCAGAGATAGCGGAGAGGAAGGCTGCTCCACGGAGGGCCCAGGCGGACACAAGCTTGTGCAGGAGACTGCCTGAGCTTGAGGGCAGGAGAAAGGCTTGCTGTCATTTGGTGCCTTCCACAGACAAACGAGAAGGTTTTGAAGAGCAGCATAGCTGAGCTTTGTCAGCCCTCAGCTTGGGGGTCCTGCCAGCCTTGCATTGCTTTGGGAGGGACAGGCACTACTCAGGGAGGTGGGCAGAAACAGCTCAGAGGAAAGGCTGTGGGCTGGGAAGGAGTGTGCGGGGAGAGGGGGCAGACTCCCACACAGGGGCTGTGCCAACGCCACAAAGCTGTCGTGACACCCACTCGGGACCTGCCTGCTCCCAGTGGGACACGATGGATGCTCCATGCAGGCACCCACCTCTCACCCCACAGCCCCAGTGGGCTTCGTCGCCTACCACGGGGCTACACATCCGGATGGGGTATGGAGCAGGAGGATGCTGTGGGGCGGCAGAGTACCGGGGAGCACCGGGGCGCAGCGGGGCAGGGCGGCGGCAGGCGGCGGGCCCTTTAAGCGCGGCGGCGGCGGGACAATGGCCATTATCACTTTAGCTTTGGAAGTGACCCCCGGCCCGCTCCGCTTTCATCTGGGCCGGGGCCGCGGGGATGGCCCGCTTCCTGGCGGGGGCGGGGAGGGAGGGGGCAGGCTGGGAGGGGCGGCCCGGCCCGGCTCGGCCCGGCCCGGCGCAGCACGCTGCCGCCAGCTCCCGAGGGTCACTGCGGGGCTGGCACCGGGGCGGCGGCGGCGGCGGGTCCGCGCCGTTTCCTGCCGCCGCCCTTAAAGGTGCGGGGCGGCCCAGGGCGCGGGTGGGGTGCGACCTGCGGAGTCAGGTGAGTGTGGAGTCGGGGCGGGTGCCGTCGGGGCTGCGGCTCTCCGCCGGCCCTCCCTGATCCTGACCCCGGGGGCTACCTCGCTGCGGAGGGCACCTTCGCCGGCCGGGCGCCCCGTCCCGCCCTGCCCTCGGTCCCTGCTCGGCGGCCGCCCGGGCAGCGGTGGCCGCTCCCTCCGCCCCGGGGCTGCGCGTCCCTTTGTCTCCGGGGCGAGGGGAGCGGCCGCCCGGACTCCCACCCGGGGCACAGGGCTGTCCCCGTAGCGGGGCGACGCGCGGAGCCCTCTCCGCCGCGTTCGGGAGCGGCCGCCGGCGGGTTGCGCTCACGGGTGGCCGGGGCCGGAGGCTGCTGTCAGGCGCCGCTCGCTCTCGGGCGGTCAGTGCCCTGCCCGAGGGGCGGCTGAAGCCAGGCTTGGCTGCAGTGCTTTGGCCTAGGTTGAGGGGGCTCCGTGGCTTTTTCTCTCTTCCAGGGCGAGCGCTGCCTTGTTTCTGGGCTTCGGTCGGGGGTGTGGGTGTTGGGAGATGGAGCTTGTCCTGCTGTCTGGGCTGCTCACACACCAGAACCCCCCCTGGGGCTTCTAGTGTGGGGATATTTCTAGCCTAGACGGCTCCTGGAGACTGCTGCCCCTGTGCTCCTGTTGTGTGGTTGTGGTGGCTCAAACCTCCTCCTCTTTAAGTGAGAGCCTTTAACACTGGGGTGGCCTGAGTCTGCAGCTGGGGCTGGGAAGTGAGCCACCTAACCCAGCTGGGGTGCATGGGCACCCCTGTTCCTGCAGGCAGCCAGAGCAGTAGGGGCTGAAGTGTCCTGGATTCCTGCTGGCTTGAGTGTTTTTGGGGCTGGCTGGGGGAACTTGCACTACTGGATGCCACCAGCTCATCAGTTTAGGTGAGGGAACGTGATCTGCAAGTGTTTGCTTATCTATTACAATGCAAAAGTGGCCAGGTTAGTTAAAACCTCCTTTATCAGCACAGAAAAGCTCTTGGTTACCTCTTGGTGCTGAGGCAGTTTAAGGAGCACTTGTCTGTCGTGTTCAGCTGGCTTTGCTGGGGGGTGTGTGGAAAAACACTTCCTTTGCAGCAAGTTCTCTGTGCTGAGAGCTGCTGGGATTGATCTGGTGAGGAACCCAAGCCCCTCGTTTGGCTGGCTCCTGGTTTACCTGGTCCCCTCTCTGTCCTGCCCCAGGAGCTCACCTATGCTGATTCAGCTGTGGGTTTCCCCTTAGGATTGCTTTCAAGGTGCTCTTGCTCCAGGCAGCAGAAGCTGGCAGTGACATTGAGGCTGTGGGGTTAGCGTTGAGGAAAAGGATTAAGTCCCTGTGCCTCCAGCCCTCCCTCTCCCCCCAAATTGTAAGGGGGTGGGGAGGCACCCACTAGCCCATAAAGACCAGGGTTGTTGCTGATGCTCCTCCTCATCATGTTGATCATGTGTCAGCTCCTCACCCCCTCCGGGGAAAAAGCTTGTTGGGCCTTTGCTGGCTCTGCTGGCATGGGAGGGCTCAGCAGGGTGGTGGGGCTGAAGGGGGAGGCTGCTGCAGAGGTAAGGGGCTGGCCCTGGAAGGGTTTAGCAGGCCATGATAAAGGAGGACTTGGGCTCTGAGGGTTGCCTTTGCTTCAGCTCCTTGAGCATGTGTCCACAACAGGCTTAGTCCAAACTTCTCTGAACTTCAGTAAATTTCTACAGACTTCCAGGAGAACAGCAATACAGACCTGACCCAAAGGGGCAGCCCCACGCTTGTTCAGACCAGAGTTTTAGAACAAGTTTATGTCCTTTGCTTTACAGCTGTGTGTATTCTCCTGCATCGGCTCTGATTCTTGATGCCCCACAGCTGTGGGAGCAGCTCTTAAGAGGGCCCTGGTCCCAGGCACACAGGAGGCTGTAGAGGAGCTTGAAGCAGTGGAAGGGAGTTGGTTTGGTGCCTAGCTGTGGACTGACTAAAGGTGAGGGGCAGCAGCATGGAGGCTCCCTGTGGTGAAGTAGCTGGGATGTGGTGGGCTGTGTGACTCTGTGGCACCTCCTTTCCTTTGCTGCTTGGTCATGGCCAGGGGCTGTGGGTGCTGTGGCAATAGTAACCTTATCTGCAGGAGGGAGCAGGGCTGAGAGCTGGGAGTGGTCAGGCAGGACATCTGCTTTACTGCAGGGCTACTGCTGTGTCCTGCCTGGCTCTTTCCCCATCTCCCCACAGGGCTGTGAGTGTGTAGTGGTGCCTGTGGAGCCCTGTGAGAAGGTGGGCTCTGGCTGGACTGTGAATTGAGTAGGCTGTGAAGTGATGCCCTACTTGTTGGGGGTGGCATTGTGACTGAGCCTTAGGAGAAAATGGGGGAGATGGGGGTTTCCTAGCTGTGTCAAGTGTTGTGATCCCTGGGAGAAAATTGTCTTGAGAGGGAAAGACTGGGCTGGCTGTGGTGAGGGGTCTGAGCTGGGAGGTGGTGAAAAGGTGCTGAATAGAGTTGCACTGATGGAGCTACATTACAAGGTAAGGACTGCACAGTTGTCATGAAAGCTCCTGGGGTGGCAGAGACACATAGGTGTCAAAGCTGATGAGAGGGGGATGCAGGTTTCACCTTTCGGATTACCTGAGTGGGAACTAGCATATGGAGGGAAGGACAGGATAAGGATGGGCTGAGGCAGGGAGGAATGCTCTGTACAGCCTCTGAACAATCCACCTAGTGCTCCCTCTGTACTTTTGGGTTGCCCCCTGCCTACTAGCTTCTCGGGGAGAAGCCCTGCCTTTGTGGCTTCTCCTTGGCTGATGGTATGTGTCTGCTGAGCAGCAAGTGACATCTAGTGTCAGCTCAGGCAGCAGTAACTGTGGTTTGAGCTCTGCTTTCTATCCCGGGTTCTCTGGCACTGTTTTTTGGTGCTTGCAATGAATATAGCTGTAGTGCCCCATTTTGAGGGAGGGGGCAAGTTCCTTGCCCCTTCTGTTGGCCTTGAACCTGCAGAGGTGACCAATATTTCCCCTTTGAGACTGTCTTCTCTAGGCATTGGTAATGGGGTGGTAAAACGAGAGGGATGGAGCTTCTGGTAGGAGAGATGGGTCTAGGGGTGAGGCTGAGGGCAAAGCCAGGCATGTAAGGCTAGGAGGTGACCTGGCTTCCCACCCCAATGGATGCAGTCACTCTAGTTTCGCCTGGACAAGTGTCTGGAGGCTGTGTGCCATGTGTGCTGCCCACAGGAGGTCACTGGAGAGCAAGATGAGCCTGTATCCTTGTCCCAGATCTGCCTGTGGGGACCCATGCTTCTTCCTTTGTCCTTGGGAGTGTGGGGGGAGAGGAAAGCAGTGGCCTCTTTCCCTCTTCTGTCCTTTGGGGAAGAGCTGGACCTGGAGGCCAGGTCTCTGGCAGTCTGGAGCTGGTGCTGCCTTCATATCCAGCGACTTCTTTCTTTTTGCCACCATTCAGGATGATCCAGCGACACCATCTGGTGCAGTCTGTGCTGCAGGAGCTGCAGGAAGCCACCGAGTGCTTTGGCCTGGAGGGCCTCACCAGTGCTGCGCTGGAGGCAGAGAGGACCCTGTCATCTTTCTCCCTACCTGGCTATTGTGGGAGGCAGTTTGAAGAGGAGCTGGAGGTTGATCGGGTAGCCAGGAGCCTCTATCCTGAGGATGCCCCAAGTAACATGCTGCCTCTGGTTTGCAAAGGTGAGGGGAACCGCCTCTTTGAGGCTGCCAGTGTGCTGCTTTGGGGCAACCCCAGCTTCAGCCTGGAGCTCCAGGTGCGTACGGTGGTGGAGATGCTGCTGCACAAGCAATACTACTTGAATGGCATGATCGACTCCAAGGTGATGCTGCAGGCTGTCCGTTACTCCCTCTGCACTGAGGAGACCCCGGAGATGACCAGCCTCCCCATGGCTATCCTGGAAGCTATCTTTGATGCTGATATCAAAGCTACCTGTTTCCCTGGCACCTTTGCCAACATGTGGCATGTTTATGCTCTTGCCTCAGTTCTGCAGTGTAACATCTACTCCATCTACCCCATGAGCAACTTGAAGATCCGTCCCTATTTCAATCGGCTCATCCGGCCTAGGAAGTGCGGCCTGCGAACCTCCACGCTCCACATCATGTGGTCAGGGCAGCAGCTCTCCCAGCAGGTCTTCAAAGCACAGTACTTTGTGGCTGTGGTTGGCCTGGAAGAGCTGGAACCCACAATGCCTTTGCCAGAGCCTCCTGTCCAGCCCATGAAGACCCTTGAGCTGCTGAACAGTGACCCCCAGCTGACCTACTCCAACCTGCGTGACCGGTACAGCATTACCAAGAGCACCTTCTACCGTTGGAAGCGCCAGTCTCGTGAGTACCGGCAGAAAGCAGCGGCCAGGTTTGCAGCTAAACACTTCCTCCAGTCCTGCTTTCAGGAGGGCAACATCATCCCCCTCCAGCACTTCCGACAGATGTTTCCAGAAATCTCCCGGTCCACCTACTATGCCTGGAAGCACGAGATGCAGAGCATGGTCAATGGGGATGCTTCTGCTCTGGCTGAGGCCCACGGGTTGCAGGAGCTTCACAGGGATGTTGCAAAAAAGGCTGATGTAGATGAGCCAGGAAATTCAGGCCCAAGCTTAAGATCCCCGAGTCCTTCCCTTGACGCCATCCAAGCAGGAATCTTTATGCAAGGAGCCAAATCCTACCTGGAGAAATGCATTTCCATGAACACTCTAGTGCCTTACAGGTGCTTCAAGCACAGCTTCCCTGGCATCTCCAGGTCCACTTACTACAACTGGCGAAGAAAAGCAATCAAGGAAAACCCCAACTTCAACCCCCTTCAGTCTCCCTTGGATAAACAGAAACCTCTAGCAATAGGAAAGCCGCTGAAGCCAAGCAGTGTGCCTGTTAAGAAGAGGCTGAATGGAGAGCAGCCAGCATCCAGGAGCCTCTTGCAGCTCAAGCCCTCTCTGTGTTGGAGAAAGCAGCTGCGAGAGGTGGCCAGGAGGCAGGTCCAGCAATGGCGGCTGCCGTTCTGTAAGTACCGCCTGCGTTATCCATCTCTCTCCTCCACAGCCTACTGGTTTTGGAAGGGCAGTGGTCGAGCCCTTGGGCAACATCACCTGCCCTGGACCAGCTCTGGCCGGCCATTGAACCGGGTGGCTTCCCTGGCACCTCTGAGAGCAGAGCCAGGCCTCAAGCCCCAGTGCCACATGGAGGTTGCCACCAAGCACCTAGATAAGCCAGTGTCAACCATGCCGTACAACGCCACCATTTCTGGCTATGCCATGTCAGAGAGAGCTAACAACCAGATGTTTGTGATGGATGTGATTGCCACTGCCCAGTTCAAGGCACAGGCCAAGCTGTTCCTGCAGCAACGCTTTGAGGCGAAGACCTTCCCCACCTACAAGGAGTTCAGTGCCCGCTTCCCGCTCACGGCCCGCTCCACCTATTACATGTGGAAGCGTGCCTTGCACGATGGGCTGACGCTTGTGGATGCCTGAGTGTTGGTTGCCAGCTGGCTTGGCCACAGCTCCTGTGCTGATGTGCCCTTTGGCTGTCCGGTGGGATGCCCGGGTTGGGGCCCTGATGTAACTTTTGTTTGGTTTTGTTTTGTTCCTAGTCTCTGGCTTTCTTTTCTGTGTGGTTCAATCAGGTGTAGGAGCATCTGTGCAGTGCCCGTTCCCAGAGACGGGAGGAGTGGAAGGAGAAGGCATTGGTCTGCCTGAGCTGCCCCAAAGGAGAGAGGCCAAGACATTGTCCTCTCTGTGTGCCTGGAGGGCGAGCAAGGGAGACGATGTCATTGGATGCTGATGGGTTTCTTGAGACAGTGGATGTGAAGGTCTCTCAGGCGCTTGCTTGAATGAGTAGTGTGGATGTGCAGGACAAGCATGGAGGTGCCCAGCATCCCCTCAGCAAGCAGAGCAGTGTTGGTTCAGCTGTGGGTGAGCAGGAGCTTGGGGAGTGCTCAGCTTTATGGGAGCTGTGATCTGGGCTTTTCCCAGCAAAGGAGAATAAAAGCTTCACTTGGAGCCAGTGCCAATACCACCTTGGCTTTCTGGCTCTTAATACCTGCCTCTGGCTCCTCTGAGCATACCTAGAGGGAGCAGGGGTTGGTAGAGGAGGGGACTACTTGGTGTGTCTACTGTAGTCTGCCTGCTGGGAACACTAAGCTAGGAGCTGGTGTCCTTTGCAGGTTCCAGTCAAGTGGTCCCTGACCTTTCTGATCTCGTAGCAATAAACTTTTGCACAATCCTTTACTCTCTCACTGCTGGCAGCTGCCTCACTTTCCTAAGGTCTCCCTTCCCTGGTGCCTGGGAGAAGGCAGGGAGACCAAACCTGTGTGCCCAGTGGCCCTGCATCCCCTGTTCTGTGCTGCAAGCTGAACGCATCGTGGGTGTCTCCTTGCAGCAAGCCTAGATGCATATATCTCACTTGTAAGAAACCAAAGCAATAAAGACTTTTCCACTCCTAGTCCTGTGTGGTTTTCTCACTCTTGCTTGTGTGATTTCTGGGCAAGGCTTTCCCATCCCCTGTCTGCTTTCTAAAACTGACATGTGGGTGGGAAGAGCCTGTGCTCACCTCCGTCCTTGCTGCTGTGAAAGCACTCTTCTACTTCCTAGGACCTGGTGGGGACCATCTGCTAGGTTGTGCTCTGGAGGCCTGGGCAGGGGTTGTGCTCACCCTGGTGAGAGGCCAGGACTTGCCTCCCAGGTGATATGCAAGGCTGGGGACAGTCTGAGCATAGCTCTGTGTGATGGCAGGGCTGTGGTGGCAATGTCTGAGATACCACCAGCTGGTACTGACCTGAAGTGATAGTGCTGTACTGGGGAGGCTGAAACCAGCTGTTTGCACATTGGGGTGCAGGGCTGTGGGGTCCTTGCTGCCCCAAGCTCTGCTGGGGCTCTTAAGAGATAGAATTGTAGGACATATGGAGCTGGCAGACACCACTGAGGAGGGGGGTGAAGACTGCACTACCCACTCTTATTTCCCCATGAAGGTGCTGGGAGTTGGAGCACTGTGGGGGGAAGAGCCTCTAGAGCTCTGCAGCTCTAAGAACAGACCCCTGAGCCTTGGTCTAACAGCAAAGGTGAGTCTTGCCTCACCTTTGCAGGAGATTAGGAACTTCAGTGATCTTCTTAGGAGTTGAGATGCAGTCATGCTTCCTTCCTTACACCTTGCTCCAAATAACTTGGTTTTTCTTCAGTATACCTGGGAACTCTTGCTGCCAGCTGCAGATGCCTTTGCTCACCACCATCCTCCTGGGCAGAGGGGGACTGATGCTAGGCAGCCCTGCTGAGCTTTCCTGCAGAAGGAAGGATGCTCAGGGCTGCCCTGTGGCATCCTTGGGTCTGAGCTCTGTGCTGGGGCAGCCCTGGAGGAACAGTGCTGAGCCAGATGGGCATCTCTTAAGAAACTGCTTAGCTCCTTGGTGCCTGGGGGATCTCACCACCACCCATCCACCTCGGTGTCCCCTGTGCTATCCCAGAGGAGGGGATATAGGGCAGTGGGTTCCCTGGGAAGGGATGTGTGGGGGGATCCAGGAGCTGCAGGGCTTGGTGCTGCTGCAGAGAGCTCTGTGTGTCAGGAAGTAATTGGAGTAATTAGCTGCCAGTGACTTCTCACCAGTGAACTCCAAGGGAGTAAGCTGGTAATTACTCCAGAATGATTACCCCTGTCTCAAAACTGCCAGAGGCTGGAGATAGCTGCTTGCAGTGGCTGCAGCAGCAGCTGTGAAGGCTGATGTGAGACACCCCTGTCCCCACAGGGCCCTGAGCATGCCCTCCCTTGGCTGAGCTGAGGAAAGGAGCAGCAGGGATGTGGGCATTTCTGACCATGGGTGCAGACTATGGCCTGTAGCAGAGACAGGCACGGGACATCTGTTGGCACAGTACAGTGGGTGGGTGCCAGCTGCTGCTGGGGCATGTGGGCATCAGGACACCCTTGGTGATGGTAAGTACCTGATGCTCTGTGGGAAAGAGGGATGGCTTCTGCTTCTCATCACTGGACTGTCCCCAGACTGGAGTGTTGCATGCCTCACACTGGTGTGTGGTTGCAGGTTTGATCTCTCCTGGGTGCTGGTCTTGGGCTCTCTTCCCACATCCTCCACCACCACCTTGCAAGATATTTTTGAGGAGCCCTGGTGAAGGTGTGGTGAGGTTTTTTACCCGTAGCTGGATGCCTGGATGAAACGGTGGGAAAATAACTCATCCCTCTGAGGGTTTTGGCAAGTGCCTTTCTCTTTCTCCCTGTCCAAGCCTTGATGATGGCAGCATCATGGTGGGTCTCTGCCAGTTGGGACTGCTTGTATAGTGGGTGCTTGTTATCTTCAGGATCAGTCCCCTACATAAGTCCACCCATGGGTCCAGGCTACAATCCATCTGTTGAGATAAGAGTCCTTTTCCTCCTGGTGTCCCAGGGCATTTGTGAGGAACCATCTGCCTCTGGCAGGTTACAGCAGCCATGACCAGGTCTCTATCCTCCTACAGCCATCTGCCTCCTTTTCACTGAATTTTAGGGGTTGGAAGTGACCTCCAGAGATCGAGTCCAACCTCCCTGCCAGAGCAGGTTCCCTAGAGCAGGTTGCACAGGTAGGTGTCCAAACAGGTCTTGACTATCTCCAGAGAAGGAGACTGAAACTTTTAAACCTGTATTTCATGTGCTGTGGCTGAAGATGTCTCATGGAGTCCAGCTGTGGCCCCCTGCTGCCTTGCTGTTGCCCTTTCATGAATGTTTTGCTGAACCACTTTGCCCTTTAGACCTTCACATCAGATCCCCCTTTTTTCCCCACTGGAGCAATGGCTTGGGCCTGTCCCTGGTCCTGCTGGCCAAGGAGCTCCCTGTCCACTGCAGCAATTCCTGATGCCAGCCCCTCGTGGCATTGCCCTGCATTCCAGCCTATCTCCATCCCTCCTGCCTCCAAGGTTGCCGGTGACAAGCGGGGTCCCCCAGGGGTCTGTCTTGGGACCGGTGCTCTTAAACATCTTTATCAGTGACATGGATGATGGGATTGAGTGCACCCTCAGCAAGCTTGCGGATGACACCAAGCTGAGCGGCGTGGTGGACACACTAGAAGGGGAAAGGAAGCCATCCAGAGGGATCTTGACAGGCTGGAGAGATGGGCCTGGGTGAACCTAATGAGGTTCAACACTGCCAAGTGTCAGGTGTTGCACTTGGGCTGGAAGAATCCCAGCCATAGATACAGACTGGGAGAAGAGCTGCTGGAGAGCAGCCCTGCTGAGAAGGACTTGGGGATTCTGGTGGATGAGAAACTTAACATGAGCCAGCAGTGTGATCTGGCAGCTCACAAGGCCAATGGTATCCTGGGCTCCATCAGCAGAGGGGTGGCCAGCAGGGACAGGGAGGGGATTGTCCCTCTCTGCTCTGCCCTCGTGAGGCCCCATCTGGAGTCCTGTGTCCAGAGCTGGGGCCCCAATACAAGAAGGATGTGGAACTGTTGGAGAGGGTTCAGAGGGGCCACAAAGATGATTAGAGGGCTGGAGCACCTGCCCTACGAAGAGAGGCTGAGGGAGCTGGGCTTGTTCAGCCTGGAGAAGAGAAGGCTGTGGGGGGACCTCATTGCAGCCTTCCAGTCCCTGAAGGGAGCATACAAACAGGAGGGGATTCAACTTTTTAAAAGGATAGACAATGGCAGGACAAGGGGGAATGGATTAAAACTAAAGGAAGAAAGGGTTAGATTAGATATTAGGGGGAAGTTTTTTACAGAGAGAGTGGTGAGGTGCTGAACAGGCTGCCCAGAGAGGTGGTGGATGCCCCATCCCTGGAGGTGTTCAAGGCCAGGTTGGATGGGGCCCTGGGCAACCTTGTGTAGATCCAGGCCTGAGGTTGGTGGCCCTGCCTGTGGCAGGGGGGTTGGAGCTCTGTGATCCTTGGGGTCCCTTCCAACTCATACCATTCTATGATTCTATGATTCTGATTTCACCCTCCAGCCCAACAGATCTCAAATACTGATAACCCATTCATACCCATCTTGGCTTCCCTGCACAGCTGACATCTGTCAGTGTGGCACCATTCCCATGGTTTGGGTTTGGCCAAGGTCCAGATGCTGCATTCCCTGCCTTTCCTCTTCTAGAAAACAAGTGAGCTGGTGTGTAATGCTAATTTGGGACAGTCAACATCTGGAAAACGCTGGAGTTTTGGAGAAGAGTCACATATGAAAGCATTTCAGGAAAGAAAACCTTCCATCTTTCTAGCCTAATACTGTCAAGAGTTTACTGCCTGTGCCTAGACTTTGATATATTACTTTGAGGATGGCATTTTGGCAGATATTGTATTTATTTGCATTTCATTTCTCCTTCCCTACCTTCTTCCTTTGCCCCTCTCCTCATCCCTCCTCCATCACTTCAGGAATTGTAGCCCTGGGGGAAGGTAGGAGACCTGTGGTGGGTTGGACACCTCCCACCAAACTCAGACTCTGGAGAATAAGGTTTATGTTCCTAATACTTCTGAAGCTGTGTAATTCTGGGCAGGGGCAGGCAGGGAGTGGGAAGGACCCCTTGCCATGGGGCTTCCCCTCAGCTCTCCGTGCCAGGAGAAGGCACCACTCTGACTTCTGCAAGACGCTGGGTTTGTTCCTGCCTGACATTTTGATTAAGGAACAAGATTGATTGAAAAATGAAGCTAGATAACACTGAATGGATTAAAAGCTACTTACCTGCCATGTCTCCAAAAGGAAAGAGGGAGTGCTTGCAGAACAGGGGGGGTTCTGCCTGGGAAGCCTCTGAAAGGCTCCAGGGGCTGGGAGCAAGCTGAGCACTGCCCTACAGCCAGGAAAGCTCTGAGCAGAAGGTGGGGGCAGGAGGGTTCACATTGTCTGTGCCCAGCACTAGAGCAGTTGCAGGACACCACAGCATTCTTGGAAGTGCATGATCTGGGAAAGCTCAGATGAGCCAGGGAGGTTCACAGAGGAGGAGTGATGGGGAAGATGTGTCCTGCAGGGAGAGAGCCCAGCAGCTCAGCCCCTTCAGAGCAGCTGAAACAGTGATGTGAGGCAAAGAGAGCTGGGCAGACCCTGGCACCAGGGCCAAGGTCTGGCAGCAGAAGGGAGCCCTGTGCATGTGGCACCTAAGCAGTGCAGTTTAAGCATCAGCAGGAGTCGGGCCATGCACTGGTTCCCACAGGCCTGGGTGGGTGCTTGCTTTTACTTGCTGAGAAAAGGAGATGGAAAAATCCTGGCCACGCTGTGGGGTGGGAGGAGAAGAGAAGCCTTTCCACCAGGGAGCCTATGTCCTGATACTGTCCCACTCTCTGGTACGGCTGGGGAGGCAGCACCAGCTCCTCTCCTCAGGACAGCTTGGCCTGAGGTGAGCTCTGGCCCATCTGGGGTGGGGGTACACAGGTCCTGTCTTCCCTAGGAGGTCCAAGTCAGGTGCTTCTGGCACTTGCTAGCCTGGAGTCTCCAAAGCCCCTCACATATGACTTACAATGATACTTCAATTGCATTTTTGAGAGACACCTTCTGAACGGCAGTTGCAGTTCTCTGGCCTCTGAAATACAGCCTGGGCACCAACTACAGCACAACAGGTCAGCTCAGAGGAGCAGCACTCCTGCAGATGTGATCTCCAACCATCCCTGTGCCTGGGCACCATGTGGCTATGGATGGGGACAGTGGGGAGGGGGCTGCAGGGGAGACAGATGAGCAGTGGAGCGTGATGCTAACACCCTTTGGTGTGTCACCTTCACTAACCAGCTCCTCCTGCAGCATCATGGCAAGGCCTATGGATCACTGCAGGCCATGGGGTGCTCTGCCCCCTCTTGGCACCGTTTGTCCTCCTGCCCCATAGGGACACCTCGGCCCTACCAGTGTGTCCCTGCAGGTGGAGGCTGTGGAAGAGGTAGCTGGTGCTTTTGTCTGCGGGGAGAAGAGAGGTAATGAGCCTCCTGATTTCACAGCAGCTGATGCCTGAGTGATGGCTCTTAATTGGCTTCTCTCTGCAAAAACCCTCTCCCACCAGCCCCAGGAGAGGTGGCATTGCCACAGGCTGTGCCTCCCCACGCTCTCTCCGCTGCAGGCTGTTTTGGGGGGAGAAAAGGGGACAGGATAAGCTAGGTGAAGAGATGCACTGCTAAATGCTTTTTAATATTCTTTTTTTTTTTTTTTTGACAGGAATATAAAATTGGCCCTGTCTCAGATAATTAGCTATTTCCTTACTGGCTTGCTGTGAAGGGAAAACACTGGCTGTGCCGTTAAGTGGGGCGAAGGGCTCACTCTGCTTTTATTTCCCTGTCTCTTTTTTCACCAGCCTCCAGAGGATAAATAGGGAAAGAATTCAGGCATTTTGACCCCACCAGCACTGGTTGCAATCCCACCCCACCCTGATGGAGAGCAGGCAGTGGCTTTACCTTCGCAGGGGTCTTTGTTCTCCTGGGTAGATGAAGGTGCCAGGAGAGCAGCAGGGACACCCCACATCCTGCCCCCACAGTTTCTACATCACCCATCTCAGTGTTGACCTTGAGGAGGGGCTAGTTGTCTGGGAGGGTGCAGGAGGACCAGTACCCCAGTGGATCCCTTCATCTGCGGCCCCTCAGAAGTCTTGTGCCCCCCCACAAACTGCACCAGCTTCTTTTTCCCTTCTCCTACATCCTCTCACCTCATCCCTGTGGGAAGAGGAGTGAGATCCAATACAGCCCCATCCCACCATCCCTTGTCACCGCTTCCCAGCCCGCATTCCAGCCCCGTTCCAGCACACCACAGTGCTTGCTGAGGGGTGAGCAGTGTGAGCAGAGCTGGGGGAAGCAGGCAGTGGCTCAGATGCGTTGGGTAGCTCAGATCTCTGTTGAGGTGCTGGTGCTTTCTTCTTCAGCAGCTTTCTTCCTGGCTGCATCCCAGAAGGAGGCAGGATTCAAAGGCCACCCCCACCCTTGGCACAGGCTCCATCCACCTCGTCCTTCACTGCTTCTGAAGAAAAAGGCCCACTGGGAAATACTCACCTTGACATTGCAGAGGGTATGAAAGGAGCCCAAGCTGGAAGAAAACATCTTTTCCACTGCTGGGGAAAGAAGCCAAAGCTGAGGATGGCTCAGAGCACTTCTCTGAGCTCCTGGCTCAGCAAGGAGCATCTCTAGGGCAGGGAAGTGATGGAGGGGATGTTGAGCCAGCCACAGGGAGGGGTGCTGGTTTGGTCCCCAAGGTCTTGTTCTCACAGCAGGGAGGGCATCTGATGGCACTTCTCACCACTCAGAAGCCACCCAGCATGTGAGATGAGAGGGGGGTATTTGGGCATGGGTGTGGGGAGAGGGGCAGGGGATGGGCTTTCTGGTGACTTTCTGTGTTTGTCTGTTAGCATCACAGGCTTAGGGTGAGGACTGGGGGTGCTGATGGGGCAATGGGGCCAGAGCAGGGGGATTTGGAGAGCAGTGGGCATGAGGGTGATGAGATGAGGTTGCTGGGGCCAAGGGGTTGGAGGGCTGTGCCTGTCCTGGGGGTGCCAAACAGCACCTGAATTCAGAGGGACATGCACCTGCAGCTGGCTGGTGGGGAACTCAGTTGCAAATAGATGTCCTAATTATGGATAATGAATTACTCATGAATGGAGAGGGGGGAGCTTGTTCTGATACATCACAGGAGTTTTCAGCATCTCTTGTGATTATTTTTTAGAAAGATATGGAGTGCAGGTTGCAGTGTACACCCCTGTAGGGCATCACTATTTAACCAGCCCCCCAGCTCAGAGAACCCCAAATTCTCCTTCACCAGCCACCAGGAATCCTGTTCCACCCCTGCCACTCTGCACAGGCACAGCCCATCTCTGCACTCCCTGCCCTTTGCATCACCTCCCACACCTGCGATGTGCTGGCCTCCCCCTGTGCTCCCTTCTCCTTTCTGCCCAAAATGTGAGCCTATTCCTCCTTCACCCCAGATTTCTGAGTATTTCCTGGGGGATCAGGACCATTATGGAGCTCTGCCATGGGGTAGGGGGTTCCAAGTGGGAGAGGGACTCCTCCCCCTGGCTGGACAGGAGGGAAGGTGCGAAGAGTGACCTTTTCCACAGCCACTGATAGGGTTTAGTTTAACATTTATATATATATATATTTTTTAAGCTCAATCAGATTTCCAGAGCTTGTGTCTTGCCCAACTGCTGTGCCCTGTTGCCTTTTTGCTTCCTTCCCTTCTGCTCGGCTGGTAGCAGCAAACGCTGTGAGCCTATAATAAGTTATTCAGCAGCAGTCTCCATGCTGGTCCTCAGATTTCAATTTCCACATGTTTCCCTTCAGGCTGTTTCCAACTAATTTCCCCATTTGCATAATGCCCCCCTTAGGGATGCTCTGGCACAGCCCCTTCTTCCCCCCCACCCTCCCTTCCCCCAGCCCCTTGACAAGATCATCAGAGATTCAGGCTATTAGCAGAAAACACTTTAATTCTGTTGGCCCTTTAGCCTGGTCCTTCCCTGTGTGTCTCCAGCTAAAAAAAGATGAAGATGTGGGTTGGGGTGCAGGGGGGCAGGGTGCCCACAGAGAGTAGGGTTGCTTCCCCCCCTTCCTGGGCAACCCCTGGAGGAAACCAGCTGGCAGGACTACAGATTCATGGCAAATGCAGTTCCTCATTGCCCATTCTGCTCCAGCAGCCCTGACAGTTTTGCCTGGACCAGAATTGTGAGGGACTCCCCACACCCCTGACCCTGACAGCCAGTCACCCCCCATCTGGGGGTGCTCGACGGAGAGAGGTGGGGAGGGCTAGAGCTGGGAAGTCAGTGGGTCCAGTCCCTCCTGCTACACAGGCACCCATGGATGTCCCCTCTCCTGGAATATTGCTCAGTTATTTGGAGGGACAGATGCCCAGGAAGGTTGAGCATGCAGAGGAATGGGGAATGAAAACCATCCCTTGGCTGCTGGGTGAGGGTGAACCTCATCTCTCCCCTCTAAGCCACCTCATCTCTTCTGGACACCCCAGTCCTCCTCTACTAATTCCACCTCTCTCTGTCCACCATCAGAAGCAAAACCTGCTTAGCCCCTCCTGATATTTGTATTATCTTCTGCCCTTCTTCAAGCACAGTTTATCTTACGCTTCTACTACACACAGCGCAGCCCGAACACACACGATGCTCCAGGCTCTCACTCCCCTTAATTCCTGTCCATCCACATGTGGCAAAAAGCCTCGATTACCATCCTGCTCCCAGCACAAGCTGCTCACTGTGATCTATGTCGCAGTACATCTCTCTCTGAGCTGCCCAGGCACCAGCTGGATTATCACTTCCTTCGGGAGCTGCACAAACACCTCCAGGTTTAAGTGAGCTCAGCACTCCTGCCAAGCTCACCCCTTTGCTAGCCAGCTCCACACCCTTATAAACAGAGTCTTTCCTCCTGCTTTGGGTTTTTTTTTTTTTATTAGCTCTTCCATATTATAAAACGTAATGGGAACTTTCAGAGCAGCTTCTGAACAGGTCTCTGATGTGCCTCTCTTCTCTTTTACGGCTCAAATACAACAGCAATCGCAGACATTAACATGCTTCTTTGGGATGAAATGTACAGTGGAGTGGCACCCAGCTGGAGGAACATGCTGCACCTCTTGTGGAGCCGGCTGCAGCCCGCCCAGAAACCATGGGAAGGGGGCAATGGGTGCCCAGAGTATACCTATAGCCCCCTGCACATGGGGGAAGGAGGTGGCAGGGGAGCCATGGCCAGTGCAAGGGAGGGTCAAGGTGGGTGCTGGGCAGAAAGGTGAGGCAGGGCCTTTAAACATCAGCCCTTTGGGGCAGTCATTGCCTTCACACCCACCTCTGAAGCACTTAACGTGTCACTGACAATATACAAATTAGCAAAAGTAAGATGTAAGTGGTGCTGTGTGGGACTTCCCTGTTAGCAGAGGCTTTTGGAGATATCCCCTCTCCAAGGAGTGGGAAGAAGGTTACCCCCTGTGTCTTACGGTCTGCCCAAGTCCTCCCCCTCGCAAACATCACTCCCACCCCAGGCTCTGGTGGCCATGTCAGCCTATCCTTTCCATCCCTCTTTGTGAGCAGGGCCCTGACCTGGTGCTGAGAGTGGAGTCTCTCAGGCACCCACCTTCTTGGGTAGGAATTGCCCTTACAAGTCTTTTCAGGGCCCAGCACTGTGGGGCACCAACCTTACAGAGCCTCTTGCTTGCAGTTAGCATGACAGTCATTATTAACGTGGAGGAAGCCTCACTGTCTTTGCCAGCTTCCTCCTTGTTTCTGGTCTGGGACCAGCCAGCAAGTGGGATGTTCTCCAGCAGATCAGGGGTCTGTCTGCAGAGGGAAGCAGAGAGCATGCCCTTCGGTCATGTCCATGCTGTGTTCTCCTACTTTGGCACAGCTGAGTGGCCAAGTGTGCTCTGTGGCACTGAAATGAGAATGTTGTCCCCATCATGGGAGTCTGGAGACCCCACCATGACCCAGTGTCCCGGGGTCATTTGTTGGCACCGTGTTCTCTCTCCTTGTGTGCCCCTTTCATGGGCTAAGACTGGGCACCAGTAGTGGACCTCCCAGCTGCAGGGCTGGGATGAGAAGCCATGGCCTTAGAGCAGAGGTGGCACCAACCCAGCAGCAGCACGCAGCATCTCTCCTGCACATCTTCCACCAGGCAAACATGCTCCTCCTGGTCCCAGCAGCCAGGCTGGTGCCCAGTTCCCTGATGTTGGATGGTGGCTTCCCACAGCCTTGAGGATAACAGGAGTCTACTGTTTGTCTCAAAGGGGAAAGAGCCAGCGCAGGGCATCCACGCCAGGGTCCTGCTTCACAAGCAGCCTTTGCAGGCACTGGCGCCCTGTGCTCCGCAGGAAAGCTCAATCCCAGGAGGGCCAGTGGCCAGGGAACGGTGCTGACATGAGGGCAGCAGCTATACGTGGCCCCCTTTGGAGAGATAAGCAATCAGTGCTACCACCACCCCGACGTACACTCCTGTGCCAATGGTTATGGAGAGCGCAGCGAGGAAGAGAGCTCGTCGGGAAGCTGAACTGGCCAGATGGAAATCTCCTTTGGAGACAGCCTTGCTGGTCTGGAAGGAGAAGAAATGCTCGTTGCTCACAGCCATACCAACCTGGCCTCTCAAGCCTGCATGCAAAGTGTCACTACTGAGTCAGCCCCCCATCCCTGGCCATGGCATCCCACGAAGGGTGGGAACAGAAGGTGAGGCATCTGTCAGTCCTGGAGGGCTCAGCAGAGCACTGCCACCTGCACACATTTCTCTCTGGATTTTGCCTCCAAGGGAAGCGTGTGCCTTGGCCATCTGTCTGCAAGCCCCAGCCAGAGTTGTGAGCCCAGACCCTCACAAAGCCAGACGGTGCACAGGGTGATGGCTGCATGGTACCGACTAGATGCATATATACCCTATACATGTATATAGTGGGTACTGCCTAGCCTCAGGGAGCTGACTCCAGGCAGCACGGCCAGCTGGTCTGGCTGTGCTGCCACTAGGTTTTGCCCACATGGGGTTTTCTGGAGCCTATTTGCCACAGAAGGGCTGATGGAGCCAGTGATGGAGGCAAATACAGGTGTTGGCTTCCTGGGCTGGCAACTTTCAGCCTCCCCCAGTGCTCAGGGCACATTCAGCACTGGGGGGGGACTGGCTGGAGAGCTGTCAGGCAGAGAAGGACCTGGGGGTGTTGGGTGACTGCAGGCTGAATATGAGTCAGCAGTGGGCCCAGGCGGCCAAGAAGGCCAATGGCATCTTGGCTTGTATCAAAACCAGTGTGGCCAGTAGGTCTGGGGAGGTGATTGTGCCCCTGTACTCGGCATTGGTGAGGCCACACCTCGAGTGCTGGGTCCAGTTCTGGGCTCCTCACCACAAGAAGGACATTGAGGTCCTGGAGCGAGTCCAGAGAAGGGCAACCAGGCTGGGGAAGGGGCTGGAGGGCAAATCCTATGAGGAGCGGCTGAGGGAGCTGGGGGTGTTTAGCTTAGAGAAGAGGAGGCTGAGGGGAGACCTTATCACCACCTACAACTACCTAGAAGGGAGGTTGTAGAGAGATAGGTGATGGTCTCTTCAGCCAGGTGACAGGTGATAGGACAAGGGGGAATGGCAAGAAGCTGCCCCAGGGCAGGGTTAGATTGGACGTTAGAAGAAAAATTTGTTACTGAAAGAGTTGTGGGGGCCTGGAACAGGCTGCCCAGGGAGGGGCTGAGTCACCTTCCCTGGATGTGTTCAGAAAAAGGGTAGATGAGGTACTTAGGGATATGGTTTAGTTTAGGATGAGAATGGTTGGACTTGATGATCTTAAAGGTCTTTCCCAACCTTGTGATTCTGTGGTCCTGTGATTCTGTGGTCCTGTGATCCTGTGCTACTCTTAGTACTGGCCACTATTTGTGGTCGAGTTGCCGTGTGGAGATCAGGGCACCACTGTGCACAGACACCGAATGAGGAGATGGTCCTTGCCTCAGCGAGTGAAGGGAAGTGGTAGTTACAGCAAATGGAGCTAAATAGAAATTGCCTGAAGCACATCATCACGTGGAGAGAGCGCTGCGCTACCCCGCACCACGTGGAAAGATGTGAAATCAGCCATTCGTCGGGGTCCTCATCAGCTAAAGCTTCCCCTGCCTCCCACCACCTCTGTGCCAGGTACTCACGTTATTGACTTCTCCACTTCTGATCCTATCCTCTTGATTTAACTTAATGCCTAACCTCCCCTCCTCCCCCCCCCAACTATTCTTGGTGCAGCAGCATCTGTGCAAACATAGAGTAAATCCTCTGGCTCTGTGCAGATTATTCTGGGTCAACTTTGATGGAAGAGAGCCCAGGCTCTGGGCTAAGCCCTGAAGAAGGCAGCAGCTCCTTTGAGCTGCTGCAGCTGGAGGGCCACCACCCTCTCCAGGCTCTGCCAGCCTGGTGTTGGCTCACACAGCTCAGCCAATGTGTGTCACAAACAAGTGCACTGGGGGAACTGTAGTGTTATATGGAGACCAGGCTCCCCTCCACATCCAGTCTCTGAGGAGTGAGCTGCCTTGGACTGGCTCGTGGTGCAGCACCTCTGCACTTCTAGGATGGCAGGTGGGAGAATGGCTAATTCCTGAGCCCATCTGGAGGGTGGGAACCCAGGCAAGGGGCCAAGGGGAGCCCAATTCCCTAAACAGTGCTGGAAAGACCCAAGGAAAAAGCCTGACTTCCAGTGATCCACGCAAGCGCTGGAGGGCTTGTAACCCTACAGTGTGACCCTACAATGGTCATTGTGGCTTGTAACCCTACAATGCTTGTAAACCTCCACTGAATGTGGAGACATTCAGGATCACCCTTTGCCTTGGCCCTCAGGGCTCTGGGAATGGTGCAGAGATGAGCCTTAGAGCTAGAAAAGTGCCTGGTCCCCTCTGAGGGCAGCTGTGGCTTGCAGGGCCCTTACTCTGTCACTCTGTGCATGCAGGCAAAGCAAAGGGATCTCTTACCCCTTGGGAGAAGTAGAAGGCAGCAATCCCCAGCGGCCAGAAGCAGCACAGCATGGAGAAAAGGGCCAAGCCCAGGTGGTCCCGGGGAGGAAGCATCAGGAAATGGTCCTCACTTTCGCTGTCGCTGGAGGAGTCGCTCTGCAAAACCAAAGGGATTCAGCAGATGCCCGCCTGCCGGTGCCACCCCACAGGCTGCATCTCAGCCCCTCTCCTCCCAGCTCCTGCTTTCTCATGGTCTCATCACATATTCTCACACCTTTCCCACCTGCAGATTCAAGGAGTGAGTTTCAAAGATATTTTAGCCTCCTCAGCCCAGTTTGATGAGGAAAAACTGTAGCTCAGCAAATTCAGGAGCAGAGTGGATTCTCGGCTCCCTGCCAGAGCAAATGCTGAGCTCGCTTGCTGGGGGTCTGGGATTTCCCTGGGAGATAGATAGTCTTAAACTGAAATATCTCGAGCTTTGGCAGAACTGGCTGTTTGTCAGCTTAAACAAACTCAAACAAAGTGCCTTTTCCCCATTAGGGACCAGGCAATCGATATCCTGCTAAACTAATTTAGCAAGTGAGGGGAAAGCGTTTGAATTGGAGCCTTCATCACAGGGGTGACGTGTCCTGTCCCTTAGTGAGCGTGTTCCTCGGAGCGGCTGCAGTCAGCCCGCCTCAGCTCACTGCTTCACCGGCTGTGGACCAGCCTGGAATTGAATATATCTCCATGGGGAAGGCAAACAGAGGGGGGGACATCCCCTTTGCCGTCTGATGAGACCCCCACCACTGGCACTGAGAGCAGCAGAGCTGTGCTGGGTCATCAGGCGTCAGCTCTAGGAGGCTCCCAATCCTACCTCTCGAGGTCCCGGATGATGTTTCCAGCCTCTGTACTGCTGCCTGAGCTGTGGTGAGGCATAGAGTGCAGCATGAGGCTGCTTTGTCAGCTCTCATGCTTCCTTTGCAAGATTATTCATCTTGTCTTTAGATATAAAGCTTTCTCTAGGCTGCTGCCACCAGGCATGGGAATCTTGCTGTTACACAAGGATTGCTATTTCATGTTAACCCTCACCAAAGGGTCCCCATATCCCAAGGGTCCTGTGGAGACAGCCCCACCTGCCCCATCCTCCCAATAGGCATGCAGCCAGGCTGCCTTCAGGGAAGCTGACCTCCTTCTGTGGTCTGCCGTGAGGAAAAGGGAATGGGAATTATAAGAAAGAAGCAGAAATACTGGGTGCACAGGTAAGGCAGGAGATGGTAGAATCTGGGGGGGATGCTCCAGGGAAAGAAGGGAGATTAAATGATCAAGAATTTGAGCCAGAGTTAGCAGAGGAGGGGTCTGGTGCCATCCCACCTGGCAAAGCTCACCTCATACTCCTGGAGCTCCTCTTCCTCCACCTCATAGGACACAGTTTGGATGCGGATGTCGCTCTCTACCCGACAGGACCCTTGTGCCTCATGCCCATCAGGACCTTCAGATGGAGCCTCTTTGCTTTCTGTAAAAGTGGTCTCGCAGCTTTCCATCTTGCTGTCCTTGGCCTTGAGAGTGGTCTCATCCTTCACGAGGATGAAATTGGGGCCATACAAGGCTTCCACAGCCAGCTGCAGGGAACTGGCATCCAGCAGCTGGTGAGTCCTGGCACCACCAGTGTTCTGGAAGATGTAGGAATACAGTTTCCCTTGGCAGCGATGACTGGGGTAGTCCTGGGTGTGATGCTGGTGGTAAGAATAGCTGCTGCCAAGGTGCCCGTTGGCCTTGGCCAAGAGTGGGTTTTGGAGCTCACGCACGCTCTCCATGCTGCCGGCGACGGGGGGAGCGATCCTGCAGAAGCAGAGAGAGTGGGAGGGAGGAGGCTGTTATTTCAGCAAGGCAAGGGAGCAGAAAAACCTCTCACTCATGTGGAGGTGATGTCAAGATGAGGCTACAGGGAACAGAAAGGTTTGGCAATGCTGGAGAAAACAAGAGCCCTCCCCACCTCTCCGCAGCTAGAACGCTATCGCGGCGAACTGAGCATCTCTTCATCTCTCCCCATCTGGTAGTAAGATAAAGATGCAACAAGATGATCTGATTCAGGCTGGATTAAGATGAGGATTTGCCATATCTGTAATGCATCTTGAGATGGCCACGTGCAGCCTGACAGGAAAGGACCTATTGCATCTTTTCTGCTGGTTCATAATGTGTGCTGCGACAAAGCGTAACAGACAGCACAGAAGTAGGTAAGATGCTGAGAGCCACTTGAGGGGCCTCCCTGACTTCCCAGAGCAGAGGCTCATACAGCAACTTACAGCTTTTCAGGCATTACACATGCACCAAACAGCTTTCAGGTGCCAGGGAGGTTTTCTATGGCACTCCCAAGGCTGAGCTGGGACTGGGGTGAGAGTAGCTAGCCATGGAGGGAAGCCATGAGGCTGCTGTGAGGACATGGAGGTGGTGATTAGGCTGGGGTGGGGGGTGTTGGATGCTCAGCTGGCCGTGTGGAGGAATGGAGGGATGCAGAGGTGAAAGGGCAATTTAAGTAAATGATTCATCACATCAGCCCTGTGTTTAAACCAGCTCCACCTCTGGGCACAGCTGGCAGTTGTGCAGCCCTGGCTCTGGATCACCAGCTTCAGAAAACGCCAAGCCCAGACAGGATCCTCAGCTACAAATGTCAACATGGGGTTTTTTGCCTCAGGAAAATTCACCCCCCCTCTCCTCTCCTCTCCTCTCCTCCATTTCAGAACGCTGAAACCTTGTGCTGCTTTCTCTTTTTTTTTTTTTTTTCCCCTTTTCATGAATATTTCTGAGCTGAAATAGTTCAACCCCTTTTCTTCAGAGGAGCGTTTGCTATTTTGGCTTCCCAACCCACCTTGGCACAAAGAAAATGTGTAGTGAAATATCAGCATTCCCCAGGAGAGAGAAACAATTACTTGGCTCTCTTCAGAACCTGAGCCCTGTGTTTTACAGCCACTCTCTAGCACATTCTCAGCTCCTCAACTGCGCCACCTTATTGCCTTGCAACCCCAAATGTTCCTGTCCTCCTTAGAGACCTCCATCGCTGCCTCCTCTGCAGGATGCTGTGTGGCAGAGACACGCTTCCACCTGCTACAGGGTG
Organism: Porphyrio hochstetteri; assembly: GCA_020800305.1. NCBI lineage: Eukaryota > Metazoa > Chordata > Aves > Gruiformes > Rallidae > Porphyrio > Porphyrio hochstetteri. Next base: position 9,818,708 of record CM036908.1, on the reverse strand, counting down.
CCCTGAGGTGCACTAGGCTTTCTGGTAGAAGGCACAGCACCTTGGTTTTCAATCTGTCCTAAAGAAGGAAATGTAAAGTCTTGCACCTGGGGAGGAATAACAGTCAGTATCAGTACAGGCTGGGGGTGACCTGCTGGAGAGGAGCTCTGTGGAGAAGGACATGGGGGTCCTGGGGGATGACAGGTTGGCCATGAGCCAGCAGTGTGCCCTGGGGGCTGAGAGAGCCAATGGGATCCTGGGGGGCATCAGGAAGAGTGTGGCCAGCAGGTCGAAGGAGGTGATCCTCCCCCTCTACTCTGCCCTGGTCAGGCCCCACCTGGAGTATTGTGTCCAGTGCTGGGCTCCTTGGTATAAAAGAGACAGGGATCTCCTGGAGAGAGTCCAGAGGAGGCTACGGAGATGATGAAGGGCCTGGAGCATCTCCCCTGTGAGGAAAGGCTGAGTGAGCTGGGGCTGTTCAGTCTGGAGAAAAGAAGACTGAGGGGGGACCTAATTAATGTTTATAAATATCTTAAGGATGGGATGCAGGGGGAAATGGCCAGCCCCTTTTCAGTGTCTGTGGGGACAGGACAAGGGGCAATGGCTGCAAGTTGGAGCACAGGAAGTTCCACACCAACATGGGGAGGAACTTTTCCCCAGTGAGGGTGCCAGAGCCCTGGGACAGGCTGCCCAGGGGGTGTGGAGTCTCCTTCTCTGGAGAGATTAGAGACCCATCTGGATGCCGCCCTGTGCAATATGAGCTGGGGAGCTGCTTTGGCAGGGGGGTTGGACCCGATGAGCTCTCGAGGTCCCTTCCAACCCCTCTGATTCTGTGATTCTGTGATTCTGTAAATGAAGAAGTTGGAGTTGAAGACTCCAGAGAATGAAAAGCCCAAGTTATCCCATCCTCTTGGCTGAACTCTGCCATCCTGCATGGGGTTTTGAATGAGCCTGTCAATGGGCTGTGTTCTGGCAGTGTTGGAAAGCTGCTCAGGAAAATGGAGCTGTTCAAAACCACTCCTGCACTGCTAAAACTCTGCACGTTTTGGTGAATGCCCTCCACTTCTCCCTCCCCAAAAGCCACCCTCTGCTCTCTGCAGTTTCCCACCTTCCTAATAAAGCCTGTAATGGTTTGTGTGGCAGATGGCCGTTAAGTATTTTCAAAATATTTAAGGGAGAGGCATATTTGTAGCACAGACGGTTTTATTTCCTGCACAGACCCAGAGAAGCACAAAGCTTCATCCTGCTTTCAGGCAAGGGAAGCATGAACCTGTTCTTTGCTTACCTCAACATGCAAATCAGGTTTCTAATAAAATCATAGACTCATAGGATCAGAGGGGTTGGAAGGGACCTCGAGAGATCATCGGGTCCAACCCCCCTGCCAAAGCAGCTCCCCAGCTCATATTGCACAGGGCGGCATCCAGATGGGTCTGGAATATCTCCAGAGATGGAGACTCCACACCCCCCTGGGCAGCCTGTCCCAGGGCTCTGGCACCCTCACTGGGGAAAAGTTCCTCCCCATGTTGGTGTGGAACTTCCTGTGCTCCAACTTGCAGCCATTGCCCCTTGTCCTGTCCCCACAGACACTGAAAAGGGGCTGGCCATTTCCCCCTGCATCCCATCCTTAAGATATTTATAAACATTAATTAGGTCCCCCCTTAGTCTTCTTTTCCCCAGGCTGAACAGCCCCAGCTCACTCAGCCTTTCCTCACAGGGGAGATGCTCCAGGCCCTTCATCATCTCCGTAGCCTCCTCTGGACTCTCTCCAGGAGATCCCTGTCTTTTTTATCCCAGGGAGCCCAGCACTGGACACAATACTCCAGGTGGAGCCTGACCAGGGCAGAGTACCTTTCTGTTTAACAAAGCAGTGAGGAGTGACTGAGTATCATTTGAAAGCAGCAGCCCAAGCAGGAGCAGAAGCCCAGCCTTAACAAGAGAAAGTTGACAGTTTTGGTAGGACATCCGTGCCTCATCTCAAGAAATGTTTCTGGCATCGAGCTAGGGTAGGGAGGGCTGGGAGCTGCTGGAGGGAACTGGCTCCAAACGTGCTGAGAAATGCCAGCAGACAGGCTGCAGGCAGGCTGCTGGCCACCGGGCAGTGGATGCTGCCTGTGTGGAGGCTGCTGCTCTGCTCACATCGGGTCTTCAGCAGCAGGTTGGGAGAGGGAGAGTAACAGCACAAGTGGCAAAGGAGACAGGAGGAAAATACTGCTCCCTGAATGTGAGCTGGGCAGGGCTAAAGGCTTCCCCCAGCACCAGAGACAACCCAAGGCTCTCTGGTCCCTCAAACTGCCCAGGAGCCAACCCTGGGGCAGGGCCAGGACCTCAGAGGCTGCTGCATTCCCAAAGCATGGGTGCATGACCCCACAGGGCCAGGGCAGAGTCTGCCTTGAGGACAGGGCAGGGCTACAGCTAGGCAATTTCAGTCCCTGCTCACGCCTGTGGCCCTTGTACACCCTAAGACTATAAAAGACTTACCTGTCCTAAACTCTCTTCCCCTTGTTGCTTGCCACCCTGGGGAGCTGGGGACAATGCTCTCCCTGACAGCGGGATGGGGTGACAACAGGGCTGCAGGGACAAGGGGAAAAGCACAGAGGGAGATTTTGCTGTGCTTCTCCTAAACACATGGAGGGACCACCAAGTAAGTAGAGCCCCAGCACCCAGTCCCAGCATTTATTGTCAGCGGGGAGGTGATGCCAAGGACCAGCATCACAGCATGCCCAGGGCAGCATGCTCTGCCCCCTGGTTGGAAATCAGCCAGGCTGAAACCTCCTGCCCTGGTAGCTGATGTGAAGAGTCCCAGTGCTGGAGGGGTTAGAGATGCTTCCCTCCCCATAGCCACCAAGATCTCTGCATCGTGTGGAGGCTGCACCTGGGTGTGCAACCATGCACACTTGTGTTTGCTGGACGGTTTGGGTTTGCAGGTGGAGACAAGGGCCACCGAACTGCAAGAGATGATTTTAGGGTGGGAATGGCAGGGAGGGCAAGGACCAGCCCTGCTTGCACATGTGCAGAGAAGGGCAGAGGCAAGCCAGCCCTGCCCCTATCCCCAAACCCCATTTACCCACACAGGGACTTACCAAAGTGAGCCTGGTAATAAAGAAAGCCTGGTAATAAGCAGGCTTGGGGGAAGAGGAATGAAACCTGCAGATGAACTTGTTGAAGAATAGCTGTTCTCTGTCCTCATTACCAGCACAACTGGATAGCATGCACAGCCACCAGCCCCACGGGCAATGCTGGCAGCAGGCAAGGGCGGTGAGATGCTGCTGGGTGCACAGGGAGGATGCACACACGTGAGCACAGCCCAGGGAGGGCACAGCTGGGAGGAGGCAGACCCCCAAGGCCTTGGTTGAGCAGGACTATGGCTGCAGCCCTACCTCTGAGAAGAACAACTCCTGGGTCCCTAAAGAACTACCTCCTGCCCCCCACACAGCTGCTCCCATAGCCATTCAGCAGGACAGGGTCCCCCATGCTCCCCAGGCCAGTTGCAATGTTCCCCAGTGGAGTGGGAAATGCACAGCTGTGTTGTGTGCTCTCAGCTTCTCAAGGCAAGGGCTGGATAAAAGGACCCAAAAAAAGGCATGAAAATAAAGAGGCTTTGTGCTTCATGGATCTCACCTCAGCACCGTGTCCCCTGGGGCAGTCCAGGTCCCCTCAGGACCATCCTGGGTGTTTGCTCCCCCCCCACAAGAGGTCCTGAGGTTGCTGGCTGCCTGGCCATCAGCAGCACAGCCTTCAGAGGGACCCTCGGTGCAGATGTCGGCTCTGATAAGCCCATTTAATGATGAATTAAGTAGCTGTTCCAGGAATCAATCATCATTTAATTGCCCTGTCAAGCAAACACTCTGCCTTGCTTCCCAGGCTCATTAGCAGGTTGCAACTGCCTTGCAGTCCCCAGACTCCTGAGTGAGAAGGTTATCTCACCCTGGCCAAAGGGTGCTTGAGGACAGCACCTGGGGAGACCAGTGCCCTTGGGGAGTGATGCCCCACGGTGCTGCTGTGCCTGGGCCAGTCTGACAGCAGGGGACAGTGTGAATGCCTATTACAGATCCAGCTGATGGCAAGCAGCATCATGGCCAGGTGTAGCTGCCATAGTCTCAGGACAGAGGTGGGCACACTCCTGATGGAGCAGGAAAGCCCAGGAGATGTGGCTAGCACCTTTCCCATAGTCCAGGCTCTCCTGGAAGCTCTCAGGTGGTGCTTTAGGTTTTCTAGGCAGAGGCAGCCCAAGTCCTCTGCCTGTGAACATCCAAGCTTGCTATTTTGCTCAAGAGAAAACCAGCTCACAAAGGGTGCTGGGAAGCAAAGGCAGAGCATCGCAGCAAGGGGTGATGGTGTTCTGGAGAAGGAATATAGGGATGAAGGAAAGGCTGTGAGGGCTTGTGGACAATGTGTTTGGCAGGGATGGACCAAGCCCTCTCTCAGCCCTAGGAGCCTGCACAGCAGCGTGGATACCTGCCATGTCCCAGCCCTGAGCCCTGCAGGGTGAAGTACAACTCAAAGAGAGAAGGAAGCACTTACATCAGACCCACAGACATGGCTATGGAACGTGATTGTGCTCCGGCCAACACACAAGCCTTCCTCTGAGTCTCCACACTGCTGCTTCTACCTCGGGTGCAGCATGCAGAGTTGGGGGATGTTAAACCTTGGGGTGCAACAAAGCCTTTGATGGTGCTGGGAAAGGTTGCTGTGGCAGGAGCATCCAGCAAGGAGGTGGCTGGGAGGTGGAAGGGGCAGGGGGGTGGGGAAGGCAGCTCTCAGCCTGGGGCAGGAGGAGAGGGTAGCGAGGCTTGAGAGCAGGCAATGGCAGAGGTGGTAGCCAGAGAAGCAAAGGAGCAGGGTAGGGGCAGCAGTGGGAAAGGAAATGGTGGGCAAGATGCCTAGGGCAAATTGAGGTCTGAGCCAGGCAGGGAGCTGGGCCCTGGCCACCAGGGTGGAGAAGAAGGAACTGTGGTGCTGCTGGAGGGGAAATAGCTGGTGAGGACTGGGAGGGAAGGAAGAAGGTGATGCAGAGCCTGTGGACATGGATTAGAAGGAGGCTAGCTGAGGTGTTCGTGATGTAGAGCATCTAATTCACAACTTTGATGCAGCTGGTTTGATAGAGCTGGAAAGGAGAGAATAAAGCGCTTGTTCTGTTCTCCTGACAGGTAGAGAGCTAGTGCCTCAGCAATGGGCTCCTGGCTCCAACAGAGACTAAATTGCTCTGAGAATTGGGATGCGATGGGCTGCTTTTCAAGGTTCGCAAGTCAAATTGGGCAATTTCCAGGTGGAAATCGAGTCTTTATTCTCCCTGATAAAAATGTTTCTCTGCAGCAGTGTTTCGACCCAGCTGTGCTCAGAGCTAAGGCATCGCTCCTAATGGTAAGAAATAGCAAACCCATCCCCGGGGCTGCCCGGGAAGAGCCGGGTGGCTTCTGGAGGAGCCGTGCCAGGGGCTCTGCAGGGCAGTGGCGTCCGCCTCTGCCCCATCCCCGGTGCCAGCAAGCCGGACACACCTCCCACGAGCATCAGCAGGGGAGCAGTACGAGCTCCACCGCTTCCAAACACTGGGAAGACGTGCCCGCAACACTCAACCTCAAACCGGGAGCGCCTGCAAACGGGCTGCGCCCCGCCGCTGGGACTGCGAGGCTGCCGGGGCGCTTCTCACCCGCTGCCTCCGTGTTCTCCGGCCCCGGCTGGGCACCCCTAGCCCGGTGCCCACCCCGGCAGGGCCCGGCACTTGGAGAGGTGGCCGCTAGATGTCCCAGGCACTCCACGCAGCCACCGCCGCACCTCCCCGGGGCCGCGGGAGGAGCCGGCCGCTCCCCCCGGCCCCCGCCCGCCACTCCCCGCCGAGCATCCCGCAGCCCCGCGGGGCCGGACGGTGCCTGCATGCAAATTCTGGGCCCAGGGTTTATACGTCCGAATCGTTGGGCACAGCTACGCTGCCTGAACATCCCGTGGCTGATGTTGGCCTTGCTGGTGTGAGCCCAGTGCCTGCCCGCAGCCGGACCTCACCGCCCACGGGAGGTGCCCCCTCTAGCAACATCCCTCACCCCCCCATCTCCCGCCTTGCCCTTCACGCATGAGGGCTCCCCGAGCTGGCAAGAGGGGAAGGAGGAAGCGTGAGGAGTGATGGTAATAAAACACATGGTTGTGTGGGTGGCTAGGTGTATAATTAGCAGGTTTGGACTCTCTCTGCATCCTTTTTTTAGCTGGAGACACAAACAAGTAAATAAGGTGGCTGTCAGAAGTTCCCGCAGGCTGTCTGGGGTGTGGATCTCCTGGGGGCGTGGGATCAGGGAGGAGAGGGAACAAGACACAGGGAGGCTGCTCCTGGGGGGCTGACCCCATGCTGGAGGGCTGCAGGGTGGCCATGGGATGGCCAGTTGGGGAGGAGAGGGTGGGTGAGCTGGATGGCAGCATTGTGTAAGGGAAGTCAGGCAGGATGGGAACAGGGATGGAGAAGCTCTGGAGGTGCCAACACCTCCACTCAGGGAATCCTCTCAGTCTCAGGGTGCTCTTGTTGGATTTGCATCCAAACAACCTTCAGCCCTGTGGTGCCCTCAACAAGGGGCTTTAAAAGGGCACATGATGCCAACCAAAGCTGAATAATAGCTCTCACAGCTCTCACTGGAGGTTTCTTCACATTGCTGTCTGGGACCCAGCAGGGTTACTGGGAGGCAGTGGAGGTCAGGGAGAGGACTCCCACATGGGGAGGCTGCTGGGGCTGTCGCTCAGCATCTCCAGCCATTTGTCCTCCCAGCAAGGACAGCTTTGGAGACTGTCAGGCTCTGACTGCTCATCTCAGCCACAAAATGCCAGCCTAGGGTAAGTGGAGAATGAATTCCCTTGCCTGCTGCAGCATCCAAATCACTGGCCTGGAGAAATGTGAGCTCACACTGGGTCCAGGCTTCAACTTCCTCTTCCTCAGCTCAGAAACACCCTAAGGAAATACCCTAAGGCTGATGTCTGGAGAGTGGGGCATTGGCACCCTCAAGGTAGAAGCCTACTTAGAAATGTCGATGCCTGTGGAGCTACCAGGAGCTAAATTCACTGATCCCTGGGCTCTGGGAAGCACAAATGCTTCCAGCACAGAAGCAGACCTGTCCCTCACTGAGACCAGGCTCCTTGCCCAGGGTGTCCAGAGGAATACCAAGCATCCCACAGGAGACCTCACAGAGGTTGCCCAAGAGGTGTTTATATACCAGGACATTCTTGCTGCTGCTGGAAGATGCACAGAGGCTGTGCTTGTGCTTGTGTATTGTAATTTTGCTCATGGCTGATTCTCCTATGCTAATGGTCCTCCGTTTCTCATCAGGTTTTCTCCGTTGCTATTTATACCCAGTATTGAAGGGAACATGGTGGGTGTCCTAGATGGCTGCGTGCTCTTCTCCCAACTTGCCCTATTTCACCCATACCCTTTGCTCCAATCTCCACTTGAAGGCTTTTCTCCTGTCCCACAGGTCATTGCCCCTTCATGGCTGCTGCTGCCCCAGGATCCTGCATCCCATCCTCCCCACTGCTCCCTCCCTACAGACTGCTCTGGGCTGTCTGTCCCTGTGGCACTGGGTGAGCATCACCCTCAGGGAGCTGTGACCCCCTGAGCTGGAGCAGCCCCGTGCCTCATGCTCCCCTTCAGGACCAGCCCTGCACCCCTCAGCCCTCCAGCTCAGCCTGCCCCAGTGCTGTGCATGGGCTCAGCACCCCAGGGACGCTCTCCCTGTCATGGCCTCTCACCCAGCAGGGAAGTGATCACAGAATCACAGAATCACAAGGTTGGAAAAGACCTTTAAGATCATCAAGTCCAACCATTCACATCCTAAACTAAACCATATCCCTAAGTACCTCATCTACCCTGGCAGATCTGGCAGATAGGACCTGGCTTTCTTCCACATGAGAGACCCACACAAGATGAGATGAAGATGGGGACAGGCAAATAACATGCAGTTGGCAGCACTCATTATGGGGGGGACAGAGCTGCTCCCCATGGCAGCTGCAGCTTGCAGATAGAGCAGCTTAGCTGCAGCACTGAACTCCATCCTTGCAGCTCTCTGCAAATCCCCCTCCTATCAATCGAAGCTGGCAATGCAAAGCGACTGTTAAGGACTGCTCATTTGTCTCTGTTTAAAACATATCCGTACTCAAATGATTCATAACCACCCTGAAGGCTAGCACATACCAGCACCCTCCTTTCCCCACTGTCCTGTTTATTTTATCCACTGCCTGCCTGCCTTCAGCTCGGGGCCATTTCCACTTTGCTTACTGTGGCCCGATTCTCCTGTGGATTCACAGGGCTCCGCTGGAGTTCAGATGTTTAATGAATTTGCCAATGATCGTCTGTCTTTTAAAAAATGCTCTTCTGCTGTGGAGATAACACCTTTCTGGCTTACTTTTGCAAACATCGAGTTTCCAAACACAGCCTGTATTTATCAGCAGCAAGCTGATCTCCTCCTGGTCCAGCATCACCCCCCTTCCCCGTCTGGCCAACCTCTGTGGACTTGGACAAACTTCAAGGTGTCCCTGGGTCAATAGGTGCAACCCAAACCAAATGTCCAGCCTCTCTTTCATAGTTGTTATTGCTAAAGAAATGAAATCCTCGGGTGGAGAGGTGCTCTCTGTGTTCAAGGAGGGACAGTTCATGTCGGTGGGGGCTATAGGAGAGGTTTATTCTGTCATCAGGAATATGGGGAGAGGAAAGGCAGCAGCCACCCCCAGCCATCCCATGGTTGTCTGTCCAGTCCTATGGGCCAGGACTGTGCAGAAGATGATGCTAAATTATCTGCCATATGGTATGGAACGAGTTGCTACAAAACAATGTCATGGTTTCTTCTCCACAATCCTGTCAAGTCCCAAACATGCCTTGCTGAGGGGCTGCCCCTGACTTTGCTGTAGGGATGCTTTCCCTCTCTTCCTGGCCCATTCCTCTTCCCTGCTGCTGGACTTCAGTCAGCCCTCCCCAGGGTAGGGCTCAGGGTGCTGCTTGCACCCATCCAGAGCTGCAGTGTGTCACAGGAGGTGGCTCCATTCGGGGTGAGCAGCACCGGTGCTCCCACGCAGGCTGAGGCAGGACATCCCACGCACAGGGCTTCCCTCCCGTGGTGTCCCTGCGGTGTGGGGATGAGCCCCAGAACCCTCCATCTCTCCCTGCCCTGCCACCATGGAGCCCCCAGGGAGAAAGGTGGATTTGCAGAGGAATCTCCACCCAGCTCAGGAGCAGCACCAGTGTGGCTGCTGCACACAGCATCAGGGCTCAACGTGCCCTGAGGGCACTTTGTCATGCCAACAAGTTCAGTTTCCAGACATAAAGCTTGGGGACAAACCCTGGGACTGACTCTGGTTTTCAAAAGATACTTGAAGTGTTTCACTCCAAAAGTAAGCTGGTTTAAGTGATGCCCCCAGAAAAGTGCTGGGGAGTCTTCCCTTCTAGGCTGAGCAAAGCACTTGGGCTGGTTTGCTGCCTTTTTCACTTGGGAGAGAAGCAGCAACAGAAAGACAATGTGGAGGAAATCTATAAAGGACTTTTTCCCCCCTCTCTAATGCTGTGGTTTGGCCCTTCAGCCAGAAAAGTCAATCATTTGCCCATTTCTAACTCTACAGATAAATACTGGCTGAAGACCTTGCCTGGAATTACCCCCTGGAAGCAGCAGTAGAGTCGTGTCCTGTGGCAGTCCCAGGCTTGGGTGCACAGCTTTAGAAAATAGGCAGAAAAGAGCCAAAATCTGGCTGATTGAGAAGATTGTGCTTGCAAAGGAGCTGGAAAACAATTCTGAGCATGGCTATTAAATGGGAGGGAGGGTGATGAAGGGGTAAGAGACACTTAGAGAAGGGGCACAGGGTATCAGTGTCTGGGGTCTAATGCTGATGGGGACAGGCTGGTACCAGAGGCACCCAGTGAGGAGAGGGGGAGGGGGAAGGGCAGAACTTCAGGCTGCCCATCGAGGTTGAGAGGATGCTCCTGGGAAGCTGCTAGCTCATCCCATCCTGCACAGGGCATCTGTGAAAAGGGCAGCCGAATCACAAGGGCCTGAAGTGCCCATGCCTGTGCAGGGGGAGCATTCCCAGCAGCCTGCAGGTCGGGCTGGACTGGCCTCTTTGGGCCTTGCTCCACCAAGCTTGCAGGTGGCAGAAGGGGATTTTAATGGGCAAGTTTTTGGCGAGTGCTTGGTCACCACTCCGCAAGCGATGGTGACGTCTGCAGGCTGGGCTGAGAGCAGGGAGGGATTGGGTACCATGGAAAAGCAGGGATCTGCTGTACAAATTCGCTGTGCTGGAGCTCCAGCAAATTACTCATTCTTTAATAATGGTGTTTATTACCTGCCTCTGATGGTGGTTCAGGGAGCCGAAGTGAAGCAGTTTCAGCTCCCCAAAGCTTTAGCTCTGCCAGCCATTTTAATGACACAAAAAACTTTTGCCAGAGAAATGCAGTCACTACATTTTGGCTTGGGTAATTCCTTCTCCTGACAGCCTACAAAGTAACAAGCTATTATCCCCCAGAGACCCAGGCTTATTTTTTTCCCCCTTCTGCGTTGCAGGCAGGCTCAGACCCCACTTCTCTGGTTATCCCTGGTATTTACATAGCGCTACCATCCTCCAGGGAAAGAGGTTTCCACTGGTGGCAGATCCCAAGCTCATGAAAAATGAATTTATTTTTGTCAGAAGCAAAGCAGGCAGCCCAGTGAAGTGGGTTTGGGGAGAGCAGCACGGCTGTTGTGAAACCCGCAGCAGCTTCGGAGAAGGAATTATAAACAGGTGCTGGGCAGAGATGGAAAGCACTTCCCTTCGAAACTCCTAAACGTACAGCTCTTCCCTCAGACACAAGCTGGGAGGGCGTCCGCAGGGCTAAAGGGAGACGGTGCTGTTCAGGCTTCCATGGCACGGGCAATAGCCCTCTCCGCTGAGGTCCCTGGACCGTTCCCCGGCCCGGGTGCATCCCCGGGATGCGCAGCCGGGGTGGTTGGCGGTAGAGTGACTCCTGCTCGGCAGAAGAAAAACAAGCCCCCAAACTTCAGCCAGCAGCCGAGCTGCCTCCTTGGGGAGGGAGCCCCGATGGCTGGCTGGGTCCAAGGGGCCATTGCAGTTGCTCTGACATATCTGGCCTCCAAAACTTTTGCTGAAATCCTTGCATTTCGCCCACCCCAGAGCCTCTGAGCAGGCAATTTCGTCCTTGTTTCTCCAGGTTACAGCCTTCCACCTTTACAGCCCCCAACACATTTTCTGACCCCTCTCTGGGGCCAGCAGAGCTCGGCGCCGGGCTGGCTTTCCCCGGGGACCCGCTGCCACAGCAAGGCAGCAGCCCGGGGACGCCGGGGACGAGCGGCCGGACCCTCCAGCAAAGCCGCCCTCCCTTCTGCCGGCGGGGATGCCCCCACCCGAGAGCGGTGCGCGGCTCCTTACCTGCGTGCCGAGGAAGGGCTCACCCGCTAAGTTGGAGCGGCGGCGGCAGAAGTGGAGCGGCGGCGGCACGCATGCCGGCGGCCGGCAGCGCCTCGGCTGCGTGGACGCCGCGGCCCGGCTCCCCGGGTGGGCGTCCGGCGGCCCTGCGGCCCGGCGGGTGGGCCGGCGGGAGCGGCGCGGCGGAGCCCCAGCCGGTGCCGGGGTGTGCGGCAGCTCACCAGGCACCGCGCGGGGCTGTGCAGCAGCAGCAGCAGCAGCAGCAGCGGCAGCAGCAGCAGCAGCTCCGAAGCCCTCTAGCTGCAGCAGCACCGTACTTCACGTTCGGGTCCGGAGACCCCACGCTCGCTCGCTGGCTGTGGTATCACCAGCTCCTGAGGCTCGCTAATGAGAGCTTCGCATCACCACCGCTCCCCTTCTCCCGACGTGATTTCTCCTGCTGCTCGTTTAGGTAACGAGGCAGAAAAGTCTCTCTGCTGCTCGCTGCGTTTCCCAGGGCACAGCCCTTCCCGCTCCCCCGGCAAGGGCAGGACCCGGTGCCAGCAAGCAGAGTTTAGCTGAAAAGGATAAAGGAGATTTCTCGCCGCTGGAGACGGTGCTGAGGGGGCCGGGCAGCCCAGCCTGGGGGCTGCATCCCAAGGGCAGGCAGCTCGTTTGCTGGCGTAGCCAGGCATTTTTCTGTCCTGCTCTGTAAGGACCTGGGTGGGATGTTGATTTGGCTCACACACTCCCTGGCAGCACACTGGTTAGTGGAGTTAATCCAGATTTGTACCAGCACAGTGGGAGTTGGCACCACAACCCCTGCAGCCTGTTCTACCTGCACCCCAGGGAGCCTGTGCTACTCCCCCGTGCTTGGGCAGCTCCCCAAGCCCTGCACTGTCTCCCTGCTTGCTCCTAATCTCCCTGAGTGTCTCCCTCCAGCAGTTCCCCAAGCTCTGGAGCACCCATCATCGGGACGACTGCTAGCAGATGCACATGCAGCTGAAGCTTGGTCCAGCCAGGTGGACCTGCTTGAGTGTGAGCAGAGACCTGTCTGCCCTCACCCATCCCTGGTGCTGCTCTGCCAGGAGCTGACTGTGTCAGACAGACCTAGGTGTGCCCACCACCCACACCACACAGTGGTCACCCCTTGCAGCCCACACTGGGCCCCCCTCAGAACCACACCGTGGCCTCTCAGCACAATGTGCATTTCTTGAGGTGCTGGTCTGTCTCTAACACATCCCAGCTCCTTCCAGGTGCCCATCTGTCCCATGCTGCGATGGGCAGGTTCCATTCCCAGAAGGGCTGTGGCGCTGGGTAGGGGAGGAGATGGCAGGGCAACCTCCCCTCTGCCCCAGCTCCCAGAGGTGCATGCCTTTCCAGTAGCAGCAGAGAGATCCTTTCACAAAACCAAAGGGGCTAGCTGGGTTATGTGGGCTAAAGCAGGACCAAAGTGCCTGCACTCTCTGAAGGACCAATAGCAGGAGGCCAGCTTTCCATCCTTGGGGGTGATCCGAAAGTCCTGCTGTGGGCAGCAAAGGAGCTTGGCATCTGCATCATCTGTGGTCTGTCAGACCAGGTCAGAGGCATTCCTTTGGAAATGGCCTTGACACATGGCACTCTGCCTTGAGGAAAAAGGATGGAGCAGACAACTTGTAGTGGGCCCTCCAGCTCCAGTGACTCCAACTCAGCCAAACTCCTGGTAAGTGTGAAACAAAGCCCCAGCTGTGCATGCCCCAGGATGCTGGTGTGTTTGCAAGCAGATGCTAGGTCCCCAGTCCTGCATTGTTATGGTGTGAGCTGCAGCCCTGTGAGAGAGCAGGGGAGGCAGTGGGACTTGCCATTGCACGGCTGGAAACAAGGAGGTTTGGTGGCAATCATCTTCCTTGGATGAGAGTCCCCATAAGGGTCCTGCTTGTATCCCTGGGAGCCCATGGGGATGGAGCCTTCTGGGGTGCAGCCTGCCACTGGCTGCCCGCTTTCCTGGTCCTGCTGTTTGCCTCATTTATCAGACCCCACGCGGCCCCATCCATCCAGTGTGCACTAATCAAAGGCAGACAAAGAGGGTCTCTTCACACATGGGCAGCCTTTTGGCAAGGCTGGAGAGCCCGTGGAGATGAGAAGTGAGGCATGAATTCCAAACCCCTTCTCTTCATGCCATGGAGGAGCATGAAAAATAAGCTCAGTTGCTGGATGAAGCACCTTCACCCACGATGTGCCAAGGCTGGGCTGGCTTTATGCCATGCCAAGGCAGCCAGCAGAAGGCAAGTGGGGAGGATGGCTGACAGAGGCAGCACTGCCACGGTGGTCTGCATGGTCACCTCCACCACAGCTGCCCCTGCACAGCCCCCAACAGCTGCTTTCGTCAGCCCAGGGCAGCTGCTCCGTCCTTCCCCAGGGCCACGCACATGGCTGGATTAACACACAGGCACCCTGATGGCCCCATGGGGTGGGGATTAGCCCTCACCAACTTTTACAGATACCCTGCTTAGCAGCAGAGCTGCAGCATTGTTACTTCCCCTGCTTTGACAATGGTATGGACACATTAGCATCCCAAACCAAAGTCTTTCCGACCTCAACCTCGGGCAGCTCTGACAGAAATGCAGATATATAAGGAGATAGGGTGAAAACCAGCCTAGGCGGGGTGGTTTGGGGCTTTGGTTTGGTAACCACAGCCATTAGAGAAGGGCAGTGTCCCTGGGAGGTGACATAAGGCAAAAGGACTCTGTGACCTAGAAGAGTTGGTCAGAGATCAACCACCTCCTGGGCACTGAGGATAATCTGCTGGTTGGAAACATTCCTGCCCAGAGAAGGAAAAGGGACAGACTCCCAGAGGAATACAGCAAAACGGCCAGAGCCTCCTGCTCCACTGAAACTTCTTGTCCTATTATTTATGCATCCACTGGGATCAATGAAAGGAAAGCGGGTATCAAACGGCCCTTTGCTCTCAGCTGCCAGGGAGATCTCTGGCAAGAACCCATCTAGCAGAAGGAAACGAGATCTCATTACACTAAATATTAGCTGATGTGCTATCCTGCTGGACTTGTTATACCAGTTAAATGATGCCCCTCTTCAAAAAATAATTAGAAAAACTGTTGTCCTAGCCATGAAACACGCCAGGAGAAAGCTGTGCTTGTGTTTCAGGGCTGCCTCACACGGGAAGGGGGGTTTTGGTTTTTATCCTGTTCTCTCCAACATTGAAAACCTCCCTGCCAACATGTCCTGAGCTTCACATGCTTCAGCTAACTACAGACATAGCAACAGATAAATATGTGACAGCAAATTTGGTAACATGATTTTATTGATGGCCAAAAAAATCCCCCCCCCCCCCCCAGATCACTCGAGCCTGAAAGCCTGAACTCCTGCCAAACAGTTGCAAGCAGAGAGCTGGGAGGAAAGATTTCCCACCAGGAAGGGACAGAAACTACAAAACCCCTCAATAATTGGGAGGCTTCCATGATGGTGAGGACTCATCTGCAGAGCATCCTCAAAGATCACAGAATCACAGAATCACAGAATCACAAGGTTGGAAAAGACCTTTAAGATCATCAAGTCCAACCATTCTCATCCTAAACTAAACCATATCCCTAAGTACCTCATCTACCCTTTTTTTGTACACTTCCAGGGAAGGTGACTCAGCCCCTCCCTGGGCAGCCTGTTCCAGGCCCCCACAACTCTTTCAGTAACAAATTTTTCTTCTAATGTCCAATCTGACCCTGCCCTGGGGCAGCTTCTTGCCATTTCCCCTTGTCCTATCACCTGTCACCTGGCTGAAGAGACCATCACCTATCTCTCTATAACCTCCCTTCTAGGTAGTTGTAGGTGGTGATAAGGTCTCCCCTCAGCCTCCTCTTCTCCAAGCTAAACAGCCCCAGCTCCCTCAGCCGCTCCTCATAGGATTTGCCCTCCAGCCCCTTCCCCAGCCTGGTTGCCCTTCTCTGGACGCGCTCCAGGACCTCCATGTCCTTCTTATGGTGAGGAGCCCAGAACTGGACACAGCACTCGAGGTGTGGCCTCACCAATGCCGAGTACAGGGGCACAATCACCTCCCCAGACCTACTGGCCACACTGGTTTTGATACAAGCCAAGATGCCATTGGCCTTCTTGGCCGCCTGAGCACACTGCTGACTCATATTCAGCCTGCAGTCACCCAACACCCCCAGGTCCTTCTCTGCCTGACAGCTCTCCAGCCAGTCTCCCCCAAGCCTGTAGCACTGTATGGGGTTGTTATGTCCCATGTGCAGCACTCTGCACTTGGCAGCAGCAGCGAGTGAAGAGACAGGGGAATGGCAACAAATCACATTTGGGGTGACCGGACGGTGTCCCTTGGGCTGCTGCATCACTGGAACTAGAGGACATGAGGCAGGACCAGCTTGCTGAGGGCACTCAGTGCCCCTTGTACCAGCAAAATAAGTGGGGGGGATTTGAAGCACCTATTTGTGATGACTGGGGGGAGCACTGAACAGATTAAAGTTATATTTGCAACTATTAAAAAATGATCAGATTAGTGAAATCTGGAGACGAGAGAGGAGCTTCAGAGGGATCAGCCAAAGCTAATTAATTGGGCAGCATGACGGGAGCAGAAATTAAGCGTGGTCAAGGAGAAGGTAAAGCATATTGGAAGGAACGGCTTCAACTCTTCATAATCACTAGTAATTTCTAAATTAACTGGGAGCATGAAGGGAAAAAAAAGATGTGGGTGTATCTGTGGACAATAGAGTGAAAACCATCTGGTTAGTGTACAGTGGTGAGGGAAAAAAAAACCCCAACATGCTGTCAGCTTGCTTTCATACAGGGGGTACAGGGAATAATAAAAATATTACAGTAATGACTCAGTTGTTATGGATAAGTTGAGGTTTTTCAATTAGAAAACAGATTCAGATCATTTATCATGAAAAATACGGTTTTAAAAAAATAAATAATTCAAGTCTCCTTTAAAAGTGAAGCACCAAGCCCTGGAGTGCAGAATGAAGTTTTTCAGCATTTACAAGGAAGTCTGGCTGTTTAGGAGGCAACAGTAAGGAAGGCACAAGCTGCAGGTCCTTTACAAAACATAACACCCAGCATCAGATTTTGTCACGCCTCTGATATGATTAGCACCTGATAACACAGATGTCTCCAACTTCCCATGTAGTTAAAGCTCCTGAGAAGCCGTGTCTGTGATGCATTTGAATAGCATCCTTTTGGGATTAGTGTCATTCTTCCTCCCTCTCAGTAAACAGCAGCTTCTGAGGAGGCTGAAGGGGACAGGCTGGGGGATGACCTGCTGGAGAAGAGCTCTGTGGAGAAGGACCTGGGGGTCCTGGTGGATGACAGGTTGGCCATGAGCCAGCAGTGTGCCCTGGGGGCTAAGAGGGCCAATGGGATCCTGGGGACCATCAGGAAGAGTGTGGCCAGCAGGTCGAAGGAGGTGATCCTCCCCCTCTACTCTGCCCTGGTCAGGCCCCACCTGGAG
The DNA here is from genome assembly GCA_020800305.1 of Porphyrio hochstetteri. Taxonomy (NCBI): domain Eukaryota; kingdom Metazoa; phylum Chordata; class Aves; order Gruiformes; family Rallidae; genus Porphyrio; species Porphyrio hochstetteri. Next base: position 9,801,922 of record CM036908.1, on the reverse strand, counting down.
TATTGTGTCCAGTGCTGGGCTCCCTGGGATAAAAAGACAGGGATCTCCTGGAGAGAGTCCAGAGGAGGCTACAGAGATGATGAAGGGCCTGGAGCATCTCCCCTGTGAGGAAAGGCTGAGGGAGCTGGGACTGTTCAGCCTGGAGAAAAGAAGACTGAGGGGGGACCTAATTAATGTTTATAAATATCTTAAGTATGGGATGCAGGGGGAAATGGCCAGCCCCTCTTCAGTGTCTGTGGGGACAGGACAAGGGGCAATGGCTGCAAGTTGGAGCATAGGAAGTTCCACACCAACATGTGGAGGAACTTTTCCCCAGTGAGGGTGCCAGAGCCCTGGGACAGGCTGCCCAGGGGGTGTGGAGTCTCCTTCTCTGGAGATATTCCAGACCCATCTGGACGCCGACCTGTGCAATATGAGCTGGGGAGCTGCTGTGGCAGGGGGGTTGGACCCGATGAGCTCTCGAGGTCCCTTCCAACCCCTGTGATTCTGTGATTCTATGAAAACACTTCAGCACAGAAAAATACACAGGGATGACCCTTGTTACCCCCCCCTCCCCTTGCCCCAGCGGTGTCTCATGTGGCCATGTCAAAGCAGGGCTCTCTTCTTCTTGCCCCGTGTCAGCACTGCTGGAGCTGTATTCAGGCTGCCCGGTGTCAGGCTCTTTTCTTTGGCAGACGATGGATGGGGGAAGGTGGGGGCCTTTGGAAAGCTATTTGGAGCACCTGAGTTTAGTGGGAATTAAACTCTCAATCACCACGCTGTGGTGATTAGCTGTTCAATGGGACCTTCCCCTCAGTTCAGCTGGGGAGCCTTCCTGGATGGATGCCTGTGATGTGTTGCAGCATCTCCAGCTCCTCACAGGGTAGGAAACACCCATCCTCCTGGACAGTTGCTTGGATGCCCATCCCACTCAGGACAACAGGATGTAGAGATCACTATGGAAAAAGGCAGGTCCTCATGAGGGCACGACACCTCTGTGAATTCCAAATGTCCCCTTCAAAGCTGATGCTCCTGGATGGCAGCCAGCTGATGTGTAGGCTGGGAGAGCAGCGCGGGATGGACCAGCATGCGAAGAGGGGCGAGGAGGGAGAAGGAGGTGGTGTGTATGGGTGCATGCACGTCGTGTAGGGGATGTGTTCAGGCAAATAGCGGACATCTGGAGGCTGAGCAGGATGTGGAAGGGAACCCTGTGTGCTGTCTAGCTGCTTTGCATCGCTCTGGCAAAGCAAAGCAGCTCTAAACCCAGAATAGCTGGTCCATATGCTCTGGCTGCTTTCGCCTGCAGCCAGAGCCTTGTGGTAAATCTGGCCATGAAAGATAATAGTTTCTTAAAAAAACCAAGCTGAGCTGGTGGGACTATCTGTCTGCCATGGATGACCTCAGTACAGTCCTTCCAGCCAGATACACTGTGATTCTGTGACCATGTAGTGTTTGGATGGTGTCATTGAATGGCAGAGCTGAGATTGCTGTTGAAGGCAAAACTCTGAGTTATGAAGACAGCCAAGGGGAAAAAGCCACTGAACCTTAAATAAACACATCCACACACCTGTAGTCCCATGCAGCCTGTACCAAAAAAGCTCAGTGAGCTTCAGCTGTAAAAAATGTAGGCGTGTTTGGGCCAGGGTAGCGTGAAGGGTGTTTGAGACCTGTCTGCACTTCTGCATCCTATCATGTTGAATTTAGGGCATAAACTGAAAACTTCACTCTGACATAATTCTTCCCAAGAATAGAAGCCCGTGACACGTGCTTGCCTGGCAAACCTTGCCCAGCTCAGATCAGGATGGAAGTGAGGTCAATGGCTGATGGACATGATTCAGCCTTCCTGTTACCAGGGCTTGTTCTGCTGCTGCTGGTACTGACTGCAGCCACTGGTCCCAGGGGGCTTGGAGGGCAAGGAGAAAATAGTAGCAAGATTGAGATGTGTTTTGAGAAGAGATGACAAGACATCAACCCCCCACCACCACCCCATGTCCCAGAGATGGCTTTGAGCCAACAGGGTTCAATCCTGCAGTCCCACAAGGGCCTGATCTGCAGCGCTTCACTTCCTCAAAGGTTCATCTACTTCTTTTTTTCTGTTCCCTCTTGTTTGTCAGAGCTGTCCTGCTCTACCCTGAAGGACTGTTGAGCGAGGAAATGTCCCAGCCTGTGCATGTGGGGATATGGGCAGCTACAGTGGCTGGGGGCTCTCAGGCTTCCTCCATGCCACGATATGGCTGCAGAGGGTTTAAGTCCAACCCCAGTGACTACATGTGGTGGCAGTCATCTGCTTGAAAGCAGGTTCCCCACTGACTAATTGCTGGAGAAAGTGTTGTTAGAAGCTGGCAGACTGAGCCCTGGGGAGCTCCTCACTCAGCTCTTGGCAAAAGGCATGAAGCTGTACAACGCTGCCAAAGACTGAGATGAAAGGCAGGCAGCAGGGTTAGGTGGAAGATATCAAGGAGCGGCTCAGTGAGCACCACAGGTACCTTCCCCATTTGTGCTCAGTCCCTTGCTGGCTCAGAGGAGGGGCAGCAGTGGGCTGAGTTCCTGTCTGGGGGATCCTACAGCCTATTATTCGGCATTGGTGAGGCCACACCTCGAGTGCTGTGTCCAGTTCTGGGCTCCTCACCATAAGAAGGACATGGAGGTCCTGGAGCGCGTCCAGAGAAGGGCAACCAGGCTGGGGAAGGGGCTGGAGGGCAAATCCTATGAGGAGCGGCTGAGGGAGCTGGGGATGTTTAGCCTGGAGAAGAGGAGGCTGAGGGGAGACCTTATCACCACCTACAACTACCTGAAGGGAGGTTATAGAGGGATAGGTGATGGTCTCTTCAGCCAGGTGACAGGTGACAGGACAAGGGGGAATGGCAAGAAGCTGCCCCAGGGCAGGGTTAGATTGGACATTAGAAAAAAATTCTTCACTGAAAGAGTTGTGGGGGCCTGGAACAGGCTGCCCAGGGAGGGGCTGAGTCACCTTCCCTGGATGTGTTCAGAAAAAGGGTAGATGAGGTACTTAGGGATATGGTTTAGTTTAGGATGAGAACGGTTGGACTTGATGATCTTCAAAGGTCTTTTCCAACCTTGTGATTCTGTGATTCTGTGATTCCTGCAGACTCTCTCCCTGCCCTCTCCTGAGGGGTTGTGCTTGGCTCGTGGGCAGCTGGGTGCATGGGGCAACCTCCACTTCCTGGCTGGAGTGAGGAATCAACCTTGTGCCAGGCGAGTCTCCTACTCCAACCCCCTGTTCATGCAGATCAGCAGACCTTGAGGCTTCTTTCTGTCCCCCCTCCCTGGTATCAAGCCTTCAGGGAAGCCAGTTGTGAACACTTTAAGGAACTGCAGCTTGGCAAACAGGAACAGAAGGGCTTTGCCCCCCAATCACTTGAAAAATGGTGAAATTCACTTGAATAAGCAAAAAAAATGGCTGAACTGTCACGCATGAGGCACATGAATCATCTTCGGGGAGGAAAGCGATCCTGGTGATGTCTGGGCTTGAAGTAACAGTAGTTAACATTATAATGACTCATACCACATATGCGTCACATCATTTTTCATTAAGAGCAGCATTCTGGTGTCCTGTGACTAAGTGGAAGGTAGAATCATGGTCCTAAAGCCTTGGTCCTAAAGACTTGTCATGCCCATATGCTCTGGCTGAGTGCCAAAGGCATTAGCAGCTGTCATATATTAAATAATAATTCTCAGATCAAACACTTCATTCAAATGACAAAATGAGACGGACTTTGGAGCTGCCATCCCCAGGGATTGCCATGGTTTTAATAGGGAGAAAATGGATAAATTGAGGGCAGGCACCTCCAGAGAAGCCCTTCTTCTGCTCTCAGCTCATTAATGTCAAACCCAGCTCTGCAGCCCATTTCTGAGCTTCAGACAAGGTCAAAATTTCCATTTTTGTCTCTCCACAGAACGACCTCTAATTCCTTTTCAATAACCTTATGCCCCCCTCAGCATCCTCCCAACAAATCTTCTGATCTCTGTAAATCCCTGCTAGCGAGCCACAGACATCAGCTCCTGCAGCCTGTGCTGCTTGGTGAGCATCACCCAGACCAGCCCATGTCCCACCAACCCTCTCGGTGTGCCTGTGCTTACCAGGGACCAAAGCTTTTCCCTGTGAAACAGGAGCCTGGAGGAGTCTGGGGTAACAGGAGGTGGAGGGGGCAAGAGATGCAACAAAAGGATGGATGGGAGAAAGGCAGGAGGAGCCAGGAAACAAATTAGTGGCAACTAATTGAGGACAACCTCAGTTTTTTGAGGGCAGCAGTTGCAGCTCTTGTGGGCTCAGACCATTGCACTGTGCCTCATCCCAGAGCTTTGCCATCTTCTGTGGCTGGGGCAGCATGTTCTCCAGCATCTAAGCTTTACTTCTGCCCTGTGAGCTTGGTCAGGGTATTTTGGGGCTTGGTTTCAGTCTGCTGGGTGGGGGCTGAAGTGCCACAAGCCCACCCAAGGCGGTGCTCATGGACTATTGCCTCTTCTCTGATGACAAAATGCTCAGATTATACGGAAAATTGATGAGAAATGGGAGGAAATCACCAAGATATGGGAGATGAAGGTGAGGAGATGCCCAGGAACAACCTGTCACAGGGAAAAATGGGAGAGATGAGGATCTGGGATATGAGCTGAGGATGCACTGATCTACTAGGGGGACGGTTTCAAGCTTCTATGCCACACCTATGTTTTGTGGTAGCATAACTCCACTTCTCAGAAAGGCTTTGAGGTGCAACCAATGTCACTTATTGGCCACAGTTGCTTTGTTTCAGTACTGGTGGAGCTACTGCACCCATTCAGGCCTGGAGCCCTCCCTGGGGGATTGCAATGAGCAGCCCCTAAAGTGGGTGGTAGGTGGGCTAGCTTGCTACAGAAAGTGCTGGAGCCTGCAGAAGGTCACAGGCTGGGTACCAGAAGAGGTTGTGCAAACACCCCTGCACGGATGGGCAACAACCCCTCTGGCTCAGACCAGCGTTGTGACAAGACTCTGGAGAGCTTAGTCCATGAGATGGGTGGGAAGCCCTGGTGCAGAGCACCAGCAAATATGCTTGTAGCAAGAGTGACTTCCTATGAGCATCCATGGAATCTCATGTTCTCAGGGCAATGGCTCCTCCAGGATTTGGGGCCTGATAAATCTTGTGCCATCAGCTTAAAACTGCTCTTCATAACAAAATTGTCCTCTAGCATAATGACAGCATTGGACCTGGGTGCAAGCAGAGAAGCTGAGAGATGTGCTGGAGTTACCATATCAAACTGCAGGAAGAGGAAAAAAAACCCAATCTGGAAGATATCTGTGATGCTAAAACCACTTTACCCCCCTCCTGTCTGAATGATAACGACCAGCCAAACAGATTTTTATCAAACTTTACAAAATATACCACCCATGGGCTGAAGGAAGCAAGAGAAAATGCATCTCAAAGGGTAATGCTTGTGCAGAAAATGACACACGACCAAAAAAAAGAGTGTATAATTGAAGCTCCTTCTTGATCATTGCAGGAGGACAAGGACAGTGCTCTCCCTGCTGAAGAGCGAGTGGTATCATGGGTGGCACTGAGGCACCATCTAAAATCCATGGCAGGCCAATAATCATTGACATCAGCTGCTGAAATACCTTGCAGGGGCTAGATTAACAGGAGGAAGAGCCTTGCAAACCTTGGGAGGGGAGATTGCCTGGAGATAGAGACAAAAACACAATAGCAGCGGGGTTCAGAGGGAAGCAGCAGTTGTATAAATTGCTCATTCAGCTTTGCCTCTTCAACCCCAGGACAACCCCCTGAGCTGGACCTGTGACAAGGACAGCATCTGCAACCATTTTGGCACCACGCTGACTCAGAGTAGCTCCGAGGTACCTTCACAGGCAGTGGTGGGGAGCTTTAATCTAAGGAGAGGTAGCCCATGTGTTTGTGGGGTTTGTTTGTGGATGCTCAGCTGTAACAGCCAACTGTGCATGAAGTCTGTGCAGCTGCTTGGTTTTTATTCAGGTGCCTTCTCAGGGTTACAGATTTAGCTGTACCAATAACTGCCTCAACCTCACGCCTGAGATTGTTTATAAAGAGGAAAGCATTTCAGACGTTGAGCGTGCGAGGCCATGACATAAATGGTAATAGTTTGGAGGGCCTGTGCCCCAAGCAGTTGACTTAAGATGCTGTTATCTGTGAGACATTTAGAGATGCAAACTCAGAAGCACAGTTCTAAAAGGGGAGAATGCAGAATCAAAATGCTTTACAAGACGGTCCAGCTCTCTGAAAGTCGTCGATGCGTTTCTAACGCAGCATGCCAGACCCATCAGCACAGACAGCATCACGGCTGTCCTGAAGGGACCTGCCTGCCTGCCCTTTTCCTCCAACAACTGGGAGGGACCTGCGCACTCAGCCCTGTCTGCAGGGCAGCTGGGAGATTTCGGGATGCAGAGGAGGCAGGCTCTATGTGATGGCTGTGGAGACTGCTGGAGCAGGGCAGAGAAGGACTGCAGAGGCAAGTGCCTGGGTCTCCGCACAGTTTGGGGTGCAGGAGATACCACCTGATCCATGATGTACCATCACTGAGCACGTTATCCTCATCTGCAACCTGCTAGACCACAGAAACTCAGCTCTGGGACTGAGCAGGTAAGGTCTGAAGACCAAAATGACCACGTGGCTTCTGGATTGAGCTGCCTCAGCCAGAGTCACCTCACAGCAGCACGTCTAGAACATGCAGCCAGACATCATTCCCAACCTCAGCGTCACGCAGCTGTCTGGATGTCCTGTATTTTCAAAAGCAACACCCTGCTGCAGACCTATGTGCCAGCAGTGCAAAGTTGCTCCAGCCAGGGCCTTTGCAGCAGGCATCACATGCCACACCAGCATGCTTTCAAAGCAAGGGGTGCTGCAGCAGTTCTGCCAGCCCAAAAACTGTGGAGTCAGGGTACCAAAGAGTATTTTGTTGTTTTTTCCCCATAGCTGCACAATTTGCCCAGGCTTTACTGCAACCCCTGATGACCTTGGGAGAGCAGTAAACACCCACATGGCCGTTGGGTTCAATTATTGTAATTCCCTCTCCATGGGGCTTCTCCATCGTGCCTGGCAGGTTGTTCTGGAAGCAGCAGCATGCTGGCTTGCTGGCTGGAGCCACATTGATTGTATCATCTTCCCTTCTGCTGCCTTTAAAGCAGTGGATTGACAGCCTTGGCCTCACCACTCCCTAAAGCCTTCTCTAATGGTTATTGGTGAAGGCCTAAAGTCCTGTTTGCCAGTCTTGTTTCTCACCTGGCTGCAATGTGGACTTAGTAAATACCATTTTCAAACACATGGAGATGTCAGTGACAGGCAATACAGTGGCAGCAGGTATCCCATGGATGCAAAAGAGGGACAGGTGGGTTCATCTCTGGGGTGACATAATGACACAAAGCCAGCCACAAGAGAAGTCCTTCAGGAGAGCTCAGAGCTAAAGTGGTCAGGAGATCAGGAAGGGCAATCAGAAGCTAGACAAGCAAGAGAGGAAGGATGAATTTAGGGGCGTGAAGATGAGAAGTCTAAACCCAATTCAAGAAGCAGCCAATGGAGAGAAAGCCATCGATGCCACGTCATGGTGACAGAATCAGGTGCAAATGAGTGGTGACAGAATCAGGAGCGTGGGTTGAAGGAGGCAGAGACAAAGCAGCATAGCTGGGGGCTGCAGTGCAGGGACTGTCCAGACATGGCTTTGACCAGAACCTAGGTTAGAGCTAGGGTTGTCCATGTGGTGGAACAAGCCAGACCCTAGGGAAGCCAGGCACAACGGATTGGTAAGTCTTGGACATGGGCTGGGTGTTCAGGGTGAGGGATGGAGGCTGTGTAAAGGTGCCCACACCAGCTTCAAGCTTCGGTCACAGGAAGAGGAACACCACCCAGCTCGCACAGTAGGTTCAGTGGGTTTTTAGCATTCTCCTTGCCATCCCATTTTTCCCTGCTGCTCTGTACCAACTTTCTTTAATTTGCTCATTAAAGGGAGCTGGGTTATTACAACAAAGTGTGGTGTATTCTCTTTAAACCTGTGAAAAAGCTAGAGCCCCAGAATTGCTCTGAACACTAATGGGTACAATCCTGGCTCAAGAGAGTTATTGGCAAGCTTCTCACTGACTCCTGCAGAGCCAAGATTTCACCTCAGATGAGGACTATCTTTCAATTAAAGGTATTACTTTTAATACTCATTAAAATTCTGTTTAATCCAGGCTCTACAAGGGGCAAACCCTGAAATTCATTAGATGTTGTAGAAAAAGTGGCTCATCACAGAGGCTGAGGTATTCCATGAATTTAAGGCCAGGTCCAAGGAGTGGGACAACCTGGCAGACAAGCCCCTTGGGGCTGTGAGTTTTGGGGCATGAGGGGCCATGGTTCCCTCCAGCTCCCCATGGCTTCACTTCTGTGGCTTCCCCCACTTGCCAGCCCAAGTAGCTCAGCCCACATCCACGTCATGGTCCTTGGTCATCTGCCTGGGGAGTGGGGCTGGTGCTTGGGTCTTCCTGAGACCTGTGCAGGCTGGAGGCATCTCAGTCCCTGGACCCAGTTCACAGGCTGCCTCCAAACCTTGCTGCCTGAAAGGAGAATAAGGGCAGCAGGTGAATGTGGGAGCCATGCTGGACGGCTGCTGCGCCCATCCTCCAGCACGCTGGACCAGTGTGCTAATCAGCCATGTGCAACCACATTCCCGTTGTAGCACTTTGACCTCTGCTCATGTGACAGAAGGGCACCCAAGGCAGCTGCTTGTGACTTATCATTGGCATCTGATGGTACTTTGGGCTTCAAAATCCACACTCAGTGAGCCATTGAGAGAACACGCAGAGAAGTTGCCCAAGGGTTGCCCAGGCATCTCCTGCCCAGAGACACAGCCCCTTCAGGCACTGAGCTGGCAGCTGGCAGGAGAGTCAGTGCTCACTGCCCTGACATTAGCAGCTGGGATAAGAAAACCTGTGAGTTGCTGAAAGGGGATAATGGCTCAGAGGCTGGAAGAGGCAGAAATGAAATGGAGAAGCTGGCCAGGTGAACTCTGTGAGGACAATGTCACATCACAGCAGGAAAGGGCCTGGAGCATCTCCCCTGTGAGGAAAGGCTGAGTGAGCTGGGACTGTTCAGCCTGGAGCAAAGAAGACTGAGGGGGGACCTAATTAATGTTTATCAGTATCTGAAGTATGGGATGCAGGGGGAAATGGCCAGCCCCTTTTCAGTGTCTGTGGGGACAGGACAAGGGGCAATGGCTGCAAGTTGGAGCATAGGAAGTTCCACACCAACATGGGGAGGAACTTTTCCCCAGTGAGGGTGCCAGAGCCCTGGGACAGGCTGCCCAGGGGGTGTGGAGTCTCCTTCTCTGGAGATATTCAAGCCCCCACTGGACGCCGACCTGTGCAATATGAGCTGGGGAGCTGCTTTGGCAGGGGGGTTGGACCCGATGATCTCTCGAGGTCCCTTCCAACCCCTACAATTCTGTGATTCTGTGAAAGACAGGCTGAGGGCTGGGGTCGATTCATGGGATTGGAGTTTTTTGGCCAAAAAGCTAACAAATCGCCCCAATCAGGCAGCTGTACCCCAGTTACCATAGTGCTTTCTGACCCCCAAATGTGCCTTGGGTCTGTCCTTTAGGTCACTTTAATGTCAGCATGAGCATCTTAAGATTCTGCACCTGTATTTGTGGATGCTGTGACTTTGTACACATTTTCATGAGGCTTATACAAATAAAAAATAGTTCTTTATCAAATTAGTATCAGTGCATTTTTCACAGGCTGCAGCTTTAGGTGGTTGCTCAACCTTTGCAAGAAGCCCTGCTCTGACAGATCTGTTAGACAAACGATTTCTGTCTGTCCCTTGTGTTTCTCTGCATCTGTTAATTCCTCTATTTTTATTTCTAAAAGACATCCCGTTGGGCTGAATGACTCCTAAACCCCTGTCCTCTCTCTCTCTCTCTGCATTCTGCAGCCCAGATTTAACCCCCTGAGTGCTGCTGTCACCTGCAGCCAGAAGGCAGGCTGCCAACAGCCCCTGCTCCCTCTTCTCCCAAACATCAGCTGCCTTTCCCAGCTGGAAAAATATTGCTGGATGAAATACATTAGGTTCCCTCGATCAATAATCCATCATTACTCCTGAGCACCAGGGAAGCAGCCAGCTTCCGCCTCTTCCAGCTAATTCCCAGAGAACCTTCTCCCCTGTTGCCCTGCCAGATCCTGTTTGTCTCCATTCCCCCTCCCCACCCCTGTGGTTTCCAAAGTCTGGCACTGTTGTTCCTTGTGTTTGTTGCTTTATTTCCCTAAACTGCCCCCATATTTGTCTTCCTTCTTTCTCTCTACCTCTTCTCACCTTCTTCCTCCAGCCTCTTCCCCTCTGCTTCCTCCTTATTTCTATCTCCCAGTGAATTGTACACTGTCATTTACAACCGTAATGATGATGAAAGATCTGAGATGTGGAAATAGCAGGCGCCGGTTCCCTCCCTGCCCCTTCCCTCCTCCCCTCACACCCCAGGCAGGTTTTATTCTTCCTGCTCTCCTGCAGCCAGAGCAGCAGAGCTCCAGCGTGCCCAGGGAGCAGCCAGGACGTGCCAGCAGATGCAAAAGTGATGAAGGATGGCAGAAAGGGCCGACTCACCCAGCTAAGCTCCTTCAGGGAGCTGTGATGGTACAGCTGGAGTAAGGTGTGGGCTGGCTCTCGGAGCGCTTTCCGCCCAGCCATCGCCAAGTGCTCTGCAGTGATAGGCAAATCGCTTTATCTCTGTGACACAGATGGAGAAGCTGAAACAAATCACTGGGCTCTGTAAGGAGTGAGAGGGACACAAGCAGAGTCGCCCCCTGCTTTATGTTTTGAAGGGAAATATCGTGGAAGGGGACTGGCCCCAGGGACCAGCCACACTCAACGCTTGACTCTCCTGGTGGGAGCAGTAACAAACCTTTTCACTGCTGATCTGGAGCCTGTGAGGTAAAATTCAGCCCGAAGTTTGACACGCCTCTGCCTCCAGCCTGCTGTGGAGGTGGCAGGGGACCGACTCTCACTGTATGCAGAGGCTGGGCCTCGGCCACCGCACACAGCACACTGGGGGTGTGCAAGGGGAACAGCCCTTCAACAGAAAAGCCAAAGGCACGTAGCTGCAAATGCCCACAGAGGGAGACAGAGACGGATAGAATTGTGGCATGGCAAAGGCCACGAGAGACAGACATAGCCCAGACAGCCCCAGGCATCACTCCCACCTTCACCTCACCCAGCCCCCAGGGAGCAGCTATGTTTATTGGAAGTCAATCCAAGCAGCGCCTGGGCAAACCCAGCCCAGCAACTCACCCTGGCCATAGCTACAGGTCAGACCCCACAGAGCCACCAGCTCTTCTCCTGCTCCTTCTGTTTGTCCTCACTTGAAAGGAGAGAGCTTTACTTGTGTCTCTTCTTGAGATGCTTTTTACCTGTCTCTCCTCTTGAAATACTCGTGCCCGTTCCTACATCACATGTGTCATTCTTGATGATCTCAGTAAATCAAAACAGGTAGCCAACTGTTGGGTGAACGTTAGCCGTGCTGGAGATGCTTTTCCAGTGGTATAAGCTGTTTCAGTAAGATAATGAGAAATTAGTCAAGTGTTCAGAAACAGATGCTCTACCTTCTGAAGAACACAGGGCTCGCTTCATTGTTTGAACAAATTTTTCTGCTAAGCTAGCTGCTAAGGTGCTGATTTGATGTGACACAAACCATTTGTCTTCATAACAGTTTCCGAGTTGGGTGCTATGAACTGAGATCCTCTGTCACCCACGGGCTGTTTTGGCAGAGCCAGATGCATCTCCCAGAAAGTGCCTTCAGTGGAAGGAAAGAAAACTTCTTGAGCCAGTCCAGGAAGCTACCACACACTTCTCATTTCAATGCCTGCCCACCACCCCTCCTGCGATGCCTCTGGGCATCCAGCCACTATGTGTGAGACCCACAAAGCCAGTGGTCGCTGTCTTACTGGCTCTGAGGAGCATGTAGGCCAGTTTTCTTTCCTCTCTGGAAAGCACATGGAGCTGTCTGCAAGGATGTAGCATGACATGCATATGGTGGGTCATCTTCATGGCAGTGGCTCAAGGGTGTGGAGACCCTATCAAGGACAGACACTTGGAACATCTCTGGCCATCTCCAGTAATGAAATGAGCAATTTAATGTCTTAAGAGGGACAACTCATAAAAGCAGGTCAGTGCTGGCTCTACCATGGGGTATAGTTTGTCAACCTTGTCCTGGTCTTCATAGGGAGGAATGAAACAGTTGAAAATTTCCAAGACTTTTTTGTTTGTTTGTTTGTTTTTCAGGAGTTCCTGGGGGGGGGGGGGGGATGGGGGAAAGGAGTGTATTCCAGAATTATTTGCATTTCTGGAATGGGAGGCAAACATTGGAATTTTGAGGTTCAGTGACTTCATATCAATCAAATTCTCTACAGAATGTTGATAAATGGATACTTGTGCTTGTGATTTCAAAAGCTACAGCTCTTCACATGGGGTCTGTCTGCTCCCAGGCTCTCAGGACCCTTGTTTTCTATCTGGCAGCCTCTAGCTGTTTATTAACACATTTGGTCTTGTCCAGCCTCTTGCTCAAAGCTTTATACATCAAGAACGACACCACCAGAGCATGGACCCATGCTGCTGGCTCCCTGGGCTCTCATTCCTGGGCTTAGCACAGCTCTGTACTGCTGAAATCCTGGCCACTTGCAGAGAAGTAGAGAGCACCAATATATAAGAAAGAGGTTATTCTCCTGGATTTACAGCCTCTCCGAAATCTCTACAGCTCTTACACCTTCTCTCTTTTTTTCTTTCTTCTTTGTGCAAGCACACAGGGTGCACACTGCTCCTTCACTGTGTGAAGCTGTAACACAACCCATTCTTCTCCTTGGAGGCTGCACACCCAAAGCTTTACTTATTCAGCCCCGCTTCTCTTCCTGGATGCTGCATTTCTTCCTGGTTGTCTCCTGCCTATCAAAACAAATTCGGATGTGAACTCAGTGGTGGACATCATGGGGCTGAGGAAACAATTATAAAGAGCAGAAATAGCCTGCATACACAGCAGGAACAGCTCTCTGACTCGGAGCCCTTATTATAGATCAGAGCCCATAAGATTCAAAGTCTGTATAGACCATCAGAGGCTGAGCGATCTCTGGATTTCCTCTGAAACATGCCTGGGCAAGTAGAAAAGGACACATCTGTCATATAAAACAATTTCTTTAACTCTTGCCAGCCTGAGGTGGACCAATGTGGTAGAAAGAAGGGTGTCTGAAGCTGGGGCCAGGTTAAAGCAGGGCACATTATCCCAGAGATTTTTTTATTTTTTTTTAATATTTGGACTCTGCAGTGGCAACAGATGACCTGATTAGGATTGGTGGTGGAGCTCCAGAGCTGGTTGGACGAATTGTCTCTCAGCCCTCAAAACACACCCTCAGCCATTTTCAAAAAATGAAGTTCTGTGTCCACAGGCATCTTCTCACTCACTGATTTCCCTCGTGCATCAGTGAAATAGCCTTAATAGAAAAAGGGGTTCATCGAGGAGGACACAGTCTGCTCTGAAAGCCGTTTCTGGTCAAAGCCATTGCCTTTTCAAAAGCAGAATTACCTCGAGTTCTTGGGAAGGCCCCTGTGCTGTGAAATGTATGACCAGGTTGCTCTTCACTGCACCCGCTTTCTTCACCAGCTTTTCTGCTTCTGCCTTTACCCTCAGTGCAGGAGCCATCCGCTCCTGAGACCAGTTCCTTGGGGCATGCAGAAGCATTACCTGGACCTGCTTTCCAACACATGGTTTGCACCAAACCCAGTGCTTCTTCACCAGCCAGCATGGTGACCGAAGAAGCAGCCCCCTCCTCTGCTCTCCCATTAGCAGACATTGATGTTTGTTATATCCTCTCTGCTTTTTGCCATCAGACACCTCACTTCCCCAGCCCAGAAACTCATCAATGCCATGATACGTTTGTGAGGCCCACCAAGGACATGGGATAAGAGCCACCACAAGCCACCAGCTTTATGCTGAATGCACCCCCAACTTTGCCACAAATCTGCAGCAGAGATGACCCAATTTCGTCTCTCTCCACCACTCAACCTTAGACAAGAGTGTGGGATTTATTATGCTGGGACTTGTGCTCCTAAGTGTGAGGATGTTGCTGTTATCAGCAGTTGACAGGCCGTCAAGAAAACGTTGCTGTCAAAGTGACAAGCCAGCAGTTAGCATTTCCCTGAACCCCTGCTTGTCTGTAAACAGCATGAGGAGTGCAGCTCCCTCTCATGAAAATGGGCTCTCCAGGGCCTGAGGGGAATTGTGTCCTCTCTGCCTGGGACAGGACGTGGGTCCCAGCCCCACAGGATGAGCAGTTTCTGAGATGGCTGCTGTGCACTGCCACAGGTGGGAGGAAATCGTGGCTGCCTTGCCAAAGACTTTTGTTAAAAGACTGGTGTCCAGTTCTGGGATCCCCAGTTCAAGAAAGATGGGGAACTACTGGAGAGAGCCCAGCAAAGGGCTATGATGATGTTGAAGAGACTGGAGCATCTCTCACATGAGGAAAGGCTGAGAGAGCTTGGTCTGTTTAGCTTGGAGAAGAGAAGACTGGGAGGGGATCTCAACAACTCTTATAGATATCTAAAGGCTGGATGTCAAGAACATGGGGCCAGGCTCTTCTCAATGGTACCATGACAGGACAAGAGGCAATGGACACAAACTGGAACCCAAGAAGTTCCAACTCAATATAAGAACAAACTTCTTCATTGTGAGGGTGACAAAGCAGTGGCACAGGCTGCCCAGAGAGGCTGTGGACTCTCCTTCTCTGGAGATAGTCAAAACCTGCCTGGACACAATCCTCTGGAACCTGCTCTAGGTGGTCCTGCTTTAGCAGGGGGTTGGACTAGATGATGTCCAGAGGTCCGTTCCAACCCCTTCCAATCACCCTTCTGTGATTCTGCGAGTGGTAAATATACTCAGTGTGGTGTGGCTGTCCATCACATCTGCACCTTATTACTTGGAAGAACATGTGTTAGACTTGAATGACCTCTAAGAACAGCAGGAGAGGACCCATCATGGAAAGACAGGTCCATGGGCTTCCCTCATCTGGGCATTACCTGGGAATGGCTTACTGTCTAGAATTCACATCTTCCTTTTTTTTTGCTTTTTTATTATTAAAGCAAAATATTTCTTATTAAACCTCCTTTTAAAAAAAATTAGGACCACATTTCTCAGCATGCTGTCCTCCCCAATATCAGGGAAGATAGCAGGCCTGGTAGAGGCCTAGCTGCCTTCTCCCAAGATTTAGGCCCTGACAATATTCTTCTGTTTCCATGAGAGAGGAAAAGTTACTCATGCTGAGAGGATCCTGATAATCACATTCTCAAAACACAGCGGCCTTGATGATAGGGGAACAGGCTGCCCTAAACCAAGAAGTTGTTATGGGAAGGTACTTGGGAGTGACGGAACATGTTAGGAACCAACCATAACAAGATGGTCAAAACAGCAGGTGTGCAGATACTTTTAGGCATCAGAGGTGAACTAACGATATTTAGCTATAAGATATGCTTATCAGAACTCATTATAATTACTAACCAATCAATGTGGTGTGAACAATGTGTGTAACCAATTGGCAGTTTTTTAGCTTGCCACGTTTGCAGTAATAAAGGTACAGAATCTGTGGGATTGCACCCAGTAAAATGGCTTCACCTAAAATCCATCTCGAATTGTGTGTTGCTCTCTGCCGGTCACCACACCCCAACAGTGTGGATTTTCTTATGCTGGGGCCCCAACTCCTTCAGATAAGGATGCTCCAGCCAGCAGCAGCTGAGGAGCCACCACACCCCTGGCACTGCCAGGCTGACAAACGGGAGGTCACCCGCAGTTATTCCGTGAAGCAACCCACATGCATTATTTAGAGCCAAGCCCAGAGCGACACTTCCCTTGTGTGCTCTTGAGCTGGACTGGTCTAAAATGCAACTGTTTGAAGTGTCATGTCAGGAGAACCTTTACCAGCAAGTGACACGTGAAAAAGAGATATTTTTGCAACACAAGTTTGTTTCAGCTCTTTTAGGGGCTGGTCTCTTGGGGAAATAGGCTGTCTCCCTCACTTTGCATCTGTTTTCCATGGGCCAAGCAAGTTCATATCTGTCTGGTTACTTTTCATAATGTATATGGGGTTTCCATCTGAAATGAAGCCAGGACATGGGATATTTTCCTTAGCATTGAAAGTGCTTTTCCACCAGGGCACTGGCCTAAGGTTTCAAGATATTGAATCACTCCCTTTCCTTCACGGGCATTTTTGCTCTAATAGTGTGTCACCAAGTAACAAAGGGAAAGAAAAAAAGGGAGGGGGGAAAATGCTTAAGTTTATCTTGTGACTCAGACAGGTTTTCAAGACAGGTTTTAGCACCTCACTTCTTTCTCCCAGAAAATCCTTCCTCCCCATGAGGTGCTTTGGTGAAGCACCCAGAGTATCAAAGGACAAGGGATGCTGTATGACCCTAGGTCCAAATGAGCCCACCCCCAACTGGAATTTGATCACAGAAAGTCAGGAGCTGCCTATTCCTCAAAACTGTGTTGTTTCCATCCCAGCAGTGTCAGCAGCATTAGGCAGGACATGGCACAAGCTCAGCCCTGCCGTAGGCAGACAGGGGGTGAGCAGGAGCCTGCCCCTTTAATGGGGAAGGAAACCAAATTAATCCTGTTCAGACTCTAAGTCTATCATCAGAGGAAGGCTAAGAGGTCAGTAGAGAACTGCTCTACATAGCTACATTGCTATTGTATTCATTTCCTCGCTGTTCAGTCAGAGGATTCAAGAGCAAATCCACTTGGCAGCTAACATTTGAATAGAGAAAATGCTTCAGAAAATGCTGGGAACCGGTAACACCATGGAGAAAGTCTGCATCACCCAGCTTTGCTTTTCCCAGGGACCAGGCTGCCTTCCCAAGGTGGTCTGCTGGTGCTTGCTCTCCTGGTCCCTGAGTGTGAGGGGTGGAGGTTTCCCTGCTGGGGATGGCTCAAGGTCAGTGCTAAGCATCCCACCAAAGCCACTGGTCTGGGGCTGAGCTCCTACCTGCCTGCCTTGTTTCAGAGAGAAAAGATGCTTGGCTTTCCCCCAAAACCTTTCAAACAACTTCAGCCAGAAAGGAGAGGCTCCATCTTTCACTCAGTGTTGTGAATTCAGAAGATTAGAGGGGGGAAAAAAAGGTCAGTCACTATTTCTATCAATTAGATAGAGAGCAACATTTTCTGTCCTGAACGAACAGGCTTCCCTTCCTTCCCCTGCTAAGGCAGAGGCGTCCAAATGCCTCCCTGAAAACAGTTTCCCAATTAACTGGTGACTCTATGCATGTTAACTGCTGAATTGCATTGAATTACTTTGCACATTTTATCAGCATTGCTAAAAGGTTGAGGGAAAATTTAGCTGTTGCCGCGTGAGGCCAGGCTCAGTTTCTCTGTTCCCAGTGGTCGGGCTGCAGGGAGCTGCATGGACCCAGTGAAGGCAGCACAGAGTGCAATGGGTAGCAGACCTGGCAGGGGCTGTTTCCCTCGCTCCATCTGAGCATCCTTCTTGTGCCACCAGTGTGGTGGTCTGTGAAGGTGCTCTCTTGTGGGAGCTGCTGTGGCAGGGGGTGTCCCTTATTTCCAGCCTACTGCAGCCACCACCATCATCTGCTCAGAAACACCGAGCTTACCAGCAAAGGCTGAGGCCAGTGTCTGCTCCCCCTGCCCAAAAGAGGGGCTTTGGCTGCTGCTTGATCATTTGGGTCCAGGAAGGTGCTGGGACAGATCCAGGAGACTGCAGGGAGTGCAAGCACCCTTTTGCCCACTGTGTGGCTGCATGGCACTCCAGCACCAATGGGTGACCCCATAAGGGCTAGAGAAGCTGGGGACTGGGCCCAGGAGTGGCTTTGGCAAAGACATGGGCATGGGGTAGCCCTGGCTGGGGGAGCGATGCAGGGGATTTGGGGGAATAGGGTGGTGCTGGGGAAGCATGGCAGTGAGTGAGCAACAAGGTGCCAGAGGAAGGGAAGAAAGACCTGACTGGGGCTAAGGAGTGACCAAGTCATGGGTGGCTGATGGTGCTTCACCAGCCCTGCCTTTAGCCCTGCTGCTGTGGGAGCCTGAGCTGTGGGCACCCCTCCCAGGGAGCTTGCTCAGCCCACAGAGCAGCACCAAAGAAAGGGGCTCTCACCTGTTCCTGGCTGGTGTTTTGGGGTGCAGGGATGGCTATAGGAGTAATGAGGAGGGGGCTGCAACACCCAGTAAATCAATGCCTGGCTTCTCCCCTGTGTGTCTGCAAGCAGGACAATGCAGGGAGGACTCTGCCGGGACGACTCCATTTGTCTCATTTTTATCTCTCCTTTGCTACCTTCCTGTCACTTCTCCTTCAACAGCTCTTCCTCTGCCTCATCTCCCTTTTCTCCAGGAATCCTGTGTCCCTCCTCCTGCCTTCTGGTCCCATCTTTCTTCCTCCTCTGTCATCTCCCTTGCCTCTGTGCCCCCATCCCTGTCTGGATCTTCCAGATGCCCACACATCAATGCTGCATGTGGCCAGGCCAGCTTTCCTGATCCTCCCTCACACTTAACCACACCATCACTGACGTCCAAGGGGCAAGGAAGAGGAGAGGTGGGTTGTTGTCTTGCTGGGAATGGAGAAAGGCTGGAGCTGGATGATTCAGACATTGGATGCTGTTGGACAAGGGCTCAATTCTGACCCAGGATGGGAAAGTCGCTTTGCTGCCATCAGCTTGTGCCGTCTCTGTTGAGTTATCTCCTGTGGTCTCAGCTGAGTGCCTGCCAGAGGTGGTCCCCAGGATCTGGGACTTAGCACAGACAGTCCCCCTTGGAGGTAGATGGGTCTCCTCTGGAAAGGTCTTTCCGGACAGTTCTGCAGACACAGGCAGGGGATTCCTGGACATGTCCTTGGTGGGCAGCAAGCTGCCTGCCACCCACCCCACCTCAGGCCCCTCTCTGGGTCACGTCAGCCAGAAGAACATGTGCTCTGATGTAGCTTTGTCTTGTGTGGGGTGCTGGGTTGAGGTGCCTTCCAGAACAGACATCCACACCCCTGCCCCCCCACTGTCAGCACACTGCTGACTGGATGATATCCTGTGACCAGCCCACCAGCCCCCTCACTCACACTTATTGGAAGAAATAATTGGATGGATTGAAGTGCAGCACCGTTTTACTTAACAGATAAGAAATTTCATATCTGCCCTGATTAAGGGCCAGGAGATACGAGCCTGCTTCAGAGCCAGTAGCAGAGGCAATTTAATTTCACTGCTGACAGGGGAAGCAGTTTGAGGGGCTAAGCACTGCTGCAGTTCACTGCAGTAATGTCCTGCCTCCTGCTGCAGGGGAGACCTGCCTGTCCCCAGCAAGACCCATGCAGTGTCCAAGCACAGTGAGGTGACTTGGGGCAGGTGCAAGAGGCTCACCCTCCCTCTCAGCACCTGGAGGCCACACCTCGAGTGCTGTGTCCAGTTCTGGGCTCCTCACCATAAGAAGGACATTGAGGTCCTGGAGTGAGTCCAGAGAAGGGCAACCAGGCTGGGGAAGGGGCTGGAGGGCAAATCCTATGAGGAGCGGCTGAGGGAGCTGGGGCTGTTTAGCCTGGAGAAGAGGAGGCTGAGGGGAGACCTTATCACCACCTACAACTACCTGAAGGGAGGTTGTAGAGAGATAGGTGATGGTCTCTTCAGCCAGGTGACAGGTGATAGGACAAGGGGGAATGGCAAGAAGCTGCCCCAGGGCAGGGTTAGATTGGACATTAGAAGAAAAATTTGTTACTGAAAGAGTTGTGGGGGCCTGGAACAGGCTGCCCAGGGAGGGGCTGAGTCACCTTCCCTGGGTGTGTTCAAAAAAAGGGTAGATGAGGTACTTAGGGATATGGTGAGAATGGTTGGACTTGATGATCTTCAAAGGTCTTTTCCAACCTTGTGATTCTGTGATTCTGTGCGCAAAACACCCGATCCAGTAAGGAAAATCCATCATGCAAATTATGCCACACGGGTCTGTTTAAGCTGGGAACGTCTTGGCTGTCACCTTAG
The DNA here is from genome assembly GCA_020800305.1 of Porphyrio hochstetteri. Taxonomy (NCBI): domain Eukaryota; kingdom Metazoa; phylum Chordata; class Aves; order Gruiformes; family Rallidae; genus Porphyrio; species Porphyrio hochstetteri. The sequence goes on along the minus strand of CM036908.1, from coordinate 9,781,961 downwards.
GTCAGGCGTAACACTGCTGTGATGTCTTTGGTGCCTCATCTCAGCGTGATAAAAAGTCTTCACTAGAGCTACTGCCTAAATCCCTCAGCACTGAGGTGCCCACAATCAGTCCCCCTGCTTTCCAGCTGCCTTGCTGCCATGGGGCCATGTGAAACGGGCTCTGACACAGCAGTGCCAGGGCAGGACATTGACCCGTGTCATGGAAAGGACGTGTGCTCGAGCATCTGTGTCCTCAGCAGTGGTTGGAGGTACCCAGTAAGTCAGGGTACTCACCAGGGGAGGATTGTGGTAGGCTTGAATGCCCCTTGTCTCCCAAGGAGGCCGTCCCAGCAGTCCTGTCAGCCAATGGGGCAAAGCTGAAACAAGGAAAATTTGGACAGCTCTCCAACTCTGCAACCAAAGCTGGAGCAGGTGAGTGTGCAGGTAGGAAGAGAAGGCATGAAGACACCTTTGCCCATGCTTAGCCTGAAACCAGTAAAGCTACTAATTGCCATCAGCATGATAAGCCAGAGCAGGTTGATATGCTGTGGCAGAGAGAAATAGCATCCAAGGTCAAGGTGGCAAAGCAGGAGGAGATATAAATGATGGTGGGTGTGAAGTTGCTCCTTGAACACGGGGTTCTCCATGTGCAAAAAGCCAGGGGGCAGGGAGGAGGAGACCTGTGGGGCACCGAGAACCAGGCCACTGGCTCCCTGATGGCACGAACTCTTGGCATGCAGACAGTGCTGTCAGCCTGCATGACTTCATTCCAAAAAAAAATGGAAGAGATTGAAAATCTCCTGCGTACTGGGAGGCTTTTGAGGGGCAGGGCTGACCCGAGCTGGGGATGGAGGGTGGCATGGCAATAAGAGCCCTCCTGCCATCAGCCAGGCCCAGGCACTGGGTTCACAGGAGGAAGCCAGGGAGATTTCACCTCTCTTACAAAACTGACGTTGAGTTTTTAAATCGATAGCTTCACCTTCTAAAATGTTCCAGAAGAGCCTGTAACGATTTTTAATCTATTCTAAATGTCAGAACAAACAGCATTTTCTTCTGAAAGCCTTTGCAGGCAGCGTCGCTGGGAGCCAGGCAGGCAATGAGAGCAGCTGCTCTCTGCCTCTCCATCCCTCTGCTCCGGGTTACACAGCTGGCACAGCAGCCACCAGCCATGAGCCCTGGCTGCTGCAAGGAGCCATGGCCCACGCTGTGGGCAGCACCCTGCTTTATTTCATGGGCTGTTTTCTGTTAAAGCAGGAATAGCTACAGAGAGAAGAGCTGTGCCCTGAAGCGGAGCTTTATCAGTACCTCCTGCTGCTACGTGTGGCTTAGTTTGGAGCAGCCATGCCCTGGGGGATGTCTCAGCCCCTCCTGAAGGGAAGGATGTTAACTCTGAAGCCTTCTTTGACTTAAGGAAAAAATCCCTGGCAGCTGTCAGGGCTGAGAGGTCCTCAGGGCACGCCTCATGCTCCCACTGCCTTCCTGAAGCCACTGGTTTGGGAGTGCTGGTGTCAAGCCAGTGAGACGAGGCATTCCCGGGAGCAAGCTTCTTCAGAGCTTTTTTCAGCAGTCCCACAGTCCCTCTGGGGATCTGCAGACAGCTCAAGACACATCTGTTGCTTGCTTTTTTCTCTCTTACCTTTGCAGATGCATTTTCCTCACACTTCCTCTGCCAAACCCCTCCTTCCCTCCTCTGGGCTGCAGGAGCAGAAGTGGTGAAGATGGGAAAATGCTGAATTCATGGAAATAGTCAGAGACTTAGAGGTCTCTCACTGTGCCAGAACAGGTTATTGACATGGGTGAGCGTTAAGCTATTTAAGCCATGAAATAATGCAGAGGGTCCTGCCTGGCACTGGCTTTGGTCAACCTCCCACCCCAAGGACACATCTTGTAAAGATCTGCTTTGTCAAATTGGAAACAAGCGCAGCCAGCCCAGCCCTGCCTGGTGTGAGTGACTGTGAAATCCCCCCAACATGTGCCTGAGACTTTCTAAGGTGCTGGGGACCTGGGGTGGAAATGAGGGAGATGGGTGTGGGTGGCTGAATCATCACCTGGTGCCTGGAGCAGAAGCGCTACATGAGAGCGGCAGTCTCGGCATACACCAGGACACTGCCACTGTAAATGCCAATTTCCCCTTGACATCTAATCTCACTGCTGAAAAGCATGTATGCTTGTCAATAGGCTGGGCAGGGATACAGCATTCTGTGCCTGCTGCTATCTCTCTGATCAGGAAATCACACTCAGGTTCTCTAAGAATCCTCTTTCGGGAATGTGATTACACCAAAATCCTTTGTGCTTCTCTCCCCCTGCTGCATGAGCCATTGAAAGATGGGTCTGGTCAGACAGTCAGAGACCCACAGAACAGCTTGGGTTGGAAGGACCTCAAAGACCATCCAGTCCCAACCCCCCTGCCATGGGCAGGGACACCCTCTGCTAACCCAGGGTGCCCAAAGCCCCATCCAGCCTGGCCTCAAACACTGCCAGGGAGGGGGCAGCCACAGCTTCTCTGGGCAGCCTGTGCCAGGGCCTCACCACCCTCACAGCAAAGAATTTCTTCTTAATATCTAATCTAAATCTCCCCTCCTTCAGGTTGAGGCCATTATCCCTTGTCCTGTCACTACACACCCTTGTAAACAGCCCCTCCCCAGATTTCCTGTAGGCCCCTTTAGGTACTGGAAGGCTGCTATAGGGTCTTCCTGGAGCCTTCTCTTCTCCAGGCTGAACAGCCCCAAATCTCTCAGCCTGTGTTCATAGGAGATGTGCTCCAGCCCTCTGATCTCATGGCCCTCCTCTGGACTCGCTTCAACAGCTCCATGTCTTTCTTCTCCTTGACCCTGCAGAGCCAGACAGCAGTAATAAAGTCCCTTTCCCCACCATCATACACTAAAAATAACTTGGGGTGCAGCTTTCACCCCTGCAGCAGAGCTGTGGCTTGAGCCCAAGGCAGGAGTAGGCACATCAACCCATGAGTACCTGTCCCATCCTTTCCACCACAGGCAGAGATGTGCTGGCAGGAACTGGGCCAAGGTGAAACAGAGCTGCCCTGGGCATGGCCAAAACCTGCCCAGCCAGCACTGAGCATCCCTGGGCAGCTCTTTGGGCTCTGTCCAGCCCCGTTGCACTGGGTTGTGCCCAGGGAGGTATGAAACATATTTGGCACATGCCAAGCTTGCCTCACAACATGTAGTTTTCAGGATGCCCAACTTTTCAGTCACATCTGATAGCAAGTTTTGTCTGAAAATGTATGGGATAATTTTTTCCTGAAAAATGTCAAAACATTTTGTTTAGACATCTTCTAAATGAAGTAGCTTGGCTTGCTTTCAACATGACAGTTCCATCTCAAAGCTGATCTAGCTTTTAATGTTTTGGGGATTTTTAAAATGCTAAATAATATGAAACATTTGGGGTACAAATTGACATTTTTATGTTCTGAAATCCGCCCCCCCTCCCCCCCAGTTTTCCATTTGGTCCAAATGGGCAGGTCTCTCCCTTCTTCCTGTCTGTGCAGGGAGGGGATGGCTATCAGATGATGAAATCCACTCTCCCCCATGGTTCCACGGGCACAGAGATCTCTCCTGGGACGTTCCTTCTCTTTTTTTGCTGGGGCACTGCCTTGGGTACCTGTAGTCCTGTCTATTGCTTGACCCCTCTCTCCTTCCCTGGGGTTTTACTCCAGTGCCCTATTTCCCCATCCTGGGAATAAAAATGCTGCTTTCAAGGCTCCCTGTACCAGTCCAGCCCCCACACCATGTTCTCCATTGAAGCCAGATTAATTTCTGACTTCACTGACTGACAATGCAGCAAGAGGGGAAAAAAAGGAGCAGGTTGTGGGGGACAGAGATGCAGTTTGAGGGATGAGGGGACACAAAACCAGGGGTGGAATCTATTTGCTATTGGCAGGTCTCAGAAGGTGCCCTGCCACAGCAGGGGTTGCGTGGGGCTGATCTGGGACACAGGCAGCCCCCCAAACCCTGTCCTGCATAGCTGCTGGAGGGTCCACATTCCCATTACAGCCTCATGCCCTGGCCTGACTGGGGGTGAACTGGGGCAGCTGGGGTACTGCTACCTTCATCAGGATGTTCCTTTTCTCCTCCCACCCCACTGCTGGCCCAGGATGGGGAGAAACCTTCATTTCCCTCCATAGCTTCCCCAGGCAGCTGGCACCACAGATTGCTATGGAAACCCTGGGGGATGCTGAGCAGGGGGATGCTGCCTGGCCTGGAGGTTCCTCAGCAGTAAGGGGTCCCACAGGAGGAGGGGTGATGCACCAAGGCTGGGTGCCTCAGCTGGGGTAAGCCCAGGGCCAGGCCCCTGTACAGAGACAGAGGATGAGTGCTGGCTTGTCCTCCCCATCCCACTGTCACCCTGCAAGGTTTGAGGTGCTAGTTAGTGCCTACAGAGGATCCTGTGCTTTTTTTTCCCCCTCTCTCCTCTGCATCAGCCGTTCGTGGCAGAAAAGCACCTCCCTCACCAGCCAGGGACTGATGCCAGATTTCGGCTCTGCCAGCCTTTCTTCCCCCAGCAATGTGCAGAGGTTTATCTTGTACATGCAGCTCAAAGGCTCTTCTGTTTCATTTCTTGTGAGGACTATCAAAGCCCTTGCAGATTTTTTTTTTCCTTTCTTTTTTTTTTTATTTTTCCCCTAATGTTTAGCAGCTTTTAAGAGGGGTCCCAGCACGGGCAAGAGGCTCTCATCAGGCACAGGTTCTTCCTCCCCCTCTGAGCAGCAGAAAGGCCACAAAGAGAGAAAGTCTCTTAATTAGCAAGCCAGTGCCCCCATTCTTTTCTCTCCCTGCCCAGGCCCCAGTAAAAGGCCATCAACCTCCATCTGGGGCATCAAAATCCTCTTCTGATGACAGCACCTCCCTGGGCTAGGCACACACATCTCCTGGCAGCCCTGTGAAACTTTGAGGAAAACATGTAACTTTCTTCAGCAGTGCCCAGATCGGCTTCATCTACCCCAGGCATGTCTGTAACCTGCTTTTCCTCTCAGTATCTCTCAGCTGTGAATGCAGGCAGACTCCTGCTGCGGCAAGCGCTCTTATCTCGGTCTTACAGGTCAGGAAGTGACAGGAGCAAAGGTTGTGAGCAAGCCAGCGATGTTAAGACCAGGTTTATCTGTGTAGGCAGCCTCTGAAACAGGGCAATAGCACGGCCTGTAGCGGGATCATCAGCCAGAAACACATCAGAGAGGCGCACACATAGGGGGTATCAGGCTTTTAAGGACATCCAGGTTAGGTCTCCTCCCTCTCTTCCCCCCACTCTCTTTCCCCTGGGGTAAATTCATACAGAAAAAAATCCTTCTGCCCAGTGATGCTCCTCGTGACTGAAATACCCAGCTCTGTGGTGACTCTGCTAACAAAACAGACCCCTGGGGAACCTGTCACCCCGCCCCGGTACTGACCCGGATGCACAGATCTGAGCCAGGGAGAGGAGACTGGTGCTCACATCAGGCCCAAGAAGCTTTAGTAAGGCAGCAGCTGACTCACCGCGCTGCCTGAGGCAGAGGAGAAGTGGGAACAAGCCCAAGGGACAGAGAAGTGCTGTCTGCAGCCCATCCCACGGAGAGGTGTGGTGCCCCTTGCTCCAGCCTGGGACAGGAGGGAGTCAGAAAAGGAGCTGCTGCTCCCTGGCACTCGGCATCCCATTTTTATTCAGAAGTGTGGGTGTCGTTTTGAATTGTCCCCAAACCCAGGCTTTGATGTGACAACCTGTGCAGGGAGGTACACAAAGAAAGGAGGGAGGATCTAGAAAATGCTTCTTTCCTGACCCAGGGTTTAGTTAGACTCCTATAATTAACGACTGCAGCTCTCCTAGGAAAGATCCCAGCTGCTTTGCTCTGCAGCCTGCACCATCAATTCTTCTCTCACACAACCGACATACACCAAAACTCTTTCCTGTGAGGAAGGGAATGAGTATGTATAAATCAAATGCATCTGGAAAACATGAGCAGGAGGGGAGGGAAAAAAGGGAGCACAGGCTCCAAAACAAGCGACAAAAATCAGCATCCCTGGGAGGATGCAATCAGGTTACCCTGGGCCACAAGAAGCTTGTAGGGCCAAGTGTAGCCAGCCCTTCACACCTGAGCATCAGGTAAAGGAGCCCAGCAGTGAGACCTCTCTATGCCCAGCATAGTGTGTGCTGTCCAGGGTGTGCCCCTCATTTTTTCTTGAGATAACTCTCTCAACAAACTGCCCTTCTGCTGAACTACTTTGTGTTTGGACCAGCCCAGTGGAGGGGGCTCGGACCCCCCTTTTTCCCCTCCCCAGCCTTTATGAAGCCCTCCCAACCTGACACTTCCAGTGGTCTCATCTGCCCTGTAAAATTATCACAGCCAGCACAGATGGAGAGGACAGCAACCCACAGTGCCCAGCACATTGTAGAAGAGGGCATCTGAAAGCAGTGGGAGTCTGTTCCTCAGCTCCTTACAACAGGAGCCTTTACTCATGTGGAGAACCAGCCCACGCTCCTGTGCATGTACCACACTGACTGGGGCTCTCCCTGCACCCTTGCTTTCCAGACCCGCTGCCCTTCCTCCAGGCCAGCAGGGCCCAGTCCTTGAAAAGCAGGTAACTTTCCAGTCCTCTGGCAGGTCTGGTTTTTATCTCTCAAACTTTCTGTTGGCTGAGGGTCCTTCCCTTCAGGCTGTCACCCCTCAAAGCTCAGCCTGTGCAAAGCAGAGTGGGTCAGTGGCTCCATGGATCTGGCAAACCCACGGCTGTATCAAGGAGGGACAGGTGCCCAGCAGGCACAGCCACATACTCTGTGTCAGCCCCTGAATGCCCGCTGTCTGGCTGCCCACTCCTTGTTTCTCCATCCTATTTGCTTTTCCATACATGACCTCCACCCCATCCCTTCACCAGGTCTTGTCTTACCTTCTCAGTGACTCCCAGGTCTCACTAGGTTCTTTTGCCTCTTGTGATACCTGGGCAGCTCTAAGTGCCCTCCTGCTTTCTCATCCATCATGAACCCATGCTTCTGCAGTGGAGCTGGGGAAGCTCAGCGTATACCTCCTGTTGCTTTCCACCCCTGAGCATCTCTCTGGGTTATTCTCCCTTCTCCCATACCAGCCCATTCTGTCTTCACTCTCTCATGGTACTAGAGCTCCATTTGTTTTGCAGACACAATTTTCTCCCATGTAATTCAGCTCTGCAGTGTGAATTGGCTCTTCACTAATACATTTTTGCTTAACTTGGAGAGGATTAAGCAACTTCTTTCACCACAGCAGTCCTATTTCTGGCCTGTGCCTGTTATCTGGGAACATAGGACAATGGCAGCAGGGGAAAGGGTTTTATTAGAGGCTGAGGGATCTGCCACACAGTCCTGCTGCTTCCCTGCTCCCCACTAAGCTCTTGCAGGCACTGCTAGATAAAGTTCTGCTAACAATAGCATCACCCCGTTATTTCTGCCTTTGTCACCAAAGGCAGCTACTGAATTCTCTTTTCCAAATGCTATTAGCTCTTCCCTGAAAAGTTTCTATATTTAACACAAATCTCCCAGGTCTGAAGTTTGTGGCAAGTGTGCATGGGTAGGCAGGGAGGTGAGGGGAAGCCTGCCACACAGCCTGCCAGACACACCAGCCAGAGCACAGCCACGCTTGCCTAGATGCAGAGCAGGATGCAGACCATTCTCAGTGTCTTCTAAGTGACAGCTCCCAACCAAACCCTGGCAGTGTGTCACAGAATCACAGAATCGTAGGGGTTGGAAGGGACCTCGAGAGCCCATCGGGTCCAACCCCCCTGCCAAAGCAGCTCCCCAGCTCATATTGCACAGGTTGGTGTCCAGACAGGTCTTGAATATCTCCAGAGAAGGAGACTCCACACCCCCTGGGCAGCCTGTCCCAGGGCTCTGGCACCCTCACTGGGGAAAAGTTCCTCCCCATGTTGGTGTGGAACTTCCTGTGCTCCAACTTGCAGCCATTGCCCCTTGTCCTGTCCCCACAGACACTGAAAAGGGGCTGGCCATTTCCCCCTGCATCCCATACTGAAGATATTTATAAACATTAATTAGGTCCCCCCTTAGTCGTCTTTTCTCCAGGCTGAACAGCCCCAGCTCACTCAGCCTTTCCTCACAGGGGAGATGCTCCAGGCCCTTCATCATCTCCGTAGCCTCCTCTGGACTCTCTCCAGGAGATCCCTGTCTCTTTTATCCCAGGGAGCCCAGAACTGGACACAATACTCCAGGTGGGGCCTGACCAGGGCAGAGTAGAGGGAGAGGATCACCTCCTTAGACCTGCTGTCCACACTCTTCCTGATGCATCCCAGGATCCCACTGGCTCTCTCAGCCCCCAGGGCACACTGCTGGCTCATGGCCAACCTGTCATCCCCCAGGACTCCCATGTCCTTCTCCACAGAGCTCTTCTCCAGCAGGTCACCCCCAGCCTGTACTGATACAGATGGTTATTCCTCCCCAGGTGCCAGACTCTCCACTTGCTTTTGTTGAATTTCATTAGGTTTCTCCCTGCCCAGCTCTCCAGCCTGTCCAGGTCTCTCTGGATGGCAGCGCAGTGTCCTGCGTGTCAGCCACCCCTCCCAGCTCTGTGTCCAGGCAGCGATGCTTCCAGGGCAAAATCCCAGAAGTTCAGCAGTGTAGGGTGCTCTCTGGTCTTCGTTCTCCCCCCAATGAGACAACACAAACACAGGTTGTGACAGCTCTTTGTCATGTGCAATCAGTGCTGTGGTGACTGCAGTAACCAAAAGAGCTGTGGTTGTGCTTGCACCTGGCTGACCTGTTCTGAAGACCACATCTGCCTCCATGCTAACTCCTGAGCAGACAGGGCTTTATTGTCCTCTGCTTCACCACCTGTGAAAAGCTAGCAGGCAGATGCAGGAGGGCTCCACCACATCCTGTCTGTGGATGACTCTATTGCATCAGGCTAGAACAGTGCAGGACACAGGCTTTTTCCCTCAGTAACCAAGATTAGACCATGAATAAGAGGAATTAGCTAAAGGTCAAGCCAGATAGAAAAAGAATAATGAACATGGGCTAAGGAACAGCTGTGTGCAATTGCTCAAAGTACAGCAGATTCTGTCCTTTTTTTGACTCAATGGGTAGGGGAGGCAGAGAGAGACCTTAGCAGTGGCCAACAGCATGTCTGGCAGGGGGGCTGCAAGACCCATCATACAGCAAACACCTGGTTTCTCTGCCCTGCATCTCCTGAATCATGCATTACATGGATAAGCATCACCTTTGATCCCTAATTGCCCAATGGACACAACCTCCCAGAGCAGTCTGTGCTGTCCCCCTTGCAAGAAGGTCTCTCACTCCTAAGGTTGATGTGACTTGCCCTGATGCCTCCAGCCCCAGCAAACAAAGGCTTCTCCTTGGAGTTTTAGACCCCATCATTAACCCTTGGCCCTTCAGACTCAAAGGAGCTGGGACACATTGACCTTTGGAACCCACTGGAAAGTTCAATTAACTTCAAGGGCCTTTTCCTGGAGCATTAGTTGAGGAAACAAAGAGCTCAGAGAAGTGCTGGAACATTGTCATCAAACTGTTCTGAACATCTCTATTTTTAGAAGGGTGAAGGAAAGAAGGGGCTGAAGACAATAGCTTGGAGCCCCAGTGCATGGGATGGTGGCAGTAGTCACAGGCCTCTCTTGGCCCCAAGCCTGAGCCAGAGGAGGAAAGGGGGTTGTGGTGATGGGGGTGGGAGAATCTTTTTTTTCCTTTTATTTTTTTTTTTAATAATTTTTTTAAGAGATGAAGTTCCATTTTCACCACCCCACCCCCATGGTCAGAAAATGAGACCCACAGATAGAGCTGAAGATAATGGCAGGTTGCCATGGAAATGTGCATTTAGTCTCACTGTTTCCATGGCAACTGAAAGACATACCATTCGGTTCCTCTGAAGGATGCCAAAGGTAAATGAGCACTGATTAAAACAGGGGCACAAACTTGGGCTCTAATCAACCACAAAGACTACGGCCATAAACTCTTATTGCTCAAGCAGGAAATATTAAGAGCTGTAGAAGTGCTGGGAAGGCCAGAGGCAGGAAGCACTATGCACAAACTGCTCCCCACAGGGCGAGGAATCACAGCCTTGGAGTAATGGCCCATCTCACTGTCATGAACAGCTTCGTGTCTGTCCACGGCTGGATGCTAAACCCACTCCAAGTCCATGATCTACTGAGCTGTTTCAGTTGCAGCCTAATCCTGGAATCCATGCTGTGCAAACATATTGCTCAGAACCCAGCAAGATCCAAACTGCACCATTAATTCTCTACCTAGCCCCTAATGGTGTTTGATTCAAGGGTTCGTCCTCTTTTGAAAATAACCCCACAAACCAACAAAAAAACCAGAAAGAAGCCTCCTCCCAACAATAAAAGATTACCCAAATGGAAGAGTTTGATACAGTCCAGGCAGCTGCAGTTTGTTCTTGCCAGTGCTCTGTTTCAGTGCAGTTTCCCAAGCTGGCTGACAGCGTTAGGTGAGGTCGTTCCTTCCTCTGCAGCCAGTCTCTCCAGCAGGCAGAGCCCGTTCAGGAGGAGCATGGTGAGTGCTGGGTGAGCACTTCATCTGGCAAGGAGCCTACCACACCCCCTGCTAATGAACCCAACTGCTGTGTTTGAGAGTGGAGAGAGCGTGTGTGGCTGGGTCCTCAAGCACGTGCTGTAGCTGCTCCTCCTGGAAATACAACCTGCTTGCTCCGAGTTGGGTAAACTCCTCTGGCCAGTCCCACCTCAGGGTGGGAGTCGTGAGGTTTTTACCACTCTGCTGTTTACTTCCAGCTGCCAGGGGATGCTCAAAACACCCGTGGGGCTGAAGACAGTCTTGATATAAAAGCAGTTGCCTTCGCAGCGGGGGATGCAGGCAAGAGCAGCCTTGTTTCGTGCACTTCTGCCTTCCCCTTGCTGCCTCCTCCACCATTCAGTGAATCCTCCCCCAGGAGCTGGATTCAGTCAAGTCCTAAAGAGGCAGGAAATTATACTGCTGTGTGGGGGCCCCAGAAGCCCCCGTGGGTGTCAACTAGGGGTAACTGGCTCCTCACCCCTAGCTGTCTTTCTGACTCACCCAACAGCTCTTTGTAGACAGATAATTCTACAAGGGAGAGGACTGAGCTTAGCAAAACTTTGCAGATGAAAATTTTGGGGTGATAGGGTCAGTTGTTCCTCTAACATCCCCCCCATAGGCTGGCCCTCAGCTTTATAGGAGCCACTGACACCCAAACACTTGTTGCAGCAAGTAATACCACACAGAAGCCAACCAAGGTGAGCATGGCATTCCCATGCATATTCCTAAACCACAAGCAAAAGGGGCAGGGCAAAAATCTGCTGTTTCTCTACCACTGCCTGGCTTGAAGCTCAGGAGAGGGACCCACAGTTAGCAGGTGATGGCAGACACCAAATTTGAAGAACAGAGCCAGAGCCACAGGCTGAGGACGTGCTGGTCATCTACTAACAAGTCCCTGTAGAGCTCCAACAAGCACTGACAAAAGTGAGGAGTTCTATTCCATCCTCTTCCACCCGCCTGCCAGTGACACTGATGGTTGTGCCCTTTTCCCTTGAAGATTCATCTTAACGTAGGTTTCCATAAATATCTTTCTTGATCATTCATTCCTTGTCAGGTGGGTGAGCTGAGAGAATCCTCCTTCTTCATGTGGGAGCAGAGAAAAGATTTTCCACTGCAGTTTCTCATTTGCAGTGAAGCAAAGGCAGCACCTTCAGCTTTCTCTCAGTGGTTCAGCACAAGGGCTCCCAGAGACATGCCCTGGTAGCCCTTCACAGCCCAGGCAGAACCCAACCTCCATGTAATCCTCTGCACCCTTCTTTTGGCACTGCTGGTCACAGCCTACTATGTGGTTCCATCTTTGTGTCCCCCCCTTCCCCCAAGGCAGTGTAATAAATAACCTTAACAGGTTATTTATTTCTTCTTTGCCCACAGGAGCCAGGATGTAGCCTTTTCTGTCTACAAAGCCAAAATTCACCTTCACACACCCCCCCCTCCTTATTAACATGACCCCCTCTGCTGACTTCCTAGACAGAGGCAGAAGTTTTCAGTGTCTGACGTACTGACAGCCTTTTTTTAGAGTCAGGAGGACCCTGGAAGTGAGAGGCCCCCCTTCGTGCCCATGGGGAACTGAAGACTAGCAGGAAGTGGGACTAGGAGGCCAGGAGCCGTGTGTCACAGCTCCCTGCAGTTTCTCTGGTCTGGAGACCGCTGCAGCACCAGGTGAACTCAGCTCCAGCCGGACTCCAAAACAGGCAGCTGAAAAGCAGCTTTTGCTCTTGGCTAGGTCCTGCGCCGAGCAGATCCAACCTCACCCCGGGCAAAGTCGAAATGCCCGGAACAGGTTCGGAGCAGCGACTCCCGAGGAGTAAGGGGTCCACCTAGTGCAGTTCGAGCAGTACTGCCAGCCACAAGCTATGCATGCAAACCTCCCCAGTGAGCCCAGCAGCACCACTGGTGACACTGGTGGGGACCCACAGCCTCATCAGCCCCTCAGGGAGGAGGGGAATGACCTGAAGAGGCTGGCACTCACCACGGGCAGCGCTTGATCACTTTACTCCATCAGTGCAGAGTGAGTTAAGGCAGGTGGAGGCTGGCTAGGCTGGGCACATGTACCTTTGGTAGAACAGCAATCCAAGAGGAAGGCTGCATGCTTACAGGGCATGAAGGCAGGCTCTAGTTTACAGAAAAACAAAAAAGCTTTGGTAGGTGCTGGTTTGCCCCTCCCCAGCGCTACTGCTGCACTTTCATTTCCCATAAAAGCTCCCAAAAGAGACCTGACCAAGGTCAGACAACAATCAGGAACAGATCTGTACTTCCTGGTTCAGAAAGCAACTTCTCCCACCAACATTCAGTGCTCACTTCTCCCCTCAGCTGAAGGAAACTCAGAATGTCTTCTGCCAACACAAGCTTTGAGGTCTTACACTTTTTAAAGGCAGTTCTGACATCACAGTCAAGATGTGGCAGCATAAGGGTAGGGCCAAAACATCCAGCAAGGCTTAAGCCAAGTCTTTTAATCACATCCTTTTACAAAATGGGACATTGCTACATCCAGCTCTGACAGCAACTAAACTAGGTAGAAGAAACAGGAATGGAAAGGGGTAAACCAAGAGCTGCTGCATCAAATCCCACCCCTGTTTGCCACGTGACAAAGGCTGAGCAGATCACATATGAACTGATGAAACAAACTAGCTGGCTATCAGAGTGCTGGAAATCAACAGGCAAACGAGCACTGTACAGGGGTGCTGCTGCTTAGTTTAGAAGGGCATTTGGGAAGCTTAACAACAACAATGCCAGTGACAAGGCACCTTAAAGAGCTCGTGGTTTGCCAGAAGCAACTTCCTTGAGGCCAAAGTCATGCAGCGCTCCCACACTCATGTGAAAGACTAAGTCCTTAGGCAATTTGCTTATGATCAGATAGAACATGAGAGAGGGAGCAAAGATAGCTTCACTACCTCACCCTTTGCCAGAAGCAGATGATTCACTTTGATTTTCAAGACATCTAGTGGCAGATAAAAAAGAAAAAAATACAGAAAACTACTAATCATGTTATTCAGGAAACTTCCAGATTTCCCATTCCATGAGTTCCAGAAAGGAAAGGAGCTACTGCATTCTCTTGTCAAACCAGGCACAAGTTAGACAGAGATTAAGTGGTGAAGCATGTTATGGAAAAGATTCCCAGACAACTAAGCCAAAAGGACTTGAGGACCTTTAAATAATACTCCATTCCTCCTCTGCTTGCATCACCTGTCCTTCCCTTCCTGCTGGCACGGGAAGTTAGCAGACACACTGTGAAACCTGAGAGATTCCATGCCCTAGAATTCCAAGCCAGATTTAGGTACATTCTAAAAAAGCACTGGGGGATGGATGGAAGGGTGTGCTTTTTTTAAAAAAAAAGATATTTAAGCTCTTTATTTTTTTTAACAAAACAAACAAGGTATTAATTCTTCCTGCCTTGATTTTTAGCTTCACTTACTCTGAACAAGTAAAAACTTTCACCCCAGGGACTGACAGCAAAGTCACCATAGGTCTCCAGGACCAAGAGAAACCTAAAGAGCAAAGTATCTGGAGAAGCCCACCATGAATTGGGGAGTGGAGAGCCAGCAACACTGGGAGGTATATGGGAAAGAGACTCCAAGTCCCATTCAGCTGCAAGTCAAGGGATAAGCAACAGCAGCCTCAAAGAACCCAGACTCTACCCACGTGAGAATGCATGAGCAATACCAAACAAGCAATGTCAAAGGCATTTTTAAAGTAGTGCTAATTAACACACACACACATATATATACAGCCATCTCTTGCAGAGACAAGCAGTTAGGTGGTTCCACATTCAGGAGAACGTAGGCAAGTCAATGGCCACCTGGCCAGTGGCTCACAAGGCGCTGACGATGTTCCCATGTGGGTGCTCACAGCTACTTCATGTTTCTGCAGGGAAGGCCAGTAAGTCTGGGCAACAGGCTCAGTGGAGTCACGTGTAACAGCAATGTTACAGGGCAAGGGAGGTGGAAGTGTCTGCAGACCGTGTCCATCCATGGGAAGTGCAGTCAGAATTTGACAGAGAAGGAAGTTCCACATGAGCAACCCTTCTCTGCCTGGGGGTTGCTCACCACCTGGAAGGAGCTGCGAATCAGCTCCTGGCTGAAGTCCACCATGGATCCTTTCACAAAAGCCAGGCTGTCCACATCCACGACCACACGGGCACCACCTTGTTCAAACACCCTGCAGAGAAGGAGCATGTTTAACCATTAACTGTGCTGCAGACCCAACAGAAAAGCACAGCCTGAGCACTTTCCTTATCTCACAAGCTGCTTCTCTTCCACGGAAGATACTATCATGGCACTCACACCCTCCTTGTCACCTCTGCAAAGAGCAGCCACACCTGAGCACTACACCCCTTTGTCCTTGCCTGTCATCAGGATTGATAACTGTGTCCAAGGAAAACTTGTACTGGAATCCAGAGCAGCCACCTCCTTCCACCTGCAGCCTGAGAAACTCTGAGCCTTCTGTGATCTCCAGAAGCCTCTACAAAGAACAGAATAAACAGGATTTAAAGACCCAACAGACAACGTAGCAACCTCACTAACGCCTCCTCTCTGTGCCCAAGGCAAACCAGGCAGTTTGGGATCCCTCCCAGGGGCACCGAGCTGCCTCCAGGGTCCCTACCTTCACGCAGCTCTCGCTGAGGAAGACCTGTCCCTCGCTGGAGTCACTCTCCGTCGGGCCTGGCTGGGAGAAGGACGATGCCCACCGCACCGGGCGGCCAACTGCACAGGCGGGCCCCAGCGAGGGCTTCGGCAGCAGTCGCAGTGGGCACAGCGGAGCGGGACGCCAGCTGCCTCAGGGAGAGGGGAGGAAGGAGGGAGTCTCAGAGGGGTCCCCGTCGAGGGCTGGGCCCGACACCTCCCTGGGCGGCGCGCTCGGCCCCCGCCCCCTGCCGCAGGCCGGCGACACGCTCGACACGCCCCCATAGGCCATAGAGACCGGGCGGCCCCGCCGCGGAACCGTACCTCGCCTGGCTCCCCAGCGCCAACCTCCGCCAGCGTCCCACTGCCCTCCGCGCCGCCATGCTGCCCCGCCGCCCCGCCTCCTGGCTGCCCGCCGCCGCCGCTTCCGCCTAGGGCCGCCATGGCGCCTGCCGAGGCGGAAGTGCGGGGCCGGGCGGTGTTGCTGGGCAACGGGCTGCCCGCCCCATCGGGCGGCCTCGGCGCCTCTCCGGTGCGGGCCGAGCAGGCCCGGCCGCCGCGGCGTGGCCCCGGAGGCAGCGTCTGTTCGCAGACAGTTCGGCTGCTGGCTGGGTAGAGCCCGGCTGCTGGCTGGGTAAAGCCCGCAAACCCGCTGGAGCTTTTGACAAAGGCCTGAAGCTGCCGGTTGGGCCTCGGGAGCGTTTGCTTCCCCTCAGGGAGGGAAATAAACAGCCACAAACCAATAAAGGTCAACCAAATAAATACTGCAGCGCTTCCCAGCGGAGCGTGTTTGCCCGGGGATTAGCTGTGAGGGTGGTTGTACCCACGGACTCTCAGAGGGACCAAGAGGCATGGGGTCAGGCAAGCAAATGGGCCAGCGGTGGTGGGGGTGAAGTGGCCTAGGGCTTTGCCCCAAGTCTGGCTTTTCGGGTTCACTCTCCTTTACCAGGCGGGACCCAGGTACTGGGCAGGCCCAGCGGCCTCCCCTGTAGCTGCCCGAGCCATGTTCCCCTCTGTGGATTCACCGAGCAGTCTGGCATGTGACAGCTGTCACTCCCAAATGAACCCCAGGTTAAAAATAGGCAAATAAAAAAAGATGTAACCTCTTTGTTCCTCACCCCCAGGCCAGGCTTGTGAGGAGTCACACAGTGAGATGGCGGAGGAAAACCAGTCATCCCAGCAGGAGGGATGATTTAGCATCAGGGGACCTTGGGACCCTGTGATGGTTTGCTTTCTCACCATTCCGCTCCAGGCAAGGCGATGCTTTTGCAACCAACGTGCTTCTGCTTATTTATCCCACTCTGAGCATGTAAATAAAGACTGGTTTGAGCTGTTTGCTTTTGCTTGCTCTTGGGTTAACTTTAACAACGGTCGGGTACAGCCAGGGAAGTATCACAGGCAGGGTCCCAGGGTGGGCTGGTATTAATGCAGGTTCTTGCAGCGGTTGATGAATCCTCATTTAGGCATATTGGAACACTTAAATGTTAAAAAAAACCCCCAATTATACTGAGATGTTTCTCCAGTTATTATCAATGTGGTGTCCCAAAACCAGATGACTTTGGAGGAGCAAATCAAGAACTCCTGGGAGAGAAAAAAGCAGAGGACCATCATAGAATCACAGAATCGTAGGGGTTGGAAGGGACCTCGAGAGATCATCGGGTCCAACCCCCCTGCCAAAGTAGCTCCCCAGCTCATATTGCACAGGTCAGCATCCAGACGGTTCTGGAATATCTCCAGAGAAGGAGACTCCACACCCCCTGGGCAGCCTGTCCCAGGGCTCTGGCACCCTCACTGGGGAAAAGTTCTTCCCCATGTTGGTGTGGAACTTCCTGTGCTCCAACTTGCAGCCATTGCCCCTTGTCCTGTCTCCACAGACACTGAAAAGGGGCTGGCCATTTCCCCCTGCATCCCATACTGAAGATATTTATAAACATTAATTAGGTCCCCCCTTAGTCTTCTTTTCTCCAGGCTGCCTGCTTTCCACATCGCACGGCTTCCCTGCTCTCTCTTGCAGCATGTGTTACACCCATCCCACCACATTTCCCTACACCATGGTTGCATTCACTGTGAACACTGTTTGGAGAGGGGAGATAACCCCAAAAAACAGATGTTCTTATTTTGTAATCGCCTTCATTGTTACCAGCATCAAGTGTCAGAGGTGTGACAAGTACCTTCAAGGCGCTTTGGGATGTTGCTCGGATAGTTACTGCAGGATGAAAGAATGAGACAGCTAGCCACACTCAGAGTTAAATTTAATCATCTCAATGATCCACTACGCTGAGGAGTCACTCAGATGCTGGAGGGCAATTTCTTTTTTCCCAGCAGTTAGGAGAAGGTGGAATAACTAAGGAGAACATCTACTTTGTTCCTCTTTCTGGTTGTGTTTTCCTTCTGACAGCTATGGTGGTGTGGCGGTGATTTTTTCTCACCCAGAGTTGCAATCTAGGTTTTCTTCCTTCCTTGGTTGTGATTTTACTGGTCATCTTGTTCCTGATAGCTTGATGTAATCTGGTTTTAGGTTTGGTTGTGTTTTGTTCCCCCCCTCCCCCTTAATCTGCCCTGTGATATCTGGGTTTGGGGAGTTCTTTTAGCTCTCTTTAAATGCACTGTAGTGAAGAGATTTGTCTGCGAGTTGAATTCTCCAGATATTTTGCTCTCTTCTCCTCTGCAGTGTGTGTGCTTAAATCATCTTTTATCTGTTTTGGTGGAAAACTGAGCTTGTTTCAGTGATTCAGGAACTGGTGATAATAAAACCTCCGGCATGGTGTTGAACACGAGAGCGGTTTGTGGGTGCATTTCAATGTGAATTCGGATGCTCTGCAGCAAAAGGAGCATGTTCTGGTTGAGAACAGTAAAATTGATTAGTCTCTGTGTGTGGATTTTCATGAGAATCTGACTTTTGTGTTCACTGCTGCTGTAGTGCCTGCAGGTGCATCTGTTTACAGAGCTGAGCTGTGACAGGGATTTTGGCATAGCCAGCTCATGAAGTGGAACTGCAGACTTTTTCCTTGCATAATGGAGTTAGTTGGATTACAGAAATGAAGAATTGGAGTATCAGTCTTGCTGGAAAGAATTGATGTTAGCTTTCTTAGGCTTTTTTTTTTGCTGATGTTTCTGTATCATGGGAAACACAAGCTTCCCATGAGGTTGGCAATCTGGGAGGACCCTTGTCTGCAAAATAATGAGACCAGCATAGAGTTGAATTGAGACTTTCTGAAGTATTCTGGTGAAACCTTGGGCTCCAAGGTGACCTGGGGGCTCACATCTTGTAGCAGACACTGAAAGGGCCATGTACCTAAAAGTAAGGTTGATCAGGCTGACGATGGTTACGCTGCCCTGGGGAGTTGAAGCTTTAGTGCTGTTATTGCAAAGCTGGTATGATGGCAATGTGCAATACCAGCTAAAAACCTTGGCCTGAAGGTTTCTTCTTCTTTCTGGAGTAAAGGCCTTGGCTGTAGTTTTACAAACTCATGTTTATTAGGCCTTTTAGTAATCTAGTGCTGGGGGTCAATGGACATGCCTTAATTTTGATCAACCATTCTCAGTTCGAAGCCCTTGGTATCTACTTACGTGTGTGTGTATGTCATGGCTGCCACTGCTGTGCAAAAGCAATGGGTGAAGCAAAGGTACCCGCAGAGCTGTTTCACAGGGAGGCATCCCGATCCAGTGCACTGTGGAACTTGCTCCTGAGCACGGTACTGCTTATCTAGCAAATGTGTGACTGCAGTTTGTGGGTGTTGCTCTGACCTGACTGCACTTCTGTTCCCGGCGGTTCGATAGGCAGCTTTGTTTACCATCTGCAAGAAAGGATGAGGAGAAGGAAAGCCCTTCTGAGGGCAAGAGTTCTCATCTACAAGGGAAAGACTTTAGGTGGGTTGGTTATGAAGAGTGCTAGGTGGGCTTAAATATATGGCTTGGTCTCAGCAAGGTTTTCTGGGGTTAGTTGGGGTTTGTTTGTGGGGGTCTTTCTTGATAGGGCTGCTGTAAGCAGGTCTGCTTGCTTGAGGCCTCTGCAAACTTAATGCTTATTCAGAATCTTAAAGCAAGTAAAAGCCCTGCTCCCCTTTCTGCAGGAAGGGATCCTTTTGTTTTCTGAAGAGCTTTTACGTGGTTGGCAGAGAGGTGTGCGAGAGCAAGTCCTGCTCAGCCCAGCTGATGCTTCTGGTGTGGAAAGCCTGAGCAAAGCTCAGTAGGGGTTTCACCTCTGAGTCATTTGGCAGCCTGGCTGGAGCTGAGTAGGCAGACACCTTACTGGGACAGAGGTCTGAGGGGAGAAGCTGTGTCAGCTCCACTGCCTCCCTACCAAACCAGCACTCACGAGCCTTTATCTCTGTTATGTTGCTGGTATGACCCTGCGAGGGGTAACGCTCACCACCGTGTGAAATTGGTGTGAGGCTGTAACCTGAGCTTGGGTCGAACGGCTGCTGAAGCGTCCTGCACACCCGCTGGGTTGTCTCAGCATCCACAGCACGAAGCTGGGAGTGTCCAGCATTCCACACGTTAGTGAAGCAGGAATAACTTGTACATGCTGTGAAAGGTGGCAACCACAGCAATTACTCAGTACAGGCAGTCATGCCCAGGTTACCCAGACAGCTTTTGACACGCAGAGTGTGAGGTATGGGCTAAGCGATGAGTGAGGCTACGGGCCTGGCTGCTACTCTGCCATCCTGGGTTTGCTGTTCTCACTGGAGGCAGTGAAAGAGGCTCCCAGCCCGCTGCACCGCCTCTGCCTGAGCGTGTCCTCCGGCTGCTGCCCTTCGGCCGCGAATGCACCCGTGCGGCCCAGCAGCGAGGATCGACAGTAGCAGCGCTATTAGGGCGTCTGTCCGTCCGTCCGTCCAAGCGCTGTCCTTCCAGCCCAGCGCCCAGGCATGGCGGTGTACCCGCTGCCCTTCTCCAGGCTGCAGCCCTGCCCTCGGACGCTGCACCGCTCCCCTCCCCGCACCGGGGGCGACCAGACAGCGCAGCCCCGGCTCAGCCGGCTCTGAGGCAGCCTCCAGCAGCCGCTCGGCCCCGCTCGGCTCGGGGGCGGTGGGCAGGGCCGGGCAGGGCAGGACACGGCGCAGCCCCCGCCCCCGGCCCGGCCCCGCGGGCGGGGCGCGCCCCACCTGACCGGCGGGCGGGGCCGCGGCGCTCATGTGACAGCGGGGACGAGCCGCTGCCGCCGCCGTTCCAGTCGCTGTTGCCGCCGCCATGGTGCTGTGTCCGCTCGCCCTGCTCCTGGCGCTGGTTGCCACCGCCCTGGCCGAGCCCCTCCGCTTCGTCGACTGCGGTGAGTGTATGGGGGCGGCGGGGAGGCGGCGCGGAGGGGGCCCTGCATGCGGACAAGGCCCGGTAATCCCGGCTCTTCCTTACAGGTTCCAAAGACGGCAGCATCCAAGAGGTGAACGTGAGCCCCTGCCCCACGCAGCCCTGCCTGCTCCACAAAGGGACATCTTACAGCATCAACGTCACCTTCGCCAGCAGTAAGCATCGCTCCCCCGTCCGGGGCGGGCAGGGGGACAGCGACCCCCTCTGCGTCCCGCTGCTCGGGCAGGAGTGGGGAGGGGTGGCTGCAGCGGGGTCTGGGTGGGAAAAGTGGCTTGGGAGGAAGAGAGACTCTTAGTTGTGTTCTTGCAGCCTCCCGGGTATGTGGAGGGGAGGGTGTAACGTAGGAATACATTCCCTGCTCCGGTGCCATGCTCACACTTCTGTGTGTCCTGCAGAGATTGAGAGCCAGGGCAGCAAAGCAAGGGTGTACGGCGAGATGCTGCACGTGGACATACCCTTTCCCATTCCTGAGCCTGATGGATGCAAGTCTGGGATCCAGTGCCCCATTCAGAAGGGCCATTCCTACAGCTACCTGAATAAACTCCCTGTGAAGAGCGAGTACCCCAGTGTAAGTAAGCCAGCAGCTGGTCTGCTTCTCAGAGTTACTGCCCTTCCTGGGACAGTCCCAGCACCTGCCTTTAAGGAGGGACACCTTGTCCTGTGGTGGTGGGGAAGAGCTTAGAAGATTGCTGAGACTATCGGTGGTGCTTCTCCTGTGAGCCTGGCTGTCATTTCAAGTTCCCACTTTGGGACAGACCCAGCAGAGGAAGCAGCCTGCCTCCAGCTGCTGAGAAGTGACTTCAGCTGCCCAAGTATCCCCCTGTACTGTGCCTCCCTGCTGTGTGCAGCCAAAAGCCCCCAAGCTGGGGGTGCATGGATCCAGAGTACAGTTCAGCTGGGAGGCTGCAGAGTGTCTCCACTCTCTGCTTACTCAGAGAGCAGGGATCTGAGTGCAGTGTGTGGGGGTCTCCTGCATCACACAACAGAACCCTCCATCCATATAAGATACTCCAGCAGTCACTGTATGAGCATGGCCCACCTACTGCAAGTGGAATCAATGCCCCACCTCACTCCTTTTTGAGCAGAACTCCAGGGACCTCCTTGCTCCACACAAGTGATAGCTCCCCTCCTCGTGTCCTTGCCTTAAATGACATTGTTCAGGAAACTTTTTCTTTGTGCTTCTCTCTTTCAGATTAAACTGATTGTGAAGTGGGAACTGGTGGATGACCAGGACCAGATGTTATTCTGCTGGAAGATACCAGTGCAGATCACCAGCTGAGGAACCCCACCAGTAGTAGGGCTTGGGGAGGGGAAAAACAGAAGACAACACAGGCCAAATTCTTTTATATGATAAGTATTTCTTACTGCTTCCTTCAGAGCTCTTCAGCCGCTGAGCAGCCAGTACTGTGTTCCTGCAAGGTCAGCTGTGGGCAGAGGGCTCTTGTCCCTTTTAGAGCTCCCTGGGGTGTTCTCATATCAGCTCGGGGCAGGGGAGGGGAGGCAGTGCCTGCTCCAGGAGTGACTGAGCATCATCCTCCAGCTGCTCTGCAGAGGCACTTTAGTTGTTTGAAATGGAGCTGTCTGTCCTCAGAGAGGAATTTCTCTGCCATGAACCTGGCTAGTGTCTGAGCTGCTACCTGGTAACCCTTCAGTGCCTCTTCTAGAATGCCGGCTGCATCCACCCTCCAGTGCTTCTGCTCCATCACGACCAAGATGCCCCTGGGACCTGTGTTTGCCATCCATGCAGGGGAAGGAGAGGAGACTCCCTGACCTGGCACCCTGCTGTCCTGGGCCCCTGTTCCAGCCAGCAGGACTGCAGCTGGGAAAACATCTGTTTTGTGGATGCAAAGCCAAGTGGTGTTCAACATCTCTGCAGGGATGATTCTTTCTCTAACCAATGGTTTGCACTATACTAACTTGGAGCTGCTGAGAGCTCCTGAACCTCTTTTTATAACTTTCCTTTTAATAAAGGCTAGACAAAATCTGCTTGTGTTGTCTTCTGTGAGGGGGAAGAACCAGGAGGAAACAGAGTGGCCAGACACCTTCTAGTTGGGGTTGGGCTGGTGTTATTTGTCAGCTGAAGGTGTGAAAGGAGGTTGTATGCGACCAGCCAGGTGTCCCTGCTCCTGGCTGCCATGGAGTCCAGCTGGCAACATCTGGCTGTGCATGTCCTGTGCTGGCCTGAAATTGTGCAAAGGCTCCCTGAGGAGGTGGTGATTCTGTGGTGGTGTAGAACATGGCTTTGCTTGCTGCAGCACAGGGAACGAATGGCCTTTCTAGCGAGGGCTCTGGAGCTGGAAAAGCAGCTCCCAGACCTGCCCAAGGGCTCTTGCTAACTGCAGAAACTGACCTCTCATACCTAACGTGCAGCCCCTCGTGTGTGAACAAGGCAGGGTGCAAGCAGCCAGAACCGCTGTGCTGTCTGTGAGGGCTGGAGTTGGCTCCTGTGGTTAGCACGGGGATGGGGTGATAAGCAAGTATTTGGCCTGGCAAGGGTGTCTGCTCTGGCTGCCAGCGTGAGAGGGGTAAGAATTGGCTTACGGGAGTGGAGTGGCCTTGCCAGGATCAACCTACAAGGAGGCAAGACAAGCACAGTTCCGACCAGCCCCAGTGTCTTGAGCCACAGGGGCCCAAAATAAATGTTTTATTTAACAACATGAGAGAAGTTTCCAGCAGACTTGGTTAAAAAAAAAAAAAAAAGTCACCAACAACTTTACAGAAAGGAAGCTGGACCAGCACACACACACATACCCCCCCCCCAAAGCCAGCCAGCGCTGGCATGAAGGCAAAGTGTGGGGCTAAGGATGTGCCAGGGTTGGCTGCAGGGAGAGCTGGTCCTGGAGCTCCTCCGGCCTTTTCCCCGTGCCCCAAGGTTAGGTAGCAGCTTTAGAAAGCTGGGGTTGACCACCCCTCAAAGCTCTGGCCAGGGGTCTGGATGCTTCATGAGGAATGGTGCCAGCACCCATGGTGTGGGTGAGGCTTGTGGTTAGGTCAGTGCAGCAGTGGCGGGGAGATGAACCCCCTTTCTCGGCAGGGCGAGGGGAGGAGGCTGGGGCTGCGTGGCAGGGGAAGGCGTCCTGTGAGCCTCCACGGGCACAGGGCGATGTGCTGGGTGCTGGGGGCCAGGGCGAGCTCTGCTGCAGCAGGAGCAGGGGCTGGCAGGCGGAGGGGGGTGCAGAGGCTGGGAGCTCAGCCCTGGCCTGCAGAGAGAGGTGGCGGGGAAGTTGTGCGCTTCGGAGGGGAAGGAGTGAAGAGCCTCGAAGCACCCGCAGCCCTGGGGGGGGCTTTCTCTGTGCTCCTAGGTCCCAGATGCCAGAGTTGCGTGCCAGAAGGCAGGACCCTCACCACCGCTTCCCTAGAGCTACGCTGCTGCCGGGCTCTGGGCTGTCTGGGGCACACAGTGGTGGGATCGGGCCAGGGCCACGTAGCCCGGCAAGCAGAGGCAGCGGTAGGAGCCCTCCGTGTTCTCGCAGGTGCCACCCCGGCACAGGGGCTCAGGGCTGCCCACCTCCTCACACTCGTTGATGTCTGCAAGGAGAAGGATAGGGGTGAACCAGTGGCACAACGAGCAGTCCCAGCCCACAGAATACATCTTCTCGTGCCCCTGCGACCCCCACAGCCCTCTCCCACAGGTGCCACATGCCCCACCCCCCAGCACCTCCAGAATACCCACAGTGACATCGCCCCCATCCCCAGCCTCCCACACTCAGCACATCCACAGATCCCCCTTGGTCCCTATGGGTGACATCTCCAGCATCTGGCATCCCCTAGCACTGGAGAGAGGCCCCTGTCTCTCCCCTTGCTTTGCAGCTGATGACACCCCCGGATTAGCAGCTTCCTGCTAATGAGTTGTGCTAACGTAAGATCTGGGAGAAAGGCCACGTCCAGCCTTGGAAAACACCCTTCCCTCATCTGACAAGGCTGAGGAGGCAGATGATGGTGGCCCTGAGAGGCTGATTATCACCTCCACGACCAGAACACAGAGGGACCTCGTGCTCTGCAAACAAGGGCTTGTTTTATGAATCTGAAAACTGTGCCAAAGGGCTCATCTGGCCAGCTTCTGTGAGCCCTACAAGAGCTGCCCCTATGCTAAATGCACTTACCCCAATTTGTAGTGAAGCCACCAGTTGTTCAGAGCATCCCTGTGCACCCCAGAGCCCTTGTTTGCACCCACAGGACCTCCAGAACGCAAATCCTCACTGGCTAAGGCAAGTCCAAGCCCTCTGATCACAAACTCCAGCCTCATCCGCTGCAGATGACCAGGGAGCAAGAGAGGGGACCAGCCGATGGGTTCAGCTGGCCACCCAAGGGAGAGTGAAAGCCCCGGCAAGGGGCTTTCAAAGCCCAGAAGGACTGAGGAGCTCCCTCCCCCGGTGCCTCGGGTTCTTCCTAGCACAGGTGGAGGGGGCCAGCTGGCAAAGAAAGGGAAGTGCAGCCCCGGGGAGGCGGCTGAAAGCAAAACTTCCATGTCCAGTGGGAGGAAGCACAGCAGTCACAGGAGGAAGGAGAGGGGAAACGCGAGATGAAAGAGCTCGGGGAACAAGGCAGCCTTCGTAACACAGCCAACGCAAGGGGCACTGCGGGTTTGGGCTAACCCTCGGGACCAGAACATCCCCAGAGATGGGATGGGCTTGCTTAGAAGCCTAAGGAGGCAGTGCATCAAGGGAAGCTGCCTCCAGAGGTGCTCCACAGCCTGGGAAGCTGGGGGGAGGCAGCCTCATTGGGGGTGCCAGGGAAAGGGGGAAGAGCAGGCAGGCTGGGCTGGCTGCGGACCACCAAACTGGGAGGAGGAGTAAACCAAGGCTACTTTCAGGCACCCGAAAGCCAGAAGCAGTAGAGCACCAAGGCATGGAGCCTGCCTGCTCAGGCAGGGGTGGGGGCAAAAGCCTGTCCCGTGGGGCAGGGGCAAGCCATCCCCATAGGGAGGTGAGAGGGGCGGCACTGCAGCAGCTGCAGGAGTACTCCACTGGCTTCAAGTCAGCAAGGTGGAAACATGGGGATGACTAAGAACCACACAGGAGAACTGAAGAGAAAAAGGATGAGAGTGGCTCCAGTGTAAAATAAGTGTTACTTAGGCCAGGACATGAAAGTCAACAAGCAAAGGCTCCACAATTATGTTAGCAGGAAACAATGGGGAATGTCGGTCTGGTCCTTATCAGAGGAAACAAAAACCAGCCCAAGCTGGAGCAGCTAATGTGGGCTTTGTTCCAGCCATCATCAAAATGCTCGTGGTGACTGGATAGAGTGTGGACCATGTTTGAAGTGTTTAAACAAGGGTGCAGGAGCCCAGGGAGAGAAAGCCCATAGTGTGATGGAGAGGCTCAACAATCAGAGATAAACCAGTTATACATCTAGCTAAGGGCCCTGCCACAACTCCTCTCTCTTCAAATCCCAATGCTCCTGCAGCCCCTGAAAAGTTGGCAGTTCTCTCTGAGATGGAGGATAAAAGGTCTTGGAGATCCGTGGAAGGTTAAATCTGGTAACTATGTTCAAAAACAGAATAGGGAGATTACAGACTGCTCACCCCTGTTCCCTGAAGCAGACCAGGTTTGTGAGTGATTAGGTCATAACCCTCCAAACGGTATCAGGGCCATTAAATAGCTGGTGCAGATCTGTTAAGGCCTGATTACCTTAAGCCAATCTGTTTCCCTACCCTGACCTGATAACGGGTCTGACAGATAAGGGAGCAGTGGTGGATATGATGTGCCTTGGCCATGGTGAGGATTTCAACACAGTCTCACATGACACACTCAAGCAGACTGAGAAAACGTGGTCTAGGTGAAACCCCAGCAATTGCACAATGGGCTGCAAAGCTGCACTCCAAAGACAATTAGCAATACCTGGCTGTCACAGGAAAAGCCATTTAAGGCATAGCCTGCAGCAGTCTGTCCTGACCCCATCTCCATCCAAGTGTTGTCATTAAGGTGGATGAAGGAAGAATTCCCATGTTTATAAAGTGTATGTGTGATGCAAGCACTTTTCAGGGTTCAGGGTCATTCTGATCAAGCAGAGAAGTGGTCCAAAATCAACCAACATTCCCTGGAGACAAAAGGCAAACCACTGTGTCTGAGGAAAGGGAAAGGGTGCACAATTGCAGAAAGGAGAGTAACAGTTCAGGCAGTGGTTCTGCTCAGCAGCATCTGGGGAGGCAGATACCACAGGTTCTGTAGGGAAGAAGCTGCATGATCATGTTGTGCAGTAAGGATGCTAGGAGCTGGAGCAAGCACCGTGCCTGTGGAAAAAGGGGGGCTTCATCTGCTCTGCTGAGTGCCTGGGGCACCGTGAAGAGGATGGAGACACGGCACAGGGATGTAGAAGAAATACAGGGAGAAGCTTTAGAGACCATTTCTCATGGGGCATGGTGGAAAGTGGGGAATTTCACCAGCGTGGGGGCGAAGGGAGAAGAAAGTCGGCAGGGACAGAGTGGCTACTCATGTACAGGAGTGTTACGCGAAGGAGGGAGCGATCAGCTGCTCCCCGCGATGCCCTGGGGTGCCCCGATTCAGCTGCCAGCAGAAACCTCCAGGCTGGTGCCCCCAGCTCTGTGGGGAGGGACGGAAGTACCAGGGAGGGCGGGGATCCCTCCGGCAGCTGTCCCGGCCAGCACCGCTAGAGAGCGGCAGCCGCCAAGGATGCGGGGCCGGGATACCCGCACGGCTGCGGCGCCCGGCAGCCCCCGGGCTGGCCCCGGCCGCCACTCACCCACGCAGGCCATGCGGGTCATGTCCAGCTGGAAGCCGTCAAAGCAGTCGCAGGTGTAGCCCTCCCGGACGCGCACGCAGCGCCCGTTCTCGCAGCCGTTGAGGATCCCGCACTCCTCAGCCTGCAGCCCCTCGAAGCCCTCGTAGAGGCCTGCAAGGCAGCAAGGTGGAGTCAGAGCAGGGCGACCCTCCACCCGGCTGTGGGGCATGTGGTGGGACAGTGCTGGTGGGGCTGGCACCGACTCAAGAGCAGCCAGGAGCAGAGCTTGCTCCAAGCCCTGTGCATCCCGGCTGGGGTGAGAGCTGCCAGGCAGTCCCTGTAGACACGGGCTGGGTGGGAAGGCACCCATCTCCCAGTACTCACCAGTTTGGCTGGGCAGGTAGCGGGGTGGGGACCGCCCTGAGCCGTGGTGGATCGGGCTGCCGTGAAACTCGCTGCTGGGTTCCCTCCGAGGGAAAGCAGCATCGGGGTTTCCGTACTCAGACTCCAGGTAGTTGTAGTAGGGGCCCATGCCTGGGCTGGGAAGGCCGTAGTGGGGGTCTTCCAATCCTGGTCCATACTCATACCTAGGTCTTTCTCGGAGCTCAGCCCCTCTCTCACTGTCTTCACCGGCACCGTTACACAGGAAATCGAAATCAGCTGCAAGTGGTGAGAGAAAGGAAGTGTCAGTGCAGCCTGGGTCAAGAGGGGTAGGTCTGCTGTGGCTGGAGAGGGTGCATCCACACTGGGGCCAGAAGAGCCAGGCCTGTGTTTGATAGCCTCCAAAGTTGCAGCTCTCTACTTTGCTGATGGGACCTCATCTTCAAGACCAGTTCTTATCCAGAGCCAGCAAGTCCTTGAGTAATGAGAACCCCACTTCTCAGTATGCTCCCATCCTGGGGTACCACTGCCACACCTCACCTAAGCTAAGCAGGAGCAGCGGGACGCACAGAGCAACTCCCCTCTCAAATACCTCCAATTCATTGCAAACCAGTTTCAGGTACATCCTACCCACTGCGGCCCCGGAGAAGTGTGTGTGTGGGGGGGGGGGTTCATCTACTCCTTGGGCTGACTTCAGCAATTCAGGCCAGCAGAGGAGCCCTTGCTGCAGCCGTATGTGTCTGACCCCGTATGACACGCCTGGAAACAGCCCATCCCACCCCAAACTCTGCTGGGGAATGCTTGCCCACGCCGCCCCGGCTCACCGGAGGACCTGTGCGGGCAGAGCGCGCAGTTCTGGCCCCAGGCCTCGCCGAGCCGGCAGCAGCACTCGGTGTACGTGGTTTGCTCGCCCTGCAACAGGTCTTGGCAGATGTAGTCGGCGACAGTCTGCCAGCAGACGTCCAGGTGGATTTCGTACTCCTCCAGGGCATCTGTGGTGGCAGGAGCAAAGGATGCCATGAAAACTATTCGGTGCCACCCCACCTTGTCCTCAGAGGGACAACCCTGGCTGCACACTGTGCTGGTGCTGGCACCCCTCACCCCAACGCTGAGCCCCCACCCACTGCTCCCTCCTAGGGGACGCAGCCATGGGGCAGGGTGCGCAGGGTGAAGGTGTGCTGGTGTGCTGGTGTGCTGTGGCAGGGGCTCAGGCTCACCTGCCCTGCTCGAGAGGTTCACACAACGGTTGCCAGTGGCATCCAGCACGAGAGGGAGGCTGCAGAAGCAATGGTAGGAGCCATCCGTGTTCAGACACTCGCCGTTGATGCAGTACACTTCATTTTGACACTCGTCCTGGTCTGCCCACATACAAGCACAGAGCAACATTTCAGGCT
Organism: Porphyrio hochstetteri; assembly: GCA_020800305.1. Lineage (NCBI taxonomy): Eukaryota > Metazoa > Chordata > Aves > Gruiformes > Rallidae > Porphyrio > Porphyrio hochstetteri. The sequence goes on along the minus strand of CM036908.1, from coordinate 9,753,088 downwards.
GGCAAACATGGGCAATGTAACCCTCTCCCTGCCCAAACAGGGACCACAGGGACTCCTGCCACCTCCAGGAGGTCTCAGGAAGCCCAGCATGGGAAACAGGGACAACTCTGGGTGCTGCAGCATGGCTGTCCCTCTGTGCACAGTGGGGTGCCCACTGCTCTGTGAGGACATCTTACCAACACACTCAAGCCTGCTGGAGTCATAGAAGTAGCCTGTGTGGCAGAAGCACTTGTAGCCCGGCACCGTGTTCAAACACTGTCCATTGCGGCAGAACTCGGAGCCAAATATCTCACACTCGTCCATGTCTGAGAGAGATGGAGGCAAGGAGAGAGTGTCTCAGGGAGCAGAGCCATGGAAGCAAGTCGGGCTGGGTGCTGCACCCACAGAAAGCTGGCACAGCACCTTCGCCTGGATTACTGGCAGGCCCCCTGCTTCTCCCATGCCGAGCAGCAGAGGGGGAAACACCTACAGGCAGAGCAGGAGGAGGGGTGACAGGGAACAGGATACTTTCACAAACAGGAAATTCACGTGTGTTTTTGGAAGGTCAAGAGCCACGACCTCCTGGAGATGAAGTGGCAAAGACTGAACCAGGCGGGCACTGGGAGGTGAGTAACTGGAAGGGCTGTGTCTTCCTGGACCCCATCCCTGGTTCAAAATGGGCATGGGACATTTACACCAAGAAAGAATCACTGCCAGCAGTGAGGCAGGACTGGAGGAAGGTGCACTTCCAGCTCAGAGATACTGGCCATCTGAGATTTCTCTGGATGGAGGAAAGCAGCAGCAGGATGTTAGCATCCCCCACCACTGCCCCAGGGAGATTTTTGTGGATGCATCTCCATGCAGAGCTTTGCACAGCACTCTCCCTCTGCCCCCCTGAAAAAAAAATGAGATAAAATGGTGCTACTACCTGTGAAAGAGACTTTTCCTGAAAGCAGGTCTTCCTGGGGAACATAGCCTTTTCCAAGAGGGCAGATCTCCTGGTACTCCACTGGCCAGGAGGCAGATGCCAAAGGGAGATGGGAAGAACAGAAACAGCTCATTAGTGTGACCAAGGTGTAGAGCTGTTAGGCAAAGCACCGGCTTTGCCTGGTGTGAAGGGGCCACCACAGTCCTACCTGTACCCGGGATGGGGCAGGGGTAAGTCTCACAGTTGTCACCCCAGGCTGCCCCCACAGTACAGCAGCACTCCTCCTTGGTGATGTTCTTGGCCAAGACGCTGTCACACAGGCGAACGTCGCTGATGTGGTAGTAGCACTGCTTGCGCTCTGCGCTGTCAGAGAGGTGGGCTGCATGTGTCTTGGGGCCCTCTAGAAGACAGCAGAGCAGGGACAGGATGAGGTACTTGGCACCCCAGTGCAGCATCCCACACCTAGGAGGTCCCAGAGCACATCCTTCACGGGCAGTGTGGCTTTCCCAGGTCCCAGTTTTCAGGCTCTTCAGCTCTGTCCAGACAAAAGCTTGCCCATGCCCATGTGGCAGCCCCTCTACCATGCTCCTGCTCCAGTTGCCATGCTTCTGTCCTAGCTGCCTACTCACCCACAGCTGCTCGGGGCTGGCACTGCCCTGCCTCTGTGTCGTACTCCTCATTGTCGCTGGGGCAGAGGCAGAGGAAGGATCCCTCCACGTTCTCGCAGAGCGCAGTCCCACATACGGCGACCATCAGCTCACACTCGTTCACATCTGCAAAGCAAGGGGCAGCCGTGGCAGCTGGAGTCCTGCCTCTGCATGGGGTGCACCCTGTGTATGGTCTGCAGCATAGGGTCACCCTTCAGCAGGGAGACAGAAGCTGCTAGGGATGAGCTGAGAGCTCTGCTCACACTATGGCTCAACACAAGTTGGGAAAGAGCTTCCAGCCCTGCTCTCAGTGGATTCAAGGAGCCTGAACTCCAACTTGCAATGAGTCCCTAGATCACAGGATCATTCAGGTTTGAAGGGACTGCTGAAGGTCTTTAGTCCAACCCTGTGCTCAAAGCAGAGTGAGCTATGGGATCCCACCAGGCTGCTTAGGGCTCAGGGCTTTGTCTTGTTGAGTCTTTAAAACCTCCCACAATGGCGACTGCACAGCCATCTGCAGCATCTCTTCCAAATCCCTGCCTGTCCTCATGGTTTTTCATTACACTGAACCCTGCCTGTTCTCTCCAGGCACCCATTACAGAATCACAGAATCATAGGGGTTGGAAGGGACCTCGAGAGATCATGGGGTCCAACCCCCTGCCAAAGCAGCTCCCCAGTTCATATTGCACAGGTCGGCGTCCAGACGGGTCTTGAATATCTCCAGAGATGGAGACTCCACACCCCCTGGGCAGCCTGTCCCAGGGCTCTGTCACCCTCACTGGGGTTCCTCCCCATGTTGGTGTGGAACTCCCTGTGCTCCAACTTGCAGCCATTGCCCCTTGTCCTGTCCCCACAGACACTGAAAAGGAGCTGGCCATTTCCCCTGCATCCCATACTGAAGATATTTATAAACATTAATTAGGTCTCCCCTCAGTCTTCTTTTCTCCAGGCTGAACAGCCCCAGCTCACTCAGCCTTTCCTCACAGGGGAGATGCTCCAGGCCCTTCATCATCTCCGTAGCCTCCTCTGGACTCTCTCCAGGAGATCCCTGTCTTTTTTATCCCAGGGAGCCCAGCACTGGACACAATACTCCAGGTGGGGCCTGACCAGGGCAGAGTAGAGGGAGAGGATCACCTCCTTAGACCTGCTGGCCACACTCTTCCTGATGCATCCCTCTCTAGCACCTTTAGTGCCTCCAGCCCCCCAACACGTCCTTTCCACCTGCACAAAGCAGAGCCCCATGTTCACAGAGCCCTGCTCCTCTGCAGTCCCAAGGATCTGCTGTGCTTTTTCCTTCAGTGCCCTGCCCTGTCCACATCTGGTATTGTCCCCGTGCAGAGGCAGTCCTCATCCACACCCCAGGAGCTCTCACACAGTGGGCACACCAGCCTGGCATCCACTGGCAGCTCTTCCTCACAGACTGGCAGGGTGATCACAGGAGACTCACCAACACAGTAGTGCCCAGAGGACGAGCTCTCGTAGCCACGGTCGCAGAGGCAGCGGAAGGAGCCGTCCGAGTTCTCGCAGAAGCCGTGGCTGCCACACAGCGTCTCGTTGGCACACTCATCTATGTCTGCAGCAGAGCAGAGAGATGGAGTTGCCCCAGACCCCACATGTCCCAAAGAACCCAGGCCCAGGCCCTTCTGCTCTGACCACAAGACCTGTGGGTGAGGCAGGCATTCCTGTGATGTGAGGGACTGGCTCTGGCTGACCCCCTCCACTCCCCTGCTGGGAGGTGTATGCAAAGAGAAGCTTCCTGCAACATCCAGAGCTGCAGAGGGGGCACATGGATACACTGACAGGAGCAGGATGGGAATGGGAAAGGGATGGGAAGCACGGGAGGTGGCAGGAGTGACTGAGGGTAGCATAGGTCCTTGCAGAGGCATAAAGGAACACAGGACCTACAGGTTTGCATTGGCAGGAGATACAAGGGTGCAAGTGAAGTCTGTGGGGCAAGTGCAGACAAATCTAGGATGATACCCTCCTGCCCTGTTCTTGACCTGGTCTTCCTCCAACTGCTGTATTACCAGGGAGTAATCTCTGCCTTGCCCCAGCCCAGTTGGGTTTGACAGTCACAACTGGGCCCTCTGGCTATGGAGGGCAGGATGACAGCATGGCTGGCTGCATCCTGCTCCACTGCACAGGGCAGAACAGCCACGTGCCCATGCCCCATTGCTCCCAAGGCCGGGAGCAGATCCACATGCTAAGTCACTGAGTCCTGGCGCAGCCTTGAGCCCAGCAGCTGGCAGCAGCTCCTCCTTGCTGCAGCTTCCCTGAGCCAGAGGGAGCCTTAAAAACTGAAGAAACCCCTTTGTTCTTTCCTTTTTGCTGTAGCATGAAGTCCAAGCCCAGAGTCCCCAGCTTAGTGCACAGTGGTACCAGCAGCCTTTCCCCTCACCCAGCCCTGCCAGGTAGGTGACTGGCACAGGCAGCAGCCTGAGCAAGCAATTTACTGGGAGCTGAGGTCCAGCTCCAAGCCTGGAATGGCTGTAACCTGCTCAGGACTCTCCCCAAGCGGAAAACAGCACAATGCAGTGCCTGTTCCAGATGCCAGGAAGAGAGAAGTCTAGACACAAGCAGGCAGCTCAGCCAAGAAAACAAACTCTCAGCATTATCGGCCTCTCCACCAGCCACACGTTTCCTCCTCCTCCTCCTTCTCCCCCGCGCCCCTGGCAGAGAAGTCCTACAGCCACCCTATCCCTGCCAGGAAGAGGCACAGGGATACCCAGGGCTGCACTCACCGATGCAGTCACCCAAGGGGGTCCAGTGGAAGCCAGGCTGGCAGCCCATGATACAGCGGTAGGAGCCCAGGCTGTTCTGGCACCGCCACGTGCCGCAGATGGCATCCCCGTATTCCTCACACTCATCCACGTCTGCAGGGGAGGAGGGCAAGGGGGGGGAGAATGGTCAAATGGCAGTGGTCAGATGGGGAGGGACCCTGCTTGCTCACTGCAGCACTTGGGGCAAGTTCACTTGGCCAGAGGCCCCTCCCCATTGCTATTCCTCCTTACAAGCCACCAGCAACTTTGGGAGCAGAATTGCCCCCCCCCAGCCCCTGCACTGGTGGCATCTATCCCTCCCAAAACCAAGGTGGCCAACCTCCCCAACAAAGAGCTCTCACCCACGCAGTCATCAGTCTCCTGGGAGTGTTTGAACCCATTTTCACACAGACACCTGTAGGAGCCTTCTGTGTTCAGGCACTGGCCTTGCGAGCACCGGGACTTGTCTGCACATTCATCCACATCTGCAAAATCAGGCCAAAATTGTCAACCTGGATCTCACAGCAGAGGAGGGAGCAGAGGGCAGGACCCAAGGTATGTCCCTGCCATCCTCCAGCTCACCTTGGCAGCTGACTCCCCCAGCTGTGTTCGAGAAGCCAGGAGCACAAATGCAGAAGTACGATCCATGACTGTTGAGACACTCGCCGTTGGGGCTGCAGATCTCACTGTTCAGGCACTCGTTCACATCTGCAGAGGGAGCAGAGTCAGGGTCATGCACCCAGTCCTGGGGAACATCCTTCACCAAAGCTACATGGATTCCCTCTCCCAGGTCTCTTACAGGCAGCCCTCGAAGGGCTCCTGGCCCCTGGGTAGAGATCTTCCCTGTCCATGGTGATCCTGCACTTAGCTACAACCCTATGGATGTGCCATGCAAGGTGGCATCACCTGCCTTGGCACTGCATCCTCCCTGCTGAGAAAGAAGGGGGATCCATGGGGAGGCTGCCTGTCCTGGAGGCAGGGGACTGCAGGGATGTGGTTCATACCTTCACACACGGTGCCGTTGATGAGCTCAAAGCCAGCCTGGCAGTGGCACTTGTAGGAGCCTGGGGTGTTCCTGCACTCTCCACCCAGGCACTGGACACCAGGGTCCTCACACTCATCCATATCTGCCAAGGAGAAGGGCACAGCACAGAGTGAGGCTCCAGCTCTTGCCACCACTGAAGAAGACCCCCACCCAGAGGAACAATCACCCAGCTGCTGCCCTGCAAAGTGGGTTTGAGCTGCTCTCCCAGACCTACCCACCATGGTGAGGTGAGAGAAGAGATTCCCTGTTACTGGGGTGTGAGAAGTCAGCCCAGACCCTTCACCCCCCTCCACCACAGGGCCCAGAACAACCTGGATCTCAGCACCAAGACAGTGGTGCACAGTGGCAGAACCAGAGGCAATGGTCTGAACATCAGGAAACACTTTCACTGCGAGGGTTACTGAGCACTGGCAAGGAGTGTCCAGATAGGTTGTGGAGTCTCCCTCCTTGGAAGTATTCAGAAGCCATGTGGACATGGTCCTGGGCAACCAGTTTGCTCCTGGGTGGCCCTGCTTGAGTAGGGAGGCTGGACAAGATGATCTCCAGAGGCCCCTTCCAACCTTTGCCATTCTGTGAGCACAGGGATACCGCCTACCCCATTGTCCACCTCCAGCAGAGCTCTGCACTGGGTACCACAACCAGAAAAGGCCAGTGCATTGGTGCTGGCAAGCCCTCTCTTGAGCCAACTGCACAAGAGAAAACATCAGGAAAGTAACCCAGCACCTGCTTTCCTACCTTTCAGACTTGCCTGCAACATCCTTCTCCTGGAAAAGCTGGCCAGACCCCTACATCAGCTCTTACTCAGCTGCAGAGCTCCCCACAAACCATCTCCCACCCAACTGCCCCAGGCCTTGCCCAGAGCCTGCTGGCACTCTGGAATTTTGCTCACAGCAGAGGAGAGAGTGGTACCTTCCCCCTAACAGAGGGCTGTGAGATGCCAGCAGACTGCCATTGCCTGCAAGCCCATGAGGTAGAGGGAAGCATGAGGAGGATGCTAATCAGGACGGGATGGAGTCCAGGCAGCAGAAGATGTGCTAGTGGAGAAGGTCCTGCTCTACTCTTCTCCTGGCAGGAATCAAAGTCCTGAGCAACTGAGAGCAGGGAAGGATCTCTTCCCCTTTGCAGAGCACTGAGCACACATAAACGAGCTTGCTCCCTACCACCTCAGGGCAGGATTCCCAGCTGTTCAGTCTCAAAGGGCTGCAAGTAGCAATATTCTTGAATCCTTCTGGAGATGAACCATAACCTAGTTTATTTATCACAAACCTATCACGAAACCCTTATCAGTTTTCAAATATGAAGCCCAGATCCACAGACAAGGCCACCAGACAAGGCAGGGAAGAACATGTCATCCTGCTGTTGAGTCAGTGTGACCCAAACCGTATCGAACCCTGATAAGGTGCCCTCGTGACACAGCTGGGGCAAGGTGGCTGAGAAGGGGCTCACGTGGAGTCTTGGGAAAGGGGGAGGGTGAATAGAAAGGATCAAACCATGGTTCTTCTACTGCACCCAAAACTCAGAAAATAAACTCATTTCACACTGGTTTTCTCAGACACAAAACCAGAGGAGACTAGAGGGAGGAAAGGCTCCCTCTCCTCCCCAACTGGAGGTGCCTATGCAGGGGGTCTCCTGAGAGGCACATCAAAGGCCAGGTCTTCTGTCTGCCAGCCATGTGCAGGCTGCAGAGCCAGCTGAAGAAATCTGCAGCACGTGGCCAATCTTTAAACAAGTATCTTTGCCAGCTCTGACCTCTTCCTTCCCTGGATCCAAACAGGGAATTTGCATCAAGCCATCTCAAGCCCAGGATGAGATGGGCATCCCCCAGCCCCCGGGGCAGCCACTGGGGAGGGAGGTTCCCTGCCTTTGCTGGGGCAGTCAGGCTGTGACACTGGGGCAGAGCAGTCTCATGTCTTAGCAATGCAACCAACACCTTCTGATGCTGGTGTTAACTCTCTGCCATGCATATGTGGCACAGCAGAGCCCAAGTTACATTAGGGGCTGGGGAATAATGATGCAACCTGGGTGCCCACAGCCTCTCTGCTGGCTGTGGACCCAAGGTTCCTCCCTCTGTTAGAGAACACATGCTCCCAGGCACACAGTTCTGAACTGAACCACACACAACTCCTCTCTGCCCATGTTTCCAGGCCTTCTGTACTCCTCTGGCCTTTGTCAGCATTCTCCAGGTCATCATTAGTCCAGGACTCTCATCAGTGAGCCCTTCACCCCCATCCCTCTCCTGCATGAGGAAGATCACCTTCCTGCTGCTCTAGGTGACATCTGCTTGCAGTCCCCTACTGACCAGAAACCTAAAGAGCTGGAGAAAGATCCTGAAGCGACAGAAGTCCCCAGGCCCCAGTCAGTTATGGCAATGGATCTTCCCTCACTCCCTCCACCACCTGCTCCTCTGTCCCTGGGAAAGGAATACCTTCACATGTGCTGCCATCTCTGGAAACAACGTAGCCGGGGTCACAAGCCATGCAGGAGTAGGAGCCCTGGGTGTTGAGGCAGAGTCCGGAGGGACAGGCGGCTTGGGTGGTGCACTCATCAGTGTCTGGGTAAGCACACAAGGGAGAGCAAGGATGCCAAGTAACTATGACCAGGGTGAGATGTGTTGAGAGAACCAGCCTGTTGTGTTTGAGAACAGCCCTGAGAAGGACTCAAGGGTGCTGGTGGATGAGAAGCTCAGCGTGACACGGCAATGTTCACCTGTAGCCCAGAAAGCCAACTGTCTCCTGGGCTGCATCAAAGGAAGTGGGACCTGCAAGTTGAGGGAGGTGATTCTGCCCCTCTACCCCACTCTCATGAGACCCTGCCTGGAGTACTGCATCTGTCTCTGGGGTCTCCAGTAGAAGAAAGACATGGAGGTGTTGAAGCGAGTCCAGAGGAGGGCCATGAGGATGATCAGAGGGCTGGGACACCTCTCATACAAAGACAGGCTGAGATAGTTGGGGCTGTTCAGCCTGGAGAAGAGAAGGCTCCAGAAGACCCTATAGCAGCCTTCCAGTACCTAAAGGAGCCTACAGGAAATCTGGGGAGGGGCTGTTTACAAGGGTGTGTAGTGACAGGACAAGGGATAATGGCCTCAACCTGAAGGAGGGGAGATTTAGATTAGATATTAAGAAGAAATTCTTTGCTGTGAGGGTGGTGAGGCCCTGGCACAGGCTGCCCAGAGAAGCTGTGGCTGCCCCCTCCCTGGCAGTGTTTGAGGCCAGGCTGGATGGGGCTTTGGGCACCCTGGGTTAGCAGAGGGTGTCCATGCCCATGGCAGGGGGTTTGGGCCTGGGTGGTCTTTGAGGTCCCTTCCAACCCAAGCTGTTCTATGATTCTATGAAAGCTTAGGACTGGGTACATGACATGGCCCCCCATTACCTTGGCAGCTTTTCCCATCAGGTGCCACCTCGTAGCCCTGGTAGCAGGAGCAGTGGAAGGAGCCATCCAGGTTGACACAGCGTCCATGAGCACAGGTCCCCTCCACAAGGCACTCATCCACATCTGTGTGACACAGCAGAGGGCAAGATGGGAGGGTGCTCAGGGCTGTCCCTGCCCCCAAGCCAAGAGGGCACTGTGCCCTGGGCATGCAGCCTGGCTGCCCACAGGAGGAAGGTGCTGCTTGTGCCCCTGCTCCTTTTGAGGCTGGCAGGGAGCACTGCTGTGGGGGTAAGGGTGCTGCCCAGAGACAGCCTGAGCTCCTCACCAATACATCTCCCGTTCCTGGGCCGGTAGCCATCCCCACAGCTGACACACTTGTAGGATCCCAGAGTATTGACACACTTCCCGCTGTGGCAAGCACTGGGATCCAGGCACTCGTTGGTATCTGCCAAGAAACACACTCCTTTCAGACCCCCAAAGGCAAAGAGTGCAGCCTCTCCAGGATGTCCCCTTCAGCTAGATCCTCACAGTCCCGCTCCAGGGAACAGCAAAGCCCAAGAGGAGGTGACTTTGCCAGGGCTTGGGCAACACTTCTCATAGTCCCACTTGTCATTCTGGATCCTATACCCACACCTGAGAGCTGGCATAATCCAGCAGCAAAACTCACTGTTGCAGGATGTTGCCAAAGCCAGGAATGTGCATGGGCAGAGAAAGGGATCAGAGAACATCTGTGCAGGGCTGTTTCATCAAGGACTTTCACAGCTATAGTTAGGATGCAGCCTCCAGCTCAGGAAGTCCTTAAGGCAAGTGCTTTCTGGAGGCTGTGTTGGGGGAGCAGCATTCTGTGCATTCCCTGTTTTCTGTATCTGCCTCCTAAAATAGCCTCCCACTCTGCTGGAGATGAGAGCTACAGAGAAAGGGGGACCTTTGATCAGGCACATCGTATGTTCACAAGGTCAAATGCTCTGAAGGGCCCAGGTCAAGCCATGTAAGTGGGATGCTGCAGGGACAGGTGCTTTCCCTGCAGCCCACTTGCCAGCATGGGGGTCTGGTGACAGAGTCAAGGTGGCTTAAAAATGGATGGGCATCTCCTCCCAGAATGGGAAGTTGGCATGGGCTGGTCTTGGGGGATCTCCCTGGGAAGTTGAGAGAGGATCTTGGGAGAACTCCCTTCTCTCTGCCCAGGAAAGCCTGTCCTCCTGCAGGCAGAGGAGAGGACAGGTAGCCCTCAGGGAGGGCACAGGCAGACAAATACGTCTCTTCTTCTAGGAAGAGACACAGAGCAGTGAGGAAATACGGTGTTCAGCCCTGCACAGGGTGGGCTCCAGGGGCAGAGGAAGAGGAAGCAGCCAGCTTTACCTTCACACTGTCCTCTGGGGCCCATGACAAAGCCCTCCTTGCACTCGCAGCGGTAGGAGCCAGGGGTGTTGATGCATCGCTGACCTCGGCAAGCAGAGGGCTGCTCACATTCGTCACGATCTGGCAACACACAGGGAGACACTCGTGGCCTTCCTCCTCCTCCAGTGTGGACAAGGCTGAGTGCAGGAGAGGAGCTGCTACACCTGCAGCAGGTTCTGTCCAGGGGACCCATGCTGGGGCTCTCCTCCATCCTCCATCTCCCCCTAGCACCCCCCTGGCCATGAAGGGCTGGTACCACAGGCTCCTGCCCAGATAATCATGGGCAACGTCCTGTCCCTGAGCGAGCAGGAGAGGGTGACCCCATGGATCAGGCTGTCTGTGGGCACACCTGCAGGGATGGAGGGCACACAGGAGTGTGTGCCACCATGCATGTGTGTGTGTGTGTGCATGAAAGAGAGCAAGAGCAGGAGACTGTGGGGATCCTGGGGAAGTGGCAGCCCTGTGCCAGGTGGACACCACTTACCCTCACAGCTCTGCTTGCCCTCCAAGACAGCTGGGGTGTACCCAGAGTAGCAGAGGCACAAATAGGAGCCCACGCTGTTGATGCAGCGACCTTTTCCAGCACAAGGATGTTGCAAGCACTCATCTTCATCTGTGCCCAGGCAAGGAAGGAAGACAGGCAGTCACCACCCTCAGCTGCCTGCCAGGCCCCCGCCAGCCCCGTGGTGCAGCAGTTAGGCAGGGGCTCAGCAGAGCTGCCAGAAAACCCATCCCCAGGAGCCTGATGAACTGAGTGTTCCATCGAGGCCCAGCAGGCAGAGGATCTGCCAACCTACCGATGCAGTGGAGGCGGCTGGGATCCAGCGTGTAGCCAGGGTGGCACAAGCAGCTGTATCCCTCTGGGTTGAGCACACATGTGCCAGCTCCACAGGAGAGGGGTGAAGAGGCACAGCTGCTGACCCCTGGGAGGAGAGAGCACAGGGTTGGGAGCAGCACCAAAAGGGGGCATGGAATCTAGTGTCTGCCTCGTAGCCCCAGCACCACATTGCTTTTTATTTACTGGAGGGCAAAGGCATCTGTCACATCTTCAGGGAGCCTGCACCCATAAGGCTGCAGGGAGGACACGGCAGATCGTGCCACCTCCTCCAGCCTGAGCCCAGCTGGGATGCCCCAGTTCCCTGCACTGCTCACCTGTGCTCCAGCCCCACAAAAGGGTGGTGGGGCAGCCTGCCAGCCCCATGCCTTGGAGGAGGGCTGGCAGCAGAGCCCAACACCTGTGAAGTGACTCCCTTTAGGATGACAACAGGGCAGCTCCCCCACTCCACCGCCCGGCTAAGCTTGGTGCAAGCAGCAGTGGTGGGGGGGGGGTGTGTGTGGGGAGGTGGTGGGGTGGGCAGTGGGACACCACACGCCCCTCTATACTGAGCCAGCTGGGGGAGGGGGTGGGCAGCCCAACTCCAAACAAAAGGCTATTGAGGAAGATGCATTCCTCAGCAAGGTGCCTCCACCAGGCCTGCTCCCCAAGGTGCTCCAGCCCCCGGCGGAGGGCAGGGGCCGCGCTCCCAGACACTTAAGCAACCCTGGAACAACAGCGCCCTTGTTTCCAGCCCAGTAAACAAGCCGCCCCGGGAGCCACATGCCTCCCCATGTGCTCCCACATCCCGATGAGTCAGCTCAAGCCGCAGGGGGGAACGGGGCCAAAGCCACCGGAGCCGGCTCGTGATCCCCCTCGCCCAGCAGCCACCGCTGCGCTGGCCAAGAGAGCTGCAGGCAGGGAAGAACCGGCAAGCCAAACACTTTCCTCACTGTGTGGGATCGTTCTCAGCCATCCTCACAGCTGGATGGCTTTCCCTGCCTGGCAGCAGCTGGGACCGGGCTGGGACAACACCCCAGGGTGGCATGGCAGGGACTTCTCTTTGGGAAGTCAAAGGGGGGATGTGGGAAGAAAAACAGCCTGGAGAAGGGAGAGAAGCCCTGGGCAGAGCTTAGGGCATGATTTCCCCATAGTGCCAAGCTGGGAGAGGAGGGAAGTCCCCAAGAGTGGTGGACACACACCGGAGGCCTGTGCTGGCATCTGGGTTTGAGCAGCTGCATCCCAAGTAGTGGTAGGGCCAGGCTGGGGAGGACCACGCCAGGACTCCTCTGCCTCTGCTGAGGAAGAAGAGAGGTGAGGCCCAGCCCCCAATCCGAAGCAGAGGTGCCCACCCAAGGTTCACCCATGCTTTGTAAACAGCCCCAAGAAAGCCCACGTGAAGGGGCCGCAGGGTGGCTGCGGTAACCTCGTCACCTTGTCATTTAACAGCCTCCTCCACCACCTCCCCGCATCCCTACAGCCCCACGTCAGCCCCAGCAGTGTGGCAGGGATTTCCCATGCCACCCCACAACCAGCCCAGCCAGAAGCCCATCCTGCCCAGTGCTGGGGGCAGCTGTGCAGAGGAAGCAGCTCCCAGCCTCCCTGCTCTCCTCCCTCCTCCCTGCTCTCCTGTCAGCTGGGTGCTCACCTCTGTTCCTGGCGGGCTCTACGGTGGCATCAGCAGTGCCCTGAGGGACAGAAACACAGGGCTGCCTCTATCCACATGCATGCAGCACCCCTGAGGGACATTTTCCCACCCACCTCCTGGCTCCTCTTGCTCCCCATGACACCTGGGAGGAGAAGCTGCCACAGCTGGGTGTAGCTGGCAGGGCCACTCTGTCTTTAGCACACTGTCCTAGGCAAAACAAAGATCCTGGCCATGCCTAGAAGGAGAGGCAGAGAGGCTGTGCCAGCACACTGTGCAGGTGAGACCCTGGGCACTGCCACCAGGCAGGTATCTCCATAAGGTGGCCAGAGGACAGCCACTGCTTTGATCTGCCTCAAGAGAGAGAAGGGTGCTTGGTGCTAGATGCTCTTTCTCAGCATCCCCTTCTGGCCAACTCACAGCTGCTAAAGGAGATGTTGGAGCATGACCTGTCTCTGCTCCAAGGAGAAAGAAAACAGTCAGATGAGCAACCAAAGTCCCAGACTAGTTCTGCTTCAAATTTGGAAGCTTTGGTTCCAATTTCTGCTCTGTCATGAGATCTTTCAGGTGTCCTTGGACAAGTCACGTCATGTCTATGAAGCAGTGACAATGGCAGCACTGTCCCCTCTCTCACAGGGGCCTCAAGTATCTTCAGAGGACTGCTAAGGCAAGGGGGCACAGAGACATGGTCCAAACCCCTACTGATGGCTGGGAACAAGAAGCACACATTTTCCAAGTGAGGCTCATAATAAAGAACCCCAGTGTGGAAGAGCCTGGCAGGGAATGAGTCCCCAGGCTGCTCCCACCAGGCAGGGAGTTCCCACAGCCAGTGTGTGGGAGATCACTGCCTCAGCTGCTCTAGTGCAGTCTCTCCTGCACCCATCCCAGCCCAGAGAGACCTGCCTGCAAGCTGGGCTCCCTGAGAGGAACATCCCCAAGCTGACTGCAGCAATTCCCCTTCCCCTGCTGCCCGTCAGCCCCACAGCCAGGCTGGCAGCAGGGAGCCAGTGCCCTCACCTCAGCAAGCTCCAGCCTCAGCCTGGGCTGCCACCCCAGCCCCAGCAACCACCAGCTGGAGCCAGCACTGACTAGTGCAGCAGAGCCCTCAGCTCCTGGTGGTTTGAGCTCATGGCCTCACACCACGGGCTGAGCAGGCACACAGCACAGTGCCTTCAGCCACAGCACTCAGCCAGTGTAGGCTGCTCACTCTGGCAGCAGCTACTTGTACTTTACTGCTCCCTCTGACCACATTTCATACCTCCCTGTCACCTATTTGTATGACATCCCCCTTCCAGCCCATCAAGCTCCCATGGATGCAGCCAGATGTAGCAAGACAAACCTTACTGACCTGTGCAACAGGGGAAGCTTCACCTGGAAAGTGAAACAGGGCATGGTGAGTAGAGACAAGGCAGGCAGGCAGGCATCCTCCTCAAACCCTGGCTACCTTAACTTCACCACACCTCTAAGACATTGCTGCTCAGCCCCTCACTCTTTTCTGCAAGACCTTGCTCCCAAAGCCAGCACACCTGACTTCTCTCCTGGCACTGTGCAGACCTCAGGAGCTTCCACTCCAGCAGGTGCTGGCACAAGCAGCTGGTCACACTTCCCTCCAGGTGGTCTGGACAAAAGCCTAAGTAAGGACTGAGGTGCCAGAGCTGCCATGCAGACCTGAGGTGCCAGTGGAGGCAGCCTGGCCAGCACCAACTGCAAGGATGTGGTCACAAAAGCCTGAAACACTCAACCTCCTCTCCAGAGGTTTGAAGATGTGATGCCTCATGGCCCAGGAACATGGCTGAGAACATCCTGCATACTCATACAGATGTGGAAAGCCCTTATCAGTGAGAAATCCATCCCTGGGGTCATGGCAAGCCTTGGGAATTTTCCCACCCTTGCCAGGGCCCAGAGAGAGCAGCTTTAAGCAGGAGACCCCACACTACCCTCGCCTGCTGAGGTGCCAGGGTGGGGGAATGCCTCCAGGACGCTCCCACGCAGGCTGTCCTGCAGTTGCTGTCTCCTTGCTGCCCAGTCCAATGTCCAGTTACTGCTCTCCCCTTGCTTTTCCAAGCTGAAGGGCAGCTCTTCTGCCTCTGCCTTCCTCATAGACAAGCGGATGTCAGAGCTGGAGTAGGTGTAGCCATGTCCTGCTGGGCAAATCTCTTTGAAGGCTTCTGCAAGGGAAAATCAAATCAAAGCTTTAGAGGGTGGAGGTTGGAAGGAAGAGGCTGCTGCAGGGATCACCTGGCTTACTGCACCCAGGCATGATGGTGGGACAAAAGGAAGGAAGGAGTGGAGATGGACAGGAATGTATGTGAATGCAGGTACCAGTTTCCCCTGTCCTATCATTTCCCAGAGATTTTTAAAGGCTAAATCCTTACAGAAATACATCTGGGATACAGTGGGTAGATGCTCGGAGCAGAAGAACTCTGCTCAAAGGGCAGGGTGGGTTTCTAACAGGCACTGGTTGGTACTCCCACACACCAAAAACTAAGGAAGGGATCACACCATGTGAAGGTCCAATCTGAGCAAGGGAGCAGATAAAAGTGAACCCCTGGTACCTCATCACTGAGTCCTTTGCACATCACTCAATCTGCTCTGCACAAACCCCCTGAAAATTTTTCCCAGTGCTTTTTCAGTGCTTTCCCCTCCACCCTACCCCATTCTGAGACATCTTCACCTGGCTTTCATCCCAGCAGAAGATGTATGAGAGACAAAAGGGCCATCAAGCAAAGCCAGGCACAGACATAGCTGTGTTCTCCCTCTGGTGCAGAGTGATTTCCCATCAAGGGTTTCTCTACCTTCCCAGTATTATCCAGATCTGCTTCTTGGGATGCTGTACCCATCTCACAGGCCAGCACTAGGTCCTGCAGCCATCTGCATGGCAGCAGGTTCAGGCAAGCCCAAAGCCTGGGCTACTCAGAGCAGGCAAATACAAGGTGGGCACGTCTCACCTGACCCAGGCACGGGGCACGCCTCACAGTTCTTCCCCCAGCCTTTGCCAACGCGGCTGCAGCAGCAGATCTGCTGGGTGATGCGATGGGAGAGGGGGAAGGAGCACACGCCTCCAGCGGCTGAGCGGTAGCACAGCCCCTGCTCCATCGACACGGCTTTGTCCGCTGAAACACAACGACGGGGTCAGTGATGGAGATCAAGCTCTGTGCTCTCCAAAGAGAACACTCAGGCTCTCCCCCTGAGGGCTTTCTCTGCCCGTGTCTCCCAGCCTGTCCCAAGGGATGCCAACATCCTCTCCCGAGAACCTTCCCCCAGGCCTTCAGCTGTCAAGTCATCCCCCCAGCAGTGCCTCGAGCATGCAAACCCAGCTCCTATGGGAGCTCTCTCAACCCAGGAGGCTCTGTCCTCTGCTACCACAGGCACATCTCCTCCTGGCTCTGCAGGAGGCCATGAGATGCCCATGGAGAAGAACAATGCATGAAGGGGGTGTGCAGCATGGGGTGTGCAGCACAGGGCAGCATAACAAAACTGCACTTGCAAAGCATGCTGCAGCCTCCACTCAGCTGTGGGGTCCTGCTCAGGCTGCTCCCCAATCCGAGGGGTTCCCCAGAGCACTCACAGATGCAGTGGCTGCGGGATGGGTCCAGCATGGTGCCGGGTTTGCATGTGCAGCGGAAACTGCCGCGGGTGTTCACACACTCAGCACCCTTGCACAGTCCCTGCATCGAGCACTCGTTGATATCTGTGGACAGGAGAGAGCCTGGTGAGATGTGTGGAAGCTGAGGGTGAACTGAACCCCCTGCCCGGTGCCTCCCATTTAGGTGCCATGGGCTGAGGGGCAGCCCCTGCACTGAGCAGGGTGGTGACCTCCGTGGTGACAGCAGTGTCACATCCGTGGCACAGAACTCGCTGGCTGCAGCAAGAGGAATGGCTCATGACTGGCTGCTCAGCTTTGTGGTCCTCAGGGAAAACAGATGTGGCCCCTGTGGTGTGCTGCCCACCCCAGCAGGGTGACTCTTACAGTGAGTCCTGTCTTTTCACCCAATCCTCGGTCCTGCTCATGTGTAGCCACGATCCACACAGGATGGTTGCTGAGGAACTCAGTGCTGGCATACAGGGAGGGCAGTGACTGATCCCCTCCAGAGGCAGAGGGATGATGTGCTCATCACTGTAATGTCTTCTTCTAGGAGCAGGCTGAGCAAGTGGGAAATCATCAAGCTGAAGGTTTGCCTCAAGTTCTGCCTCTGCCCCTGACTCAGCATGCAACAGACACAGCCTTCAGGAAGGTTCACCCATTTGGCCTGCAGTAAAGCTACTGGAAGAGTGTAACAGAGAGCAGCTAGGCTCAGGATCATCTTTCCCAGCACTACCTTACTCCTCAGAGCAGAAGCATCACTGCTTGGTGGAAGTGGGGGTTCCACACAGCCAGCTACAACAGCTGGAGCTCAGACTTGATGACCTCAGAGTTCCCCCCCAGTGCTGAGCTCTTAAACTCGAACAGGTGCTCCCTGTGCCCCCCACCAGCTGCCCCATATGTGGCTGAGATACAGGGACCATCAAGGCCAGGCCATGATGTTCAGCTGATTGGAAATACCAGTGCTAGAGGGATGTGCAGCAGAGCAGGAGGGGTGGGATTTGGCTGGGTAACATCATGGTTTCTTGCTCTGTACTATGCCTGGGACAGAGTTCATGAGAACAACTAGTGGCCAGACCCAAATGTACTGGGAGCCCCACTCAGGGAAGAGGCATGGGCTCTCTGAAGGAGCCTGGGGGCTCATCCTTTTCACTCCCAGGCACGGTTGAAGCGCCATGTCATTCTGACACTCCAACTGGATGAAGTGTTTGTCCTCCATTTAAGCAAAGGGATTGAAGGGATTAGAGTAATGAGAGCACAAAACAAACAAGCACCAAGGGCTGGGCTTTATGAGCTTAATTTAAAACAGGGCCACATCCCAGCCTTAGTCCAAACCCCTCTAGTCCACTGGCAACAGAGGACCCACCCTCAGTGGAAATCCGCACGGGAACAGAAGCAGGCAGGCAGCTCAGGGCCACACACTCCTACCTCCTGCAGCCTGCCAGGGATGGGGCTAGCCCACAAGAAGAGCCCCCAGGGACCACAAACCAAGATCTGTACGCTGCCTCAACTGCCTCTTCCCACCCCAGACAAGCCTGCTGGTGCTCCTCTGAAACAGCTGGGTCAGGCAGCCTGAGGTGGAAAGGTGCAGGCTGGTTTACCCTGGTGCTTGGTGAGCAGAAAGGACCTGGCTCAGCAACAGACACCAAGTATTATATACAGACACCTGTCCTGTGCAGTGATGTCTGTGCATGCACACCTCCTTACCACAGAGAGCCTCCAAGGTAATCTCTGCCTCCTGTCTAGCAACCACATTATGCCTTCCAGTGCGATCCTTCCTCCCAGCAGTACTGGCAGGGTCCCTGTCTGTCTGCCAAGCACTCAGACTCATTGCAACCTTGCTCCTGCTCAATGGGATGCAGGAAGAAAAGGGAAGGAGATCTTGCTGAGATTAACCATTTGATCCTCTGCTGGAAGGCACAAGAGAGGAACCTTTCTGTTCATACAAAACAGGAAAGAGGGTTTTTGTCATAGCCCACCTCCAGTCATTCCTCTGTGCTTTGATAGCAGCCTGCAAAGTGAAGCTCCTGCCCAGCTCAGTTCCTCTTCTCCAGCCTATGGCCTCAGGAACCATCATCCCCTTGGCTCCCCTCCTACCTGGGCTGGCAAGAGGAGGCTCTGTGTAGTTTCTCACACAGTGAGGCTGTGATTACTGGCTGGTCTTCAGTGTCCTAGTGAGATTCCTGACTAGTGAGGTCTGATGGGCACATCCCCACTGCCCTCTGCTCCTCTGAGCTTCTCCTGCTCCAGAGGAGGTGCAAATCCAGAGCAGGTGCTGCAGACCTCTGGTTGCTAACATGAGTCCCTCCAGCTGCCCTGCTCCTCTGACTCCCATTCAGTGTCTCTGGTAGCTCCCCACAGCACTGTCTGGCTGCGTAAGGGGTGAGATCTGAGCACCAAGGAGAATAGAAGCCATTGCACTGTTGAAAGTTCTCCCCCAGGACAATGTGGGGAGGCTGAATCATTAATTAAGTAAGCATGGTGGAAAGTCCCAGCTAAAAGAGATGAGTCATTGGATTGCCAGCCCTGGGTTTGCATGGCCAGGGCCCAGGCTCCTTGCTGCATCTTTGAGATGACACCTCTCATCTTATCATGAATCATGAGAAGGGAACCATAAAATTCCAATTCAGTCAGAGCACGGAAAAACACAAGTACTGTGGGTCCAAAAGATGCCAAATAAACATGGAACAGACAAGCAGAGGATGATGCTTTCTTCATGTGGAGCTGAGGGACTGCAGGAGTGGGAAATGGATAGACCCAGCAGCGTGGGGCAGGCTGGGCAGCCCGGCAGCACGGACAGGGGGCATGCTCAGAACAGAAGAAATTGAGGTTATGGCACTGTCCCACTTGTAAATCCACAACTGAACGAGCTGACAACCTTCCCAAATGTCTTCAGGCAACAGAAGTTCTGTTGCTTCAGACTACAGGAGAAGTGGTTTTACACTCTTAGCAGAGCAGCAGCTTAGGTCCTTACTGGGTCAGCAGGACATAACAGGTGAGGGTTTTATGCCAGCCCAACTACACACTGACTGTTCATCAGCTGGGCCATGTCACCAGCACTACCTGGATTTCCTTCATTCTTGATGAAAGCACAGAGACTTTTATAAGTCATGTTCCTTGCAGATCTGTACCAGGGAGTTAGATGTATTTTACTTGTGTAGATAATGACAATCCTGACAGTGGGTGTGGGGAGGAGAGAGAGATAAGAAAGCATCATCCTTACCTTGGCAGTGGCTCCGGTTCAGCCGTTTGTATCCCTGGGGACACTCCACCTGCCCGTTCTCAATCACAGGGTGTGCTGGGAAGAAACCAAAGGGTGTGGGAAACCAGTAGTAGAGCCAGCCACTAGCATCCTACCTTCTCTCTGCCCTCCTTGCTGAGGGGGAAAGGTTCCCTAAGTCTGCCTTGGATGGGCCTCTGATGACTCCCAGGGCAGAGGGAGGGTTTGGAGCAGCCACATTTCCCAAGAAGTGTCTTCTGCTGCTTGGCAGATGCCAACCTGGTGACCTAGTGGTGCTTCATATCTCTCCCTGTGTCACCTCAGCACCTTCCAGGCTGGCTTGGACAGCCAGGTGGCACATTACAAGGGGCATCAGAGTGAAAGGAATGACAACAGTCCTTGACAAGACTCTGTAATAGCAGCCCAGGGCCTGCTTATTACACTTGACCCCCTTCTTACTTCCTGCATGTAATTTCCTGGCCCGAGCACTCTCATCAAAGAAAATTCCAAATTGCTGCTTAAAATAGTTCTGTGGGTTTCAAAATGGCCTGTAACCCACACAATTAAATATCTCCAAATCTTCTAAAGGTGAGTAAAATGTGGCCCATAAATTCCAAGGAGGTCACATTTAGGCACCATATTTTGGAGCAAGGGAAAGGGAATCCAGGAGGTGATGGGTTAGGAAGTGAGTAAGCATGGGGTGGGGTAGGCAGAAGGGTGCTTTGCCTAAGGATAGGATTTTCCCAGGGTGGGGTTTCTTTTTCATTTTCTGGACTGTACACTTGGAAACAAGAAGTTTATCTAACAGCTAAGTGACTGTCCAGTCGTATTCCCACCACTCAAATTCCTCCTGCCTGGCATCAGTAGCTCACACCCTGGTGACATATGTGGAAAGCCCTCCATGGCAATAGCCACATCGATGATCTGGCAGATTACTAACACAGCTTTTGAGAACTGGGGACAAATTGAGACTCTCCTTGTGGCAGGAGATGGTCAGAAAGAGCTTGTGAAGGTTAAGAACACAAACAATGCACTGGGGGCCGAGAACAGGGGTGTCCATAAGTGTTTGTCCTGGACACTTTGACCCTATGAGGCAGTTTAAAGCCATTCTGGCACTTCTTGAAAGGCAAAAGTTAGGAACCAGCCTCCTAGGACAAAGATGCTTGGGAAATAAGAGACAGGAGAAGAGGTCATTCACCAGCCTCTAGCAGGCAGGAGAATAGAAAGCCTGGTTTCCCCAGGTACATTAAATGAAGTGACAAGGTTTTCTGGGTGCAGAGATCTTCAGTGGCTGGATGAATGACTAAGACAAAAAAATCTGTTCACTCCCTTCAACAGTTCAGTCATGAATTGTAAGCAAGAGATGCTTACAGATAGCTGGATGTTAGGGGAGAAGGGGTTGCTGGTGATAATGGGAATCACTGGGTACATTTCCAACCTTCTGGGACAGGGAAAAACAACCTCTGGATCACGAGCTCCAGGCTCAGCGCTCCGGTGGGATTCCAGGTCCTCCCACACCGCAGCCTGTGGGCTCAGGGCTGCTGACAGGCATTAACTGTGCTTGGAAGCATCTGAAAGCCTCAGCACGATGTGATAACAGACGGTCAAATGAAGCAGCATCGTCATGTGCAAGCCCTCCGATGGGGAGCCAAGCACGCCCGAGATCAAACAGCGATGACATGTGGCAGAGCCCCACTCCCTCTCTGAAAAGCCTTTGCAGAGAAACAGATCCCTCTGCATTCCCTCCACCAGATGCTGTTGGAGAGAGGGCAAGGCAGAAAACACCAGTGATGGGGGAGAAACATGCAGGTCTTGTGCCACCTCAGCACTGGTACGGCTCCAGTTTGCAGAAACCTGCAGCTTGTTACTACAGCAAATCACTCCTGAGGCTGTGGACAAATGTCTTAATTTTGCAAAGAAACCCACATTCCCTGGAAAGAATAACTGTAATGAAATGTGAGCAGATCTCTCTGTACCAAGGGGAACCAATAGAGCTTCTGAAGTCCTGGATGGAGTCTGCTCTCTTTCTGCCAGGACCTGGCCGCAAGGGAAGACAGCGTGTGGCTGCAGGAGGATGTAAGCTATTCACTCTCAGTCTTGTACTTGGTTACTCAAGCACTGGCACATGCCCTCCCTACCCTTCTATGAGCTCTCAGGATGCTGAACTACAGCAGAGGTGGACAAACCCCCCGGAAAAACAGCCAAGGACACCTGAGTTTCCTGCAATGGGGATCAGCATCCACCCCTCTCCCACGCAGCTGGTAAGAGTGGGAGACTGGCTTTGGAGACTGTTCCTCTAGAACCCAGCAAAGGATAAAAGCCAATCTGATGATCAGAGAGGGTACAAATCTGTCAGCATCCACAGCCAGATGGGTCCTGGCCTCTTGTGTCTGTCTGTCTGTCTGTCTACACTCTCTCCTGAGGCTGGGGATGGAGCAGCTGAGCTGCATCTGTCAGGCAGAGGGATTTTAGGCTTCCTGAGAGCAGGGAGCTCTGGCTCCCGATTCAAGGGTGTGATTTCACACCCTCCCCTCCTGGGCACTTCAGCTCCATGAGTGCTGCGCTGAAGCAATGTGCTTACCAGGTACCTGCACACCAGGGCTCCTCCTCAGGCTTTCCTCATCCCTCCTTCCAGCTCTGCTTCATCCCAGTGCCCAGTGCTGCCTTCAGCAAGCTCTGCAGGCACCAGGCATTCCTGGCAGGGCCAGGCTCACACAAAGGACTGTATGAGCAGTAAGCCCACAGCTCCAGAAAGGAAGTGAGCACGAAGCAGCCACAGCCCAAGACTCCCACCAGCACCTTTGTCCCCAGCTAGAACAATACTTGAGCAGAGCAGAGTTAGATGGGAAATGAATACATAGAAATTGGGATTTTGCAGGATGCTCTTTAAGGAGCTAGGCTATTTTTCCATCATTTCCCAGGAGAGGAGGCTCTACACAAGGGCCCTGGATCCTCAAACACTGTCTGAAGATGGGATGAAGATGCTCAGGCTCATGGTGAAGTGGAAAAAAACCACTTTCAGTGGTGGCAGACACAAGGGCCTGGGTGAGGCAAGGTTTGTAGCTGAGATAATACCTTGCATTAGGCCAGCCAATGTCACTGTGTTAGAAGGGGAAAAGGCAAGGTTGCAGTCAGATGAGAAGTGAGGAAATGCCTGGCTGCTGAAACCTAGCCCACTTCTTTCAGCTCTTTCCATTTATCATACAAAAGGCATCTCTCTGAGAAACCTTGCCTTGATGAACTCCTTTGCCTCTTTCAGGACTCTCAGACATTTCTTGTGACCCTGGATCAGCTCCACAGAAGAACCCCCACCATGGCTGGACCCTGGGCATCAGGGGCACAATGGGCACAGAGCGTGCAGGTGGCTGTGGTACCTCTGCTTGCCCTGGGTTTTACAGCACATGGGAGATGAAAGGAGGCAGAATGAATGGTCTTGTGGTATCTGGAGTGGTGGGAGGGGTGGATCCAGTCAAACATGGGCCTGGTTTAGGGTAAGCAGAGGAGATGATCCTCCACTGCAGAGAGGACTTCAGCTGCTGAAGTCACTGGGAGAACAGCAGAGCAGCTCAGACCCCACAGCAGCCTCCAAACAGTAAACACACTGGAGATGCCAGACCAAGAAGTAGGCAGGGGTGTGGCTGTGGGGATAAGCTGAGTCCCTGGGCAGAATGGACAAGAGGGAAAGGACACAAATCCTTCAGCCCAGATCTGCCATAACTCCTTTCCTCTCCTCCTGGTTGTCTGTTGCGGGCAGGCTGCAGCAAGACTGTCTCCAATGCCCCAACAAAGGCTATGGTAGCAGGGGTAGGGAGGGCATGTGCCAGTGCTGATGTGTGATACCAAACTAAGTCCTCTGCTCAACTCACAGTCAGTAAACATCTTCAAGGAGAAAAAAATACATGAAGGAAAAAAAGACTGTGGTAATTACTCTTGGCCTTTGGGGTCATTTCAACAGAAAACCTAATTCTGCTTCCACAGTGGCTTCCATGTGGGTCAAGACACCTCTGTACCTAAAAAAACCCCACTTTACAACCCTGTGCTACGGTGTGCTGAGCCCATGGGCAGAACACTCTGCAGAACAAGGCAGTCCTGGAGATGCTGCACTTCCTGGGGTTAAGCATTACTTTTAGTGCTCAAGTACTGCCCCAGCCTTGCAGAGGGTCCAGCTTCTTTCCCCACCTCTAGCCTTTCTTTCCTGTCCCAAACAGACTCCCTGTGGCACATGGTGTTAGTGGTAGCAGAACCCTCCCCCTCCATAGCCTCCTTTCCATATTTCCAAGGAGTTTTTTTCCCTGTATCCTCCCCAATCTGATCGCAGCAAGAGCAGACCAGGGGGTTGACTTTGAAGGGGCTTCCTGTGGCTGTTTCAATGCCTGCAGGCCCAGCTCAGGGGAGCGTGGGGCTTGTGGAGCTGCTGGGTGTTTCTGATGAGGACGGCTCCATGGGTGAGCTGCCACCCCTCTCACGGTGGGAGGTCTGTTTGGGGAGTGCTTGCGGACGCCAAGCCAGACATTACAGGATCCAACTTTCCAGTGAAATTCAGACATTTCTCTAGGACAAAAAACTTGAAAAAACATGGGGAGTGGGAATAAAAACAAAACAATAGCCTTCAAAGACTTGGTTCTTAATGCAGTTAAAACCCATAGGCAGGAGGAGAGAAAGCAGCCCAGGAAGATCTGTGGTGAACACAGCCAGTCGCTGTGCAGCACAGTCAGGCTGACTGCAGACTGAACTGAGGGACAATGGGCCCTGAAAAACCAGGACCTGGAAGATGTGGGTTTAGCTGCTGCAGCCAGAAGGTCCTCCAAACCCCTGCAGAAAGGTGACACCTGTAGCTCCTGAGCAGTACAGGAGAGGAACAAGCTTCTCTTGGAGTGCTGCTGATCACAGAGCTGTGTAGTCTCAGGGACAGGTCAGAGGAAGAAGAGCACCTCACTTTGCCTTTTTAAAATCTGTGTTACCAGTTTCCACTATCCTCATGTGCCTTGGGGAGGGTCAAGGATTCAGAAAACACAGTGTCTGTGCTGACCTGTAGCTTGGACCTTGTTAGTTTTAGTTTGCATGGTCCATCTCGTGGCCTTGTTCCAGCATGTTCTTCTCCACAGACCACTGTATACCCCAAAATAGTATGTGGTCTGGCAGGTAAACAGGAGTAATTTTGCCCAGCAGTGTACCTGATACTAGCCCCACATCCTGAGCTTGCCACAGGACAGGACATTGATTCAGAGCAGCATCCTCACCAGCACTGCTCAAATACCCTGCTGGTCCTCAAGCTTCCTCCCAGCCATGTCCAAGTGTCTCTGCTTCAACTGCTTCCCCAGTCTCCAATTCCCTTTTCCCACTATCAGTCTTCTCCAAGTTTTAGTTTCCAGCTCACATATCCTCTTACCAAGCTGCTCTAGCCTTTCAGCATGTGCTCCATCACCTCCTCCAAGTAATGAAGACCCAGAAGGGTTACTGGATGTCTCCATCTGATTTATCCTATCATGCAGGGCAGCACATTTCATCCAGCCATCCCCAGCCAGAGCTGAAGGACTGCAGCCACAAGACAGCATGCAGGTGTCCTGCCACTCTCCAGGGCACTGCCTCCAGGTTATCTCTTTTCTTTCATGGGCTGGGTCACAGCCTTAATCCCAGCAGGTGGAAGAGCAAGCTCTTGGCTCTCCCCCTTCTCCTAGGGCTGTTTGTGATGTACCCTGGGGATCCCATCCTCAGCTCTCACACAAGCAACAGCAAACTCTCGGTGACCTCTACCGTAGCCTAGTTGAATGCCCACCTCTGTTCTCACTTCCCTGAAGGCACTTAACAATATACACCCTCCCAGGGGCAAACAAGACAGCCAAAAGCCTGAGCAGAGCCTAAGGAAACCTCAGAGCCTAATTAACACCTGCTACAGATAGTCCTGGCCAGGTCAACCCCATCCTTACCTGACTTCTGAATTTGGCTTTTAACAAAGTCTCCTTAGGATGCAGACAAAGAATTCAAGTGCCTTGGCTTTCTGATGCTGGGCAAAACCCAAAACCCAGTGGGGATTTGTCATGGCAGGTTCTCTCAGACAGATGCCTGCCTCCCATTCTTCTTCTTCTCTGATGTCTTTCTGCACACAAACATGTACTGAACATGAAAGCTGCAGTCGACGGAGACATCCGGACGTATCCAGACTCTACTAACAATCAGTGTCTCGGGCAGACAGTCAATCCAAACAAGTTCTCCATTTGTCTAGCTCTTGCCTGGCTGCACTTCTGTACATTTGTAAGTGTTTACACTGAACTAGTTTCTGCCATTTCTGTCTCTGGTTGCTGGAATGAAATTCCCAGTGCTGTCAAGTCTGCTCTGGTGCACGCCTCCCTGGGACACACAACTGCAAGGAAAAGTTCTCTCTAAAGCCCACAGTGCCAAGAAGAAAGCTGGAAGCATCCACTGGACATGTTATCTCTGTGCACGAGACACCAGGTCACTGAACCACAGCCCAGTGACTTTGAGTGAGCACAACGTGGGCCAGCAAGACCAAGAGACAGAAGGGATGTGAGCATGGGATGTGATCTACAGGCAGAAATAATGCAGAGCGACGCCTTCATGCTGGACAGGCATGGACCCTGGGAGCCCTGGCAGGGGAGGCACGGAGCAACGAGAGGTCACAGTGCTCGGCGGCTCCATTAGTGCAGTGAGGTCATGGAGAAAAGACTGTTTCCCTGGCTCCTCTCTGGGGTGAGATCTCTTGTCTGTGAAGGCAGCACGCAAGAGAAAAGCATGCCAGCCACCTGGGCTCCTCACTTCACAAGAGCCAGGCTCTCTCAGGCTGCTTCCATCGAGTGCCTTGAGTGTCTTCCTTCACTTGCACTGTGTGGTCTCCCGCATGTGGGGCTAGTTACGGGGCAGTCAGTCACAAGTAGGCAAAGGAGGAAGACACTTGCACACGATTAAAGAGGATGAAAACAGCCCCTTCAACTAGCCTGAATTCCTGCCAAAATCAACAAGAGCCATTTGGTCTCCAAGAGGGAACTTTATCGCCCAAAGCCGGGGGGGGACTCAGAGTGGGAATTTCGTGTGGTACAGGAAGATGGGAGACCCATGGGGATGCAGTTTTAATATCCCCATGGAATTAATCTGGAAAAAAAAAAGCCAGACAAGCATCTGTCCACTCAATGAAGACCAGCAGCAACAACTTCCCTTGAGTTTCAGCTGCTGCTGGGACACAGGACATATGCTGAGCTGTGGGAGTGGGACCAACTGGCAGCTAAGAGGCATTTCTTAAGGGCATTTACTGGATGGCTGAGCACAGGGGGATATTCTGTACCTGCTTTCATGTCTTGGAAGCTGTGATTAGAAAGACATTTTGAAGCCTGAAGATCTAAGTCCAGCAGAGCAATCACTGCTGCAGCTCTGGCTGCTAAATGATACCTAGCATCCTGGCACAGAGAAAGAGAAAGGAGTTGCAGAGATTTTGCAGCCTTCTTCAGCTTAACTGAAGCATTAAGTAGCCTCCCCTGCTTCCTAATGGTGGGATCACAGACAGACAGGGCAAAAAATGGGGAGACTGCTGTGAGATGGGGAGAAAGCTCTTTGTTTCTGGGAATGCAAAGGTCAGGGATGAAGAGGAGGGGGCTGAGGCCTGGGTGAGGGAATTTCTTTGTGCTGGTCCCATGGTCACCCCCATAACCACACATGCCCCAGGCTCCCTTGGGGCTGGCACACAGACAAGGGCAGGCAAGCAGCAGTGTGGCTCAGGGCCACAGCAGAGCTGTGCAGAGCAGGAAGACGACAGCAATCAGAGCTCCCCAAATCTGTGCTGGGTTCCAGGATGCTGACAACCTCGTCTGTGATTGTGAGGAATTTGGCTCGAGCAGGCCCTACCCCTGGCTGAGGAGGAACCGAATCAAGGGAGAATGAGATGCAAACAGCTCTTGGGAGCATCCCTGCAAGCGAGGGGGACAGTCTCTGGGCACAGTGAGAAGGCACCAACAAAACACTTGCACAAAAGCTGCTGCCTTGGACACCTCCACTCTCCTCAGGGGTCAGAGTCTCCCAGAGGACTGGGTTTGTTTCATTTACTCCTCCTGTACAGCAGAGGCATGTGAATGAGCAGCCAGGCAGTGAAAGAGGTGAAAGAAGACCAGTATGCAGGGGAGAAGTGAGCAGCTCCCTGTCTGCATTGCACTGGACATGTGCACCTTGCCCTGCACCAGACCCAGTCAGCACCAGCTGACAGAGCTGCTGTGCCCACGGGGCTGCCTCTCCCAGCAAAGAGTCCTTCAGCACGGTCACTCCCCCGGGATGTGGGATGGGGGCCGTGGTGTAAGGGGCTGTGCCCATTCTAGAGCACTGCAAGCAAAGTGGCTGAGGAATCCCCGTCTCCTGCTGGATCATTCTATCTGGCTCCCGAGCGCAGCAGAAATGGAGCTGGACGCCCGTGCCCCTGGAACAGACTCCGGCTGTGCTCCTGCCAATTGTTTGATGTAGTGTTATTTCCAGAGCCCTTGCCAAGCCCATGTCAGGCCCAGAGCAAGCCCGTAACTCTATAGGGCCAAGTCTGAGCCTCCTCCACCAATCTAGGACTGCGCCTCCTAAAATCGTGGCCACTCTTCCCGTTTCTCCCTCTGAGCAGGGCTGGCACAACAGGAACCCGAGGCTGCACCAGTGATTTGCAGGGGTGGTTTGGGCAGAGAGCGCTGAGCACTCACACAGTCCCGAGTGGTGGCAGCACTCACCTGGCCGGGGGGGACAGGCCAGGCACCGCTCTGCACCCCAGAAGAGCCCCACGCTGCCGCAGCAGTCCTCCAGCTTGGTCAGCCCTGGCAGGGGGTTGGTGCACTGTGGAGAGAGGAGCAGAGGATCAGGCTTCTGTGGGATGAGAAGGGGATGTGCACCCATCTGCTGTGGCGGGCTGGCCTGGCAGTGGCAGGGGCAGGGCAGGGGCAGGGACAGGGTAGGAGCAGGGGCAGAGCCAGCAAAGGGGATGATGGTGTAAGGGTCGGGGGCTGGCACAGGCCTCTTGGCACAGCGCCCCACCAGGATAGAGCAGGGCTGGGGATGTGGTTTAAGACAGTAAACAGCTGTGCAGACAGAAAAACACGAGACTCCTTCAACTGCACCCCTTGGAGTGGTAGGGGACATCAAACGGAGCAGGAGACGAACCAGAGATGATATCATCCAGCAAAGCCCTGGGATCAGCCCCATGCCTGGCTGATTAGCCAGCAAAGTGGGTGCACCACTCCAGCCCGGCGGGGAGCCTGCGCTCAGGCACTTTCCTCTGCTTAATAAGTCTCTCTTTCCCGCCCTGCTCACCCCCCACACACCCTCCCCGGCAAGGCCCTGTGGATTACAGGCTTCCGCCTTAGAGCGGAGCCACCGCGGCCTGCAGGCCGGAGCTGGCCCCCGTCCAGGCGCGCGTGGCCGCCTGCCCAGCGCTCACATACCGACCGGCTTGGCTGCAGCTGAGCGGGGAGAGGAGAATGCTCCCCGCTGGGCTCCTCACCCTCTTCTGGGCACGGCATCACCCCGGCTGGGTGAGGTGTGAGCACACCGAGGGCAACCCCTGCCAACCCCTTTGCTACCCCACAGCCCCTCCGGGTGTGCTCCCCTCTCTGTGCATCATCATCTGTTCCCAGGGGCAGAAACCCACCATCTCCCCATGGAGGAGCGGGGCTTTTCCAGACCCAGAGGCTGATCTTGTTTATTTTTGTGCTTGGGAATGGCTGAGAAGGTATCCTGCTAGGAACTGCTTGGGTGGGAGTGACTGAAGGGTGGGGAAAAGGAGCAGCCCCCCAGAAAGGGCTGGGGAGCAGTGAGGGAGGGGGGTAAGTCCCCGTCTGCCCAGACAAGGGTCTTGCTGAGCACAAGCTGCTCTGAGGGAGCTCACAGGTGTTCCCCTGGGTGCCAAAATCCTTCCATGCTTTTCCAGTGACGCAAGAGAAACATATGGGGAAAGACAAAATAAGAAATTACGATGAGTGCAGGACAGGGGTGAGAAAGCCCCTCACGTGCATTTGCTTCCCAAGCCCAGACCGAGCTGCCCAGGAAGGCATCGTTCCATGGAAATCAGACTTTCATTTCTGGTCTGAGAGGGAAAGGAATTTTCCTATGTTTTATACGTTTCCTACAGTAATCACAGAGCGTGGCTGTAAATGTTGCTATAAATAGGGCACCCTTTTTAAACAAGGCTGTGTGTGAAAGCCATCAAGTCTGGGCTGGGCTGCTCCAGGGCACATCCTAAGCAGGGCAAGGCAATGAGGTCTCCTTGATGGGCCAAAACAGGGGGGTTTCTGCCCAAGTACTTGCCCAACACGCTGCCATCCATGCCCACAGCACCTGGGTGATGGCCACGCTGATGCTGGAAAGCTTCATGCAATGAAAAGCCACCCTCCATGCCCCATAAGCCAACTCACACGTACCCCAGAACAAGAAACATATCACCACACACATGCTTGATGGGTGACCCCCTTACCTGGCCATGGAGAGCCTCCCGAAAACACCTCCCCAGCAGCCCTGGGGCTCTCTGCTGCTGCTGGCTGCTCTCTGTGGCAATGCTGTTGCCATTTCCATGGGTGTAGGTGTACCAGGGCATGGCAGCCAGCTGAGGCACCAGCACTGCCTCCACGCTGTTCTCCTCTGACACCTCTGTGTCACCACGCACTCTGGCCACCTGGTGAATCTGCACAGTGGCTTCTGGAGGGTGGTTGATATGGACGTTCACCAGGGAAGGGTTTAGGGAAGCTGGAAGATCAGATTATACCACAGTTGTCACAATCCAGCAACAATTTGGCACCCAAAGAGCATCTTGTCATCAAACAATTCAAAACAGAGAAGAGGTAGACTGACCCTGCCAGGAAATCTAGAGGAAGACTGCATCTAAGAGAAAATGCTTTTCTGGCCTGAAAACAGGGCAAACCTACCAAAAACCCCTGCAGAAATCAGAGGCCTTCAGAAACTAAGGAAACCACTTTGTAAACAACCTGGTCTGAAAAGCATAAGGAGATAGTGGCCTCCTTGGGCCTGTTAATGAAGATCTGAGGAGCACCCAAGTAGGACTCCAAAGTATGAGGGAGTCTGGAGCTTCTGGCAGAGAAATCTAGCACCAGCAGGGAGCCACTAACACCAGAAATGGTGGCAACAGTGACTTTTTAACCTAGCTCCAGCACAGAGTTTAGGAGTTCAGAGGTTCTTCTGACTTGACACTCACCTCTCCCACCTGCACCAGCACTAACCCTGTCCATCCCTTGCTCCCCATGGCATTTTTCCCAAGCTCCCTGACTCCTGCAGCCACCACCCCAGCTTCCTTATGGTCCCCAGGAGGGCCAGGGCATGGCTTTGCAAGAGTAAAGCATTGGTCTGAGGGCTCCTCTCTATACCAGGTGCCCCATCAGGCAGAAGAATGTGGGGTCTAGAGTCCTTGGCCATGCTCACCCAGCTGATTGGACAAAGGCAGGGTGTAGGTGGAGTGCTTCATGGAACCACCAGCTGGGGCCTTGGGGCCTCTCCCTCCTTGCTTCTTTTCCAGAGAGGGAGCTGGCAGGTGGCAAAACTTCCCTGTGGAGTTGGAGGGGCACCAGCACTCATCCCGGCCCACGCAGCGCCCTCCGTTCAGGCAGGGGATCTGGCAGAAGTCTGCAAGGCAAAGAGAGGTCTGCTCAGCAGAGAAAACAAGCCACTGCCTCTAGCCAAGGGGTGGCTGGTGGGGGGCCAGGCAGCTCGATCTGGGCCAGCACTAGCCCCATGATGCCTGAGGGGCAGCCCCAGCAGTGGGGTTAGCACTTGCAGCCTGGAGGCAGCCTGGGGTCCCTGCTGTACACCACCATCCAGCAGTCAGCGGGTGGAGAATCTGGGGTCCCCCCTGAGCTCTGCTCAGGTTTGGAGTTGTGGGTTGAAGGTGACAGGTCTTCCTTTGGGTTCTGGGGCCACTGCCAGCCTGGGGCACTCATGCCTTGCAGGGCAGCCCCCTAGGGCCAAGGTGGTGATGCTGGGACAGCAGGATGCCTCAGAGTGGGGCCAGAGCTAAGGCAGCCACAAGCATCCGAGTCAGCACAATTCCTTCTCTTCTGCATCACCCCTCACCACTTGGCAGGGGTTTTACTCCCGACTCAGAAAGAAGCTCAGTGGGGATGGGAGAGGCAGAAGGAAAGAATGGGCAGAGAGCCACGTCCTCAGAGCCTGTCTCCTGGCCAGCCTGGGCTCTGCCAACAGCTCAAGTGGGAGTCGCATGGAGTGGGACAAAAGAACCAGGAGCAATTTGTCTGCACAGGCTTGGAAAAAGCATCCACAGATGAAAGTGAAGTCACATCTTTTCTGGGCTCATCCGATGCTTGGAGCAATCCAGAGCATCTCTCAGTGTGAGTGACATTTGAGCAAGGCACAAGATTTCCTGACACATCATCCTGACTCATTCCAGTGTGAGAAGAGACACTGCTGCTGCACATCCCAGGATGGTTTGTTAGTTTCATCCCAGAGGATGAGCTCCCACCCTGCTCCAAGTTCATTTGCTCAAGCCCAGCAATCAGTTTTGGGGTGAGGAGACACATCTTTGGACTTTCTGCCTTTGGATCTAGGCAGAAATTCTTGTGAACCCAGTATCAGCTGGTGTTCACCACAGCCAGACTTTGCACTCTCTCAGTGTTAGAAGAACTGGAGAGTTACAGAGGCTTTCAGAGGACGAGTCCACCAGGGTCCTCCAGGTTATTCCCACAGACTGGCTCCAAGAGGATGTGCCCAACCCACAGCTGGGTATCCCAGGGACCCGATGAGCAACCCCAGAGGCTCTGAAAGGAGAGCAGAGGTTTCAGCAGTCCTGCTTATAGGAACAGCTTGCAACCTGCAGCCAGCTCTCCTGGCTGCCATGTGAGTGAAAGGAGAGAACAGGAGGAAATTAGGTGATGAAAGTCAGCCCCAAGTCTGGATGCCAACAAAAGCAGTGAGCTGGCTCTAAGAAGGAGGGGGTGGTGAGGCTTGGCTGCAGGCCTGACTCAAACACACGCGTCCCCCCAACCTAGGGTGGGATGGAAACAGAAGTTGCTTGCCCAGGAAAGAGAGCGATGAGGCAAGGTCTGTCTTCTCCCCCCCAGACACAGAGATGGAGTAAGCCCCAAAGACCCACAGGAGACATCTTCCAAGGCATTGGGAGAGGTCATCTCCTCCCCTCCCGCAGAAGGCTGCGGGGGGACCTCATTGCAGCCTTCCAGTCCCTGAAGGGAGCAGAGAAACAGGAGGGGAATCAGCTTTTTTAAAGGATAGACAATGGCAGGACAAGGGGGATGGATTAAAACTAAAGGAAGGAAGGTTTAGATTAGATATTAGGGGGAAGTTTTTTACAGAAAGAGTGGTGAGGTGCTGGAACAGGCTGCCCAGAGAGGGGGTGGATGCCCCGTCCCTGGAGGTGTTCAAGGCCAGGTTGGATGGGGCCCTGGGCAACCTTGTGTAGCTCCAGGCCTGAGGTTGGTGGCCCTGCCTGTGGCAGGGGGGTTGGAGCTCTGTGATCCTTGGGGTCCCTTCCAACCCATGCCATTCTATGATTCTATGATTCTATGATCCCTATAGCAGCCCAAGCCCACAGTCTGCAGAGGCAGGAAGGGGAGAATGAGGAGAGTAGGGGAACAGGCAGGAAGATGGGTCTGGGGGCCTTCAGGTGCTCACAGATGCGGAAGCCAGACTTGGGGTCATGGTTGTGCCCCCCTTGGCTATAGAGAGTGGTGGTGTCTCCTTTCTCACAGCTGTTGTAGCAGCGCCCACTGTGGCATGTCTGTTTGCAGATGGTGGGTGTGAAGACGATTTTTATCTTCCTAATCTTCTCTGTCACGTTGGCCCCTATGAAAGAGAAGGACAGTGCTAAGTGGAAAGCACATCTCCAGGCCAGGGGGCTGGTAACTTGCAGCTGAAACTCCAATGCATTCATAGGGCTCTCTCCCTAAGGCACTGTCCCTCCTTGTGCCCTCTCCTCCAGCATCAATTAGGGTTTGCCAATACATGAAAAATGGCCAGCAGCATGCCCTGCCTGCCCAGTTGTAGTGGCACAATTCTCTGTGGAAGGACACATGCACTAACTCCAGTATAAAGTGGTTTTCTGCTTTAGGCAATATTCCTTCTCAAGCTGTGTCAGTAGCCAGGAGACTGGCTGCCCTTAAACCACTGGAAGGCTTCCCACATGAACAGCCACACTGGTATCCATCAAAGGCAGCATCAGGGCTTGAGAAAACATACATCTCCCTCTACATACATCTCCCTCTAAGCACCTCCTGATCTCCTGTGTGTACCTGCACCCCTCTCCTGGTCCCTTACCACCCTCACATTAGATACAGGGCAGAATGGGACTTGAGTTCTTGGGGGCTTGTGGAAAATGAACATCAGGCAGAACCAGATAGCTCAATTCCATAGCCCTCCATCCCTGACCAGAGAGACAGCTGTTTCCACAGGCACCTCCCTTGGTGTGCTCACCCCCAGCTCTCCCCATTTCAACCCCCACTTTCAGATTACAGCTTCAGTTAGGCTCTCAGCCATATTCATAAGGGCTGAGATGCCACACGGTGCCTCCCTGGGGAAGTACAGCTTTAGGGGGAGCCAAGTTGCAGAAGACAACTTGCATCTGTCCTAGCTGGGGAGCTGCTGAGGGTCTGCTTCAGCAACTGCACGTTCCAGCAGCCTAACCTGATCCCTGCTCATGTCAGAAGGCACCAAGGGGACAGCCAAAGGGAAGAACTAGACAGTGGTTGCACAATCTGACCCCAAGGGCTGCTCAGAGTGAGGAGGAAGTTGGGAGACATGGTTGCTCCAGACTGAGGCAATCCCCTTTGAGGGCAGCTGATGCTGCTGCGGTGCTGGGGTGACGTTCAATGCCTCTGGGAGGCACCAGTCACATCCCATTGTCTCCTATCCCCTGCTGTCAGCACTTTGCTCCCCCAATCTATCCTTCTTTGGTAGGGTCTCTCTCTTCACCAAGCTCAGCAATGCCCATACTGACCTTCCTTTTCCACCACACCCAGTAGTACAGTCCTGGGAGTCCAGAATTTGCTGGGGAGCCCCAGTCACACCATCACCCTTCCCCAGCACACCCCAACAAGAAGCCCCAAAAGAGTGACAGCCCTGGAGGCCTTACCCCTTGCAGACAAGGTGTGCTCCTGGGATACTGTGTGTGGCCCAGAGCTGCTCTGCTCATGTCCATTCCCGTTGGGAAGTGCATTAGAGGTGAGCTGGCCACTGCTGGCTGGGTACCGCCGGACAGTCCGGGACGGCCCTGTGTGCTGGGGGGAGACAGGAGAGCCAATTCTGCTCTGAGTCCTGTGGAAGAGAAAAAATGAACTGCTACTCCTCAGGAGTAAGGGTGCTGACCACAGTGCCTGTCCACTGGGATGCCCTGCAGCAACCTTCACTGCCAAGCTGCCTGAGCCACCTGGGCACAGAGCTCTGCCTACCTGAGCAGGGTCCCACTTCTCACCTGTCAGTCATCACCATGGCACCATTTCATGCTAGGGACTGTGCCCCAGGACCTGAGCCAGGAAAGGCCATAGGGCTCACCAAGATTCCCTCCCCATACCGTCATGTCAAGCTGCCCCACCACAGGGATGTCCTCACTGCCTTGCAGCACCTCTGCCTGCCCATCACACTCCTTGCCCCACCACATCCCTCCCCAGGCAAACACAAGCAGCTCCAAATCAGGTTGTTCTTATGGTGGGAGCCTTCTCAGGACCTGCCTTCCCATCCAAAATGAGGACTGACAGAACAGCAAGGCAGTCAGAAGAGAAGCCAGGACAAGCAAATAAACAAAACCTGTCCCACAGGAGTCACAAACAAAAGGAAATGACCAAGAACTCACTCCTGTAAATGCATTTATTGCAGCAATTTCATTTATGGCTTTTGGTGTTATCTGGGGACTAAGCATGGAGAAACCATCCAGCTGACAAGGTCACACTTTTTACACTCTGTGATAAAACCACGCAGACCACTAGGCAGAGCTCTTCGCATTAAGCCCAGAGAACAGCACATCCTGCTCCACTGAACTTGCTCCCATTCCTTTTTACTGCCTGGCAGCACTAAGCCTCCAAGAGAGTGCTCTGTGCTTACCAGGAAATGTCTCCCTCACTCTCACCTGCACCACCAGCAAGGAAAAAGGCTCTGCAGAACAGGGGCCAAAATACTCTGGCTGCTCATATGCCCCTTGTGTTGCTTTGAAAGTCCACGCCTTGGATTCGTCTGCAACAAAACTTAAGCACCAACAGGTCTTCTGCATACCTTGTCCAACACCTCCACCTCTGACCAAGTAGCTGGAGCAAACTAGCTCTGTCCCACCAAACTGCCCAGAGAGGTCCATCCCACTTTACTGTTGTCACCATTTTCCCCTTGTCAAAGTCAGCACAGGAGAGGTGTTTCCAAAGCCAACAGGAGTGGATGATGCAATGAGAGTTGGCTGACAGCAGCTCTGGCTCGCTGACATCCCTGGCTTGGATAGCTTGGAATAATGGTGAGATTTGGGGAGATGGAAAGGGAGATGGAAAGGGAGCTAATGCTGCACTGGTATTCAAACAGGTCAGGAGCAATATATAGGGTAACTGTCAGCCATTAAGTATGAAATCAGCCCTGAGCAACAGAATGGAAAAGATGATGAACAGGTCAATTAATTGGGAACTAAAGGAAAGGAATATAGAAGTGAGGTCAAGTCAGTGGGGTCTGTGGAGCACCACTCTTGTCAAAGGAGTCGTTTCCATCATTCACCAGGGCTGCATCACACACCAGCAGGCTGGGAGCCCATGGTATTCCCATAACAAAATAAGCAGGGCAGTACAGTGTCAATCAGGCACATGTGAAATGAGTAACAAACTGGCTGGGTGACAGAACACAAGAAGCAGTTGTCGCTGGGGAGGGAATTTAGATGGGTTCCAGGGTGATCGGTACGAGGCCTGGCACGCTTCAAGGATTTCATCTGGAAATAAATATTTTTGTTTCGAAATAAACACAGGAGCCACACTGATAATGTGTGCTGCTGACACGGACCTCTGCAGCGTGCTGTCTCGTGATGAGAACACAGCAATCACACAGAGCACTTTGGATCACTGTGGAGGGCAAATCCATCCAAGCAATATGGGATTTTAATCGAGCCAAACGCAGAATTACCCTGCGAGGGAGAAGGAATGCAGGCAGCAGCTGCAGATAGAAGGAGATGATCCTGGAGACCAGCAATTCTGAAAAGATTTTGGGGGTAATGACAAGCAATTAATATATCAACTGCTGTTTCAATGCCCTGACATCAGGGCAGCGAAACACTGCAGGAACAAGGAGGTATTTTTGCCTCCCTACACATCCTCATCACAGCAAGGGAGTATGGATGCTAAGATGTCCCATCTTCTAAGGGATGTTGTAAAGCTGGAAAGGATACAAGAAAAGACATGACAAGAGTAATTTGAGGGCCTTCCTGTAAGAAATCTAAAGTATCCTGGCTCTTCAATTTAGCGAAAAGAAGATGAAGAGTTGCTCTGATTACAGGGCACAGGAACAAAACACCAGGCACAAAGAGCCTTGTAATCTAACCAAGAAAGGCAAACCTTGAAACAACATCTGCAAACCAAACCCAAACGACTCCCAGCTAGAAATCATGCCCACACACAGAGCTATAGCTGTCTTCCTTCTATGAAAAACGCCCCAGTAGTGGATTCCCCAACTCCCAGTGCCATTGCTTCAGCAGGGGAAAGCTTTCTGCTGGAAGGTGGCATCACTGTCACATTGCAGATACAACTAGAGAGGTATCATCTGCACTGTCCTGCAGGCAATTTTAGATTATCTTCTATCTACTGATTATGTCTGGCCTTGAGCTGGAGGAATCCAAGAATGAGTGGTTTTATCCCAAAGACAGAAGTCCCTGATCCAGATATTTATTACCTAATTGTTTCTATCTTGCAAATGAGTGGCTGAGCTGCTCAGAGGAGGTGTGAACAGGAGTCCTGAGGAGCAGCAGCACAGGTAACCCATGCTGCTGGGCAGACATCCAGCTTTGCCAGCTGAAGGTTCATATGCTGTTTGGAGTGGAGTCTGGCTACAGGTCATTCAGGGATGGAGACAGAGCAAGTGGGATTGGTCAGAGCACAGATGGGTAATGAAATTATTACCTGCTGGTAAAACCGTTTGTTGCCTTTTTAAAATCAAGATCTCAGCTGAGATGAGGATAGCAAATGGTACTTGTTTTTCAATAAGCAGGAAGGCTAACTAGAATGACTGCTGAGAAGTCTGAACTTTACTTCTGTCCTTCCTCAGTCCCTAACAACCTCTTTCAGCAGCTTCTTCAGAGTATGACCTACCCCTGACGGCTATGTGCACCAGGCATGACCTACCCACACATTTCTGAGTTACTAATCCAGCCCTGCTGCTAATTAACAAACTTCTGGTTTCTGTTACCTACTGCTTTCTTACATTGTGTGCTACCTCTGCTTTTGTTAGTGACAAAGGAAAAGCCACATGGAGCTCTAGGGAGGCTAGGTGAGAGCTACCAAGCCCTGGAAGCTCAGGCTTCTCTGACCTCTGGTGAGGCACCCCAAGCATAGTCCTATGGATGAGCGCTGCTGGGGTTCTAATGTCTTTGGGGAAGCACCCCAAGGAAAAGAGGTAAGAGTTCCTTAGCCCAGCAATGTTCCCTGTCCTAGCACTGGTCACTTGTGGGCAACTTCAGGTCTGAGTTTTGTAGAGTCACTGGGTGAAGGTGACTGGTGGCGTAACACAGAGAAATAGCACTTGAAGATATTCACATCGCATCTATCCTTAAGGAAGGAGCATGCTACATGCAAGCAGCAGGGCTTGGCTGGGTACTACCCATTGCCTGCCTGAAGGAATTCCACCCTTGGCTTTACAGACAACTCCTGTGATTCCCAGGATCACCAGATTTTGTAAAAAAACTCCCATAAAACAGCATATGAAGGGCTTTAAATCACATAATCATTAGTGTTTCAAAGGAAAGTGGATTATATAGACTCACTGTGAGGGGCAGTGCCAACTCCACAAAGGAAAAACAGAGGAGGAACATTACTCCATGGCTTGCAACACTTGAGGAAAAGCCATCCTACTGGGACCCTGATGGCAAAGCATTCCAGTGTGTGTTGCAGGGGAGGAAGGCAGATTTGCTTTGAATTAATTTGTTTATTTGGTTCTATTCTAGGCAGATGAGCTATGGGATTTGTAGACTGAGTTGAGTAATACCATCCTACCCGAGGCCACAGAAATCAATGGCAAAGGGCGTCTTTCCATCTCAGTTTGTCAGTCCCAACCCATCCCCAAGTCACACCAAGCAGCTGGCTCATAGTCAGGGGATACAAAACAGAGCTTATCCTCTCCAAACCTTCAGAGTCAGTCCATGCTGGGCAGAGGGGAACTTGAGGGGGGGTCTCAGGGAACAGACTGAGCTCACCACATCAGCACAGACCTGCCTAGGAGGTATTAGCAACCCCTCACCATCTGGTGGATCTTAAGATAGATGGTTGGAGCTTGTCCACTTCACAGGGATCTGCACTG
Organism: Porphyrio hochstetteri; assembly: GCA_020800305.1. NCBI lineage: Eukaryota > Metazoa > Chordata > Aves > Gruiformes > Rallidae > Porphyrio > Porphyrio hochstetteri. The sequence continues at coordinate 9,714,228 of CM036908.1, read as the reverse complement.
CCTTAAGTTCTCTTCCCCCTGTGGCTGACTGAAAGGGTAAGAGTGAGGATGGAAAACAGGCAGCTCCACACCAGCAGAGTGGGCAGCTTGTGCGCCCGATTTTCATGCCTCTGCCTGCTCAGGGAAGAGGCATTGAAGAGGCAGAGGAGGCTGAGACCTCAATGACTAGGTTCTGGGATGTTTAAAGTCCCCGGGCTTCACATCCATTCAGCCTTACAGCCTCTCTCTGTGCAGTATTACTCACTTCCACTCCCAGCCAGGCACGTGGCCAGCACAGATCTCTGCAAAGAGGCAGTGGTCTCTTCCTTTATAGGCGACCGCCTGCCAAGCAGCTGGTTTCCCTGCTCTTCATCCATCAGAGCTGCTGACAGCTTTCTCCGTGTCAGGCACAGGCTGTGGGGCAGAAACAGTGTGCAGACTCCTAGAACACCTCTCCTTCTGGGATGTCCTGGGGCACGCACCTCTGTGGTGTCTGGCTAACAGCGTCCAGGGGACACACGGGTCAAGGAGGGAAGGCAGGAGGGAGCAGCACTCTCCTTCCAGGAGAATGGATGAGTGTGTGCCTGCTGATTTCTACCAGGCTGACAGCTGAAAGGCTGAGACCTTCAGTCAAGGACCTGGACTCCCCATAAGCCCCTGAGGACACACGCCAGAAGTCAAGAGAAGTGAGGGAAACCTGTTCCCTTACATTCTAGCACTACACATCCCTGCAGGATCCAGATGACACCCGTATGACATCCAGCAGGAGAACTGCACGGCTCCCATCGCGCCTTCGTCTGTGTATAAACCCTTTACTTTCAATAGGTTCTGTCACTGCTACACCCTGCCCTATATTTACTTTAGAGACAGCAAGCTAGAGAGGGTACACAAATGTATTTCCCAGATACAATGGCTCTCCTGCACAGTCCCAGATGAACCTGCAAGGTGCCTGTTCCCTGTCCAGAGGAGGTGAGTGGCATCTCTCCTCTCACTGAGGACAGCAAACAGAAGACTGAGCTGCCAAGCTTCTAGCAACCACACAGATGAACACGAGGACTGCTGTTTTCTGAATCAACCACAGGGGTTTTCTTAAAGCCTGCAATTTCTAAAGTAGGTGTAGAGAATCACGATAGTCAAGTCTAAATCACCAAGACCATGGGGTCCAGAAAAACATTAGTGTTTTTCTAACCCACTATAAATAGAAATCATGTTTCAAACCTCTGATCACAGAGAAATGGTCATGGTTCTCTGGGTAAGCAAAAGACACAGGGAATCCAGGTGGGTATACAGCTGTGGCTCCTCTTACTGGTTTAAGGCCAGGCATCCTCCTTGGGGCTGGAGGCAAAGGTGGCAAACGTTTCAAAGCACTTCCCTCTCCCCAGCAGCAACACCTCAGTCTTTCCTGGATTGAGCTTCTATCGACTGCTCTTCATCCAACTGTTGACTTTGGCCAGATTGCTAGTGAGGTTTTTTGTGTTTGCATAAAGGAAACACAGAGCCAAGTGCCACAGGAGTATTACTGGTCTTTCATCCAGCCTGCCTCACCCTCTCCCCAGCCAAAGCCTGACTGGCCATAGGAGGATGGATGGGCTGAGGCACTGTGGAGAGAGTGAATCCTGGACAGTGTGGTCAGCAGGGAGGGGTGCTAACCCCAGACAAAGCAAGGGTTGGCCAAATGAGGATTGGATAATTACTCCTCCAGTTGGAAACAAATCTGCACCCTGCTGAGCATCAGGGAGAGACGATAGAGTCCCTAAAAACCTAGGGTAATTCCCAGGAGGGCAATGACAGAGCAGAGTAGCACTAGCCAAAACAAAACTAAAGATAAGAGACCCTCAGAGAAGGAACCATCCACCCAGAGCCCAGGGCCCGAGCTCAATAATTTCCACCTCTCCAACTACAAGCAGCCTGCTGCCTGGGACCTGACTGCTGCCACTAGCCACCCAGAGGCAGCGTGCTGGGAGCAGGGTCCCAGGGAGGGCAGCCACTGCAGTGCTGGTAAATCCACTCCAGCTCCTCCAGCAGCAGCCTGCACATGCAGCTCCAAGGCAAGAGGTCTCAGCCAGGACGGGGGCTGAGTCATGCTCAGCCCCTGATAACCTGCCAGGACAACAGGCAGGTTCTCCCCTGGTTGTTAAACACCAGACAATATCCTCGGTGTCTGTCTTGTCCATCCGCTCGTCCCTTTGGCTAGATGCCCTCCCCATTTGGGGCCACAGGGACCAAAATCAGTGATTCACTTCCCCCTTTGTAATGTTCAGCAGTTGCTGATTTTCCACTAAAGCATCACAGAAGAATGGGCAGCCTAAACACCAGTGTCTGTGTCTACAGGGGGAGGGAGAAGCAGCCAGCCTTGGAAAGCAGCAAATTGACCACAGACCAGAAACTTCCCCTTTCTTGGACTCCCAACAGGTTCCTCAGCAGGCAGACGGGATTCATGGCTCAGGCTCCAGGCCCTGGAGCACAGGAGAGGCATTGCTTAGAGAGCACTCAAGTTTATTATCAATTAGCTCACAAACATGCTGACAAGGAAGACAGCTCTGTTAGGACTCAGGGAGGAGGGGGGAAACCACACCATACAAGGCACCTGACTTCAAGCCCACCCACATTATGTCTCTAAGTCCTGGCTCAGTTTATTATTCCCATGTGGAGAAGAGATGGCTCTGAAATCTTCCCACTTCAAGCTTCACACTGTCCCTCCTGCAGCGAATTTCAGTGCTGGTACCCCTTGTGCAAGTGAGGAAGACACCCAGGCTCGAAGTCCCCTACTCACCAGAGTTTGGGGGAAGCAAGGGAAGTTCTCCTGTCCAGGAGAAGCAGCCACAAGACTCCCCCAGGCAGGAGACCTTCCCAGCCAAGCCAAGCAGGACTTCATGTGTATCATGAAGGCCACAGGAATAGCCATCCAGGCGCCTTCATGCCTTCATTCACAGTCACCTGCAGCCAGATCTTGTGCCAGATGGGACACCAGACATAGGCAGCTGGCCTGTCAGAGGGACATCAAAGCAAGTGGCAACCCTATTGCTTACCACCACAGACCTCAGCTGCCACGGTGTCCCCTCACATGTTCACCTGCCACCTTGCAGTGCCACAGGCACAGCTCACACACTGCCAGGTCACTGGGCAAGCAGGAAAGGAATCATCCAAATCCTCCTTCCCCTGCAAGACTTTGAGAGATCCTGTGGACAGAGGTACTACTGACAACACCCTTTGCCTCCAGCACAAAGAGCACTGCCAAAGCAGAGCTGCACAGGCAGGAACATGTGTTCTGCCCCACACACATGCTCAGTGCCGCTGGCATGTGCTCAGGAAGCACATGCACCCAGATGCCACCACTACCCCACACCACGACTAGCAAGGAGATGTCACAGAGGCCACATGGCTCTCATTTTGGGCTATCTCCTGTGCCATCTTGCAGTGGTAACTCCAGATTCTTGCTCCACTTGGCATATGAGCCAGTGGCTGGCCAAGATTTCTCTGGATTTCTCAGTACAAACCACAGCAACAGATGTACAAGCAAAGGCACCAGGGGTCTGCCCCACGATACCACTTCCACCCTGGCATTTTCCTCCCTCTGGCCCCCAAAGCAGTTCTGGTGCTGTATGGCTACCTGAGCTGGCTCCTAGCCCACCATGTAGCACACAAGAACAAAGAGGGAGAAGGAGATGGGCTCTAGATGCTATTTTTATCCGCTCAGGAGTTGCCACACATCTCACAAGTGAACCTCTATAAGCACACAGACAGCAAGGAGGTTCTTTTAAAGCAGTCTCTGGGGGTGTAATTTGCTCCTTAGCCAAAGTGGCTGCTCACACGACTCTGCACAGCTCTCTGCTGACATTAAATGCCCTTCCCTTGCTGCACGTGCCACACGTGCCACCCGCCACCCCGCGAGCACTCTTCTCTGCTCTCGTGTATTAGGGAGCGAGCAACTGACTCCCTGGAAGTAGTCCAGCTCTCCAAGCATGGGAACAGCACCTGCCCGGCCCAGCAAAGCTGCAGAAACATGCCCTGCACAAGGCCACGGCACCAGGCTGTCACCAGGAGCAGCAGATTGCACTCCTGGTTGGATCCATCAGACCTTACTGCTGACCCGTAAGATGACTAGAACTGTGATTTCCACATGCCAAGTGTGATGAGCTGTTTGCAATCTGCTGCTTTCCAGCACCCCAGTGTGGGCCAATGCCTCCCAGAAAAACCAAAATGCAGCCCACAAACCACTCTGAGCTTCGAGCAGAGCCAGCAGAGGAACCAGGCCAGGCTACTCGATTACAAATGTCACATCAGGGCCAAACCTTTCACACTCTGTAGGCTAAAACACGAATTCAGAAGGAGAGGGAGGCCAGGTGAGCTACCACCCCTCTGGCAGAACCGCCCAGGCTGGCCTGTGGCGTGTGTGGAGAGTGGCAGGCGAGATAGGCAGCTGTGCAGGCCTCTGCTCCCCAGCATGGCCACACGCTACTTTGGGCTGAAGCAGTGGGAAAGCTGGTCCAGTTGGCTCCCCTGCCTGCATGCAGGGGCAGGTGTGTTACCAAAAGCTGTTCATTGACACGATCACTGGGCACACCACCGTTGCCAGATGCAGTTACGAGGCCACCCTCATGCTTTGGTAAGAAGAGACCCATCCAGAAGTGTCCGAACAGCTGCCACCACATGAAGATCTCAATTAGGGAGACTGTCTTCCTGAAGACATCATTCCACAGCCACAGCTTTTGCACCACTGCAAAACCTGGCATAAGATGCTGGCACAGTTGGAGAGCTGGATGGTCCCCCATGCAACATGACCACCCCACCACCACTGGCCACGGCAAGGCCTCCACTGCCCCCCTCCTCTTCCCTGTGCCCCCCAATACAGCAATCAGCAGGGTCCTGCCTGGCAGGGGAAGGACCTGGATTTAGGGCAGAAGCATGCAAGAGGAGAGGACACCATCAGCCTGCCCTTATGCCCGCAAGCACACCAACACCTCTATCCCAAAGGGCTCTCTGTCTCCACAAGACACAACAGCTGCAAGCTGAGGGCCCGACCTCTGTCTAATGAAACCTACTGCAGAGGCATTCACCAGAGAAAAGCTCACTGCTGGCCATGGGGAGGTCACTCATCTCCCCCGTGTAGCAGGGAGAAAACAAGCACCCTTGAGTTTGATTTCCATCTTGTTGACTAGCAACATTCACCCCCTCCATCAGGCTGCCAGCTTCAAAGCCCTGAAAAAACACTTTAGCCTATTCATCCTTGTGCCCACACACACTTGGGGAGTGTGTGGAGCTGTCTTTCCCCCACACACACTTCACACAGGACACAGAAGGGGCAGGCAAAGCCTCTCTCATCCCAGAGTGCGAGTGGGGTGAAGAGGTTGTGGCTGCACACAAGCCCAGAGTGGAGAGATGTGTGTAGTCCTCTCATCTGGAGAAGGGGAGGCTCTTCATCTGCAGCAGGAGGTGCTGGGAAGTTGCCCACTCATCCTGGGAACACATATTTTAACCTAAATAATGGTTGAACACCTGGCAGGATGCCTGGCCTTTGGATCCTCAAGGAATTTAGGTCTCCTCACATCTCTCCATTCCCTGCCACATACAGGATTCCCTCACCCTGTACCACTCCAGCCATGAGTGCTGCCAGGGACTGGGGAACAAGCACTCCAGTGAGTTTATCCTGTACTGTTCTGCACTGGCTCCATCTCCAGGTGCTTAGTAGCCAGAAGTCTAGAGCCTGTCTGGGGACCAGGAGTGCTCCTGCCCATGTATGCATGATGCCTGGTTGGAAAAGCCAGTCCTTCCAGGGGTAGTGTGACCACAGATCTGTTCTCCTATGTGGTATTCGAGATCCACACCATGGACCAGCAGGGAGGAGCGGGTTTCATGGCATCCCTGGTGGGAAGGGCTCCAGAACAGGCAGAAAGGCTGTGCCTGATGTGACAGCACCTGGGCCCCAGCTCCTCAGCAAAGCAGTTACAAAGCGATGGAGAAGGCAGAGCTCCAGTGTCGTTATCAACCTGTCATTAGATCCCTGGAAGAGTTTGGACTTTGCTGTTGTAGAAAGCTCCATAGCTGGAAAATTAGCATGGCCACCCTGCCAAGGCTACAGGCAACCTAATACACCCTGTCTGCCCCCTACAGATAGCCTCAGCCTCTGAGTGTGCTCCCCATCCTCCAAGGCTGGAGTTTGGCTCAGTTTTGCAGATGTGGGTCTGTTAACCATTCCACTCAGCTCCTTCCCTCCTTTTGTAGTTCTCAGGATACCTTCCAATTTGTCAAGATCTTTCCTGGCAATAAAGAAGCCTTTGACTCAGTGCAGGACCCCAGGGTGTGCAGGAAAAAAGTCCATGCGACTCAGGTCTTCTGTCTCCAAAGTCCCAAGAGCCGCTGGTCTTTCGTACGTGGCCACTCTGCATTACTCTCTGCTGCCTAATTTGCTGTTCACTCCTACTCTGCAAAATCTCAGCCTCTCCTTCTTCCAGATTTCTTCCTCCCATAGAGCATTTTTTTTTTGCTTCCATCAGCTGTAACAGATAATATTTTTCCAGCCCGAATCTCTTTAGTTCCTGCCTATATGTTTAGTTTCTGCATGTCCCTGAAGATACACTCCACACAAGTGAGACAAAAATGGGTTGGTGTGGAGAGCTGGGTACCAATCCCATCCAGCACCAGGCCCTCAGGGCATATGAAGACTTCTAAATCTCCATTTCGACTGCTCCTTGTACCAAATCAGCTTCAATTCATCCCCTGTGTCCTGCCAGTACTTAGTGATTTATAGAAAACACTCGAAACCAATGAGAACAGCTTTGATTTTGCGTAAGTACCAGCTTAAACCAAATAAGGCAGCAAAGGAGCAGGTATGAGAAACTGCAGCATAATCCATAAGCACAAGAGGGCTGAAAGCAAGCTGGATGACAATCCTAACTCAGGCATTAGGGAAAAACTCTCCAGCGTTTGATCATGCAGCCTTAGCTTTCTTCTAACATCTTTCCTTTTTATACAACTGCTGTATAAATTGTATTGTCATAAATGTCCCAAATGATATACGTACAGTATATAAAATAGGCTGTAAAGTGGATTTTCTGTACTACCTCACCTACCACATGTACAATGCATTTGCCTTGCGCCCTGCTCTCTCACATGTAGCCTCAGACTAAGCTGACAGTAGCAGCATTTTTCTTTCAGTGAGAAGGAAAAGTGCATTTGAACCATCTCTCCCAAATCCTAGAGGCTGGATTAAGCTATAAGAAGGGCTCCCAAGGAGGTGCAGAAGAACCAGGTCTAATGTAAAGACCATATTTGGAGTTTAAAAGGAGCCTGAAAAGCCAGCTATCCTCCTGCTGCTCTGAAGCGTCTGCAACCCCCTAGAAAGTAAATACATAAAACACATAAACCAGAATGGTGCTGACAGCTTTAAAACACTAGAAAGTAGAGTAACTGTATCTGGTGCCAGGCTAGAGAAGGTATATCATGCAATTTAAAAATAGAAGTATCTTTATATCAGAAAAATTACATTTATGCTCCTCTTGGGTAGCTTGAGTTTTCCCTTCAGGCTTCCCAGCCACCTTGCCAAGGGCTTTCAACTATGTCAAAGCAGGAGAGGGGCTGAAATCTGGAGCTTATGGAGATCTCATTGCCCTGAGTGGAATCTCTTTTCACATATTCTCACATGGACTGGCACTGGCTTTTTAGTTTCAATTTTTTTAACAAGCTCTCAGGTATCTACAAAGGTTGGCTCTGGATCAAGGAACGTAAATGCTTTGCCACCTTGTGAAAACTATATTGCCAAAGGGAAGCCCCTTAGAAAGATGCAATTAGGGTTTATCTGCTGGGAAAATATGCATAAACACGCTGCAGTGGTAGAAGGCAAGGTTGGCACTGGTGTTTCACCCCAGGAATTCAACATCACATGCTATGGATCTCCTGGGTTGGTCTCATCCCAAGATGAGAAAGAAAACCTGCCACAGTCCGTGCCATGGGAATGCACTTACACAGCGGGGCTTCTCAGCCAAGGTCAGCTTTTATTTTCTCTCCTATTTGGGTATTAATAAACTGTAACCCTCATAACTGTAAAGTGAGCAGCGGTCATAAGTGAGCAGAAGAGCAGAAGGTGTGATCAGGAGGTGCATGGCTATTACAAGCCTAGCACTACACGTAATGTGGACAGTCCTGGACACACACTTGACTGCAACCCAAGTAAGGCAGTAAGAAAGCTCCCCTTTTCCCCATAAACGTGGAAAGTTCAAAGCTGGCAAGACAGAAGGCTCCAGATCCTGCTTTAACAATTAAGACAAATCTGTCTCTGTTTGGAGCAGCATCTTTAAAAAGCAAGTGATCTGGCAGTGAACTTTTTTTTACCTGCTACTTCTCAATGACAGCAAGCTAATCAAGATGATTTTGCCAAGCCACAGTTCTCAATGTCATGTTTCAAGTGGTCACCCCAGAGTGGGTAGTTTCACATCCAGCCATGGGCTCTGCTCTCCTTTGCAAAGGACCATGATACCAGACCCGTCCACCAGAACAGGAGCTGGTTTCAGCCAATTTTCAAAGGGAGGGAAACATACTTTCTCTATTCAGCAACCCCTGCCACACACCCAAGATCCTGCCTTCTGCATGCTCCCTGCTGTTCTCATCATCTGTGCTTCCAGGAGAGGGAATAGAGATTTTGGCAGAGCCTCCCTGCTGGCATCAGGTTCCCAGTGTCCCCGGGCCAGGAGCACTTGCCACAACTCCTCAAGGGCTGCATATAGCCTTTCCTCTCATCAGGAAGGGAGGAGATGGCTCCTCCAGGGTGTTGGAGAGGAGGCTCTGAGATCAGGAACCAGTGAGGTGGGCATGTTGCAACTCGGCCTTCTTCCTTTTCCATCCTGAAAACACCAGGCAACTCCCAGCAACTGCCTTGCCTAAACAGAGCCCTCTCAGCGGAAGCTCCCTGCCCTGAAGGGCTTAGCTGCATTAAGCTGTCTGCACAGTGTCTCAGCACCTTATACCACAGCTATGTCCTTTTCCCTTGCCTGGGTTGCTGGGAAAATGCTTTGCAGGTCCCAGCCATCTCTTCTTTTCTGTGAAGAGGAAGGATGCCTTGCTTCCCAGGCAGCCCTCATCCAGCACACACATCCCATCTGGGCAGCACGGCCCCTTTGTGTAAGATGCTGATTAGATTTGTGCCTGGCACTCACGTGGGAAGGACCTTCATGGGTGGCAGTGGCAGGACCTTCCTCGCACACTGCCCGGAGTCAGAGGCAGCTGACCGTCCATCCTGACAGCCAGGGGCAGGGGGGGCAAGGCCTTTCCACTCCCTGCTAAACAAACAGGAATTCTGCTGATACTCCAGCCTTAGGAAAACAAAGCTGTTTCCATTTAGCTCGGCTTCTGGGCTGAGGTGCAGCTCCACCCGCACAATCAGCCGCCGGAGCTTTGCTTCTCCGGGCAGAGATTCAGGCCGAGATCAAGAGGAGGGAGGATTTGCAGCTAGTCCATGCTGGGAAGGCCTCTAACACCCCCAGGATTTTGCTCTCCCTAGAGCACTCCCTGTTCCAAGCAGCACAGCACTGGGGCCTCCCAGCTTCTGCAGCAGCTAGCAAGTCCCCACAGGCTCCCTCAATGCCCAGCTCTAAACCTCTGCTGAGCCACAGCCTGCTGAAGGGACTTGAGAAGTGGTACTCATCGCTCAACCTGTAGTTTAAGGGTTGAAAGCCTGAGCATCTCCAGTTCTGGTGTCAGCAAAGTAAACCCAGAGCTGCCCTTATCCTAGCCATGTCCCCTGGGCAAGTGCTAAGCTCAGATGAGGCTCTCCTTTAGTCCCAAGAAGAAGAGGTAACACACACCATGTGGGCAAGCCAAGGATGCAGTGATTGTTCCCCAGCACCCCTCCAGACAGAGGCACAGAGGGTTATGTGCAACATGGCAGCACTGACACCTGTGCTCAGCACAATGCCCAGGCTGACATCCACATTCCCATCTTCCCAGACCTGCCAGCATGCCCAGAAATGGATCTATGGCAGCTACACTGGGAATGCCCACAGGTCCATTTGCTAACCTTCACATTTCCCAGGTGGAAACACCAACCAACCTGCACCAGCTGTGTAGGATCAGTACAATCCTCTTGGTCAAGGAGCTGTTACTTCTCACCAAGGCTGAGGACAGAAGACTGACAGTAACTCACCTCTTGCTGTCACAGTTGTCATTCCTGGGCTCCCCCGGCAGGGGAGTCGCAGAAGACATCACTTCTGCTTCCAGGCATGAACTCTGGAGACCCTGAGCACAGGTCAGAAGTGGCCATGAAAACAAGCTGCCTCATCATACTTTTCCCCAAGGCTTTATAGGCCCCTCCAGGCTCCCAAAGACTTCCTTGCCTCCAGAGCAGGCTACTCTCCACAGCGAAGTGGCAGTCATCTTAAGCAGCAAGTCCAGCTAGCTGAGGATAATCAACCCCATCTCTGCTTAGTGAGCAGGGCTCTGGGGAGGATTCATGGGGTTTTGCATGCTTGTATGGCTTCTAATACAGCATTGTTCTAGTGGGTGACTTCAGAGCTTCTAATTGCTACCTCTGCACAAACAAACAGAAATAAAGCCAATATACACACAAATAAACTAAAGGAGAAAGCAAACTCACTCATGTGAGGATTGATTTCCTGTCTTGGCACAGTAAGATGAAGCATAGAGCTTTGAAAGCTCCAACTCTTGTGCAACTCCTCCTTGTTTGCTAACAAGCAATGTGACTGTGCAGGGTGCTTGGGGACTGGTGACTTGTCCTGGATCTCACAGTCTTCTCACAACCACTGACCTGGAACCACAAGTGAGCTCTGTCCACTGAAAAACCGAAGACCTTCATCCCCATCAACAAATCAGACAAGCAAGCCAGCTGCTGTAGGAATATGGTGGGCTCACCCACTAGAAGAAGTCAGTGTCCCACCAGCACAACCCATTCTTATCTATAAGGAGACCAAGGTCTGGAAAAAACAACCTGCTCTTCTCTCCTCTTGACAGTAAACTGAACTTCAGTGAAGGTGACCTTGAGTCTGCAGTGCCTAAGAACCTATCCTAGTACTTGCATATGTTAGAAAGATCTATGTAGTTCTGCAAAGGGCAATATGCTGCTCCTACAGCCCAGTCCTGTGGAGAGAGCCTGACACAGAAGCACAGGAATTACAATACTGGTAGCACAGAACTAGATGATGCTGTAACTGCAGAAGCAGGCTCCAAGTTCAGACAAGACTGAGAGCATGGTTTCATGAGAAAAATGACCAACAGAACACCTAGCTTCCACCAAAAGGAGAGTCCACATGTTTCCTCCCTTGTACAACACTAGCCTTGCTATTCTGTCCAATCCTTCTGGTCCTCATGTACTCGTTCAATAAGTCAATTTAGGCTACTGAAGTGGCAGAAAAATAGCCTTAATTTTGCTGCATGAGTTTTTTGTTGAGTGAGCACCAATGCCAGTGCAAAGGAAGCAGTGGAAGGGCACAGCCAGGCGTAGCAGCAAAGGAGCAAGCCTTTGGCCCCACGGACTCATTCTTACAGGCTCCACAGCTAGCCCAGAAGTTGGCAGGCTGAAGGAAGCAATCAAAACCATTTGGGAAACAACACATCTAACAGTAGCAAGACTTTTAGGTCATGCCAGTTGTCTGCCTTATGTTATATGGTCCACAGACAAAACCCGAGCAACTGAAATATATGGGAAAACACCAAGGGGCTGAAGTGAGGTGTTTCAATGTAGACTGATGCCAGGGTGCAGGCAGCCCCACACCTGCCTGCACAGCACTGCCACGCACTGCCCAGGCAGGAAGGGCACAGCACAGCACGTGTCCAGGAGGCAGACAGCGGTGGCTGTGTCCCTGGGCTCCTACCTTTGGCCACCACAAAGGATGAACGTTAAATACTCCTACAGCCTCCATGGGGAGGGAAGGAGGAAAGGCATGGCATGGTCCTTAATGGAGTCCTGTTTCCTTGGGACAGGGCCAGAGGATTTAAGGTACGGCAGGCAGCTGGGCATTCAGCAATCCCAGCTCAGCAGTCGCTAGACGCTGTGTCTGACTGTCTGGACAGGAATGCTCTGCTGCTGCCTGCACGGCCCCCTGTCCTCTGCACAGAGCCTGAGGTCATGTTCTTTACTGGGAAAGCCTTCAACAGGTGCTCTATCTCCAAGGGCACTGCTCTCCCTCCCCTCCTGTCCTTGCACACAGAGCAGTGGCATGGAGGGGTAGGAGGAGGTCAGTGCTGGGGGGGAACTTGTGAGCAGTGACCAGGATTGCAGACACGTGTGAGGGCTGCGTGCTCGCTCGGACACCGAGCCTCTCTTGGGGTGGCAATGACAGGGGCTTGGACACCTCTCCCTGCCAGCATCACCTCAGCCTTGCCTGCATTTGGTTCCCATCAGGCAGCCTTTTATTTGGGGACTAAGCTATGCCAGCTTCAGTGAACTGCTTCGTGTCAGTCAATTCCTCTTCAGTCATTTGAGCCACTCCAAAACTGTAGATGGCTGAGAGTGTCTAGAAATGTCTCCCACCATGTGTTGCCTTTGCTTCAGAAGAGACAGAAAGGCAGCAGGTACTTTAAGTGCTAAAAACCCTGCAGAAATACAGAATACCAAAGGGCGACATGCCCTCTCCTTGGGCAGCTCTAAGTGATGCTGACAGAGAAAGTCAAAACAGCTTAGAGAAGAAAAGGAGAAACTGAAGTTAACTCCTGATTAGGCACCTGTGATTTGCTGTAATTTCTTCTCACCTAGGACTGAGGGACTTCTGCTAGAAGCCACATGCAAATTCTTTGCTGTGGTGGCTACCAACCAGTCTTGCTGGCCCAGCAAGAACAACACTAGGGGTGGTGCAGTGTAATCCTTTGCTCCTGTGCCCATGGACTTTACAGAAAAGCAAAAGTGATGTAAAAAAAATCCAAACAAACATGGGGTTTTGTATGTTGAGCAGACACCATTCCCACTTTTCCATCCTCACTGAGCAGCCAGCACCACAGAGGTGCTAGTCAGGGAAAGGTGCCTTTCCCACTTTACTGCCTCCTACAACAGAAACCCCATAGCTCCAGAGGGACTTCACAAAACACATCATGTGGAGGAGTTGGAGCTTGGGCTCAGGAGCACATCAGTGCTGACCTGAGGCAGGTGGGCTGAAGCTGTAAGCTCTTCCTCACCCAAAAAGGACTGGACGATGCCACAGTTGTCATTCTGAGCTTAACATGCTCGTCACAGGGTGTCTCCTGCAGGGACCTCTGTGAGCTCTAGCAGCTGCATATTGGTTGCCATACCCAATATATAGGCACCTGCCTGGGTACCAAACAGACCCACACCACAGCAGGGTGACACAGAAGTATAGAACAAATGGCTCAGTAATGGCTAGGGTCTGCCAGGAGACATGTCCAAGTGTCATCACTTTGCTCTCATACCAGCATTTAATAGCACATCTCATATGCCAGGTACCCTCCTGTGGATACTACCTGGACATACTGCTGTAAACTCATCCTCTTGGGAAAGAGGTTTAACGTCCCCTCCACTGTCCCCTCTGCTGCTACTGCACATGGACTGGACAAAAGCAAACTGCTGAGCTCCACAGTCCTCCTTCACCGTGGGACCGCCACTAGCCTGTCCCATCCCTGCATGTGCCTGAAGACACAGTGCTGGGGCCAAATCAAGTCCTTTGGAGGGACAGCAGGGCCCAAACCCCTTCCATCAGCTCCCACAGCCCAGGCAGGAGCCTCCTCTAGAAGCTGAGCTGCCCATTCTTACGAAGCAGAAGCTGTGGCCCAATGGAGCTTGGCATTATCTGCCTGTGGGTTTGGGGAAGCATCCTGCCCAGAACTGGGTTTGACTTACACAGCTGGGATGTGCCGTGGGATGGGCACCTGAGGCCCTCGCAGGGAGGTGTCCCGCCCTGCTGTGCTGGTTCTCCTCCGGAGGGAGCTTGCTGGGGGCTGGAAGGCAGCAGCCACGGCACCGGGCGGGTGGTACTCCTGCTCGGGAACGACTTCTTCACAGCGGGAGCCCTGGAAGCCTGAGCGACAGGTACAGACCTGGGGACGGCTGCAGGAGCCCTTGTTCTGGCACGGTGGGTCACAGACAGCTGGGGAGACACAGAAAGGTGGTTAGTGGACAGGGGGTTCCTGGCAGTGTGCTCAGCACCATGGTGGGCCAGTACAACCAGAGTGGCCCCATCTCTTCTCTGCAGGCCTTCAAAGTCTCAGTGTTACTGTGGCCATGGGGTCCTAACACAAGGTCACTGCCATCAGAGACTTGTTCCTCTTCCCACTTCTTCCCACTGGTCTCTACAGATCTCTCCTCTGGCCACGCTCACTTCAGAAAGCTCAAAAATGAGCAGCATGGTCTGCAGAGAGCATTACAGCCTCCAGCACTGCCCATAGCTCGCCCATAGCTCTCCAAGCAGGACAACCTCAGTCCCACAGCAACAGGACAGACAACCATGCGCTATCACAGCCTCTTGGGAGTAGTTTGCATGTTACCTTCTTGCTTTAGTTCATTTTGGGGTCTGATTTGCATGTTTCCCCCCAGCTTTCCCTCCACAGCTGATTTTGGAGTCACTGCACTCAAATTCCTCCGCAGCTACGGGGACTTACAGTTCATTAACTTCATGCCGAAATCGCCCTCTGAGCCTGTGTGTGTTCCTAATTACAGCACATCAGCTTCAGTTTGCACCCTGGGAGGAAAGTGCTATTAATTATATGCTGGACCCTAACACTTCCCAAGTCAACAGATGCCAAATTGGGTTTATAGCCCAGACAGCCAGAGTCAGGAAACCACAGCTTGGTTGGGTTGGACTGGGCTCATCGTTCTGAGCAAAAGTAATTGAAAAGGCACTGGAAATCAGTGTCCTTCAAAGAAGGAAAGTGCTGGCTGGCCAAAGGGTAAGGAAGCCTTGTCAGACAACACAAGGTAGCTGCATGGAAACCCTGTGGATGGGCTGAAACATGCAGACACTGCTTCTGCTGAGGGACCGCCCCAGAAAGGCTGCAGGAGACATCCCACCACCTTCACATGCAGCTGCTGGAGTTTCATAAGCACATATCCCACCCTCTCTGGCTGTGCTCTCCATCTCTGTGAGATCCAAGCACACCTGAGAGAAACACTGCTTCTGGGCCACAACCATACAGAGAGCTCTAGCCTCATGTGCCACCCACACATCATCCTGCTGTTGCCATGTGAGGAAAGTCCTTGTACAGGCTCTGAAGTCCTTTCACAGCAGTGTAGCTCCCACAACCCTTCCCTCACCACAAAACTGGACTGCCATCAGCTTTTCCCAACTACCTCAGGGATACATTGGCTGGAATGCTTCGTTTGACCTTTATTACCATGTTAACACTCAGGAAGAGAGGGAGATCTCAAGGGAAGGGAGAGCCCAAGTCACATATGGTGGTATAGGTTAAAGCCAGGGGTTTTGATGAAATCCCCCAGTAAAATAAATCAGCCACCACTGCAGACTCTGGAACAGAGACAAGGTCCTAGTCAGGCAGGAATTAACCATCTCTGGGAAGTCTGGCACTCCAAAAGTTGATGTAATTTATAATATAAAACTCAGCTGTGATTTAAATAGGCTGCCAGTCCGTAGCGTTATCTCCCTGTGAATGCCTGTTTTAAACACCACCAGACCAGGAAACCTGCCACTGAAAACAACCAACAATGTGCTGAAATACTGCAGAGCCACAACGCTGGGCCCTGGGTTCTCACAACCTGTCCCACTAACAATGTTCATAGTCACATCAGACTGTGACCTTCAGCAGGAAACAGTGATAAGTGACCAGGCACTCTAAGACCCCACTAAGGCAGCTGATGGAGAGCAGAGGAAGAAGGGAATGGGGTTAGTCTTCTGGTCCCTTCATGCTGGATGGGTGGGGAGCTGCCCTCGCTGAAATATTCCAGTTCTAGGGTTAATCCCCTTCCCAGTTGCCTTTGCAGACTCAGGAAGAACTTGAGAGGGCTTTAAAAAGTTGCTGGTTTTCACTCAGTCCTGCTACACAAGGTAAGGAGAGCAGATCATTCAGCCAAAGTAATGCCAATGCCAAGTGTGTGACATGGCGAGTCAGGGCACCAAAACCCCAACACTGGCAGGAGACACAAGATGGTTAAATATCTATGGAGAGATTTGGAATCTTTCTTTTTGCTTTCTGGTTTCTGACTCATGGGGTGACTCTGGGATGTGTCTTCCCAGCTGTGGGGGCTATACACAGTTTGTTTCTGTTAAGACAACAGGCACTCATTTCTTCTCACTGTAGTCTCATATAATGACCTGCTTCACAAGCTGGGGCTTCAGGGAAAGCAGAAAAAGTCACCTCAAGACTCTTAATAAAAAGATGAGACTGGATGTCTGCTGAAACATCATTGGTAGCAATGCTAGTTTCTTCAAGAGCATCTAGCAGTGCCCTCACAGATCAAGTCTGGTGCTGTCTGGTCTTCATTGTGTGAGGTATGACCTCCCTGCTAGGTCACATGGCAGGGATGACTGTGGCATGACTTTGAACACCCACCTAGGCCAGGAAGGACCATCAGAGGGGATGGTCACCGAGGTCACATCGCTTTGCAGGCACACCTGGCCCAGGATTGAGCAATGACATTGCAAGGTGACATTCAATTACTGTGTCCCTACTGCTCTGCACGTGCTGTAGGTCTAGGAGTAGATCTCCACTGGAAGCACCTTCTGCTCAGCCTCATTTAAATGTGGGGGAACCTGTTCATCCAGCTAGGCATCCACAGGAAAACTGGGAAGATCCTGAAGGACTTGTACCACTGGGGTGATTTAGTCCACTTTCTCATGGAAAAGTGTATTGATGCAGAGTGCTAAGTAATCTCAGTTCTAACTTAAAGCTCTGCCTGTGCTAGCAGAGCCAGAAGGGATGGACAATTTAACACAAGCAAGCAGTGTGCAGGCTGACAGACAGGGATAACAGACAGGGAAAACAGAACTTCAATGAAAACCAGGCTGTGCTCAAAGAACCTCACAGTCACTGTACGGAAGAGATATGAAAGGAGAGAGCATGTGAATGTCATCTCCAGTTTGCAGGCGTGGAAAAGCCCCAGGTGGAAATGTGACTGTCTGCAGACACACTGTGAGACCACAACACAACCAGCAACTCCTCCTGGAATCCCTGCACCTTCACCTACTATCTTAACTGTGCGACCATCTATCTGTATGAGATTAGGAAGTGCATGCATTTATTTAGTCCTTCCCAACATGCTGATTAAAAATGGGTTGTTTAAGCTTTCAAATACCCACATTGAAAGAAAAAAGGTCACCCTACATTACCAGCCCAGCCCAGGCTGGGAAGCAGCAGAAACCCACAGTAAAGAATGTGGATGAAAGTGGAGGTTGATGAACTAACATTGGGAGGCTGAGCAAGAGTGTTTCCCTGCTCTGAAGCAGAGCAGAAGGATGATGAGCTAATGAGTACCAATTAAATTGTTGGCAAGTGCACACAGCAGCTCCTGAAATATGGGAGTGCAAGGGGTCTTCTGGCCAGCTTGTGTGTATGTGTTTCTTCTCCACAAACCCTAGGACATAAAGCCCTGAGTCTCACCACAGGATGAAGATAAACAGGCAGGAGGTTGGATGAAGGTCAGATTTAGTTCACTGTCCCTAATGTTCCCTCCTGCAGGAAGACCCAGGAGCCCCACAGGATGCCCTCAGTGTGGTGACCCAGCAGCATGAGGGTAGAAAGCAAGCCCACTGCAAGCAGGCAAGATCTTCCTCCTAAACTCCCCTAGCTCACTGCCACTTTCCCAGGAAACACTGGGTGTCCCAAAGAGAAATTTCTCCTTTTCATCTTCCCAGTCACTAACTCTCTGGAAACTCCCTGCGACCTCACTGCACTTTGGTCCTTGAAGCTGGAACAAACCAAAAGGCTAGAGAAACCTGCCCATGGCTCCAGCTCAGTCATATGCAGAGATGTTGCAAGAGAAAGTCCCTGGAAAAGCACGAGTGGAGGAGGAAGAAATCACCATGCCTGGTAGGTGACAGGGAGCAGACGAAGGCAACAACCTGGCCTATCCTCTCTCCTGCACCCAGCTGCAAACCCAGCAAAATCACAGAATCAGAGAATCAGAGGGGTTGGAAGGGACCTCGAGAGCTCATCGGGTCCAACCCCCCTGCCAAAGCAGCTCCCCAGCTCATATTGCACAGGTCGGCATCCAGATGGGTCTTGAATATCTCCAGAGAAGGAGACTCCACACCCCCTGGGCAGCCTGTCCCAGGGCTCTGGCACCCTCACTGGGGAAAAGTTCTTCCACATGTTGGTGTGGAACTTCCTGTGCTCCAACTTGCAGCCATTGCCCCTTGTCCTGTCCCCACAGACACTGAAAAGGGGCTGGCCATTTCCCCCTGCATCCCATACTTAAGATATTTATAAACATTAATAAGGTCCCCCCTCAGTCTTCTTTTCTCCAGGCTGAACAGCCCCAGCTCACTCAGCCTTTCCTCACAGGGGAGATGCTCCAGGCCCTTCAGCATCTCCGTAGCCTCCTCTGGACTCTCTCCAGGAGACCCCTGTCTTTTTTATCCCAGGGAGCCCAGCACTGGACACAAACCAAGGTTCTGCCCAAGACCCGAATGCCAACTTCTTCCCTGCTTCACTGCACCAAGAGTGAAGAAATGCATCTCTGCCCCACTGACTGCTCTGGTAGACCCCATATCAAAGACCATGGGATCAGACATTAAGCAGTATCACAGAGGAGAAACTAACTGGGTTGGGGGGTCCAGCTTCTGTTGGCAGCCTTAAAAAAAGCCAAACATCCACAGCAGCTTGAACTCCAGCAGAAATGCTCGGTAAGGGAGGTAGCTGGGAACAAAGTGATGTTTACACATCCCTAGATCTCCACCTAAGACTTGCCTGAGATTTACCATCCCTGGCCAGGGGACACCATCATGCCCACTCACATCCTTTTAATGGATCCTTAAGAACAAGGGCCTTGCACCTGAGCTAGACAGCCTGTGTGGCTACGAGCCCAGATCTACTGCTCCTACCAAAATCCCTAATGAGAGAAAGATGCTGCCATCGCTGGCCCCGCACTCTGTTTACAGACGCTGTCTGGCAGCACAGCACGCTCTCTACCGTTTGGCTTCTGTCAGCGGGGGAGAGAGGGAGAAGGGAGGTGAGTCAGCCCTTGGCCCCTTGCTCCCGAACAGCCATGGCTCATGTAATTATCCCAGTGCGGGCGAAGCACTGTGAGATGCTCCGGCAAACAAAGCTGAGCCTCTTTCCCAGCTAAACATCTGGGCAGCTGCTGCCACTCAAGCGAAGGCAGATGCTCTCAGCTATGCTGGCCAGGGCATTCCCATCCTGGAAGGCTGCCTGGTGCCCCTGTGCTCCCTGCCCTCCAAGCTGCCTGGCTGCTGCTGGCAGCCCCTCGCTTCCCTGGGACTAGGCAGGTGCAAGGGGGCAGGCAGTCCCCCAGGAAGGCCCATGGGCGGGCTGGGTGGTGTAAGCTGTGGTTTAGGGACAGCGATTGCAACAGGGGATGGGCTGTGGTTGTAGAGCCATTTGGGATGGAGATGACAGTGCAGCTGCCTCTAGCATGTATTGTGCTGGTGCCTGCCCAAACCCCTTTGCTTTCAGTGCTGTGTCAGGGAGCCCAAAATGATCTCAGCCCCCAGGGCTGTCAGGAGGAGCAGAGCCCTTATTAACCCTTATTAACCCTGCTATAGCAGGCAGGAGGGCCCTGGCTGGGCAGTTTCCACACCTCAGCGCCCTGCCATTTTACACATCCCACATGCTGCACCACGCTCTGGTCCCACCCATCCCAGCCAGTTTAATTGCTTTTCTTAATAGCACTCAGATAATTTGCAGTCCTGATTTCCCCTCAGCATCTGCCACGCTTGCCCACGTGAGCACAGCCCCACTGCAGGTTCCCACCTGCTGGGACTTCCACAGACCTGCCTTTGGCTCCAAGCAGGACAACGAGAGCCCACTGCTCGAAACTCACCCATAAATGTGCCATTGCAGTGCCCTGCCCCAACATGACCCTGCTTGGGATGGACACTAATAATGATAATAAAGTAAAGCCATAATTATTCAGCCTGCTCAGACTTTGCCAGCAGGCAGGAAGGGCTGACCCACAGTCTGGCAGCCCCATGGGGAGGAGAGCACTGCCTCTAGGGACCCCACCATCCATCCCCTACTCTGGCACAGCACAGGGAACATGTGTGGGGTCACAGGAGTGATTTTTAGGGGTGCGTTGCAAGACCTGCACCAGCTGGAAGTGTCATACTCACGTTTGATGCAGCGGTTTGTGCCGAGAGCTGTGGTCCATCCTGGGCAACACTGTCTGCCGCAGACATTTGGCCTAAGCAGAGAGACAAAGCAGTGTGGTTAGGAGAAGGGAAGCTGAGGTCTCTCTGCAGCCAGCACCTCTGAGTCACCCGTAAAATGATTTCCTGCAGCATCTGATATTTCCTTCCAGATGGACCAGCAGCTGAGATCAAAACCAATGGGACAAGGGCTGAGTTGTTTAAGTGCCTGGAAAAGAAACCCTCCGAGGGCTATGTGAATGCTGCAGTGTGAGCCATCCCTCGGGGAGTATCACCCTTCTCAACTGGCGTTACGCTGGGCTCCTGGCACGGCGCTCAGAGCAACCATTTTCCTCCTGAGAGCAAGTGGAGGCCAGCAGCCTGCGATCTTTAAAGATCTCATGGCACTGCATGGTATTGGGGTGTGAATCGGGCCTGAATCCAACTTCGGTCATAGCGTCTCGCCTCCGCAAGCGTCCCGAGCTGCTTCGGCACAAGACAAGGCAGCCTTTTCCGCCTGACCGCTGCCTGTTGCTGTTCACTGCTCAGCCCCACCCCAGAGGGGCAGCACGCCAGCAGCCGCCTCGGCCATTCCCCAGCTTGCTGTCCCTTTGCGGGCACTTCGGTCCCACATTCGTTACCTGTCTCAAGCACAGCACCCCCGGGGGGCTGGGGGCTCTCTAGTGCTATGAGATTTGTGGCTGCCTGACATGCACAGTGCTAGGAGATACTCTGGGAGGCTCGCATCCCTTCCATGGTGGCTAATGCCACCACTTTGCCCCAACAACTTTTTGACTGCCTTGGCATAAATCACAGAATCACAAGGTTGGAAAAGACCTTTAAGATCATCAAGTCCAACCATTCTCATCCTAAACTAAACCATATCCCTAAGTACCTCATCTACCCTTTTTTTGAACACATCCAGGGAAGGTGACTCAGCCCCTCCCTGGGCAGCCTGTTCCAGGCCCTGACAACTCTTTCTCCACCTCCCCTTCATTGTGTGCTTTCAGGTAGTGATCAGTGCCAACATACAGCTGTCAGAGGCAGTGCTGTGCCTCCAAGAGATGCTCCACAATGCCCAAGCCAGCAGCTAATCCCACTTCGTCTGACCACGTCTCAAAATTACACATTGATAATGAGAAGGAATAACACGTTGCAGGTTGCTCTCCAAGCATAACTTACTCATCATGGAGGGAAAGTATTGGGAATATTTAACTTCTGGGTGTCTAGGTAGATGGGAGAGTACAGTCATCAGAAGATAAAAAGTTAGAAATAGGCAGCCTGAAAGCTCTGGAATGCCTCTGGAAATGAAGTGGGGAGCATGGTTTATTTCTAACGCTGGACAAGACAGTCGGAGCTGCTAACAGCATTTACAGGAACCACAGAAACAGGCACATCTGTCTTCTGGATTGACTTTGACATGAACACAGCAGGGTCAGAAGATGATCCTGCTCTGAACTGGCACCCTCGTGACTCCTGCATCTACATGGCATGGGATGAGACTCCAGAAGTGCCAGAGCTCAAGCTGTGGGGCTCACGTTTTAGGAGAGCCAATGCTGGTGGGTGGCAGGCGTGCCAAGGATTCATCTGGTGTTCATGAATGAAGCTGCCTGTAGCGATACAGTTGCTCCATGTGGGAAGGGGAAGTGGTGTGAGAAGCCACATCATTTGTAAGGTATTATCCAGCCCTTCAGGATCAACGTTTTATTAACCTGGGTGGATTTTTACAGGGAGAAAGCACTTAAATTCCCTTGGTGTGACTTCCAGCAAACAGAACAAGCCAAAGTAATTCTTGCATTTGCTCACATCTGCTCTGGCTAGGCTAGAGCACCAATTTCCAGCTTTTTGTCTGTCAGCCCAAACAGATCTATAGGTCCCTTCTTTAAGACATCCCCAGAAAGTATCCAAGGAAAGCACACTTTCCTTTACTTACTGCATAAGAGCCCACAAAAGGCCTTAAGCTTTTTAAAGATGTCCAGCTCAGTAAAGAGAAAAACACTAAGCTGGAGCAGTTCTGTAGGTAATTAAGGTCTGCTGAGGGACTCCACTCCAAGCAGCAGCATAAGCATCTTTGTTTAGACTATCACAGCTCCCACTTTTCCTTCAGCACAGCTGAAACACACTTTGCAAGTCATACTCAGCCAGTCTGTTCAAGTTTTATCTACATCTCTCACATGCATGCTGGAGAGATGGTGCTGCTAGCTGCTCTCAATGACAAAAGCGAGCCAGAGGTTGTGGGAAGAAAGGCATGAGCCTAAAAACAGGCAGGGGCCCAGGCCTGAGCAGACAAGATCACTCTTGGAGGCATGAAACCCCTGTTGGGTTCAGCACAAACCTCTCCTTAACAGAGTCACTCTGTGTGACCAACAACTCCAGACATAAGCTGCCAACCCCATGTGAAGGGAGACACTAGCATCAGGATGATGGTCCTTGAGGTAGGACAGCCCAGCATGTGCAGAGGTCAGCAACCTGGCAGGGATGGGAATGTTCCTGCCTTCCATCACCTCCTGGATGAGGCAGAGAGGACTTCCAGGACTGGAGTAAGCACTTAGGAGGAGAGCCATGTAGATACTACTGGATGGCAGAGAGGGACCACAACTATTTGCTGATGAAAGCCCCCTGAGGAGGACCTCACATAGCATGGGGTGTCAGGTGAGCAAAGGTATCAGCAGTGGGAAAACAGCCATGGGGACTTTGCCACATGGACCCAGTCCTGAGCATGTCTGGTTCTACTTAAAGCCTTTAGTTGACATTTGCACAGCTTGAACACCCCATGTGGTTTCACTGCCTCACAAAGAATTCAAAAGGAACCCTGGGGGGTTAAGGAGTGCAGCGTGTTTACACCACAGAGGGACAGTGCTCCAGAGAGTGGCCTCCCACAGCTGCATTTGCCCTCCTGCACATGCCATCACCAACACTTTGGGCAAAGATGTGGCTCAGGCATGAGCCACCTGCAGGACATGTCCCATCCCGGGCCTCTCCACCCAGCGCTGCTTCTGGAGAACAAGAGAAGTGGCAGGGTCCCTCTGGGTCTGGTGTCACTCTCCCAGTGGTGGCTGTTGGGGTGCTGCCTGTACTCTCTGAGCAGCAGCATTGCACAGGGGAAAATGGCTTCCAAGGCAGAAAGCAGTGCTGCCTGGCAAGGGGACCTGCTGGGTGCCATGCTGCACCAAGCTCCTGATGTGAAACAAAGCCATCCTCCTAATTTTGAAGCACTCAGCTCCTGCACAAGGCTGAGCACCCCGGCTGCCTCCTGCTTACCCACCCCTTGAAACTAGAAGCACAGCAGCAGGAAGAGGGGAGCAGGACTCTCATGCTGGGAAACCTGGGGAGTAGAGGGACCAGAGGATGGATGGGCATGTGGAGCGGGGTTAGCAGCTCTCCCAGGTGGAAAGCAGCCCCAGATCAGAGCAGAACAGAAGACTTGTCTCTTAGCACCTTCCCAAATAGTTCCCAGGCCAGCTAAGAATGGAGCAGACACCATTTCCAATAGCCAGTTTTCCCTTTTTGGAGAGAAAGGGGCTTGAGTAGCTGAGACAACTGGACAGCCTCAGTGCCAGAGCAAGCCCTAAGGCACAGCTGGCTAGTGCAGACCTGGGAGAATGCAGGGTGAGAGACTGCATGGACACCTCGGCCCCTGCCTCAAGTACCAGGTACACCCTGCGCTCTCTGAGCAGCACAAGCAGCAGTAAGCAACTGCAAACCAAGCTTGCTCCTCACTCTGCTCCTAGCATGCACCATCTGTGCCCAGGTTTAGCCCTCAGCACATTGTGACAGCCTCATGCCAAGGTGCTGTACGGTACTACGCAGCAGCCTGCTCCTTTTCTGGGCCAGACACCTCCCAGACACCCCTCACAGAGGTGAAGCGAGTGCCACAAAGCCTCCCTACATCCAGACATCCTGTTCCTGGCCCTCACTGGGTGCACCAGCACAACCCCCAGCTTGGACAAAAGGTCTGTGGCAAGCCAGTCCTCCATCAGCTGCTTCACTGCAGCAGCCAGAGGCCAGTGTCAGGATCAAGCCCCCGCTGGGCAAAGTGGGACACAGCGTGATCCAAGCCTGAGAGCCCTTGCAGTGTTACATGAAACCAGAGCCAGGCAACTGTAACAAGCACTAGGGAGAAGGAAAACAAGAAAACAGTAGTAAGATCAGGGCTTCACATAGTTTCAGCGTGTGCACAGCCCCAGCGATGATCACATACTGTTTCTGAAGCTTTCAGGAGAACCGTTTTTTTCCCCCCATTTATTTTAACAGCCATCTGTATACATCATCTTTCAGCTTCATGCAGCACTCTGCACTGCCAGATACGCTGACTCCATTCAGGTCATTGACAGCATCCTCACAGAAGGCCAGGGGGACCATTAGATCATCAGGTCTGCCTTTCTACTGCAGGACAGTGAACTACATCCAACTGCATATGAAATCTTTGCAGTCAGACCCAGTGAAGAGCATGAGCAAAAGGCTGCTGGCATCGACGAGCCACTGAAAGCCCTCTGCCAAGTCCACATCAGCATTAACTGCCTCCACTCCTGAGCAGTCCTGTACACACTGAGAAGCTATAGCCCACAAAGCCTGGGTAAAGCAGAACTACACCGCTGCAGAGGGGGTCTGTGACAGCACTCCAACAAGAACTGCAGTGCAGAACGCACAAAAAAAAGGTGGGAGGGAGAAGGAGACGGTGGGGGGTCTCCCAGCTTGTTACCTGGGGACTCTCACATACCCCAAAAACTTGTTCAGACAGGTACCAGAAGCAGAGGCTTCCCCAGACTACTCCCCCATTACCCACTTTCCTCTGGTTTCGTGTACATCACCTGAGGATCAGCACTGGCACCCACCCTCCCAGGCACAGGGTGGAGGAAGGAGGTGGGGGGGGATGTCACATCACAGGAGACACAAATTAGGGAGGCACCCAGCACACAAGTACAGCTATAGCTGGCATATGTCAGGGCTTGGGAGCTCCCTACACATCAATGCTGAGGAGAAAAATCTTTCCATGGACCAGAAGCTGCACTGATGAACCGATAAGCACTTTAAGCATCAGGCTGAACACACTGGACTGGGAAGACACCTGCTCCTTGGCAGTGGGTAGAAATAGCTCATCTGCAGTGGTTGGGACTGGTGTGTGTCTGCAAACCAGTTGCAGGGGTTGGGGCAACAGGCATGTTAAGCAGAGCACAGCAAAGCAGAGGTGCTTTGGGGGCTGGATTGCCTTCCTTGCTCAGCATTAGGAGACAGTAGTTTTCTCTTATATTTGCTGTGGTGTCAAGTCACCAACCTGAAACTACTAAAACCCAGCTCTTCCAAGACTTGTGGGTGGACACACTCATGGAAGGGTGTGAGCAGGTCCCACTTGCAACAAGGTCAGGTATGAGTAGGGTAGCAGACACATCCAGATGGTCCCAGGAAAGAAATGCAATTTGGGGTATAACCCTATCAAACACAGTGAGAAAATACTTATCCAGAAGAGGATATAATGCTCATAAATGGAGTTTTCAACCACAGGACTGTGTGAGGCCCCTGGAGGTACCACCAGAGAACTCTGACTGGGGAATCAGGAAAGGCAACCCACGCAGGAGTTGAGATTTTAAGTCAAAGTAACTGTATAAATAAATAGTGCCGGGGGTTTAGTACAGCCTGCAAACCTACCTGAGTAAGGGAAAATGAAGATTGTCATACTAGAGAGTAGTAGGAGTTCAGTGTAAATAGCAGAACAGAAAATATCCCACCTGGCAAAAAAATGAAACATGAAATGAAGTTTTTTAGGGGCCCTGAGTTTCCTGGATGGAAACGTGTCCTGTGCAGCAAGGGGCGTAAGAAGATGGATGAGGTGGAAGGATGGAGTCTCACCGAATGGCTGGAGGCAGCAGCAGCTAGCTTTCCATGAGGAGTGTTACTCAGGGACAATTATTTCAGCTAGGCTTTCTCATAAACTCCAAAGACAGTAGGTCATAGAGAAGCTTAAAATGTGCCGATTTGGACTCCAGAAGAGACGGAAAGCTGCTGACAATGAGCCACTATATGCATTTTCCAGAGTTAAGTTCTTGGGGATCAGAGCAAGCCCTGTATCTTCCAGGGCAGAGCAGGGGCAGAGAGCACAGCACAGCCTGCCAAGGGAGCACAGCTCCAGCGCACAGCTCTCCCTTCCTCTCAGCTTGGGGGCAGCAGCATCCTCTGATACCCCAGGAAGACACATCTACGGGTCAACAGCAACAGGTGCTGGACCAACCATCCCTGTTTACACCTTTGATGAAGGGATGAAAGCAAGGTTCCTGCAAAGAGGTTCAGCACTCTTCTGAACATAGCCTGAACCTTGGGGCTGCCCACCCGCTCCCCATAGATGAGTGGGCTGGCTGTTGTCACCAGAGGCAGCTGCAGCCTCAAAACCTGGTGGAGGCTATTCAGGGTGGTCACTGAAAAGAAATGGGCTACATCTCAGATGACTGATTTCCAACTGAACTGCCAAGTGATCCCAAAGCAATGCTGGCAGCGCTCCAACTGCAGAAAGGGTAAAATCCTTCCGAGCCCCAAAAAGCCAAGACTCTTGCTCTGGGCAGCTGACAAATCAAGACTAACAGACTGGGTAATCCAAAATGTGCTCAGGACCTACTTCCCATTGACTAGCTGTTAGAGCAAGCATGGTGCTTCTGTGAATTTGCTGAAGGAAAGCAAACAGAGTGGCACAGGGGACACCTCTGTCAAAGCAAGGAGGTGAGTCTGGGAGAGAGAAATCTCAGAGGCTGAGCTGCCTTTTGTGTTCTAGCAAAGCTCTCCACCCAATGTTAGCAGAAGACATTTCTGCCCAGGTCAGAGGGCAGTAAGCCTGGAGCCTGCCCTCAGTATGGTCCTGGCAGGGCTCACATGGAAAGAGGACATGAACATGCACTGCCACATGGGTCAGTCAAACTGCCTGCGCGATGGCTTCAGGAGTCCTTCCCAGCTGGCAGAAGACCTCATCACAAGGGGTGTCAGCCACAGGAGAGTAGAGAGGGAACTGCCTGGGGCTGAAGGGTACATCAGTGCTGCGCCAGACGTCCTGCTTGAAGGCTCCCCTCGCAGCAGAGCAGCTGGCCTTGCCATATGATCTCCCCTCCACCTCCACAGGGCTGTAGCCAGAGACTGGAGCTGGAAGCGGCCGTGCCAGGCCAGTCATCGGAAGCCTCCCCCGGCTGAGCCAGCTGAAGCCATGAGAAGCTGCGGCGCACAGTGCTTACAAGGGGCCCATTATGGGAGGAAGGACCCAAGAGGCCAGGTACCTGCAGCAAGAGCGGCAGCAGCCAGACTCCATACTGGAGAGCCAAGTGAGCCCCTCCAGCCTCTCCCACCACCCACGTACCATGGCCATGCTGCCTCTATCCCCCAGCAGCCCCCCACAGTTTCTGGGATGGCTGTTGGCAGCTCCAGAGAGCAGCAGAGTAACACCCACCACGCAGCTGTCTGACCTGCCGAAGCCCTGATGTGTCAGCAGAAGGGCATCGCATCCAGCACACTCCGAAGCCACATGTCCCCATGCAACAGGCAGCCAGCAACAGAGCGTCCCCGCCGCCTCACACCCATGCACACACGTGTACACACGGATGCACACGCACCCCGACGGGTCACACGGGCAAGAGCAGCGCTATCGCCTGCTGCACGTGCAGGGCAGACACACGGCATGAGAGCGAGCACCAAGCAGGGTCCTGCTCTGCTCCGGGGCCCGGACCGGGTGCCAGAGCCAGCCGAGGGGCACCACAGCCCAAGCCCCCTGCACATCACCCTCATGACTGCCCCGGGCACAGGCAGCGGGGTGTCCCGCAGGGGACAGGGCAGCGCCCGGGGCACCCGCTGGAATGGAAGATGGAAGGGGGGATGCACCGGCACGCAGCACAGGGCTCGGGACGGGACCCGGCCCCTCCGCCTGGAGCTCACCGGCGCCGGGACCGCCGGGACTCACCCTACGCACCCCCAGCAAGGTTCCCCCGGCCGCAGCACTTACCCCGCCATCCTCCCTCTGCCGCTCGGCTCCTTCGCTCGAGGCACGACCCGGGCTTTCAGCCCGCTGTCCTGACGCTGGCGGGAGGGGTCCAGCCTGTTCCTCTGCCCCGGGCCGGGGCCGGGACCGAGCCCGGCGTCGCCCGCCTGGGCCCGGAGCGCGGTCAGCCCACGGTCGGGACGCTGCCTCCGGTCGTCGCCACCGCTCGGGCGCCCCGCAGCAGCCGCGGAGCCGCGGTCCACGTGGAGGGCGGCGGGGAGGGGCCGTGCCGGCTGGGGGGGTCCCGGCGCCGGGGACAGGCTGTTCGCCGTGCCCGCCGCCCCCAAGGCAGCTCCCCGGCCCCGCGGCCGCGCCGCTCCCCCGCTCCCGGGCTCCAGCCTGGCCGCGGAGTCCGGCCGGCAGTCGGCGAAGCCCAGGAGGACGGCAAAGGTGAGCGGGAGGAGGCTGGCGGCGGCGCCCCGCATAGTGGCAGCCGGTGGCGGGGGGAGGCGGGCGGCGCGGAGCGCTCAGCGCCCGGCTGGCATCCTGGGGCGGGCGCGGGGCAGCGGGGACCGCCGGCTCTCCGCCCTCCCCTCACCGCCCCATCCTGCTCCGGCGCTCCGCCGGGACCTGCCGCACTCCGGGCCGGGGGCGCAGACCGCAGGGCTTAGGCAGGGGCGCGGGCTGCCGGGCGGCCCCAGCAGGAGGAGGACGAGGAGGAGGAAGGCGTCCGGTCCCGCTTGCCGGACTGCCGGCGAACTCCCGCGCTCCGCAAGCAGCTCCCAGCACCTTCGCGCCTGCCTCTGGCACTGGCAGCGCCTGGAGGGGATGGAGGGTTTTATTTTTGGAAACCTCCCCCTTTTGTGTCTTTTTGATGCTGACATCCCCCCTCTCCAGAGGACACGGCTCGGCCCCCCTCCTTAGGAGAGGAGACATTCCAGCAACACCCACTTTGGCAAAGGGAAACAAACTACAACAGAGAAGCTTTAACCCCTGCCTGGCCGGGGAGACCCGTCCGCCGCCTGCCCGGGAACCGGCGTCCAGCCTCCCGGAGCCCTCCCTGCCACCCGGCCCGAGCAAGCCGCCGGTTCCCGCCGCAGCTCGAAGCGCCGGGGGAAGGTGGAGCAAGCAGCCCGGGCGTGGGGTGCACGGAGCAGGAGATACGGATGCCACAAGAATACACTGCCGCCCCCCAGAATCTGGGGACTTCTGGAGCTGCATCGGGAGCATCAGTCTTCTTGTTGCTCTTGATCACATCTGCCAGGAGAAAAGCGTGACAGTGGGACGAGCCTCCCTTGCTGCGGAGCTCTCAGATCCCCTCAAACCCCACTCGTCTAAGTGAGATCTTCCAGGAGATATATCCCACCAGTTTAGAGTAGATGTTCATCCCTCCCCCATCTGTCTCTCTGTGGGCACCTGGAGGCCAAGGGCTGACTTCAAATGACTGCTTTATATGCACTGAGAAAGCCTAAAGGAGGAGTGAGAGTAAGGAGAAAGGGGGCAGAAATCCCCTTTCAGCCACACACATCAGCTCAGCCGTGTCCTCTGCCACATCTCTGCTGCTCTGTGTTGCCCTTGGCCATCTCAGGCAGGGATTGAATCCTCCGAAAGGAGTGCAAGCTCAGTCCCAGCCAAGCTGCACAGTGTATCTGAAGTGGGTTCATTCTGGCCCAGGTTGGTGGTGGTTGTGAACTCGGTGGGTGGCTAAAGGCCTTTCACCACATCTTTGCACAGAAGGAGG
This sequence comes from Porphyrio hochstetteri, assembly GCA_020800305.1. NCBI lineage: Eukaryota > Metazoa > Chordata > Aves > Gruiformes > Rallidae > Porphyrio > Porphyrio hochstetteri. The sequence goes on along the minus strand of CM036908.1, from coordinate 9,684,350 downwards.
CAGAGAGCACCACAGGTCCTCAGGGGAAGGAGGTGCTGAACTGCACATGTCCCTGCAGTGGGTCCTGTGGCCAGTGACACTTACCCACCTGGCTTCATCATACTTCACTCAGGATCCTGAGCACAGCACCTGGATGGCTCATGACAGAGCATGATATACTCTGTGTGTGCACAGTGCAATCCTTTGGGTGTACCCTTGCACCTTCCAGCAGTCCATGGGGTCAGGGCTCCTTCAGCCAGATGCTGCAGCGTGGCCACTGGGTTTAAAAGGTAAATTGTCCTATCAGCCTGTGAATTTTACCGTATATCTTTTGTCCCTTTTGATGTGTGGCATGGATTCCACATAGAGCACATGCTTCCCTCCAGTGTCCACTGCTCCCCCAGCTCATTGAGATCCCCTCCCCCTGACACTCCTCCCAGCCTCTCCCACTGCAGGTGCCGTCTCCACTGTCTCTCACAAAGCCATCTGCTTCCCAAAAGCTCCATGGCAGAGGGGTACGGTTCCCCCACTGCCTCCTCTCTGGCTTCCAGCATTTGTGCTCCTGACACCTCTCCCATTTCAAAACAGCAGCTCTAGCTCCCTTCTTCTGCCCCTTACCTTTTAGACTCTCTCAGACTACAGGTGTCCCCTCCTTGGGATGGGACCACTGCTTCCTGCCCTCTGGGGTGTGGATGAGCCAGGAAAGGAGTGGAAACATAGCGAATTAATTCCCCCAAAAGCACACAGGGTCTGGAACAGAACAGGACCCCAGTGCATCCCCTCTGTCTGGGAGCCTGCAAGCAAGGGAGAGGGGAGGCAACTCGGCAGGTGAGCAAGTGCAACAGGAGCAACAGGGATGAGCGGGTTCGGGCTTTGACCTTGGCACTGGCACCTGGCTTACAGGGCACCAACAGCAGAGTCAATACCAGCAGGGTGCTTTGGCACTTTCTGGAATACCATCAGCTCGCCCACCCTGCCCCACCCCACCAGGGTAGAGCCAGTGCTTGGGCAGGAGCTTGCATGGCCCTGGATGCCGTGAGCAGTGCCCGATAACAGCCATAGCTTGTTTCTTTGTTCTGAGGAAGAGGAATGTCCTTTCCATCCTCACCTAATTACTTTCTTATGCAGCAGTGGAAAGAATGCTTGTGCCTAAACCTGACACGAGAAAATTATCAACACCATAAACAAAGCCATAAACAAAGCAGTTGAGAGAATGGGCAGTGCTTGAAGCTGGAGCAGGCAACCCTGGAGCAGGCTCGGTTGGGATGCAAGTGGCTTCCTCCTCCTACCTGGAGGCACTGGGTCTTGCCAGAGAAGAAAACAACCTGCAGCATCCCAGGGGACCACACCTATGCAGGAGCCAGCACTCAGGGCCCTGATGGCTGTGGGGCTGCTGGAGCCTGTGCATCCCAAACAGGGCTGGGGAACGAGATGTGCAAACTCAATGAAGCCATTGATCCCCCTCCAGTAACTCTCACAGCTGCCCCTGGCTGCAGTGGAGCCTGGCCCTGGGCGCTGGCATCTCTTCTCAAATCAGCTTCACTCCATATTTACACTAACCCCTCCAGAGCTGGACCCCGAGCTCCTTCCAGCCTCACACATGCAAACACTCTGTTGCTCCTGCAAGGACGTGCCAGCGCTGTTTGATCCCACATAAGAGCTGCAGCAGAGCAGGGGCCAGCTGAGGGCAGCATGCCCCAGACTCAGCACCCCACGGCTGCCCAGCACTGGGCCTGATCAGGCACCTGGGGAGGGGAAACGACTGCATCCCTGGTGCAGGTGGGTGACACGCAGGTGCTCGGGCATGGGCTCAGTGCTTCCCAGTGCCATGGCTCATTTCACATGCAGCCATCCCTGAAAACGAGCCCAGTGAAAACAGGGAAGTGGTAGTGCGGGCTGGGCATCAGCTTGCTGCTCAGCAAGGGCTCAGCAGGCACACATGACATACCTTGTTCATCAGGAATCATGCCAGCAGAGTGTGGATCATCAGGCTGTTTGCCCCCAAGATCAAACCTGCACCCAGGAGGAGCGATGGGGAGCAGCGGAGAGAGGATGGGGCTGCAAGTCTGTGAGCGGGGTCCAATAACCCAGCCTTTGGCAGTGGGGAGCACTGGGCTCCTCTGGAGGGGTGAGCTGCAGGTGGGAAGCTCAAAGTGCTTTGGTGCATTCACTCCCCCTTAATTTATCACACGAACAGCAAAGGCAGCACCATAGGAGAGGCCAAGAGCAGAGGCAGGAGCAGCACTTGTCCCAAGTCCATGCTTTCCAGCACCAGGTCACCCAGGTGAACGAAGCAGACCTGGGAGCCAACACAGAAAACAAGGATCAGACCCTGCAGAGGAAGAGGAGCAAGAGTGGACTGTGTTGAGAGTAGGGCCCTCCCCATCTGCCGCTGCTATGGCAGAAGAGCAGTGTTTGGGTGGCTGAGGGTCAAAGCCATGGTACCAGAGGCAGAGGAGTCAAGGTGGGCTGTGCCCTGGAGGTAAGGGCACAAGTCAGGTCTCCTTGAGCCCTTTTGAAAAACAGGGAGAAAGGGCTCATCAGAATTGTGCTGATGGGGTCCCCCTGCAACAGGACCCCTCATCCCCCTACCCATTGTGTCCACACCACCTCTGCACTAACCCCTTGGGGGAGGTGGCAGTTGTGGACCATGCTTCCAGGGCCAGTTGGCCCCCAGATGTGGCTCTGGCACTGTATCCCTTAGATTAATTATCCCCTTTTCTTCCTCTTCAGAAGGGTTCACAACACACATGTGATTCTTCCTCTCCTGTGAGCAGACCCCTAACACGCTGCAGATGGGACACATTCCACGGATTCAGGAGCTGCCTGCAGCTCCCGCAGAGGAAAGGGGAGTGCTCCCCCCACTCAAGGCTGAAGGGCAGGGGAAGGCTGGCCAGCTCCACCAGCTTCAAAATCAGGGTGCAGAGCCAGGCTTTTAGAGGCACAAGTCACAGCTTCTTTGAAAAGAGCCATCTCATACTAAGAGGGAGGACATGGCAGCGCTAGGGAGCTGGGTGGAGAAACGACTTAAAGGTAGCAGAGACGCCTCTGGAGAGGACCTCTGTAACCATGGGCCTCAGAGAGGTAGGAAAAGCAGCTTCTCAGTTTGGAAATATGGCCAGCAAATCCTCCATGGACACCATTCCCAGCCCTCAGCTTTGCCATGAGACACACGCAGCTCAGTACACTCATGCTTACAGCACCCAGGGGAGGAGACATTCCCACCAGACACATGAGCCACTCCAGCCAGACACACACCCTGGTCCTCCAGCCACCTCCACCCACTCTTGGTGTGTCCCTCAGAGCCTTGGGGTACATCCCAGACTCTCTCCATGAGGAAGTGTCCAGAAGGCAGCCGAGAACTATGCAAGTGACAGCTTGTTGTCAGACAACAGAAGAGGAGAGACTGTCCAGCAGCTCCTGTTCGAAAGCCAAGGTTTGCTGGTCTTATTGTTCCTCCTGCTTTCATTTAACCAGGACCATCTCAGAGATGGAGGAGGGAGGCACAGACCAGCCAAGTGGGTGTCCCACAGCCAGACTCCTTGGTCATGCTGCTGTCCAAACATATGTCTGTGCATTACCAAGGGCTGAGACCACACGCTGGGAAGGAGGTTACAACAGGAGATGAAAACATGCTGCTAGGAAGAAGAAACCTGGAGAGCAGGACCAGATGGCAGAATCCAAGGGATGGGAGTGCAGAGTGAGGCAGAGCGGAGGTTGCTGTGGGCTACTGCTGCAGAAAGGCTCTGGTGGGGCTGGCTGCAGAGCACAGCTGGTTCCTTGTTTATCCATCACACTATTTCAAGCCCCTTCAGCAACTCCTCAGGAGAAAAATACCCTCAACCCTTAGCTAGGATGTGACTCATACAGAGCTACAGCAGCTCAGGGGAACCTGTCCATTTGTAATTAATGAAGTCCTGTTTGCAAAGATCCAACTGCATTCTCCCTTCTCCCCAGAAGGCTGATCCAGCCTCTCTGCTTCTTCCATACCTGTGGCTGGAACTGCACGTGGTGGGGAGAGGGGCCTGGAAACCAGGAAAGCCTTATCCCCAAGCAGCACAGGGGCTGCCCTGACCAAGAAACCCATTCCATCACACATTCCCTGAAGGCACCAGCCTGCTCAGGCCATCAGCCTGACAGGGGCCTTCAACTGGGGCACTCATTAGTCAGCTGTTCTCACTAAAGGAGGGAAGGAAAAGAAAGAAGGGAGCGGAACCTCTTGCCATTTTTAAGGGCTGTGACCCATGAAGAGGGAAGACTCCCCACATGGTTGGTGGCAATCATTGAGAGGAGTGTGGGAGAGGCCCTGAATTTCCATTAATCTTCTCTTCCCCTTTTCGCTGAGGTCTTAATGTGAGGAGGCTTTTCCAGAGGCAGCCATGGAACATCAGCTTGTTAGACTGGAAGGGAACAGGTAAGTGGGTGCTTGAGAATGACTTGGGGATATGCAGGGAGAAGGGGGTGCTCTTGTCAGTGGAAAGTCACCCTTCTTGGTGTCTGGTACCACTTCACAGGCAGCAGTTCCCAGGGAGCCCACAACCTGGAGAAGATAGAGATCCAAGCAAGACAACCTAGCAGCAAGGCCAGAAGGAACCAGGCGATCCCCAGACTGTGCTTAAAGAACCTCTTCCTGAGAAACTCCTCCCACGCTGAACTTATCTCCAAAGCACTGCATTTCCCTTGCCTTATCTTAACCAACACAAAGACCAGAAAAAAACCCAAACCCTGAATTACACTTTGAATTCTACCAAGTGTTCAGGATTAAAAAGTCATTTTGTTCCCGTTTCTGATTCCAAAGCAAGCTGCCTAAAAAGCACTAACTCTCATTTCCTTCAAGCTGCTGTTCTTTCCTTAAGGCCCTCACCTTGGCTGAGCACAGGGAACTTGGCCTGGAAGTCCTTCAACCCATCAGCTCTGCATATCAGAGGAGAACTGATGATCACAGAATCACAAGGTTGGAAAAGACCTTTAAGATCATCAAGTCCAACCATTCTCATCCTAAACTAAACCATATCCCTAAGTACCTCATCTACCCTTTTTTTGAACACATATGATGGCTGCATAGATGCTGAAATGAGAATGATCCGTGGGGCTGACGTCGTATCTGTATTTTAGTTTGGTTACTCTGCCATCCTGAGATTGCAGGCAGGATTTTAGGTGCTTTCCTACCAGTTTGGGTGCTGGAATGGCTGCATGAGCAGTGATCTCAGCTCATTACAATGCAGTGATTTCAAGTGGATGTTTAATAGCTTATTAGTAAGTGAATCTTAGGGAGCTGCAAAGAGGGGCAATTATTAGGTGGCGTGTATTAGAGCTCAAGCAGTGAGTCTTCAAGCAATAGACTAGTTCATTGACGCTTTACAGTCCCATTGGGTAATTATTGGGGTTAGGCTGAGTACCTAATTTCCCAGCTATGATTTCATAGGCTGGGAATCCAGCTCTCCAGTGACATCACAGCTCCAGAAGTCTCCCTCACCAGTTGCTACTCTGACTCTGCTGTCACCCTCTCTACACAGAGGTGTGGCACACAGCCTTAAGAATGGGCCCAGTCTCTTACAGGAAATAAGGATAATGAGAGTTTAGCAAGGAAATAAATGCAGGGCAACTGCAGAGAAGACGAGCAAAGCCCCTTTCCATATCACACCATATCAGGTTGTCATCTTCTGAGAAGATCAAGGAGCTTGGGATGAGGAAGCATCCACTTCCCACCCGGACAGGGGCCAAGCCAGGCACGGAACACAACTCCATAACAGGATTAGAGAGATGGCACTCATGACTTTTCTGCCTCTCCCAGAACTGGATTTGGAGCTCAGGGCAGAAGTAGGGACAATGTAAGCCTGCTGCCCTCTCTGCTAATGATTACTTCTCCCTCCGTACCAAGCTCCAGCATGCACTTTCAGGCCAAGCCTCCCCTTCCCCTCTCTCAGCTTGGCTGAGCAGGCAAGGGGTCCCCACACAGCTCATGCACACAGTAGTGCCAACAGCCAGACCTGTGCTCTCTCGAGGCTGGCAAGCCCCAGTGGCAGGGGTGGCAGCCGGGAAGGCAGCTGGCACCATGGAGGTGGGGGAGACCCTCCCCTTCTTCCATCCCCGAGCCAGACCCTGTGGATCCCTGAGCCAAGGGAAGCACATCCAGGAGGGTGGCGTGGATGAAGGAGGTAGGAAGCTCCCAATGTCCCTAGGTAACATCCCTGCAGCAGCAGAATCAGGGCAGAACTGTCCGCTCCAAGGCTGTGTGAGCGTGGCTGGTCTACAGGCAGCTCCTGCCGCAGAGGAGCAGGAGGAAGGCAGGCAGGGGTGTGGAGCAGGAAAGGTGCTTATACGAGCCAGACCAAAAGCACACATGAACTCTGGCCCAAGGAAGCCACTACCCCATGTCAGTTCCCCCAGCAATGCCTGTGGGGAGCTGCTGTGACCTGCGGTGCCTCCCAGCCCACGGAGCTGCTGAAGAGGTTGAGACAAACCACAGAAAATACCACAGAGGCTGGTGTGCTTCCTCAGGCCAGCCCTGAGCTTCCTCACCAGGACAGATCTGACCAAGGCTGGTAAACCCCATGGACACATCTACATTGCCAGTACAACCAGGGCAGCCTCTTCCGAGACAGCTCCACCGCTGCTAAAGCAGAAGCTGGAGGTTGAGGGATATTCTGGCTTGCCCCTTTCTTCCCTCACAGTCTGCCATGACCTACAGCTGACCTACAGCTCTCTGCCTCACCTGTCCCTGCCCCGGTATCCATATCCTATATGGCACCAGCCCCTTGGCCCCTGCTCAGCTCAAGCCTCCAGCTGGCCTTGGGGCCACTGTTAGAAACATTATAGCACACCTGTTCTTCAGATGAGGGTTTCCAGCCAAGGCTAGCACATCTGGGTTGTAAAATAGACATTTGGAAGTTTATCAACGTGTTTCCAAACAGTCTGGGTATGGCAGAGACTCTGTCTCAGTGCTTTAGTGGAGGAAGCAGCTGGGCTGGAAGGATGGTTCGGTGCCCTTCTCACGCCCTGTGCAGTCTGGGCTGAGCCCCCCAAAGCACATGCACACCCCAGAACCTGAACTGCCTCTTCCGGACACTAGTGGTCCAGGAAGTCATGTCAGCAAGGCTCTAGAAGGGAAATGGGATAGTGAAATGCAGTGCCCTTCCCACCCCAGAACCTGCTGATGCAGCTGCCCCGAGCCTAGACTTGAGCCAAACATCTCCTCTCCCCTCCCAGAAACACCTCCTGCCCAGAAAAGCAGTTAGGAGCCTGCACCACATGCGCTGGGGGGGGGGGATGGAGAAGAGCTCTCTCCATCAGCTCAGCCCTGTGCAAAGCTGAGCCGCCAACAGCCTCCGGGGCTGTTGCTCTCAGCACAGCCCTGCTGAGCAGCAGCATCAGGCTGCCACTAATGGGTTTGTCAGCACCAAGCAGATCTAAAGGAAGAACGTGGCCCGCTGCCCTGAGTTGTTCCACGTGCACAGACCCTCGCATCGGATTAGTTTCTCAGATGTGCAGCGCTCGCACACGTGCTAACAACAGACCTCCCACGCAAGCACTCAGTAACGTGCTCTGATTTTGGTCTCTTCCCAGTCATCCCTTGCCAACAGAAACACAGCTGATGCGTTGGGGTGTGAGTGACACAGAAGCAAAAGATGCAGAAGACCTGTAAAGCTGATGGAGCAGGACGTAGCGCTGCTCCCGGAGTCTGGAGGAGCTTCGGTAACATGGGCATGGTTGCTTCCCACAGGGTCTTCAGATGGCCTAGGTCTGAGTTCACAGCACCTGATTAACAATCCTTGTCCTCATAGCAAATCAAAGCTAGGTACAGATATACTCTCTAGAACTGCTCCTCCCCTCATTCCCACCCCACAATAGCCTGGCTGGCAGCTGTCAGGCTCTCCTCCCATCTGCAGGTGAAGGTGACATTTCCTCCTCTACTCTGCCCTGGTCAGGCCCCACCTGGAGTGTTGTGTCCAGTGCTGGGCTCCCTGGGATAAAAAAGACAGGGATCTCCTGGAGAGAGTCCAGAGGAGGCTACGGAGATGATGAAGGGCCTGGAGCATCTCCCCTGTGAGGAAAGGCTGAGTGAGCTGGGGCTGTTCAGCCTGCAGAAAAGAAGACTGAGGGGGGACCTAATTAATGTTTATAAATATCTTAAGTATGAGATGCAGGGGGAAATGGCCAGCTCCTTTTCAGTGTCTGTGGGGACAGGACAAGGGGCAATGGCTGCAAGTTGGAGCACAGGAGGTTCCACACCAACATGGGGAGGAACTTTTCCCCAGTGAGGGTGCCAGAGCCCTGGGACAGGCTGCCCAGGGGGTGTGGAGTCTCCTTCTCTGGAGATATTCAAGACTCGTCTGGGCGCCTCCCTGTGCAACCTGTCCTAGGGAGCCTGCTTTGGCAGGGGGGTTTGACCTGATGATCTCTCGAGGTCCCTTCCAACCCCTACGATTCTGTGATTTCTGCCCTGCAGTGCTGGCTGCCACGCCATGCTCTCATCACCCCGAAGGAGAGACCACTCTGCTAAGTCAGTGGCTGAGCAGTGAACAAATACCTATGGGAGTCAGCAAGGGTGGCATGAATGGAGACACTTCTTCCCTGCTGTCTCACTCTCTTCTTTGCAGTGCAGTAGGCCGTGAATGTATTTATACCTGGTTTATACCTTAGGAGGCTTGGGCAGACCTGGATTCTTTTATGGGTTCCCCCTGAGTGAACCTCTTCCCTCCCTACCCCAGGTGCTATCAGTAACATTGAGCTACTCCTTTAGAAGCACTAATTCAAAGTGGCCCCAAGCTCAGACCACTTCAGGGGAGAAGGCTGGGGATAGAGGAGGGTGGAAGTTCAGAGGTAACACCAAACCTTCAAACGGCATACCTGCAGTGATGGAGATACAAATGCATTTCCCTGGTGCTTCACACTCAGATTCTTTTTGCCCTTATGAATCTATTTCAAAAGCCTGGTGCTGGGGCTGCAGAGCTCCCAAAAAATCCCAGAAATAAGAGCAACCTGACTCAGGCAAATGTACAGAAGAGCATCAGCATAGAGAGACCTGGCAACTTCTAAACAGGGCCCATGACAGCAAGGCTGGGGCACTGCCCCACAGTGCCTATGCTGGTGCCTGAGTGCAGTCCTGGCCCTGACACAGGCTTCTTCTGTGATCTCAGATGAATCATCTAACTTCAGCCCTCGGGTACAAAGTGGAAGAGACCACCCCACACACCCCCACTGTGCTTGCTGGGTGCTCTGGCACTACGGTGAGTCCCATTCCTTAGAACAAAGGGCATGCTGCAGGAGAGCACACCTCAACCAACATGAGAGCTGTGTGTGCACCACTGCCCCTGGAACCCCAGCAGGCTTCACTGCACCTACCACTGAGCACACACAACGTTGTAGTAAGCCCATGCTAGGGCCAAGTTTATTACCAAGTACTTCTGCCATGGGACCTGGAGAACCTGCAAAGGTGCTAGCAGTGATTCAGGACAAGAGGCACTGCAAGATGATGTAGATTGTGGACAATGACAGGACAAGGGGGAATGGATTAAAACTAAAGGAAGGAAGGTTTAGATTAGATATTAGGGGGAAGTTTTTTACAGAAAGAGTGGTGAGGGGCTGGAACAGGCTGCCCAGAGAGGTGGTGGATGCCCCGTCCCTGGAAGAGTTCAAGGCCAGGTTGGATGGGGCCCTGGGCAACCTTGTGTAGATCCAGGCCTGAGGTTGGTGGCCCTGCCTGTGGCAGGGGGGTTGGAGCTCTGTGATCCTTGGGGTCCCTTCCAACCCAGACCATTCTATGATTCTATGATGGGACAGAGGAGAACAAGCAGACAGAGGGGATTCAAAACATTGTTTGGGTCTTCACAAGCACATTCCCCCCTCGCATCTGGGTGTGCCAGTGGGTCCATCTGCCCAGACAGTGTATTTTTACTGACAGAGGAGGCAACATAGCTTTGTTTTTCCTCAGTAAATTAAGCTGATCACCTCTAAGCTTCCAGGGCACTGGGTCTGCTGTCTCTTCCTCCCCCCTGAAGCATAAATCTAACCCCCACCCCAGGCCCCCCTGCCTAAGGCAGGCAGGTCTTGCTCATGACAGCCAGTGCTTTGTTCAGCAGCTGAGCCAACACTTCCTCCCAAGGGAGAGCGTAACTCCACGGAGGCAAAGGTCAAGTGTGCTCTTCCCAAAGCTGAGGACTGGCCTTCGCCACTTAATCCAGGCTGAGATCTCACAGCCAACACAGGGTTTCTCCAGAGTTGGGGAATGCCGCCTTTGTGAGCAGAGGAAGGAGCATGCCTGGGGCACAGGTACAAGGGGAGAGACTGAACATCTTCCCTTCGCCAGAAGCCTTTGGGGCACCAACAAGGAGGCAGCTAGAAAAAACAACCCCCCCACACCAGATCCTTCATCACTATCTTGAGAAATAACCCCACCCTTGCCCCCACCAATCCAGGCCTAACGCCAAAGACAGTTAAGTGGTTGGTGGTACATAACTTCCACGTTGCTTTGCAGCCTTGCCTCCTTTAGGGAGGCCTGGAAGCAAGCCAGCTTCACCACTGCAGCACCTGAAGGCAGCAGTTCAGGTGGCTTCCAACAGCAACCAGGAGTGTTGGCAGCCACAGCCCTGCAGGGAGCAGCGTGGGCAAGGGAGCTGTGAAGGACCCTGGGGTTTTTTTACGGTGGATGTGAGGAGGAAACAGGCTTCCACAGTCTTTGCCTCAGCCAGCCATGAGCCATGGCCAAGCAACTAGGTGGTCCTGGCAGTGAAGAACATCTCTTTGTGCTCTCCCAGACATTTTCACACTGGTCAAGGTAGGATGGGAACTCTGGAGATGGTTCCATCCAGCCCCTTGCTGAGGCCAGGATGCTCAGGGCCACATCTGGTTGGGGTTTTGAACCCCTCTGAGGATGGAATCTCCACGGCTTCCCTGGGCATCCTGCTCCAGTGTGGTTCACTCTGATCTGACCACTAACACAGGTGGCCAGCAGCCATCTTTGCTGCAATGGGTTTGGTCACTTCCAGAAGAGCTGGGGGTACCTGTCTTGGGAACATGACACCCATGGACCCACACAACACTTTGCTGCACCTCCAGGCTCCAGTGCCCAAGAGGGTCCCTTGACCCCCAAGTTACAGGACCACGTTCAAGAGGCTAAGCCCAGAGCAAAAGGGAGGCATCCCCTTCCCTTGCTTTGTCCATGCAAACATGGCAACAGCAGGTCTGGCCCTCCCTCCATTTCTTCCTTTCTGTTCAAGGCAGCTGAAGAAGCAGGAGGGGGTGGGGCATGGGACATCATTTGGCAGGAAGATTTTTTTCTTTCAGAGTCAAGTGCCTCTGAGACTGCTGAGGATTAACCCCACTGCCCCTCCATAAACACCAGGCTCCCCCATGGCCATCCCCCTAGTCAGCATGAATCCACAAGGATCCCAGGCCCACAAGCCTGTTGCTGCAGATCTGTGCCATTTTACCTCCTGGTATTTTTCTGGTTCTCATTATCTCTGCTGAGCTGATGACACTTAGACATTTCATCTCCCTGGAGGCTTTTTCTGGCACTTTAGGCTTGATTTATGCAACGCAGCCATGGGCATCCTGATCACCCACAGTCACCTCTGGCTTGTTAACACCCTGGCTAGCCAAGGACCCTTCCCCTCCTGCCAGCAGATCCAGACTGAGTTGAACCTCTGCACCCACCAGAGTTTAAGCCTTCACAGCTTTCTCCTCCTACCCCTTTCCCTCTCGTTCACCACTGGTCATTAATCACAGCAGCCTCTTTCCACAAGGGGACCTGCCTCCACAGCCCCAGACCTGCTCCTGCAGCTGCCAGGCAAAACCCCAGGGGCAGGCACTGAACAAGGGGCAAACCCAGTTACCAGTTGTTGGGTAACACTACCAATAACCTTAGCCTGGTCGTTAACCCCAGCTGCTCAGAGGGCACCACCAGCTCGGGGTGCCTCCATGTCCCAGCCAGATGCTTCTGGTGTTTTCTGCTCTTGCTAGAAACAGAAGAATTTGGGATCTGAACAGCTCTTAACACTTATCACTGCCTGTCCCCAGCAGCAAATCCAAAGGATGGCTACAACACATGTATATCTGTTTGCAACACCTCATTGGAGGAATTAAAGAGTGACAATGATACTGTACTTGGGACACGATGACAACTACTTCCATCAAGCCAAACAATACTGAAGCCAAGGTTGGTCCAGCCTACTAAATGGTGCTAGAGCTTCAGGCTGGGCACGGTACCAAACATTACAGTGGAGCCCCTCTACGTGGCCCCCAGGCATCTCTGCAGTCGTTGGTCTAGAGACCTTTCCAAGCTTCTCTCCACCATCCTGCTGTTCCTTTTCAGCCTGTTTCTTGCTCCTTGTCCACACTGCCTGCACAAGCTATTTTGCAGGGGAAAGGGTTTTGTCTCATGAGCTGTCTGCATCATACCTACTGCAAGGGGAAGTGAACTGGCTCTGCAAGGCAAACCTTGCACCTCTGTGTTGTCCTTGGACACAGCTGTCTTGCTTGTGTTATGGAAAAGGTCTGTTGTCTGCCCAAGTCAACAGTTGCTGTCACCTGGGGAAGGAAGGGTGACAGTGCTGAACTCCAGAACCTGGGTACCTTTCACTTTGCCTCCAAGACCTTTGCAGTGCTTGCATCCAGACAGGCCCACCAGGGAGGAGGAGCGAACGAGGGCAGCTGGACAGGAGCCCTGCAAGCCAGCCAGGCCTCCACCTACCAGCCACAGAATTTGCATCCGAAGCCACTAACAAATGAGGTGAAGGAAAAGTCTGGAACTGGGACCAAGTCTGGTCGTGGTTTGAGTCCTGACTCCAGAGCAGCTGGTGCAGCCTGGCGAGCGATACACAACTCAGCTGTCCCAAACACCCTTGCTGAGCTGAAACATCTCCCAGTATGGGCCAGGCATACCCTCCTGCCTCCCTGAATGCCTGCAGTCTGGTAAAATTACAGGTGAGGAAAGGACTCTCTGCCCAAATCCCAAAGCAGGCTCAATGCATCCGGGGTGCCAGGCAGGGTAGCAGCTGCTCCAAGTGGTTTGCAGTGATTCACCACAACTGAACACCCCACCACCACCAAACACACAGACTCCAAGATCCCATCAACATATCTACAGCTTAAGTGTTCCTCAGCTTTCACTGTGTTGTGAGCTCCCCTTGTAACACGGGTGCCCCTTCCTGCTCTGCTTACAGAGCTGGGGCAGGCTCTCTTCCAGCTGGATGCCATCCAGAGTCTCCACTGACGTCCAGAGAAGGGAGCAGGAGGGGTGGGAGAAATGACACACACCAAGGCTCAGGGTTTAGGTGGCACTGCAAGGTCCTACCTCCTGTGGGTGTTAGGACAAGAGGACCCGTGGGGTCAGACCTTTCTATCACTACAGCTCTGGAGACTTCTCTCTTTCCATCTGCCTTCCCACCATCTGCTGAGGCCACTGCAGGGGAGAGGAGGTTTGCAAGGGTCACTCTTGGGCCAAAGCAGATGGAAAGGACCTGCTGCGAGCATTTTACTAGAGATGGGACAGACAGCTGCAGCATCCCCCTGGTTCCCCAGCCCTGCAGAGGGCCCACTGGATCATCCTGTGCATGGAGTGTACCAGGGCCATAGGAGCTGGCTCACAACTGCACACACGGCCCTGGAGGCTCGCCTGCAATGACAAAGGGTCTGCACCTGCACGAAGAAGTGAGTTAATGAGCTGTTTAAGTCCTTCTTCAAGGGCCTGAACAAACAGATGCTGCCAGGAGCTGATCTCTCCCCCTTCTGGGGACCTTCCTTCTGTTCAGAGATGGTTTCTCCCAAGGGAGAGAGCCAGCAGCACCTTTGTTTGCTACACGGAGCTGCAAGGCCTTCTCCTCCCCCTGCGCCTTTGAAGCTGCTCCAGCCATCTGAGCCCTGCAGGCCTCCAAACCTGTGGCCTGCTGTGAGCCTAATTAACTCCCTTGTTCATTTATGGTCTTTTGTCACTAAAGCAAGTAATTGGTGAACAGGGACTGCAGATCTTCTGTGTGCTCATGTGGACTTGACTGCTCCCTTTGCACCGCTGGGGAAGCCCTCTCCTGCTCTTCAAGGGTGCCTAAAGTCCTACTCTGTGCCCAACCCCTTCAGGACCAGCTAAGGAGAGCACGGTGCCTCCCTGCTCCCAGCAAGCTCCCTCAGTACCTTCGTGGCCATTAGAAAACACCAAAGTCTCCTCAGGGTGTGACATCTTTGAATTCAAGCAGGAAACTTTACCTGGATCTCTGACTGCACCCAAACCCTGTCTTCCTCACCAGCACTGAGACACCCCTCAGGGTCTCTCATCACTCCCTTTTGTTCACATGTTTGCCCTCCCACACACACAGAGAAGCCTCCAGCTCAGGGAGCAGACACAGACACCAAGCCTGGCAGCAATGCTGCCACACTAGTTTCTCCCCTCATTGGTACCCACTGGAGTATTCACACAGCCAGATGGATTTAAGAGGAACATGACCCCACTGCTCTTTTACCCACCACCCCTGCCATGTTCCCCTCTTACCCCTTGGCACCACATGGATGGAGAGCAGCAGGGCCCTTTCACAGGGGGATGCCTAGGCAGGATTATCTCAGGGCTCCTGGACCAAACATCTTCTCAGCCTTTGGAAATCTCCCTCACCTTTGTTCCTTGCCCTTCTAGGGTTGGGGGAAGGGATCCCAAGGAACATGTTTGTGCTGTTCTTAATAGGGTGTTGTGTAACACAGAGGGAAGTGACTACACCGGGGACCCCAGCTGAGAACAGAGACTTTAATCCTGCAGCCCAGGGAAAACTTGGAAAAAATACCTACATCTGTTCTGCTGCATTAGGCTCATGCTCAGAGGCTGACAGCTGACCCTGGCTGCTCATGATGCCAAGGCACAGCCCCTGCCAAACAGTGCCAGGGTAAATTACCATGACTGATTAGAAAGGCAAAAGGCAGCCAGAAAAAAACTGGGGGAGGGAGCTCTTCCTGGGCAGGTTTCTGGAGAAGGGAGAAGGCCAAGTGCATCAGGGCACTATGTCTTCACTGCCACCCTGGGAAACAGAGCAGAGAAGGAACAATAGTGGAAGAAAACCAGGCAGGGATGAGATGCAGGGAGAAGGATAGAGGCAGAGAAGAAACCACAGCTGAATCACCTTTCCATGGGGTTCACCAAGGATTATCTTCAGGAGACAACTGTGTCCTCATCAAACCTGTGCTAGGCTGGCACCATGGAGGAAAAAAGGTGCTCTTGTATCCACAAGTAGAGTTCAGGAAGGGTAAGGGGCAGATCTTGGCTTTGCAGAGCAGTGCACCCTCTCCCTGCCATGAGTGTGCCAACTCTAGAACATGCAGCACCACAGCTCCCTTCCAGGCTCAGGCACCATCATCAGCTTACGTCCAGGCAACAGCCCAGAGAGTAGCATAAAGGAAATGAGCTATCCAAGGAACAGAGCAACACTACTGAAAACTGGTTAATAGGAGAAACCTAGATATCACCTCTGAAAACACATCCAAGGCTTCTCATCATATTTGGCAGGGTTGCTACACCCACTGGGAACATGGTAGGTGCTGCACGGTGCCACAGGTAGGTACCACAGGGCACAAGGGAGAGCCTTTTCTCTGCACAGCCCTTCTTACAGGCACCACAGGATGCTGAGGGTGGCACTTCCCTGGATGGGAAAGGGTTTCTGCAAAGCTATTAACACCCAGTTCTGTGAAAAGGAGCTGCCTGTTCCTCAGTTGAGTATTAAATTGGCTCAGCCCTAATTAGCATGACATCTATGCCAGGATTAAAGCAGATTCTGCCTTCCTCTTCCTGCCTAGGGCCACCAGCTGCCAAACACTCCTCCAGGTCAGCATCCTGCACAGGACAGCAGCTGGTTTCAAGAGAAGCAGAAAGAAAGCTCTGGTCTAACTCCTGTCCATCAGAGGCAGGCTCTGGCCCTGAAGCAGGAAGGTTTGTTTGCTTTAAACCTTATTTAACTACATAGGTTTTCATTATCCACATCCAAATCACCCTCTTAGCTGCTCTTAGGACAGGGAGGAAAGCTCTTGCTTTCCTCAGTCCATCTGTGGAACAGACAGTTTTGATTAGCCATGTACTTGTTGCCTTTCAATCTCTGCTGGCTGTCGTTTGGACTTTGTTCAACAAGACAAAGGGATCAGGAGGAGCTGTGTGTTTCCTCTGCACCCTTCAGCCTTTCGTTAACTTCTACTTCAACACCACAGCTTTGTACTGGACTCCAGCCCTCTATCTGTCTCCAAAGACTACCTCTTCACACAGTCCTACACCCCCAGTGCTGAACTCAGTTCTTGAGGAGCAGAGATCTAGCTGAGAAACGCAACCAGAGTGATGCCTTCTGATCCATCAGCATTTCTCCACTAGAACCCAAAGATGCCTCCTGGATCCAATACCACCATTCCCATTGTTCCTCACCTTCCTCCTGCTGCCATTGCTGTTTGACCTGGTGCCTCTCCCTCTGCTCCTTACACAGCCTGGAAGCGGATCTGTCAAGGTCAAAGCCTCAGGCCTGAGCCAGCACGGCAGCACCAAGCGCATTACATCTCACTAATGTGTTTGGTATGCAGCTCCTCTGAAACCCTGCCACTTTGTGCTTCAATCACAGCTCAGCCCTGCTCAGGAGGAGGAACTGGAGGGGCTGAGGCACAGCAGAGCCAGCTCCTAGAAAGCACCTTCCAAAGCTATTTCCAACAGGGCACCAACACCACTAACTGCAAAGCATGAGCGCTGCCTGCTCAGGGACCATTTTAGCAAGGATGGGAAGAGAACCTTTTTCTCCTCCTGTTCCTGGAGCTGCTGTGCTGTTCCAGTTACCTACTGCAACTCATCCAAGCTTGTGCCCGCTTCCATGCCCCCAGTCTCACTGGAAAGGCTAGTGGTGCCTGCAGTTAATAAAGCCAGTCCACCCAGCTGTAATGAGCCCAGAGAGACTACCAGCTGTCTCTGCACATAAGCTCAATTCTGCTTTCCTGCTCTGTGTGTTAAAACTCCTCCTCCCCTGCCAAACCTACAACAAATCCGTGTCCCAAAGCCCACGGGAATACATCTAATCCAGTCCGTGCTGCTGCTGTTTGCTCGCATTAGGTGTGTTATTCTTCCTAAGCTCTTTGTCCCGAGTCTCCCCAGAGCGTGCCACAGGTTAATGGTACATATGGAAACCCAGCTTCCTCTCATGGGAAACAAAAGGGGAATGGGAAATGGTGCAGAAGGGTCTTGTGTGGAACCAGGGGATGGGGGGTTAGAAGAGAGAATCTGCCAGCCAACTCGCCTGTGAGACTAAGGGGCCTGAGGAACAAAAGCGGCAACAAAAAACCCAACCAAGCCCCACCAGCCCGGACAACAGCGACCCGACCTGCGGGCTGTCAGGAAAGCTTAAGTTGGCCACTCTGAAACCTGACCGACCGAAGGTGACTGTCGGCCCCCCTCTGGTGGCCAAGCAGCCAGCGTCACCTCCTGCGGGCAGAAGAGGGCTGACACGGAGCCCCGGCCCTGCACCGAGGCACTCCCTGCGCCCAGGACTGTCGGGCAGCAGAGTTCAGGGCACGGAGCTGAGTCAGGGAGCACAGCAGACCTGGATACCAGAGCAGATGACATGGAAGTCTTCTAAAAGGGAAAGGATTCGTTACCAGAACAGCCAGCCATCTGCTTGGTCCCTCCAACTTGACAGCTTCAGGGTTATCTACAACCAAGCACTGAACTTTCAGCAGTTCTCTGAGCCCCCATCTCAAAACAGGGGCCCGTTGTGCAAGGAGCTATACATCTGCACACAGGCTGACTGCTTTTTGGGGTGGGAAATGAGATGGAGAGAAAGCACAGAAGGTTCTGAACAAGGAGAGATTGAGCAGAAGGAAACAAGACAACGCTGGTCAGCGTACGAGATAGCGGCCAGTGAGCTGCTCTCCGTGGGTGAGGACACACAGTGGAAAGACAGCAGAGTGGTCTGACTAGAAGACATCAAGGTGACATTCTTGTACTATAATTTTTAGTTTCAACAGTGACTACAATTGCTGCCAGTGTGTTAGATGCTGTTCCTGATATGAACTGGCCTAGGAGAGGGAATGCTGCATCCCACTGCTGACCGCTCTAGTCATAGACAAGGAGCTGGGAGTTGTCCCTAAGTGGGAGTCGAAGTCTGTTCCACAGCAGCACTAAAGGCCTCTGCAAATCTGAGCTAGTGTCCAGGCAGCAAATCACTTCCCTGGACAAATCCAAAATCCCCAGAGCTGGTTCTGTCATCCTCCAAGAGTTCTGCAGAGAACTGTATTTCCCTGTGGGTTTTTCCCACTGCTGTAAGCGGCACTCTCTCATCTGGAGGCAACCTCACACTTCAGCTACCGAAGGACAAGAGAACCTGGAGCAGCTGTTTCTTCTGGTAAGAGATGGGATCTCTACAATTACTCAAAATTGCATCAGTTTACAGGCCATCAGACTTACATTATCATAAATCCCTATATTAAGGGGTGGGTATGGTCCAAGACACTTCTCGCAGCTTATCGGAGAATTGCCTCAAGAGGGAGAGAAGAATTTGGTTTTGGCCACTGTAGTAACTCCCCCAAAACCCACCCAAACTCAGCCTGGCCTTCATGTGCCTCAGAGGAAACTCTGGAGTAGCCTTAGGCCAATTGCAGTTTCTCCATCCCTCATATGGTGCAAGAGCTTTGCTTTGTCTGTATTCATTGCAGCTTTATACCAAGGCTGAGAGAGACTTGGCTCTCAGCCTTACTCCCCACTTCCAACCCCACGTGCAATTGCCCACGCCTCCACATACTTCATAGCACGCCATCCCTGCAGAAGGGTAGCTGGAAAGGGCTGATGGGGAATTTTGGGTGAACTTCAGCTACAGCTGTTTCATTTTACTGCAAAAAAGTTATAGCAAATTATGTCTAAAAATGAACACATTCATGCAGTAACACCTCCCTCCTACAGTCAAGTTTCATGCTCTGGAGAGCAGAGATTAGGGTTTCTCACGCATTCAATGAAGAAAACAAACAAGGGAAGAGTTTAAGAGGAAGATTCTGAAATCTCAGATTCTGCACCACAAAGCTGAAGCCAAGACAGGCTGAGGTTCTGGTGAGTTTTGCTGCTTCTCATGTTTTCCCTTTATAGTTCCCATAATCACATGTTTAAGCTCTTTCTGCTGTCACAGGCCAGGTCAGCCAGACACAAGATGCAGGCAGAACAACCAAAACCATACAAGACAGACTAATTCACTGCAAGGAACCAGGAGTTATGGCCTGGTCAGACTGACCAACTCAGCGTTGCAGTTTTACCAAATCAAGCAGCATTTCCCCATTTTCTCATTCAGGCATCTGAAGAAATCCCTTCTCCATGGCTCTGCAGCTGAGGCAAACAGAAAGCTGAGCAGAGGAACTGACCACACAAAAATCCAGTTTCCCAAGCACATCTCAGGTCGAGTGGCCCTGTATGAAATCAAGGATCCCAAGACATCAGGCAGCAGCTTGCTATTGCTGGAGACAGGAGCTGAGTGATGTAGGGTTTCAGCATGTGGGCATAATTTCTTTCCCAGCCAGGTGCCAGGATAAATGGAAGCTGTGAAGTCAGCAACAGGTCACTGTCACCACTCCCTCTCCAAGACATCACAAGAAACTGGTGATCAGGACAATGTTGGCTGCCAGATGGTATCATGCATCCTGCAAGGACAGACAGAAACTTTAGAACCTGCTTCATGCTGAAGTAATCCAGCAAGCTGAGCTCCTTCCTCCACATCCAAACAAGAGTGTTTCTGAAAGCTCCAGCCTCAGCTTGGCTCCCTTCCCATGGGCAATACTGGTCATGGCACATGTATTATTTTTTGCAAAGTCACCCACCTTTCAGTTCTGACCCCAACTCTGAGTCCAGCAGCTCTCAACTCACAACCTGTGACTGCTGGGGAACACTGCAACTTCAGTTTCTGGGGTCTTCACGATGCTCACTGCTGCTTTAGCTAACGTGTCTTCTCAGAGTCCAGCATAATTCCCACATGGAGCCTCTAAATACTATCAGGACCCAACACAATGCTGCAGACAAGCCCCAAGGCTCATTGCTGCTCACTCTCTTCTTTAGCTGGTGCTTATGGCCTGAAAGCCAGAATCAAGCCTAGGTGCTGGTTTAGTAATAGGTGAGAACATCTGCCTAGGTCTATGGTAGAACACACACAGCTAGCCAGTGCCATGCAGTGCTTTCATCATTTTACAGGCAGCAATGCTAGCAGATGGTGCAGAATCTTCTCAAGTTTAAGTTATGATTTTAATCTTTAAGCTACAAATAAATAAAAGAAGTCTGAGGAAAAAAATTGGATGTTTTTAATTAGAGCCAGAAACTGCTCAAGCTCAGAGAATCACAGAAACTGGGTACTACCCCGATGGCAACACTGCTGTTTGTTAGCAGACACTTGCAGGTATGCTGTTTCCACCCTCCAATCTGAAAGCATGTTGTACAAATTAAAAACCCTACAAGGACTCAAACACCCCCTCTTCTGGCTTCATCTACTCTTGACAGTACAGTGAAGCACAAGCAGTACAAAGACCTGCATCTCAAAGAGGCAGGTAATACACAGTGAGATGAAGAACTAATTGCACCATCTCTATTACTAGTTACATAAAAGAGTCCTTAAAATACTTTCTGGCATCACCAGCTGCTGCAGACCATTTTCCAACCTACTGCAGAAGCTTGTGAGCCCCCAGTTCAGAGCCCTCCCTCTTCCCAGAAGCTCACAGGTCCAGGGCTCAGTCAGGCATCCTGAAAGGCTGCAGGTGAAGAACCATCCTCTCTGCCCTTGCAACAGACCTCAACGAGACACCTGAAGAGGCCTCTCACCAGCTTGATTCCTTTTGTACAGCCCTGGAAGAACACTGAGCAGAGAAGGCAACATTTTAAAATATTTTATTTATTATACAAACTATTTACAAAATCAGCTACTACAACCACAGGCTTCCAAATTTTGGCGGAACTCTGCCAGAACTTCACCAGAGGGAACCAGGATTTGACCTGGAACATCCTGTTGCAGTTTTGTGTAGCTGTGCTGCTAAGATGGCTTTTGCAAGCAGCAGCTACAGCTCACTGCAGGCCCCAGACAGTAAACATCGGCCAATTCAAGGCCAGAGTTGCTGCTGACCAGGGCTGAGCCAATTGGAGATGGTCACAGTGCCTCTGGGAATCACACATAGGAGAAATAAAACTGCAGGCAGGTGCATTTTGCCACGGGAGAGGGGAGTGAGAAGATGTAATGAGCTGTGCAGACACCAAGGCCAGGCCCGAAGGAGGTGGGGGGGGAAGAATGCAGAAAGAGAGCTTCCCCTGCAGCTCGTGGTGAAGACCATGGTGGAGCGGGTGTCCCCTCGCAGCCCATGGATGAGGATGGGGAGCAGAGACATCTATGCCCTGTGAAGAGATTGATCCACAGCAGGTTTGCTGGGGGACTTGTGACTTTGCAGGGGACCAGGCCGGAGCAGTCTGGGCCCGAAGGTCAGCACCCCATGGAAGGGAGTCCTGCTGAGAGGCCTGTGGTGAGGAGATGACTCCCCAGTAGAGAGGGCTCATGCTGGAGATGCTCATGGATACGACTCTCACGTGGGCAGGACCCCACAGTGCTGCAGGGAAAGGGGGTGTGTGTGTAGAATACCTCCCCCCCCAAGCTGAGATGGAAGACAACTCAGGAGGAACAGACTGAACCCCCCATTCCCCACCCCTCCCTGCGCTGCGATGGGGGGAAAAAGGGAGCGAATTTATGATTAAAGTCTGCAAAGAAGGGAGGGGTGGGGGGAAGTAGAAGTGTTGAGATCTGGGGAAGGAAAGCAGCTTGTGAGGAACTGACCAGAACCCCACTGCCCATTCCCTGCCTCTCCCCACACCATGTTGGGGGGGAAGAAGGGAGTAAAATCGTGATGAAGTTTAAGTCTGCTAAGAAAGGGAGGGGTGGGGGGAAGGGGCTTTAAGACCTGGCTGCTTCTCATTACCCAACTCTGGTTCACTGGGTGGGTAGTTGTAGTGTAATAAATCACTTTTCTTTCTTTTATTCTGTGCTGAGTCTGTTTTGCCCATTGCACTAATTGGAGAGTGATCCCTCTGTCCTTATCTCAAGTCCTAGGCCTCCCCATATATCTTTTCTCCCCTTCTCAGCTGAAAGGGGGAGTGAGCGAGCAGCTTGGTGGGCACTGGGCCTCTAGCCAGGGCCAAACCACCACACATCCACAGCTCCTGGTTTCTAAAAACATGCAACATTTCCTGCAGGTGTAGGCTGAAGCCAGGCCCTCTGCACCTCAAAGCAGCTTCAGGAAACACAGAACCTGTCTGAGATGATACCAGGATCCTAAAGATTTCTACAGAAGGGCCTCTTAGAAGTCAGAATAAATAAAGGGTAAGAAGAAAAGTAACGAGCCTCTGCGGGAAGAAACTTAAGAGTATAGGTGACCAACACACATCCCCGTTGCCAGTGTTCAGGGCAGCATAAGAAGTGACTGCAGTGGGAAAGGGTATAGAGCTAGTGACAAGTTTAGAAACATTGTGATGGGTCTCAGAAACACAGGACCAGCTAGGGGCCTGTGGAAACAACGGGGATGGGTTTAGAGCACCCACCACAGTTTGCAGCTGCATGTGTGTTATGAAGGAAGTCCTTGGCATCTGCACAGCTGCTGGGAAGTGTGGGGTGCTGGCTGCAATGCAGTGAGAAGCATTCAGGAACTCTTCCCAACAGAGGAAGGCTGCCCGATGTCCAACTACTTCATCCTTGGAATAAAAAGTCCAGCTCAAGCGAATAAGGGAGAAGATTCCTGAGGAAGATGTCACTGGTAGAGTTTGCCCATAGCTACAAGGCAGGAAACATCCTCACCAGGTGCTCTTGGTGCTGCAAGACATGGCTGCAATGTGGGAACAGTACCAAGCTGTGCCTCTCAACAGGAGCCAAGCTGAGCACCACCACCTCCTCTTGGTCTCTGGAGGAGAGCGAAGTGGTGGCAGGCAGAACACAGGAGCTGTAACTCTACTGACCATGGAAGCCATCTGCAGCATAAATAAAATGGTACCATACTCTCCACCCAAAGGAGGTCAGGACCTTGCAGAATGAAGCCTACACTAAAAAAGGGAGAACAGCCACCACTAAAGTGATCAGTCAGAGCACAATAGTGGCAACTCTCAGGCTGGCAGCCTCCCAGCACCTCAGTGCCAGCAAGGGAAATAAATTCACAAGGCAAATAAATCCCCCTGAGTAGTCCCAATGCTCAGCTGGCTGCTTTTTGGCACCAAAATGGCTTATTTTTTTCTGTAGAGAAGTAATGCACTCAGCCCAAGAATGGCTAAGATGCTGCCTTAAAAACATTTTCTAGATACAGGATGTTTCCTCTAAATTCCCAGTCGATTCAACCAAGCTATACTGGAAAAGTGCCCACAGTTATCTTAAAATACCCATACTGTGCAGAAGTCTGCCCAGAGCAGCTTGAGGACAGCAGAAGGGGGCTGAAGAGGATGACGTGACTTTTCTAAGATTAGGGCAGGGATGCCAGTCTGAGACTCCATTCTGGAAGAAATCCAGCAGTTCCATAATCTGGTGAAAGCTCCCATTGCAGGCAGCAGCAATACAGGTTTCTCTTGCTTTGACCCCTGCACGCCTTTGACTCCCAACCTGAATGGTCTAAGGGACTGTTGAGAACTTAAAAGAACCCTTTTTTACCCTTTGAATTTTGCTTCACTGAAGAACTCATCAAGATTCCCAGATTCCCCTTCCTTTTATCTCCCTGGGAAGGGCTGACTGGACAGCCAGTCATAAGTGTACTTCTCATGCCAGTCTGCCTGCTTCTCTCCCCCCCCCAAGCTAGACAATGGTGAGTGCAGGCTGTTGAATGAAGTTCCAGTTAAGATTCTGTGCTGGAAAGCCAGCAGCACTGAACAGAACAGGAGTAAAGGAGAGCTGAAGAAAGAAAGTAGGAAGATTGGGAGGACAAAAAGCCAGCTGCTGTCCAGGCACCAGCACCCCTCTGGAAACACTGCCTGAAATGCAGCACAGAAAGAGACGCTTCAGGCTGCTGTGTAATAGAGGTAGAAGCCAAGACCCTCAGGATGCTGAGGTGGAGGTACCACCATTCTGCCCAGTACCATCACCCCAACAGCAAACAAGCCCAGTGCACACTGTAGCTGCTTACAGACCTGTCCTGTTACTAGGTAAGGTACATGCCCTGAAGGGGAAGGTGGGGTAGGCATTGGTGCTCAGCATTGAGGGATCACACTCCCGCCCGTGCTCTCTCTCCTGAGGAAGCGAAAAGAAGGCAAGGGCATGGGACAGCTTCCTGTGCAAAAATCAACTGTCATAAACATTCAGTGGAGGAGAAAAGAAACTCCTCTTCCAGTTCATGTGCAGAGGCTCATTACCAGCCACTGCTGGAGAAGGACGCTTCTGCTGCTGGACCCGGCGGAGGTAGTACAGGATCACTGTCAGGGTCAGCACTCGTGCTCCGATGAGATTGTTCTCCCTTTCGGGTTACTCCCTCCAGCAGATACTGCCCATTTCTTCCTCTGTGGCACAGATGACAGCAGCATCCAGAGCAAGATGGAGAAGGAGAATCAGAAACCCTTGTGGGTCAGGTGCTGAAAGGATGCACAACTCCAGACTCTTCATGAGTCAGAGTTAGATGAGCTATTGGGGAGCATCACTAGGGGAGCTGAGCCAAGACATGGAAAGTTACTAAGGCTTCCCATGAGCCAGGTGTCCAGCAGAGCTCCATGGTGGTCTTCCCTCTTACTCCCAGAGAGCTACAATAACGGCAGCTCAGCAGATCTCCTGCTCTTACAAACTTCATCTCACAAATGGATGGGCGTACAAGGTGCAGGGAAATCAAGTGCAGTATCTCCTTGATAAATGCACCACAGTCCTTTTGCTGTTTCGCACTGAACCAAAAGGAGAATCAGGGAAAGGGAAAAGATGAGCTCCTGTTGATGTATTTGGGATACGGAAAGGCCACGTGACATCTTCCAGATGACAAATTCCTTTACACGGAGTCTTTGCTCTGCCTCCACTACCCGTGTGAAGGGAAGGAGAACAAGCAGAGGACTGAATCTGGGTCTTGCCATGGAGAGCCAGGAGGCTAAGTGGTCTCCTGGAAAGGGGAAATCATAGCATGCCAAAGCCCTCACAACCCTCACTGATAGCTAGCTGCAGCATCTTGTGCACGTCTTCATAGGAGTCGTAGGTGGGCAGGCACAGCTGGTTAAAACTGTAACACAGAAGAAAAATTCCATTCAGACTAGATCTGAGAGGGGACCACCCTATCAGACACTTTTAGATCAGCCAACAGGAGCTTCACATTACAAGTTAGACACTGCCTGCCACCACAACTAGCTGGTGTCATTCCCAAAAGCACAATGCAGAAAGTCCTACCACCCCAGGATACTTGCCAAGTGTGGGCTGTCGGCAAAGTACTGTGAGTTGGAGCTGCAATGATCTGGAAAGATGGACAGAGTGCAGCAAACCCTCCTGGGGGCAGCTGGGAGGAACCAGTTGTGAATTGCAAGAGCCTGGCCAACTCTTCCTGCGTGAAACTGGAGACTACAGTCCAAAACCACCTCATGACCTGTTAGATCAACCAAACAAGTCAAATAAGCATACAAGCAAGCTGCAAGAAGATGAGTCAATTGCCCTCGTAAGCAAGTGCTCTACTAACAGCCAGATTTTCTTTTTACCAGTGTGACACAGAGACAAGTATTATATAGCTGCTACTTATCAGTTAAGAGATGTCCCACGCTACTCCTCCCACCACTCCTTTTCCTTCAAGCAGAACAGCAGCTTCTGTTCTCCCCACAGACATTTTATTTTTAGAAACACCTGCAATGAGGCAGGTTTACAATGCTTAAGCTCATTTGTTTCTTGCACTATGCTCCATCTTTTTATTTTTCACATCCTCTGGTACTTTTGCAGGAAGGTGGAACCATCCTGGCCTTTTACAGCTAGAAGGTTTATACTCCCAATCTCTTTTAATCTTGGGTGCTTTATCAGCTTCTATTATTTTCTTAGATGAAGCTGCTACCATTTCCATACCCCTCCCACTGTGAATGGCAGGGAGGGAGTGGAACAATTAGACGGTACAAATTTAGGCTACTACATCAGTAGTCTTTACCACAGCATTGAATTTCAAACAGTCCATGTGGGCTGTAATCATGACTTTCAAGCAGCCATTCGAGACAAGTATATCACTATGAACGTCTTAGGTAGCAATAATTCCCACCAATTCCTCCTGATTTCCTGCTAAACTGTTCTTAATTAGGGCTTTGTTGGATTTTTTTGTAAGACCACCACTGCTGTTAATATTTTCCTGTTGGTAACTGATTAAGCATCATCTCCTTCAGCCAAGCTGAAGGATATCTCTAGGGGGAAATATTATTTCATAACCTGTACAGACCTACTCCTGACCCTTGAATCTTCCAATTTATCCTTCTAGAAACTCAATTTCCAACAAAGAAATCCAGTCCCTGTTTCAGTTGTCTTCTGCTGTAGTTGGGGTAACTGGCTTCAACAAAGAGGATGGAGAAACCCCTTCACTTACCTTCTCACGGAAGTGCCAAGACCCTCCTACCACTACAGCATGTGCCTTGAAGTCACAGACACTGATATCTCCTGTACCACACATGAGCAGCTGAAAGGCAAGGGATGTCAGTCAGAGAGTCAGAGCCCAAGATAAAACACAACTGCAAATTATAAATATTTTAAATGCTTAAAGAAGAAACATGTTGGCTTTATTTCAGATCCAGAAAATGCTTCATCAGAGACAAGGGGAAGTCAGGATAGAGATGCTCAGGGAGGCAGTAATTACCTCAAGCTCATTCTCGTCAAAAATAGCCAGGAGGTTCTCAGGAACCAACTCGTTAAGACCTGGAGAAGAGGAGAGAAGAGCAGTGAGTGCTATCCCCTGGGACATAAAGGCAGAAAGGAGCGGGGAGCAGACAGCACGTTACCTTTCAGGAAGTGATCCACCTCCTCCCTAACCTGGTTGGCCAGCCTGTACTGCGCAAGCAGATTTAGGTACAAGATTTTGTTCTCATTGGTCACCGGTACTTGAGCCCCTCCTGCCACAAGTTCCACTACCTGAAAACAGGAGAACACGAAGCATGACCAGCAGTGCTCCCCAGATCTGAACTCCCAACCAGAATAAACCCAAGCAAGGAGCTACAGTCCAGAGAAAGCTCTATTTTCTGGGGCACAAAGCAGAGTTCTCTGCCTCCCTGCTACAGACTGGAGGAGTTAAACAGTCCCACCTTCAGGAACTGCCTCCCTCACCTTCTCCAGTTGTCCTGTTTTGCTGTACTTCTCTTCAGCAAAGACCAGATCCATCTCACTCACATCATTGTTCAGTATGAAACACACTTTGGATTTATAGAATTCTGGGTCATCCGTTTCAAAATACTGCATTGAAAGGAAGAGAAGGCAGGAGCATGAAGGGAAGAAGAAACCTCACATACACAGTTCACCAATATTCTGGATCTGTTTCTGCTATGCCAACATTCAACCTATCCCCAGATCTGTACAGGCTCCAGATGGAGCTGAGCAGCTTTACCTTGTAATGCATACGAAGTCCTATGATCTGAGCCAGGAAGGATCGGGTGAAGCGAGCTCGAACCAGCTGTTTGTAAGCACCTCCCAGGGATGATTCATACAGACACTTTCCTACCAGGCGGCCTGCAAATTCATACACTTTGAGTCGTAAGTATGTGGGACGGCCTGGATTTGGATGTACCTGCAAAGAGGAAGTAAAATGAAACGTACAAGTACCAGACAAGGTTAGCACAAATAGCAAGGATGGGACCGGTTCAAGTCACTGCATCTCTCAGGCTGCCCCAGGAGCTTCAGTGCAACATCCTTGAAGCCAAGCAACAGAAATAAAGTGCCTGAGCCTGCCTAGGAAGAAGACAAAATGTTTCACATGCATAGGCCAGCTGTATGAGAGCAGAAATAGATTCTGAAACATTCAGACACAGCACCACCTCTAGATACTCTGAGGCTGCCTCCTCTTGCCCAGCCTTCCCTGCTGACCAGCCACCCTCTGCTGTTCAGCCAGCCAGTTCTTCAACACTTCAGTGCTTTAAGATCATTAGGCAAAGCTTTGAGGAAGGCACTGGAAGTGACTATGCAGGCAAGCTAAAGAATGGGTAATGATGCATGCCACTTAATGCATTTACCAGAAGCAGCAGCAGCATTATTTAACCAGCATGTCAATGCTCACAGTTCTGTGCATTCAGCACAGACTCTGCAGACTCACCAAGGCCTGGTTGTTATCACTAAAGCGGGTAAAGAGTTGACTGGTGGTATCAAATAACGCCTTACAGATGAGCTCAAACCACTCTCTGCGTGGGCCTCCCCAGTCCAGAGCTACAAGACAAAAGAAGCTTGGTTATTCATGGGTCATCAATTTGAGTCTCATGCATGCTGCTCAGCTTTGTCATGTGAGAGCAGATTGCAGTGAACAGCTTCACACCAAAAAAGCAGTGGACAGGGACTCCAGAACTCTAGGTTCTGCTCCCATAGTCCTATTTTTTTTTATTTGGGCCTTGGGTCCCTATGTAAAGTAGGGTTAGAAAAGCATGGGCAGGGTGACTGGCTAATATCCATGAGAAAGTCAAAGGGCTAGAAAGCCACAAAGGACAGACACACAAAATCAGCATTTCAGACTAAAATGACTCCACCATTACTCCTTTCACCTCCTCTTAATCTAATCACAGTATAACTCACCTTCCTCATCCTGAAAAACCACTTCAAAGTTTTTGCTCCAGTCAGAAACAGAAAAATTTCGTGTTGCTTTAAAAGACTGCAAGAGAGAAAAAGAAAATAAGAAAATAAATAAGACAATAAAAAGAAAATAACAGCAGCTGTTACTGCTTGGCACCCTGCAACCAGTATGCAGTCCTGCACATCTGGATGGGCAATTTAAGCCACACAATAAAACCAAGGAACAGTCTAGTACTCTGAAGTATAAAACTGAGAATTAGGAACTCCTAAGATCTAATTCTTATTTGTCCAAAGCCGCAGAAGCACATTCCTCATTTTCTATTATGAGACACATTACCCACATAAATACAGCTCATCCTAAAACCAGTGTGAGGTCTCAGCACAGCACAGATGTATCCCTCTCAAGGCTGCAGTACAGTATTGTTTAAAGTATTAAAATGCCCGTGGGAAGGAGCAATTTCTGTAAAGGACTGTCAGCCCACGAGTTAGATTTAAATAAGGAACGTTTCAGAGAGCGTTAGAAAATAGCTTGAAGGGTTTGCTGTGTTCATACTTCAAAGCCAGTCACAATGCAAAAAAGTAACACAGTATTTCAAGTGTCTGGAACTTCCCTTGTCCCAGTTCTGGACTCCAATTAAAGGGAATTTAAAAAGCTACACAGCAGTCCTCAGTCACACAGGTAGCTTTGGTTTAGCTTATCTACAAATGGGTTAGAGCATCACGTGAAGTCACACCTCTCAGCTAAACACACTGGTGACACTCATTGGACACTACAGCTCATGTTTATTATAATTAATTAAATTTGGGCCTTACTGGGCTGTAGTGCCAGTGCTCAGGACAGTGCAAGAGTTTCCAAAATAGCAGGACAAATTAATTCATGGAAATACTGTTTAGAAGTGAAGTCATTTTGTAGTAGGCTATTAAACAAAATATCATCTTGTAAACAGTGCAGGCTCAGACATGCAGAAAATATTCCAATACACAGATTTACTGAGTGTAAATCCAGGGAAATCCCAGTCACCTCTGCTCTTCCCAGAAAAGCCCTTTCCATCTTTATACCATTACTGTTGTGAGAGACAGATGGAAACAGCAAGTCAGGATAAGCACCTGCCCCATGTACAGAGTATTTTGCATGTCAGTTAAGACCAGTGTTATATCAATGCCTTTTAAGTTTGCTTTCAGAAAGACACCACCTCAGGTCAGCATTGGTAAGGACTTAACTCAAGGAGTCTATAAAATATCTCATCACACTGAACCACTACCAGAAGACTGTCAGTGAGAGTTTTGTGCACACAGCTCAGTAACACCCGATCTGAAGCTCCATCTCACTGAATGGCTCTGTACCAGGGGGAAAAAAAAAAAAAAAAGGTAGTAAATAAAGACTCAGGAGGTCTAGGTTCTGTTCCTAAACCGGTCTCTTTCTGTGCCTCAGGTTCCAGTATGAAGTGGAGAGAGAGAGAGAGAGAATAACCCCAGCAGATCTCCTGCTTTTACAGGCTTCTCTCAGGGCTTACAGATGTCTCTCAGGGCTTGATTTACTCTGCAATGAGTTCCTTAAAAATTTATCAGAGCTGAAGTTTCCTTATTACTTAAGAAATTGACCTGATCTTGACAGCTGTAGAGGAGGAACTCAGCATCCCACACAACACCAAACCTGAACAAAAAGGAGCTCCTCAGATTTATTTTTTTCTTCTTTTTCCTGACTCAAGCTGTCTACTGGCAACTGCCCTGAAACGGGAGGACTAATCATTTACAGCACAGGTGCCCTAGTGCATGCCAGTTTGGATTTCTTCAGGCACTGAGAAGGTAAAGGATGGAGGAAGCACTTGGCTTAAGCAGAGTGACCTGTGCACTCACCGACTCCAGCAGACAGTGCCGGCTGACCTTCAGCGTGACCTTCGAATGAGGTCTCTTCATGTGCACCTGGCGTAGCTCCCGCTGGAAGAAGTTCACTTTGTCCTGGAAGGTCTCTGAGCCTCCTGAGAACAGTGACAATTAAGAGTCAGGCCTGAGCTGTCAACACTTTGACCATCCAGAAGGCATTCCTGAGACTAACTGCACGGGTCAGCTTTACAGCCCAAGGATGAGTTTATTAACAGCAAGGTTTGGAGACAGAACTCCACAGGCAGTTTGCAGTTAGTCCTGCTGATGTTCAGATCCACACAGGTAGGCTGTCAAAGAGCCTGACAGAAAAGCCAAACTGAAAAGGAACAGCTGGCATGGTGAAATATGGGAAGCACCGACAGGAACACAACAGGAGACTCCAGGAATCTAATCAAAGGCTGTTCAGTGCTGGCAATCGTTATTCCCCAGGGAAAGGAGCAGACTCAAGTGCTAACTACCTGACTACTGTACCCACCTCACTGCCCCTTTACCTATGTTCTTATGCAGAGAGCGAATGAAAGTGGCTGCCAAGATGTTCCTCTCCTTGCAGCTGAGCTCCACAGGGGGTTGGATCCCATCATCCACCACCAGTGTCAGTAATTTGTGCACAGGGTCAGGACCAAGGTATGAAAACTAGCAGCAAAAAGATGCAAGGGTAAACCCATCAAGCAGAAGGCACAGTATGTTCAGTAGACAGAGCAACACCACCTGTGCTTTGAGATTTTCTCTGCTCACCCATGCAAATGCAGTTAAGGGGAACATTATTTCAAGCATCCAGACTCCAGTTAGGAGGCTGCTTCAAACTTCACAACCTAGCCTAGGGGCTTCAGTGGGCACAATCACAGCATTTTAGCAAGGTTATGAGGAAAACAAACAAGAGAAATAAAGAAGGAATCGAGATTTTTTTGCCTAGGGCTGTGACAAAAGGCAGGAAGGAGTGATACAACTAGCTCCTATTCATAAATATTGGCAGAATTTAGGCACTGAGGGGGAACTCAGAATTTAATTTTATGCAAGAAAACATTGCTTTGTGGGTGGAAGTCCTTCTCTCCAAAAGGAAAAAGTCAGAGTCATTCACATGGACCCCAAGCTAACAACGTGGAGGTGCACCAACAGCTACGTGGGAAGATGCTCACCTTTGTGCCAGGGCACACCCTGAAGGTGAAAAGGCGCCATGGGATGATCTTCAGGTAAAATTCTTTCACCGAGAATTGCTGAGTAACCACAAGGAGAAGAAAATGTTAAAGGTTACACATCTGTTACAGGCTGTCCCTGAAACATGTGGCACAGGACAGATCCACAAGGCCAGACCTCCCTCCAACCACAGGGACAGACTTCTGACATCATCTTCTGGGGCAGTAGATAAAAACCTTTACAGCTGTACAGAACTGTAAGCAACTTGTCAGTAAGACATTTATGATACATGTAGGATCCCAGCACAACACAGACTTTACAGCAGTAACCCACTGGGTTCAGTAGAACATGACCAGTCTAATTGGAAGGTGTTAAGCACATTTGAGAGGCTGAATTAAAGTCAAGGTTGTACTACATTGACAAAAAGAGTTTTGGAAGAAGTCATACTTACAGAGCTATTGTTACTGTACCCTTATTTTCACAACCATTTCAACTTGTCATAAGCACTTGCAATTGCTGACTCTAGGAGAGCTGCAGAAATTTCTCCTCAGTATATTTCTGCCAGAGCTAAAAACTAACAACTGCCTTCTGGAGAGCAAGCTAAGATGAAATTTCAGCATCCTTAGACAAACACAAACCCATCTCCTGCACAGGCATGTTCTAGCTGCAATGACCAGGAAAAAGGGCAAGCAGCATTTCTCCAGACAAGGCAAATATGAGCAGTGACCCCTGAGAGAAACAGGAGCATAGGAACAGTTATCTACCATACAGGACAGATGCTCCAGGTAGAGAGAGAGATATCCAGGGTTACAATTACACAAGCACTGGAATCACATTAACAACTCTGGCACCTAAAGGGAACCTGCAGTAGGACCCACTTCTGGTGATGTCCTTTATGAAGTATTGCATTAGAAAAGCATACAAAAATCCACAATGACACCCCAAGGATGAAAGGATGCTGAGCTCACAAGGACCCAGCACTCATTCCCAGTGTCAGTTCTTACAAAGCCACAGGCAGCAGATTTAGAAATCCCTAGCAGCACCTCCCATCCTTTAACTGTTCTCTTGTCAGGAAAGCAATTCCTGGATTAGTCTTTCACTTTGATATTTATCACTGTGTTTTCCAGAATCTATTCAGACTGCTAGTTTAACAAAGTGAATTTGAATTTAATAGTAGATTTAGTGGAATCCTCTTTCTAGCTTCCCTGAATGCTCATGGGCAACAATAAGGGGTAATAGTTTCTATTAACATATTCTTACTATAAGAGAATCCTCAGTGCTTAAATCCTGTTTCTTCTACTTACACATTTACCCTTTGTCCTTTAACTATTTTTTCCCCCTTTTCTTTTCTCTGAAACATTCAATAAACAGGACAAGGACATAAAATCTGGGAAATGTCTTCCTCTAAGTTCCAATCTACAGGTATTCAGAAACTGAGAAAGGGAATTGCTGGTCTGGCCTGACCACAGCAAAGGAAAGGCAAATATGTACTGAAAAACCAGTGAGAAAATTTCCAGTAGGCTTTGGATCACATCTAAAAAGACACAAGGATTCCTAAAACTTCAAGGAGCATTTTAATGTTATCATCAGTCAGGAGCTCCATATTTGCTGTCTAGGCTTAAGCAAACCTTATTTAGCCAAATGTGAAACACCTAAATCTGGAGCTAAGATATAGGGCATAAGTACACTGTAACCGAAGAGCTTCCTTAAGACATGCACTCAAGAGTGGCTAAATTTGTGCTATTTACCTTAGGTGAAACATAGCAGTAGACTTTTTTAGGTTTCTTCACTTTCTCAGGGGTTTGGCTATCAGAGGGAGAATCTTCATCTTCATCCTCAGTGGCAGTAGAAGGACGGCGCTGGGAGGAGCTCAGGTGTGTTGGTGGAAGTTGCCACTGTGTGTTGGTGTAACTAGGAGCATCGTAAAGGTAGGCCTCAAAGTAAATACTGACACCTGAGGTGGACACATTGCGTTCTACAATGTTCTTTTCATTTTCTGAGGGAAACAAGACACGAGAGAGTTGTGTCAATCTTACCTGAGACCAGAATCACCACCAAATTAGCTACTATGACTTTAAAGAAAAGGCTACACATCCAAAGGAAAACCTGCTGATGTCAAACTCTGCTGAAGCGAACCCACGAGCGTCATGAAAAGATTTCAAGACAGCAGTTTGTCTATCCTGGCTTCAGCCAGTGACTAGCTGAAGAAAAAAAGGCATACAGAACCTCTTTCTCAAAGCACCAGCCTGAAGGCATAGCCACTGGACCGCCACATTGCAGCCCAGCTCACTCCTGAAGAACCCAGCAGTTCTAAAATTGTAAAACATCACACAGGTTACGTGCAGTGTTCTTCATCCATACAGCTTCCACTATGGCTCTGACAAGTACCAGCAAGCAATAAAAATTGCCTAATTTCAGAAGTAAATCTCCTGAGATAGGGGAACACACACACGTGCTTTTATCTACTGATGGAACAGATAGTATTAGCCTTGAGAGATCTCCCCTGTCAGCAGCAAATTCATTTACCTTAGCATTTTTAAATGAATAGGCATTCCTTGAGCAATTAAGCACAGCTAGCCTGCAGGGAGGCCACATTCAGCTCTGCTACATTGTGTGCACAAAGCATCCTGTAAGAGGACACCTGCAGAATGACTACTGAGTAGCTCTGGACTCACCACTTAGAACAATGATGTCAAAATCCCCATTGCTTATGGGCTGGTTCTGGTAGGAGATGCAGGCGTGGAAACAGCCCCTGCAGTGCAAGGTGAGCCGGAAGAACACTTCGCAAGTCTGCCGGTTGGACACCACAGACTTCTCAAACACCACGTCAGAGCTCTCTTCTTCTTGAGGACCCAACTAAACAGGTACCAAACAAAGAAAGGTGGGGTCTCTAGCTCACCTGAAGCCAAGCAGCAGGAGATGAGGTTGCACTCACCTCATGGATGGAGAGGCTGTAATTGTGCTCATCTATCAGGGACACAGAATTGCTGGTGGGATTGTCATACTCATCTCTGGGAACTATCTGCAAAGTATGCTGCTGCCCACAAGTCAGCACCAGGGTGGAGAAATGGCAGACAATTTTGGTTTTGGAGGGAACCACCATCCCTGAAGCAGACAACAACAGTTTCGAGTCAAACAAAATCCAAAGTGAAAGGGAAAGACCAAGGGAAAAGCAACTAGAAGCACAATACTCTTCAAAGTGGATCAAATTAAACATCTTCTATGCCTCTACATTCAAAAAGAAAATCCCCAACTATCTGAGCACTGAAACACATGGTGTGGTGCACAAGCTTTGCCTTGGATCAGAAACTTAAAACTGATAAAGCATACCCAGTTACTAGCCCTTTGAAGGCTGCATTTTCCACTATTCTACCCTTCAGCTTGAGATCTTGCTCCCATCACACGTACAAAGTGCATGGTGGACATCCAAAGAAACATGCAAATTCAGCTTACCAAAACACTTTAGCCTGGAGGGTATCTTAGTTAAATCTGAGCTTCCTGTTTCTGGAGGGGTATCTTAGCAAGCTTTGTATCTATTCACAATGCATGGAATAGAGGTACTTTCAGTGAAGATGTACGTGAAATATAAAAGATGCTGATTGGGGTCAATAAACAAAAGTAGAAGGAAACAAATTTAAAATGGATAAAACCAAAACATTCTTAAAGAAGGGTCTAATCAAAGGTATCAACTGCTCCAGGAGCTTGGAGGCACAGAACAGGGTATTCAGAAGAGGAAGAGTCAAATCACAACAGCATTTCCAATTCACATACTACTAACTCAAT
The DNA here is from genome assembly GCA_020800305.1 of Porphyrio hochstetteri. Taxonomy (NCBI): domain Eukaryota; kingdom Metazoa; phylum Chordata; class Aves; order Gruiformes; family Rallidae; genus Porphyrio; species Porphyrio hochstetteri. The sequence goes on along the minus strand of CM036908.1, from coordinate 9,648,900 downwards.
ACTTTCACAAAGGGCATTCTCTGACTACTGCATGGATCATGAAGTTACTACAAAACAGAGCACCTGACACGTGGTTAGGGAATTTGAGCAGCTCTAATGTCTTATTCTGCAAGGCAGTTGCTAATTTGCCACGGACTGGTAGTCACAAGTATGTTTTAGTCAGAGGTCTATTGCTGGGATCTACACATGGCAAGAGGAAAATGGTGAAGGGTAACCCCTTCCCTGTCACCTACCTATTTTAGCTGGAAACACATTTACCTAACTGCCTCCAATCTACTTTGAATCACTGGAGGGCTGCTTAGACCTTACCTGGCTGGAACACCTTGTAGTAGGGGCTGTAGGCCACATTCAAGCCACCGAGTTTTACAGTGATCTCGTATCTCCCAGCCCTGCGCACAGTGAAGGCCACTTTCACCACATTGGAATTAGGCTCCTGAAGAACTTCCTGGGTTACAGGAATATCAATTGCTAGCTCCACGTGGCAGATGTGAACTCGCAGCCCCACAGGCCGGTGAGCAGGGAAGGGTTGCCCGTTTTTATAGTATAACTGCATGGGAAATGGAAAAGTCCAGGTCAGCAAAATCATGCAGCACACAGAGGAAGAGAAAGCAAGTTGCCTTGGGGAAACAAGAGCAAGAACCTCAGCTTAGCAAAGGGAAAAAAGTTATCAGCCAGCTTTGTCACACGGGCTGTGTTCTCCCAAGTGAACAGGCACAAGTGGGCATTGAACAGCCCCATTCTCTTTTGTGCTGAGGTTCAAATGAGTGTCCTGAAAAGAACATGCCTCTAGGCATTCCTTCTCTGCACTGTTAGTGCAATATCAGAGCAGAAACCAAGAGAACTCACTACTGAAAAGAGCAAAACCACATCCTTTTAGAGAAACAAGCAGTTTCTGTCTGTTTGTACAGCTAAGCTCTGCAAAAAACTCTCACTGATTTGTTGCAGAGAACAGTGTTGAGAAGATGCTGACCTAAGGAGCTGACCCAGTCTGTAATGATAAGAAGCATCAGCATAAAAACAGCGTGTTAGATAAATTCACGGGCAGCTCAATCACAGAAGTGATCTGCCACACAATTTCAGAAGGTAAAATACCTTGACTGGTACATCTTTACAAGAATTACACCTCGACACCCTATGGGCATGGCTCTTCAAGAGCCAGCAGCTTATGGACCAGATCCCACCTGCCACATGCAATCAGCCTGCAGTCAGCTAAAGGTTACCATTATTCCTGGTTCCTATTTGAGTGAGCCTGTGGGGCCTGGAGTAGTATGTAACTTGTAACAGTGCATGCAACAGCTACTTTTGACAAATAAAGGGCTAAGCAAATGGGCGAGAAGCATGAAGTGGAAGGGCATGTTGCTGGAGCTGCCACGAGTGAGTCAGTAAGGTGAAGGGAATAAATTCAAACAGCAGGAACAGAACAAGTCCCTTTCTCTTCAGCTCTTTTTCACTGCCTGCTCTGGAGCTGGAACTCCTTCCTCATCCTCAAGCAGAAGGATGTTCCTCACCTTCCCAAGAGGGATGGGTATGGCAATCCAGCTCAACCCTTCTTCTTATTTTGATGACCTTCTGGGTGGGGAAGGTAGAACAGAAAAGTGGGCACATGAGTCCAGCAAAACCTGTTCAGACTTTCTCAGTGTAGTTCCAAACTCTCAGTGTTCAGGCTCCTCACCCATCTTATTTGTACACTCATCCCATTCCCCTAGACTCGGCCTCTTGGGATTGGAGGGAAACAAGAGCCCTTGGCAGGCTTTTCCAGGTCAGACAGAATAACACTCATTTTTGAAGGAACAGGGAAGGGACAGCTCTTGGGTTGGTAAAATGCCCACTCCCACGCCCCCAACTTCAGCTGCACAACCAAAAGCTAGCACCAAGTCTGATGAAGGCAAGGCTCAGCCCACTCACTTCCCAGTCAAGGAAGCAGTAGATAGGATAAGACTGGTCTTATCGTGAGGCCCCATCTGGAGTCCTGTGTCCAGATCTGGGGCCCCCAATACAAGAAGGATGTGGAACTGTTGGAGAGGGTTCAGAGGAGCCACGAAGATGATTAGAGGGCTGGAGCACCTGCCCTACAAAGACAGGCTGAGGGAGCTGGGCTTGTTCAGTCTGGAGAAGAGAAGGCTGCGGGGGGACCTCATTGCAGCCTTCCAGTCCCTGAAGGGAGCAGAGAAACAGGAGGGGATTCAACTTTTTATAAGGGTAGACAATGACAGGACAAGGGGGAATGGATTAAAACTAAAGGAGGGAAGGTTTAGATTAGATATTAGGGGGAAGTTTTTTACAGAAAGAGTGGTGAGGGGCTGGAACAGGCTGCCCAGAGAGGGGGTGGATGCCCCGTCCCTGGAAGTGTTCAAGGCCAGGTTGGATGGGGCCCTGGGCAACCTTGTGTAGATCCAGGCCTGAGGTTGGTGGCCCTGCCTGTGGCAGGGGGGTTGGAGCTCTGTGATCCTTGGGGTCCCTTCCAACTCATACCATTCTATGATTCTATGATCTCCTCCAACTCTTCAGAGGATTCTGAAGAGAGGGAGATAAGATTTTAAGGAGTAAAAGCCTCAGATACACACTTAAGAGTTCTGCAACACAGTTACGGGGGCAGAAGACAATGAAGACAGGAGTAGGAAAGCTAAGTTACATCCAGCTTGACCCCAACAAAAAAACTACTGGGGAGCCCATCCCTAATTCAGACCTCTATTCCTGCCCCCAAAGCTGCATGGAAACAGAAATATTCCCTTACATGCACTCGGAAGGCCATGCTATGGCCCACCTCGTATGGGTCCTTCCAATCCCAGGAGATTTTGCAGGACCGGGGATCCAGGTAGTTGCCTCGCACGTAGTCATAAATAGTTCGCTCCCCTCGGCGCTCCCGGTCCTCATGCTGAAGGAAGCTGACTATACGTGCGGCAAGCTCAAAGAGGAACTTAATGGTGAAGAAGAAAGCTACCACAGATACCGTGATCCCACCTGCAGCAAGGAGAGAACAGAGTGGTTGCATCAGCATGGCTGAATCTGGCACCAAATTCCCCCCTGCAACAGCCCGTGGTGCCTTTTATTAATGACATTCTACTCAACTGCAGATTAGGTGTTTAAGGCAGAAGCTCCTGTGTGAACATGTATGGCTTGTGTTATGCTACAAGTAAAGGTTAGAGGATAACAAGTCCCTTAAAACTCTGCAAGTGACTGCAAACAGAGGAAATAGGTAAAGGTGGTACAGAGTCTGAGGTACAGCTAGCAGGCATCCCAACAGAAGCATGGAATTCCCATTGAGTTGCAAGTCAGAACTGCAGAGATTCCTTTACGGAAAACAGTCATATAACCACACAACCCCTGCACATCACATCAAGGCTGGATTAAGCAGCATCACAGAGGCAACAACCCTGCCTAGTTCTCAAAAGAAAAAGTAAGGGGATGGCTTAGGAATGAGGTCAATGGAAGGACTTTAGGAACAAGAAGAATGGTGGAGAGGTAGGTCTGCCAGGTGGAGGGCACAGTGCAGGGTGACAGTAACTTCATGTTTGTTAGGTAGACTCTGAACTAACATGAAAGCAGAGGCTTTCAAAAAAACCCCTAAAGCCTATGGAGAGGTCAAACAGAGTGGCAGCCTTTCCTTCACTTACCAATAATGTAAAACATCAGGTCCCTTCGGTGAGACACACAGCCGAGGATCACAGCTGCATCTAGAACACAAAATAGGCCAAGTCCAGTCCAATGACTCTTCCTCAAACACGCTGGCCTAAACTTAATCTACAATTCCTCTGTCAAATGCCTATTGATCATCTATCTTCCTCTCCAAGGACATCCCTAAAGCATTATTCCATAAGACTGTGAAATATGCAAACAGCACAGCATGCTACAAGGGACAGTTCTCCCTCCATCACAGATTCAGGATCTATAAGAAGGACAACATATTACCTGCAAAAACCAGTGAGAGCAAGTTCTGGGTACTGCAAGGAGCAGCTACTTTTTTTCCAGGATCACCTACTTCAACAGCAGTAGCAGAAAGCCACTTATCTGAGCTCTCACACCTACTTGCTCCTGCAAGTCACAAAGTTAACTTCTAGTCTGCCGTGAAAGCACATCACAGAGCCACCACCGAAATGAACAGAAGCTGACCCTCAACCTGCAACCTCAGAAGAAAAAGGTATAGAATAAAAGGGTTGCAGACAAGACCATCCCCATTTGTTCAGAGCAAATAAAATCCTTCCAGGGTAGAGCTGAATCCATTTCTTGCCCTGTGACTCTACTATGGAAAGTATGAATGCAACTGGGAAACAGTCCATCTGTATTTTCCTACTCAGTCCTGCAAAGCAGAGCCTCTCCACTGGCTCCCACTGATCAACACACAAGCCAAACCCCTGGCTTTGCACACTGTTAAGATCACCACAATTCTGAGACATCTATCTAGAATCAAGTCCTCACTGAGGGGACTGCTAAACAAACATGTAGTAAAAAGGCCACACCCAGAACAAAAACATGCTGTTTGGTTGGTAAGACATAGCTGACAGATGGAACAAGAGCAGCAGCAAGGGACGTGTGTGACAATCAGACAAACAATTCAGCACAGGCTAATGCATACAATATAGCTCACCATGTCACCATTCAGTTAGTGAGAAGCTACATTGTGCATTCAAGCTGCTTTGCTTTTTTTTTTTTTAAAACAAACACAAAAGGGGAGTTATCAGTCATCTCAACAGCAGCAGCAATGGACACCAGCATGCAGAAAGCTTAAATGAGGTATTACCCCCCAACAATAGCCATGACTTTCCAGCCCAGCAAATCCTCTTTGCTGGCCTCTACAGATATTCCATCCCTCCAACCAAAGAGCAATCACCTACCTTTAGATAAGTGCCCATGTTCTAAAAGCCATAAGGGGGGTTCCCATTCTTCAGCATTCTTCCTCTTTGTGCCCAACACTGGGGCAAATGTCAGCAAGAAGCAGCCATAGAGAAGATTATCACAGAAAGAGAAACTCCTGGAGCTTGCATCACAGAACCACTGCTGAAAGGTGAGGACCTGAGCAGACCAATTTCTTCCTCTTTGTGGAAAGGGGTTGTCCTGCAACACCACTCCCTGTAGCCTGTTGTTTGCTTGCTTCCCTGGAAAAGGAAATCAAGGGGAGAGAAAAGTTAGACGTCTTCACTGTTGTGGACGAATCTAACGAGTGGAAACACAAGAGGTGTAAGATGCAAGAGTATCACGAGATGTCAAATCCACAGGAGAGGTACCATGAAGGTATTGCTGCTGACACTTCACCAGGTACCCAACCTCCACCTGTCACAATCTCATTTCATTACATGACCCCCTCAAAGAAGCAGGTTCCAGATGGAACAAAACACATCCTACCTCCAAAGGTCTCATCTAGGTTTCACAGAGCAGCTGAGAACCTGCATGCTATTCATGAGGAGTGCCAAGGATCAGGTAACATTTGAAGTCTTCACAGCCCACAAAATGCCATGTACCATTCTGAAACTGATTTTGGCCAAATCTAGAGAGATATTTATAGTCAAGCCTCAAAAAAAAAAGAAAACCAAACCCAAAAAAAAACCCTATTTGAAAGTTCTTGGACTCCAAACTAGGTATTTTTTTGCTGCTGCTATTGTTTTAAGTATTTGGGAAACTGGTACCCTCATAAGGCATTTCAGTTTCAGCCACATTATCCACTAAATTGCAGTTTGCTGTCAGGATTGAGATAATAAGAATAAAAATCTAACAGGAAGGATTGACACAGCACACAAAAACCAGGACATATGCCAGAAGAAAAGCCACAGAGCCTACACAGTCGGTATCTCATTCAGAACACAGATTATGTAAAGGAGTGAGAATGAAATGAACAGACACGGGCTCACCACAGCAGCCACCTATAAAAACAGTCAGCTCTTCTGGGGATGTTAGTGATGTGCTCCTCCTGCCTGCCATACCACCGCCTCAGCTGCCATTTCCTTTTTACTCTCCCCTCATCTACCTTGCTCTTCAGATGTCTCTTGTTTCCCTCCATCCCAATAACCACAGGGATCTGTCTGCCTTTGCACACTTCCACTAAGCTCTTTACAACATATGAAAACCAAGAGGTAAGTCGTGCAGAGCTCTTTCACTGGGCTGCAGAAGCAGCCCGACTCTCACTGTCTTTTCCTCCCCCACATCTCAAGGAAAATCCCACCCACCCAGCTATTTTCTTCTTTCCACTGCTTGAGCAAATGGCATTGCAGTCCCCAGAGGATACTTTGTCATTCTCCTCCTAGAAAAAGCTTCAGATTTCTAAACTCAGATCCCTGTGTATTAAGAATCACAGACCCAGAAATTTCCTTAATATTTTAGTTCTTTCACATTACATATCTGAGATGTTTTACAAATGTCTGGTTGAGACTCTGTTACAGCTTGGCCTGCCTGTGGAAGGTGTGTAGCTCCTCCCCACACAGCTGAGGAATTTCACAGAAACTTATCAATTTTGGGGAATCTATGAGACCTCTCCCCAGCATCTAACAGGCTCTCTTTATGTCACCAAAAGAACAGCAACACAAAACTGGCCCTGTGGATTCATCTACAGAAGTTATTTCTGCCTTGGCCCGTAACTCTCTCCCTTCTGTGAAGCATACCAGAAGCGACACAGACCCCCTCTCTGAAGTATAAAAAGAGAAAAAACCATCATTTCAGCCACAATGGTTTTAAGTCACAGAATCACAACATTGGAAAAGACCTTTGAAGATCATCAAGTCCAACCATCCTCATCCTAAGCTAAACCATATCCCTAATTACCTCATCTACCCTTTTTTTGAACACATCCAGGGAAGGTGACTCAGCCCCCTCCCTGGGCAGCCTGTTCCAGGCCCCCACAACTCTTTCAGTAAACCATTTTTTTCTAATGTCCAATCTAACCCTGCCCTGGGGCAGCTTCTTGCCATTTCCCCTTGTCCTATCACCTGTCACCTGGCTGAAGAGACCATCACCTATCTCTCTTCAACCTCCCTTCAGGTAGTTGTAGGTGGTGATAAGGTCTCCCCTCAGCCTCCTCTTCTCCAAGCTAAACAGCCCCAGCTCCCTCAGCCGCTCCTCATAGCATTTGCCCTCCAGCCCCTTCCCCAGCCTGGTTGCCCTTCTCTGGACTCGCTCCAGGACCTCAATGTCCTTCTTATGGTAAGGAAGTCAAATCAAAGCCTGAGTCTCTTCATCTGAGCTGAAGAATTTCAGAGCTCACTGGATATGGAAATTAGTTACCTCCTTCAATCATCACAGAAACTTCTCACTTTATTATCTCTACATGAAGTGGTAAAAAAGATACCAAGCCAGGTGGCCACCAGAGATGAAGCGGCTGTCACGCAATCAACTTCCCTCTAGCTTAAAGGATGCTCTTACAGCTGGGATAAAGAACCCAGTTACAAGTAGCTGGTATCCAAGATATGTTGCCACTCACTTATCAGAATGCAGATCTAAATTAAAATAGTAGCTGTGGTAGGAACTGCCAGCTAGCAATCTGGGAAATGAATTCTGAAAATCAGCACCTTAACCTTGCTATCACAGCTAGGCTGGGGGAAAAATGCTGAATGGTCTGACAGGTCTTATTGATCTTGATCCAAGGACAGGCAAGCAATGGTCTCCTGCCATCTGCAGGGAAGATGGGGATTTGGAAAGCTTCACCTTGGTTTGACCCAAGGAGAAGTACTGGCATAATTGGGATAGACAGCATGGAATTATAAAATAAACTGTATTAGTGCCATTGCTCCTCTCAAGTCAGCAAGGAAAGGACAGCCAGCAACCAGGATACATTTGGTTTGTGTTACTGCGGCTGAGAAGGCAGAGGAACAGAGCACAAAGCTCCAGAGGGAAGCACAGGTGTAGCTGCACACAGGAAAGGACTGTAACACAGAAACAGCACAGTCACACAGCTACAAAGCCAGCTGGGAGCGGTACTGAGGTACCCAGGCCCCAGGAAATCCGTTGTGCCTCTTGGGCACATCTTCCAAAATGAAGAAGGAAGATGGGTTTAAAGCCTTTCTGTGGGTCGATGCTACTGCATCCAACTGAAATGATAGCACCCTTCATCTCTGTGCAGAGCAGCCTCTAGATCCACATCCAGCACACACCTCATGCCACACACAAGATGAGGATTCTCTTTGGAGGGAACAGGCAGGGTATTTTCTCATGCTAAGGAAAGTGTGCACAAAGCAACAAACAGGAATGCCCCTGGGAGCCTAAATTTAAAATACACCCACAGAAGACTGAAGAGTCAGCGTGAAAGGCACCAAGCAGGCTCCAGTCAGTATCAGCTGTCAAGGGCAAAAGCCACATCAATGGCCAATGTCCATACAACACAGGCATTCTCCCATCAGGCCTAGAACCTCTTACATGCATTTACACACAAGCCAAATAAAAGAGCAGCAACAGGAGGAGAGGGAAAAAGAAGAAAAAAGGGAAACTTGCCAACTGCCTAAGTCTAAGGACTTTTCATCACAGCTGAGCCACCACAGGGCTGCTGGCTCCTCCTGTCCTCAAACACAGAAAACCAGCCAGACAGCAGCTTTCTGACACCAGATCTGCCTCCCAAGCCACAACATTTAGTCACTTGCCACCCTACACACCCGTGAGAAAAGCAGACCACCCCATTCCTCCTCAATCATTTCATTTGGCCAAAACCACTCGGGTCGCTTGAGCAGTGTCAGGGGAGCTCCACCAACTGTGTTTCCTCAGCCAACAATCAAGCCCGATACGATCACCCAGGCAGAAAACTTAGCCATTGTTCCTGTAACAAACCCTGCTCGCCTTTCAGCCTAATTTTCTTCCTCGTTGTAAGAGCCTTAGTCACAGTTCTACTGGCCCTTCAGGAAAAACCTCCTGCGTAGTACCTCACTGGCTGCATAGCCGCTTTTTCTGACCAGCACACCAGATAAAACCGGTTGCATTTGGAAGATACCAACAGCTACAAGTTCTCAGTAATCCTAAAAGCTTCAAGAGAAAAATAACAGCAAGCAGCCCTCTCCACTGCACAGGGCACTAAAAACCAAGTGCCCAGGACTAGTCTAGGAACCCAGAGAGCGTTTCTTTCCATGCACAGAGAAAATATTTTGGGTGAGACTGCATGATTATGGCTGCAGAAAGCACAGATGAAGTGATGGTCATTTACTAGGGTTCCAGGTCACCCGTGTTGACAAGATCTACAGATAACGACAGCCCACAGCTTTTCGTTACGAGGTTGGTGAGCTAGAGCGCAGCCCGGCCAGTGTTACATTAACACTTCAAAAACACGCCAGCCCAGCAAGCATAAAGAAGTGGGCTGAAGAACCGCCATAACCTCCGAGCTCCGCCACACAGAACAGCAGGGGAAGGAGGGCGCTGGGTGCTGCGGTTCCCCCTCCAACCCGCACCAGCTGCGGCTCGGCGCAGGCACCAAACCCCGCGGCCTCCCACAGGCACCAGCCCCCCGCACGTAGACGGAGTGCTACTGATGCACCCGCAGCGCCGTGCAAACGGTACGGCCGAAACAAAAGGGAAAGCCGGAGGCCGATGCGCTCCCCGCCCCGGGCGGACAGAGCCAGACCTTCCCGTTCACCGGGAGCCCCGACCCCGCTCGCCCCCAACCTCCCGGGACGGCCACCCGCCGCCGGCAGAGCGGGGACCCCCACCGCGGCAGCACCGGGCCTGCCAGGGCAGCGGGGGGGGCGGTCCCCAGCACGGCCGAGCCGGGCCGGCGGCAGGGCCGCCCGCTCCCCTCCGGTGCCACCGCCGGCCGGGCCGGACACCAGCCTGGGGAGACGCCTGAGCACTGAGGGGCGGCCGGACCGCGACCTCGACCCGGGAGCCCCGCTCCCTCCGGACGGAGCCCGCCCTCCCCTTCCCCCGAGGCGCGGCAGAGGGAGGGAAACGCCGTTACCGAGAGCTCCGGCGGCTGCCGAGACCCCAGGGCCGCTCCTGCGCGCGTCCAGCGCGGGGTCCCGCTACCCGTGCCGTCGGCCGGAACTGACGCCACTCCGGCGGGGCGGAGCGCGATGACGCAGTGGCGGCACCGGAAGCAGCGGCAGCAGGAGCGGTGGTGGTGGTGTCGGCAGCATGGTGAGCCGGGCCGGGCCGGGCCGGGCCGGGGGGCGCCGGCTGGGGGTCTGTCCCCAGCTCATCGCCCCGACGTGTTCCTCTCTCTCCTTGCAGGGGAAGCAGAAGAAAGCGCGGAAGTACGCCGTCATGAAGCGCATGATCAGCCTCCGGGACCAGCGCATGTGAGTAGCGTGGCCGCGGCCGGGCCCAGCTCCAGGCGGGGCTCCGGGGCGGGAGGGGATCCCGGCCCTGAGCTCGCCGCCGCCGCCGTGTTTCCTTGCAGCAACGAGAAGGAGCGGGCGAAAGCTCTCGTGAAGAAGAAGGAGGACCCGAGTGCCATCAAGGAGCGGGAGGTGTAAGTGCTGCCGACGCTTTGGGGAGAGGAGGGCAGGCTGCAGCCGGGGGCGCTGCCGAGCAGGAAATTGTGCCCCAAGCCAAGGCAGTGGGCTCGGGAGGCAGCGGGAGGCCTGATGGGTCACCTTCCCACGCTGCCGTGCAGGCGTTCTGCTCACTGCCCTCCCTTCAGTCTGAGTTGTAGGATTGGGCACATTATTGCTTACAATTAACCAATTTGATTTCCGTGTTTCTTTGGCAGCCCCCAGCATCCCTCTTGTTTGTTCTTCCAGTATAACACACAGTTGGGCCCCCCTTATCACATCCTGATCGACACTAACTTCATCAACTTCTCCATCAAGGCCAAGCTGGACCTAGTGCAGTCAATGATGGACTGTCTCTATGCCAAGTGTGAGTGTCTGCATCACTTGTAGCATCTCCTGGGCCATGTAGTGCTACAGTGTGCTCGTGATGTGCTCCTATCAGTAGCTGAGGATAACAGAAATCTTGGAAAAAAACATATGCTATAATCATCAAGCTCATTGTTCATGGCTGTGGTAACCCTGGAGCCATCTTTGGTTCTAGTCAAACAAAGGTCTTAAATGCAAACATCACCAGAGGTAAAGCATTAATAGCTTGAACATCTAAAATTACTATGGCATGGCCAAACTCAGTGGTTCTGCATTTCCTCACTGTGCAACCTTATCAGTTCTCCCAGGTTTCAAACTGGAAGCAATGTGTTGCACAGTTCCACAGTCGCTGTGTCTGGTCACGTGGGCAGTGCTGTGAGGATCTGTAAAGAAATCCTGTGTGGTTTCAGTACAGGCTTTGTTCCCACACAGGCATTCCATGTATCACAGACTGTGTAATGGGTGAAATTGAGAAGTTGGGACAGAAGTACCGTGTGGCGTTAAGGTAGGTGCAGGGTGTTCTCTGGTTCTAAAACTTAGGTGTTGTAATACAAAGAAATTAAAAGCACTTTCCATGATGGTGCTCTGGTACTAGAGGGTGGTTAGGGTGTTGCAGAGTCCCAAACTTGGTTTTCGTTCTCTGTCTATATGAGATCAGCGTGATGGCTTGAGGTTTAGATTTATTTATGTTTTTAAACTAAGTGCTAGGTGTGTGTGAACAATACTGATCTGTAAATCTTGCCCCAAGACTTTCAAAATATCACTTCCTCCTGCTTTTCAAAATATATATATGTATTTTTTTAATTATAGAAATTTCTGAAAATAAATGCCCCAAGTCTTACAGAACCTCCTGTTACTCCTGTAGGAGTAGGTAACACGTACTGATTATCTAGAGCCACATTATTGTGTGATCTGTAAAAAACTATTCTGTGCAGTTGGTGCTCTCCAGTGTACCAGTCAGGTGCATTATTCTGTACTTTTTAGTTTGGCCTGTTGGTTGTAAAGTATCCAAGTGCCTCCCCTAAACAGCTTTGATGTCCCCCTTCAGAGAGGAGGTGAAATGCTCCTATATACATGGTACAAAAGATCAGATATGAGAAGAAGTCGTAGTTCTTCCCCCAGATAACTTGTTACAAATGACTTTGTTAGGCAGGAGCCTAACATTGTGGGGATCTTGAACCCAAGTAACAAGTACTAAGAAAAACTTAACCTCTAATAATTAGCCAGACAAATTGTGCTTTCTCTTGCTCCTCATTTCTGTTGTGTAACCATGTATGCCACCCCTTCAGCCCTTGTTTGGAGAAGAACACGCTGTGTATCACAGAAAGGGGGGTTCCTGTTCCGTTGTACAGTCCCCACACGCTCTGGTCTGGTTGCTGTGCTGTTGCTTTCTGTGTGCCCACAGAATCGCCAAGGACCCTCGCTTCGAGCGCTTGCCATGTATGCACAAAGGAACCTACGCAGACGACTGCTTGGTACAGAGGGTCACTCAGGTATTTCTGGAATTTTCTGAACTGTGCTAACATACTAAGAATTCCTCAACCCTTCTAGTTACTGATGACTTCAGTGTCACACAAAGGAACTGTAAAATCTGGCCAAGGGGCAGTTTCGGTCCCTAGCACCACTTTATTTGAAGCAAGGTACAGTCTTCCCTGAGCATCCTTGTATAGGACAGCATCAAAGGAGCACTTGGGATGGAAAGGCTGTCAGCTGGGAAGGCTGGACAGACTTTGTGTGTTTCTACAAGTCTGTTTTGGTGAGGGGAAGGGTGTTTGTTACTACTCTGCTGTGGAGTTCTGTACCAGTCGTAGTAATGCCTCGCTAGGGACTCGGAGGCCTCTTGCATTAAACAAGCTCCCTGGAGTAGAAGCTTTTGCTCAGCCTTGTCTGATTCTCTGGCGTTGAGCCTGACTAGCCTCTTTTTTTGCAGCACAAGTGTTACATTGTGGCCACGGTGGATAAAGAGCTCAAGCGGAGAATAAGGAAGATCCCAGGAGTGCCTATCATGTATATTTCCAGGCACAGGTAAGGGGTCTCTGAGGGGAGGAATGCTGCCTGGTGGAATCCTTGTCCAGCAGGCACTGTGTCAGCATGTGCTTCTCTCCTGCATTGTCTGTAGCGCCGGGTGCAGTAGAGGGCTTAGTGTTTGCACAGAAGTAGAGTTGCAGCTGCTGTTGGGAAGACACTGGTTGCAGGCTCACTTTTATATCAGTTCATGTGCTTTGACCTGAACAACTAGTTTTCTCAAGGCCAGTGTTGCCATAGATCAGTTTTGCCTACCAGCAGCAGGATTACCAGGCAATTACATTCTACAGATTTTTGAGGGACAGAACTGTTCTTGTTCCATATTCTGTGTGGCAGCTTTGCATACCCACAGCTGAAAGATTGAATTTGCTTCTTGGATCAAACCCAAAGCAAGGCAGAAGGATGTCAATGCATACCAGTTTCAGTGCAACAGATTTTTCCAGTATCTGCAAGTACTGGCTCACTTTGCTTATTTATTTTTAGCATGCAGTAGGACCAGTAGTCTCCTGTAAAAACATTTGCTTAAATTAATTTCCTGTTCTTTCCAAAGCACTCATAAAGCCTAGACTAAGAAGACTTCACTCACTTCACTCACCTCTGTTTGCCATATCCAATGTTTCAATATCTCCTCTATGTAACATACAGCCCAGAAGATTTATCTTCTGTAGAACCTGTTCCAAATTGTGTCACAGTACCATAGATATGTTTGGTAAGGAGAGAAGTTGGGACGTGGGAGAGAAAAGGGCCAAAGTCTTCAAAATGGATGGAAGTTACTGGAGGGAGGCAGTTGTGCTAGCAGTGGAGGCAATGAGTCTAATACAATGCAGACAGAGCATATGTCAGAAATGAGAACGTTCATTTCTATAAATATGTAAAGCCTTGTTTGATCTATAATTAGAATGTGGCTCAGAATATTTTTTTTCTCAAAACATTTTTGCCCTTTATTCACTGTGGCCATGAATTGTAAGTTTCATGGACGAGGTTTTATTCTCTCTGGTGGTCTGCTCTTAAATTCTAAGTCAGATCTTACAAAAAATGCTGGGTTTTTCTTCTCTGGAGGTGGTGAGTTTTTGAGATACCTGGTTTCTGAGTTTGAGGTGAAGAACAACAGCAACCTTATGAAGGCTTTTCACTTTCAGAAGTAGTGTTTTTCTTCCTGCGGATCTGAGCTGCAGAGAGAAATGCAGCACAGCTTCTTGCTGTTCAGTCTGCCCATAAGCCTGCTGCTGTGTGGGAAGGGGAGCAGTGTGGAGTAGGCTGCCTTCAGAGGTTGTCCCTTTCTTTCCCAGGTACAATATTGAGAGGATGCCAGATGATTATGGAGCTCCTCGATTCTAACCTGACCAGCCAAGCTGTGGATGCCGGGACTCGGGGTCCTTCTGGTTCCAAACTCCCTGCTTTCTTTTCTGATGAGACTCTGCTCATAGGACTGTGGGTGACATTGGACTCACTTCAAAGCCTTGATCTTCTAAGCAGAAGCTACTTGGAAGAGTTTTTCTATTCATCCATGTTCTGACTTGATTGATGCGATTACATGTAGCTGGGAGAAGCATATGGGAGAGAGGACAGCAGTGCCCAGAACGTGCCTCACTCCCTCTTCATGGCTGGAAAAAGTGATTTCAGCATTCTGAATTAAATACTGGTGATGCAACTCTGGCTGAGAATGAAGCCACCGAAGTTTTAGGAGTTGATTATTGCTGCACCTACAACAGGACACGTTTTCCTCTAGGGAACTCCCTCACACTTGTCCCACAAGCAAACTGGAATCTGCATTCTCAACAAAAGCCATCAAGTCTGCACCATTTGTTGTGCCTTCTCTGGGCTAGTGGTCTGGAAGATCTAAATTCAGAATTGATAAGTTTCTATTTGCCTGTACAATGAATGAAGTTGGGTTAAGTGTCCTGTCCAGATTCCCATGTCCAGACTGGGTTAGCTAGCAGCTCAGTCCTTTTGCTTGGATGCAGAATGCTGGGAGGAGGGCAGGGTTGGGTCAGGACAGACCTCTCCCTATTGTTTCTCCACACCTACGCTCCTCAAAGCCTTAGCCCTATCACTAGGTGTTAGGGAAGAGCAGGAAGACTTTGACAGGAAGGTCTCAAACTGAAAGGTATTAATATGGGCTGGAAGCAGAGTGTTGGGGAGGGGTGGGAAGCAGAGCAATGGCTGTGGATCAGGAGGGTCTCATGGAGACCTGTAGCAGTTGCTGCAGGGAAGGAAGCGGTCAGAGGAGATGGCTAAGAGATAGCTAAGCCACCTGGAGAATCGCAGTGGAGAAAATGTTTCAAAGCTGTAAGTCTGCATTCCCATATCTTCTCCGTTACTCTTTAATTTTTAGCAATACTACTTGCTCTTCTGATCTCTGCTCTGCAGTGAGGAGAACTGTCTTAAGGCTGAGAGGTGAGAGAAAATCACCAGGGGCCAATGTGCTATAGCATGTTTCCCTGCCAAAATGATGGAGTTGGGGGATGGTAAAAGGGGAGACTAAAAATTTCTATTCTTGGTATAACTAAAAAAAAAAATCCAGGCTGTAATAGAGCTTTTCTCTTGTGGCACCTTACTCTGGTCCAGGCTGCAGACAATCACTGAACTCTGATGTCTTGTGTGCTGGGCAGCGTACAGCGACAGCAATACCCTTCTGCTCATCATTCCCCATCCCTAGGAAACACCCTGCCTCTACAGATAGGGCAGGAAACTGGGAACACATCAATCTGACCCCTTGAACTCTCTCTTTGCTAGTTTCAGGCTCACCTACTAAACTCATCCCTGAAATAGCAGCATACTGACACTTCCCAGCTACCACAACTGCGAGTTTACCTTCTCTTCAGCCAGGAATGTGACAGCCAATGACCCTGAGGTTTTACACTCAGGCTGTAACAGTACATTTTTCTTCTGTCAATCCAAGTCACATTTCTTTAAGCTAAATGTTTTAAGTGTTGTGAACACTTAAAGGCCTGTGTTTAGACAAATAAGGACAGAAACAGTGGTAGGATTAGATCTGTGTTTAGATCTTGGTTTTCAGTGTAATTCTAGTTTTGAAAGACCACTTCAAGTACAGGTAACTAGAACTGTTCCTGTGCAGATAACTTCACTTGAATTAATCCAAATTGAGTGAGAATGGAGAACAAAGAAATGGATCCTCACGGTGGTATTTGGTAGACATCTTTCTGGTGCTGGAGAAGAGGTCAAAGGCACAGCAACATGATGAATTTGGGGAATGCCTGCCTGCCAGCAGAATGCCTCCTAGAGGTATTTAACAAAAATACATGTATGTAGCATGAAGTACATAAATGAATGAAAGCAATGTCAATGTGCCCATTTGCTGAAATCTTTTACTCCTGAAATTAATGTTCCTTGTAATCTGCCTTGCTTGTTTTAGAAACAGGAGGAGGAGCTTGGCATCAGGGATGGGTTTAAGTCAGTTCCTAAAGAAGCAATACTAGGGTTGGACCATGATCAGCAGGGAGAAAGTTTTGGCATTGAGCAAACCCATCAAGCAATGTTCACTAATTGACTATGACTGGCAAAGACAGGAAAACTTGGGTATTAACTCAAAGAGTCTGGTCAGAAGAGAAACAAGACAGGACCACCCAAGTTACCAAGTGCTTCCCCCGCGGTCCCAGGGCACATGTGTACCAGCCACCTAATTCCCAGGGAAGTATTTTACTCCATGCACTCCATGGCATCCCAGCCTTGGATCCAATGTACAGTATGTCAAAGGAGTTCAGTAAAAATTAATGCTTTGATGTTCCTGCCAGTTCCAAACCAGAAGAGAAATTCCTTCCTGACCCTACTCTGGCAGTTGGTTTAAACCTGCACAGGAGTTAGGTATTGCAGATGCCTGCAATGTTTCTTAGTAACTAGAGAATACAGCCTCCCCTCTAACATCCTGCCTCTCGCTATAGCCAGTTTCTGTAGCTTCAGAAGACAGAAAACCATCAGAGATGCAGAAGCAAAGTCTGAAGTTACACAAAGAATGGAAGAAAATAATTTCTGTTCCTTCTGGGGGCCAACAGAAGTCTCCAGATTGCTGCAGTGTTACTACCAGGTGAAGTAAAGAAGCTTAAGCTGCTGACCCAAGGTGTGACACTGGTTAACTGAGGGATAACAGAATAGTGGTAGAATCGTATTTAGAAGCAGGACGAGCATGAGCTGTTAAATTAACTAAAACCAGCATGATGACATACATTAATTATTACAGATTGAAAGTGTGAGAGGGCATAATGCAGACCTCACAAGGTTGCTTTAGGACAAGTAACAGATTTCTTCACAATACTGAGTAACCCCAACGACCAGCAAGAATGTTGGGAGAGACCTGCCTGCAGGAAATTACCTTGGATCACAAGAGAACTGGCTCTGAGTTAATCAATCGAGGATAAATCAAAGGATGTTTACATCAGGACTTCCCTATTTTGAAAGGACAGACTTGAAAGCTTAGAGAGTAAACCAGCCCAGAGAGCTGAGGACTATAAATATTAACTATGTGTACAATGTGGAGATGGGGGCTAAAAATACAGATGCTATCTGGAAGTCATACCGACTAGAAAAGCATCAGTAATCATGTCTAGATGGAAAGGATAGAAAAGACAGTTCTGTTCAGTTCCCCAGCCATCAACTAGAGATTGAAAATGAGAAAAATTACTCAGGTTTTCTGTATTTGGGAAGGAGGACAAGCAGTGGGACACGCAACACTGGTGCACTGCTGACCTAAACAGTAGCCCCTACCCCTTGCTACTGGAATTCACGCACACAAGCCCTCATGTCTTTTCTACACAGTGGGAGTTCAGCACTCTGCAGAAATCTTTGCTAACTGGCTACAGAACCCATTTCTATGTTTAACTCAAACTTCAGCGTGGGAATAGATAAAAAAAGTCTTCCCTGCTCCTCAGTGCAGTCGCTTCTGTAAGGGATGAGGCAGTTTTGCACACCCGCTGGCCCGTTCTCTTGCCTCTCAGGTTTACCACCGGAATATTCGTGTCGTTTCCCGGGGGTGGATCAGCCGGCAAGGCCCCCGGCCCTGCGGTGGGGCTCCGCGCTGTCCCCCAGGAGGCCGCGGAGCCCCCTTTGCACTGGGGCGCCTCTCCCGAGGCCGGGCTCAGCCGGGGTCCCGCCTCACGCGTGTCAGCCTTCCGTCACTAACGATTAATTAGCTCAGCCATCGCACCTCGGGTTACCGACACCGGGTTCGCCGTGGCGCCGCGGGGTTGAAGCGGGGCGGTAACCCCGCCGTGGGCCGCGGCCCTTACTGGCAGGCGGCAGCGCCACGGACCCCGGGGGAAGCAGCGGGCAGCCGCGGGAACATGGCCGCCGCCCTCGCCGCCGCCGCCGCCGCCTCCGCACCGGGGTAACCCAGGCCACCGGCGCCGCCGCCCCGGTAGCGCCACGGCCTGCGGGAGGCCGCCGGGGGCCGGGCCAGCCCTGAAGGGGCGCTTGCGGCCCCGCGGCCCGACTCTACGGCAGTCGGCTGCTCGTCGCACCCCCTACACAAAATGGAGCCCCGTCTCCCCTCGCCGGGGTCCGCTCTAGCTCGCTGTCGTTGTCTGCCTCTCCCTCGTCCGAGGGACCGGGGCGGGCGGGAACCGGCGCTCTACACTCGCCTCCGCCCCTCTCTATGAGCCCAGCACGGGGCTGGCGTCCTCCCTCCCGTCATGACGGCGCTAGCCCGCCGGGTGGCGCGCTGGCGGCGCCGAGCTCCCGACGCAGGGCGCCGCTCGACGCTCTAGCGCCCCGTTCGCGCTCTACTGCCCGGGAGGGCGGCGCAGGCGCCGTGGGCCTCACGCGCCGCCGGGCCTGTGGAAGCGCCGCGCTGCGCTGCGCTCGGTTCCCGCAGCCCCACCATGTACCCGGCCTGGGGCTTGTACGGGGCGGCGGGGCACTATCCCCCGCCGCCCACCTCCATCCCGCCGCCGCCGCTTCCCATCCCTCCCCCCAGCGTGCCGCCTCCCACCGTCCCGCCGATGCCGCTGCCCAGCTACCCGCCGCCGGGCCCCGCGCCCCCAGCTGCCTCCGCTCCGCCGCCGCCGCCCGCCGGTACCTCGGGGTTCCTGAGCCTGCAGGAGCAGCACCTGGCGCAGCTGCAGCAGCTCCAGCAGATGCACCAGAAGCAGCTGCAGTCCGTACTGCTGGGGCCGCCGCCGCCGCCGGGGCCTCCCCCGCCGGGGCTGCCGCCGCCGCCGCTGCCCGGCTCCTTCACCGACTGGCAGCAGCCGCCGCCGCCCGTCCCGCCGCCGGTCCGCAGCTACCAGAAGCAGTTCCACCGTGAGCCGCCGCCACCGACCCGCAAGCCGCCCGCCGCCGCCCGGGAGCGCGATGGCCAGGAGCCGCCGGGTGGGCACGGCGACTGGGGCGAGCCGGTGCCCTCCTCGCCGGTGCCCATGGACATGGAGCTGTCCTCGCCGCCGCAGTCCCCGCAGCCCGCCGCCCAGGCCTACCTGCCCCCCGCCCAGGCCTACCTGCCTCCCCCCCAGACGGAGTCCTATCTGCCCCCGAATCAGCCGCCCCCGGCCCAGTCCCCGTCTCACCAGCCCTACCTGCCCCGGGCACAGGCCTCCCAGCCGCCCCCCTCCTTCTCCGAGCCCCCGCCCTCCTACCTAGAGCCCCCGCCGTCCACCGCCTCCCAGCCCTACCTGCCGCCTCCTGCTCAGGGCTACATGGCACACCCCCAGCCCTACCTGCTCTCCTCCCAGGCCTCCCCTTCCCAGCCGGTTCAGCCCAGCTTGGCCCCCTCCATCCCTCCCCCGGCCAAGCCATCGCAGGCCCATTTCCCCCCGCCCCAGTCATCCTTACCCCCACCCTCCACTTCCCAGCCGGAGGCCACGCAGGGTGCCACCAAGGAGGCCGGAGGCACTGAGCAGCCAGACCCCTCCACCATGACACCCCAGGTAAGGCGTTGCCACCTCCACATTCGCCCCTTTGGCCCCAGCAGGCAGCAGGGACTTGGCCAGGACAGTGGTGGCGAATAACCCCTGGCGGGTACCGGGTGTTGCTAAGGTCTCCCGAGTAAGGGCAGTTAGTAAACATGCCATATTCACATAATACTTGGAGGGTTTGAACACAACTCTTGGAAGCCTGGGAATGGCTTGGCTCAGGCAAGGCTCTGTTAATGCTTCTTTAACCAGTGATGGCTGTTGGTATCTAGCAAATCGTTATTTTTCAAGAGCAAATGAGTTGTGTAGGGAAAATCTTTCCTCCTGGCTGAACTTAATTTTCTGGGGAGATTTGTTGGTGTCTGGAGAATTGCTTTCCAAAGTACAACATGTGGACAGCCTGCACCAAACCTCTGTTCACTTCATGCAGCCTGTTGTGAGATGCAACAGTCTGTTGGCCTATTGCTGTTGCAGGGTGAATGCCTTTTCTTCGTTTAGGTTTCTCATGGGGGTTGTGTTTCAGGTGTCTGTCTGATTGGTGTAGAACTGTGACTATTTTAATCTTGCCACACATAGTTAAAACTGCAGAAGCATTTCTGTCCTATTACATGGTTGCCCTTTACTTAGAACTTCTCCATTTTGTTCTATACATGCTTGGATCTTCCAGGATAAAATCACCTGGGACATTGGATGGAAACTTTCTGAACTGCTCTAGGTGTGAAAAATGTTCCTGTTGTTAATGCTGCGTGCTGCTTCTGGGCATGTTAGGGCCAAAATGCCTGCAAAGTGTTTGTGTGCTTCATTTCCTAAATGTGAGTGGTTCCAGCGAGCTTGATGTGACAGTTTAGATGTGTTCAGTTAGGGACAGTCCAGTTGCTTAAGGTTAAGCAGGCACAGAGAGACAGGCACTTTGAGGTCCTCAGCTGTGCGTAGAGGTTGGATTCACTGAGGCTTCTTCTTGGTTTTAGGGTTGGCTTCTAGAGATCCAGCTGTGAGAACAAAGCTGAAGTGCATGCTTTAAAATTACTTTATTTATAAAATTTAAAACAGAGCTATTTTTGGCAAATTGATCTTAGGATTCTGATTTGAAACAAAGTTGGCAAAAACCCTTGTGTGTCGTATTGAAGTCACTGACACTTTAAACTTGTTAAATTTTGGGACACCTTTTTAATGTTATCCATTACAATTTAACTCTTTCAAGGTGTAACTAATCACTGCCGAGCAAAGTGGTGTTTTCAGTTCATTAATTTAATTTTACAAAGGTTTTGGACAGCGCTAGTTGACATTTTATAGTGATAGCGATGGGCCTCGTTAATTTTAATGAAAAACATCCAAAACCTTGAAAAATCAGGTGTAGGAAGTGATGTTAATTCGGTACAGAGGCTACTTGCTGATTTCTGAATTTATTGAACTCAAGATTGAACAATAAACTGCAAGTCTTCCTTATATAGCCCAAAATTTTATTCATGATACTTAATTGTTCCTCAATTGCTCTCTCCTTTCCAGAAGAGTTGGAAGTAATGCATCATTGTCCTGCACACATGGAAGGAGCAGAATATGGCTGGAGTTTGCATTGTCTGGTTTATGAGTGTTTATGCAAACAACTTCTATCTCCAGCAGTTAGTTTACACTCCTGCACAATTCAGTGCTAATTCCAAAGGAATATGGTACTTTGCTGGTCATAAATTTGTTATAACAGATTGATACGATTTTTGGCTATAAAATGAGACAGGATTTTGAGCAACAAGTCCTTACACAATAGGAATAAGAAAAGCAAGGCATGCTGATGCTTTCTTGCTAATGATCTTAAAAGTCAAGTAGAGAAGTACTATAATTTGTCATCTATAAGATCCTGGTAAGCCTTTGTTTAAACAGATAGTTGAAAACTCTTCCCACCCCACAGCCAAAGTGGCTGCTGCCAAACAGATGAGTGTTTTTCTTTTAGCATAGAAAATATTATGCAATATGCTGTGAGTTTGTGTTTTATTATTTCCCTTTCCTGTTTAAAAATGATGCCACTGTTTGCCTTGACAATATAGTGAATAAATGAACATAGCAGTAGGTGTCCAGTTGGATTAAATTGCTGGTTTCTTCTGTTTCTCTGCAATCAGATATATTTTTTTGTCGTGTCCTGTTAAAATAACTGTGCTATTTCATTAATGCTGCATCTGATGTTTAGGCACTCTATGCTGCTGTTTATTTACAGCAGTAAAGGCGTGTGGGTGCATCTGTAGCCATAAATGTGCGTTTATCTACATGTGTTGAAGCTACCTTAGCTTTACTGTGTCACCTTGCAGCCACACACTTCAAAATCCACACTTTGTTTTGTAAAAAAGTTGCTAAACCATCCTTTTGCTGTCTCAAATAGAAAAGGACCATTTGTCCCTCAGAATAGGCGTTATGTTATGGCCTGGGGTCACCTCAATTCATCTTTTGGAGTGGTCTCTGCATTAATCTCTTTGCTGGTGGTGTGTCCTGTGGTGGGGAGCTGATAGGACTGGTTTCAGTGTTTCCTGTACAATGTGCCAGGCATGGCCTCTTGGTCAGCCAGAGATGGATAAAGGTCTATGTTGATGCTGGTGTGTTTCTTGAGCTTAAGGACTGTATCTGAACTTGAAGAATGACAGTCATCATGAGGACATAAGCACTTAAGTAACTGAACTTCTTGCCAGCGGGGATTTTCTACGCTAGCACTTTGGTTTCCTCAGCCTGTAGTAGTCTGCCTTTCTGTTTTTCTCACACTCCTCAGATAGGATCTGCAATACGTGTGTTGCTGACTTAATCTCTGGGGAAAAGTAGGTGAGGGGATATTATCATAGCTCTGTGTGTGAACCCTGTGCTGTGTTATGAGCTGTAGCCCTTTGTCCAGTTGGTAGAATGAGGAGGAAACAAAACGGATCGGTGGAGACCACAATTTTATGGCAGTAGAACAGGTGCTCACCAAGCATAGCATCCAGCAGCGTCCTGGCAAATCACCTTAGAATGCCTTTTGAGGGGGTAATGTCTCAGCTGTGACAGCTGGGGATGTGTGCTCTTCTGTGGTGGTGACAGTTGCTTATTACAGCATGTCATCAGAGGCTTCTGGGAGAGTCCGTGTTGCAGTGTGAATGCTCATCTTCCACCCAGAGACACAACAGCTCTTCAGTCATACTCTTGTTTGGTAGGAGTTATGGCAGGATCAACATAAACTCCAAGAAGCACAGCCTCTCCTTTCATTGACCTCATCTCCAAGTTACAGTTCTCCAAAAGTTTGGGTTTTTTTAAAACACAACTCTGTGTTTAAATGTGTCTGCTCAGTTTCTGCCCATAGGAAGCACTCTTCCTGATGTGAGTGTGAGGTAAGGTTTTGGAGGGAACTTGCACTTCTTTTGAACCTGTTTTACAAGGGGCAGAATGGTTGTTTTGAGAAGTCTTATCAGACAGCACCACCAATTTGTTGTCATACTTCTGTTTTAACATACCTGCATCTTTGGGATTCTTTTCTGTTTCTGGGTGGGCTTTGTATAGGTGCCTCTTTCTTAACTGTGGGTGCTTGGATGGAAGGGAAGGACAGAGGATATGAAAGATACAGAGCAGTCAGAGATTCTCAGAGGTTGGTGGAGTTGACATCAGAGCACAAAAACAGTTGCACTAGGTCAGACCAAAAGTACAGTATTTTACCATTCTGTCTCTTGACAGTGACTTAAAGCAGATGCTAAGAGAATAACTTAAAAATCAAGTGTATAGCTATACTTCCCTAAAATATAGGGAAGTCTATATTTTATATAAAATACAGCCTTAGCTGCAACTGGTGTGTTTTTTTTTTTTTTTTTTAAATCTGTGGATTTTTCTTCTGTGGGCTTCTGGAGCTCTTTCTTGAATCCACGAAATTTCAGCCCTTGCAGTGTTCTCAGGCAGGGACTTTGGTAGCACAAAGCCATGTGAGGTGAAGAGCTGCCTCCTGCTTATTCTAAATCCCTGTCTTGCCAGTCTGATCTTTGATGCCTGGTATTTCTTGTAGTGGAAGAGACACAGAACTGTTGGTTCTTATTCAGGTCTCTCTAAAATGCATCACTACTTAAGTGTCAAGAATCTTATCTGTAGTCTTTTGTTGTTTATGTTGGTGGTATCTTAGGGTGTTTTGAAGCTAGTGTCATCTGCCTAGTGTACTTGAATTCTAGCCTGAAATAGTTGAAACTGAAGTCTTGATCACTTCTTAATGGATAATTTTTTGGGTGCAATCACCCAATCTACCTCTTCAGCTGTTGAATGAATCAGAATTAATGAAAATTCAGGTGATAAATAATCCTCCCTTCATGCCTGTACCGACTGTTCTTTTTCTTTTCCACAGCCTTTATTCAAACATCCCCAACACAATTTCTCAGCTGTCATTTTCACTCTATGTTCTTTGTTCATCCTCTTCATATTTTTTGTACATTGCCTCCTTTTTACTGCTTCTTTACTCATGCTTGTCTTCCATTTGTCCCTTCATTTTACCTGTTAGTCTCATAATAAACACCTATAGCTCTTAGGAAATAAAAGCACTGAAAATTTTAAGTGTGGTACTTAAAACACATCTCTAGTAATTTGGCTTGCCGTTGGCCATATTTCTGCTGTTCATTATTGTTCTCTCTAGTTCTAAGCTCTTTGAGGTCAGAAATAACTTCTGCTGCAAACACTATGCCTCACAAAGGGGTTTCTGAAAGTTTTATTTGGTCTTCTGATATCCAGTGCAGTACTGTGTGGAAACCAGCTATACACAACATGCAATTCAAGATGAATTTTAGGTGAAGCCATTTTACTGGGTGCAATCACACAGATTCTATACCTTTATTACTGCAAACGTGGCAAGCTAAAAAACTGCCAATTGGTTACACACACTGTTCACACCACACTGATTGGTTAGCAATTATAACAGGTTCTGATAAACATATCTTATAGCTAAATATCGTTAGTTTACCTCTGATGCCTAAAAGTATCTGCACACCTGCTGTTTTGACCATCTTGTTATGGTTGGTTCCTAATATGTTCTGTTACTCCCAAATACCTTCCCGTAACAACTTCTTGGTTTAGGGTAGCCTGTACCCCCATCAACAAGGCCGCTGTGTTTTGATAATGTGATTATCAGGATCCTCTCAGCATGAGTAACTTTTCCTGTCTGATGGGAACAGAAGAATATTGTCAGGGCTTAAATCTTGGGAGAAGAGAGCTAGGCCGCTAGCAGGCCTGCTGTCCTCTCTGACAGTACTATTGGTGATAAAGGGCATTTTTCCTCATAACAGATTTTGAAACTTTTCTACCAGTGACTGCCATGAATTAATTTTTGTGGTTTTCCCCCATGAAAGCTGTCTTAGAAATATTCTGTCTATTGTAGGAACAGCAGCAATACTGGTACCAGCAGCACCTGCTTAGCCTGCAGCAAAGGGCAAAAGCCCATGCTCAGGGGCAGCAGCAAATAAAAGCTCCAGCAGCAAAGGATGCATCTGAGCAGAGAGCAAAGACTGAAGAAGGGAAAACAACTCAGCAGTCTGAACCTCCTCCACTTAATGAATCGCTGCCTCCAGCTTCCAAGGAAGACGAGTCTTCTCTTACATCCACTGAAACTCAGGTAGGATTTGTAAAGTGTCTTTGCTGCTCCATTTGTTCTGCTAGATGGGCCAAAGAAACGGGAAAATAATGCCATCAAATTCTTGTGTACACAGTGTAACAATAACTAAATATGGTAAAGCAATCTCAGAACAACACTTACTCAGGCTGCACCAATTAAAAAAAATAAAAATACACTCCTTGTGTATCAATGTAGATAGTCACCCACATGTACAGCAAGTGAGTCCAGGCTTGACTCTCTTGCCCTGTTGTAATCTTTGTCTGCAAGAAGCACCGAAGTGCAAAACCAGGTACTTGATAGATGAGGAATGCTATTTTTAAGACACTGTTTCTTAATTCTTCTTTGGCAGTTTGTCAATTCTGGCTTCCCTTCTCTCTGTGTGTTACAGTTTGCCTGAAAGCCAAGAACTTTGCACAGAATATTTTTTGTCAGCATGCCTAATGACAGTTACTATATAATGGATGTATGCCATGATTGATGTTTGAACAGATTACTGTAGGGTAGTAGATTACCCTGCAGCATGTGCCCTGCTTTTATGTACAATGTGTGGGTTACTACCAAGTGGAAAAAATAATGCACTTGGGCTTACTTTACTTCATCATGAAAAAGCAATGTTGTATCGTATTTGCTGTGAGCAACAGATAACAGATCTGCATTAATCTTGTACGTAGTTTCTGTATGTATGAGTACCCTAACTGCCATCAGCCTAACCTTTAGATCAGACTATTCACATTAATGAAATAAAAACAAACCTTCCTGGAGCTGTGGGTAGCCAGAACACATGAATAAAGAGTGATAAAAATAACAAACACTGAAAAAGTTCCTGTAAACTGGGTAGTGACCATGTGTGCTTTTTTCTTTTGAGAAAAGGAGCTTTCTTTTATTTATAGTCTTTACCTTTTTCTCTAGCTCAATATTGAACCTCCTGATGATCCTGAGGAAGATCTGAGATTGCAGCAATTACAAGCGGCAGCAGCTCAATGGCAGCAGCATCCCCAGCACCGGGTTGGGTTTCAATACCAGAGGATAATGCAAAAGCATGCCCAGCTGCAGCAGATAGTACAGCAGTATCAACAGATCATGCAACAGCCTCCCCACTTACAGGTGAAACATCAAGGAGCTGGTATCTGGTATATTCAGGATGACTTAGCACTCTGAAAAACAAGTAGTCGAATAATTAGTTGTGGTTGGCTCATTTGTCTGCCTACATTTTCTGCTTGGGTAGAAGTTCATATCTTCTTATCCTACTGTCTCAACTTGAGAATGAAAAAAGAATTGACAGGTGGTGGTGAAGGCTTCAGTAGTGTGAGCAGTACAAGACTTCACTCTTGTGTAAGGTTTTTCAGGCACACCTGGGTGATACAGGAACAAAGCTGAACACAATATTGAATTTACTCAGCTTTGAGTGTTTTACTGCTGGAGAAAAAGATCAGAAGAAAGATGAGGTAAACAGATGGTTGCATGGAGTAATTTGGTAGCTGCTCTTTTTTACAGCATTGTGTGGTACAAAAATATGTACAATGATGAAGTAAAATATGCAGCTAAATGAATTAAGATAATCACTGTCTATTTTTGACTCGGTGAAATAAAATTAAAAGGCTGAATAATGAGTTTAGGTAATTATATCAGTGTTGCAACCTTTAAGTGTTAAAGTAGAAGTTGATTGCTGTATTAGAAAGTTGAGTCAGCTTTATCTCATAAGTGTGACATCTCAGACAGGATCAAGCCGTGGCCATTATGACCTGTATCTACACAAAACGAAAGACAGTACTTCCTTGAAAGAAGCTCTGTCGTGCAAATATGATGGTCTGGCAGAGGCTTGGAGAAAAATAACTGCTGACAACTGGAGCAACTCTGAGCAGGTTAATAGCAGAAACTCAAATCTTAACAAATAGCCATCTACTGTGTATATTGAAAGTGTGAGGATTTATTTGGGCTTTAGCCATTGTTAGCATCCAGTACTACAGCTTGGAACCCTTTGATGATAACTTGCTTCAGCTGTCCTGTAAAAAAAAATAGCCCAAAAAAGAGCATCTTTTAAACATAAAAGTTCTCTGTAGTCATAAACTGTTTAAATTGTCACAGCCATTTTAGACCTCATAGCTGGTGTTTGCTTCAGGCGTAGTTCTTCCTCGGGCTTCTGTCCAAATCAGAAACTGTGATATGAGTGATCCTGAAATACGTGGCTCTGAAATAACTAAGATGCTCTTCTTGTCTTCTCATTGCAGACAATGTCGGTGGACATGCAGCTGCGACATTATGAGGCACAGCAAAAACAGTTCCAGCAGCTTCATAAAGACTGGGAGCGATCAATGAACCAACAGTGGCAGCATCAACTTCAGACCTATCCTCACAAAGACCAGCTTCAAGAGTATGAGAAACAGTGGAAAGCATGGGATGAACAGATGAAGGTCACTCAGTCCCATCTGCAGGAGAAAGTGAGCTCACTACAAAATCTGAAGAATCAGTATCCTGCAAGTGCTTCACTGCCACCTCCATTTGTTCCATATTCTCAAGCCAGTCAAGGTGGCATTCCTGTTATGCCTCCAACTTTACCTTCAACTACACCTCCGCTGGTTCCCCCACCTCTCTCTTCTGTTCCTCAGTTACCTAATTCCTCTGTCCCTTCAGGATCCAGTTCTCAAAGCAGTCAATCTAGTGAGACACCAAGGCCAGCTCTGCTTCCCACCCCTGGTACCTATGCATCAAAAATAGCTAGTTCAACTGTCTATTCACCTTACCATTCTCAAGTAAGTTCATCCTTTGGCTCTTCGGACCATGGAAAGTCTCAAGTTCATCTTAGTAAACAAACTGTCTCTATTTCATCTGAGCAAGGATGTGGGGAACTGAAATCCACTTCTGCAGCATCTTCAACACATGCATCTACCATGCAGGATAAACCAGTGAGGACAGGTGGATTGCTTCCAGATCCTCCCAGATCAGCACGTTTTGAAGGCCCCAGAGGCCCTAGGTAAGGATGTTTCTTGTTGATTTGTATGTGTTCCAGGCTACAGGACTTTCATATATTGGGAAATGAAACACTTATTCTCAGATCTTTCTGAGGTCATGTGGAGCGTGCTTGTTTAGTGGAGCTTTTGTTTTTAATGTATGTACAACATGGTCTGTATCTATGTTATTAAAACAGGGATAGATAGATGCCTTTTACCTGAGCATTATCTAGAGTAGATTTTTTTTTTCCTAGGAAGATGGGCACACTGCACCCTTTTCATTCATTCATGACATAAAAATGGTATTAAGTCTCATGACATAATAGAAAAGCCGTTGTAAATACTTGATATGTCTTTGCTGTCCTTAGTTTGAAGATGCAGACTCACACTTGAATGAGGGCTCCTATAAGAAAAGTGATCTGAATTCCCAGCATTTTTTCTGTGGTACTTGGAACACAGTTTAGAAAAGTCTAAAACAAAACTGTTGAAGGGTTGTATTTAAGGTGGTGTTATATATGGTAGCACTTTAATATAGGCGTTCTGAAAGAGATTCAGGGAAGTATTCATACATGTGTTTAGTTGAATATACTAACATAGCTGACTGATGGCAATTTAGATGCTATTTATTTTTTAGAAATAATAAAAAGAGCTCTTTGTAATTCAGGATTTTTTGCAGAAAGAAATGAAAATTCAAAGCTGTTCACTGGTACTTTAACCTCTGGTGTGTGAGAGTACTGCAGCTGTTTGATTGGCCTATTCAGTGCCCTTTTCAGAGTGGCTGTTTGATATGAGGGGTGGTGCTCAAGTAGAAACCAATGTTTTTCTACACAAGTAACATTATTTAGCATTTAGAGAATTGGAAACGAGAGAGAAGAAAATAAATGAAGATTTAAGCCTTAGGATCCTAGCATTAGGATTCTTCTCCACTTTTTCTTCGGTATTGTGTCATGATGGTCTTTATCTTTTGGTAAGACACAGTTTTGTTCATTTTTTATGGTGGAGGTGGACAGCCTGCTGCCTTAATGTAAAGCTACTCTGAAAGCCAGCATGCAGTGTCTTCTGTGTGGTTTTATACCTGTTGTGTCATGTAATCCAAGATCTTGGGTTTGGAATAGTTCTTTCACACCTGACATGATATCAGGTTGCAAAAACAACATCTGTTCTGTCTGGCCGTTAGTTCAGGAGGGGTTGATGTGATGCCTACTGAATCACAGAAAAGTGTTGTTCTGTTAAATTGATTCTATCCTTACATACTCTGCTAGACATGACAGTCATATGTTCGTGTTCATTTCCCTTCTCTTTGCTTCCAGAGTGATCATCTGTGAATAACAATCCATGAATTGCTAGCAATATAAATGAATGTTTTATAACTTTGAATAATTTTCTCTACCTCCTGATGGTTTTTTAGAAGTGTGTTTTCTGGTCCTGGGGGTTTGTTGGATGTACAGTTCCAAACAGTCCTTGTGATGTGCTGGTGCCTGTCCTTTATGTGCATTGGTTTAGAGCTCAGTGATGTGTGATGATAGGCTATGGATAATCAAAAATTTCTAGCATACAGGAGCTCTGGTTTTGAGCATACTTAGGGTATTTAATTAACACCTGTAACCTCTCTGTTTTCCTATATTGTGATTGCATGACCACTCAAGGGTTTTATCAAAGCTTTCCCAAAAATCTTTTACTGTTTCTTCTCACTATATTTAGTAGAAAAGAATCTTTAACTGAACTTGGGATAAATGTGTTACCTGCTTCCATTCCAGTTAAAAAGTCACAGGTAATGACTAGACATATAAAAAGACACATTCATCCTTCACCTCTTTTCAGCAACTAGCTTTTCTCAAGAAACTCTAAAGAACAGGCTTAAGCTGATGTTCAGAATTCTGGGCATGAAGTGTCTTGCAGTATCCAAGCCTTATAGCTATGCCTTTCATGTAAAAGCTGATCCTTCAAATCTTACTTGTCTTGCCCCTGCACTTTGTAATTTTTTCTTCTTTCTCTTTCTGTTCATCTTGACCTGCCCTTACCTCCAAAAAAGGCATTTTACTGTGTTAACTTTGGATTATTAAAGTTCTTTGAGGTTGTATAAATGATCTTGTTTGGTAAATTGCTCACTGAAACAGTAAATTCTGCAACAAGTCAACTGCTGCTGGTAACAAGGTGGTAATGAATTGATATCCATAGAATAGTTTGGGTTGGAAGGGACCTTTAAAGGTCATCCAGTCCACCCCTACTGCAGTGAGCAGCGACATCTTCAACTAGATCAGGTTCCTCACAGCCCTGTCCAACCTGACCTTGAATGTTCCCAGGGTGGGGCATCTGCCAACTCTCTGGGCTACCTGTGCCGCTGTGTCACCACCCTCATTGTAAAAAATCCCTTCCTTGCATGTAGTCTAAATCTACCCTTTTTTAGTTTAAAAGTATTAGCCCTTGTCAAATTGCAGCAGGCCTTAATAAATCTCTCTCCCCTTCTTTCTTATAAGCCACCTCCAAGGGGGCTGAAAGCCTGCAGTAAGGTCTCCCAGGAGATTTCTCTTCTTCAGGCTGAACAACCCCAACTCTCTCAGCCTTTCCTCAGAAGAGAGGTGCCATTTTTGGCTCCAACAGGTCCATGTCTTTCCTGTGCTGAGGACCCCAAAACTCTCAGAAGGAGCTAAAACAGTGATGCAATAAAAATGTATTCAGTTTAGGCATGTTGTCTTGCATGGAGCTGGGTGATATTGCAGTTTATTGCAATATCATCTGAACTGACCTGAAATTTAAAGACTCTGAAAGGACCTGAATTTAAAGATTTTTCCTAGGCTCATCACCATAGTTAAGCAGGCTTGTTGCATACTATCAAAACGAAAGGTTGACAAGAGTTGTTGATTACAACAAAACTTCTGTTAAAAGTGGAAAGCTTTTTTTTTTCAAATGAGTTTGCCAGCTTTCTTCATCAGTCGGGTTTCAGTCCTGACCTAGAAGCCAAGTTTCCTTTTAGGGTAACATAATGTGCAAGTGGCTTGAGCTGGTCTTCAGTATTGAATTGAAGAACATGTCTCTGTTCTTCTGCACTGGTTCAGTTGGGAGTGATCCTAAGGCACAGTAGGATTCCAAAGTAACTATGGAGAGGGGGTGAAATTCTTGGACAGTTTGAATTTGACATGTTCACCATTATGTCATCTCTAGGTTTGATGGACCTCGAGGAAGAGGCTATGACAAATTTGAAGGCTCAAGACAGAGAGGGCCTCGTTTTGACTCCCAGCGCTCAGAAGGATACAGGTCCCGTTTTGATCGGCAGAATACAGACGGCCAGTCTTCAGGGAGATGGGGGACTATTCCACGAGGACCAGCAGCACAATTTTATACCTCGACAAATACATCCCATGGACACGGTTCCCGACCTAGTGGTCCACGGTGGAGGGGGCCCAGACCTCATTTGGGACAGCAGCAACAGCAGCAGTCACAGACAGACTCACAGTCAGAAAACAAAGAACCTTTTACAGATGTAGCTGGCAATCAGCAAACTGTAAGTAGAACACAGGCTGCTCCCGATGCGCAGAGCACGGGTCCCATTGAGCCAAATGAGGACCTGACAAACACTCAGCAGGAACCATCCAAACCTGAAGTCAAAGAAACTATTTCAGACCCTCCTAAAAAGTGGACGTGGAGTTCACATGATCCTAACCAGCAAGTAGAAGAGTCCAAAGCACCTACCCCACCTATTCAGAACCAGAAATCACCATCCCTTTCTAGTAACCCTGTGGCTTTGCAGTCAGGTGTTGCAAGAACAGGCGGTGCAGTAACCCCTGTAACAGGAAATCAGGAGTTGGAGTCACCAGATGGCCAGTTGGTCGCTTCAGATAGCGCACAGGGCCTTCCTGGACCAGAAAGCAGAGGGAAAGGGCCATTTATGCATGAAGATAGAGGCAAGGGACCAGGAGGCAGAGGAAGGGGCCAAGGCAGGCTGGATGATGGCCGTGGCAGAGGGCAGGGGGATGGCCGTGGCTGGGGAATGGGCCGTGGCCGGGGGATGGGAAGGATGGATGGTGGCCGGGGGATGGGAAGGATGGATGGTGGCCGGGGGATGGGAAGGATGGAGGGTGGTTGGGGGATGGGCAGGATGGATGATGGCCATGGCCGGGGAATGGGCAGGATGGATGAGGGCCGTGGCAGGGGATACGTGTACAGAGGCAGAGGATACGCTAGGCAGGCATCCATCCGTGGCAGGGGCATGTTCAGGAGAGCAGGCAGCAGGGAGAGGATGCCAGATAGGCGGTCAGGCAGCAGGGAGAGGATGCCAGATGGACGGTCTGGCAGCCGAGAGAGGGGACTGGGTGGCCATCCAGATAGCCATGAGAGGGTATTCTCTAGCCGAGACAGAGAGCTAGCTGGGCGGCCAGGCAGCCAGGACAGGGGACGGGCAGGTAGCCGGGAGAGAGGCCCTGTCAGACGGCCGGGTAGCCGGGAGAGGGAGCCCATGCGGCGGGCAGGTAGCCGGGAGAGGGAGCCCATGCGGCGGGCGGGTAGCCGGGAGAGGGTCCCTGTCAGGCGGGCGGGTAGCCGGGAGAGGGTCCCTGTCAGACGAGCAGGTAGCCGTGAGCGGGGTCCCATGAGGAGGGCAGGTAGCCGGGAGCGGGAAGCAGGAAGATCTGAAACAGGCAATATAGATAAACCCATTCACCTAGGAGATGACCCTGACAATTTGCATCCATACCATCGAGATGAGACACTCCGGGGGGCTTGGGGTCATGAAGATGATAGAATGCAGGAGGAATTTCCTTTAGATAGTCAAGATGACCCTTCTTTAGAGCATGAGCGATTGGATGACTGGGAAAGAGAACGATACTGGAGAGATCACAACTCTGATTATCAAGATGATTCCGTAGATGCGTATGACAGAGATGACAGGTTGCAATCCCAACATTCATTGCCTCCGTTATCTCCCCTACCACCACTACCTCCTTTATCATCTGATCATGACAGACGAGATTCATGGTGGGATGACTGGAAAAGGCCCAGAGAGAGGGAACTAGAGAGAGATCTAGATAGAACTGGAAGATCTTCAGACATGTATGATCAAAATTTAGACAGAGAGTGGGATAGAGACTGGGACATGAGACCTATGGATGACCGAGACATGGGAAATCGTGACCTGGATATCCCCCCTCTACCGCCATTACCACCTCTTCCACCTCTGGACAGATACCGTGAAGATAGGTGGAGGGATGATAGGAACAGAGATCATTACGACAGAGACCTCCGAGACAGGGGGGAGCTGAGGATTCGAGAGTATCCAGAGAGATACGACACATGGCGGGAGAAGCAAGACTACCTTCCTGAAAGGACTGACTGGGAGAGGGAACGGTTGTCAGATAGGTGGTATCCAGATGATGGAGACAGACTGAGGTCTTTGGATGATCATTCAGAGTCATCCCTTCCTCCACCTTCACATTCCTCTGATATGCTGGGAGCGGATTCAAACCTGGATTCTGACCAGTCCTTGGGAGGAGTGATGATCCTTAGCCAAAGACAGCATGAGATAATTCTGAAGGCTGCCCAGGAGCTGAAAATGCTTCGGTGAGTTGTCTGGTCCTGTCACTTGGGGTGGGAATCCAATTCTGCAGAGATGGTGCTCCTTTCCTGACGCATTCCTTGATTTACACAGCAGTGGCTTTGTTTCTTTTCACCACAGTATGATAGCAGCAGCTCATGTGGACCAATTTGTTTGGAGTACCTGTAGGACAGCTTTTGCAGACAGACTTTTTGTCTTGAATAGGTGGTTGTCCTTTCCCCATGAGCGTGGCATTCCCTGTTTGGTACTTTCCAGGAAGGGATCTGTCCACCTCACATGACCAGTCTTTGTTATCCTCTATTGAGCTTGTTGATAATTGCTTTTCAGTCTCTTATTACTGTCAGATGTGCTCATTGATAATTGTCTTTTTTAATACGTACCTGTCAAAATCGACATGAATGTGGTTCTTAATTCACACAATGGGACCTATTTAGGTTTTGGATACTGCTTACTTCCTAGTTAAAGAGCATGTGAGGGTTTTTTCTTTTTTCCTTTTACAACGCTCCCTCAATTGAAATTCAGTGTCATTAGTGAATGATTCTGTCAGGTTGGGTTGATCCTAGTTCTGACCATCAGGATAACAGCTCATAACAATCAGGAGGATATGAATGCAGGGGTTCACCAAGACCACGTTTTAGAAAGCAGATGCTAGATTCTCTAAGGCTTTAAAAATTGTTTAGTTAAGAGGATACCCTGTTACTTACTTTTAAAAATAGAAACATGCTAGGGCTCAGTAAATTTAGTAATACTAGAATGAGTGGAGCACATACCATCTATCCAAATGCTGGCTTTGTGATTTGATGCATAGGTTTAGGTGTATTGAATGCATTTGCAAAGAAAAAAGGGAAAATTAAGTCTCTTTGACTGTTACCATTGCATGAGATCTTTCAGAGGAGATTGGAGAGCAAAGAGGAAGCATCTTAGAGGCAGAGGTTCATGTGGCTCATCCTATTCATGAGTTAGAGGGATGGATAAAGATTGGTATCCAGTAAAGACACCAGTTTGTTTCATTTCATAAACAACATATTCTGCTAAAATAATGGGCAAGTAAAAGAAATGTTTGGCTATAATTATTACATTTACATTAAAACATGTTGAAAGATAGAGATGTTTTGCACTTTTCTTGAAGCTGTTTTGTTTTCAGACTCATGAGATTGCTAAGCATCTGTCCCATATGGAAGGCCTTAGTTGCATGCCAAAATGCAAGAAAAATATTTTTAAAAAAGAAGGGATAATTCACAATAATCTATCAATGCAATTAGATTAATCCAGCAGGTGTCAGTAACTGTGAAATCCATTTTATAAGGTAATATTTGCCACAAGTTGGGAGCAACAGATAATTTTCACCTTCCTGACTTTCCCATTGCCTCAGGTTGCCAGGTATATGTTTGCTGTTTAATGTCACTGGCTGCAGGCCAGTGGACTCAATATAGGGGCCATAGTCCTTTGGGAATCACTGCCTAAGTGAATAATTTATTAGGGCTGAAATATTTAAACACAGAAACTAAAACATTTAATGTAAGAAGGTAGATACATACACCTCTTTCTAAGCAAGTAAAAAGGGGAAATATAAATGAGGCTCATGATAATGATTTTTTTTTTTTTTTAAATTCAATATGAGTGTAGTCTTAAAAATTAGTTGCACTGATACTTCTCATCAGGTTCTTATAAGCAGGTGACCCCAGTCTGAACAGGAGGAATGACTTTTGAGGAGACTGCTTATGATTTTTTTTTTTTTGAGCCAAGAGTTATACCAGTAGCCTGGTGCAGAACTGCTTTTGTCTCCAAAGGTAAAGCCTTCACCTGGCTTTGCTTTTGTTGTGGATAAAACAGCATACTCTGAGCTGCATGCTGTTCTGTACTTGTCATCTGGTCTGTTTTTCCAGCAATTGCTCAGTTCATTGTTGGTACTAACACAGTGAGCAGAGTTCCCCTTCTGTTGGACATGGAGCAGATGGGTTGGTAGTCAGGATGGCTTCTGTTATGCCTAGTACAGAGGGACCCCATTCTTAGTAGGTCTTTGGGCAGTACTTTAATATGCATAATTAATATGAACAAAGAATTATTTGAAATTTAAAAAAAAAAAAACCTAGATAAAAAGATGCAAACAAAACTTGAAAGAAAATAGTATTGAATAGATAAATCTCTGTAATCCAGGGGTGGTAATATTCACAACTGTTCCTGCTCTCTCATAGAGAGGTAGGTAGCACTTTGATATGTAAAACAAGGAAACAAAAGCTAACACCACTTTATTTTTAAATGCTGAAGTCTCTGTTTTGATTTGTGTTGACCTCAGTCTTGTTAGTGAAGAGCAAGTCACTGAGAGTTCCTAGGCTTGCATCTCCACTGGGCCTCTGGTCTGCAGAAGGTGTTGTCAGAAGCTAAAATCTAGCTTTGCTCTTTACTGTTAAAGTGGAGTGGTTCTGGCCAGGCACAATAGCATAACTGAATGTTGCAGAGGGAATTTGTGATCAAAAAAGGAGGCAGCTAGTATATTGAGTACCTCCATGGTTATGTGTAGGTGAAATGGGGATTTATGAATCATAGCATTGACCTTGTAAAGCCTGCTGTGTTCTTTTCGTCTTTGGACTTGGCCTCTATTACTAGTGTGATATGTGGGTTTCATTGTGGGAGTTAATTTCTTTAATTTTTCATTGAAGCTGCAGACTGATAACACTTTCTTGTGATTCGTCTACAGAGAGCAAAAAGAACAGCTACAGAAGTTGAAAGAGTTTAAACCTGACATTTCTACACAGGACTCTCCTAGATCACAGAACACAAGCACAAGGCCAGGTGCCTTTCAGGTAAATTCATTAACTTAATGATGTGCTGATAGCAGCCACTGTTAATGTGTGTGTTGGATCAGTTCTGCACTCAAATTTCTCTGTGAGTCGCCTCACCAGCAGCTCTAATAACATCATCAATCTTCTGTTGAGGCAAAGCAACCTCATAGTTTCTTTAGATTTTTCCAAAGGCTTTCTTACTCATTCAGTCCACTGTGTCTTCTGAGCATGACCCGTGGGGACAGTTAGTGCATGAGGCTCAACAGCCTAGACTGCTGTGGGATGATGTGCAATAAATGGTGAGCTCTTCCAAAACAGGGACATAAGACTTGTGAGAAGACCCTCCTCTTCCTTGACAACTAGGTTCTGATACTGGCTTTAGTTCTGATCTTGCTCCACTTTTTCTAATTTAAGAGCTCTCTGCTCTTTGAAGAAGTTGGAGAAATTTGAAGGTTGATCCATCAAAGGCTGAGATACTGCAACACAGAGTGGACTTCAGCTTTCTGTTTGCTGTCTTTATTGGGAATTCTTACTACCCCCTGGACTATCATAAAGTGTGTGGAGCTCATATTTGTGTACTTCCATGACTTCTGTCTCCTGTGGTGATGCAAGTTATTCCTCTGCTGCTTAATCTCCTGGGTGGTTCTAGGAACTCTTCTCAACTGCTTCTGTTTGGTTGTGTGATGATCCATACCCTGTCAGAAACCAACTGAACTTTTTTAGCCATGTTAACTCAGGTTTACAAATCCCTCCTAAAACCAATAAACAATTTTGTTCGATGTATGTTGGAGGAGATACCTGAGTTGATGCACAGTGTTTATTATTCATCACATCTTAACCCCAAAATTACTGGTACCAATAAATTTAGCCATATTGACCTCTGGGACTGACATTTGACTTTGTCCCTCCCTCCGGAGAAGTGCTGTGCAGTGGATGAGACACTGCAACTTTTCTTTCTGCCTACTTGACCTCTTCCTTGTTTACAGTGACTATAAAGTAAAATAGCAGATTTTCTACCAAGATCTGCAGATATATGGATGCTTTTAGGAAGTGACTTTACTCAACTTCAGTATTTTGTATTCAGAGTTCTTCACCTACCTGCCTAGAGGTATTCAAATGACTTGTCTTTTTTGGGGATTCCTGCCTTCAGGCTTCTGCTGTGACTTTGAACTGTTATTACAAAGTTCAGCTTTGTATCTACAACCATTCTGCAAGTTCTGTTGCATGTTGCTAATAAGGCTACCTGTAGCTTAGCATCTGCTGTGATCGCTCTGGTGACACAGCACGTGGGGTTCCATGGGGATGTTTGGGTCATGAAGGGGTTTTGTTTTGTTGTTGGCTTTTTCCACTGGGGAAGACCTCCCCATTTCTTGGACTGATCTGATGTTGATTTCGTTAAGAGGTTTCCAGGTGATTCTGCTCTCTGGGAATATTTCCAGTGACTTCCACAAAGAAGCTGGCCCTTTCAATCCTTTTATGTGTCACCAAGCTTCCCTACTTCCAGGTTTTTTCAGCCTCCTTACAGACAGCAGGAATCTTTGCAGAAAGCAGGAGTCTTTGGGAATGAAACCATAGATGCTTTTGAACTGAGATAGGCCTACTGGAGCTTTAAATTGGTAAGGTTGTTTTGAAGAAGAAAGCATTTAATCCTTCACATAGTGAACAAACACCAAATTAATTCAGCCCACCAGTTAGTGAAGTATTGTCCTCCTACCTGTAGCACCTTGATGGAGGAACTAGAAAATACTTACAATTTGATTACCAGTTGCCGTTGTGCTGAGTGACTTACAGAGGATGAGAGAAGGTTAGTTTACAGATCTACATTAAAAGTGCTTTCTGCATCTAGGTCTCTTCTCAGCTATCTTCAGAGGCACCAGTAGAAGCCCAAGCTATTAAACCTTCTCCTGCTGTTATTATAAAGCCTCCCGTGTTGTTCAGACAGCCCACCCCTGTGACAAGACCAAGTGCCCCACTGGCAAGGCCTGCTACACCTATGACAAGGCCACATGCTCCAGTTTCTACTCCAACTACAACCCCAAGTCATGGTCAGTCTTTAAAACCATCACCTTCTGCTGTGGAACAGGAACGCTGGGATGAGGATTCTTTCCACGGACTCTGGGACACGAATGAGGATAAAGGAGCAAATGCAGAGTACGAGATGTGCAAGCAGGAGTCAATGATGCCTCCATCTGTCTCCTCACCTGTGAAAGTACCTGCCGGTCACACCTCTGTTCAGTCAGCTGTACCAGGATCCCTTCCTCCAGTTATTCCACCGGTTCCTAAAGCACCTGTAATTCAGCAAACTGTGGATTATGGCCACGGGCGAGGTGGGTGTTACTGTGTATTTGTTTGATCTCTAACAGAGAGCTATTTAGTCCTCCAACTGCTTTCTAACTGAGCATGCCACTCAAAGCATGCCATAGATGTTCTGCAGTTGCTGTGTCCCTTGTGATCTAATGCTAAGCACTGTACTCTTAAGGAGTCTGTAACCATCAGCCTGGAGTTAAACATGGTAATGAGCTGTTTTCATGTGAACTGAATGGTATATAGACACATCTACTTCTAATAAATACCAGCTCATGTGATGACATTTGGATTGCTATTAATACTTTCCATTAATCCCTTAGTACCTGAGTATGGAAACAACTGAGCTGGAAAGTACTTTGAATTGTTAACAGATCTTAGGTGTGACTTACTAATTTAAAGCAGAATGGGACTGGTGTTTGCATTATTTACATAGTGCTAATGGGTCTGAGGTACCCCCTAGACAGGGAGGGAGACAAAGTTCTAGTTCTGAAGGGCATGTGCCCTAAATGGGTATTTAACACAAACAGGGAAGGGCTCTGATTTTTAGTATTGAGCTTATCAAAGCTAAAATTCAACACTAGGGTTTTTTTACTAGAATTCATTTTCCTCATTCTTAGTTTCTAACAGTAGTGAAACCATGTTGTAAAGAAGTTCTTAAACTGTGCATTGTGGTGTAAAAATAATTTGTGTGTCAAGGGTGCCATAACATGAATTGAAGCCATATCTGTTCCATTAAGTAGATGTTTTACTAAAAGCTGTTAGAGAACTTGTCACTGTTAGAAATCTGAAGTGAGCCTTTCTGTTAATATTCTTGACATTACTGTAGCTCTATGAGTTATCCAAACTTTCAGAGCATTGTAATATTTATAATCTGAACTCACCTGAGTATGCAGAAGTCCCATTCTTAAGATAAAGTGGTGCACATACACACACAAACCTGCTTCAGGCTTTCAAAACAATGGTGCTGTGTATTTATGTATAGCTCCTTTTGCATTATACATTAAAAGAAATTTTGTTAAGTTAGTCCAGTCACTTTTAATGTCAATAACAGATTGCTTTTCATGACAGAGGGAAAGGAAATGGGAGAGGGCTACTTTAAAAGCTTGATTTTTAAATTTTTTTTTAATTATTATTTTTAACCAGATATAACCACCAGTAAAGTGGAACAGATTCCATATGGGGAGAGGGTAACCCTGCGTCCAGAACCACTACCAGAGAGGCAAACCTTTCAAAAAGGTAGGGAGCACTTGGCTAACTCAGACAGTTGGTTAGCTCTTAAAAAAAGCTGTAAGGCACTAAAAGTATATTTTAAACTAAGTCATTCCTGTTTAAACTAGAGCTGCTTTATTTTCTTCAGAGGCCCATAAGAATAACAGTTTATATTGTCAAGAGGAGTAATGCAGTCAATGACTTAGCCACTTTAAAAATTCAGTTTTGCAGATTTATGTAGGATTTCATGGTATGGTTGTCTGTCACAGTTTGGAAAAGAAATTCAGTGGCTGATTAAGTCTGTTCTAGCCCTTGCATCATATGTTTGTGTATACTCTTCCACAGTGCTTTGTTGCATTTCCTTCAAAAACCACACAAAATTCAGAGTATGTTTTAGCAGTTTGGATTTCCATGGTTTTCTCCTTTCAGAGCACCCTGGTCGTTACAACAGGGACAGGGATCGTGAGCCATATTTTGACCGTCAGGGTAATTCCAACACAGATCATCGGGATTTCAAGAGAGAGAGGGAACTGCACAGAGACCGTGGTTCTGTGGACTACGAACGAGACAGATTTGAAAAAGAGCGGCACCCCCGAGATGACAGGTGGGTGGATTCAGAATACTGTTGGAATCAGCACAGTTTGGGCTGCGTTGGGGTATCAGGCTGTCCATTTTGACTGTGAGGCCCATGTTTGTTTCTCTCTGGAATCCATAATATAAATTCTAGAAGTATGGAAAATACTCTTTTGGCAGGGTTCTTCCTACTACACCTTCAAGGACTCAGTCTTACCGTGACAAGAAGGACCATCCTTCCTCCAGGCGGGGTGGTTTTGAAAGACCACCGTATGAGCGAAAGACAGATCGTCCAGCATACGACCATGGGCCTTCCATGTTTGGAGGTACAGTTTCCCAATGTTGGAGCCATGCTCGAATATTTGGAAAAATAGGGACTTGCAGAGGTGAAGATTAAGAGATTGATTTGCAGTATTTCTTTATTCAGACTATATCATTTAGGAAAGCTTATTTGGGTGATGTCACATAGTTTTATTTCTTGGTGGTGATGAAGTCAGGAGTAAAGCATGTCTGTACTCTGCTAAAAGTGCCTTTGAATGCAATAGGTTCAAGATTAGAAATATGAATTGTTTTGGGGACAAAGCTATGAATTGATCCTAAATAATGAAGGTCTGTTTAAATCAGCTCAGCAGGGTTTGAACATCTTAATTTTTTTATTTTACTGAACTAAGAAAATTCTTCTGTCCAAACAATGGAATTTGAAGGTGATCGTAGAAATTACCCTGAGGAAAGGATTCCTATTTCTGCTCCATCAATGCCCCGTCAGCCACCACCTGCTCCACGTGTAGAAAGAAAGCCAGAATCTAAAAATGTAGATGATATTTTGAAGCCACCAGGACGGGATAGTAGGCCAGAGAGGGTGAGTATGCATTCTGGCAGCAACAATCGGTTTCTATGAGATCTGTAATCAAGTAAAATGCTCATGAGCATAACATGTTGAGAACAAGCCTACATTTGAGGAAGCTCTGGAAAAATTTTTGGTACTTATGCAAATGCCTAGATGTTGTAGCATAGGCCTTAGGAGTCCACAGGAGATGGAAACTTCCTGGGAGTACTAAGGTTGAATTCCTGTTAATGGGTAATGTCATGTATTTTAGACTCTTCTGAGATCTTCACTTGTGTTTTTGATCTACCAGAGGAAAGTCTTAGCTTTACAGAGTCAGAGATGTGGCAGTGAGCTATATAAAAGAAGAATGAATGAGATTCTGGCTAGAAAAGATTGAGACAAGTTTCATTCAGTTACTTTTATCTGAACCAGATCTGTAACATCATCTGCAGTATGAGCTGTTGAGATGTTTAACATCATGTACTCTTACTCTGTGGGACTGCTACCATTCCTCACAACCTGGCTTGTTAAGTAGGCAATAAGGTGAGGTACAGGCTTTGCTTGCTGATGTGCCAAAGTCTGAGCCCAGAGCACATAATTTGCTAGAAGAAAATTTTTGCAGACGAGTTTCTGTTAAACTTAGTGCAGTATCCTGTCTTCTTACATCATCTTCTTTTCAGATTGTAATCATAATGAGAGGGTTGCCTGGCAGTGGAAAGACACATGTAGCAAAACTCATCAGGGTATGTAAACAACTCCTCACTGTGCTCCTTGTCTTTTATGTGCACTTCCTCTGCTGTTTTATTTATTTGTCTAGAATTTCAGTCTGTTGTTATTTCCTGTTCCATGTCTTCATGTGGCGTGTGTGTTAGCAAGCATCAGGGATACTGCTCTCTTGCTATTTTGAATATAGAGCAGGGAACTGTTGTTTGCCAAAAGTGTTTTCCATTCTGCTATAGAAGATCTTTAAATCTTACAGCAAAAGTATGTGTTTTCTTTTTGCTTTCCTCCCAGGATAAAGAAGTAGAGTGTGGAGGACCTGCACCAAGGGTGCTCAGCCTGGATGACTATTTTATCACTGAAGTGGAAAAAGAAGAGAGAGACCCAGATACAGGGAAAAAAGTGAAAAAGAAGGTACTTTTAATTCAGTTGCTTATCTTGACAAAGAAACAAGACATTCTGGAAGAACACAATCAGAATTTCTGTCAGTGCCTTTGGAAGAGTGCAGAGATCTGTGGGCTGTTTTTCAAAAAAAGTCAATATAACTTAAGGGCAGAATGGGCAAATTCTTAAAAGTTGACCTGGAGAAGATGTTTTTTCTCATACCAGTGTTACTTTGTGGTCATGACATTCAGCAGTTGAACACGAGCAGTTTACTAGGTGTCCACTTTCTTAAATGCTTTTGTCCTTGATAAAGGTGATGGAGTATGAATATGAAGCTGATATGGAAGAGACATACCGTACCAGCATGTTTAAGACTTTCAAAAAGACCTTGGATGATGGCTTCTTCCCCTTCATTATCCTTGATGCTATCAATGACAGAGTGCGACATTTTGAACAGTTCTGGAGTGCTGCAAAAACCAAGGGTTTTGAGGTAATGGAGCCTAAAACACATTTGAACTCACTGGCACCCATATGCTGGTATTTCAGAACTACTGAATGCAAAGTCCCTCCAGTGTTCAGGAAAAATGCTGTGGTCTACAGTTAGAGATTTGCCTTTATTAGAATGTACAACTGCAGAGTGTATCACCAGGTAGAACAAGAGCTCTAGAAATGAGGTTTACAGTATTTAATATTGTCCTTCTCCTTCTAGGTGTACTTAGCTGAAATGAGTGCAGATAACCAGACGTGTTCCAAGAGGAATATCCATGGACGCAAGCTAAAGGAAATCAGCAGGGTAACCCTATACATCTGGAGTCATAGGATTAATCATGTTTCATTGTGCTTTCAGGCCTGCTGTTGTTGCAGAATGATTGACCTCCTTTAGACTACATAATGCTTACACTTTTCCTCTAAGAAGAGCTGGTAGTTATTTCACAGGATTGACTGAAATTACTTAAGTACAGATACATCTTGTTCATGATCACAAACACAGTTTTCTGTTCAATCTGGTACATTTTTTAGAGGTGCTTCACTTGCTGTTTGTTTTTGTTAGATGTCTGATCACTGGGAGGCAGCACCACGTCACATGATGCGCCTGGACATTCGTTCTCTATTGCAGGATGCTGCTATCGAAGAGGTGAGAATCTCTTTGCTTGTTAAAAAGTATGTAGATGTGACAACACTGAACATACAAAGTCAAGAAAGGAATGATCACAACTGGGAGGTTATACTCAGGACTGTAGAAAGGCAGAATTGTTGTGTATATTCTGTTGTTCTTACCAATTACCCAAACAACAAGGTAGCTGTTACTTTTTATCACCTGACTTACACATCTTTGTGAAAGGAGGGAAAGCCACTTTGGTCTTTAGCAACTGTTGAGTACCAGTTAAAGAGGATCTTTGCTGTCTCAGGTGATGCTCAGCACTTTTTCAGGTTACTGCATTAATTGGATCGTAATTTGAGGAAGTAGTTTGGTAAAATAAGTAAATAAATTTGAAACAGACCCCTCAATCCCTGCTTTGAGAAATACAGCTCTACAGCAGCAAACAAATAAATAAATAAATGGCATAGCAGACTACGTTTGCTGTAGAAGTACTCTACCTTTTTATTCCATTTGCAGTGTGTTGTGACATGCATCTTTGGTGTGTCAGCTTTCTGTGTTGTTCCATTCTTCTTTGTCAGGTGTTTCAGGAGCTCTGGGAATAAATTAAGGTGTTGAATGTATGGTCATCATACTACAGCTGCATGTTGCTGTTGGAACAGCTATGGCCATAGAACTAGTGAACTCATGTTGGAAGAGTTAACTCTTTGCAGTTTGCCATGTGGGCAGCAGGTTGCTTTTTGAATCTCAAATCCTTTGTATGACAAAATAGTAATCTTTAAGGGGACAGCAAAAGTCTCAGATCTCAAGTAGGCTCAGTGGAGGGTAGATTTGGGATTTACTCTGTGTGCATCAAGGTTTTACAAATGGTTTGAAGAACTGTACGTACTTACAGAGTTTTAGGTATTCCTCAGTATGCACATGAATGGCTGTTAGAGATGTGGACCCCATTAGATGGGCAGCATTGGGTATTTGTCTTAAAGCATCCATTGTTTTTTATTATGTTAATCTCTATGGTTATTACTCTTCACTGTGGTATTTAAATATATAAAATTTGATAAAGGCACGAGAGAAATGCTCTGTGCAGAGCACCCCATTCCAGCCATGTGTAAATGGCAAGTTTAAGAGGTT
Source organism: Porphyrio hochstetteri (assembly GCA_020800305.1). Classification (NCBI taxonomy): domain Eukaryota; kingdom Metazoa; phylum Chordata; class Aves; order Gruiformes; family Rallidae; genus Porphyrio; species Porphyrio hochstetteri. The sequence goes on along the minus strand of CM036908.1, from coordinate 9,604,137 downwards.
TTTTTCTGAGATTTCAAGTTTTGAAATCTGATTGTGTGGGAAGCAAGAGTATCTTACTGTTACAAGTACGGGTAGCACAGGGAATGCATGTGAAGGAAGGGAATGAACGACTGCTACTTTCCCAGCTTGTCGCTCTGTAGCTAGAAGAGAGGCTGCTTCCCAGGGTAGTAAAAATGGAGCCAGTATTTGTATATATTCCATCATCATACTTGCAGAATCATAGAATATTCTGAGTTGGAAGTGACCCATAAGGATCATCAAGTCCAACCCCTGGCTCCACACAGGGCCAGCCAGGTCAGAGCCGGTGACTGAGTGCATCGTCCAGACACTTCACAGAATCGTAGGGGTTGGAAGGGACCTCGAGAGATCATCGGGTCCAACCCCCCAACTCAGTCAAGCTGAGTGGTGACTTCTTTCCTGGGGAGCCTGTTCCAGTGCCTGACCACCCTCTCAGTGAAGAACTTCTTCCTAATATCCAACCTAAACCTCCCCTGTGGCAGCTTCTTACCATTCCCTCAGGTTCTGTGGCTGGTCACCAAAGAGGAGATGGGCGCCTGTCCCTTTGCTCCCCCTCATCAGGAAGCCAAAGACCAGTAGCCACAGACTGCTTTCTAAGATGAATCCTTTCTTTCCTCTTCTGTTTGAACTTGGGTTCTTCTACTTACACTGCTATAAAGATAATACTTAGAAGTCAAGCAGTGCCTTGTAAGTCTTTGCTTGTGCTTTGGAACAGGTGGAGATGGAGGATTTTGATGCAAATATTGAAGACCAGAAGGAAGAAGCCAAGAAGGATACAGCAGAGGAGGAAGAAAGTGAACTGGTAGGAGACATATCAGCCATCTCTAACAAAATGTTTGTTAATGTATCTGAGGGAGAATTTCAGTCTTACAAAAGGCAACCCATTGCCATTCTTAGCGGTGCGATCTTAATTCACACGTTCCTAGTCATTTGTTCCTTAAACATTTCTAGGAGAACTTTAATGTTAAATCACATTATTCCTAACTGATCTTTTTTTAAGAATCCATGAGTATATGCCACAAAGAAAATTATCAGTGGAGCGTGGCAACGTGCCTCTTGCCTATATAAATTGCAGTACACTATAGCACTGTCTTCTAGACTATCTAAGAATTGCACCAAGTGGAGGGAAGTGAAGAATGAGCAAAGATTGATTTGGCTTACTTCATGTGTCTAAAGAGCTTCTCTTGCCTGTCACAGTCCATGACAACAGTTATGAAGAAGAATGCTTTCTCTGCCCAGGCTTTGTTTGTCAGTAGGTATTTTCAAGATGAGGGGTTAGTTTTGGATAAATGAAAGTTAGAGAATTGCCCTGAGGGATGGTGGTTTTAGGTATGTATTTAAAAGGCTATGGAAGGCTTCCTAATGTAACTTCTTGGTATGTGTTGGAGCTGCAGCTGGTCAGTGCTTGCTGAATTGAATGTGTCAAACCCTGCTTCCCACAACCAAGCAGTTAAACTCCAGTAAACAGGAAGTAACCAATGTCTGGGATGAACAGAGTCCTTTTTCTTGATGGAAATTTACTATTCCTCAGGAGTGCCAGCTTAGAAAACAGTTGAAATAAAGAATAAAAAAATAAAGTTTAGGAAGAGCTGATTTTAATAAACATCTGGTTTTTTACAACATGACTCATTTATTCTCTTTACTAAATTATTCTTTGGCACAGTGTATAAAGTGTGGTTAGAACATTTCAAAGACACATCCGTGTTTACAAAGAATATGGCTGCTAGTCTCATTTCTTGGGAATGAGCTGTACCTAGAGGAGAAAGTTGTCTTTAGTTTGAGACATCTGTGGTTAAATGTGTGTGTGTGTGCGTATTTGTGGGTTCTGGGGAGTATCTTAATGTACAGTGCACATAACAATAGCCTTTTCTTTGAGACAAAGAGAAAGCTTGGTGGTAAAAACTATGCAAATTATTAATAACTAAAAGTAATCTATATGTAAGAATGTTTTATACTCAGATTCACAAGAGATTAAAAATAGCAAAGAATTACCTGCTCTATGTAATCTCTGCTCTTCAGTCACATGGCTGATCTCAGAGAGATGTGTCAGACAAAGAACAGCACGCTACACTGTATTTGGTATCCATTGCCTTCTTGAGAGCAGTTGGTAAGGATTCTTCAATTCATTTTGCTGCATTTAATCCTGTGGAAAAAGAGAGGTCTGAAGCTCTCGCCATCTGGCAGATGTCCTTCAAGTATAACCAACTGTCTTGTACCAAAGGATGAAGTCTGAATCTTTTCTTATCCTATCTGAGGACGGGGATACTGTACAGATTCAGCACACAATAGGCCATTTCACACCATCAAAGTCACTCTTTCGTTCCTGTTATCAACTCCTGTAGGGTTGTTTCTAGCATTCCCTCAGTTCTTCCTTTTCTGTGCTTGATGGTATGAATTATCAGTGCATTTAACATAGTGTCCTGACCAATGTATCACACATCACTCTGTTCAATACAGGCTTCCAGCTGTGGTATAAACTTGCTGAGCAAATTTTAATGTGCAACTTTGGTTTAGAAGTATAAATATACATGAAGTTTATTTGTTCCAAGGGAGTATTGCAGCACACACTTAGATTGTATTAATTAGAGACTTGATTAAAAGCAATAAAATAATCTCAAGTCACTGATACATGGTTGATAGAAAAAAGGTCTTTGAAGGATCTTGGAAGAGCAATGCTGAACATAATTCAACACAGTGTAGCTCTCTGTAACAGTACACTCTGATTTAGTAACCTTTAGCATTAACAAATACATGTATATGTTTACCACAGCGGAGTCAACCTATAAATAGAACAGGAGAGAAGTTAGTGTAATACAACTGGTCTATGGATTGTTTGTTTTCTTGTTGAAATCTTCTAGAGTAGACTAAGTTATTAAAAATCATTCTTAATAATGACATTCTCACTGGGGTTACATTTCACTACGTTGAGCTTTTTATGTGATTGTAGAGAAACATGAGTAAGGTTTGTACCAAATCTGAACAGCTGAAATGAGTTATAAGGGGTTGTTTAGTTAGGACTTACTTGTCCAAGTGTATAAAAAGAAAAGATAAAAAGAAAAGATAACAAGAAGATATCTAAAATAAATACCTTTTGGCCAAATTTGATATAATTATGCTTATTTACAAGGAGTAAACTGGCTAAAGATCATTACGTGTTAAACAGATGTTATTATTTGTAGGGGAAAAGAGTCTTATAAGAATTGTTGAACTAAGAGACATTATTTTAATATGAAAAATAAGACTTAAATCTTAGTCATTCAGCATATACTCTCATTTAAACTAAAAGAAAAGGAGAAAAAATACCTTGTTCAGTTAGGGAATAACCACTCTACAATAATTCAGTATGTCCCTTCAGAAGGATTATTAAGCGAAACTTGTGTGTAGTAAATCTGGGAATATGTTCTTAAGAGTTTATGACTCTGGTAACTTTTTCATTTGTATTTGTAAAGCTCTGAATGCTCCTTATGCCTGATAAGTTGTGTTGCAATAACTTTGTCTCCTGGGATAATACAACGTAGTAACTGTGCACACAGCACCATTGCTGCCTGTTGGGCTCATTCTGGAGTTCTGTGTTCGCAGAGGGCAGCGCTCTTGTAATGATTTGCTGCTAAAATCACTGAATGGGAAGTGGATGCAGAAGTTCTGAAATACTGAGTAATTTGTTCCCTTCTTCTGATAACAAGAATTGTGCCTTGCAAAGAGAAATACTTTAAAATCCCATTATAATGCTGTTTCCAGTTCAAAAGTGATATGCATGTGTGTCTCTCTCTAATCCTCCGAGCTTCTCTCTGTGTATGATTTAGGGTTACATTCCGAAAAGCAAATGGGAGATGGACACTTCTGAGGCAAAGCTAGGTGGGTATTTATTTTTTTCCTGTTTCTTATAGTTGGTATCTGACAATGTTTGCCAGACATGATTTTTTTTTTTGGTTTTACTATGCCTCCTTACCAAAGACAAATAAATGTATTGGTCTCATACACATGTCTGAAAGTGCAAAAACATCTATACAGAAAAGGAATTTGCCTTCTGCCAGCAGCAGGGGAGTTCTGACTTTCTAACCACCTCTGTTTTATATACTCATTAACTGTTCTTCCATCTGTTCAGAGAAAATGTCTTAATTTTAAGAAAACCAAACCAATATTTCTATTCTTTATTCATCTCGTATTATAAAAAGCAAAGAGTCAACTTAACATTGCACTGCATTCTGTTCATGCCACATACCTTTTCCAAGCCTCAGTATCGTCAGTAACTTCTTACTTTCCTGGAGACATGCCTAGTAGCTAACTGTATTGGAGATGTTTCTCACTCTCCAGAATTGACCTGTGGGAGGAGAAGTAGTGCCATGCTTTGAAGTTGGTTCTGAATGATTAGGCCTTGGTGTCTCTGTTCAACAACATGAGTATTTAAATGTCAAAGTTTGTCGTGCTTTTCAGTTCCAGGAGAGTACTAGAATCCTCCTTAGTAGGGTGTGAGATGAGACTTTGCAGGGCACTGGTTTTGCTGCACTTTCTGTTGGGCTTAGTGCTGCTGGTTGCATTAGACATAAGTGCTAATGCTGGGGTTCTGTCAAAGTTAAAAAGCAACTTTCATGCACTGTGGCAGTGGTGGAAGGTGTGCACATTGAAGGGGGTTTCTAGGCACTGTGATTAGTTGGATGGCTTTTTTTAATGAACAGGAATAGTTCTAAGTGAGGATTTCTATCACTGCAGTCTGGTATATTCTGTCACATCTGTGAGAAGTAACAAATACCTGAATGTCTTTGAGGTTTGCTTCTGCATGTGTGGTACTGCCCTGTGTACCATTACATTTCAATAACCAAAATCACAATTGCACCCTAGAAATAGCATTAGAAGTTCTGGCTTACGTAAAGCAGCCTTTCATCTTTTGCTGTTAACTGCTTAGCTGCACCATCTCTTCTGCTGCTGTGCTCTCTCTCAAGTCATTTAAATATTTGTGGAATAATACTGAAGTCGTAGCTCCTGCAGTACAACTGGAGGGGCCTTGTACTCAGTGATTCCAGCATATCAAACAGCCAGGCAGTTAGAATTAATTCAGGATCACTCTGCATTTTTGTTAAGAGTTGATTGGTTTATTATTTTAAGATTATAATTCTTAAGCTTATCTTTTTTCCCACAATTATGTACGGAATCATAGTACTGGAAAGCTGCTGTTGAAGAATGCTGGGATACTTTGTGTTGTGTTCCCAATGCCAGACTTCTTTACATGCTGAGTAGTAGGGACAGATGCATTGTGCTGCATATGGGGAACCTTAAGTCATCCTGTGCATTTTACAGATCACACAAGTCCAGGGTGTGTTCTTAAGAAGTTGAGTTTTCTGTGTAGTTTCTAGCTATGTGGAGACTGTGGCTGCAGCAGAAATTTGCAGTAAGCTTTCAAAATTGCCTCTATCACAAAACACTGCTAACAAATAGAAGCACAGAGCTGTGGTGTTTCTTTCTGTATGACAATTCCATAATATAAATGCAGAATTTCTATATGGTCTCCACTGAAATGTAAAATGGGGAGCAAGCAGCAGAGTCAATTTTATGCTAAAGTTACCTGCAAAGGCTGTTGCAATAATCCTTTAACAATCAAAACTCCATTAACAAACTGGATGTTAGCATGCTGCAAGACACCGATACAGATACTGAGAAGGTCCTTCTGTTAAATCTATATTCACCATTTTACTTCTACATCTATCCATTAGATTAATTTTTATAAATACACAGAACCACAGATTAAAAGTAAATTCTGACAGAACATACCCTTAAAAAAAGCCAGGCATTCCAATGTGACAAGTGATGTTTCTTTGAGAAATTATTCTGCAAGGGCAAACAATTTGTAGCTCAAGGTATGCATTATAAACACTGGTGGTCTGTGAGTAAGAATTACTATATTTAATTTACAATAAGACTTTGTTGTAGATGACCAATTAAAATTATTTCTTGAAAGGTGTGTTAAGCTGTGGTATGTGTTTGTTACTCCAAAATTGAATTCTTCCCTGGGAGCTGGCCTCCCTGTTAGGCTTATTGCATTAGTCCCAGAGGGCACACATTTGCAGGAGTGGTGTAAGTGCAGAATCCAAACCCAACACTGTAAGTTTTGGTTTACTTTGTTGTTTTCTTTCTGAGTAGGTGTTACAGGGAAGCACAATAAGCTCTTACTGATTGTAATAAGTCTCAGAAAAGGTCTGAAGAGTTCGAGTTCTTTAGGTGCAATGCCGACTTGTGACAATCATCATACTGTATGTCCCAGAGCTCTTGCTTTAGTTCAGATTTACTTTGGCAGGGGTGATGCATTCCACTGAGTATGTGTGTGGTATATCATTTCCTTATGTGTTTTGAGTGCACAGCCACATTTTTATTCCAAAGTCTAATCACTGGTCTGTCTCAGTGTATAATGCACGCAGGTTCTTCTGTTTAAATTTACAGAAATGGACATTTTTGAAGTTTCACTATATTTGAAGTGTTTTACTCTGTTTCAAAGTGCGGCTTAGCAGCGAGTCCTACAAACTCTGAAGAAAAGAGACATGAGTTCTGGCATAGCTAAAGTTTTGCTACTGTAAAATTTGCTTTAGAATGCGAATAACATTGTACATAAAGCTTTAACTTTTGTATAAGAAAGCCAAAATTTAGCTGATTGAGGTTTTGAAGGGGCTAATTAAGACAGTTACTTTTGGATATTTTTATTATCAAAATTCTGAAGGTGAGTTTTTAAGTTCTGTGGGTTTTCAGAAATGCTGCTGCTTCGTTGTTTGTAATGTGAAATGGTAAAATCATGTTTGATAGCTTAACGCGAAACAATCATCTGCCATAAATATTCACGAGCACCCTTGTTACAAAATGACACCTTGTCTCATTTCCAGAAAAGAATGCTCTGAAATAAAAACTTGTGGTAGGCTTTTGACATTTCTGTAGTGGGTCTACTGCATGGCACATGTACCTTGAACCACCATAGTACGGATGGAAGCAGATCCCTCTGGAAAGGCAATCCGACTTCAAACATGGAAGGACATAACATATTATTTTAAAATAAGTTCTGTGTAGCAGTAATAAAAAGGGACCAAGGGGAACCTCATACTCTGAACACCTCCTGAACTCCTCTGTTGATGTTTGAGAGTTAACGCGTTCCTTGGCGATGTTTTCAATCGATGCAGCAGGGAGTGGGAGACTGACCTCTTCCCTGTTGGTGAGGACATGAGCTTGCATCATAGCATGTTGCCTTCCAACAGGAATATGTCTGTGTACAGACACTTGCTTGCAGAGGGCTCCTGAATTTTCAGTTCTTCCTGTTCCTAAATGCTCCTCAATGCATTTATTGCTCTCCTTTTCAACGTCATTTTTTTTCTGGAAACCCTTATGCCACGAATGATCTACACGGATTGATCTGAGGGTTACACTGAGGAATAGAGCAAGTATGTTATGTGCTGGAGTACCAGAGGAATATTGCATAAATCAGTTTTGTCTGGTAGAGAGAATGCTGTCTTTCTGTGGAGATTGAGCTTCAAATGTGGCAGATTTTACTTAGAGCGAAAAAAAATTAATGGAATTATGTGAAAAGATATCATGTAACAGATACAAATATTCTGCAGAGTTTTCTTCAGTGTTGGCTTTTTTAAAAGGCAGCATGGGATTGAAATGGTTTCTTAAGAGAAATTCTGTATCCATTCCAGGGAAATGGGGCAAAGCTGGAGTATGTAAAAATTTAGAGTTGTATGAGGGAGAAATTACTTCATTAGTTTATGGCATTTAAATTATACTGGCATGTCTACCACACCATTGCCTCACATTATCTCCGTTGTTGCTCTTTTCTCTCCCATATTAAGTAAAAAAAAAAAAAAACCAACCTCATCTCTGAACTAAGCTTCTTTAATGACACACCTTTGAACATCCTCTTCTGCTCTCCAGAAAATGTGCTGCCTTGTATTTGGTTCATTTCGGAGGCCTTTTGTGGGTGAATTTAATTTACATCAGTGACTTCTGAAACAATGTTACTGACATCACTGGAAATGGTTTACAGAATGTAACTGCCAAGCTTAGTATTCCTTCTGCATACACTTAATTGTTGGCCTATAAAATGGTAGCATGGGTAAACAGAAGAAATGGGATTCCCTTTGACTTGTTAAGCCATTTTTCATTTACATGCTTTGTTGTTCATAATCTTGCAATGAATACTTCATCTTTTTTCCAAAAGCAGTTTGCCACATAATTTTAAGCTGGTGGTTTTTCACTGAAAATAAGTGTCCAAAGAGGAACAAAATTTTAGAGCCTAGGAATGGAATTGTTTCTCTTCATGCCTTACTGGTTCAATAAGAAAAAGAAGAAAAAAATACGACTGTTGGACAAACATACTGCTCAGATACTCATGACCGACCTCTTACACCATGAAAGAAAAGATTCTCAGATAATTTTCTTTTTTCCAGTTTTTTTGTGTGTGTGGTTTCCATGTGGAAAGAAAAAATAGGGCTGGGAGGGGAGGGATCAGGATTTCCAAGGAGCTTTTTTTGTTTAGCAGAAACGGTATCTCAAAAACTTGTCTTTGATGCATTTAATTCTATGATCGTCATTTGTTCCCTCCTGCTGCATGTATGCCGTGTTTGACACAGGATTAAACACCAAATTTGGGAAAAATGCTACAGCTTTAGTATTGTGTTCAACTACAGAACAGGTGGATCTGTGGTTCCTAGCTGTTGGTGGCAGTATTTTACATGTAAGGACAGACTCCATATGGTACGAACATCCAGAAGAGGAAACTTTTCTCCCTCATACAAATCACAAGACTGAGTGTTATGGCCACACAGTTAATATGAAAGATCAATAAAACTTGAAAATGGTGCTGAGTCTTCTCTAGTTTATTTCAACTTTCATCATTCCACCTGTCAAGCCACGCTGGATGTACAAGTCCTGCTGCTCATTCTTTTGAAAACTTTTCCACTCTGGTCTTGTTTGTGTGAATAATAGAAACCAAAAAAAATCTCCTTTTAACTCCGAGGCTCTGTGTTTCTTCTCAGACAAGCTGGATGGTTTGCGGACTGGCACTAAAAGGAAACGGGACTGGGAAGCAATTGCCAGCCGAATGGAAGATTATCTGCAGCTTCCAGATGACTATGATACACGTGCTTCTGAACCTGGAAAGAAAAGGGTAATAAATTTTCAAATGATTTACTGTCTGTATGTGACCATTTAATGGTCTCTGTGAAAAAGAGTTCATATCGAGTCATTCAGTGTCTATGATTATGGCAGTTTCACCCACTCACTCTTCATTTTGCTGTTCCATTAGATTCTGTAAGAGAATATTCTTGAGAGTAGGATCTTCCAGAGGTAAACAGATTCATTTAAAACAAACCAAGGAGTTATAGATAATAAAGATTTAACTATGCAACCCATAGAGTCCTTTTCTTATGCTGTGTGTTTTGTGATGAGCGTGATACACAGTTCGGATTCCAAGACAAAATTATTATTCTTATTAAGTGTTTGGGGTTCTTTTTGTTGTTAGGCCTTGTAATAAATAGGCAGAGAAACAGTACACTGTTCTTATGTGCAAAAAGATTCATCTCAGGAAAGTATCAGCTCTGTTGGCTTTATATCAGTAAAGTCTTGTAAGTGCATATACCTTGCATAAAGCTTGGGAGATGGTGTAGAAGTTGTTGGCTTTTATACATATTTCTGAACACAAAATGCTGCATCTTCAAATGTGGAAAAACTGGGCAAAAAAAGTCATAGAGGAAGGTGAGAGAGGTAATAGGAAGAGGTAGTGGGGTTGGGTTTTTTTCCCTTTTGTTTTCTCCAATATAGAAAGCTGAGTTAACTGCCAGTGTTTGGGCTGTGTTCTGTTCTGTAATGCCAAATAGAAAACATGGGTAGGACTGTTCAGCGTGCCTGGGAGAAACGGAAATGCTAAGGCATTGGCAGAAGATCTGATGGTGGAAGAACGCAGGCATTGCTTGTCACCAAGAATGTCTGGGAAAATCCAGGTAGAATGTGGAATAGGAAGGTGCTGGCACAAAGATGATAAGGTTATGTCATTGGAGAAGCAAGCTCCTTCACTTTCTGGGCTTTTTCCTTGTTGGGCAACGGTGTGTTCTAGCTGAGTTTCTGGACTTCATCACTTTCCTCCCTGTTGCACCCCCTCCCATTGGTGTCTGGATTTCTGGGTGATGGATTGACTGTGTATGACTGAACATGATGAAACCGAGTGATCTGCATGACCATGAAGGAGATGGCTGCAGCTGTAAAGATGGGAGATAATAGATACATAAAGCTTTTTTTAGTGTAAAGATACAGTGGAAGGCTTTAAATAGAAATCTATCACAGAAGATAGAGAAGAAAACTGTCCCTCATTGACTCATTCATTGCTGAGTTGCACTTTAACACTGTCTTTCTGTAGTTTCATAGTTGTCTTCTAGATGGCTTCCATTGTGCAGATGAAATACAGGTTGTGCAGAAAATGAAGACACTAAATTAAATCTTTGATAATGCTTTCTGCAGAAAGCATTGCTTTGAACAGAGAAATAATTGTAGTAATTACATGTCAGCTCTCAGGATTACAGCAGTGACATGGAAAAGGCTAATCATCTGTACCTTTCTTCCACTCCATGGAACACCTGGGATGTTCAATTAAAAATAATGTAACTGGGGTAGTTTTCATCTTTACCCACTGAAAAACAAAATAATGCTTACTGTTCAGATGAAAATGAGTACAAATTAGAATCCTTACACTCTCATCTGCAGTGGAAAGCCTAGGCTTGTCTCAGGATTTCTTAAGTGATTGCCCTACTGACAGCATGTTCTCCATAGGTGCGGTGGGCAGATCTAGAAGAAAAAAAAGATGCAGACAGGAAAAGGGCCATTGGTTTTGTTGTTGGACAAACAGATTGGGAGAAGATAACAGATGAAAGTGGTCATCTTGCTGAGAGAGCCCTCAACCGTACCAAGTATATATGAAAAAGTGGTTAAATGGAACTTTGTGCCTTTAAGGTAAGTGTTCAGACTTCCTGCATGTGCTTTGTGCTTTTTCTGAGGTGCTGGTTTTGGTGGGGTATTTTAAGAGTTGAGGTTGCAGTTCATGTTAGTTAGAGTTCTCCCAGAGAAGATTGTTTGGAGTCCTGTATGATAGGTGTTATATGTACCCATGCCAGTGTGCCTGCACCCTCCTGTACATCATCTAAAGATAAAAGGAGAAGGAATGTCAGCTATCAGTCTTCAAACTGTATTGACAGGAAGCTTGTTTTCATTAAAAGACTCATTTAGCTGTGTGCCTAGTCCTGTCTAGTTCAGATTCTGCTTACTATATCTTAACACTGACCACGTTACTTGCTGTTTTACTTGGTGTAACAAACTTTTCCTTTCTTTACAGGCCATTTGCTCTGAGAAGTGAACCAAGGTGTCATGAGCATCTTGCATGGGTCATGTCACTTCCACCATCACAGGTTTTTTTCTTTGTTATATTAGTTTCAGCAATTTTCTTGAGATTTTGGCAGATAACCAGTGCCCTCAAAAAAAAAAAAAAACAAACCAACCCAAAAAACAAAACCCCAACGAATCCCATTGCTCCTACGTGAGAGAGACAGTTTACTTTTTAATATTTTTGGAGGGGAGGGAGGGGGAGGGCCAGTAGTTTTAGCTGCTGTTTGTGGGATAAAGTGGAAGGATTAGACAGACGTTACCTCCACTGTACCATTACAGAATGTTTATCACCTTTGCTTTGTGGCCGTTCTCGTTTTATACTGTATGTACCTTGTAGCTTATTGTATTAGGAAGCAGAACAATAAATTTCACTATAAACTCAGTGTTCTTGGTGGACCATATAGGGTGGCTTTTGTTTGACATTTTAAATGTGGTCTGTGTTCATGTGATGACAGTGCTCAGAACTGGCCTTACCTGGAAGAGTTGCTGTGCTCATATTCTGGAATGTGTCCTGTCTTCTAGATTTATCACTTACTCCTCTTCTCATAGGCAGGTCCATTCAGGCCCCAGGTTTTACTTGCCTTCAGGAGTCATACTCTTCTCATTCTTCCTGGAGAGCAGAAATGCTTGGGTTTTTCTGGATACTAGTTTAACAGCTATATCCAATTTCCATTACTACATGAGTATAAATTCTGTTGGATGACTCTGAAATACTCAAGGTAGTAATGTATGAAAAACAGTTCTCTAATGCTCAACTTGAAAACAGGCACTGTGGAGTGCTCTGGAGGGCAGTCAAGAGAATTCATTTTGGTCTTACTGTGTCTTTTAGTCAACACTGCTCCCAATCTGGGTATTTCATTCCATTCATAAGGCTATTGTCTCATAGAGAAACACCACTGAAGAAGCAACAAAGACCAGAAGTTATGCCCTTCTCTTCCTTTAATAACTGTGTTTAACTTGCTAAAATAGAAAAATGAATAGCAATCTGCACTATTGAAAGTGGCACAGATTCTTCATAGATGCTGGTATATCATTTCTGCCTACATCAGGTTTGCTGATGAACATTCTTTGGTCCTCTCAGGTTCTGAAGCAAATCCCTGGTGTTAACAGTGTTGTAACTGGGCAAGGTGTCTAAATCCAAAAATAATTGCTGTTTCACTGGTGAATTTTTTCTCCTGATCTCTCTGAGGGAAGAAAACAAAGTCCTGAGTTTCCTTCTCCACTATTTGTTGCTCTGCTGAGTGATCACATTGCATTTTACACACAGGTTGGTAAATCAGCCCGTTCTGGTGTGGTGATAATTGACATGGTGCTGATGGATGAGTTTGTTTGCAATTCTGATGTTTTGAGGCTTTGGATGTTTCTCAGCCTTGCCTTTGGTGTGTGATTGAAAGCTCTTTGGTAAAGGAGGGGAATAGCAGAATTTGTGCTGTGCTCTGAAAGTCTAACACAAGAAACTCAAGCTCCCTGAATGCAAAGTATTTAAAGTGGAAGGTAATAATATGATTTTTCTGTGGACACATACTATTATGTGGCATATATAGTTTCTTTTTTAAATGTTGCTAAGTACTCTTTGAACTCTGACTGAACAAAAGGAAACTTAAGGTAACACAAAATCAGTGTTGTATATTGCTGTGGAAATCAGGTGAGCTTCACTTTGGAGAAGTTACTCTGTCAGGTACGTGGTAAATGGCTTTCAGTCTATCCTGAGCGGTCCATAATAAAACTGGAATTCTTGTGGCATGCCATGGTTATGGTTAGATGCTGTCTCTTGACTTTTTTAAGACCTGATAATGATTTTATCTGTATTTTTGGTATTACACCTGATCCAGGTCCTTTTCTAATATTTCCAGGCAGCATAATATTGCTGAAGCATGTAAATTGAAAGTGTGTGACTGCTTATGTTGTTTACTGGTTTTAACAATTTTGAACTATTTTAGCAGATAACAGCCAGAGTGGTCACACTCTTTATTCTGTGGTGGGTGTAGAATTAAGGAGAGATGAGCAGAGAATACACATAAAGTTATACTTTAGTCTGATGACAACAGAGTGAATGTATCCATCTTCAAGCTTCAGGTAAAATTTCAGAATGCATCCTCTTGCAGACTGTTTGTCAGACTGTTTGATTAGAACAGGCAGAAGGGCTTGGGGTGGGGGTTTTGGGGGTTTTTTTCCTGGTTCCCTCAAGTTCAGAACTTCTCCATTTCTGTAGTACAAAATATTATTCCATAATCTCTGGTGATTTTTTTTTTTTTTCAGTTGGTTTGAGCATTTAGCAAGTCAGTCTTCATTTGCTTGATGGGAAGTGGCTCTCTAAGAGAGTAGCTTGCACCAGAACTACAACCTGTAACAGATCCTACATACTCTGGTCCTTCAGTGAATGAAGAAATCAAGCTAAAAGGAAAAGTTCATCACTGCTGCTGACAGAGCTGAGATAGCTAGGTAGGCCCATGTTTGGCTCATAGTCAGAGATTGGTGATTAGTGATTTTGCTGTTGTCCAGAAAATCCTTCACTAGAGAATCCACTAAGTTCGGAATCCTGATTGAGTTCTTGCTCTCATTGATGGCTAAGTAGGAAAATGTGCACCCAGTGCTCATGGATAGTGGTGACCCATCTTTGCCCTTACTTGCAGTTGTGTTAACTCCAAGCTGGACTGTTTCTGTGTGTCACATTTAAAAATACAGCTCTGAAAAGAATCATCAGCTGCTGCAGAATGGACCTGCTACCTCTTGAGCAAAGTTGACTGTTAAACAGTGTTTTCAATGAACTACAATTTCTTATGGTGCTTCAGTTTTTCTCAAGACCATCTGCATTTTTAAGTATTGAAACTACCTGTCTTGTGGGAGAAGTACCTGTGCTTGTAAGGGAATGTGCAGCCTAAGGTACCCTGCTACTATGTGCATAGAGCTTAGCTGTCATCTTCAGTCATCATGTGCTTGACTGTAGGACTGCTCATTAGGCATGGTGGTGTGACTGTGGGGTGAAAGAGTGAAATACAGTGTAGAATATTAATCAGTTCTGGAAATGTCATGGTTTTCTTACATGTTTCCATCAACACAGATAAACAACTTTCCTTACATAATTAGTTCTCAGTTTTTAGAAGGGAAGAACTGGTGTTAGTTCCTAAGTCAGACTTTGACTTTTCACCCATCAGGTTGGGTTTGGTATTTTTTGGACTTTGCTTCAGTCATCATTGCAAACTGTTCCTGCCTCTCTGTTGGTAAACAAAATACACTGCTGCTGTTGCCTGTCTGCAAGGAGTTGGTTTAAGTATTTTCCAAAGCCTTTTAATCTCTGAACAACTGTTTAGATACCGTGAAGATCCCTAGTAGAATATCAGTAGTGGCTTTTATGAAAGGACTGAATTGGAAAAGTAGAGTTGTAATATTACACTGAAACAAATATATTAACCTATCCCCAAAAAGCCTACATCTAATCCAATTGAATAGTTAAAAATTATGAAGAATTATGATTTGCAAGTCACATTAGAAAGAATGCTTCTTGTAGAAGAAGTCTGCCTTTAGTGTACTTTTAAATGAGAGAGAACATGACCCCACCAGCCAAAATCACATTTTCCCAATTTGAGATTTCAACATCATTGGAACACTGAGAATCCTTTTTTTTTTTTTTTTTCCAAAGGAATTAAGTAATTCAGCCTGTGGTACAGTTTATTGCCACCTACACAAATTTATTGTTACCAGAAGAAAAAATATTCTTTGTCCATTTATTTACTGCAGCTGCCTTGGTGAATCACTTTGTGCCCTTCAGACACAATTCCCCTCAGCAGATTGTGCCATTTCATTTCCAGTGCTTCTGCCACAAGTTTTTTGGAAGCCCACATGTTACTGGCCAGTCCTCAGGACTTGAGGAAAATACTATCAATCTGGGTTGGAGGCAAATTGTGCTTTTTGCTGTGAAGTTCTCCAGCCTGCAGCTAGCTAACTGTGAAACCCAGGCGCTCTCTGGGAGCCTTGTAATTCAGCACGGGTGGGTTGGGAAAGGGGAAGCAGCACTGAGTTCTCTCTGCCTGTGGAGCATTCACGTGGTCTGCATCCTCAGGAAACCAACCACTCATGGGTGCACAGTTCCCTTTTTTATTATGCCTCTCTTTGTGATTTAATGTTTCCCAGATTTGCTTCTGGGGAACCAGGTCTCAGTACTGAACTTGAGGTCCACTGACTAAGATCAAACTGCGACAGGGCAACCTGTGTATTATGAAGTGATGTATTTGAGGAGCAGAGGTGGCCATGTCCGTTGAGGTCTGCATATTTGCAGCATGAACTCTTAGGTGGGTAAAAAGAATGAAAGAGAACATAAATTCCCTAAATTTAAAATAAGAATGGCACGATTCTCTTGTTTTTAATCTGTAGGGCAGTCATCTTGGTTCTCAGGTAAAATTTGAATCAAAGTTGTGTTCTTGTGCTTATCCGTGAGTCAGAATCCTGCAACCAACTAAAGTAGCTCTGAGAATTTCTGCTCAAAATTAATCCCTTTTTCCCTTCGTGGTGAAACTGGTTGGTTTTCTTCTTAGCAGTGGAGTGTTCCAGCAATCGCATCTCTCTTTCTACCACTTCCAAATTTGCATGCTACTGGATCTGCAGCCTTAAATCTTCCTCATGCTGCGTGTAGGTTGGCAGATTGGTAATAGACAATATTTCATTCAGGTGGAGTATCACTTTTTAGCTGATTAATACTGTTTGGAAGCAGAATGTGCTCTTTTATTCATGGTTTTGCTTAAACCAGGTAAGCACAAGTACTGTTACCAAACAAAGCTACTGGAAATGGAGAGACAAAAGTGTTTTGAAGTCATTTATGTTTTCCATCCTGTGTTAGGTTTCTGGTCAGGAGGCTCTGGTCTTTTTGAATTACAGGATTTAAGATTTAAATATGCAAAACCCTAAAGCTGTCTGGGTGGGAATGGCAGAGTTGAATGACAGGTATGAATGGATGTTTGTACAGATATGAATGGATGTTCAGCTTTACACAAGAAATGTATCATGATTTTTTTGTTAGAACCCCATCTGAAGTCTCTGCTGTGACTGGATGCTCGTATCTGCAGTGACCATGTTTAAGCAGTTAGTACTCTTGGGGGAACGTGTGGAGACTGCAGAGTGATTATGACTTCACCAATCCCTGTGATGCTCCCATTTTTGGGAAAAAAATTAAAAATTGCAGAGCTCCTTGGGGAAAGGCGGGGGGGGGGGGAGTGAAAACTCTCCATGTTAAGAAAAAACAACCTGGGAAAATGGGATTGCCATTAGTTGTACTTGAATTACCTGAGCTGGAAGCAGTCTTGTGTGACTAGAATGTGCTAACTGCCCTGTCTCAGGTGCCTGCTTTAGCAACTGGCTGTAACCACGGAGGAGAAGCTGAAATTAATCCCTGCTGGCTGCAGGTCGATAGTTGAGCAAGCTGTCTTAGAAAGCAGTTCTTGAAAAAGCCTGTTGAGGGTGATTTGAAGGTACTTTTTTATTCTTTTTAAAAGCACAAGCCATTAGCAGATGAAAACTGAAACATTCCTCCCCCCATCCCCCCCACCCCACCCCCCAAAAAAAAATAGAAGCATCTTTGAAAAGCTAAGATGGCTTCTATTTAAGTCTTGTAGGATGTTACTCATCTTTTCTGGGAATTAGCACAGAAAGGGAACTCAGCTGCAGTTCTTCCCTGCTTCATACTGTAAATAACCTTAAAATGCAGAAAACTGAGTACTTGCTTTGACAGGTAGGTAACACAGACAATGACTTCAGTTTGCACTCCACCCTGTGTGGATGACAGGTATCTTAAGCAGTGTTTAAACATCTTTTTGTTCTGTTTTTGGTAAGTCTGATGCAGATAGCCATAAAAACTGTGTTTGACCACTGCTGCTGATCCAGGTACTAGCCTTTGTGCTGTATTACCATTTGAAGCACAGAAAACCTGGCTTTAGCAGCAGACACCTATACTGTTTCAACTTACTCTGCTGTAGATGCAAGCCGTGAGTCTTCCCTCTGCTGCCACTCTGAGGTATTTGTTTTTCCATTTCCTTTGAACTGAAGTTGCCAAATTCTTTTCTTTGAAGATGACATGGATGGGTTAACTTGTCTGGTAGCAGATCTCATTGTACTTCTCAATTGGAGTCACCCAGAAATCGAGGTTTTTCAGGTAATGGTGACCACATGTCACTAAAGCTTTCAGTTCCTGTTAGGATTAAAGTGGAGAAAAAACCAAAGGCTTGAAATTGTTTCCTCTATAATTAAATTTTTGTGGATTTTGTATTGCCTGATACAGTTTTAAACCATTAACTTCTACTTCATGAAAGAAAAATTCACCACTTTCCTACAGAAAAAATTTCTGTGGACTAACACTGTGCTGTTGTGTGGCATATCACTTGCAGTCCACAGTCAAGATTTTGTGCTGCATTGAACACATGTTCTGCATAAATATGGAACAAGACCTTTCTTCTGCCTTGAGGCATCAAAGTTAAATGGTCATGTTATATCCTGCTAAAAAAGTTTGACAACTGCTGACATCTCATGGAAAATGGGATTTAACTTGCTGCTTTTGAATTACAGCCTTTAAACGTATTGTAGAAAGAAATAATTCTTCTGAAGCCTTCCAAGGCTTGTTACAGAATCTTTGGGGTTGTTTTTTTTCTCTTGGAATGAAGAAAAAGAAGGATAAAGATATTTCTGAGAGAAGAACCATCTCGGTACACTCTGGCTAAGAAACCTCAGAACTTCAACGTGATCGGAGAAGCTACTGAGATCTCACAAAGAAACCTACTTGAAGCTCTGATGTGAACAGTTCAGAGAGGTTTGTGCAATGTATTGTATCACGACTGCAGGTTTTGCAGTAGGTACTTGATGGTAAAGGAGGAATGTCGATACCCTTTTGCAAGGCACTTACAATCTACATATTCCTCTGCTGGGAATATAATGATTTGTATCTCCTTTCCCTTCTCCCAGCACGCAGAGAGCATCTGCTGTAAGACTGAAGGGATGGCCTTGAAGTAGACTTGGGTATAGACTTCCTCGTTTTTCCTCAGGAGTCCTTGTGTTACAGCCTCATAGCAGGGTATGTGTTTCACATGGAGCTTGAGAGGAATATTCACATACCAATTTCTCTGCAAATCTGCTGGGGAGAGGCACTAGCAGGGTGAGTATGCCACACTGCTAGCAGGGTGCTGTCAGGCTGTGCTTGCTGCTTGAAGATGACCTTGGAGCAGAATAAAAATCTGGCTAAAATGCTGGATTTCCCTCCAGAAAACCAGAAGTGACTGTCTGGCTTTCGGTCGGTTTGGGGAACTGATGAAACCTCTGACCTTCAGTGATAAATACTTCTCTGTCACTACCAGCTTGTAGAAGATTGTCTCAGCCCTGTGGATTTCCATCCTTCTTTGGGACTCACAGCGTGCTGTGTTGAAGGAAAGGACTACCTAGAAGTTGACTGGCACAGTTTATGTTTTGCTAAATGAAAAAATGCTGACCATATAATGTTGTCACTTTGCACTCTGCTTTGATAGTTTCTTAGATTCTGCATCTAAGTCATAGTCTTGAATTTAATTTGAAAAACCACAGTTGTCCAGAGAATGCCCCTCACAAAGGCTGTTGTCCACTACATGCTCTGATGCAGCAGCACCCAGTGCAGTCAGAGTTCCTCAACAGCATCTGTTACAGCTGAGCAATCTGGTAGAGAGTGTCTTTCTCAAGAGGTGTTGCAAAGTTTCTCTTTATTCAGTCATTTCTTCTCAAGAGTCTGACCTTTTCAGTGCTAAATTCTGTGAAGAGAAAACACAGGTGCTGCGATCTTCTTCATGGACAAGCTTGTTACCATTCCCAGTGGAACAGCAGCTCAGAAACACACGTTACTTAGAAATCTGGAAAACTGATGTGATGTGCAGGGTTGATGATGAGGCGACTGCATTTTTGCAGGAGTGTAACTTATGGATGTTCTTCATCTGGGTGTCTTCACTCATGGGGGGGGAATTGGTTGCGAATGTCATTGCCTTGAAAAACACTCTTTCTGCAGCAGCTCCGTTATCACTCTCCTATACTGATGAATGCTTGAGCTTGAGACTTTGGTGTGTTATTTCTTCCAGCTTAGGAGATTCACCTCTGTAAGATAAAGATGTATAGCTTGTCTCCTGTAGTACGCGTCGATTGTCCTTTTCTGGACTATTGTGGTGTTTCCTCTTATCTTAATTCCTCCTTGGCCTCATGCATGGTAAATCCATTTGGAACACTGGAAGCTGCTTGTTAGGCTCAGTGTACAGGGGAGACAAATAACATACTTTTCTTCTTCTAATTAACCTCAGTGGGCATTTCTTTCTGTACATTTTCTAGCACAGGTCATAAATGTGTAATGCACCTCATATGTATATTATGTAAAACTTAAATGTGTGATGCTGAAATTGATTATGTTCAGTTCTCTGGTTGGATTAGTCCAGCAGGGATTTAAGACCTGTACATGGGCTCCAGAGCCTTCTGCATTCCTGCTTTTCAAGTGTCAGTCTTTGCTGTGATGATTTTTTTTCCCCTCTCTTTTCTGTGTGTCTGTCAGATTGTATAGACCTGGTGAGTACAGAGGTGGTACAGCTGAATGTACAGATGGAGTCTGGGTGTTGTAGAAGTGTTGTCCTTTTTCTGCGATACATAGCCTGCTTGTTTCTCTTTCAATACTCCCAGTTTCCTTGTTCCCTACCTTTGACACATCAGCTCTGGAGAAGGAAGATCTCTGGAAATAACGGTGTCAAAAACTCACTGAATTTGTCATTAACATTATTAAAATATTTTACCAAGACACACCTGACCAGCATCTTCATCTTCCCTGGCAAAAAGGGTATCAATTAGCAGCAAAAAGCAAGGCAGGACAGTATTCTGGGGCATGTTGGGAAGTATGAAAGGGTGGAAATACACTTTGGAAAAGTAAGAATTGGCAGTTCAGCATTCAGAGCCAGATTCTTTCTTTTTTTTTTTTTTCCCCTCTGACTTTCTAATTGTGATAAAAAACAAAGGTTTTGAAAATAAGATAATACATAAAATGTTGCTTTGGGTGGTCTCTGAGGAAAAGAGCGCTCAGTGGCAATTAGGCACTAGATTCTTACTGGACGTTTTTTTGCGTGGCTGTTGGGGTTTTTTTGCTGATGTCATTGTCATGGAGTTTGGTTTATGTTAAGAGCAGTTTTGCCTCTGGAAGCAGCAGCCTACCTCCAGCAGCGTCACTGACGTGTTGCCCTTGAACCCTATGCACACAGGGATTCCATCCTGCGCCCGGGACGCATCTGAGCCAAGCTCTGGACAGTTAATATGGAGCAGATAATCCCTGGTACCAGAGAGGAAATGGCACAAAGATGCATGTCTTCAGTGATGCTTCTCAGAAACCACCTTATAACTTCTCACTGACTAATTAACTTGAGTTTTTATGTAGGGGGCTTTACTCTCACAAATCTGGCCTCTTCCATTTTGCCAAATGGGCTGGGGGAGATGCTACATCTTAACATGTGATGGCAGATGAATTGCATGTACTGTTGAACTGTCTGTGGTGTGGGTTCATGTGCTGGGGCACACTTGATGTCCAGAGCTATGCTACAGTCATACATACTGATAACACACCTGTGTGCTGAGCCTTAAGAGTGCAGAACGGACTCGTCATGGCAGGGGGGTTTCCCAGTGCTCTGGGTCTGTCTAAATGTCTCACAGGGAAAACAGTCAGTGGAGAGGCATCTGCATAAAACCTTCCACCCTTTTCACCTCCTGTATTTGTAGCACAACGTAGGGTCATTGTATGTAATTCTTTCATATGTAGGGCCTGATTAATTAATTAATTTAATTTTGTAGCAGCATACTTACCTTGTCACTACTCCATTACTGTTACAGATTTCACTTTTATACCTGCATGGACAGTATCAGAGTTACATCTGCAATACTTGCATCTATCCTCTTCACATTCCTCTCCCCCAGCTCTCCCCATTCTTACTTTGTATGTCTGAGAAGCCTTTCTCAGCCTTAGCTTCCAGCGTGCATTGTTGTGTCTTGGGCCTGAGGCTTTTAACACTCTGGTTTGTTTCCAGTGGGAAGAGCCACTGGATGCTTGCAAACACTGAATAAGGACAGTTGAACTGGCACCCAGAGGCTTACAGGAGAAGCTTTGTGAGGTGGTGAACTGAGTTTTGCAAACTGCTGACCTTGTAAGATCTGTGGATCACCGCAGCGCATCGCCAGGACGATGCAAGGGCCAGTAAATTCTTCTGAAAAGACTTCTGGGACATGACATGCTGCTTTGGGGTGATGTCAGTGCTGTGCTCCTGAGGAACATCTTCCACACTCGCTCCAGCATCGTTTGCAAAGAGAGGAGCTGCTCTGCAAAGGATTTGGTACTGCCACTGGCTGGCAGAGGCCAGCTTCTGCAGAAAGAACGGCTGGGTGGCACTGAAGCTGATGGTTGGCTGTGGCTGCCATAACAGGCCATACAATAATAGTAAGAGAGGTAAGATCAGAAGGTAACTGCCAGCCTATGGACTGAGGCCTTAGTACTTGTTTGTTAAGAGGATCAGGAGAGGTTAGGGTACTCCCATGGAAACGTTGGCCTGGGATTCATGATGCCTTCAAATGATAAACTTGCTTTTGCATAACCAGTAAACTGGGGGCCAAATGGTCACAGGTTGGAGGTGTGGTGATCTGAGTGACTCAGTACCATGAGGAGATGGTGGGCTTCACCACACGTGTTGATGCAGACAGACCATAGGCTATTGGAAAGGAATAGTATGGCTGCTGGTGTTGCCAAGTGTGTAAAGGAAAGAAATTGCCATCTTCCTGCTTGAAATACAGTGTGGTTTCATGGAGGCAAGCTCACAAAAACCGGGGAGACAGAAGATTCTGTAGTTTTGTCTCAACTATCTGAAAGTTTGTACAGGGTCACTTAGGTCGGCACCAGACAGGTGCTCAGTGCCACTGCAATCTTCCCCACAGCAGCTGCTCAGGCAACACTGGTCCAAATACAATTCCTTCCAGTGTGAGGAGGCCCCTTCTAAAACATGAAATGCAGTCATCTTCATGAGTAAGGCCAGGGTCTGCGGGGATTTCGTTCCCCTGATCAGTGTGACTGCCCGTTGCCACCAGGGGCCTTGTGCTGCCCGTATGGAAGGTGCTTCCACTAGTACATCCTGTTAGTGGACATGTCTCCAGATGAGTGCTAACACTGGGGTGAGTACAGTGCTGTCGCTCCTTTACACTTCAATTAATAATCCAAGCCCCTCAAGTGCTTCAAACAGAATATCTGTCACCAGATCAAACAGCTCTGCCTCAGCTGGGCTTGTCACAGCCTTGGGATGCCAACTCCGGTGCCATGGATACAGGGACCTTCTCTGCCTGGACTGGTACTGAGATGGTGTTTCCAGCTTGCAGATGTTGCCAGTTCCTGCACAGATCACTCTGGTCCTTTGGGTAACATTGCTCCTTAATCTAGTCAGCAACAGAGGCGAGGTTGCTTTGAATCTCAGGGGTCAGAAATGGCTGCAGAGTAAATGGTCTATGTGAAGTTGTGGTGTGACAGAAGGCAACAGAGAAACCTGAGCTCTGACAGCAGCGGCGACTCGGGGTGCTGCACGGGGGCTTGTGCCCTACCCTGAGGTCTCTTGATGAGTAAAAAAGCCTCTGGTGTTCTGTGCCCACCAGGAAACAGTGAGCTATGGGTGCTGTGCTGTGAGCATGGCCTTCCCAAAAGAAACAACGAGGAGAAAAGTCTCAGCTCGACAGCTGCCAGCCTGGAGAAGACTGGGCTTCACTGCCGCTTGCCACGGTGCTCGCAGCTGCAGCCTGGGACATGTCCGAGCACAGATAGATGGTATTCTGGTTTATAATGATTGCTCAAGAGAAGAGAGCACTGTGGGGTTTTTGGGGTTTTCAAATACCATTTCTACAGCATTATTTTTTTGTAACTGGTTACTCTTCCCGGAGTGGATTAGTTAAACACAGCCTTTATTTGAACACGGGTTGCACTGCCAGTTGGGGGGTGCTCAGGAGGTGCAGAGAGGTTGAAGAGCTGCTCTCGCTTTTCCCTTGAGCATGAATTCATGGTGTTTTAAAAAGCTGTCCTTATTTCTACTGTTTCTTACAGACCTGGAAATTGGAAATGGAAAACAGTACCTTAAGCTGGTGAATATTCTGTCCTTGTTCTCTGAGAACCAAACGAGGATGGGTTTTATATAGCGATGTACAGATGATATATACACACGTAGATGTTGTCAGGTATTTCACTTAGGTTTTTTTTAAATAATGCCAAGTATTTTTACTATAATTTCTGTCCTTTGTGTAAAGCTATGGATGACACATTCGTGCTTTGGGAAATCCAGTAAAATATTTTCCTTCAAGTTCCAGGGTTTTTTTCCCCTCTATCTTGTATTTTTCATACTCTCAGATTTCACTTCGTTTGCTTTTTAGCTGCTTATCTTCTGTGATTGTGATCAGAGAGAAAGATTGATGCTGGCTGGTACAGGCTGGTAGATTTAAGAACGACCCTTGTTAATTGGGTAGAAGAACTAGTGGGAAAACTACAAAAGCCTGAGCAATAAACACCAGTGGGGAAGCTGCCAGCCCCCCTGGGGCTCAGTTGGACTGAATGCTGTACCATTAAGAGCTTTTTTTAGTCGGTAACGGCAAAGAGCCACAGCAAGGGTCTGTGGCCCCCTGTATTTTTTTGGAATAACAAAACCAAGAACAATGTTTGAGCCTAATGCACAAAGTGGAAATTGCTCTCTGGACTTTCAGTCAAAAGCCTCATGCTAAAGAGCAAATTACTACATTTGGGAAGGCCATAGAAATAGTGCAGAGGTGGGTGGCAGGTGTGATTGCTTACTGTAAATATGCTGAAAACCATCACAGAAGGAAAAACCAGGAAAATTCTCACATTTTAGGTCTTTGTAATTTTTTGTACATTACAGAAAAAAACGAACTTCATTTGTGACATGGGGCTTCACCTGCCCTTTGGCTGTCAGGACAGGTAGTGATAAGGAATCCGTATATAAATATGGACTGACACGGATTGAATGTTGGCCTAAATCTGCTTTTCCTTGAGATGCACAGAATCATAGAAATCCTGAGTTCGAAGTGACCCATAAGGATCATCAAGTCCAACTCCTGGCTCCACACAGGGCCAGCCAGGTCAGAGCAGGTGACTGAGCACATTGTCCACACACTTCTTGAACTCAGTCAAGCTTGGTGCTGTGACGACTTCCCTGGGGGGCCTGTTCCAGTGCCTGACCACCCTCTCAGTGAAGAACCTCTTCCTAATATCCAACCTAAACCTCCCCTGGGGCAGCTTCATGCTGTTCCCTTGGGTTCTATGGCTGGTCACCAAAGAGAGGAGATTGGCACCTGCCCCTTCCCTTCTCAGGAAGCCATACACTGCCATGAGGCCTCCTCTCAGCCTCTTCTCCACATGGCACAGCTCTCCCTGGCTGTACGTGAATGGCTGGTCTCAAGGATTCTAGGTCAGGCCTGCTTTTAAAAACAGAGTTACTAAAATGTTTGCTGTTTATCTGTGCATGGCCATGTGTGTTTGTCCTCTGGCAGCTGGCCTCCCATCATCTCCAGGAGGAGGGTGGTCTCCCTGTCCCAGTGCCTGCCCACGCTGCCCAGTCTGGGCAGAGCTTCCTGTGAGACACATCCCTTCTCCACCCTGCTCCCCTCTGCACCCAAGCTTTAGCGCTTGTACTGGGGTTGGCTTGGTGAGCCTGGGCACCCCAGAAGGGAAGAGCACCCCTGTGTGTGTGACTACATTGCCACTGTCTCATCAAAACTGGGATTTTCATAGCACAAGTCAAGGAGAGTGGCCCCGCCAGCTGTGTGTCTGGCACAGCCCCAGCAGCCACGGCCTGGCCCAGGGCTTGTGCCAATACAGCATTTCACAGTGTGCAAAAGAAAGCAGTTTTTGCCACCTGCTAGAGAAACAAGTCTGTCCTGGGGACAGGGTGCTTCATCCTGGAGGCTGATCTCTGCAGCGTGCCCACGCATCGCTTCACCTTCCCCTGGTGTGTGGGGCTGAGCCTGCAGCACAGGGCAGCTCTGCACACCACGGGCAGGCAGATGAAAGGGTGTCTTTTCCAGCTGAAAAGTGCTGTCAGATCTCAAATGTGGTATTTGTACTGTAACCTGGATTAATCTGCCCCTCCAGTGCCTGTAATGGGGCAGCAGATGTTGCTGAGATTTCCTAAGCGTGGGCTGCTGGCTCACCAGGGGATGCCTACCTGGATGGAGCAGCCCTGATGCCAGATACTCATCTGAGGTGTATAGTTGAGGGAAGATCCCTTTCCAGGACCTCGAGGGCCGGTTCACTTGCTGCAGACATGTCCAAGTCATTAGTAGGAGTAGAAAAAACCCACAAACAGATGTTTTATTGCCTGTCAGTTTCCCCTCAAGCAATCCTGGCATAGGGGATGAAGATTGGGAAATTTCTCAAGCTCTAATTAGCTATACGTGAGTAATAAGGGCTCTTCGGGTAAGTAATAACACAGATAAGTACGTGAGGGCTCTGGGGGCCTTGCCAGCTTCGTCAGTGTGGTCACATCTCCCTCTTTTGGCTGCTGCAGGATACCAGCAGCCTGCAGGCAGGAAACGGTTTCAGTGCTCGGTGGTCTCTGCTGCTGTTCAGCTGCGTGGGCTGTGTTGTGAATGTAGCTGGGCATGTAAAAGGACATCCTCGGGGAATTGCTCTCAGTGGAGACAAGTCAGAGGTGGCTGTGGGCGTTTTGCACAGACCACAGAAATTTGGATAGAGGGGGAAGGAAAGGATTCTTTTTTAAAGATGAAACTGAGTCAGCAGTAGGTCAGTGTGTTACCCATGTGATTAGTGGGAAATGGTGAAGCAAAAGCCCACCCAAACATGAGGATTGTGAACCCTGGGCAGCAGCTTCCCCTTCTCCTCCCAGCCCTCCAGGCACACACAATTTGTCAGTAAAAATCTCCCCATGACAGACGCCCCTTACTCTTTGTTTGAAAACTTACTGCTCTGGCTTGGGCACCAACTAGAGCACAGATGGAACTCCACACCGTACCTGCACGGTGCAGCCAGCAAACCCTTCGTTTCTTTAACCTTCCCATGCTGTTTCCCTTACACTGCCAGCTGCATTGCCCCTAAAGTGACCCCAGCTCTCCCCAATATCTTCATGGATGATCTTGATGAGGGAACAGCATCCACCCTCAGCAAGTGCCGATGATACAGAGCTGGGAGGGGTGGCTGACACGCAGGACACTGCGCTGCCATCCAGAGAGACCTGGACAGGCTGGAGAGCTGGGCAGGGAGAAACCAGATGAGGTTCAACAAAAGCAAGTGGAGAGTCTGGCACCTGGGGAGGAATAACCATCTGTATCAGTACAGGCTGGGGGTGACCTGCTGGAGAGGAGCTCTGTGGAGAAGGACCTGGGGGTCCTGGTGGATGACAGGTTGGCCATGAGCCAGCAGTGTGCCCTGGGGGCTGAGAGAGCCAATGGGATCCTGGGGGGCATCAGGAGGAGTGTGGCCAGCAGGTCAAAGGAGGTGACCTTCCCTCTCTACTCTGCCCTGGTCAGGCCCCACCTGGAGTATTGTGTCCAGTTCTGGGCTCCCTGGGATAAAAAAGACAGGGATCTCCTGGAGAGAGTCCAGAGGAGGCTATGGAGATGATGAAGGGCCTGGAGCATCTCCCCTGTGAGGAAAGGCTGAGTGAGCTGGGGCTGTTCAGCCTGGAGAAAAGAAGACTGAGGGGGGACCTTATTAATGTTTATAAATATCTTAAGTATGGGATGCAGGGGGAAATGGCCAGCCCCTTTTCAGTGTCTGTGGGGACAGGACAAGGGGCAATGGCTGCAAGTTGGAGCACAGGAAGTTCCACACCAACATGGGGAGGAACTTTTCCCCAGTGAGGGTGCCAGAGCCCTGGGACAGGCTGCCCAGGGAGGTGTGGAGTCTCCTTCTCTGGAGATATTCAAGCCCCCACTGGACGCCGACCTGTGCAATATGAGCTGGGGAGCTGCTTTGGCAGGGGGGTTGGACCCGATGATCTCTCGAGGTCCCTTCCAATCCCTATGATTCTATGTCCCAGCAGCTGTGTTGCTTTCTCTGTCTCCATGCTCCTGTGACCTGGGAGGAGGGAAGGCTGCAGGAGTAACCCCCCTCCTTCCTTCTCTGCCAGCCAACTGCTGCTTTCCAAGGCTGGCAGGAGCATGGGGCTGCGATTCAGCTCACCCTGCTTCAGCATCACACAGCAGAGCTGTGCCTGCTGGGATGTGGCTGCCTTGGCTCCAGGCAGACCAGCACCCCAGGAGGAGGCAGCTGCACCCCCGATTCCCCAGACAGGACTTCTGCTTGTAAGGGGAGTGTGGGGTGACCAAAAGGCGAGTAGATCCTCCCTCTGCATCCCTGACATCCTTGTGCTGGCATATCTTGGCTAAAGGTGGACAGGGGGTGGAAAAGCTGCTGGGGAAGATGCCAGGCAGACAAGTGCCCTGCAACCTTGTGTCCTTTGCAGAGCCTTTAGCCCTGCTCTGTTGGATGGGAAATCTATCTGGGCACCCCACTAATGTGGGGTGCTCTTTGTCATGGTCACACAGAGCCAGGTTTCACAAAAGCCAGTGTAAAACACAGCCCTGCAGTTCCTGCTTCCCTGCAGTTACATGGCAAACGCTGGAGCAGTGATACTGCCCAGGACACCAGGTCCAACCCTGATCATCTTTGTAACCAGTGTGGTTGTGGAGACTCCCTCTTTAAATGTCCTCAAACTCCACCTGGACATGGTCCTGGGCAACCAGCTCTCAGTGGCCCTGCTTGAACAGGAACTGGACCAGACGATCTCCAGTGGTCCCTGCCAACCTTCAGCCACTCCACAACTCTGATTTGGGGCACTGCTTTGTCCTCAGCCTCCCCCCCTGCCACGTTACCAACACCCACAAACTTGTATGTTAGCAGAGGAAGCAAGAAGCTGCTCCCCGAGGACCTGTCTGTAAAAACTTTGTTCTAGCACTATGTCTTCAGCAAACCTGTTTCTTATGCCCCCTAATTACTTGGCTGCAGTCAGAGCAACATCCCAGCCCCTTCCCTGAGCCAGGCCAGGGTTTCCTTATCCAGCAGCATGGGTTTTGCCTACCCAATGCATTGCTTCAGCTCTGCAGTGGTTATCACCAGCAGGAGCAGCACTGTCTTTTCCTTCACAGTGCCCCCCAGCAGCACTTTGATGCTGTATGCTTGAGTCCAGCACCTGGAAGCTCTGGGAGGTGTCTCCCTGTGAGCCTCTCAATGGCTGCTGTGCTTACTTCAAGTTGCAGTTAGGAGCAGACTGGCCAGAGGCATTGGAGAGAGGTGGAGGGGTGGAAAGGCTGAAAGCCATTCGGGGAAGGGAGCTCAGCCTTGTTGTGGAGCTTAGGGAGGAGATAGATAGACTACGGACCATCAGAGAATGCGAGCGGGAGATAGACTGGTGGAGCAACTCTCTGCGAGAAAGGCGCAGAGATTGCACTTCCCAGACTAAGGGAGTATTGGGAGAAATGGCCCCTCTCTCTCACCATAGTCCAGCAGGGAGAGACAGCTTGAGAGGAGAGGACGAATGGCAGCAGGTCTCAGCCCGGTGTTGCAGGCGACCCCCATCCCGACCTACCTCAGTTCCCCTAGTCCCTCTCTGTAACAGGTATGAAGCCCTGAAACCAGAGGGAGACGTGAGTGATGATGACATGGGAGCGCTGCCGTCAAGCTTGCCCAAGGTAAGGCAGACGGCTCCACGTTTGAAGACTGCTTCCTCCAGGAAAGAAAGGAGGGTGATAGTTGTGGGCGACTCTCTTCTGAGAGGAACAGAGGGCCCAATATGTCGGCCTGACCCTACCCATAGGGAGGTGTGTTGCCTTCCCGGGGCACGGATCAGGGATATTTCTAGAAAACTCCTCAGCCTTATCCGCCCCTCCGATTACTACCCTTTATTGGTAGTTCAGACTGGCAGTGATGGGTTTGCTGATAGAAGCCTGAGGATTATAAAAAATTATTTTAGGAGGCTGGGGAAGTTAGTCGATGGAGCGGGCATACAAGTTGTGTTTGCCAGTATTCCTTTGGTGGCAGGGGCAAACACTGAGATAAGCAGAAAAGGCCATCTTATAAATGCATGGCTGAGAGGCTGGTGCAAACACAAAAATTTCGGATTCTTTGATCACGGGGCGGTCTACTCGGCACCTGGCCTGAGGGCAGCTGATGGGAATTGCCTGTCTCCGAAAGGGAAACGGATACTTGCCCAGGAGCTGGCAGGACTTGTAGAAAGGGCTTTAAACTAGATAGGAAGGGGGAAGGGGATAAAGCCAGGTCTGCTAGAGATCGGCCTGGGGAAGTGGTATTGGGATTAGGAGAGAGGCAAGGGGCTCAGCTGAGGTGCGTCTACACTAACGCACGCAGCATGGGCAACAAGCAAGAAGAGTTGGAAGCCATAATGCGGCAGGCAAACTATGACCTGGTTGCCATAACAGAAACGTGGTGGGATTGCTCCCATGACTGGAGTGCTGCAATGGATGGCTACAAACTCTTCAGGAGAGACAGGCAAGGAAGGAGGGGTGGTGGTGTGGCTCTATACGTTAGGGAATCCTTTTCTGCCACTGAGATTGTGACTAGGGATGATAACATTGAATCCCTATGGGTAAAGATCAGAGGAAGGGCTGACAAGGCAGACATCCTGGTGGGCGTCTGTTATAGACCGCCAAACCAGGGTGAAGAGACAGATGAGGTGTTCTACAAGCAGCTGGCACGAGCTGCACGGTCATCAGCCCTTGTGCTCATGGGGGACTTCAACTTCCCTGACATATGCTGGGAGTACAGCACAGCACAGAAGAAGCAGTCTAGGAGGTTTTTGGAGTGCACAGAGGATGCATTCCTGATGCAGCTGGTCAGAGAGCCCACAAGAGGAACTGCCCCGCTAGACCTGCTGTTCGTGAACAGGGAAGGTCTGGTAGGAGATGTGAAGGTTGGGGGCTGCCTTGGACAGAGTGACCATGAAATGATACATTTCTCAATTCATGGTGGAGCTTGGAGGGAGAATAGTAAAACTGCTACCTTGGACTTTCAGAGGGCAGACTTTGATTTGTTCGAGAGACTGGTAGGGGGAGTCCCTTGGCATTCAGTCTTAGCGAACAAAGGGGTACAAGAGAGCTGGTTGCTCTTCCAGAAGGAAGTCTTAAGGGCGCAGGAGCAGGCGGTCCCCCTGAGCCGCAAAATGAGCCGGCGGGGAAGAAGACCAGCGTGGATGAATAGGGAGTTACTCTTGAGGCTCCGTGAGAAAAAGAGAATCTACCGCCTGTGGAAGGAGGGACGGGTAACTGAGAATGAATTCAAGGAAGTTGTCAGGATGTGTAGAGGTGAAATCAGAAAGGCAAAAGCCCAGCTTGAATTTAACCTGGCCGCTGGGGTGAAAAAGAATAATAAACTCTTTTATAAGTACATTAACAGTAAGAGGAGGACAAAGGAGAATATCCACTCTTTACTGGATGAGGCTGGGAATGTGATCACTGAGGATAAGGAAAAGGCGGAGGTTCTGAATGCCTTCTTTACGTCTGTCTTTAAAGGTCAAACAGATCCTCAGGGTACCCCTCTCTCTGACCTGGTAGTCTCAGCTGGGGAGCATGCTAACTCCCCTGTGATTCTGGAAGAAACAGTCAGAGACTTCCTACTCCAACTGGACTGCCACAAGTCCATGGGGCCGGATGAGATCCACCCGAGAGTGCTGAGGGAACTGGCAGAGGTGGTAGCCGAGCAGCTTTCCATTATCTATCAGTCCTCCTTGCTGACTGGTGAGGTCCCAGAAGACTGGAGGCTTGCCAGTGTGACTCCCATTTACAAGAAAGGTTGTAAGGAGGATCCGGGGAACTACAGGCCTGTTAGCCTGACCTCGGTTCCAGGGAAGGTTATGGAACAGATAGTCTTGAGGGAGATCATGCGGTATGTGCGGGATGGCCGGGGGATCAGGCCTAGCCAGCATGGGTTCATGAAGGGCAGGTCCTGTTTGACCAACCTGATCTCCTTCTATGATCTAGTGACCCATCTGCTGGATGAGGGAAAGGCTGTTGATGTGGTCTACCTAGACTTCAGCAAAGCCTTTGACACTGTCTCCCACAGTATTCTCCTGCAGAAGCTGGCAGCCCGTGGCTTGGATGGGTACACCCTCGGCTGGGTAAGGAGCTGGCTGGAGGGCCGGGCTCAGAGAGTGGTAGTAAATGGAGTTAAATCCAGCTGGCGACCGGTCACGAGTGGTGTTCCCCAGGGGTCGGTGCTGGGGCCTGTCCTCTTCAGTATCTTTATTGATGACCTAGATGAGGGCATTGAGTGCACCCTCAGTAAGTTTGCAGATGACACTAAATTGGCTGGGAGTGTGGATCTGCCTGGGGGTAGCGAGGCCCTACAGAGGGATCTGGACAGGCTGGAGAGCTGGGCTGAAGCCAATGGCATGAGGTTCAACAAGAGCAAATGCCGAGTCCTGCACTTTGGCCACAACAACCCCAGGCAGCGCTATAGGCTTGGGGCGGAGTGGCTGGAGGACTGTGTGGAGGAAATGGACCTGGGGGTACTGATTGATGCACGGCTGAACATGAGCCGACAGTGTGCGCGGGTGGCCAAGAAGGCCAACGGCATCCTGGCTTGCATCAAAAATAGTGTTACTAGTAGGAGCAGGGAGGTAATTGTCCCCCTGTACTCAGCACTTGTGAGGCCGCATCTCGAGTACTGTGTTCAGTTTTGGGCCCCTCACTACAGGAAAGACATTGAGGCTCTGGAACGCGTTCAGAGGAGGGCTACTAAGCTGGTGAGGGGTCTGGAACACAGGCCTTACGAGGAGCGTCTGAGGAAGCTGGGATTGTTCAGCCTGGAGAAGAGGAGGCTTAGGGGAGACCTTATAGCTCTCTATAACTTCCTGAAGGGAGGTTGTAGTGAGCTGGGGGTCGGCCTCTTCTCCCGTGTAGGCAGTGACAGAACTAGAGGGAATGGGAGCAAGCTGCGCCAGGGGAGATTCAGGCTCGACATTAGGAAGCACTACTTCTCAGAAAGGGTAGTCAGGCACTGGAATGCACTGCCCAGGGAGGTGGTGGAGTCACCAACCCTGGGGGTGTTCAAGGAAAGACTGGATGTTGTATTGAGGGATATGGTTTAGTGGGAGCTAGTAGTAATAGGTGAATGGTTGGACTGGATGATCTTCTAGGTCTTTTCCAACCTTGATAATTCTGTGATTCTGTGAAGGGAGGATGTTGGTTAGTCGGGGGGATGCTGGCAGGAGGACTAAGCCCTGTTGTGGTGTTATTCTTTTCCCAACAAAAGGCAAGAAGTTCCCAGGGTAACACATGAGAGCAGAAGTTCCCAAATAGGTCTCTAGGGATGTAAAGGGGTAACTAAAACTATGTGTTTATATAACAATGGATTGAGTAAAGTTGGTGCTAGGGTTGTAAAATATATGAGCCTCAAGAAATGAGCATATAAAGGCAAGCAGGAGCCCTGACTAGCTGCACTGGCGATGGGGAGAGCCATTGTAAAAGTGCCCCTATTTCAGCCATGCCATCCTGCCCCAAGGTTATCCCGCACTTCTTACCCCTGCAGATGCACTGCCTGTGGATCACCCTGTGCACTCATCTGATGCTGGAGCTGTGATTTTCCCTCCTGTGTTGCTAGCTGTGCTGTAGCACTCAGCTGGCAACTTGCAGCACATCCAGCACTGCCCTCCCAGAGCCTTCCACCTGTGCCTTTCCCAGGACCTCTCTGCTCTTCACAGCCCTTCCCTGCCCAGTGCTGCCTCTGACAGGACATGAAAGCCCTTAACACAAAATGCTTCACCACGCTCTGTGGGTTGGAAAAGTGGCTGCTGACTCCTGGTCACAGGGAAAAGAAACCCTAGGTTCACACTCCTACAGCAGTGGGGCTGCAGACCTCAGGGTCATCTCATCCTCAGCCACGAAACCCACAGGGACTGACAGGTCCCAAACAACGTGCTTCTCTTTCACCATGGGCAGGTTCCAAAGCCAAGATGTTCGGGTTTTGGAGCAGCCTGCTCTCCTCCAGCTGCTGAGCAGCTGCTGCTGGGATGCTTCCACCAGCTCACATACACTCACCTGCTTGGCCCTGGTGTGCAGCTGCACGGGGCAGGGGTGCTTGCCAAACCCCACAGGGGAGGTGGGGTGGAGGTAGTGTTTGTGCTGGCCACAATGAACACTCTTTTTACATCTCCCAGACAGGGTCAACCATCCTGATGGGGTGTTTGAGATGCTGGAATTCACCAGCTGTTTTCTTTGGACTCTGGCATGTTGTATCTGGACAGAAACCAAGGTGTGCTGTTGGACCAGGCACAGCCACTGCTCTGCTGAGCCAAGAAAACTTTGCCCACTACTAACTAGGACTTCTGCCTGCTTTATTAACAGAAAGGCTCTTTGCCCTCATCTGCAGCGCTCTGGAAAGAGGAAGGAAGGCAGCTTGCCCAGGGTCATGGGGAGAGCTGAGGCAGGCCAATTTCCCAGGCTCCAACCTGATGGATTCATCCTTCCCCTCCGTGGGTCTTCAGCAGGACCCCAGTGGATTTGAACAGAGGGGTGATTCACACAGCATCAAATCCCAGCGCCCAAGACAAGCAATAGACCTCACCCAAAGAGGTGCAGAGCAAAAACACAAGAGTAGGTGCTGTACAAAGTGTCCAGAAGGTGCTTAGCACACGGTGGCTGCACACAGGACCCAGGGCTGCTTTCCTGGAGCCTCAGCTGCGGAGCAGTTCCTGGGAGCAGCCGGCAGCTTTGAACCCTTCTGGGATGTCACTGTCCAGTTTGGAAATGATCTTGTAAATGGGTTTCTTCCAGGAGGGGTCGGCATCCTTCCCTGCCCTGACGGCGCTGAAGAACTCCCGCAGAGTCAGGCTGGCCACCTCCAGGAACTGCCCTGGCACCTGCGGCGAGAGGGGCATCAGCCCACAGCCCCACCACATCCCAGCACCCCCCCACCACAGCAAACCCCATCACCCCTGCTGCCCCGACCCCCCGCAGCCCCCTCCTCACCTCAAAGTCGTTGCTCTTGTTATAGTGCATGTTGAGGGCACGGAAGAGCTCTGAGTCCCGGGAGACCCTGAGGGCAGCAGCATCTGTGACGCCCTCCAGCAGGGCCTGCCGAGCAAACTT
The DNA here is from genome assembly GCA_020800305.1 of Porphyrio hochstetteri. NCBI lineage: Eukaryota > Metazoa > Chordata > Aves > Gruiformes > Rallidae > Porphyrio > Porphyrio hochstetteri. The sequence goes on along the minus strand of CM036908.1, from coordinate 9,569,595 downwards.
CTCCACCTGGATGTAGTAAAACTCCCGGAAATTGCTGAACCACTTGATGAGCTGGGAGGAGGTGCAGCGGCTGAACTGTGGGAGGGGAGAGCCAGAAGACATGTTACACCAGCTTGGTGCCTCCCCACCCATGAGCCCCCACAAGCCCAGCCTGGCCCCACACCCAGCTCAGCGCCAGGGCTGCGAAAACACCAGCCAGGCCCATGTCCATGGGGGTGTTGGTGGTGCCCCTCCCTGCTGGGAGCTGCTGGGTCTCTGTGCAGTCAAGGTGTTGGGATTAAAGCACCCTTGTGGGTGCTTTAAAACAAAGTGTTTTTACACACAGGCCCTCAGGGAGCAGCTTCTTGCTTCCTCTGCTAACATACAAGTTTGTGGGTGTTGGTAAAGTGGCAGGGGGGGAGGCTGAGGACAAAGCAGTGCCCCAAATCAGAGTTGTGGAGTGGCTGAAGGTTGGCAGGGACCACTGGAGATCGTCTGGTCCAGTTCCTGTTCAAGCAGGGCCACTGAGAGCTGGTTGCCCAGGACCATGTCCAGGTGGAGTTTGAGGACATTTAAAGAGGGAGTCTCCACAACCACACTGGTTACAAAGATGATCAGGGTTGGACCTGGTGTCCTGGGCAGTATCACTGCTCCAGCGTTTGCCATGTAACTGCAGGGAAGCAGGAACTGCAGGGCTGTGTTTTACACTGGCTTTTGTGAAACCTGGCTCTGTGTGACCATGACAAAGAGCACCCCACATTAGTGGGGTGCCCAGGTAGATTTCCCATCCAACAAAGCAGGGCTAAAGGCTCTGCAAAGAACCCTTGTGGGTGCTTTAATCCCAACACCTTGACTGCACAGAGACCCAGCAGCTCCTGGCACAGCCCTGAGCACCCACTCGAGGGCAGCCTGTGCTGACGTGGGTGGCAGCCTCGGCTGTTGTACCTGCACGTCCAGGAAGTAGGTTTTCAGCAGAGTGGAGCTGGGGTAGCGGGTGAAGAAGAACATCAGCTTGGCCTTCTTCAGGTGGCCAGGGGTCAGCGCCTCCTGGATCTGCCTTGGGGTCAAGGAAAGACAGCACACAGCAGCCCGACCAGCTCCCTGAGGCCTTGCCACACACGCGCCTGGTGCCTGTGGTACCCCCTCCCCCCCATGGCCTGGCAGCAGGAGGGGGGTTGTCCCTTCAACAAGCTGTTGCTCCCCATGGCACTTCCCAGTCTGGTGGGAACAGGGATAGCCATGAGACACCTGTTCCTGGCATAGGATGACAGGCCCACCAGGATGGCCTAAAAGCAGGCTTGGGAGCTCCTGACTTCTACCCCCAGCTATGCTACAGCATCTAGCCAACCCTGAGGGGCAGTAGTGCCCCTCAACACTTTGGGACCTCTTTCCTGCCCACCCCTTCTTAGCCCCCTGTGGAGCAGGGAAGGACCCTGGCCCTGGGGAGACCAGCCAGGGCAGTACCAAGCTGTGGCTCTGGAGGACAAGGGGAGCACATCCAAGCCCAGGGACCTCTCCAGCCGAGCCCAGGGACCTCCCCAGCTGCCCCCAAAGGATATATGAGTAGAGACAAAGGGTGCTCCATTCATCACAGCCTGCAGCTCCCCACAGCCATTCCTGCCAGCTGGCAGCAGTGCCAGGTTCTCCATGTTGGCAGGGCTCAAGGGCAGGGGCTGCTGCTGCTGCTGCTGCTGCTCTCTCACAACCGACGACCTAAGTTTGACCGTTCCCCAGTGCAAGTCAAGGGGCTCCAGGGTAGAGGGGCTCCCACTAGAGCTGCTGCCCCAGGGGCCATGCTGGTTGCAACCCAGCAGCTGACTCAGCACCTGGCTGTCCTGGACAGGGGCAGCCAAGCCCAGTGGGTAACCCATGCTGGGTCCCTGACAGGGTTTTCTGCCCCCCTTTGAACTGAAGGAGACGGCACGAGAGCCTGGACTCTTCCCTGAAGCTCCTGACAGAGCCTCAGCCTGGGGTGAGCCCAGTGAGCCCATCACATTCATGGGGGATGGCTTGGCAAGTGGCTTTCTGCATTTCCCAGAGGCAAAATACTCTCTCCTGGCACCTGGCCCTGGCACTGGGAGGCTGTGGTGCTGCTGCAGGAGGTGGCTGGCTGCCGTCGGCCACACAGTCTTCAGGACAGAGTCCACTACCCGGGACATCACCCCAGCCAGCTCCTGCTTCAGTGCCTGTGAAAGGACCCTGGCAGCTGAGGGCAAGCCACCTGTGCCACCTCTGCCCTCCTCCTCCTCCTCCTCCAGCCTTTGCACCCCTGCTACACTCGTCCAGAGAGGCACTTTGCATGGGTCACTGGTGGCAGCAGCAGCACTGTCCTTGTCTGGTCTGTCTCCAGGCTTCCCAGGCAGCAGACAAGCTTTCTCAACATCTTCCTGGGTTTGGGCAGTGTCCCCAGAGTTGCAAACCTGGGCAAACTTCTCCTGAAGCCTCTTCAGCTGCTGCTCTAAAAAGCAGAGCTGCTCCTTCAGCTGCTGGCAGCCCTCGACATGGGGGCTGTCTCCCATGGGGGCCACTCCCCTGGCTGCCCCTGTGCTCTGCTGGGGCACCCTCAGCTTTCTCTTGCTGTCACAGGGCATCTCTCCACCTTTCTCCCTCTCATGCCCAAAAGTTGCCTCCAAGCTGGTGCCAAATGCAGGGGGGGTTGGTGGCAGGCTCATGCCTTGGATGATGCTCTCCACCCTGGCCCGCTTGGCTTGTAGGTGCTGGTCAGAGAGCTGGTCCCATAGGTGCTGGTTGGAGAGCTGGTCTGTGTCAGCAGCACAGGGCACAGAAGCTGGGGCAGGGGTCCTAGGGACAGCCAGGGCTTGTGCTCCTTCCCCAGGAGTTGCACCACACTCGTAGTCCTGAGGCAGGGCCACTCCCTGGGAAGAAGGGAAAAGGATGCAAGGATCCAGGCTCCTGCCAGCCACAGGGTGGCTGAGGAGCTGGGACATCAGGGATGTACTGGGGGAAGGTGAGAGAAAGTCGGGCTGGAAACAGGGCTCAGTCTTCAGGCCCTGGCTGTGCCCTGAAGTGGCACGGTCTCTGTCCTGCTCAGAGGCAGTGCTGCCATCCATTGTCTCCTCTTCCTGCCTGCACACAGGAGAGCTGCCCCTCAGCTGGTTTGGGATCATTTCCAGTGATGGACTGGCATGCTTCCAAGGTGTTCCAGGTTTAAGCCTGCTAGCGGTGTGGGGCTGGAGAAAGAGCAAGAAGTGTCAGTGGGAGAGACACCATACAGCAGCTCTGCGTGCACAGAGCCAGAGATTTTTCCTCCCCCAATCCCAGGGCATCCCTGTTCCCAGACTACTCCCTGCTCCAGGTACTGCCAAACCCATGAGCAGGCTGACAGGTGTGGCATGACAGCAGCAACACCCTGCATGCTGTCACAAGTGCCACCTCCCCACCAGGCATTTGTGGTGCCCAGAGTTCATTTCACATGGTGTGAGCCCTGGATGGGCCCAGCAATGCAGACTTCCCACACCACCAGCTGCACCCGTGCCAGAGGCCTCTGAGGAAACTCCCTGCTGGGCTCCTGGACTCGGGTACAAGGGTGGTGAGCCCCAGGCACAGCCCTCTGCCACGCACACCTGGGCAAAGGTGGGTTTGGGTGCTCCCAGGCACCAGCAGGGCATGGGGAGGTGTAAGGTACAAGAGATATGCCTTAACAATCGCTAACAGAACTGTGCCCCCTCTCTTTCTTCTCTACCCCCCTCTTTCCTCTCTCTCAATCACCATAAAACCTCATCCCTGCAAAACCACACAACAAAGTGAATTCCACCCATCAGGCTTAAAGTGGCTTATGCCAGAGACTTAATGACTGTGCCAAGACCAACAAAGCCACCCTGAAGACATCAGGAACCATCCACCCTGAAGACAAAAGAGAGCGTTACTTCCACCATCCACCCTAAAGACATCAGGAGCCACCCACCCATCAGGAGCCATCCACCCTAAAGACAAAAGACAGCATTCCTTCCACCATCCACTGTGAAGCATTCCCACAGCCAGGTGGAAAGTGTGGCTATGCCAAGGATGACTACAAAAAAGAGAGCATTTCACCATGGGGAAAAAGGGGGAGGACATCAGGGGACAGAAGGTAAGTCATGAAGACATGGAGACATCAAGGGAATGTTCCCCCATTGGACCCAAAGACACTGAAGAATGTTCTGCCACTGGACCTGAGGACATCGGACTGACAGGACGCCGTGGCTCCGTGGTGGTAGATACTGCAATCTCTCTCTCTCCCTCTTTCCTCTCTCTCTCTTTCCCACTCTTTTCTCTTTCTTCCCCCCTTCTCTTGCACATTTGTTGTGGGCCAAATAAAGTGACTTGAACCTTGACTCCGTTTTGAGTCTTAATTCTGTTCTCTGAGAACTGTGAGGATCTGGTCACAATAAAACACCCAATGGGGCATCGCTCAGGGGTTAAGCCCAGCTACCCCCAGCCACCCAGAGCGACCTGAGGTCAGTTGGAACGCCAAATTAGTCTATCTGGTTGTGGATTGTGACAGGGTGGCAGCTAAATCCCTGGCAAAGGCATCCATGGCACACAGCAGCGAGGCCAGGGCATGCTTCTGCTGGCACCCAGCACCCACCACCACAGCCCCGAGGGCAGGGTGATGGGCAACAATGCTGGGGGGGGGGGGCAGGGCAGCACAAATAGGCTGGTGGGGAGGGGGGAAGGCAAGGGTGAAAGGGTGATGTGGGCAGGACACACTGGGATGTTCAGGCTAAGTGTTCCTAAGCACTTGTTAAAACACAGAATAAAAGGGATGCAGATGGGGATTACCGGGGAAGAGAGAAACTACTGAGCCAGCAGCCTCAAACTTAAAATTGCCATCCTAGCTCCAGGCAGGGATCCACCCTCTCTACTTGCTTGGACAGCTTTGCAAAAGAAGTGCAAAAGCTTGCACCCTGGGCAATTACAGAGTCACCATCCCTCTGGGATGCTTCTTCCTCAGCCACATTAACTAGGAGAAGCTTTGCTGCTGAAGTAGGATGGTTTATGTCTTTTCCAGATACCTTTAAAGTATGAGATTCTTTAGCTATACCCAGAAACATCTGATCATTTGCAGTGCCATCAGTCTCTTGTCCCCATGGCTGTCTGCCCCATGGCAAGTCCCCCAGGCTAATAAGCAGTGCAGAAGATTGGCTTCTACTCACTGTTTTTTACCAGATTGCCTCTCTTCAAACAGCCTTTTATTCCAGGCAGGTATCTGGGAGACCCCTACACCTTTTGCAGAGCTCTAGTCTTGACAAACCAAGCATTTTCTGGCTTGTCCAGCACCACTCGTTGCTCTCCCCTGTTGTCTCCCTACTCCTCCCAAGCATTAGGGGTTCATTTTCCTAACAGTCTGTCGCAGGAGCATTCAAACTGCTCAGTTTACCTGTGGTACAGCAAGAGGTCAGGGTGCTGGCACCTCTCAGCATCACACCCACCCCTGTATAACGAGCTTCTGAGGCTGCCTCTTATCCTGCCAGCTGCTTCCAACAAAGCCACACAGCAAATGCAATGCAGTCAGAGATGTCATCCACCAGTAAGCCTCTCCACATGGCACTGGCACAAGATGGGTCCCTCTACCTCACTTCTTTTGGTGCTTGGTGCCTCAATTTCTTACCTCCTCTGTGTTCAACAGCAAGGTCAGGGAGCTTACCCTCCCCCTATGCTGAGGCTCTCCAGCCCCAGAAACTCAGGGTGAGACACCCCTCATAAACAGATCGACTCAAGAGCGGTCAAAAAGCACATCGCTTTGCCTAGGGCTTCCAATACCACCATCTCTCTGTCAGAGGTTTGGAGGGTGGGAGCAGAGCCTGCGGTCCCAGCTCGCTCTGAGCAGCCCTAGCTCCCCCCCCAGCAGTGCTGCAGGACCGGGCAGTGCTGCCCCAAGCAAGCTGCTTCTGCTGATGCATTCCTTTCCCCACTGAGTTAGCAAGATACCTGCTTCAGTTCCCACTCTTACTACCAGCCTTTGCCAGTACCGCCTTCCAAAACACTAAAAGGAAGCTGAGGCTCCTCTTGCCTGAAGGAAAAACACCGAGGAACACCATGAAGATGCTCAGAAAGGAAAGCAAGCATGTCCTCTCCAAAATGGGAGCCACCCCTCATGGGGTCCCCCAGATGCTCCTCGGTTTGAGAACTGTGCACAGAGGAGCCTGCTGCCCCTCCAGCACTGCAATTAATCACAGAATCACAAGGTTGGAAAAGACCTTTGAAGATCATCAAGTCCAACCATTCTCATCCTAAACTAAACCATATCCCTAAGTACCTCATCTACCCTTTGTTTGAACACATCCAGGGAAGGTGACTCAGCCCCTCCCTGGGCAGCCTGTTCCAGGCCCCCACAACTCTTTCAGTAACAAATTTGTTTCTAATGTCCAATCTAACCCTGCCCTGGGGCAGCTTCTTGCCATTCCCCCTTGTCCTATCACCTGTCACCTGGCTGAAGAGACCATCATCCACCTCTACAACCTCCCTTCAGGTAGTTGTAGGCGGTGATAAGGTCTCCCCTCAGCCTCCTCTTCTCCAAGCTAAACAGCCCCAGCTCCTTCAGCCGCTCCTCATAGGATTTGCCCTCCAATTATCCCCTCAGAGCTTTCCCCAGCCACCACATACCTCTATCTCCAGCAAGCGGTCCCCAAGCCAAGCAGCTCGCACCTCTGCACCCCTCTCACCTTGGCTCCAGGGGCGTGGGGAGCACAGCGCCCCGAGGGGGGGCAGGTATCCGGGGCCCAGGGGATGCTGCAGAGGCAGCGCTGGCCGCGTCCTCCCGCTGCGCTCAGGTCCTTTAGAGGGAGTGGGGAGGCCAGAGGCAGCCAACCGGCTGGGAACGACTTCTGAATATGCAGATGGACATCCAGGAGGTCAGGTCCAGCGGCTGGGATGTCAGGGACCAACTGCTGGGAAGAACAAAACGATCAGAACAAATAGTTTGGATACCAAAGCTGATTTGTGGCCCTCTGGAACAAAGGACTGTTCTCTCAGGAGAGGTCGGACAGCTTGATAAGGGGAACAGGAGGTGAAGATCCCTTGAGGGTGTCTGAGGAGTGTCTCAAACAGCCCTGGCAGCAGGGCAAACTGTCCTGATAAGCACTGAAAGAGGCAGCAAGACAGCTCTGTTTTGGCTGGAGGAGTGAGACCTTTTGCTTCATTAAGTGCAGAATTAGTATGAAAGTTGACACCCCTGAATATGCTAATGACCCAAAAGGAGTACCTGCTAAACACAGGACATTTTCCACCCAATTCCCGAAGCCTGAGGTGAAATTCCCCACGGCAGGCTGCACTGATAGGGCAAACACAACAAGGGGAAGATGAGTGTACCCGAGGGGGGAAAGAGTCTGAAAAGAAATCTCCTGTCAACCAGAGATCCCCCTTGGCTGAATCGACTCTGGAACCTGGACTGGTGATGGATCAATCTATCTTCCTCAGTTTCTCTCTTTCTTCCCTCTCTTTTCCCTCTGCCTCTCCCTCTTTCCTCCCTTCCCCCCCTCTTTTCAGCTATACACCTTTCTGCTACCCAGTTATTTACCAGTGAGCCCAGCTAGAGAATAAAAGGCTTTGTTTACCCACAGACCTTACACGTTGTCTCACTTCAATTCCAACAAACGGCATCAGCCAATCTGAGTCACTTGTCCATCCTTTTTGGACCAGGATGTGACATGAGGTTCAGCCACCTTCACCCTTGCTCAGCTCTCTCCCAGACTCATCACCCCAGGGGTCAGACAGGAGATGGCTAGTGCAAAGCTGCTGGCTGCCCAGGTGGGCAGAGGGACAGGCAAGAAGCTACCCCTTAAAATTTGGGGGGGAACCAGGACTCTGTGCTGAGTCTGTTTTGCCCATTGCACTAATCGGAGAGTGATCCCTCTGTCCTTATCTTGAATCCTAAGCCTCCCAACGTACATTTTCTCCCCTTTTTGGCTGAAAAGGGGAGTGAGCGAGCAGCTTGGTGGGCATTGGGCCTCTAGCCAGGGCCAAACCACCACAGTGACCCAGGATGATTGAACTGTTGTTGGTGGGGTGATGCAAACAGACGGGGCCTGAGGCAAGCAGTGCCGTGGGCAAGGAATCACAGAATCTTCAAGGTTGGAAAACACCAAAAAGATCATCAAGTCCAACTTCTGTCCAGTACCACCGTGTCAACTAAACCGTGTCCAGGACTGCCACGTTTTTTTAACAGCTCCAGGGATGGTGACCCCACCCCCTCTCTGGGCAGTCTGTTCCAATACCTGACCACTCTTTCAGTGAAGAAATTGTTCCTAATATCCAATCTAAACCTCCGCTGACACAACTTGAGACCATTTCTTCTTGTCCTGAAGGACGAGAGCTCCAGGTCCCACAGAAAGCACCCAGGCATTTCCAACCTTCCCCACCATGGAGGCATTTTGGCTGGTCTGGAGGTCTGCAGCACAGGACGTGGCCAGGAAACGGAACAACACAGTAAAAGCAGCAGAGCTGAGTCTGTTGCTTATCTCAGGGTGCTTTAGAGTCAGCAGAGACCGTACTGCTCTCAGTTGAGCACACCCTGACCCCAGACCCAGGACAAACATACCTGCCCCAGGGGCACACATGGTTGTGAGGTTCTGGGAGCAGGAGCTGTGGGGTGGGTGGACAAAGCCTCGCCACACATGCCACTCCTGGGGCTGTCACCTACTTCACCCCCACATGCTTACTGGACTGGCAATCTTTGATGTGTCTGTTAGGCAGGGGGCTGTGGTTAAAAGCAATTGACATCTAGTGGTCTTGCGATAAAGTATTAGCCCTCGACAGTGGAATTGTTGGGAGTTCCCTGGCAGAGAGCCTTCCTGGCTCAGCTGCCTTTTATGAAAGCAGTCAGCACATCCTCAAAGCCTCTGAGACTAGCTGCTGTTGATTTTTATTCACCATCTTTCCTTTGAAGATGATCCCAAAGATGTTTGTTGTGAATTTATATTTGGAGACTGCAGTTTAGCATTCATGTATTATTAAGCAAGGGCTAAATTAAGGGCCTGTGAATAACCTGGGCTTGGCTCCTTGAGGGATGTCTGGCTGCCAGGCAGGCATCAACTATCCCAAACTAAATCCCAGGTTCTAAAAAACGGGATCCTCGGGCTTCCTTCCACCGGTGGTTCCCCACCTGGGAGCAGGCAGAAAACAGAAGCTGGCTGGAGGATTCTCAAACGCCTCTAACATACAGCCCCCAACCCCTGGGGAAGGCACGCTGATGGGCTCGTTTGCCTGCTGGCCGCGGTGACATGACAACCTTGCCCGCGATGCCACAGCCCCGGTGCTGGGGCAGGGCAGCACAGGGCACCCACAGCCAGGGCACAGGCCGCAACCGAGCCGCCTGCAGCCGCCCGGCCCCGCTCGGGGCTCTGGAACACATCCTAGGAGGGCTCGGCAGGAGCCTCCCCAGGCGCCGCGGCCTGGCCCGGCCCTGCCCTGTCCCACAGCCTTTCCCAGGGCCTTTCCCAGGGCCGTGTGCGGCCCCCCCCCGCCCGCCGTGGTGCCGTCCCCCTGGCTCCCCCCCCCCCGTTCCGCAGAGGTTGGTCCCGCCCCACGCACTTCCGGCTCTTGCCGGGCCTGCTTCCGGTGTCCGCCCTCCGGCTCCTCCCGCCGCCGCCGTTGCCGCCGCGATGTTGCTGCTGTGGCGGTCCCGCTGCCTGGGCCGGGCGTTGGGCCGCTCGCTGCGCGCCCTCCGGCAGGTACTGTCCGCACCGGGCACCGGCCGCGGGGAAGGGTGGGGAGGGGAGGAAGGGAGAGCGGCGGGCGGGCGGGGACGGCGGCGCCAAGGGCACCGGGACGCGTCCCCTCCTTTCCCCGCCGGGAGACGCCGCTGCCCGGGAGCGGGGGGGGCAGAGAGGGGCGGCGGGGCTGCGTCCCCCGGGAGCAGCCGGGGTGAACGCGGCGCTGCCCCTTGCCGGGCCCAGCGCTGCCGGGGAGTGTGGGGGAGGGAGGGGGGTGTGTGTGCGCCGCTGCCCCCCGTGCAGCCCCGCCCGCGCCGGGCCCGCCGCCCCCGTCGGGAAGGGCGGCGGCGACAGCGGCTCGTCTGCGGCACCGGGCGGAGCTGCTCCACGGGGAAAGCTTCCGAAAGCCGCCGCTCTCGGGATCCGCCGTGCTCGCCTGTCGCTGGGCTGAAGCGTCTGGAGGGATCTCTCTATCGGCAGCCGCGACTCGTTTCGCACCGCCTCCCCCCACCCCCCGGCAGAGAGCCTCCCCGGCCGGGATCGGCCCGGCGCAGAACGGCAGCTAGACCCGGGCCTGCTGGCTGATTTAATTCCCGTGCTCGGCTTTCAAGGCAGCCGTTGGAGTGGCGCAGGCGGCAGTACCCTGTGCTGGCGGTAGCCCGGGCGTGCAGAGCCAGGCGGCTACTCCCATCAACACCCAGGCTGTGCCTGGCCGGCTGGCTTCAGCCCTCTGCTGACCTCTGGGCACGACTTCCCTTGAAACAGCAAAGACATGAGCTTTATGTACATATATATATATATATGCATGTGTATATGTATGTATATATTATAAACACATGTGTATACGTATGTATATATGCATACCCGTGGGAGAAAAACAATCACTTCTCTTCCAGATGACCAGCTGGAGCCTGAGAGCACAAGATTTGATTTTAATCATTGTGTGAATGTAGGCAAGCAAGTGATGACAGCTAATATTAGTGCTCAACACTTAACTACATCATATTTCCCCATGAGGCTGTTGGATGTTAAATGCTTGCCTCTGTGTGCTGCTGACACGTTTGTGTTTATAAATAAGTGTGTGTATATATATAAAACTGCACTACATCAATGAGTTATAGCTAATCATAAAGTTGTGTTGTAAACACACGTGGATGCAAATTGATTGCAGTGCAGCTTAAAATAAGCTTATTTAAATGGTGTTTTAGTGATGTTTAAGCTTTGTCTGCTCTCAGTGGGGCTGTATAATTATACAGAATGGGGGGGGAAGGCAGCTGGAGGATTCAAGCATTTTACAAAATGAGTCTGGAAATCAGGAGGTTACAGGGCAAGGAATGAGTTGTATGTAGGGGAGATAATTTAGTTAACCTATTAAATGTACTGGAAAAGTTAAGGTGTCAAGGTGGTGGTGGTAGTTTTGAGAAGGGATGTGAGGAGTAAGTTTGGACAAGGGGTTTAACACGGGTTTTTTTTTGAGCAACAGAAAGAAATGCCAGAGCTTGGCACACCTCTGATGGGAGAAGTGAAACAGCAGATGTATGAAATTCAGAGGTGCAGGGTTGGATGGGGAAGAGTGGAGTCAGCAGGAAATGAGGGTGGGGAAGGGTTGGTTCTATTTTGATGATCTTGTAAAAGAGGAAAAGGTCCTGGATTCATATATTGAGTGGAAATCATGAATGTTCATCAGTAACCTGCACCTGAGTGTGTAAGACTTGGTGGGGGGAGGCAGCGTGTTGAAGTATGACCTGAAAAAGTCCAGAGAAGATCTAGGCTGAAAAAGGATGGTTTGCTCAGGAGCTGCATTAAGTGCTTTGAGAATCAAGTCCTATTTATGTGGGGAAGAGTTCATAAAGAACTTTTCCTTCCCTGTTTGATCTTCCCTGCATGCTGGAAGAGTTCTCAGCCCGTTGTCTTAGTAACATTATCCTCAGCATTGTTATCCCCATCCTATCTGAGCATCTGCCCTGCCGTGCTATATATAATTGTGTTAAAATCCATGGAAGATGTGCAGTGGGTTTTTGCATGCAGCAGTGGTTTGTGTTCATCCTTAGTGTTAAAGCAGGAGCTGCTTTGCTTTGAAAAAGCTGAGGCTGGAGAGCTGACAGCTGCTTTGCCTGTTGTCGGAGCTGCCCAGCACTGGGCTCCTGTTTTGCCTCTGTTGAAATTAACTGTGCCCTCCCATTCAGGTGGTGTTGGTACCTCAGCTGGTCCCTGTTCCCACTGTTGGAGAAGAAATCTGTCACTTTAGCTGATGTATTTCCATAATTTATTTCACAGTGACCTACTGGCAGGTGACAGCTCCTTGAAAGGTGTGGCTTGGGACGTGGTGTGCCAGGGTCACTTTGACATAGTAACAGTTAAAAAAACAATTCTGAGAAGTCATGTGAGACACAGGGAGAAAATTAATCACTTGCTACGTGAGTCACCAGCTAATTAGACCAAAACTGATTGCTCCAAGTGCAGGCTGGCTCTTTAAAGTGACCCAAAGTGCTAATACCAGTTAGCCAAACCTAAATGTTTTCATGAGGAAGCTCCCAGATCAGGCTTTGAAAAGGGGCAGATTTAGGCAGGTGACACCAGGAACAGGCACTAGCACAGTGACTCCAGCAGGAAAAAGGGGAGTGGGAAACAACCCTGCTGGCCACCTCTCTGAGCTGCACATGCATCTCTCAGGTACTGTGGTTAGGGGATAGACACAAGATGGAAGGAGTCTTGCTGTCTTTTGTTAGTGGCTTCTTCCTCACATTGGAGCTCCTTTCCTCATTTCTTAACCTTAAAGATCAGAAGCATAGAGTGATACCAGTTTATTGTTTGTTTCTTACTGGGGGGACCTCATTGCAGCCTCCCAGTCCCTGAAGGGAGCAGAGAAACAGGAGGGGAATCAGCTTTTTTAAAGGGTAGACAATGGCAGGACAAGGGGGAATGGATTAAAACTGAAGGAAGGAAGGTTTAGATTAGATATTAGGGGGAAGTTTTTTACAGAAAGAGTGGTGAGGTGCTGGAACAGGCTGCCCAGAGAGGTGGTGGATGCCCCGTCCCTGGAAGTGTTCAAGGCCAGGTTGGATGGGGCCCTGGGCAACCTTGTGTAGCTCCAGGCCTGGAGGTTGGTGGCCCTGCCTGTGGCAGGGGGGTTGGAGCTCTATGATCCTTGGGGTCCCTTCCAACCCATGCCATTCTGTGATTACAGTAAGCTGGTCCTGAGCAAATAAACCAGCTGGTTTTGTCTCAGCCTGGGGCTGCACCTCTTTCTTACCAAGGTATGCCAGGGGTGCTAGGAATACCTTCACCACTTTCTCTATAAAGCACCCAGGAAAGCTTTAATTACCAGAGGGGAGCTCAGGTTGCTTGATGTTCTGTTTGCAATTAATTCCATGTTATCAGGGACACTATGGAAAGTGGAAAGAATTTGATCAATACAAGAACTAACATATGCTGAGGATCCTGGTGCTTTGGGTGCTTGACTGAGCAGACTTAACTTGAAGTTTGTCTTGCTGATCCCAGCTTAGGGCTAGCTCTGCATGAACCAGATCTGAGCTAGCAGGGGGCCAGTGCTGCACCAAGATTAAGTGTTGTAGTGTTCACAATGACTCTGCAGAGTCTGCACTGTGCTCCCTGCTTTCCCTTCCCCAGCCAGACCTGGGGCAGGGGCTCCTGCAGGCCCCCTCAGAAGCCAGTTTCACATGACTGTCGGTCCCTGCAGTGGATCAGCAGGGTAGCTGCATGGTGCTGTGATGGAGCTCCTGAGCTCTGCCAGACCCAAGCTGGGCTAGCAGCAAGCCAGCCTGACAGCCTGCATCCTCAGCACAGCTAATCATGACCCTGTTGAACTGCCTGTCAATCATTGGGTTGACTGTGTGTTGATATCCAAGAAGCCCAATCCATTGGGAAGTTTGGGTAATTAAATTGCCAGGGGGTCAATGCCAGGCCTGTTAGTTTTGATGGTGGGAAGTATCCACTGAGAACCTTTTTGTATGCTGCAGCACTCAGTCCTGTAGAAGGTGTGACAAGCTGAAGTATCTCTTTGGTCCTTGATCTGTGTTATCTTATCACACACAGCTCCACAAATTATTTTGCTATCTGAGATCAGTTATATCTCAACCTGCTTGCTCTGGTGAAGCTGAAATCAGGGCTTATGCACAAACATGGAAGAGGTGAATGAAATCCATTTATACCTCTTACCTCAGCTGCTTGGTAAGGGTTCTTTGAGCTGCTGAGTAGCTGTTGTTCCACATCAGTCAACTGCATTTTAGTCATGGTTACCATGATGTTCCTGTAGCTTTTAAAGAGTTCTTAGGTTGTCCAGATCATCAGGTTTGATGCTAGAGAAGCACTTAATAACAACAGGGAACATAACTGGAATATCTTGAAATCCTTTTTACTTTTGAGCAATATTGTGCTGAGCTAGGAGTGCAGTCAATGATTATCTGGGTATGAAGTGAAACATCACCAGAACATGGAATTCCTAGCTCACTGAAGGCAGTAGAAATTTTGCCATCAAGGGAAATTCTGTCCTTGTGGAGTTCAAAGGCTGCATAGCCTTAAAACAAACAAAGAAAAGAAACCCCAAGTGCTGCATTCATGACTAGGAGTGAACGTCATGCTCTGTGTTTTCATCACAGAATCGTAGGGGTTGGAAGGGACCTCGAGAGCTCATCGGGTCCAACCCCCCTGCCAAAGCAGCTCCCCAGCTCATATTGCACAGGTTGTATGGTACCATCTCTGATCCAGGTCTCATGGGAAAACTGAAGTCCTCCTTGGGTGAGTCCAACTTTTTTGCAATGCTGATGGTTCCTCTTCTCTCCAACAGGGGAACTGTACTCTGGCACGATGCTCTCTGCCTGGTGAGTCTTACCCTTCTATTTCATTTCAGAGTTCCTAGGCAGAACACAGCTGATGATAGAAATCGGTAATAGGTGGGATTGGGATTTCTTTCTGTCAGCAGTTAATGAAGAAACAGTTGGTGAAATGAGCTGTGTTTCCATGGGAGTACTTCCCCTGCCTGATGTGTGTGCTGCCTGATCCGTTTGGCTCCGGTGGAGGTTTCACAGCAGCAGCACGGTGTAGCACAGGCATAGCAATGCTTGAAGCACGTGCAGTTGCAGAGCCTGGCTCTCTAACAAGAGATGGGTGAATGTGAAGTGAGGTGTCAAATCTAGTATGCCTGTGAACTCCTCTTCAGTGCTTCAACTGGCTTTTCACAGAATCACAAGGTTGGAAAAGACCTTTGAAGATCATCAAGTCCCACCATTCTCATCCTAAATTAAACCATATCCCTAAGTACCTCATCTACCCTTTTTTTGAACACATCCAGGGAAGGTGACTCAGCCCCTCCCTGGGCAGCCTGTTCCAGGCCCCCACAACTCTTTCAGTAACAGATTTGTTTCTAATGTCCAATCTGACCCTGCCCTGAGGCAGCTTCTTGCCATTCCCCCTTGTCCTATCGAGAGTTCCTCGAGCTCTCTTTTTCCTAGTTGTGTTGTGTTTGTATAGCATTACACCACTCCCTTCTGATTTCACTTTGAGGAACCTGTTAAATCTTCTTGCTTTTTCTGGCTTTTAGAGTCCCAGTATCAGCTCTTTAGTAGGGGATGGTGTCAAAATTGTATCGTGGTTTTAAAAATGGAGCAGGGAAATTGGTTCTTCCTCCTGGCATTGTGTAATTGAGGTAATTATGTTCTCCAATTGCTCTGCTGACTCTCTTCAAGATTAGTCTGGAAAACTGCCCAGTGCCCTGAAAGAGACAAGGGACAGGAGTTCAGTTGGTAATAAAAATTGCCATGTCAGGGCGTGTGAGCGGCGTGGGAAGGGGACAGTGGGGTGTGTGGAACTGAGAAGCAATGCAGCTACCTCCCTGCTGCGAGTTCTGGAAAAGAAGTGTTCTTGGGACAGGGGGTGGACAGAGGAGAGGGATGATGGTGGCTTACTACTCTGCCCTGTATCCCATTTTCATTCTTTTTCTTCCTCCTTACCTGTCTGTGTGACTGTGAGGCTTCCTGGGGGTGCCCCTTAGGGGACTGATGCCTTGCTCCTGTTAGGAACCCCTTTGTATTGGTGAGGATAACTCAGCAGCAGCTGAGGTCTTTGCAGTCCTAGCAGTGTCCCTCATCACTGTTACCTGGTTTTGTTCTGACTGGGGTAGCTGCTGCTTTGTTTGCCCTTTTCAAAATTATCTTTATTAGCTTTGAGGTCAAGATACAAACTTTTCCCATCTAGATGAAGACTAGACCACTGGTTTGGGCAGGTTTGATGGCACTGAGATGCCTCTGTATGGTTATATCCCCCATTTAGTCCCAGGCATCTTTCAGGGTGGACAGTGATGTCCTCTGCAGTCTTTTTACCTGACAGGGACACTTGAGGGCTGGATGGCTGGCTAATGTTCCTGTGGGGTAACACCATTCTCATTCACAGGTATGGCTGGGAGCCAGGGACTGGCTTACACCAACAGCAGGAAGCTTGTGTAAGTATCCCCAGGAAAGCTGTGATGTGGAGAGGCTGGGGCTGCTCTAGCTCTGATAAGATTTGGGGCCTGGGGAGCAGAACAGGGTTGGCTGTCATAGAACCACTTTGCATGTTATAGGAGTGTGGAGCTAGCCCTAACAAAGTCTAGGTTTTGCAAGTCAGGAGCTGTGGCATACTTAAAGAAAATAAGCTCTGTTTGCAACCAGATACTGAAGCAGGGAAGGGACAGAATTAAAGAGACAGGTGATAAATGGATCCCTACCCTTTGATTATCTGACTAGAAGTCTGGTTTGCTGTGTGGTGGCCTCCTAGTTGGGTTTCTGTCAGGAGAAGCAGAGTGGTTCAGGGAGCTGCTGTTTGTACAGCAAGGTTTGTGCTGCTGAGATGGTCTTGTAAAAAGTGTATTTGGGGAAATAACCTTAAGAGCACATCCATAAACCCCAGAAATGCTGATCTGTTTGCACCAAGTAGCCCATGTTAGAGGAAATGCTGAAGAACATTTACTTCAGGTTTCCAAATGTGGTGTCAGTAGGTATAAAAAGCATCCTTTGCAGTGCTTGAGATTGCCAGCTCCCTTTGAAGGGACATGGTGGAGAGAAATAGCTGTTTCTTGGATGTGTTGCCATAGGCAATTTATGGTGCTTGCTGCTTTTTTTTTTTTTTTGAGCAATCTAACAACTTCTGTAGCTATGACAGCCCTGATCTGGAGGTAAAAAATGGTTACTGTGCTAGTCTTGGGCATAGTGTGGGCTGGCTAGGTCAGCCTTTTATCAGTGTTTAAACCACAGGGGTCCTGTTGGGTTGTCTCCCCAGGTTAAAATTCTGTAAAGGTTAGTTCTCACTGAGTTTGGGAGAGCTTTGTGATGGTAAGCTGTGATGTTTCCTTTCTTAGTGGGATTGTTGCAACTTGAACAGTAAGTAGGAGTCCCTTGGAAGAAATACATTAGCTGAGCAGCCTTTTGGATCAGTTAAGCACATGTAGGTTCTGTACTTGAGCTTGGTGCTGGCAGCCTCCACAGGAATGTGCTTCTGTGTTCATGTTTTCCTCTCTTTCTGCAGAGTAAATAGCTCCAGTGTCTTCACTGTCCGTTACTTCAGAACCACTGCAGTGCATAGTAAGTAAAAAGTCAGGAGTCATGGGGTGGCTCTTGTGCTACCTGTTGCTGTCCTGACAACAGCTGAAGCCACCTCTTCCATCCTTGGTCTAGACCCACTGCTGTCCCACCTCAGTGGGTGGGCAAGGATGTCCCAGGCCTTCAAGGTTGTGTCTGGTCACAA
Organism: Porphyrio hochstetteri; assembly: GCA_020800305.1. Classification (NCBI taxonomy): domain Eukaryota; kingdom Metazoa; phylum Chordata; class Aves; order Gruiformes; family Rallidae; genus Porphyrio; species Porphyrio hochstetteri. The sequence continues at coordinate 9,552,226 of CM036908.1, read as the reverse complement.
TGTGACTTTAAACCCAATGGGGAGTTTCAGTTGTGATTAAATGTTAATCAGTGTTGAAGCAAGAAGGCCAACATGTGATGTCTGTTGACCTACTGCCTCTAGCAGAGTCCTGGTGACAAGAATGAAGCAGTGATGGAAGCTTTGAGCTCTGAATGTGTTCAAGTCTGTCTGTCTGTCTCACAGGGGATGACGTGGTTACGGTGAACACACCAGCCTTTGCAGAGTCAGTCACAGAAGGAGATGTCAGGTGGGAGAAAGGTAAGCAGTTGCCTCTTTCCCCTGAAATTTTCAGCACCATTGCTGCTGCACTGGACAACTCTGGCATGGATTGTAGTTCACTGGCCAACAGCCTGCTGTGTGCCTTTCTGGCTGTGACAAATGAGGCAGTTAATTGCAGCTCTCCTAAGGGGTGAGGATTGCAGTTGCTGCCTCAGCACCTCTCTGTCCTGGGTGATGCTGGGTAAAGGGTGATGTCTGACCTGGAATCAGACTCTGACTGTGCAGTGGACTGATTGTTTGAACTAAACTTGTCTTCAGAAGCTGTGGATAACTGGGGCGAGAAAATACTGGGTTAGTGGGGGAGACTGCTGTGGGTTAAGAGGGGAGGATGGAGCACACCTCCCTCACAGTGGTCTTCATATCTGTCATTCAGCTGTTGGAGACACAGTGGCGGAAGATGAAGTGGTGTGTGAGATTGAAACAGACAAGGTAGGAGCTTTCTGGACCAAAACCTCTTCTAGTTCCGTAGCGGATGGCCCGTACGGCTCCTCTCCTGCTAAGAGCTCCTCCCTTCATGGAGAAGAGCTCTTCTCATCTAGCATGACATCTGTCTGTGCCTTAAGTGAGAAGTAACTGAGAAGGAAGAGATAGCCCTTTAGCCCTTCCTCATACATGTGATTAAGCATCAGCTGTCCTAATATTTGTTGGAGCTGCAATTCCACTCCTCCTTCCAGTTTCAGTGCTCTGTTTGTGTTTAAACAGATGAGAAATCTGCAGAGCCATAGGACATCTTCAGATTGTTTTAAATTTAGTCTTTAAGTTTACTCACTGTTTAAAGGACTTTTAAGCTTTAAAGCTCTTGCTAAAGCTTCCTGCCAAGTCCTGCTTCTGGTGTTGCTGTCAGGAAGATGCTGGCAGCAGGTCAGTTCTTGATTGTACCTCAGAGCAGGAAGATCAGATTGTATGTTACACTGCCAGCATCTCCTAAAACTTCAGAGTATTGACACACAATCCTGGTGGAGGGTGTGAAAACTGGAGCAAATGGTGCAAGACAGAGCTGCTGTCTGTGCCAAACTACAACGTGTATCTGTGCATATTGGCATCTTCTCTTGGGCACTTGTTCTCCATCCAATGTTTGGGGGGAATTTCAGTGATTTTCCTTTTTGCAGACATCAGTGCAAGTTCCAGCCCCAGCAGCTGGTGTTATTGAAGCCCTTCTGGTACCTGATGGTGGCAAGGTTGAAGGGGGGACACCTCTGTTCAAACTCAGGAAAACTGGAGGTGAGTCAGGTGTGTGTAACTTGCAGAGACCTTCCTGTTTCCATCAGTCTTTTCCTGAAGATGGAAGCAAGGTGTTTAGAGGGACCCTGAGGGAGGTTAAATGTTTCCTTCATGTACTTCTGTGCTGACTGCTTGGGGAGGTTAACTCTGGCCTGTCCAGAACCAGGGCAAGCTGGAAGAAAATACTTCTATGAGGAAAGGCTGAGTGAGCTGGGACTGTTCAGACTGGGGAAAAGAAGACTAAGGGGGGACCTAATTAATGTTTATAAATATCTTAAGTATGGGATGCAGGGGGAAATGGCCAGCCCCTTTTCAGTGTCTGTGGGGACAGGACAAGGGGCAATGGCTGCAAGTTGGAGCATAGGAAGTTCCACACCAACATGGGGAGGAACTTTTCCCCAGTGAGGGTGCCAGAGCCCTGGGACAGGCTGCCCAGGGGGGTGTGGAGTCTTCATTGCCTATCTGTGCAGTATGAGTTAGGGAGCCTGCTTTGGCAGGGGGGTTGGACCCCATGATCTCTTGAGGTCCCTTCCAACCCCTCTGATTCTCTGATTAGAACAGCCTAATTTTAGTCTGAGGGAGAAACTTCCCTTTTGCTCCCTCTGAAGGAAACTGCTGCTCTAATCTAAAATTAGTTGAGCATTTCCCTGATATAACTCCCTTCTCCACCCTCTTTAGTATCCTGTCTCCTGCACAGTGAGGAGACCTAGAGTGTTGGTGAGTAAGATGCTTTCACCGTGAGATCCTCTTGTGGTGACTCTTATCACTTCAGTAGTGCCAAAGACATAAAGGCAGTCTGACAAAGGGTTGATTGGACTCTGAGATCCTTGACAGTGGGTTGGCCTTACCACTGTTAATCCTTGTCTTTCAGCTGCTCCTGCCAAGGCCAAACCAGCAGCAGCTCCTCCTCCTCCTGCAGCCCCTGAACCTGTAGCTGAGGCTCCTCCTCCTCCTGCTGCAACACCGATTCCCACTACAATGCCACCAGTGCCACCTGTGTCAACTCAGCCCATTGACAGCAAACCAGGTGAGGCTACAGCTGTTTTCTCCTATTTTCAAGCCTCTCTTCCTTGGGGAAAGCATGTAAGGTTAAGGACTGCAAACAGCCTGGCCTTTATGGTAAGGCCTTATTGCCCTGCATGCTCCAGGCTGGAGAGCTCAGCTGTGCCTGGTACCTATACAGCCCAATTCAGGGCCACTTCTGCGCTGTGTTGCTTGTTGCTTAAGCAAGGAGCACAAGTGGGCTTTCTACCTCAGGGTGTTGTGATGAAGCCCTGGCTTCCCTTTTTGACTGATGTGTTCTTTGCCCTCAGTGTCTGCAGTGAAGCCGGCTGCAGCCGCAGCGGCAGCCCCTCCTGGGGAAGCAGCGCCCAGCAAAGGTGCCAGATCAGAGCATAGGGTAAGCTGTGGGAATGGGGGCCTTGCTGCACTTCTCTTGCTGGCTAACAGCTTGTTCTGGCGTAAGTTTTGAGCTTTACAGGTGTGTCCATATGTGCCTGTTCACACCCATCTCAGTGGGGCTGTGACAGATGGGGAAATGCTCTACATGAGGGCACCACTTAGGGGTGGGGTGGAGTGGAGGAAGACCCAGGTCTTTACTAGGCAAAAGGCTTGTCTTGAATTCTCCTGAATGAACACAGAAAGCTCAGTGTAATCTGCTTGGTTTGTCCACAAGCAAAGGACTGAGGCTGGTGCACCTGCCTTGTGCATTCTTAGAGAGCATGATTGAGCAGCCTGCTTTCTTAGCAGTCTGGCTCTTTGCACGTCAGGCTCATGCTGGAAACCGTGTGTTGAGCTGGTCAGTGAAATCAGCTCCTCAGCCTGGCATGCTCCTCAGGAAGATCTGCCCTAGGCATCCATTACTAGTCAGCCTGACAGCAAGAAGAAGGCTCTTTTAAATTTTACCCCTTGCATGAACTTGAGGCAGCTTCTGCTTCTGTCTTTTTAATCTTCAGGTGAAAATGAATCGGATGCGTCAGCGCATTGCTCAGCGGCTGAAGGAAGCTCAGAATACTTGTGCCATGCTCACCACTTTCAATGAAATCGATATGAGGTGAGGAGCAGACCTTTTCCTTTTGTTTCCTTTGCAAGGAGAAATACATGCAGGCAACCACTTTTTTAAATAGCAACCAAGATCTTGCTGATTCTCTTTGGAGAGATTTGCAACATGTCATTTGGGACCTCTTTCTTAGGCATGTACCACCATCTGAGCAGCTTCATCAAGGTGATGGTGGTGGTGTGAGGAAGTGTCCTGTCGTTCCTCAGGAGTCATCTTCTGCTTGTAAAAGGGGCAACCTGGTTCCTCATCTGTGTGGTTCTTAGTTGAGGATTGGTAGACGTTTAGCAGGAGAGCTGGAGTGACCAGTGTCACTTGTGTAGTGGCTATCAGGAGACACCCAACATGGAGCATCTGCTATCTGCCACACCGACAGGTTGCTGCTGTTGGAGGTAGGCATATTTAGCTTTCCATGAGGTGGTTCCCCAGGGCTCATCAACCTTTCAGGTGAACTGTGTATAGGCCTGAGGCCCCTGTAGATGGTGTACCTTTCCAGAGACTAGCATCCTTCCCATCCCCTCCGGGCAGGTGGGGGTCTCCTGACTCAAGTGCTTGCAGGGACTGAGCACACTAATGGCTTTGGAAGGTGGGCAGCTTGTGTTACAGTGCATTAAGGGGAAATTGTGCCCAAATCAAATTGCCTTGTGAAATCCTATTCTGCTCCTTAAGACAAAACATGTAAATATTTGGGTCTCAGAACAATAAGGTTGGCAAAATAGTCTTGATTGGAGGGGAAGTGCTGCAGCTTTATCTCCTCTCAGAGGCTTATTGAGGTGTCGCTTTACACTGGCCTGGGGCTCTCATTGCAGCTGGTAATCTGGTTTGGATTGATTGCTGTGAGGTTGACTCGGGAGGGCTTGTACTGGGGCCTCTTGCTTCCCACTGGGGGGGTCAGTGTCTGAAAGGAGGAAGCCATAATGAGCCAGTTTCATAGCAAACCCTGTCCTCACTGCTGCAGTCCTTGTGTCTTGGGAGGCACTAATGTCTTTGGGTGGTAATCCTAGCCCTAAATAAGGTTAGGCACAGGAAAACAAACACTTTAAACCATGGAGGGAGACCCCTGCCCCTTGCTGAAACTCTCTCTTCAAAGACTCAAGGTCTCTGGAGGAGGGGAGGGAGGGACCATGCAATTCCACAGCATCTGGTATTAGCCTGGAATAAGCAGAACTTGTAACCACAGCTTGTTGGCTTTTTGTAAATAGCCCGTTCTGGTAAATAGAAACAGTGGGGAAACTCAATTAGCCTGGCTGAGGGCTGGAAGGGGGGCTGACACCCACTGTCATAGCACCTGGCAAGATATCTTTCACATTAACTCAACTCACAGAGCCAGGGTTGGGTGTGGCAGCATCACTGTGCTGGCTGGTGCTGGACTCACTCAATGGTTGAAGTCATTTTCCACCATCTTCACATGCAGCTTTTCTGCTCTTTGCATTTCCTGGTTTTTCACCCTCCAGGGTTGGCCTGGCCACACCTGGAGCTGCTGTCTGCAGTGCCACACTGGTACTGGCAGTGGTGTGTCCAGAGAATTGGCAGCAACCTTGGGCCTAAGCAGGAAAATACGTTGTGCTCCATCTTGCCTTAGTGCTTTGCAGCATCAGCCCAGCAGATTAACCCTGTCCTGCTGAGTTTGTGGTCCAGGACCAGTTCCTGTTGGATCCTGTGGTTGGGGTCCTTGGAGCCACCCTGCAACCCGTCTCACCTGTGGCATTTGAAGGATTTTTTTCAGCAGGCTGGGGGTTTGCTGGCTGGTGGTGCAGAATTGCCCTCCTTGGAGCTGGCACTGAAATCTGTTAGAGTGAGGAAGTGGTGTTTTCTTGGGCTTGGTGCTGACCACCATTGTGTGTTTTGCAGCAACATCCAGGAGATGAGAGCTGTACACAAGGATCCCTTCCTGAAAAAGCACAACCTGAAGCTGGGTTTCATGTCAGCTTTTGTGAAGGCCGCAGCTTTTGCTCTGCAGGACCAGCCTGTTGTGAATGCAGGTGAGTGGTGACCCTTGCTGGTGAGCTGCACAAGCAGGTGGCCAAGTCCATTACAGGGCTAATAGGCTTGGGCAAGCAAGTCACATATGGAGAAAAGGAGGGGAGCAGTCTTACGTGCTGCAGCTGATTTTTGTGAATGCCACTTAGGTAGAAGACAGCTTGCCAAGAGGGGCTCTGTTAGGAAAGGGTTGCCAGGAGTGGGGTTGGGACCATGCACAGCCAGCCTGCTTGTTGGTGTGCACCTGCAGCAGCTGTGCTGTCTAGTTCCTGGCGTGGGGGCTATCAGAGATGCTTGCTGAGACCCAGAAGAGAACAACAAAGGTGATGTCTGAGGGGGACTGGCCTGGACTGTTGCCTTTCTGTCTGTCCTGATAGGGCTCATTCATCTCTTGAGTTATGTTTAAGTTTGAGTTGAGCATTTTGTGGCTACTTCTGGCCTCTTGAGCCCTTGATCTGGGGTACTGCACGTGTAACCACTTTTTTCTCCCTCTAGTGATTGATGACAAGACCAAAGAGATTGTGTACAGGGACTATGTGGACATCAGTATCGCTGTAGCAACTCCCCGGGTAGGTACCTTGGATGCTTTGGCTGTGGTTCTTGCAGCCGTGGGTCTGGGATGACCATACACTGAGACCCAGCTCAGCTTTGTGCTCCTCTGCAGTGGAAACCTGCTGATGAGACTGATCTTATAAATGAGACATCTGACACCCATCTCAGCAGTCCACTGTGTGTCAGGGGAAGGTGGACCAAGAGTACTCTGCCACGCTACGAGGAGATGTAGTAACAAGGTCAATATAGATCTCAGTGATTAATGAGTAGGGCCAAGTTAGGGAAACTTTTTTGCATGGACCCATGAGGATATGGCATAGACAAGCTTTGCATGTCCTGGCCTTTGGCTAACCCTGCTGTGCTGTCCCCCAATTTCTGTAAATCACTTTGCTGCTTCAAAAAGACATTGCTGTCCAGCACAAGTAAGGGATGGAGATAGAGACGTTGAATGAGTTGGTTCTGTTGTGAGGCAGAGGTTTGGCTAGGACTGCAGTTCTGTCACTGCTCCCAAAGTCTAGGAGAGGTCCAGCACAAGGGGACTCTGTTCTTCTCACCTAGGAGTTGGCAGCTGAGCTCTGCCCATTGCTTTACCTGCTTTTGTGTGGATCCAGCTCCACATCCATAGGCCTGGTTGATTTTTATGAGCTGGGCTTACCAAAAGCAAAGACATCTCATGTACAGTACCGGCCCTTGGTGCGTGTCAGGCCAGCTTTGCCGGCAGGCTGCCAGGGTGTGAGGCAGCTCTGCCAGCCACCTGCTGTGGGGCAAGGAGGAGGCAAGAGCTCTGCTGGGCTGCAGCCAGGTTCCTGCCTGACAACAGTTATACATATTGCTGCGGTGACATTGTTGGTCGTGCACTTTGCTTCTCCCCAGGGTCTTGTGGTCCCCGTCATTAGGAATGTAGAAAATATGAATTTTGCTGACATAGAGCGTGCTATCTACGAGCTGGGAGAGAAGGTAAGCAAAGTTGGAGGCCTTTTTGAAAAGAATTGTGGGGAAAAGTGGGGGTGCTGGATAGGCATGAATTGGTTTGGTCCCTCTGACCTCTAACTCAGTGAGTGGTGCTGTGGGGAGTGATCTGGTTACAGCTGTAGCTGTGCCCGTGCCTTACAGAACAGGCCTATCTACTTGTTGCCCTTCCAGAAGAACACAAGCTATGCATGGGTGGCATGGCATGTCTTCACCTTTGTCTTTAGAGGCCAAGGCTGAACTGCCCTGGGATACAAGTCCCTGTGTCCGTCTCCTCTGCAAAAGCAGGAGCTGGGAGTGAAGGCCAAAGAATCCTTCCCCAAATGCAGTAAATGTTAAGATCTCAAGACAGGATGCATTTTCAAGTAATACCTGCTGGTTTTCAGCTGAACAGATCAATAAGTGAAGCTCTTGATATCTGTATTTATTCCCGGAGAGGCTGAACATCCAAACCCTTGTCCTTTGCCTTCTGTGATCTGTGTGGCTTACTAAGACCTTATTTTCTCTTCTAGGCACGGAAGAATGAACTAGCCGTTGAAGACATGGATGGTGGCACTTTCACAGTCAGCAATGGAGGGGTTTTTGGGTCGCTCTTTGGGACACCTATCATTAACCCACCCCAGTCTGCCATCTTAGGCATGCATGCCATCTTCGACAGGCCTGTGGCTGTGGGAGGCAAAGTAGGTGGAGTTGCACAGGAGGTTTCAGTGAAAAGAGGGGAGGGCTCAGTGGGATGAGGGCTGTGTCCCACATGCTTTTTCTAGGAGGTTGGGTGTCAACTTCTAGAAGGCTTTACTGTGCAGGAGGAGCAGAGACTAATGGGTGTAAGGCAGCTCTGCTGGCACTGGTACTTCTGTGAGGTGTCCAGGAGATCTTCTCCTATTGGGTTGAGGATTGGCTGTCGGACCGAGCTCAGAGGGTGGTGATCAGTGGAGCAGAGTCTGGCTGGAGGCCTGTGACTAGTGGTGTTCCCCAGGGCTCAGTGTTGGGTCCAGTCCTGTTTAATATCTTCATGGATGACCTTGATGAGGGAACAGCATCCACCCTCAGCAAGTGCCGATGATACAGAGCTGGGAGGGGTGGCTGACACGCAGGACACTGCGCTGCCATCCAGAGAGACCTGGACAGGCTGGAGAGCTGGGCAGGGAGAAACCAGATGAAATTCAACAAAAGCAAGTGTGGAGTCTGGCACCTGGGGAGGAATAACCATCTGTATCAGTACAGGCTGGGGGTGACCTGCTGGAGAAGAGCTCTGTGGAGAAGGACCTGGGGGTCCTGGTGGATGACAGGTTGGCCATGAGTCAGCAGTGTGCCCTGGGGGCTAAGAGAGCCAATGGGATCCTGGGGGGCATCAGGAGGAGTGTGGCCAGCAGGTTGAAGGAGGTGATCCTCCCCCTCTACTCTGCCCTGGTCAGGCCCCACCTGGAGTATTGTGTCCAGTTCTGGGCTCCCTGGGATAAAAGAGACAGGGATCTCCTGGAGAGAGTCCAGAGGAGGCTACGGAGATGATGAAGGGCCTGGAGCATCTCCCCTGTGAGGAAAGGCTGAGTGAGCTGGGGCTGTTCAGCCTGGAGAAAAGAAGACTGAGGGGGGACCTAATTAATGTTTATAAATATCTTAAGGATGGGATGCAGGGGGAAATGGCCAGCCCCTTTTCAGTGGTCTGTGGGGACAGGACAAGGGGCAATGGCTGCAAGTTGGAGCACAGGAAGTTCCACACCAACATGTGGAGGAACTTTTCCCCAGTGAGGGTGCCAGAGCCCTGGGACAGGCTGCCCAGGGGGTTGTGGAGTCTCCTTCTCTGGAGATATTCCAGAGCCATCTGGACGCCGACCTGTGCAATATGAGCTGGGGAGCTGCTTTGGCAGGGGGGTTGGACCCGATGATCTCTCGAGGTCCCTTCCAACCCCTCTGATTCTCTGATTCCATCTGTGAGGGGGAGAACTGGATAATCCGCTTCGGTGTGGGGAAGAGTAAGAGGCCTTCGTGATAAGAGAGCAGCTCCTTAAAGGGACCTGGCCTTGTGTGAACCCAGCCTGGGTGGTGATCAGTGTGGGTGGGTAGCTAATTCTGCCAGGTTAGGAAAAGCCAGATTCAGAGGAGGATGTCATGCACACAGCGGGGCTGAGCTCGCTAATGCCCGTCTTGCTCTTCCCCGTCAGGTGGAGGTGCGGCCCATGATGTTCGTGGCGCTGACGTACGATCACCGACTGATCGACGGCAGAGAGGCCGTGACTTTCCTGCGCAAGATCAAGGCAGCGGTGGAGGATCCCCGCGTGCTGCTGCTCGACCTGTAGAGCAGCCACCCCCCCACACAACCCACCCAGGGCAGGGCCGCAGCACCAGCAGGAGCGACGCAGGGCATTCAGGAACTGGCAGGGGTCATTCCAGTCTCCCTCCCTCCGCTGTGATCAGAGCTATCCCAGCAGCAAGTGTGGGGATAGCTCCTACCTCCTCTCCTGTTCTGTTTAATGAAGGGTCACTCTCTAACGAGGATTGCTGTGCAGTGGGTCAACCACTGAATGGCACTGCCTTTCCAGAGCCATCTCTATGGCATCCTCTCCCTCACGGCACCAAACTCACCTCTAGTTTGTCCAGTACCACTGGAAACTGCTTGCTGCTCCTGTGCTAGGGTACCTTTCCCTGCTGCTCCAAGGCAGGTTCAGCTTTATTTCCTAGCACTAAGGTTCTTGGGAGGGAGAGGGGAGGAAAGGCTAATGTTGTGTCCCTGTTTTGCTTGAAAATACTTCACTGCTCTGCCTTGCGAGGGCAGTCTGGGGACCCCCGGGCTGCTTGCAGCAGAGCTTTTAACCAGAGCAGGGCTTGAGGTAGGTTTCACACCTCTGGCAGTGCCCTAGTTACACTCCCTCCACAGCCAGGAATGCAGCAACAGCTCTCCTCCTTCCCCTCGGAGATCATTCATCGCTCTCCAGCCTGGTCACTGTGGTGTGGATGCTCGTGTCCAGCTGGGCAGAGCCTGTCACCTCTGTGGAGGTAACACTGTTCCTGGGGGTACAACCCTTCCACCATCACATGCCCAACACGGGGTGGGGGGGAGGGGGTGGTGGTGGCAAGAACCAGCCCCCCAGCAGCTGTCCCTGAATCATGGCTCACTGATGGTGGATCCAACTGCTGGCTTCCTGCCTGTGAGGCCTTGGCCTGCTACCAGCAGAGAGACAGCTGGGGAGGGCCAGCTCTTCAAGTGTAATGTATATCCCAGCCCACGGCTGCTGGTTTTGGGGGGAGGGGGGCAGTCCTTAATCTGATAGCGCACACATATATTTGGGGAGTGAGGGGGTTGCTAGTGCCTGCAGAGTCTATTACTCTTACCCTCTACACAGAAACTTGTAACTAAAATATTTAACACAGCGGATTTTAAATGAAATAAAACTGGGCAGCGACTGCGAGGTGGGGTGTGTTTGACGGGACAAGCAGCGGCTCCTGTGGGAGGACTCCAGCATCAGCAGCGTCCCTGGGGTTGTGTACAAAGCCCCTTACCTGGTGGTGAGAGAAAAGGGAGTGGGAGGAGCTGGGTCTGGCCCTGGTGGTACTAAATTGATGCTTGTCTGGCTGTGAACTCTGTCCCCAAAATCTCTTTGGCACAGAGTTGCCTGTTCCCAGCAAGGATGAGTCCTTTTCTTGGTCTAGGCAACAGAACTGGTGAGGGAGGCCAAGGAATTCCCAGTGTTTGCTAAATGGTGTGATGGCCAAGAGGGAGAACTGGGACAGGCTCTTGCAGGTGGGGAGCGAGGTTGGGTTTTCTCTGCTTCAAGAGGGGGGTGCTGTAAATCAGGGAAGTTTGAAAAAGGCTGTTGAGAGTTGCAGAGACAGAAAGGTTCTTGAGATCAAAAACTTACAAAGCAAAAGCTGTCTGTTCTGTGGTGCTGTGAGTGCTTCCCCAAGGAGCTGTCCCTGTTGGAACTGTATGGACTTGTTCCTGGATCATGGTAGGGTTTTTCCAGCTCTGTCATCAACTTCAGAGAACAGTTCGCCCTCCCTGACTGCGGGTGAGGGCGGCAGCCCCTTTTACAGAAAACGATTGCGCTCACAGCTGTCCTGCTGACAAACTGGGAGAGCAGCTCCTAGTACTGGTTCCTACAGCTTCCTGGCAGCTATGGACAACCTCTGCATGGAGTCTGCTTTCCTCTGGCCCTGGTTGAGGTAGAAGAGGAGGAGAGAGTAAGAGCGAGAGGAAAAACCCCTTCCCTGTGCGGTAAAGGAAGGGCAAAGGGTCTAGTTGCTCTTGCACAAATAAGTGGAGTGACGGAGAAGGTTCTGGTTGTAAAATGCTGGTAGCAACCAGTCCCTGTGTTGGTTTTGGATACAGAGGGTCCACCTTGACTTTGTACGTGAGCTTGGGCCAGGGCAAAGCCTGTATTCTGTCTGGAGCTGCAATAAACAAGGCCTTTGAACTACCCAGGGGGTGAATGTACAGTCAAGCTCTTAAAAGGATGCAGCCCAGCACATCCTTTACTTAATCTGCCCTGTTAGGACTTGCTGTAGGAGGCTTGTCTAGCTGCTGTGCTTGAGCCTTCCTATTTTTGACCCTCCTGGGTGATGCCCAGGGCTCTTTGTTGCAAGAAGCTGTGGCTCCAAGTCCTGCTGAACCTCCCCTGAGTGACAGGAGCCGGAGGCTGGCGGCCAAGCTGCGAGCCTGCTGCTGGAGGGTTCAGCCGGTACAGGCTGCCCTAGAGAGGAGAGGCCCCAGGCTTCGCTGTCGCTGCTGTTTGGCCAGCTTTGACTCCTGCGGAGCCACCCCGCCTTTGCCGGGATGGGCGCGGGGTCTCCCCGGGCTCTGCTTCCCTCTGGCGGAGAAGCTCCGGCTGCGGCCCCGAGCCGGCCTGGCGCTGGGCCTTGCTGCCGGCGGGGGCTGGAGCCCGGGGGCCGCAGGGCAGTTGCGCTGATGCCGGTAATTCCTTAGTACCGGGGATGAGTAAGCGTGGGGAGGCAGTGCTGGGAGAAGAGGGATGAAGTCCACTGCTGCCATCGCTGGCTTGTCCTTCAGCCCCCGGCCTTGGCTGGCACAGACAGGCACAGGCCCCTGGCTTGGGCTGCTGGCAGACACCACCTGTTCAGCCTTCTTCCTTAAGCCTGGCTTTCATTTACTCTTAGCCACCTTCTGCTAGTGCTGGTTCTCCCAGTTCATCCCTTTAAACCTTTGCTGTTTGTTCTACCAGGCACAACCGTGCTCAGAGCACAGTGAAGAGGGTGGGGGGGGTGACTGTCCTGCCTGCAGCAAGGAGCACCCAGGCCCGGGAGGCTGCAGCCAGCACAGATGTCAAGGCTAGAAGCAAACATGGGCATGCCAGGCCTCTTCCCACCTTTCTGAGCTGCAGCTGCATGGATCCACAAGGCCAGACAGGCACAAGGCTCTCAGTGCCCCCTTCTGGGTTGTGGCTGTAGGGTGCTGAGAACCAGTGGGTGACACAAACCTTGGGCACCTACGCAGGTTTGAGGCCCTCCCTCTGGGGCCTAGCTCAGAAACAAAAAGACAGTGCTGCAAGCAGTAATGAGTGGTTTATTCTTTTCAGAGGGCTGTGGGAGAAGAGCAGCAGAGGGCTCCCTCTCATCTCTCCCCACAGCAGGCATCACCCACACAGACATGCAGCCAGGGATGGGCACAGAGCCCTGTTTGGGCATCAGCCACCAGGGCCTGAAGGAGATGCACTGGGAAGCCACAAAAAATAACAGGGTGGGGGATCACTGTGGTAGCAGCAGAGATAAAACCCATAGGGTGTGGGGCTCAGGGCATCGGGTGAAGCTGAGCAAGGGCCACCCCAGAAGCAGAGCCCTGGGGGTGGGCACCTGGCTCCCTTTCCTAGCAGGGAGGGCCTAGAGGAGAAGAGCACCTGGCACAGACTGCAGCCTCCTCTCTGAGACACCAAGCAGCAAAGCAGAGACAGAAGAACATTTAAGGCTGCAAAACTTCATGCATGCCCCACTCCAGGGCAGCCCTTGCAGGCAAACCTCCCCCAGCAGGCAGAGCTGCACTGCCACCCGGGGCCACAAGTGCCAGGGACAGTGGCTCCATGCCCGGCTCCCTGGGGAAGGACAGCCTGCCTAGCCCCCCAGCTTGTTCCAGGAGATGGTGCTGAAGAAGGAGTGGGACTTCAGCTTTGCCATACCACCTCCTCCAGAGCCCAAACGCCGCTTTGGGTCGTACTGCAGAAGCTGCAGAGAAATGGGATGGGGAGCTGGGTCATTGGCTGGACCCTCTAGCCCCATCCTCCCCTCCCATCCACCCCAGCCCCTCACCTCGGTGAGCAGCGAGGTAGCAGCCAGGCTGAGCCCTTCTGGCAGTTGCAACTGGGTGTGAGGTTGAATCCCTGAAGGGTGGTTTTGGGACAGTGGCTGAGGAGGCAGAGGGTTACAGTGAGCAGAGGCACTGAGAAGGGGACAAGCACCCTACCAAGCCTTCAGTCCCACCCACCACCCCCATCTCCACAGAGCAGGATTTAAAGCCTGGGGCCCTGAACACCCGTAGATCACACCCAGGCGCTAGGAATCACACACCTAAAGTAACCAGGCACAGTGCTGAGATGTCAGCAGGGAAAAGCACCCTCCCAGCCCTGGTGGCAGGGAGCTCTTGTGCTACGATGTCACCTCCTCCTCCCCACCTTCCAAAGCTTGTCTGCCTCTTACCATTCCTGTTAGCAGTTCGTACAACAGAGATCCAAAGCTCCAGCAGTCAGCTGCTTCGGTGGGCTCTGTGATCCCCCCCACTTCTGCAGAAAGAGACAGAGGCATTAGAGCTGGATGCAGGGAGCGATGGTAGCTGTGCCCTGCCAAGCACATCTCACCGCCTGCAGAAGCTCTCTCCCCAGGTTAGCAGCACTTGGCCAAGGACAGGAGAAGGCAAGGGACACATCCCTTACCTGGGGCACTGTACAGCTCTTCCTGTGCCTTGCTGCAGCACTGGGGCTCCACCTCTGTCCACTGGCCAAAGAAGGTGAGACGGACATGACCTGCAGAGCAGCACCAGAGCCAAAAGCAGGGAGGTTAGGACAAAGCTGAGGGCTTTGCTCAGAGCACAAAGCCAAGCCCTATCCCCATGCCTGGGAACAGCCAGGGCACTGCACCCCCAACGCAGAGGCGCTGTGCAGCCCCTGGCTTGCCCAAAATGCCCAGCAGGACCATGCAACTGGTGAGACTTCATAGATGGGCTCCAAGCTCACAGACCTCAGGGCAGGCTGCAGTGAGAGCAGCAGCAGTGCCGAAGGGGGGAAGGTTAGCAGTCCCCTTGCCAAAGCTCTCTGCATTTTGCTTTTCCTAACCAATTTGTACCTCTTCAGTTTGCCACAGGTGTTGCCAGCCAGTTGGCTCACACTGACACCAGTACCCATGACCTGAAGGAATGGGATGGCTCCAGAATAGCCCTGTGGGCAGTAACTACAAGAGGGGGAACGCTGCAGTCCTGCTATAGCTCAGGAACAGTTCAGCTGGTCTCAGCTTCCCCGTGCTGGGATTTCCCAGGCAGCCAGGCAGGAGCAGGGCCAATGCATTCCTGTGGCCATGGCCCCTGACTCTCCCACTGCAGAGCCCTATCTTGTAATAACCACTTGGAAATCCCAACCTAGACCACGCTTCCATGCTCAGAAACATCCAAACCTCCTTAGGCTCCCACCCTCCCCCAAAGCAGACCCAAGGAAGTCTGTATTTCCTGGAAATGGAGCAAATGGCAGTGTCTCCCAGCTGAGAGGCCAGCCTCTTCCTCCTCAGGGCTGCAGCCTTGGGCACTACCTACCAGCTGCATCAAGCAGCAGGTTCCTGGGATTGAGGTCCCGGCACAATACACCCTGTTGGTGAAGTCCCTCTAAGGCCAGGAGGATTTCTGCTGCCCACAGCTGCACCTGCTCCTCCTTCACAGCCCATGCTCTCTGGCCATGCCCACGGGAAGCCACAGACCAGCAGTGTCCTGATGGTGGCTGCTCTCTGAGCTGGCCACAGGTCACGCTTGCTCCTTGTGAAGGCTCCCATGCTGCTGGGTCAGGCCCACAGGGCTTGCCAGAGCTGGGTAGGGCAACTCCTGCACAAAGCTGCCTCTGATCCGGGAAGGCCAAGGGAGGCCAAGCCCAGGGGACCTCAGGCACTTGCTGAGATGGTGGCTGCCCTGCCCCTGACAGGCCCCCTCTTGCAGTCTTGAGCACAGGGCCAAGTGTCTGGGGCAGCCTTTCAGTGGCACGTGGCCTGGGGTCTTGTTGGGGGGCTGCTCTCTCCAATACGCAGCTTGTGCCACTGCTTAGAGCATCCCAGGGGTAGATGACCAGGCCCTGGTTGGGAAGATGGCCAGGGCCTTTGGCTGATGCTGCTGGAACGTGGTCCATGATGCCAGGCACAGCTGGAGTCACGCTTAGATCCTGCCCACCAGCTGGAGCCCTTGTGTCACTGGCAGGAGCCACGCGAAGCTGGCGGTGGTTTCCTGAGCCTGGGTCCGTGGTGTCAGGGGACTGCTCCCAAGGAGGCAAGGCACCAGTGTTTCCCAGTCCTTGGTGGGTCACAGAGCCTGGGAGGCCTCTGCCTCTCCGAGCAGAGACTTGGCTGCTGGCCTGGGAGCTTCCCACGCCGTCCTCTCTGCCGCGGTCCCTCAGGGCTCGAGCGGTGTTTGGCTCAGCACAGCCCTGCTGGACACAGTACTTGGAGCGGAGGTGAGACCACAGCATCCCCCCTGGGAAGTGGAGAGAAGAAGTGGTGGGGCAGAGGGCATCCCACAGGCCAAGCCCCACGCACTGGGGACATGGCTGAGCATCATTAATCTCCCCAGCAAAGCTCAAGCCCATGCAGAAACCTCCCCAGCCCTACAAGCACACCATGCCCAACACCACACCTGCCCCAGGACCTGCCACACCAAAGGCTCATTCCCTTCTCCATGAGCAGCCCTGCTCTTCCTTCTGCACAGTCTCCTTGATCCCAGCTCTGCTGTGTCCATGCCACAACCCAGCCACATCCCCACACATGCCCCTGATCCCCTGAAAGCCTCTCCTCAGCACGTGACAGTGATGCTAGAGAGCTCCCACAGCATGAGCCAGAGCCCACAGCACACTGCCAGGGCTTCCCAGCCTCATCACAGTCAGCTACTGGCTGCTTTCTGCAGCTTCATCCTCCAGCACCACCTGAGGAGCTGAGGCTGCTCTCCAACACACATCAGGCTGTATTTGTCATTGCTGGACTCCACCTGCTGCTCCCTACACAGCAGAGAGCAAAGCAGGTCCTTGGGACAAGCCTCCACCTTGTCACACTTCAGCAGGATCTGGGACAAGCCCCAAGCTAGCCACCTTCTTGTACCCCAACCCCAATGTGCTCCCCACCCTTTATACTTCGATCCTCTGTCTCCTCCCTTTGGTCTGATCTCAAAATCCACTGCAGCTTCTTCTCTTATAACCCACAATAAGTGTTAGAAAGGTCTTATGGAAGGATTTTTTTTCGTTCTACAACATCTAGGTGAACTCCCTTCCCTTGGTTCTCCTACTTCATCACTTCCCTGTCATGGACAAACACCACCAGTAAAATTAAGAGGTTTTTTTCTTTCCAAAACACTGGACCACATCAACTTCTTTACAGAAGGCATGACCATTCCCTCACGTGGGGCTCAGTGGTCCCTAGGGTTAGTTTCCATATAAGACCCCCTACACACACAACCTCCTTCCCCTCTTGGGTCTCCACAGACCCATTTCTAGGTTACTTCCCCAGACAGCTCATACAAAACCTCCAGAATCCCCAATACAGCTGAGCAGCTCCTTCCACAAAGTCTCCAAGCTCTGATACCCACCACCCTTCTATGAAGGGGATGGCTTGTGCTGTCACTATGAAAAACATCCCCTAAACATCAGCAGAAATACATCTGAGGCTTTAAAGGGAGGCTCAAGAGAAGAGCAGGATGCTCCACAGATGGGAGGCAATGCTGTCCATACCCTGCACGTGCTCCAGGTGGAGGAAGATGGAGTCCTCACTCACGTAGTAGCACAGCAACTTGACCATGAAGGGGACCCCATGAGGGATGATGGTCTGCCGCTCCCGGGTCTCAACATGGGATTTGGGGAGGCTCTGAGGAGGTACAGGTAGATGGACTTTACAGCACAGGGGAGGAGACAAGCCAGAAAGGTAGCACACCATCTGCTAAGCCCCATGGCTGCCCCCCTGCTGCAATTGAAGTGGAGCTCCCTGTCAGCCCCCAGCCATGACAACTGGCTCTGCAAAGCTCTGCTGAGGCAGAGTGCCCCCCACCTGCACTGTGGGGCTTAGAGAACACTGCTGGTCCAGAGCATGGCCTTCCTCACAACTGCCCCTGCTGCCTTCAGATGGGAACCCACCATCCCAGCCCTCTTCTCTCCCCTCTGGAACTGATGCTGCTCCCTGTCATGCCAGAGCCTCCTTGTCCAATTATTAAAGCCCTTTAGTTTTTTAGTCCCCAGGGCACTGGGAAGTTCTCTAGGGCTTGTACTGACACCACCACACCCACCACCTCTTTCAGGGGCTGACCCAGGTTAATGCAGGAATGGTTGGCTGAGGAGAACCACTTCCCTTCTGATCACAGGAGATG
Organism: Porphyrio hochstetteri; assembly: GCA_020800305.1. Classification (NCBI taxonomy): domain Eukaryota; kingdom Metazoa; phylum Chordata; class Aves; order Gruiformes; family Rallidae; genus Porphyrio; species Porphyrio hochstetteri. The sequence continues at coordinate 9,534,632 of CM036908.1, read as the reverse complement.
GCTGAGGCAGCCAAAAGAACCAAAAGAAGCTTCATGAACAACAAACTTCTTCTAGCACTTCTGTGATCTGCTATTCTTTGGTCCTCTTACCTGCCCCAGCCATCTGCTTGGGCAAGGAGGCTCTGGAATGATAAGGAGAAGCAGGCAGATGAAACTACAAACACCCACCTTAAGAATAAAGGTCCCACCAGTGGCCACATCCTGGACGATCTGCACCTGGGAGCAGCATACAGAGCACGGGTCAGCAGCAGTGACTGCTTCCACCCCAACACAGGGCCTACAGGAGCGACCCAGGGACTCTGGAACCCCAAACTCCCACCCAGCAGAAGGAACTCAGTGGTGCTCCAACCCCGACCCTTGAAAGGCAAACCATGGGTTCTTGGCAATGAGATAGGCACAGAGCCAGGGAGTAGAGGGTTAATTAAAGAAAGAGGCAACTCCCATCACTCAGAAAGAGGAGCGAGCAGCAGAGGAGAGCAGTGTGCCAGCTTGTGCATGGAGATGGCATGCCATTTCCACTCCAAGATCACGCACTGCTAATTAGACTTCAGCAGAAGATGATCTGTTACACATGAAGCAACTACATCATCCATGAGAGTCCTCCAGCAAGCACAGTTCCATGCATGGGGAAGAACCAAATGCGTCACCATCCTTGTGACTACCTTGGGAGGTCTCGTGAGCAAAAGGAAGGGGAACATTAACTGACCTCCCAACCAACCCCTGAAGAGTCTCACATCCTCACCTGCCAATTTTCCTTCGTGGGAGTGGTGTGGGTGGCAAACCTCACGTTCCTCGGGGGGTGTGCTGGGGCCCAGCACCCTATCCCGTCTACCAGGACCCTCCAGATTACACAGGCCCAGCCCCAGGCTCACACAGCACCCCTACCCCCAGTTCCAGGCTGGGTCATTACCTTATCAATCACTCCCACCACCTTACACCGCCTCAGGTTCTCTACTGCTGAGCTCAGCGTCCTGATGGGCCGGAAGCGCAGGCTGCTGTAACCCTGCAAGGCGGTGAACAACAGGATGAGGGGCACCCAGAGACAACTCTCTAACTGCCATGCTTGATTCCTAACATCAGCTCAACCGTTTTCTTGGCCTGCTCCTGGGTTTCTGAAGCTTTCAGGGAAAGCTTGCACCTGCAACAGAGGTAAAGTCACTCCAGAATTTACACATGCACTGCCTCAACACCAAGGGGATCTGTCATTGTCTTTGGTTTCCATCCAGTTGGGAACAGTGACAGGGAAGACAATGTTTTTAACATCTGACAAAGTGGTACCCCGGTGGCTTCAGTCCCACCAAACCCATCTGTTCTCAGTACGATGGTTGCCAGCTAAAACATACACCCCTTGGGGTGGCAGGAGGTCCTGAGTGCCTCAGGTGAGCTAGGCCCACCTCAGCTCTTCTCTCCAGGCAGGGCAAAAGGCTGCCCAGTCCCTCACAGCCACCAGCCTGCCAGGACACTCTGCAGCTGATGTGTCTGCCACTTTCTCTATGCCACCTTACCATGACACCCGGCAGAGGTGGCCAAGGAGGCTCAGCAGGGCTGCTTCATGTGTGTGTGCCCCAGGTTTCCCAGTGCCACAGATGCCATGTCACCCACACCAGGCCCTCACCGTGGCAGTGGGGTTGCCACTCCCTGCAGCCCGCTGCAGGTGGCAGTTGAAGATCTCCTCTGCACGCCTCAGGTACTGTGTGATCTTCCGCTTCACAGCCTCCCGGCGCTCCTTGTTGGGGTCAACTGTGGACAGTGCAGAGGGCGAGTGTGACAGGCCTGTCACGCTCCCCAGAAGGATGCCCCAGCCCCCTGGCCATGCTCCCCAGAAGAATGCCTTAGTCCCCCCTCCCTGGTTTCCTCAGAGGAATGCCCCAGTCCCCTGGCCATGCTCCCCAGAGGGATGCTCAGGCACCCCTGCCGCTCTCCCCACAGGGATGCCCTGGTCCCCTCACTGGCTTCCCAGGAGGGATGCCCCGGTGCCCCGGCCGCGCTCCCCGGAGGGATGCCCCGGTGCCCCGGCCGCGCTCCCCGGAGGGATGCCCCGGTCCCCTGGCCGCGCTCCCCGGAGGGATGCCCCGGTCCCCTGGCCGCGCTCCCCGGAGGGATGCCCCGGTCCCCTGGCCGCGCTCCCCGGAGGGATGCCCCGGTCCCCTGGCCGTGCTCCCCGGAGGGATGCCCCGGTGCCCCGGCCGCGCTCCCCGGAGGGATGCCCCGGTGCCCCGGCCGCGCTCCCCGGAGGGATGCCCCGGTCCCCCGGCCGTGCTCCCCGGAGGGATGCCCCGGTCCTCCCCGCCCACCGAGACGGCTCCACTCACCCTGCACGCCGCGGAGCAGCACATCCACGCCGTTCTGGTAGTGGTTGAAGGCCTCCTCGTAGTCCTCGCTGACATCCCGCTCCAGCGCCAGCCGCAGCTGCCGCGCCGCCTCCACCAGGTAGTCCCGCCGTCCGCCGCCCTCGGGGCCCGCGGGGGAGACGCGGCTCCGCAGCTGCCCCAGGTAGACGCGGGCCTGCGCCAGCGCCCGGGAGCAGGGCTCGGCCTCCGGCCGGCTCATGGCCCCGCACCGCCGCCCTGCGCCGCCGGGAGACAGGGAGCGGGGACGCGCGGGTGAGGCGAGGCGAGGCGCGCCGCACGCCCCGGCCCTTTCTCCGGCCGGTGACCGGCGCTGGTGACCCGCATCGCTCCCTCCCGCCCCCTATTCCCGTCCCCGTTCCCGCCCCGTCCCGGCCGGGCCCCCACGGCCACGCACCTGCGTGAGCGCTGCCCGCAGCATCCCCCGGCGCCGGCAGATGCGGCGGGGCGGGGCTGGGAACGGGCCCCCGGGGCGGCGGGACCGCTGGGGCGGCGCCGATTGGCTGCGGATGAGATCATCATCATCATCATCATCATCATCATCATCATCATCATCATCATCATCATCCCCCTCCCCACCGGGGGCTGCGCCGGGAGGGTCCGGGGCGGGGTGGGGAGGGGAGGGGGTGTCCCGACTGGGATGCGCCACCGCCGCTGCACTTCACCGCTCCATTAAGGTGCTTAATTAGCATCGTTATCACCACTAATTGTCCTTAATTAACAAAGCTCCCGTTCATTAAGATCTGCCTTTGCCAGCGTACTTCCTTTCTCCCATAATATAAACTTAGCCCGTGCCTCTACCTGCCCCCGAAGGGGGTGCCCCTGATGGGCTGTGTGAGGCTGCAGCCCCCCCAGCACGGGTGCTGGCCGTTCCTTCTGATTTGCATCCTGTGAGAGGGGGTCTCTCGTGGCCTCCCCCAAACCTGGGGTCTCGTCCATCCCTTCTACCAGCTCTCACAGACTCGCCTGGTGTCTGGGAACTTATTTCAAACTGATAGAGCAGGGAAGGTCAGCCTGAGTGGCAGCATGAGGTGTGTGTGAAGCGCTGTGGATATCGGGGTGATACTGGCAGTAGAGAGATGTGTGGAGTCACCAGGAGGGGAACAGAACTCTGGTGAGATCATTGCCAAACTCCTCCTTTAGTCCTCGCAGAGATAAACCAGCCATTGCCCAAAGTCCCATTGGGACTGCATTTAAAGCATCTTATGGGTTCACACAGGTAAAGCTGTGTCCCCTTTGCACAGGAAAGGGAGGAGCTGGAAGGTGGTGGGTAGATCCTCTTTTGGGAGCCCACAGTGGAGATTTGCAGAGCTGAGTGGGGCCAAGTTTGGGTGATGCTGGGGTGGTTCAGCCCTGAGCACTCCCCCCCCTCCCCGCCACTGTGGGGCCAGCAAGGCAGAGGGGACAAGGGCTGGTGCAGAGGAGAGTGAGCTAAAGGCATGGACAAGGAGAACTGCCCCAAGGACTGGCCTGTAAGGAAGAGCTTTGCAAGGGGAGAATCATAGAATCATAGAAGTGTAGGAGTTGGAAGGGACCTCGAGAGATCATCGGGTCCAACCCCCCTGCCAAAGCAGCTCCCCAGCTCATATTGCACAGGTCGGCATCCAGACGAGTCTTGAATATCTCCAGAGAAGGAGACTCCACACCCCCCTGGGCAGCCTGTCCCAGGGCTCTGGCACCCTCACTGGGGAAAAGTTCCTCCACATGTTGGTGTGGAACTTCCTGTGCTCCAACTTGCAGCCATTGCCCCTTGTCCTGTCCCCACAGACACTGAAAAGGGGCTGGCCATTTCCCCCTGCATCCCATAATTAAGATATTTATAAACATTAATTAGGTCCCCCCTCAGTCTTCTTTTCTCGAGGCTGAACAGCCCCAGCTCACTCAGCCTTTCCTCACAGGGGAGATGCTCCAGGCCCTTCATCATCTCCGTAGCCTCCTCTGGACTCTCTCCAGGAGATCCCTGTCTTTTTTATCCCAGGGAGCCCAGCACTGGACACAACACTCCAGGTGGGGCCTGACCAGGGCAGAGTAGAGGGGGAGGATCACCTCCTTCGACCTGCCGGCCACACTCCTCCTGATGCCCCCCAGGATCCCATTGGCTCTCTTAGCCACCAGTGCACACTGCTGGAGAGAAGGTTTGTGCCAGCCCTGAGACACAGCAGCCCTTACCCATGGGCTTCCAGTTTCCCATGTCAGTGCTACCTGGAGGATTTCAAATTTGGGGGATTATTTATAAATTAACCTGCTGAAGAGGCTGTGGCACATCTCAGGAAGTGGGAACTTCCAAAGCAAGACCAGCACCCATGAATAACAAGTTGGGGGGGGAGGGGTGCCCTTTTCCTCACAGCCTGAAATAGATGTGTGAGATCTGGTGAAAACTTAGCACACACTGAGACTGCAGACGTGGCTGGCTGCAGCAAGCAGAAAGGTTATGCCCACCTTTGCCAGGATGCAAAACTTGGAAGCCACAAGCAAGAGGTTAGGGCCTCAGCACATCATTCTTTGCCCAAACACACGTGGGAGACCTGTGCTGGCGTGTGCAGGGAGAAGCTGCTGGGAGGTAGAGCGTCTGCTCTGCTGGCATCCCAGGATGGTGGAGGATGGAGGTTGCCAGCGAAGCTTTAACATCAGGACTTCATCAGCTACAACACCAGGTCTCCAGGCTGATCCCCACATTGCTTCTTCAGGTACTTCCCCAAAATTTTGTAATGTTTTGTTCCTAGTGCAGCCTGGAGCCCAGCTCGTGTCTCGTGTCCCCTGTAACTCTCCTCCTAAACCACCCTGCTGCAGCTCTGGCTCCTAAAGCCTTGTTAAACAAACCTTTGCTCTGCAAGCCTGGGAGAGACAGGGAGCTCAGAGCTGCTGATAACTAGTGGCATGCTGCTCCAGTGAGACTGCTGCCCCTCTGCAAGGGGTGCACAAGCAGGGTAAGGGTGGGGGATTTGGTGGCACTGGGTGCTGCCTGTCTGTGGGGTACTAACAGGGGTTTGTTCTGCTGCCCGCTATTTTTGGGACTGGGGTCTGTCCCAGTCCCTTTACAAGGGAACCAGTCCCCTGCTACAGCTCCATCCTGCAGTGCTTGGGGTCATGGGGGGTCTGTAGATGCTCAGGGGAGTGCAGACAGGAGCTACTGGTGTAAGCCTCCAAAAAGGCACACCTAGGAACAACACAGAGGGGAGATAGGTAGACAGTGGCTTGTCCCCTTGGGAGGGAGCATGGGTGGTGGTTGCAAGCCCCAAAGCCCCAAGACCAGAAGCCATGGAGTTGCAAGCCCCAACCCTGACCCTCATGGCACTGTTAAGTGCAATGTCCTGCTGGAAGTCCCTGTCACTGTGGGATGAGGAGGGTCCTGGGATGAAAATAGTCCTGGGACTCCAGGACTCTCCTCTCTGGTAGGGAAGGGACCTGGTTCCCCCCTGCATGCATAATGCCTACAGCAGCCCTGGAAGTGTCAGGGAGCTGCTAGGGCTAATCAAGTTTCCCTCACTGATGAAACATCAGTGAAACAGCCCCTGGAGCTGGAGGGAGCCCTGACACCTGGGCATGAGGCTCCCAAACCCCCAGAGCTAATGGTGCCTTCCCCTAGCTGCAGCAGGGCAGCCACATCCCTCCCAAGCACCCATGGCCTTGCCCTCCACCCCCACAACCCATGCCACAGGATGAGCAGGGCATGAGGCAGGACACGGCCCCCAGAGGCTGGGGTGACACAGGGGGAAGTGACACAGGGTGCTCCAGCCCTGCCTGGAAACTCTCAGCGTGGAACAGCAGCCAAAGAGGTGACATCAGACACTGGGAAGGATTAGGAAAAGCCACTGGGCAAGAGCTTGGTTGAATTGTTTTTAAACACTAATCACCACTCTTGACAAAACTATTTTTATTAATTAATATCCTTGGGTTCATGTTACTGCCTCTTTAAAGTTTGATCCTACCACAGTGACACTTTTACTGGTAAAAACAATACAGAAACCATCAGGTACACCCCTCGAGCACCCCACACGGCTCTCCTTAGCCTCAAAGCCCAACCAGCCAGGCTGAAACAGCATGTGAGGTTAGGGACAGCCTGCATGGACCAGGACAGGCTGCTGAAGCTAGGGGCCACCTGGCCCATCCAGACCCTAAGTGGCAGGGGATGGGGATCAGCTTGTCCCCCTCACCCAGGAGGAAGCCAAGGAGGAGCTTCATGGGCCGTTGTGGAGGCAGAGCCCATGTGGGCTGTGCCTCAGGACACTCTGGATTCCAGCAGCAGAAATAGGATCCCAAAGGGATCCAGCAAGCTCCTGGAGGATATGCCCAGCTGCATGGGTGCAGCTCACCCATGCTATGCTGCGTGGTAGCAGCATGGAGGTTGCTGTTGCCTCAACATCCACCACCAGCTTTCTCTGCCAGGGCACCACTGCCACAGGACCTGCCCTGCCCCCGTGTCCTTGTGCCAGCCCCAGGCAGCACCAGCTTTGAGCGACCCTGCCCCAGCTACAGGCTGCCATCTCAGAGGTGGGGGGAGCTGCCTCAGACCTCAACACCAGCTGTGTTAGGCTCCATTCTCATTCCTCAGTGCAGGATGAACTGCAGGTCACCTCGTTTGATGACACTGAAGCCTTTGCACACCTTGCTCTCCAGCCTTTTGCTTGAAGCTTTTAAGAACAACCCTTGATTTGGTTTTAACCCTCTGCCAGGGTGCCCCACGAGCATGCTGGTGCCCAACTCACCTTCAGGGTTCCTGGCTATGCATCCTGTTCTGGGGTACAGCTCACATGGAGCAGCATGGGATGTGCTTGGCAGCCAGCCCCCTCTGCAGCAGGGGTGGGCAAGGGGAGAGGAAAAGTCCCAAGGGCACTGCTTAAGGCACCCAGAAGCCAAGGCAGGGGCTGCCCCCCGGACTCAGCTGACTGGGGGAAGCAGGAAACAGCAGCCTGACCCCACTGCCCTAACCTTGCTTCAGCCCAGCCAGGGAGAAGGAAAGCCACAGGACAGCAAGCCAGACACTTGGACTGGCATGAGAACAGGATGGGGATGGTGAAGAGGGAGATGTACCAGCCCTGCACTTCCCCCAAGGGTCTCCTGGTTCCCACCTGAGCTCCAGCACATGGATAGCCCTAGCCCTGGGAGCAGCTTAGTTCTGACCTGCTGGCTGCCCATCTGCAGTGTCACACCAAGGGCAGCCCCATGGGTGCTGCAAGGAGTCGGTGCCAGGGACAAGCCCTGTGCTGCCATGGGACTGCCCTGCTCCAGCCTGGGTGGGTGCCCAGGGCAAGAACCCTGCCTGCAGCTGCTGGAGAACAAGCAGGGGTGCTCCCACTGCTGGCTCCTGCATCTGACCACCTGGATTTATTAGGCAGAGCAAGCCTGGGACGTGGCTGCAAGTCTGTGAGGAGCCCTGGCAACCCCAATTCCCACCCCATTCCCACCAGGAGCGCTTCCCAGACAAGCTCCCTGGCACCTTCCTGGGCTGCCCCATGCCAAACTGGCATGGACACAGCCCTGCAGCCCCTCCTGCCCCAGGCTTCCTCCCTCCCCAGCTGCAGAGCTACAACCCTCCGAGACATCCCCACTTGCCCCCCACATCACACTGTCCCCAGCACTGCATCCACCAGCTCTGCTCCTCATTGCCCCCAGGATGCCCTCAAACACCATCACACTGCTTGAGCTCCTTATCTACAGCCCCAGCCCTGGTCATGGCTCCTTCTGTCCTGCTGCAAAGGGTACATTTGGGCAAGGAAGTCCTCAGTTCCAGGCTGTGTTCCCACCAGGGCCAAGCAAGAGTCCAGTCAGCTCTGTCCTGCCAGAGTCCTGCTCCCCACCGTTGTGGGGGGTGGGGGGCACAGCTCCATAAGTCCCCTGTGCCAGGGGGGAAACGCAGCTGGCTCCAACCCAGGCAGCAGGAGGGAGGCTGGAGACACAGCAGAGGCTACCTGCGCGGTGTGCCACATCTGCAAAGAGAGCAAGGGGTGAGTGCAGCCAGGATGGGGGGCACCAGGACCTCCAGGCTCACCTGCTCTGCCCTGTGAGCCTCCCTCCCTGTACCTGGCTTCTCCATCACAGAACCATGGGGTAGGGACTGCAGGCAGCCTCTTCACGGGGAGGAGGGAGGGCAATGGGGCTGCAGGGGCTGGCTGAGCCCCTGAGCAACAAGCTTCAGACAAAAATGGGGAGATAGGGTGGGGAAGTGCCAGCCAAGGGCACCATACCCCAGAAGCTTCTGCAGCAAGAGTCCAGCCTGTGCTATAACACAAGCAGTTCTTGACAGGGAAAGGGTAGAGTAACCCAAACAATGACTAGCCAAGGACTGCAGGAAGGACACAGCTCGCAGCAAGATGGGGCTGAAACTGGAAATTAATGGCTCCAGGAAACCTGGCGTGGTCTGGGATGATGTTAGAGCTACCCACCAAGTCTCCCAGCTCATCCATCCCCACCCTGGGGGGAACTGGCCAGCTTTGAGCTGCTGAGCCTGGAGCCTGAGAACCTATTAAGCCTTTGTTAAAAAGCCCATTTCCCCACAGCTGCCCACTGTCCCCTCTGCCCTGCTTTCTCCTGCCTCTGCTGTGCACAAACCCCTCACTGCTGAGGGGTCCATCAAAGAGATGAGCCCAGAGAACACCACCCAAACCTGCCCTGCTCACTTACAGTTCACAGTCTTTACGTCTCTTCTTGTCTTGTCTTCTCTTACCTCGACCCTTGGACCTCCTCCTTCAAAATGAGAGTACCACAAGAGAGGCTGATGTGTGGGGTATGAGACCCACAGCCCCAGCCAGTAATGCTGCCCCTGATGTCGCTTACCTTCCCAACCTCATCAAGTCCTGCCGGGGCCTGTGGGGTGGGAAAGGACAGAGTAAGGGGGTTACTCAGGCAATGCTGCCTCTTGAGCTGCTGGAGGTGCTTTACTGAGATGCTCCCCCTGCACAGCACAATCTACCTGCCAGCATTGATGCTTAAAAGAGACCAAGTATGACTTCTCTCCACATCAGCAACTCCTCAGCCAGGAGCTGGCTGCAGTAGGCAGACAGGAGACAGAGGCAGCAAAGGGGCAGGGGATGGCCAGGCTTTGGTGACTCCCCTGGGAATGTGGCAGTTTGCCCACGAGGCTGGGAAGCACAGCAGCTTCAGCTGCTCTCAGTGGCAGCTCTCCCAGCACAGGATGCGACATCCCAAGCAGCACACAGGGTTTGCTGCAAAGCCCCAGTAGCTGTTCTTAGGCAACAGACACAACATACTCAGTTTAAGCATCTCCTACCAGGGCCAAGGCCAGGACATCCACCATGCCTACACTAAACTTCAGAGGGGAGCGATGGCAAGGTGTGGAAGGCGGCTTAGAGAGAGACTGAAAGGTGCTGCAGAAGCAAGAGGTTTACACAGGTTCACTGGCAGCACAAGTACTTGCAGGAGATCCCCTGAGGGTTACCCTAGGTAGTAACACCACAGCAGGCTCAGGAAATTCCCTGCACAGAAATTAGCTGGGAGCAGAGGGGAGGAAGTAACACATGTGCTTCTTCCCACTCCCTCTTCTGCATCCCAGGCAGACGCTCCAGAGATGGTGCAGAGCTGGATGGGCCTTGGGTCTGCTCCAGCACAGCCGCTCTTAGGGCTGCAGGGGAATACCGACCCGGGGATCCTCAGGCTCTTGTTCCAGGCAAGGATCACGCCTCACAGCTGCCCAGCAGGACGCTCAGTCTGCAGTTTTCGCAATATTAAACCACCCTGGGGTCATGATGGAGAGTCAAAGCCATGCAGGCAGAGCTGGAGAGGCTCTGTGACAGAGACCAGCTGCCAGCAGCACTGGAGATGCTCCCCACTCCCATGACACTGCAGCCCCTGGACAGGGGCTCCATCCTGCCCAAGGTCTCACCACTCCTAGGGTACAGTGAGCTCAACCTGAGGGGTTAACTCTATGCCAGGAGTCTGAGGCAGGTTGGTGTGGCACATCCATTCCAGGCCAGCACTGTGTACCTGTGCCAGGTTGGCACTGTGCATTTTAAGCTTTCCACATGTGTAAGCCCCCACTCTCCAGCCCTAGACGGGGCAGCCTCCCTCAAATGGAGGCCCAAGGCTTGGTCTTTGGGCCACGGTCACACTCGGGTGTGCCAAGCCACAAAGCTCCCTACTGGGCCATCAGCTTGGGCACACTGCCCCACACCAAATCCCTGCCTCAGAGCCCCCAGCCTTGCTCTGTTGCCCACAGGCAGCTCCTCCAGCCAGAGGAACACCCAACAGGTATGTCAACACAGCCACAGGGATGGGGGGCACAGACATCCCTGCTCAAAGAGCCAGGGTGCCGCAGCAGCTCCAACCTTGCAGACAGTGCCTGACCTGGATGCACACCACTACACACACAGTGCAGAGGCACGGTGCAGCCTGAGGCTGAGCAGGGGCCATAGACACCAGCAAACCCCAGTGTGGAGAGAGTAGGGGCTGTCCCACCACAGCCAGGGTGCCCCCAGGGCATCCTTGTCCCACATGCAGGGTGAGCTGGCAGGGTTGCTCTTACTGGAAGGGCACAGGGGTGCAAAATGAGCTCAGGGTCCCTACCTGCACTCGCACTGCTTGTGCTCAGTGAACGTCATCTCCACGTAGGGTGCCTCCCCATTTGGCTTTATCTTCAGGAGCTGAAAGAGGAGCAAAGGTTACTTCCCAGCCAGCAGCAGGAGGGGGCTGGACGGGCTCCCACCACACTGCCTCACACCCCAGCCTCTCTGGCAGACACGTGTCCAATCTGTTCCTCAGCACCTCTGGCAGCAGAGACTCCACCTCTGCACGCAGGCAGCACCGGCCAGACCCAGCCACCCCAGCAGCTTGGGAGGCTCTGCTAATGCTGCCCATGTCTCCAGGGCTTTTAATTTAAGTCCCACGGTCCTGGGATTTCCCAGCCTTAGAGATTTTTCTCTCTCTGCCTTTGCAGAGGGCTTTCATATATTTGACCACTTTGCACATCCCCCTTCTCTGATGGGAATATTCCCTCAGTCTTGTTTTCCAGGCCATTCCTATTGCTGCTGCCTCCTCCTGGCACCCTTCAGCACTGAGCCTGGAGTCAGTAACATGTTGCCCCCGCTAGCCCAGGGGTGCAGGATTTGTCCTGTCATGTGTCAGTCCACAGCCCAGCCTAGAGTTCAGATTGGACATCCAGGGGCTTTGTGTTGTCTGTCCATCCTCAGTGTGATTCACACTAGTCCCCACAGAAGTGTCTGGCGTTGTGACCCCACACACAGCAGCAGGATGTCTCCTGTGAAGGGAGACCTGTGTCTGGGGAGTCACCTCCCATTCATGTCAGGCCCTTGCTCCACCTCAGGCAAAATCTTTTGGCAACTTCCACCCTTCTTTCCAACACGCTGAGGGACTAAAATCACTGGTGATGTATTGCAGGCACTCCTAAGTCCATCACCCACAGCAAAGCAGAGCTTTTCCCTGCTTCCTGAAGCAGCAGCCGGTCGATCTCTGGCAGCGCAGCGCGAGGGCTGCAGTGCCTGGACAAAGGCTGCCTGGCGCATGGTGGGGTGGGGAGATGACCAGCAGCTTGTTTGCAGCCCAGGATTGCCCACCCCTCTTGGCACAGCTCCCACACTGGGGACTGGAAACACATCTTTCGCAGCCCCTCATGCTCACTGTGCCCCCAGCACAGTTTCACTGTCAGCATCACCCCACCGACACACGGGAGCCTCCCTCCTCCCTGCGATTCCAGGGTAGCACCTGCTTTGCCCCAGTAGGCAGTCATGGGCAACTGGACCTCACCCAGCCCTGCCATGGGACAGGTGAGGTCTGGAAGGGCGATGGCAGTCTGCAAGATGGACCACACAGAGAGGAGAGGGCAGGGAAGCAGAGAGTGAGGCCACTACCACCAGGGATGTCATCTGGACTCAGGGACAAGCCCAAAGAGGAGTCAGAGGGACCCTCCTGACTTGGCATGCATATGAGAGGTTGCAAGCCCCCTCCCCTGTTATTCGTGCTGCTACAGTCTCTGGAGGACGTGAAGTTCACCCCCCTGGAGCAGCCACAGCCCTGCAGCAGCAGCTCTTACCTGCATGGTCACTGTGCTTGTCTCCACCGGGACGCAGCGGAGACCCTCGTCCCCACAGCAGCCTCCGCAGCGCTGCAGGGAGACGCAGGAGGGCCTGAAAATGTATTCCACCTCGTTGGGGAACTCGGTAATGACATCCACCAGCTGCTCCAGAGGCCGGCAGAAACTACGATTCCAGATCTCCCGAAAGGTCAGGACTGCAAGAGAGCGGGGTGGGGGGCGGTAAGGAGGAGCCCCCGAAAGGCTGAGCCCGGCCGACCCGCGGCCGGGGCAGGTGCAGCAGCCGCGGCGGGGTCCTGCATCCACCCCATCCCGCGGGCACAGGGGCGCGGAGGATGCCCTTGTGCCCCCAGTAAGTCCGTCACTGTACTGGTGCGGGGGCTCACGCAGCCGCCGCATTCACCCCGGTGGGCTCTTTCTCCAGCCGCCCACCAGCTCCTCAGGCACCCCGCTTTCCCCTCCGCACCCCGCCGCCGCGGGACTCTCCCCCCCGCCCACAGCGGGGGCAGCAGCTCAGCCCTGCAGCACAGCAGCAGACAACCGTCCCATCGGGTTTCTCAGCGGGGAGAGCAGAGTGGAGCCGAAACGGAGTGTTCGTCCCGCCCGGGACACCGCACCCGACACCGGAGAAGCGGCGAGCCCGGGGCAGGGCTGCGCTCCGCTCCGGCCCGCGGCCGTGCTCGGTGCCGCAAGCGCCCGGGATGGGCCGAGGGAACGGGCTGCTCCGACACCCCGCAACGCTCCCCGCTGCGCCGCCGGGCACCCCGCGGGGCTCCGGAGGGATAACGGCCCCGGAGGGGTACCGAGTCTCCCGTGTGTCCCCCCGACCCTTGTGCAGCCCTCCCCGAACTGCCGCCCCCTCCCAACCGGGGCACCGGCGGCCGCCCGCTGCCAACTCACCGGGCGGCTCCGCGCTGGCGATCCCCCGCGCCTCAGGGGCCTGCAGGGAGGGAAAGGCGGGCGCTGGCGGGGGCGGCGTGAAGGGCACCCGCTGCCGTCCCCACAGCCAGCGCCGGGAGCTGTCCCGGCGGCCGCCACCGCCGCCTCGGGCAGCGGCACCGGCCGCCCTCGTTCCGACCCCCCTCCCCTCCTGCCCCTCGGCTCCGGCGGGGCCGGGCCGCCCCCGCTCCGACCCCCTATCCCGCCCCCCGGCTCTCACCGGGGCGGGCGGCGCTCCCAGCGCCCCGACCGCCAGCAGCCGCAGGAAGGCGCCGAGCAGCCGCATCGCCGCTCCCGCCGCCCCGGCACCGACTCAGCGCTGCCGCCCCGCCGCTCCAGGCATGCCGCCCCGCCGCCGGGCCACCGGCCCCGCCGTGCCGCCTCCGCCGCCGCCGGGCCATGGGAGCGCGCTCCGCTCCGCCGCCGTATTTCATCGCCGCCGCCCCGCCTCCGCCCGCCCCGGCCCCGCCGCGGGGCGGGAGCAGGTGCCCGGCCCCGGCGGACGCGGGGACGGCCGGTGCCCCCGGGCGCGGCGGAGCCCACCGCACCGGCACTGGCCGTTTTCCTCTCGGGCTGCCGCGGGGCTTCTAGGGACCGGCCCGTGCCCGGTGCATCCCAGGGGGGCGGGTCTGTGTCGGGGCTCCTCGGCTCCCTGAGCTCCCCCAGGTCTTGTCCACCCCTCCCAGCCTCGGCGTGCGATGCCCGGTGCCCATCCAGCCACCCAGTGCCCCCCTGGCTGCCCTGTGCCCAGCCAGGAGCCCCTTTCCCATCTATGCACCCCGTTCCCCTGCCGTTGCCCTGTCCCACCCCATTCCCCTCCACCCATCCCATCCCCACCCAGCGTTCCCCAAGCTGCCCTGTGCCCGCCCAGCCAGCCCCTGCCATCAGCGCCCTGTCAGGGGGGTTCCAGCCCCCTCAGCCCGAGGGACAGTCCTGTCTGCCATGGGAGGGGAGGTGGCACAGTGGTTCCCTGGAGCAAGTCTGGGACCAACCCCCACTGCCAGAGGTAACCCCAGGGGAGCCCCACTGCTAGGGGTAACCCCAGGGGAGCTCTGTGGCCTTTTCTGTTCTATTTTTAAGCGCCAGCAGCCAGGAAAGCTAGAGCTATGGGAGGTGGGAAGGGGAGACATTCCAGTGGGCAACACGATCTCCTGCGGGCTGCAGGTCCCAGGGGAATAACGAGGTCTGTGTCCCTGCCGGGATTCACGTTCCTGTTCTCCTGGGAGAGCAGGGAGGCTGCTTCAGGGCTTCCCTGCCCACCTCCGTGTGAGGTCCGTTCCTGCAGCCTGAGGATGCCGGTGGCTCATCCCCAGCCCTGTGGGGTCTGTCGCAGGGGATGCAGGACGCGCCAGCCGCCTGTCCCCAGCCCTGCCTGGCCACGCAGATGGCAGTGGCTCCGGTGTCAGCAGGAGCTGGGTTTTGGCTGGAGCTTCTCAGTGTTGGTGCTGCTAAGCACGCGAGAAAGCTGCTGGAGCTGGGCCTGGCAAATTAGCAGGGAGATGCTGCAGAGATAAGCACACACACAAACCCTGACCCCGCCGGGGGGGCTGGGTGCACTGCAGTTCATCACTCAGCAGCACGGTGTGGGGGCTGCGGGGGGCTGCTCATGCTCTCGCCCCTGGCTGGGCAGCAAGGAGCAGTTAATGTCCCCACACCCGCGGCTGGAGCGTGGATGTGCTTTGCCTCAGCCATCCTCCTGGACTAAGAGGATCCACAGTCTCCCCAGGGTCAGTTTTGGGATGGGGGGAGAAGGGAGCGTTCCCTCCTGCCTGAGAGCTCAGACAAGCTGCTGCCAACTCGCTGGACAGACAGAATCCTGTTATTGCAAAGACTGTGACCACACGGGGCCTCACGCCTGTCCTTGCAGGAAGGTCCCTTGGGGCCACCTCTCAGACACAAGGCCAGCCTCTGGCGCTGGAGCAAAGGGCTCTCCCCCAGGAGCCCTGTGGCTGGGGAGACCAGCCCTTAATTACCGAGTGCAATCCTGTTCCTGGTCTGAAGCTATTTCCTCAGAGGCCTTGGGCAGAGTTTACATTCCTAGGATGAGCATCCCCTTTCTAGGCAGCATGGAGGAGAGACAGGACCAGCGAAATAATATTTGGACACTGGTAACCTGTGACCAGCAACATCCTCCTGTGAACAGGAGAAACATCCAGCTGGTTGGGACCCTGGCTGCTCACTTTCCCCTCTGCTGTGTTCCCTCCCCAGGGGACGAGCCTACCCTGCCCCAGATGCAGGACAGGGCTGGAGGTCGATGCTATAAATTCACCGGCGTGTCCCTCACGCCACCTCCCACTGGGCCCTGGGGAGCAGAGCTACGCACTTTGGGAACAAGGGACAGAGGAGGCTCAGGGGACTGGCCAGGGAAATAAGACAAATAGAGACATTTCCTTAAAGGGTGGCTGTCTTCCCCACTGTGAGCCTGTTGCAGTGGCCACAGGCTGAGAGCATCACCTTGAATATGCCACCGCCTGCCTGTGCCACCTCCCTGCCCTGCTCACAGCGCTAGGGAGGGGGTGGATGGAGAATGATGGTGTGTCCCTGCTGCTGGTGGGAAATGATGATGTGTCCCTGCTCCTGGTGGGGAATAATGGTGTGTTCCTGCTGCGGGTGAGCCCTCGCAGTCCAGTGGGGATGGCCAATCCAGCACCCAGCTGCAAGCATGCTGCAGCGCAGCCCTGAAGGGTAGTGGGCCGGCATCCGTGTCTCTTACACCTTCTGGGGTCTGGGCTGCCTGTGAGCACTGAAGGACCCCAGTGCAGGCAGCTGATCTTCCCTGAAAAACCTCCCTCTAAGTCCCGTTTTCCACAAAACAGCCCCATTTGACCATCAACATCCCCCACCTTCTCCCCTGCAAAGTCCCACCTTCAGCATCTCAGGTGGAGTCCGACAAAAACTCATCCCTCTGTCGCTCTTAAGCTGACTGCAGCCAGTCACCCACTGAGCCCTTGGAGAACACCCATGAAATCCTCAGTCATTGTTTTTTGTGCTGCTGCTATTTGGGACATCAGGGCTGGAGGCTTCTGCCAGGGGAAGAGCCAAAACCTCCATGTTCCAGCTGCTGGCACAGCAACTCCTTCAGTCTGCTGCTGCTGCGTCTCACAGCAGGCAAGAGCCTTCCCAGCAGCTACCTATGTCCTGTGCTGTGATGGGGCTTCCAAGGTCAAATCAGCATGAAGACACAAGATGCTGAGCTGCTTGCACCCACCTTCCATCCCAGAGTGCCCATGGTTCACCCTCAGTGTTCTGCTTGATTGCTTTCCCTGGCTCTGTGACACGGCTCTTAGACCCTCCTCAGCTCCCTGGTCAGTGAGCACAGGGAACTTTGTTCATAGCTGACACTGAGAGAAACCAGCTCAACCTTCTGCAGGTTGTGTCTCCACAGTGGGAATGAAGGCAAAAGGCTGGAGACTGGCTGGTTGGAGCTGCTGGTACCGGTGTGAGAGGGAATGGGAATGGGGATGGGCAGGGTCTGGTGGAGGCTTCCCCAGCACCAACATCTCTGCACGGGGAAACCCAGGCCTCTGGCCAGGAGATTGCTGCTGATTTCTTTTGGGAAACACAGGGCTCTCCAGTGCCCTTGCAGGGCTTCACCAGTGAGCCCTGGCTGGTCAACATTGCTCCTCAAGGAAACAACATGCAAACAAGCCTGGGCACCCGGGTGCTGTTGGGGTCCTCAGAGCCATGCCGTACAGCTCTGACTCCAAGAGACGCCGGCAGCAGCACATCCCTCACTCCTGGTGACTGGTTCTCGTGGCGTCAGTGCCTCCTCCCAGCCCAGGTGCGCAGGGGGATGTGTTTGCTGAGGAGGAGGCTGACAATAGGGGGAAATGGGCCGTGCCGCACACCCCGATGGTGGTGGCTTGCGGCCCTGGCCGCTGCTGCCCGCGGCAGGCGGAAGCGTCCGGCCTTAGTCAGCCCCGGCTGCACGTGGCAGGAACTCTGCTGTTTGTTTTGGTTCCGCAGGGGGAAAGGGGGGGGGTCCAGCTTCCCTGGGGACCAGCAGACAAAATTGCAGGCACCTGATGGCTCAGTCCCGTGGCTGAAGGGAGTGGGGTCTGTCCCTCCAACACTGCGCTGCTGTGTGTCCCGGGCACTGGGGCTGGCCAACCTGTGACTCACACACAGGTTTTGGAAGGGCATAGGATGGGCACCAGGGCTGCCCAAGAGCACTCGAAACAGGAGAACTAGGCAAGGGGAGTCTGCAGCAAGCCTGGCTGCTGCTCCTGGGCATGGAGCAGCCCCCCATGGGGCAGGGACGATGCCACTGAGGAGGAGGTCCCTGCGCCTGCCAGGCCCAAGCCCTGGGAAGCTGCAGCACCCAGTCAGCCAGTGCTCCAGCAACAGGTCAGTACCTGGCAGAGCCTGTGCAGCTCAGCTTAACGCTTTGTCTTTCAGCGCAGGCTGAACCCAGGCTGAGCCCAGGCCAGGGGACAGAGTCACCTTCCCACCAGGGCGAAGATGCAGACAGGTAGCAAAGCACTGCTGGCAGCAGATGGGAGGGTTAATGATGTCCCAGACCAGCTGCCAGTCAGCTGTATCCGGTGGGGAGGTGACAGACAGGCGGGCACAGAGCTCACCACCAGCCAGCCAGGCAGCCCTGCACACAGGAACTGGCTGGGCCATGGGTGTTCACAGGAGAACGCAGCCCTGGAGCAGGGCAAGGCACCGGAGAGCCGAACCGCAGTCCCGAAGCATACGTGGGTGCCTACAGGTAAGCGTTGCGTCAGCAGCCTCTGCAGGGCGTGCAGTTACTGCACCCAAACAACAGCCTCTTGTACATGAGGTGATGAATCTGGAGAGGGAAGCTGAGACACAGCACCCATGGCACAGCTCACCCCACTCTGCCTGAGCTCCTCTCCCAAAGCCCTGTGTGGGAGCAGAGCCTCTGAATCCCAGAAGCCCTGCAGGGATTTCCCTCTGGCAGCCAGAGTGCTGTGCTTGGGAAAGCCTGAACGGGCTGTGACTGGGACATACTGGTGCAGCAGCACGCATGTGACCCTCCACCAGCAGCAGAGGTGAAACAGCCCAGGGCCTGTGCTCCAGGGAGGGGGTATGGCAGCCCCGGGAGGGGCAGGACTCCCCCAGCGGAAGCGGAAGAGCCCCTCTCCACAGGAAAGAGATGGAGGTTATTTTTCCACTGCAGAACCAAGCATATTCTGCACATCTGTCGTGTTTCATCTCCCCAGGGAAAAGGGCAGTGAGCATTGAATGGAGAGGAGACACACGGCCATGAATTGCTCGCTGCTCTGCCGCTGCCCCTCGCCTCCCAGCCCTCCCGGCCCAGCCAGCCGGTGGGCAGGGGCTGCCAGGCCCTTTTCTCCCCTGCCAAGCTCGAACCCGATCCACGCCCAGCCCAGAGCTTCTGGCTGCTTATCATGTGGATGCAGTTCTCTTGCTTTTAGCTGTCATAATATTGACACAAAGCAAAATAATAGTGATGGCGAGACTCTGCCTGGCTCTTGAAGGCAAACAGGCGAGGAGACAGGGAGCAGGAGGCTCCGCTATTGTGCAGGACAGGGCAGCAGCCTGGGCTGCTTCCAAGCTCTGCTCCCCGGCATCACGCCTGCTGATAAGGGGGGGGAAAGCATGGGATGCAGGCGGAGGGGGGGATGCACGCTCTGCAGCATGCTCTCCCCATCAAGGAGCGAACGTGTGCATCGGCAGGGCTTCGTCTCGGAGGCTTTCCCAGAACGTGGGTGGAGGAGTGGCTCATCTCTCCCTTTCCCTGAAACCTGGCAGCCGCTGAATAGCTGCCATCACCCACAGCAGACAATGAGCAAGGCGAGCCTGGGGCCAGCTGCAGCGCCGGGAGCGCGTGAGCGGAGGAACTGCGGGGAGCTGGCCGGTGACCAGGAAGCAGCCCAGACTGCTGGTGTCACGGACCCCTTGGTGACCACAAAGCGACCAGGCCGCGCTTTGTCTGGCCCCAAGAGCCTGGCTTCCTGCAGCCGTGCCAGGCCTGCTCGGGGCTTCTCCAAAGCCGGCCTGGAGGGATGGGCCCCCGGCATCACCTCCTCCCCGGCCCAGCCAGCCTGCCGCCTGCCCTCTGAGCAGGGACAGAGCCACAGCCAACACCTGCGCTGGTGCCAGCAAGCTTTCTGAGCCGCTTGTGCCTTTGGTGGCACCGAGCACAGCCAACACCTTTTCCGGGTACGAGGACCCTGCACACCATTAGCGATGCTGGGGCCGCACCTCCCACCCAGCCCTGTGCCACGATCCCTCGTCCCTCGCCGGGGCTTGTTTTCCTACATGACACGCAGCAACTTCCCACACTTCCCTTGCCTCTTCCTGACCAGCCCAGCCTTTGAACCGGCTGCCTCCAGCTGCCTGCATCCCGAGAGGAGACCTGGGAAACTGCCACGGACGAAGGAGAGGAGTGACGCTCCACATCTAGGGCAGGCATTTGGACACCAGCTTCCCATGCCTCTCCCCAGGGGCTGGGAAGGGTGAGGGGGAGCCCAGCCTGGGCTGCTTCCATGAGCACAAGAAAAATCATCCTGCTTCCCAGCCTCATTCTCTATTTTTAAGGCTCCAAAAAAAGGGGGGGGGGGGCTGCAAATGGTGAACTTGCTGGCAGGAGAGACTGTCCCTGGGCTGCATTCAGAACCGCCTACTCATTTCCCATAGGGATCACGGACTCCATCGGTACCACAGGGCTCTGGATACGGGCTCAGCCTGCCTGTGGGTGCTGCGTTGACATGAGGGCGAGCCAGCAGCCCTCTTCCAGGCAGATACAGGCGCTGAGCTGCTGTGGGCTGCTGAGCAAGGAGCTGCATCAAATCCTTCACTAACCTGAGGTGCTGAATCCATCCTGCTACTCCCCACAGCAAGCTGTGCCTGTTTCTCCTTGGCCACCGAGGTGGTTATGGCTCCTATGCTTGCCCAAGGATGACCGGTTCAGGAGACAGTTGTTCCCAGGGTCATCAGCGAACACCAGCAGAATACGTGCCCTGGTACCTGCAGTGTCAGCCATGAATTTCAAGCATGCCAGAACTGCTGATGACTCAGGCAACGTGTGCATGCGCCTCCAGCCTCACAAAGCTGAGCTTTCCAGCTATCCACGTACCTGCTTTTGATCACTGGCTGTTTGTTTGGCTTTTTTGTCTTCTTTTCCCTGGAAGGTCGAGTTTTAAATGTGCATTCAGCACTTGTTCAGCCCATTATTGCCATCTGCTTCCCTTGCTAAGTGACCTATTTTGTTCCCTGTAGCACAAAGAAAACACCCATTTGGGCTCCTTTGGCCCTCCAGCAGATTCACTCCTGCCTCCCTACAGCTCTGCCTTCACATCTGTGGAGTAGGAGCTGCAGGCTTGGGTCGTCCCTTCTGGTTTTCTCTCAGGCCTTTGGGCATGGACCTGCCAATGAGCAATCACATCACACCAGACACCTTTGGTACATCCTTCTCCTCAGACCATGCTTTGAGTTCCCTCTGTTCCCATGTGCCACACGGTCCATAACTGCTCCTCACCCGTGCTCAGTGGGTGGCTTAGGCAAGGGTGATGGCCCTACGCTGCTCCTTCCCCTGTTACCTAGTCAGTTTTCACAGTCCCTGCTATGCTGACAGCCTGCCCAGTCACTCCTGCCGGGCTGTGGCTCCGCTGGCTCTGGCCTGCTGGCTCCTTCCCTCTACCGTGGCTGAGCGCGAGCAGCTCACTTTGCTTACCCAGGAGGTGCAGACGAGTCCAATTACTAGAGTTCAGCAAACTCTGATTCCCTTCCCTGGCATTTCATCCAGCCCACTTATCCGCTGAGAGTTTCTAATCCAAACAGCCTCCCAGCACACGATGTTCCAGTGCTCCCAGGCTCTACCCAGCCTCTGTCCTGCCTTCTCTTCCCTCACATGAGCACTCAGGGGATGACATTCAGTCCCCAGGGATGCAGAATTCACTGGGCGGAGGGGAAGCAGCATCTCCAGCAGCCACCCCTAATGGCACAGAGCAGGATGCTGTCCTGGGCAGGCTGGCCCTCTGAGGAGATGAGCCAGATTCCAGCTCCTCTGCAGGCCCAGAAAACGTGCAGCCTCGCTCGGCCGGCCAGCTCATACCTGGCTCAGCAACTTGCTCACAGCACCAGCACTGTCTGCAGTCGTGTCAGCCTGCTCGCTCCTGCGCCAGATGAGAAGCCGCAGTGGCCAACTCTGCCCACAGGGAAGGGAAGGGAAGGGAAGGGAAGGGAAGGGAAGGGAAGGGATGGTGCTATGCAGGAGGCAGCTGTCCATGGCTGCAGCAGGAGAGAGGGGTCCCACTCCATAACACCCAGGAGCAGTGGCCCACCAGCTAAATCCTCCCAGCTGCGGAGGGATGCACATATGTGCCCCCCACCAAGCTGCCTCAGCCAGCACAGCCTGCAAGGCAGGAAGATTTTAGCCAACTATACACCAAAGTGTACCTTTCCAGGTACCTTCCACACATGCCCCACGCTCTCTGCCCTGCCCTCACTCCCATTCCTCTTCCTACCTGTCCCCTCTTCAGTGTTCCTGGGTACTCCTTACCTAACTCTGGGTCCTGGCAGCAGCTGCTGGCTAATGACAACCAGATGTTTTGTGGCCATGGTCCCTCCAAGCAGCCAGAGCCTGGGATTTGCCTTTCAGCTCACGAGATAGCTGCAGGTTCTGGCACTGCTCAGCTCCACGGGGTTAATAGCTCCCGAAATGCCCATTCAGAGGCTTTCATTCATGAAATACAAGGCAGCAGACCAAGAGCAGGACTCTGCCCCTCAAGGGACATCAGACTGACGGCTGCCTTTGGCTGGCTGTGGCAGTGCCCAGCAGAAAGTGCTGTAGGGAACAGGGCAGGAACAGCATGAGCAAGGAAAACTTCGGCAGCCTGGCAAGGCACTGAGAAGAAACTGCCCTGCAAGTTACTGGGACCGGAGCAGGGAATGTAAACAGCCCAGCATCCACAAGGAGGTCATAACCTCAGAGTCCGGTTTCCCTTCCTCTTCTCCCTCCTGCCTAATCTCCAAGAGCTGCTCTGTTTACTAACCAGATAAGTAAACAAACAAAAGGAAAGCTCCAAAGCAATGATTTTTTTTTTTAATATACTTTTTTTTTTTTTGGCCAATTCACTGTGTGCCCAGGTCCCAGAAAGCACACATGGGAGCAGCCTCTGCACACCATGGCAGCCAGCACACAGCAACGCACGGGCACAGCCAGCGGCAGAGACGGGCGGCTGATGGGAGCCAGCAGCTCTTCCCTGCCCTGCCTGCAATGTAACTGTGCAGAGGGGGAAAAGGGAGACCGTGTTACCCTGCACAAACACTGAGCCGGGCAGGCCTTTCTCTAGGGAGCCTTCAGTTTATGCAAGATGGAAGAAAGCAGATCCCTACAGCTGAGGGGAATGGGGAGAGAAGGCAGAGGGGAACAAGGATGTGGCTGGTCAGCAGAGCGGGGCACAGCAGAGCCAACAGCAGGGCAGACCCTCCGCTGAATCTCTCCAGGGGGAAAGGATGAGACAAGTTCATCAAGGAGGGAAACTCTTGACTTCCAGCCAAGGCAGCAGCACCCGCTCAGCAGACCCAGGCAAACTCAGGCACGTGGCCTTTCGCTAGGTCTTCACGGGATGCGGTGAGCTTCCTCCCCGAGGCTGGCAGGCGCTCTGGCTTCCAGGCATGCAGTAGCTCTTGGGGGAGCGGCAGGAGGAGAGGTGTGGAAGGACTCTCAGCCCAGAGTTAAGGGACAAATGACCCTTAATGCTCATCGGGGGGTGGACCCGATGATCTCTCGAGGTCCCTTCCAACCCCTACGATTCTGTGATTCTGTGACCTGCAGTGCACCAAGACCCAGCGCACCAGCTGCCGGTGTCTTGCCGGGCACCCAACAGCCTGGATGGCAGCTGGCTGCAGGGTGAAGCCTCAGAGAATCAGGCACCCAAGGCCCCGCAGGAAGCGCCCGCTGGAAGCTCCCAGCACAAACCAGTCTTCTTTGATTTCCTAATCCAAGCCACCAGGGCACAGAGCAGAGCCGCTGGGCAGAGAAGCGCCGCCATGAGAACAGCACCGCGGCTCCTGCCCGCTCCCTGGACACGGGGCTCCAGGAACTGGACACAAAGGAGCCACATTCCTGCCTTATCCACGGCCCGGCCCGGCTCCGCCAGCGAGAACAATCGGGCTGCCAGGAACTGCGCCTTTCCCACCCCATTTGCTTTGGCTCTTTGCGCCCAGCACAGCGCCCGGTCCAAAGTAAATCCCCGGCGGGGGCTGTCCCTGCGCTCGGCACGGCTCGCCTCCCTCCCGCCCGCACCCGCTCCACGGCGGGGCCCACAGCGGAGGGCGGACTGGCGCTTCCCCGCCCCGCAGCGAGGCAGCGCGGCTGCTCGGTCAGCGCCGGCACCGGGGACCCGGCCAGCGCACGCCTCCCCGCTGCCAGCGCCTCCCGCTCGCCCGGCTCCTGCCCCTCCGCGCCCCCGGCCGCCCCCGGCCCCCAGCCACCACCCGGCCCCCGGCCGCCCCCGGCCCCCGCGGCAAGGCGGGGCAGGGGGGCACCGCCCGTCTCCCTGGTTACCACACACGACCCTCGCCAAGCCCTGCGGACCGCGGCCCACCCGCCGGCCGCCCTTCTCATTGGCCGCGCCTTTGCCGGGGGGTGGGAGCATTCTATCGGCCTCCGCCAGTGGGGAAGCGGGGCGGCGGAAGTGGAAGCGGCGCGCAGGCCCGGGCCCCCCGGTGCGGAGTGCGGCGTTCGCCATGCCGGGTGCCGCCGACCGCGGCTCGGAGCTGTCGGAGCAGATCGAGGCCTTCGTGGCGCGGCTGAGGGGCGGCGGGGAGCGGCCGTGTTCCGAAGACACGGCGCGGCAGACGCTGTCTCTGCTGCGGAAGATCATCGCGCACGGGCGATGGAGCCGGGCCGGTGAGGGCCGGGCGGCGGCGGGCGGGCGTAGGGCTTATCCCGGGCTCCCGCGCCTCGCCAGGAGCAAGGCGGCATCCCGTGAAGACCTAGCGAAAGGCCTCGGCAGGAGCAAGGAGCGAGGGGTGGGGGGAGCCGTAGGAGGGCGGGGGCGCCCCGAAGCCGTCGGGCTGCGCTGCTGCCGGGCTCGGCGCTCCGCCGGGGAGCCTCGCTAGCAGCCGCCGGTGGGTCCGGTTCCCAGCACCCGCCGTGCCCCGCGTCGGGCCTTCGCAGCCGCCGTGCGCCCCGGTGTCAGTGCGTGAGGAGCTGCACGGGTCGGGACAGTTCAGCCGCGCTCCGAGCTCCATGCGCCAGGCCGGGCCAGCAGCACGCCGCTCCCCCTCTCACTGAGCTCCCTGCTGATGGCCTTCCGTAAGCTACAAGCCTGCGCTGTGACCGGCCGGGTCACGCTGGAGAAGACCCAGTGGAATGAAGCGCTCCACGAGTGGCTGCCGGCTCGCGTCTCTGCTCTTTCTGCGTGTGTGCACTAGCGGTGTTCCCCAGGGCTCGGTGTGGGGTCCAGTCCTGTTTAATATCTTCACTGACGACCTTGATGAGGGAACAGCGTCCACCCTCAGCAAGTGCCGATGGTACAGAGCTGGGAGGGGTGGCTGACACGCAGGACACTGTGCTGCCATCCAGCGAGACCTGGACAGGCTGGAGAGCTGGGCAGGGAGAAACCAGATGAAATTCAACAAAAGCAAGTGGAGAGTCTGGCACCTGGGGAGGAATAACCATCTGTATCAGTACAGGCTGGGGGTGACCTGCTGGAGAGGAGCTCTGTGGAGAAGGACCTGGGGGTCCTGGTGGATGACAGGTTGGCCATGAGCCAGCAGTGTGCCCAGGGGGCTGAGAGAGCCAATGGGATCCTGGGGGGCATCAGGAAGAGTGTGGCCAGCAGGTCTAAGGAGGTGATCCTCCCCCTCTACTCTGCCCTGGTCAGGCCCCACCTGGAGTATTGTGTCCAGTTCTGGGCTCCCTGGGATAAAAAAGACAGGAATCTCCTGGAGAGAGTCCAGAGGAGGCTACGGAGATGATGAAGGGCCTGGAGCATCTCCCCTGTGAGGAAAGGCTGAGTGAGCTGGGACTGTTCAGCCTGGAGAAAAGAAGACTGAGGGGGGACCTAATTAATGTTTAGAAATATCTTAAGTATGGGATGCAGGGGAAATGGCCAGCCCCTTTTCAGTGTCTGTGGAGACAGGACAAGGGGCAATGGCTGCAAGTTGGAGCACAGGAAGTTCCACACCCAGAACTTTTCCCCAGTGAGGGTGACAGAGCCCTGGGACAGGCTGCCCAGGGGGTGTGGAGTCTCCTTCTCTGGAGATATTCCAGACCTGTCTGGACGCCGACCTGTGCAATATGAGCTGGGGAGCTGCTTTGGCAGGGGGGTTGGACCCGATGATCTCTCAAGGTCCCTTCCAACCCCTACGATTCTGTGATTCTGTGACTAGTGTCAGAGCCAGCCCTGGCTGTAGGGCTGTTGTGGGTTTGGTGCTCCCAGAGGGTCACTCTGGGCAGTGATAAACACGTCGCTCCCCTCTTTCAGGGGAGCTCATGGATCTGATCCGGACAGAAGGGCAGAGGATGACAGCAGCCCAGCCGTCCGAGACAACTGTGGGCAACATGGTGCGACGAGTGCTGAAGGTCATTCGGGAAGAGTATGGCAGGTGAAGTGCCTCTCTTGCTGCCTGTACCCCTCCTAGGGTCCTCAAATAGCCCTCCCATGCTGTGTGTCCTGCTGCTTCTGAGAGACTCCTGGAGTTTCCATCACCCCCTTTTCCCACCTCTCCTAAGAGGGATTCAGCCAGCTTAACATCAGAAGAAACATGCAGTTTTCTGCGTAGCTGATGACATTTCTGTAGTGAAACTGCTTGGCATGTGTGTTGTGGGTGCGTGACAACACTCTGCCTGTTCCTTCCTTCTGTTTCCAGGAGTGCCCATCCCACTGGAGCAGCAGCCTTGAGCCTGTTCCTCATCTGTGGGCTGCTGCATTTGTACGTGTCTTTGGAAGGTGCTTCCTGGCAGAGCTGTGGGTGTCTTTCTGCCAGAGACAGGGAGGGAAACTTTTTGGCACAGCATGGCGTGCCTCCCATGTGTGTTTTTCCTTCCCCTCTGTTCACATCCAGGAGTGCTGCGCTGCAGGGACAGTACTCAGCCTGCCTGTGCCCCTGCCCTCTCCTCCCAAGGCTGAAGGGCTGCTTTTCTCCACAGGCTTCACGGGCGCAGTGAGGAAAGCGACCAGCAAGAATCCCTGCACAAACTCCTGACTTCTGGAGGACTGAGTGAGGATTTCAGCACCCCTTATCCTCCCCTCAGAGCTAATGTTATTGAAGCTATTAATGAGCTGCTGATAGAACTAGGTATGGATGGGTCTGAGCTGCTCCGTGAGTAGAGCTCCTTATGGAATGGGAATGATGCTTAACCCTGCTCTTAGGTGGAAGCAAAACAGCAAGGATCTGGGAGGCTTTATCTGAAAGAACTAAGGAACATGTCCTGCTGTTTCCAGGACTTAGTTTAAGCCTCCTTTGGCTTACAGGGAAATGGGTGGAATGTTGTGGAAGCAACAGTGGGGGGGGGGTCTGTTGGCTCATGCTCTGTGTTTTCTGGGAGGTCTTGAATTGAGTCTGGTGAAGAAGAGTATCAAAAGTAGCCCAAGGTTGGACTTAATCCTCACACACACATAGCCTGACCCTTCTGCCCACAACACTGGGATACACTTTTCTTCCTCTGCAATCTTGTGACAGATCAGGCACCACCCCACCCTCTAAGGCCCAGGTTGCTCTGCCTCTCCTTTACACACAGCTCTGGTGCTATCAAGCTGTAGTACCATGGATTTTCTGTCACTAGTTGTGTGGGCATGGTGGCTGGCCAGAGTGCTGCTGACACAACCCCCTCCTCAGGATGGAGTTTTCAATACAGCTATGTCTACATGTTGCTAGGGAGTGTGGGGATTAAAAGGGACAGCTGCTTGGTCCCTTTCCACTGAGAAAAAGAACGGGGAGAGAAGCTGCTCTTGTTCTACCAGCACCCACAGCATCACGTTAGTAAAAAACACTCACAGCACAAGTGTTGCTTCTCCCAGCTGCTTTTCCACCCCTGGCTTCCTTCTGTTGCAGAGGGCACGACCGATAACATCGCTATGCAGGCGCTGGAGCACATCCACTCCAACGAGGTGATCATGACCATTGGCTACTCGCGCACCGTGGAGGCCTTCCTGAAGGAAGCTGCCCGCAAGCGCAAGTTCCAGGTGATCGTGGCAGAGTGCGCCCCGTTCTGCCAGGTGAGGCCCGGGCTGGCCCTCTTCTCAGGGCACCGCCTTGTCCTCTCTGGTGTTGCTGGACTCTTGTCTCTAGAGGCAAGCTGAACATTATGGAGACTCCTCTGCAGTTGAGAGATCAACAGGGATCTCCTGGAGAGAGTCCAGAGGAGGCTACGGAGATGATGAAGGGCCTGGAGCATCTCCCCTGTGAGGAAAGGCTGAGTGAGCTGGGGCTGTTCAGCCTGGAGAAAAGAAGACTAAGGGGGGACCTAATTAATGTTTATAAATATCTTAAGTATGGGATGCAGGGGGAATGGCCAGCCCCTTTTCAGTGTCTGTGGGGACAGGACAAGGGGCAATGGCTGCAAGTTGGAGCATAGGAAGTTCCACACCAACATGTGGAGGAACTTTTCCCCAGTGAGGGTGCCAGAGCCCTGGGACAGGCTGCCCAGGGAGGTGTGGAGTCTCCTTCTCTGGAGATATTCAAGACTCGTCTGGACACCAACCTGTGCAATATGAGCTGGGGAGCTGCTTTGGCAGGGGGGTTGGACCCGATGAGCTCTTGAGGTCCCTTCCAACCCCTCTGATTCTGTGATTCTGTGATCAAAGACAGCTTGTCCTACCCCATGTCCTTCAGTCAGAGGGCTGTGTTTGTGCTGTACTGACTGCTTAGTACTTTTGCAGTTGTGGCAAGAATTGAGTGCTGCTATCTCTGTCTGCACTGCAGGAGTCCCAGGGGACCAATTGCATTCTCTTTTCTTTTTAGGGTCATGAAATGGCTGTCCGACTGTCTAAAGAGAACATTGAAACAACTGTCATGAGTGATGCAGCTATTTTTGCTGTCATGTCTCGAGTCAACAAGGTAAGGACAGCTCCACTGGAGGAGGGAGCTTGTGGCAGGGTGGGTGCTTAGGCCTCCCAAAGCAGCTGCAGATCCCAGCAGTTGAGGGACACGTTTCTTCAGTCAAGACTCAAAATTGTAATAGTTCCTGGTGGAGACTCAGTGTGGAACCCCAGGTCAGTGTGATGATTTAACTGTGCACAGTGATAGATTTCTCTGCTTTAGTGTCTAACAGGCATGAGAAGTGCCAGGAGACCCTCAGAGGATTAACCTCGCTTCTTAAAGCAGATGGAACAAAAAGCAGCATTTCTAAAGGGGAGAAACTCCCCTTGCCTGGAACCCAAGATGGGCGGTGAAGGGAATCACCAAGGTGTCTCTTTTTAGGCAGTCCTGTTCTGAACTTACAGACATGAAGACTTGGCACTCCAAACTAAAAACAAACAACAAAAAACCCAGTACTTGTAACATAATAAAATCTAGCCACAATATAGACAATTCTTGCCTATATTTTAAGCTGCTTTACGTTACTCCTGTTTTACAGCAAGGGAATTGTAACTTGACTGTGGGCTGCAACTTGTACAAAGCTTACTTTGTAGGCTTATAGAAAAACAGGGAACACAGCCCCAGTTTCTGCTCAGTGTTCCCTGCAGTAGAACTAACAGTTGTCCTCTGAAGGTCTGTGTGCTGGCCTCATCATGCTGGAGTCATGCTCTTGTTAGAGAGCAGCGTCTCGGTGCAGAGCCAGGGCCAGATGAAACATAGGGCAGCTGGCTGCCTCATCTAGCTCCAGCATTTGCTGGCTGTGCTGACAAACTCCTCCAGCTCATTGGGGCAGAGTGTGAGCCAGGAAGTGTTCCTTCCCTGTTTTGCCATGGAACGTGCTATCTGATACTGATTTTCCTTTTCAGGTCATCATTGGTACAAAGACAATCCTGGCCAACGGTGCCCTGGTCGCTGTGAGTGGGACTCACACCCTGGCCCTGGCAGCTAAACACCACTCCACCCCGCTCATTGTGTGTGCTCCCATGTTCAAGCTGTCACCTCAGGTAAGCTCAGCTGCAGTTTGGGATCCACCTGCTCTGTGTGGAGGTGGAGGGTGATTTTATGGTTATGGAAACTTAGAATGAAGAGCACGAACTGCTCCAAGGTGAGGTTGGTAACTCAGCCATCTCCTTCATCTAGTGCTGTTACTTGAGGTAGGAGATGCTCACCCAAATCTGGCACATCTGAAGATCTTGAAGCACCCTCCTCTGCCACGTGGGCTGAGTCAGCAGTGTGTTTGGTATAAGGGTGTAGATCACTGCCTGCTGGAGACTGACATCACCATGCTGGGTTTTCTTCAACCACAGCAGATTTCAGTGCATAGCTTTAGTGTTGAAAGACCCTCTGTACTGACAGAGGTGGGTGGAGAGGCTCTCAAAATCTCCTTACACTCAGTACTTTTTCAGTATTGTCAGATGAAGCTGCAGACTGAGGAGGTCACTTCCATGCTCCAGTTCCCTAGGCTGTGCAGAAGGGCAGCCAGGTCACAGGCAGCTTCTTGAAGCTCTGTGGAAAAACTTTTCACCTGTAGATCCTACAAAGTTTCTAGGCACAGGCACTGTGTAGTTATTGTAAACAGATGTCACACACCTGGCAAGTCATCCTCCTCTGCTTTAGTCCCACCACCCAGGATCTGTTTTCACTAGGATAATGAGACAGTCTTCTCTTTTTCCTGACCTTCCTGTACTTTGTTTCTCCTTCAGTTCCCTAATGAAGAAGATTCATTCCACAAGTTTGTGTCACCACAGGAAGTGCTGCCATTCACAGAAGGTACTGGTTCTTCCTTGTACACACTGGTCAAGCTGGTTCAGGCGCTTTTTTTTTAATAGGTCACACAAAATTTAGACAGGGCTGTTGTGTAACCCAAGACAGAAAATCCTTTCCTATTAAGCAGAGAAAAAGTGCTGGGAACAATCCTATTTTATACCTAACTTTCTATTACAGAAAGTACAGAAAAGGGATTTCTTTTGAACGCTGTCTTGACACTTTTGTTTCTGTCTGTTTGATTACTGTGTTTTATTATAGGTTTGTGAGAATGGTGCTAGGCAGGTGGCAGTTTCCTGTGGGACAGAGCAGATGCCCAACACCAAAGGCAGCTTCCTTTCCTTCCTACAGCTCAGTTAACTTCTTGAAACTTTGTTACGTGATCCACCTGCTGAAACCCAGTATCTCTGCAAGGGGCTTCCCACACAAGCACCATCTTTAGAAAGGCATCAGGTCCCAAACCCCTTTTCAGATAGCAAAAACCACCACAGCCCCGTTCCTACGCAACAGAGACTTCTGAAATGATGATACCAGGTTTGGCCTTCTTGAAATAACAACTTTGGCAATATCAGGATTCTTCTATTCTATTACATACTGGAAGGTTTTTTGGCAGTTAGTAAATCTACATCAGAGGGGATCTGGGGCTTTCATCAGTAAAATACCAAAAGATAATGTTCATCCAAGGTTGCTGTGTGCCTGTAACTCAATGGCATGGGTGAGGAAGTTATTCAGGATGTTCCAGCACTGACTTCAGGGTGGCACGTGCACAGCCAGTTCCTTCAGGGGCTCAGGAGGAAGTGCAGAAGGCTGAATGTACTCTGAGCTGCTTTGTGTAATGCTGCTGCTGCTCACTTCACAGGGGAGATCCTGGCAAAGATCAACGTTCACTGCCCAGTGTTTGACTACGTCCCCCCAGAGCTCATCACTCTCTTCATTTCTAACATCGGGGGGAACGCGCCTTCCTACATCTACCGCCTGATGAGTGAGCTCTACCATCCAGACGACTATGAACTCTAATGCCCTGAAGCACATCACTCTCCAGACTCTTCCTAAGCTTCCCTTCAGAAAGATACAACAGCTAATTTAAGTGTATCTTGCAAAGATGGGTTGCTCTGGGGAATTTGCTCAGCAATGTCTCCTACCCAGGAGCAAGAGGAGGCAGAGCTGCAGCTTTGCTGCTGTGTTAGAAGCTACGTGGGGCTGCAAACCCACTTGGCTTTTGAAACAGCAAGGCAGACGTGTAACTCCTGGGGGCAGCTAAGCTGTTACCTCAAAGTATGCCTCAATAAAGGCTGTTTGCAGTGATCTGTCTCACTGTTAAGCACTTTGCCTGTATACAGCTATTTTTTTTTCTTTAGCCAGTGTAAGGGGTTGCCTGCACCCACGACACAGCAGCAGGCTTTAAGGTGTGCTTTCACTTGTGAGTGTGGTGGGAATCCACTGGCAGTTGTATTCAAATGGATTTTTTTGGTAGAATATTCTGACAATTTTTGGCAAGTTGCTGAAATACAACCCAGCTTTTTGTACAGTGCTGGGGTGGAAGTCCATTCTTGCTGAAAGGCAGACCTTTAGGTGCCCATCAGCTAGTTTGTTCACCTCTGTGTCAGAAGGCAAAGCTCAACCTCTTGCTTTGCTTATTCTAGTCTGAGGGTCCTTCTGTATTGTTTGAGTGACTGCAGTTACTCTGTTTGGGTAGACATCTCGTCTCATTGGGAAGTTCTTGATTTTTGTGAGGGGCAGCATGGACTGTCTTAGAAATCTCAGGCTCTTGCAAGTCAGTCAGATGACTTTTCCTTAGCCTCTTTTATCAATGTATGGCAATATGCTACACCACAGTTAAGGCATCAGACAAAAGTAGTTTCCACTCCTTGTTTTGCTTGTGATTGAGCAGATATTAGTACCTCTGTGATTTGGTTTGGAGTTGGATGTCTGTGATGAAACAAAAATGTCATCTTTAACTGATCTGAAATGAATTTCTACTCCCCTACCTTAGGCTGAGACGCAAAATAGAACTGGAACCTGAAGGGACAAAAAAAAGGTCTGCCTATTGTAAAAAATGCAGTGGGCTATTTAGTTACTTCTGTGGGGATAGGTTTCTGTACCCTGAGAACGTGGGCCTGTGCTAGGATTTAGAAATCTCTCACTCAAGAATGCAAACTGCAGGGAGCTGGAGAAAACAGCTGGGTGTGTCATTCACTGCTTAGTTAAATAAAAAGAATGTTTTTTGATCCTAAATTGACCTAAGCTGGTCAGTCCTCATTCCAACCACTGCTATGAGCCCAAAGAAAGCGTTTAGCATATTAATTTTATTAATAAATACCTCTCAATTTTCAAAGCACTATAAAATACATTAAGTAAAAGTCTCTCTTATGCAGCAGCACGCCATGCTTGCAGAGGAAAAGCACTTCACTAACTGAGTGGCTGCAACTTCTTCCATTAGTCAAGTTCTGACGTAAGGCTCAGGCTTACAGTGTAATTCCTTAATCCTGAAGATGCTTCTCCAGGCTACCAGGGCGAGCTCCTCCTTCCAAGTTGTTTCTGATCTCTGCTTCTTAGGTCAGTACTTGTAGCAGAAGAACTTCAGTGACTACACTGGCTCAGAAACTTGGCTCTGCACAAGACAGAGTTGTCTAACGACAGCAGGACCTGCATCATACCAACAGTTCTGCTGGTTGCAGCTTACAGTCTTTTAACTTTTTATTACGGCCTTTTTTTCCCAAAGAGGTGCCATGCTCGTGCCATCTTCCGAAGTCTAGCCATATTAGGCTTAGGCTGGAGGGAGAAAAATTAAGAAGCACTAAATTAGAAGTAAGTCAAGGAGCTTCAATGCCTCCATACTCTGCCCTAATAACAGTAATCCCCAAGCCTCTTTAATAGCTAACTCCACCTGACTTTCAATAGAATCCGATTTCATAATTTAACACTTGAAATCCAGATACATGCTTAACAAAGGACTAGTGGATGCATTCAAGTCAGTGTTGCCATTCAAATGAAATATGGCAAGATCACTGCTGACATCTTTCTAAGACAGGGGTTTAACGTGCTCAAGTTTTGTTCTATTGGTAACAACTATAAAAATTTGAGTGAGATACAGATGGTGGTGATGGTGTCAAACCAGACCATTCTAGTTCTAATACACACACACATGGCATGCCTCTCAATCCAGAGTGTGTGTCATCAGAAGTGTTATCTGTGTCCCACACTGTACCTGCTTTTCCTGCTGTAGATGGTCTATGTCTGCAAGAGGCATCATGGAAGGTCTTCCATGGGCACACTGGAAGGGCAGCTGGCAAGATGACAGAGCTTCAATAAGCTTGCAGCTCTCCTCTGAAGTCAAATGCTCGTTAAACTTAATTGCACCTGAAAAAAAAACCCATACAAATTCTTCACTAATGCTACTACCAGTTCTTTGTGTCTGCTGCTGGCAGGCATCAGTTCCAAGACCAAATGCTACACCTGCTGCTAGGTCCTTCTGAGCAGCAAGCATCTAGTGGCATCCAGAGGAGATCCAAACAGAACGTTGGGGAGTTGTTTCAGAGGTGTTTGCAATCTTTAGCCTTCACACATGCACAAGAACATCTGCAATCTGCCTTTCAGCATTTGGGGACTTGTATATATTGTGTGCCAGTTGTAGAGTGCAGTGACACTCTGTGAAAACAGATGCTTTTGGTTCACGTTTACCCCTTGAGCATAATCTTAATTGTCTGTGGCACAGAAGCTGCCACAAGAGCCTAGAGCTACTGCAGTCTACACAGGTAAGGTCTGCTCATTTCCAGGTGCTGGAAAGCAACAGACCCTTAGAAGATGTTATTGCTTACTGCACTCCTTCCAAAATCCCTTCAAAGGGCACAGGCACACTTAAACTTGCACTTTTGATACTTAAATGGGAAGAGTGTTTTAAGTCTTCTTTCCTGCTTGCTTTCAAGCAGATTCCAGCACCTCTCCTTGTCCCTTCACAAAGCTGTTGTTTGAATGGTTTAGAGCTCATATGGATGAGTGCGTCTTAGAACTGTGTTCTATGTGTGTTTCATGTGAGGGCTGGAGAGGATGTTAAGCCTGTACACGAATAGATCAGACAGGGATTGCTTGTCCCTCTCAGTGCTGTCCATGCAAAGACCATTATTTCACCCCTAGGAAACACATGCAGTCTGTAATACCAGGATTTCTGCAAAGGCACTCTGGAAACACTGCTCCTTGGGGCATCTTGTGTAGAGACAGAAAGGGTAAAACATATTAAAAGAATGAAAGAAAAGTATGGTTTTCCTACCGTGACAGGCCTGGGAAGCTAACACCTTCAGAAACGTCAGAGGCAGAGTTGATCCTCGTGCTCCTCCTCCTGTGGTCTGCACTAGCTAAAAATAGTAAGGGAACATCATCTTACTTTCCACTTAATAAGAGAAAAAGGAAGAATGTAACACAAAGGAAACTAAAAATGAGGAAAAGCTAGTGGATTATCTAGCTCACCCCTCTCATTTGAGGCTTAACACACTTACTGCCTTTGGTTCACGCAGTAAGTTTTGCATTATTATAGTCAGCTTTAGAAGCAGGCAGCAACTCACCTCAACTTGTTCTTGAATAAGCTCCTGGAAAGAAAAAGGAGGTACCATGAGTTGCTATTTCTCCCTCTCATTGCCCTTACCCTGCTTTGACCACATCTGTGTATAATGTACTGTGTAACTGACAGAACCAGAAAAATGATGCTGTTGCTAGAACAGTGACCAGAGAGTGAAAGATCTGGGTGCAAGTCCTGACCTCTTACAAGTATCTTAGACTTCAGATTAATTACTTGGTTTCCCTCTGCATCAGCTTCCTATCTGCAGAATGGGTATAATGGAACTCTCATACCTCAGAGTGCAATGAATGCATGTTATCTTTAAATAGTTGCCCTTTCTTCTGTGGATAACAGTCCATATGGACTTCATTTCTGATGTCTAAACCACAGTCAATTCGTAATCAATTATGAACAGGTGCTACCAGTCCCAGCTGAAATAAAATGGACTGCAGAATACATCTGCCAAAATGCTCATGAGATCTTGAGGTGTCAACTAAGAATGAATGCTCATGAGGCAGAGACATGATCCCTACTCTGCTGCTTCTAGTGCTCTTGGCTCCCAAATCACACCACTTCCCAGTTATAGCAAGGTTGGAAAGGAAAATTTAATCAGAATAATCATCTTCTCTGTCTCTTCACATCAAACAAGATGTATGGCAAGACTGGACTGACGCACAATGGCTCAGCCTAATGCAGAAACAATTTTAAGGAGCCCTCGAAGCAGTTATGATTGTGGAGAACTGTTTACACTGGAAATTGCAAACAATCAGTTCATCAGTTTCTTCCTCAAACTGCAGAACATCTGGAACAGCAGCTTTTAGAAAGCTGCACTGCCTGTATAGAGATTAATGAAAATGACTTTGAATCCTAACTAATAATATTTCTCTATCAGTGATATGAATAATTTTACTGTTAATTCAAGCTTTAATGAACAGTAAACTGTTGAAACATCTGTACCACATACCATTTTTCTTAGCTTCTCCAGGGGTCCAAGTCTGGAACAGTCTCCTGTTGTTTCTGTTATAGTTCAGGGATTCTAGTTGTGGGACTGTAGCTACTAAAAGGGATGGCACCCATATTTGACAAAGGACCTCACTGTCTTCTAACAGAGATATCTAATACCCTGGGCCACTAAACCAGATCACAGAATCAGAGAATGACAAGGTTGGCCTGGTAGCACCCACATCCAGAGCTGACCTCCACAATGCTCTTAGTGACAGGGTGTCTTTTCCGGCGTAATTCGTTGGCTTCTCTTTCCACAAAACACAGGGGCACTTTTCTCACTAGAATCATGGAGCTGGTGCTCTCAGGAAATGATAATTCAAGACCCAAATCCTCCAAGTTTTTGTAGCAGCATCTGAGGGGAAAAAAAAATAACCCCAGAAATAAGATCACCAGCACAGTAGCTATGTCTCCACAGCATACATAAATACTTCTTTAGTCCCCATATAGGTTTCTTCCTGCAACAGTTTCCAATCACCAAATCCACACACCCTGAGATTCCAAGAAATTTTGCCCTTTCAGCCTGTATTTTGCCACATTTTTATTACTCCAATCAACTGTGCATATTTCATGTTTCACAACCACAAGATCTAAGAGTTCCTGTATTGTGTGGTGAGAAGCTTTGTGCCTAAATTTAGAAATCTATCTTTTCTAAAGATGGACAAGGTGTCTGGTTCACCACACAAACACTCCAAATACTGAAATTACACAGCATGAAGAGTCCTTTAAGTCTAATCTAAATAAATAAATAAATAAGTTGTTTCAATTGGTGAGTAATGGCAAATACTTACACTGGAAAAAAATGCTCTAAGAAATTTATGCTGGTTTAATGAACTTTATATCCCATTAAGCAAGAGAACCCAGGAAAGAACCTCTAGTTAAGCTGACATATGTCACCCTGTGGGTGGAAAAATACACACAAAAACCCAGGACTTCATGCTCAGATGAGAACTTGTCTTCAAACTGAAAACAACTCTAACAATATAGAGTTTATTTTATTAATTCAGGCAATATTCACGTAAAACAAAGGTGGTGAAGGTCAACTTCAGAAAATAGGTTCTTTGAACAAAAAAGAAGCTAATCTAAACTTACTAAAATCAGTCATGAGAATATGGAGATAACTTGTGTGATTTTACCCAAAAATGAAGACATGTAAAGCCTTTAGGAAGAGCAAAGAGATTGTGGAGAAATGACAGAATCCAAACTGCTACTGAAACCAAGCAGGCTTTTTTTTTTCTCTCTTTTTTTTTTTCTTTCTTTTTTTGGGGAAAAAAAAAAGGAAGTTCAGGAGAGTGAGCAGAACAATGCAAACAATGCATTACTGCAATGCTTAACAGACAAATAATAGCATCAAAGCTGCAGGTGAACCAGAGGGCCAGCTGAGCTATTAAACAGCAAGCCTAGCTGAAGAGGAAGGTCTCTTAGGGAAGTTACTTTATTTCATTACCTCAAAGTTTACCACAGGATAGAGTCAATACTCTGCCAGCAATAACAACAGAATTTAGATTTTTACATTATACTTTTAATTCATAGCATTTTAGTAAGGATAGTCTTGCAGAGTGACTGTAAGATGAACTGCCAGTGAATACTGATAAAATAAAAGACCCCACAATAAAGCACCAGTATATGCCAGCACCAGTAAGGTTCTTGAATCAATTCTCTTAAGTGGTAACTGAAAATCACAACTGGCATCACACTCCACTGAATCATTTAACCACTGTCCTTAAAAGAAAACCACACCTTTCTGATTATCTTACTGGTTTTTGTAGCATATTTGTGATTTAGCTGATGAAGAAAAGTAGCTCACAATTTATTTGATCTTTCAAAAAGCCTCTGATGCCACCTCTTAAAAGTGGATGGAGATGGAAATACAAAAAGATTTCATGGATAGAGAAGGAACATTTGTCATGATTCAGAGATTATGGAAAAAAGGTTGGCTGGCAACAGATGGTCAGTGTTCAACAGGACATGAGTCCTGATCTTTATCTTCATCATTGTTTATTAATGATGTGGAAAAAAAGGGGCACAGTCAAGCAGGCAAAGTTGTAGAAAACACAAAATTATTTAGGTTAGCTGAGACTAAAGATGATGTAGAACTCAATCAGAACTTAAAACAAGTAGTAAAACTATGAATGAAATCAGTAGGATGAATGAAAAAGGTATAATGAAAAATGGGCCTAAAAATTCACTGCTTCTAAAGACAAATAAATGCAAATTATCTGTAATAATTTGATCAGTTTGTAAGTTTTGTTGGCTTCTACCTAAATAGCAAAATTTAAAAATAAACCCTCAACTTTGTGTTACATTGTCATGACCATGCAATAAACAAGCAGTTCATGAAAGCTGCAGTAGCCAAAAAAGCAGACTGTACAAGTGAGTGGGATACCCTCACTGGATACACTGCATCAGTTCTGGCCAGCCAGTCTCAGAAGTAGATCTATCCCAAATGGAAGACATTCAAAGGTGAGTGGAAAAATAACTCCAAGTTGAACAAGAGGCATTACAAATATAGTGATGTTATCAAAAACATAATTAAGAGGTAAGAACAAGAAGAGCATCCAAATATTATTGAACTATGAACAGCAACAATTCTGTTGTCTCATTTTTCCCCAAGGCAGGTGGAATGTAACAGTGCCTTACACCTTCCTTTGGAATTTCTGGTATTGGCCACTGTCACACAAAGGAGTTACCAAACGGATACAGCAGTGACACTGTTATGATTGGAATACACCCAAAAAGGGCTTTACACCAAACAGATGTATCCCTGTAACAGGCAACGATCTTAAGGAGTAATTTAAAAACAGTTTGAGAAAAATGAGGTAGCCCTGTGAATGTCAGATAGAACTTCACCTGAAAATGAAGAGCAATGAAGGGGAAAAAACCCACACGTGCATGTGGCAGGTGACAGACAGGGATTCTGGGGGAAAAGTTTGACTGGTGTCTAATAGATCTCAAACAGTCCAACAACAAATCTCTATCTAAACTCCTGCAGTACAGAAGGAAAATACCTGAACAGTAGTGAAGCCATTATTGTGAAACATGTGAGAAACTGCTCTCAGCAGGCACCTAGGATTAAGGAATGCATTTTTGAAGGATTCACAATCCAAACTTTCCATAGCCTGTCCTTCTCTTCTCAAACAGTGCCAGTTAAATTAGTGATGAGATTGATACTATGGGCTCTGCACTCCAGGGCACAGTCCCAAAACCTGAGCCCCAGGCAGTAAGATCTGCTGGAGACTGCCTTGGCACTCTTCTGGCCCACACATGAAGGTTTACTTTCCCAAGGAAACCAGACCACACTGGAGAGGCACAGACATGGCACACCACAGCCTTTCAACTTGAGATGTTGTAGGGATGTGCCTGAGAAGCACACCTACTTTCCTCAGCATAGCTATAGCCAATTGGTCTCAGCTCAGGAAAGAATCATCAGCTTCTTTCCTGAGCTTTTTGGTAACCTAGCAATAGATAGACATCTCCCTGGTCAACAGAGCCACCCCCAAAAGTTTAGAGCTATCATCCATTACTAACCGTAGAAGCCTTCTTTGTTCTTCTGTAACTTCAATCTCCAAAGGGGGAGAGATGGAGGAGGACAGTAATTTCTTCTTGCCACATGCTGCAGCTTCCTTCTCATAGGAATCTGTGAATGAATCGGTTAGAAGTATCCCCTCTTAGAATATTTACACAGGCATTACCCTTAATGACCCTATGGTTTGGCATGTAATCCTCTGTTTGGATTAAAAAGTGACCACAGAATGCCTTCTCCTGAAATTTGTGGAGGACTGGGAATGTCACAAACCAGACATCTAGTCCCTGAGGAAGGGTTGGTTAATGCCACTTTGTTTTTTCCCACCAGTTCCAAAAAAGAGTCACCCTAAATAGCAGAAAAAATACAGATATATTTAGCTCAACTCTCAGAGAGCAAGTTTTCCACAGAAAAGTCTGATGGAAATGGCATTAAAATACTATTCATTAAGCATTTCTCCCTTCAGTCTTTTAACTTTTTTCAGTACCTGCCCAAAAGGAGCAGAGTTCCTGGAACCCTCTCTGCAGGAACTGTGCAGTATTTGTTGATGAAAGAGAAGGTCAATGATTTTTAAGTACTTGATGGATGGCTATTGTGCTTTTTAACACTGAAACCAGTGGCTAATGAGCTTACAGAGAAGACTATTATCCCTTTGCAAACAGTTTCAGATTGTGGAAATTTTAGGCTTTATGCACAGTATTCAGCTAAAAAAGGAACCGAACGAACTGTGCTCTTTACTCAGCATCCCATGTCTTATTCTTCACAGCATAACCACATAATCTTATTGATGTTGTTCTGTTTCCTCTTCATTGTTTTTCCTATCAGTCTTCCTGCTCTTTCATTATGTCAGGACTATTTTAGTTTGATCTGTGGGTAGGGTGTATATCTTCTATTTTTGGAAACACTGCAACAATTTTCAGCTGCCAATACTATGACTGCTATAGGTCTGCACTCCCCGAGGGATCAGGACAAAGATGACAAATGAATATCCTATAGGATCCACACATCCCAGACAGCTTGGCTGTGCTCTTCTGTGCACTAATTACCTTTGTTCCTAAGCCCAACTGAATCCTCACCTGCAATAAGGTGCTCCAAGCGGATCCGTTCATGAGCCGCATGTTGGTCCACCAAAATGAGGAGGTTTCCATCTAAAAATGTACCACAACAGATGAGAAACAGGCAACTTGGTACCAGGCAGCTGCACACAGGTTGGGAAGAATGACCATTCCCTAGAGGCCACATTTAGAAGATAACTATCAGCCAGTTTTACAGAAATAAAGTGAGGAGGAGGCTGTGTTGGCAGAACACAAAGTCACTGCAGAACAGAAATTCAGTTATCCAAATTGGCATTTAAATTAAGGTAATTAGATTGAGTCAGAAGCTCTTGTCTATTGACATCTTCATCTAACTTCAGAATGAGAGCTGAGGTCACCCACTGTTCTGTTTGATACAGTCTTTAAAAATGTTGCAAAAACTACTGGCTTTGAATGCCTTTTTTGTACAGCTTCTGCAAGCTTCAACAATGATTATGTCCAGACACCCTGAACAGAGCCTGAAAGATGTTAGTAATTTGAGTACAATCTATTTTTATAACACTAATCTGAAGGCAGCAGGAACATTTAACAACATCCAGAATAAAGATAAAGATGATCCAGGACATTTCAAGTGAAGACTAACATTTTCCTCTACTCACAGTATCATCCCAAGGCAAGAAGAGAATACTAAGAGGACAGTGTTCCCTCTGGATAACTGCACTTGACAACCACCTCAACTTCATGTTAGCAGCCACTCTTACCTGCCTTTTTATCCAGTTCATTCCTAGTGTTGATTAAACAAGCGATAAATTTATTGTCCACTTGCTGAAGAACCTGCAAGATACTCAGAAAAATCATTACCCATTGGTAACATTAGTTTGAAAATTAAGGTAAATGGAAGAAAATTATAACCAAAAAGGATCAAATGCAACATATAGCTAGTAGGATGATTAGAGGAGTAGAAACCCTACCATTTCTAATCCCACAGACTTCAAGAATTTGGCCCATCAAAACTGAGACTGAGAAGGTATATAATTACTCTTCATAAATACAGTGGGGGACTAGAGATGGAAAAGGCAGCAATACTTAAGCTAAGACAATACTAGCATAAAGTTAAATGACCATAAATTGGTCATGAAACAGTTTAATCTGGAACTAAGAGAAAGTTTCAAAATATCCAAGGAAATAATTCTGAATTTTTTTTTTTTCCCCCAGAGAGACTCCTAAGGGCAAGAGCTCCAATTGTTCTAAGGTGGAGCTGGAAATGTAGAGGATGGGTTCAATGGTGATGTAAAAGCCTCCTTGAATTGGTGCCCTGCTTCCAGCTGAGATACAGTTCATTTTCTTTCTAGTGGTTGGTATAGTGATGTGGTTTGGATTTCAAATGAGGATAATGTTGAGTGATGTTTTTAGTTGTCACTAGGTAGCTGTGGTGTCTACACGAAGTCAAGGACTTTACAGCCTCTCACACCCTGCCAGGTGCACAAGGAGCTGGGGGTGCACAGCCAGGACAGTTGGCCCAGACTGGCCAGAGGGACATTCCCTACAAGAGAACATCATGCTCTGGATAGATTCACTGCCTGGAAACAGACTGGGCATCAGGTTGGGTTTTTTCCTTCTGCATGTGGTGAGTAATTCCATTTGTGCAACTCTTTGAATTATTATTGTTGTTGTTGTTACTACTATTATTATCTTCCTTTGTTATCCTATTAAACTGTCTCAGTGCATGAGGCTTTTTTCCCACTCTCTTCCCCATCCCCCTGGGGGAAGGAGTAAGCAAGAGGCTGTACTGTGCTCAGTTACCAGCTGGAGTTAAACCACCACAGTGAGGAAGTAAACCTATGCACAGCAACACTCTCCAGTATTTGATTTCCTGGTATCACCAAAACAAAATGTAAACAACCTCTTTTAACCTGGCCTGTAGGAGCCAGGAAGCTTTTTTCCCCTCATTTTCTGACGTAGAATTTGCCTCTGTGACTTGATTCCACCTTCTCCTCAAGCATCAGAAATCAACCAGAGCTACAGAGCTTTCTCCTCATGTTGCACAGCCTGAGCTTACTCTGAATTCTGTCTCACAGCATGTGCACTGTTCACCTCCTAGGTAAAAATGAACAGATGATCCTATTTCTCTGCAGGGATGCAAGACATTAATGACTCTTTTTATTCTTTTCCTGTGGCATGATGCAACATTTTGTGCTTTTTGTCTTTTCTACAGAGATTGATACTGAAGGCAGTATTTAGAGTATCTTCAGAGATGGGAAGTGGTAACTTCTTCTAGCTTTACCTTCTTAAAAACATACAAAGGAAAACATTATGCAGGTAAAGTTAATCACAGAACCACTCAGCAAGTTTTAAAGAGCAGTCATCTTATGAGTGAACAGAAAAATGGTACCTAGCTTTCCTCTCCCATCTTTTTGAAACATAATCTGTTTACTGTAATGACTTTATATTCCTGTTATTTTTTCCACACACAACATAAGTAAGCATCATTTGGATCCCTGTCCACCCTGGAGATCAACATTACCATGTCCCACACAGTCAGAACCTGCAATCTCAAAGTTAGCTACCTGACTGCATGAAATAACACTTACTGGGATGCAAGAGAGGGAGAGCATACACTTTGGCATTTCTATCCAGGCAAACCATCAAAGAATCTAAGCTGAAGCCATACACTTATATTAGCTTTTAAGCTAACATTCAAAACATTTGATAAAGAAGCACTAAAACAGTTAAACTTGATGCTGTGTTGCCACTTTCAAGAATAATTTTTCAGGGCAGACATAAATCTGAAGGTGAAATTTCAAGTCTTTCCACAAAATCTGGGATTTGCTTTTGAAACCGCTCTGCTCAGGAACTGAATTTGAATTTCTAAGGTCAACAAAAATGGAAGATACAGGATACAGATTTCAGAGGAATATGAACTATAACAACCTGCCCATTGAAATATCATTTATTGAACAGAGTTACTAAGCAGCAGTAAGAAGGCTGTCTCTTGATTTAACCATACAGCCAAGGAATTTTTGAATCACTTGTACATAGCTGATTAACCATGAGATGATACTAAGATCTGGCATAACATGTGTTTGCTGGTATCACACAGCAACCAAGAACTCCTTTTGTGCTTGTGAAAATGAGGGATATGAACTATCTCCATGGATACCTATTTCCCACCAGGCAGAAACATCAGCAAATCCCATTTGCTGGGTGGGAATTTGCAGGGGGAGAAATATAGTCAGAGCTCATGTTGTACCTGCATTGAATGAACCATGTCTTTGGTGAAACGGTAAGGATACAAGATATTGTGAATCTTCACAGCCAGATTGTCAGCCTGACTGCTGGTCACATCAACAGCAATCTGTAAAAACAGATCAAACAGGCTATAAAGGATATGGCAACACCTCCCCCAGACACACATAAAATACCCCCAACAAGTCAGCTTTAACTAAAACTGCAAAAAACCTGTGTATTTTGACAAACCAAGCTTTCCACACAAGGAAAGCACTAACTAAAAATAAGATGCAGCAATTCCCTCTGCTTCCCATCTCCATCTACTTTCCCATCTGGATATTACCTGCTAACTTCAATGCCTTCAGCTGATTTCAAGTACCTATCAGAAAACCTGCAGTTAATTACCAGCC
Source organism: Porphyrio hochstetteri (assembly GCA_020800305.1). Taxonomy (NCBI): domain Eukaryota; kingdom Metazoa; phylum Chordata; class Aves; order Gruiformes; family Rallidae; genus Porphyrio; species Porphyrio hochstetteri. The sequence goes on along the minus strand of CM036908.1, from coordinate 9,490,802 downwards.
AACTTGAGCCCTCAACGGATTGCATCACAAAAGATGTATTACCCTGTGATGAGTCACAGCAACAAACGAACAGAACTGTTCAGAAACTCACCAGCAGGTGGTTTGCTACTCCATCCCTATTGTTTGCAGGTGGAAATGGTTACATACATATGTTTACACATGCACAACATGATGATTAAAGATAATGCTACCTCATGACAACAATGGAAGTTTTTCTAAAAACTCTAGCATTGTTTCCCTCTCACATGCTATAATCCTGCCAGGCTATAAAAACAAATACAGTAAAATACATTTTTAAGATCCATTGCATCCCACGGAAGAAAGCTGGGTTATTTTAACTCTCTCCACAAAGAGGACATACTAGATTACAATTTTTCCATCCTTTAACTTTTAATCTTAAGATGTCTATCTCTGCAGAGGGAAAGGCAATTTACAATAATGTTTTGCTTTTGAAATTACCTAAAGCAAAGGATTAGCCTGATACCTGATGCTCTAACTTAGAATAAATCCACAATTTACATATAAACAGTCTACAAAATGCATAACTGCCAGGTTTATAGCTAATATATCACTGAACAACTTCTACGCAATATAAGTTATAAGGCTAAACTGACTCCTATTTTAGCATAAGATGTGAGATAATACTTACCTCTGGGCAGGGAACAAAAACAGGATTATCCCATTCTGAAAGCAATGACTGGAGAGACTCCCCTTCAGCATCTAGGAAAGACAGTGTAGATAATATGTCTTGTGGATGGACTATGACCATCTGCCAACAGAAAGTGCACAGGGCACCTCTACCTATTCCAAGTATTGTTTTATTTTTCTCCATCATAAAAAGGGGAGAATGTAGAAATAAATAATGGAACTTAAGACTGAGCTTCTCTGTTCTCTGCTTTAACTAGGAAGGACACTGTGCAGCTTTTTGACTCCTAAACATGCTGCAGCACAATTGAACAGGCCCTGGAAATGGGGAAAGGGGCAAAGGGGAGAAAGACAGACCTGCTTAGCTACCCACTCTCTCTGCACAAAGCCACATACCAAAAAGGTGATTTCATCCTTTCCACGCAAAAAAAAAAAAAAGAAAAAAAAAAAGTGAGGATTGAAACGATTTTTCACATTCCACGGTTGGAACAAGTACAAAGAAGGGAGTAGGTAATTATTCTTTAAACTTGTGACATAATTTAACAAAGAACTGGGTATTTCATCCTGTAAATAAGTATCCCCTAACCTGCCTTCAACCCCAAAAGATATTTTTTTTCCAGTTCTAGATTTGAGATGACTCACACAGTCCCATTGTTAACAGACCTTGAGTAATTCTGGGTTCCTGTTGGGACATCTGGGAGAATTCTTTGATTTTTTTAAGGGCAGAACACTGTGTCCTGGAAAGCTGGCCCTACCTCTCAGATCCTGGCTTGCTAGAGTCTTCTCTTTTCGAGGTCTAGGAAGGAAGGGTAGCACAATCTTGCTTCTAAAGGGATGGCACCTGAACTGAATTCCTAAACACAATATAAATTTACTGCTGCAGATTCACCAGCATGCAAAATTACAAAAAGTTATACAATTACTAGACTCTCATAAATGATCATGTGCTTAGCCCTGTACAAACTAAGACTATCCTGCAGATTTTGCAATCTAATATTAAGAAATAACAGCACATATATGTTAAAAGCTGAGAATTATCAGACACATTTGCACCAGGAAATGTATCATTTTAAAATATTACCATGGCTTCTGCAAGCCTGTCCTTCTTAAAAATTGGATGCTGCTTTAATGCCCTAAGAATTATTTCCAGAATCAGTGCAATTAGAAGCATTATTCCCCAAAGGAATGAGGAGGCATATAGTAAAGTCTATGAGTTCTCTCTGTTAAGGTGTGGTAAAACTGTCAGTCTATCACCACTCTTATCAATTATCAGGAACTTGTAAAACTGAACAGGACAAGTAGGTGAGACAACATGAGATATCAGAGTAAGCCTAACAACATGTTCCTACCCACCCAAAAATGATTTAATGATATTACAAATCAACACTGTTATCGAGAATTATTAAGAAAAGTGGCTCAGATTTCCAGCACAGCGGTAAACATTTCACCCTTCCTTTGGTACAATTCAGACTTCTATTCTTTGTGAAATAATAATGAATTAATAAAGTTCCTTTCTATTAAGAAATTAAGGGTGTGCATTCCGGAAAAGTGGCAGAGTGATAACGCCAAAGCAAACCAGCTGCGTGCTGATAAGCGCGGCATGAAAAGGCTCTACGAGATCCTAGGCCAGTCCATGGATGCCTGACTGTTGGCTCCGTTCCACTAACAGTTAACGATGGTCCTAGCCTGGGGACTGAGAATCCTTTGAAGAATCCAAACTGGAAGCCCAGCATGGGAGAGTTAACTCAGCATCCCACTGTCACAAACCCCACAGCAGAGGACAAGTTGGCATGTCAGGGTTCTTGCTAAACTGCAGCAAATTGAAGAATGCTGCCTAAATTGTCATTGAAAGATTTTACCCCTCAAATTCAAAGAAGCATCTACCATCTATGCAAACAGAAGTCCAGTATTTTATACATAGATTCATAAAGAAAAATTCATTTCCCTGCTTCTAGTTGCAGGGAAAATCCTTGTTCAGGGCATATGTTTTTTAATAAAGCTCCTTGAGAGAGTCCAGAGGAGGCTACGGAGATGATGAAGGGCCTGGAGCATCTCCCCTGTGAGGAAAGGCTGAGTGAGCTGGGGCTGTTCAGCCTGCAGAAAAGAAGACTGAGGGGAGACCTAATTAATGTTTATAAATATCTTAAGTGTGGGATGCAGGGGGAAATGGCCAGCCCCTTTTCAGTGTCTGTGGGGACAGGACAAGGGGCAACAGCTGTAAACTGGAGCACAGGAAGTTCCACACCAACATGGGGAGGAACTTTTCCCCAGTGAGGGTGCCAGAGCCCTGGGACAGGCTGCCCAGGGGGTGCGGAGTCTCCCTCTCTGGAGATATTCAAGACTCGTCTGGATGCCGACCTGTGCAATATGAGCTGGGGAGCTGCTTTGGCAGGGGGGTTGGACCCGATGAGCTCTCGAGGTCCCTTCCAACCCCTACGATTCTGTGATTCTGTGATTTTCTTGCCCAAAGGCCAGTAAGAATTCAGAGCTGGCAGAGATATTATTAATACAAATTTTCTGACAAGTAACATCAGAAAAGGTGCTCAGGGTAATAACATATCTAATTTATACATGGAAACCACATACTATTACCATACTTGAGTAGTGATTTTCAGTTGCCTCAAATAGATCATTAAAATACACTGGCATCATGACATATCAGCCAATAATGTATTAAAATGCAAGCACAGCTGGCAAAACAACAAAGACCAAGCTGAACTGGGTGGGGTGTTAACCTATTACAAATGCATAGCATTAGATTATTAAAAAAGGGATTTGTTGGTGAAATGAAACTTGGTACATTTTCCTGTAACAATCAGTTCAATCAGCACAATGATGTCTGAGTGTAGCCTACAAAATCTAGCATTTCAGTTGTGCACATGGCATGTGACTTTAAAAGACAGCACATGGCCACTGCTGTCATGGAGGATGACAAGGATTATTCTCACCTCCATCCACCAACCAGTGTAATTTCCTTAAATTTATGTATGAGATGCTGTTCTTAATGAATCCCGGGACTATGAAATTCTAAGTCAACACCATGGTGTTACCGACACTACTCTAAAAAGCAAAATGAAAGCAATCATAGCAAATGAACAAATTATTCCACTCCTGGGTCTTAACAGCAGTCCAAACAGTGCTCAGCTTCAAGAGACATGAATGCTTTGTTAAGACACAGTTACATGAATTTTGAAAATCTAAGATCTACAGGGTCTAGCCACAGTTCAAACACCTTGTGAAGGTTTGGGAGGTCCGAACTTCAATGTAAGAAAAGCAGAAAAGCTGCAGTAGATATCTCACTAAAGAGTAACAGCATCGATGGAGTTCAAGACACGTGGCACCACCGATACAATGGAGAGTAACACCAATGATAAGGCTAAGCAAGAACAATGCCATTGGTGGTAAAAAGATGCAACATGATACACATCTCCAAAGACTACAGACTATACATCATCTGTAAGCATGAGGGTATGTGAGGTATTCTCTTCAATGCACTACCCAAACATTTTGGGCAGAAGGTCAAGCTCCACATCGTGGTGCTTTGGCTGGCTACTAAACCCAACAGATCATTGACTCATGAACACCACACCCCTGGAAAGCCAATACAAAGTAGTGTTGTCACCCCTGAAAAGGCTCCACCACCAAACCACCACCAATGCTGTACAACATCTAAAGTATCTTTCTTAGAAATATAACTCTTTAGGACAAAATGGTAAAACCCAGCATATTTTTCTGGTACACTTACCAGAAAGTGAGAACATACCAGAAGTATGTTCTTCTAAATACAACAACATATAACTATTCACAGTAAATGCCACAATACCCAGTGCAAACTAAGCAGCTGTCTGTTAACTGAGAAGTTGCTGACATTTCTTTTCATTGTTTTACTTTTTATTACCTTTTAGTATCTTGAATGTTAATATTTTACCACCTCCATGGTTCCCCTTACCTTCCTGTTTTCCATCTGGCAGTTCCACGTAAGGCAGAGCCTATTGCAGTGCAAACTGTCAGGTGTAAATACCATATGCACCTAACAGACCACAAAGAGTTTGCCCACTTTTACAACAGCCACCACCTCCCCGCTTACCGTTCTCTGACACAACATTCACAGCCATTGTTGTGATATCTTGAACGCAGGCAGCTTGAAATGCTTCAGTAGGAGGAGTGCTGTAGGTGCTCAGTCCAGTTGCTTTATTGATGTATATTGTCTTACCCGACGAAACGTCAAAATCTTGCATCCAGTCAGACCAACACAAATCATTCCTGGGGTCACCTGTGCTTGTGTTGTCTGCAGAAAAGTCCAAATTACTTAGGAAGGTCACGGGGGGAACCTCAGTATCCTTCACATTTTGTTCTGAGGATTGATCTAATGCACTTTTATCTTTACAGATGATGTGAGCACAATCCTTTTCAGCAGGTAACGATAAAATGCTGCTCGAAGAGACTGTGTACTCCCCTTCTATACTGCTGAGTGATGATGGGCTGGCAGGATTTTTCACGGGCTCTGGTCTCATGCTGTCTGATTGGCAGCGTGCATCCCCCTCAGAAATGCTGTAATTACATTCCCTCATTTTCTCCTCTGAGACTTCATACATTTGACAAGCATTATACAAAAAATCGTTATTTGAAGACTCAAGATCAAGAGAGTAGTCATCTTTTCTACTGGAATCTGTTTGGAATTGTTCACCAAGTTGTTCTACTTCTTTGTGGTCACTTTTCATTCTGGACAGTTTGGATGACAATGACCCTGGAGATCTTTTCCAATTTGTATTGTTTTTACTAACCTGAGAGTAATCAGACAGTGTAAAAGGACTCTCACAAAGGGCCTGATTGTTCTGTGAAGTTTCTCCATGGCAGAATGAAGTCTCTTCCACAGAAACAAAAATTTGGCTGCTATTACTAGAATCTGTATCCTCCACAGCTGGAGTTTGACAAGCGTTCAAGTTACTATGACTGTCATTCTTGTTCTTTGAAGAGTCAGAATTAGCTTGTGAATTAAAATCCATGAGATGGAATTCACTCTGCTCTGACACTGGTGTTGGCAGCACACACTTGACTCTCCCATAGTATCTCCTGAACTTTTCTAAAGAACCCAGCTGCATGGACAAGCTCAGCTTCTTGGAGGGCTGGGATCTTCGTACAGTTATTTGTCTTCTTGTACTTCTTATAGCTTTATTGCAAGTAAAACCTGATGAACTTGCCAGTGGCAATTCTGTAACATTCGAGGTCTCATCATGTCTTTTACTGGTGGCAATAGGCATGGCTATCTCCTCGCTCACCTGATCTGACAAAGTTCTGTTCTCTAAGCACTCATTGCCATCAGCCACGCATACGTCTCTGGCATAAGGAGGTATATGTTCTTTATTTGTATTACTAGAAATATCCCTGGCATTTAAAGACCGAACTGGAAAATCCACTTTGTGGCAAAAAATATCCTTGGCATTGACAGGCTCGGGTCTGCACCTCATGTCTGATGCAAGACTTGTTTCTGTTTGTTCACAGTCATGTGGGGGCTCGCTTTGTACAGCACACATTATGAAGCGTGTAGAGCACAATTTTAATGGTACTGAACTAACGACCCTTCTTCCAGCATCATCTATCACTTCAGCTGTTTCCCCGTCTCCTCTTCTTGCGTTACATGGCCTCATCAATGAACTCCCAGAGACAGTTTCAGGTCCTGTTGCTGTTTCAGTAGAGTCTTTTCTCTCGGACAGCGACCGAACATCGTTATTTAAGACTTTCTGCACTGCTCTGTCTTGCTGGCTTCCCACACCTTTTATGTAATTCTCTGCACAATGCTGCAGATCACCACATCTCTCTATTTTTCTAATTTCTGATCTGGCCCCTCCACTGAAAGAGGAACAAAGATTTTCTGAAGGTTTTAGATGAGTATCAGACACTTTTTGGGAACTCCTAGTGTCTTTTGGCTCCTGCTGTGAGATATTTGATATAATGAAATCAGAAGCTGTGTCATCTTTGCTGGGCAGTGGAATCTCCTCTTTATTATTTCCACACGTACCAGATGGTTCAGCAACTGTCTGATTTGGGGTGCTTTCAGTTTCCTGTAGATTTTTATTTGGTTCTATAGGACTTGATGTTTCTCTTCCAGCAACGGTTTTCCTTTTGACATCTTTTGATTGCAAGTTACACATTTCATAGGAGTCTGCAATTTTATCACAGGCTTTCTTAAAACTGTCTTGGACGCTCGTCTCACCAGGGAGTGAGGGCTTCAGAACTGGAGCACTATACAAACAAAAGTCGTTGTCTTCATTAAATTCTCTGATGTCCTCACTACACGGTTCAATAAATAAATGTTCTCGTTTCAAAAACATTTTCACTCCTTCCTCTATGCAAGTTAGAAGAACATCCCAGTTCTGGAACTCAATTAGAGTCTTTGCAGGTTCCAGGCACACATCATAGTCACTGTATGCACAGGTCACATTGAGAATAAAGATCCCATACAACTCTGGGCCACAACGATGGCGACCAGGACTTGAACTAGTCTGTCTGCTTGTAGGGCCACTTTTTGCCTTGCAGATGACACTTTCTTTTCGTAGTAAAAAATCAATTAGTTTATGTAGCCTTGTCTTTAAAACAAGCCTTCTATTCACATACAAGAACTGCATATTCTTGTTGTAATGTCCTTCAGTACTGATATAACCACTAATCTCAAATCCCCCAGACTTGTGATTTATTTCCCGTAACTTCTGGGATCTGCCCAGCCCATAAATTTGACAAAACCGAGAGTATATATCTCTTGTCTTTGGGAGCTGAAGCACCATAGAACAAGAAATGTCATTCCTTAAAGAAAGTGAAACAGAGGGATGCATCAGTGAAATAGCCTCTACTTTCTGCCTCACTCTCTCAAACTCCAACACAGGATCCATACACTTTCTCCTCACTGGTAACTGATGGAACAGATTACATACGGTAACTGTAGTTCCGGCACTTGGCCTGCTCAATTCAGCTTCACAGACTTCCAGTGCTTGCCCATTGTGAAACAGTTTCACAAATGTTTTCGCTGTCCTGCTGGTCTTAGATGAAACCTCCACAACGCTGGCCATGTTGGTTATGCTTGCCACAGCTTCTCCTCTAAAGCCATAGAACATCAGGTTCTCCAAGTCTCCCACTGAGCTGCACTTGCTGGTGAAGTACCGCTTTCCCATTGCATTTAAATCCTGTCTCCCCATCCCGGAGCCATTGTCCACTACTTGGACCTTAAAAGCTTCCAAATCCACCCTGATAGCTACACATGTTGCTTTGGCATCGATGCTATTGAGGACAAGCTCCTCCACACACTGCCCCAGTGAGTTGATAGTCACTCCAGAACGCAGCCTGACTCGCACATCTTCCACCAAACGTTTAATCATGTCAAAATCATATAGATGAGAAACTGGAATAAACTGCAGGGAGGTCACTCCTCCATGTTCCTTAAAGCAATACCCTGGGTGGGGAAAAAAAGAAAAAAGGTAAAAATATTTTAAAAAAAAGAAGAAAAAGAAAGAGAAAATAAAAATTAAAGGCCTGGAAAAACTTGTATTTAATTTATTTACCCCCATAAACTTGCTTTTATTAGTTTTCCTGGTATTCAGAGGCTTTTTCTATGATTATTTTCCTGCTTGGGCGTTGACCACACATCATTGGTGCCTTCTGGGCAAATGTCCACAATCTGTCTATGCTCATCAGTAACATATGTTGGCTCTCAGAGTTAACATACCCGAACCAAAGGCCAAACACAATGAGGCAAAACTCAAAGGACCTGCAAGCAAAAGGCTCCCACTTCTGTTTGTGTCAAATATAGAGTATCACCCAGACCCGGGCAGCGAGCTGCTTTCTGCTCATGTTTACCTCAGCATCCTCACATAAATTCAGGATGCCTCAATTCTGGCTGAAGAGCATCCACTGCAATTTGCCTAAGAAAGGCACAGAGAGCTCAGGAATGCGGGACACTGAGTAAGCTGTTTATGCGAAAGAGGACCCACAATTTACCAGTCCTCGACGCCCACTGGTTTCTCAGCGGCACTCGGGGCGGGGTGGGGCGAACAATTCTTCCTCGCACCCCCTACGCTGCTCGCCCGCTCCGAGGGCCCGGTGCCCCGCTGTGCGACAGGTAGCCAGGGGAGCCCTGGGCAGAGCAGGGCAGCCGAGCCGAGACCGGCGCCCAGGCTCGCTACCACAGACAGGTAGACGCGCCGCGGCCTCACCGCCCGCGTCCGGAGGGGATGCACCGGCCGGGACGGGGCGCTGCCAGGAGCGGGGAGCCCGCTGCACCGGCAGCGCCTGGCTGCGTGTCCCCCCCCCCCCGCTCTCAGCCCCTCGGTACCCGCCGGCCTAAGGCGGGGCGGCTCCGCAACGGCCGCGGCGCGAGACCAACCGTCGCGGGCCGGCGGGCAACGGCGAGCGAAGGGCCCTGACAAGGGACCCACTGCGCCTGCGCAGCTGCGGGCCGGGAGGCGGCGGAGCCAGGAGACTACGACTCCCAGCCGGCCTCGGCACCCCTCCGGTCCCCGGTGCGTGCTGGGAGCTGTAGTTCCGGCCCAAGGCCGAGCCGCTGCCGGGCCTAAGGCAGCCAGAGGGGAGGGGAAGCAGAGCTGCGGCGGGAAGGCCGCCTTCCTTCCCCCTCAGAGCGCCGCCACGGGCTGCTCGTAACGCCGCCAGCAGGGGCAGGTATCCCCACAGGATCGCAGTCGAAGGGCCCGGTCCCCCCAAAGCCTGTGACACATCCACTGCACGCAGGGGGCTCTGAGCAACTTTATTCTAAAGTAAAACAAGTCCTGGAACAAAACTAACTGCTCCTGGCGCAGAAATAACGGGATTTTCAGCGATACCGAGCACCAACACGGATTCTGTGGTTTCCTTCCTGCGAGGGTGGCACTGGACAAAGCCCGTGCTTTACACTCCCACGCTCAAAGCCATTCAGTGGGGGAGTGGGGGAACAGGGAGGCTGCCCCCCTGCATACACAGCCCCTGCCCTGCCTGCCACAGTCTCAGGAAGGGCTGATGCTCCCACTAACAGTACAGCAAACCAATAAATAGAAGCGCAATAAACTAAAGTTCTCTGCTGCTGAATGCCGGCTGGCCGAACCAACAGGGAAGAAAGGAAGCATTCCATGAGGGCAGCTCATGCTTCGGCTTTCGCTTCCTCCTGGATGAGATTACATCAAAATCTGGAAGTCCTTGTGCTCCAGCGCCGTGATCTTCTTCTCATTGCTGAACTCGGCTCGGCTGATGCTGGACTTGGGGCTTCCTGTCTTCCTGAGCCATTCCTGCAGCTCCTGTACCCTGGCGGCTGGACCCTGAATTTGTCCTTGCACGGTGCTGTGGCTGGTGTTTTGGACCCAACCAACGAGCCCCAGCCTCTTAGCCTCCCTCTGGGAAGGTAACACAGAGCAAAAAACGATTAGCCCAAACTGTAATCGCTGCACAATGACACTCGCACATGAAAGTCAATTTATCAGGAAGGCACAGACCTCCAAGGACACTCCTACAGCTCAGGCAGCAGGGGAGCAGCAAAGGATTCACCCGACTGCTCGTTATGTTCCCTCACATGAAACACTGGGGCTGACGTGCCTTTCAGCTGTGCTCACATAACGCAGCACAGGCTGCCAGCAGCCCTCGCTCAGAAGCGGCTGGAGCGCAGGCCGTGCCTCACCCCACTGCAGCCCCAGCCACCACCACACACCGCAGCACGGCGGCCGCCCCTCGGGACCGCCACCCGCCACGCACCTGGGTGTACTTGCGGAAGAAGACGCCCTGCACCGTGCCGAACACCTCATAGTCCACAGAGAGTAATCCCTCGGCCTCCGCCATGGCGGCGCCTCCCGCCTCCTCCTGCTGCTGCTGCTGCCGCCGCCGCAAACCCCGCCTGCGCCTGCGCGGCGTGCGCTGAGGGCGTGGCCTTCCCCCCCCCGGAGCCAATGAAGAGCCGGGATTGGCCCCTCATTCCCCGCCTCATGAATAATGCATATTGACTCTCCCGCCGGCCAATCGCCCCTGTCCAGCCATAGAGGTGGGGTGCTCCAGCGGGCAGAGGGTGCGGGAGCGTTGCGGAGGAACCATCGAGAGGCCGCTCACCGGCTAGAGCGGCGCAGCCCTGTCTCTAGGCAACAGCGGCCGGCAGAGCCCCGCGCTGCGCCGGGCCGTGGGAGGAGTGGGAATCGTGTCTCTCGGGCGGTGGGAGACGGGTGAGTGAGGCTCCCTTACCTCTCCTTCAGACGTAGGGTAGTTCCTGGTGATACTGGCGCTGGTGAAGGGGCCGCTGGGGGACAGAGGTGCTCTGTGAGCCACTTCAGCGAGGCACCTGCCTCTAAAGGCGACAGCTCCTGCACGCTGCCAGGTCAGTCATGTTGCCAGACTCTGGTTTGTAATATAAACTAGTTCTTTACAAGCTGTTTTAAATGGTCACAGAGGGCTTTGTGCTCTCAGAGTACGAGTTACTGCCCTGTACAGGGAAGTCGCAACAAGAAGGGAACAAGGAACAGAAGGCAGCAGCTTCTGTGACTCCTTCAGTAACGCAGCAGCAGCTCATTGGAACCTGGAAAACGGATAAAAAGCGACTACATCAAACTGGACTAGTCAGAAGCTGAATGTGAAGAAACACCCAAGCCTTCAGGAGTGGGACCTGACTCCTAAAAGAACCTGGAGAGCTTCTACCCTTACAGATATGTAGGCAGAAACCCCTGACACACCCTAGAAAAGTCCGAAGGTCCCAGAAACAGTCAGTACTCCACCGTGCCAGTCAGGTGTAGGAGTGTGCAAACCTAGAGAGGAGAGAAAAAACAGATCCCAACAATGGAAAGTAATTTGCTATACCCAAACTGATCAGAAATACAAGATGGCAACAGGTGACAGGAGGCAGGAAAGGGATAAACTGCAAGCTTTATGCCAGCCTCCTGGAATTAATGAAACGTATAACTGAATTAAACAATGAGTAGTTCGCTACCACTGCCTGTCTTGCGCCCTTAACTCCATTTTTCCTGCACCTTGTTTTATTGACTGGGTTTAGGGAGCCCTCAGATTCAGCAGAGCGCAAGCGGTGACTGAGGTAGATACAAGCAGATGAGCTTTTGATGCTGTAAAGTAAATCCTTCTGCTGAGGACTTAAGTGACAGCCAAACAGCTAATGCTGAGTTTGAAACTGGATTAAACAAAAGCTTTTGAAATTAAATCACAGGTTTGTTATCTTTGTTTCAGAGCTAACCATTGGCAGTTCACCCCTCTCTGCCGAGCTGTTGTTTCAGGTTCAGACAGACAGCAGTATCCAGAAAGTCTCTGGTAACTGGTTTAAAACCCAGGAACTGGGCTCAGCATGGATTTACCCTCATGCTTTGCCATCACAGGTAGTGTGACCCGGCATTACTCAGGCTACGTTATTCCCATCAGCTCAGCTTCCTCTTCAGCTACTGCAGTACGACTCCACCGCTCTTGGAAACATGCTGCATTTTCAGTATCCAAATCTCTGGTGAATTTTAAGTCTCTCACCCAGCTCTGCCTCTCAAGACATCTCACAATTTACTAAACACCCTGATAAAAAGTTAGAAATGACAGGCATTAAGTACAGTGTGCAGGAACTGTACAGGCTGTGCAGGTGTCAGACAGGTTCTGTCACTTCTATGCTCAACGCTCAGCGGAAGCTGTTCTGAGAGAAAACAGGTACTTCTTCCCTTTGAGTCTCTCTCTTCCCATTACTCATTTCCCACTTGGCAGTCAAACTGTTGAAATAAACACACACACACAAAAGCACCCTGACGTCACTAGAAGGAGATGCAGCAGCAAGAGAAAAAGAGTTGGTTTGTTGGCTGTTTGTTGTTGTTTTGTGTTTTTTGGTTGGTTGGTTTCTTTCATGAAGGGACACAGAACCTGACATCTTTTTTTCCCATGGCAAAGAACCTGCAAGGCCCCTGGGCCCTCTTTCTGTAAGAAAAAAAACCAACACAAGAATGCCCTGAAGCCATCTGCAGATTTCCCCTTCCTCTCTTTGGGCAGGGAGGGAGAAAAAGACATAAGACTCCAAACACAGGAGAATGAATTTAAACATTTATTTAAACAGGAACTCCAAACCACTACACCCTTTAACCTTTCAAAAAAAGACGACAAACTAGTATTCAGCCAGAGTGTCAGAGCAGGCATAAGTTGTGTTCCACTATAACAACTCAGCAGCGATACTAGCAGGAGACCAACACATACGGAGCTAGCACTGCAAGAAGGGGAGAAGTGAAAAGGGTCTGAAACTGCTCAAAGGCACTTCTGCCCACTTGCCCTTCCATTTTCAGCCCAAGACAAAGGTGCTGGCTTTAAACTGCTTTTTTGGTTGCATAGCTGGCTGGTGTGAAATCTGTGGTCTGTAACAGGCACAACTCGGATAGCGTGAACCCTCTAAGGCACATATGAGGTTGCGGAGCACAGGGCATCCTCTGTCAGGGACCCTAATCCTCCGCTAGATCCAAGGGGAATCCAGTCTGTGCACCTAGCTTCCCAACTGCAGAGCATTGAGAAATGAGAATAGCAGTGCACTGCAGGAGAGCGACTCCCATCAGCTTGGTGCTTGCTTGTTGGACATGGCTCAGGATCAACTCTTCACTCCTCAAAAGGCACCACTGCCAACGCCTCAATCATTTCCAACTGCAACAACAACCCTCTAGCCGGGACCCTAACCTGAGAACTGGCTCCAACACACACGGGGGAAAGGAGAGGAGAGTCACGAGGGCAATCAAGCGATGTGGCCACGCCAGAGTGCCTGACACTCACTACCTCCCAAGGAGGGCTGTCCTCCTCACCTTCCTTTGGTAACAATGGACAGGCACACTGGTATGATGCTTGCCATGGCCTCTGTGCAGGAGAAACTCTGCTTGGTTCAGCTCCAGGATACTAGCAATAGGCACCAAAGAAGTATTTGAGGAGCATAAGTTACAAGCAGAATGGTTTGGCATCCACCTCTAGAGGCAAATGGGGAATGCTGGCTCCCCCGGAACAGTCTCTCAAAAGAAGTCTCGGAGAGGTGACAGGATATCCAGCTGCAATAGACCTAAGGCGATTCCAGTGACATGCCACTGACAGGGATGGTTTAAGCCTAATGAAATCACAACACCACTCTCACAGCAAAGGCGAGAGGGACTCGGGACTCCTTAGAAGGCTTCATGTAAGGCAGGAGAGGCTAGCTGCTCGCAGGGATCCTACCAATCCCAAAAGCTTAGTTCAAAGTCAGTTTGCTAATAAATTTAAGGGAAATAAAATAACCTCATCCTCTAACAGGAAATGAGGAAATCTCAAGCATCAGACCATGCCTCTTCCCATCTCCAATTTTTTTGGGAAAGCCTTTCACTTCCAGAAAGAAGGTGAATTCCGGACAGAGACTTGATCATTCACGGTTATCAGGGAAGGCTGCATCCTGTGACCACAGCATTAATGACCTATTCTGGGTAGGAAACTGCATTCCAGCTTCATTAAAACACTGAGTGGAAAAACACTGATTCTTCCCACACCCACGCAGAGTGTGGGCACCAGGGGCTGAGCAGTACAGAAGCCAAGCAGGGAGCAGCTACGAGCTTACGCCAAAAAACCAGAAGCTCTGGCACCAAACAGCTGGAGCAAGAAACGGGTGACTTGTCATCTGGTTGCAAAGCAGGTGGTCTGAAACTGAGAACCGGAGATCCCATCTCAGATAGTCCCCGCTACCGCTGTTGGAAACACCACCTGATTCACTCATCTCGGCGTGCTGCCTGGAAGTTGGAAAGCTCTAGGCACCCAGAATAAAGCCTTTAAATTCTGTCTATACAGGCCACTGGACGCAGCTGTCTGGCCAGAAGCTGTGCCTCGAGGCCAGGGGACATGCTGTCTTCCATCATCTCCCTAACAGGAAGATCTCCACTGCCTCCAGAATGAGACGTTCTCTGCTCCCTCTGCCCCTGAGCAAAGGGGAGCAGCCTCACCGGCTGGGCCTTACCATGTGGTAGGGAGAGGATCCTAGTCCTTCACCCCTCTGAAGTGAAGGTGGCGAGTCTTAGGGTTAGCCAGCTTCAGTACAAAACATATCTCCTCCTCTCATCTAGAGATGCAGTGATGAATACCAGGGTCCCAAAGGCAGCTCCCAAGTAGCAGTGAAACAGCAAAAGGGCCCCAAGCAGCTACTGGAGCCACTGCCATAACAGGGCCATTCTGCCTCACGTGCAGAGTTGATGGATAAGGTAGAAAGAGGAGCTGCTGCTGCTTCAATCACTGAGCTGGCCTAGAGCTCAGGGGCTCTTCCCCTCTCAAACTCACTCCTAGTTCATGTCAAACGTACATGGGTGCTGCTCTGGAGCCTCCGGCCTCGCTCCTTGTCTGCGAGTGACCTGAAGCCAGGAAAGCCGCTCTCTGCATTCGGTTAGTGTGCTGTGAAGTTAGATGGATCCCAGTGGGCTCAGGAGACTAGAGGCTGGAGCGGCAGGAGTCTGTTCCCAGGAGACACCAGGAATCTGAATCCAAGTCAGGTTTCGGATCCACTTCCATCTCCTCTTTGGCTGTCTGTGTTCCTTTGGAATGAACCTCCACCTGCCAAAACACACAACAGTTACCCAGACAGCTCTAGGACTAGCTGCAAAGAAGCTGCTTTGTGCAGTTCCTACTCTCCACAGCCATTTCTGAGTCTGCGTGACATCTGACTGCCCATCCTTGCTCATCAGACACAAAGGGGAATCCCAAGTCCCTCAAGGACTGGGCTGCCCTCACAGGAAACTGTCTTCTTGGCTTTGTTCCTGCTGCTACTACTAGAGCCTGCATCAGCAGGTCAATCAAGAGGCCAACACCATGCTGTCAAGAGACAGATTCCCCCATTCTGCTTTAAGAAAGACATCTACTAAGAGCCACTTCCTTCTGCGCAGCCACCACAACCTACGCAGGAGCGCAGTGAGCCCTGAGCATGGATGTACACCCAGGGTGATGGGTCCTCACCTGCTGCACTCCTTCTGCCCCACTGCAGAACCGCTGGAGCTGGGCACTCAAACGAAAGGTTTCCTGCTGCAGCTTCTTCTGGTCATCCAGACACTGTAAAACCAGGCCTCGGAGGTGCGTCACCTCCACTTGCAGTGCACTGCACATGCAACCTGCAACAGGGGATGCAGCCTTCCCTTCGCTGCATGGCAAGGTTGGACTCAAGCAAGCAGGCTGCAGACACAAGGAGAGAAGTCAGGTCAGGAGCTGTGTATGCCACAAGAAACCATACACAGAAAGTGCCACCCAGCTCCCTTCCCGACTTCCCAAGCTTTCAGCTGCCAAGGTCTGTGAGTTACTCGTCATTATATCTTCAGTACAAACCACTCCTCCTTTTTCTGGGAACGTGGCTCCTGTCCTCCTATCACCAAAATCCATCTGGTTTACCCCCCTTTCCCTAAGCCTGAGATCGGTGCCTCCTCTTGGGACAGAAAACTTCTGGAGTAAGGTACTCTCACAGGCTGTAATTGCTCGGTTACTTCCTATATCAATTCTTCTTCCTTCTCAGAGCAATTCCTGCTTTCTAAATTTCTATCCTCCACTAGGCTTCTCTTTTTTTTTTTCCCCACTTGCCTTAACCATGTTTTTCCACAGAAATGATCTCATTATTTTCAATCTGACCAAGCCCTGGAGTGGTGTTCTACATTCCTGTGTTCTCTTTGCAGCAGCATCTTTGATTATCAACAGCCCTCTTCTTCCTTATTCCGATGAATTAGGGCAATCCGACACCCTCTTCTCAGCTCTCCCCAATATTAAAACATTGCCATTTATGGTCCCCAAGAGCTTTTAGCCAAGCTTTCACTTGGATAACATTACCCAGGGTTCTGTTTTGGGCTTGTTTAATCCAACTGGTTCCTCAGAGGCCACTTTGAGTCCTTGAAGTTTCTGGTAAGGGAGAGTCTCCTTCTCCGGCTCTGAAGATGCCATACTCAGAGGAAAGGGGCTGTCAGGCATGGGGATGAATTCAGCATTCTCCAGCTCCTGGATACACAAAAGCAGTACTGTCAGGCCTGCCTGCCTTCCTGCAGCTGACTTCATCTCCTCAACAAATGCACCAACACCCTCTTGTGGTAAAAAAGGCAGCAAGACCTAAAAGGTTCCCCGCAAGAGCACAGCTCCAAGAGCCTTTCAAGGGCATCCCTTTAAGATGGAAGGGGCCACTGGCCTTTTCCCAGCCTGGACCCCCATTTTAAGACATGTCTGAGACACCCCATTACCTTCCGCAGCCAGCCAGGACAGGAGCTGCTGTCAGCACTGTTGCCTCCCTTAGCTTCTGTGGTGCTGATCCAGCCCCCCAACTCACGATCTGCTTCCATGGTTCCCCGAAAGCCTCCACTGGGATTGGGGGTCTCTGCTTCCTGTTCATTATCCTCTTCCTCTCCTCCTCCAGTTGTGCAGCTCTGAGCCACTAGCAAACAGGAATGAAAACTTTATACTTTTCCCACCTCCACCATTCCTGTTGCCAAACCTCAGCGAGAGCAGAGAAGATGCAGAAATGTGGGCTGTATGGTGAGAGCACATGCTAGCAGCATCTCCCTCAGCAGCTCTTCTCCTAATGCTCTCTGCAGGCCTCCCCAACAGGGCTTGTGTACAGCAGCCTTGGCCACAGCCCTTCCACGGGTCCAAGAAATGGGACTGCATGTCTCCAGCAGCTGCTCCATAGTCCCTCTTCCCTTATCAACTCCCTTCAAAGAATTTCACCCAGCTTTTCCTTGTCAAATCAAAGTTCCTCGACTACAAAGGCCTCACTGCATCCATGTTCTTCCTCTGTTGTTTCAGTTCACTGTTTCCCAACTGTGATCCATACCTTCCCATGTAGGGCACAACTAGATTTCCTCCCTTTGAGCTCTTCTGTGAGGCCTTTCAAACACAGAAAAAACACGCTCCAGGGCCAGACTGCACCCACTGCCACCCACCACTGAATAGACTCAAACCCCAGCTCCCCGAGGCAGGTTACTCACCAGTACCGATGGAAAGGCCACTGCTGTTGGATCGGATTGTTTTAGAGTTCAACACCTTTTCTGCAAGGAGAGAAGCATGCTTTCAGAGTGCAACATGGAAAGCAAGACAACTCCTACAACAGCACAC
This sequence comes from Porphyrio hochstetteri, assembly GCA_020800305.1. NCBI lineage: Eukaryota > Metazoa > Chordata > Aves > Gruiformes > Rallidae > Porphyrio > Porphyrio hochstetteri. The sequence goes on along the minus strand of CM036908.1, from coordinate 9,473,102 downwards.
AACAAAGCCAGTGTTGCAGGCCTAAAGCTCAGAGCAGCCCACCACATTCGCCCCCAGAAACACACTGCCTGTTCCCAAGCAGGATTTATGGTCCTGGCAAGCAATATATGATAACTAAGATCCCCTAATTTCATCCTATGCTTACACTTACCTGTTTGGGAAGATAGCAGGCCTGCTGGTGGCCTAGCTGTCTTCTCCCAGGATTTAGGCCCTGACAATATTCTTCTGTTCCCATGAGAGAGGAAAAGTTACTCATGCTCTGAGGATCCTAATAATCACACTCTCAAAACACAGCGGCCTTCTGATAAGGGTACAGGCTGCCCTAAACCAAGAAGCAGTTATGGGAAGGTACTTGGGAGTAACAGAACATGTTAGGAACCAACCATAACAAGATGGTCAAAACAGCAGGTGTGCAGATACTTTTAGGCATCAAAGGTAAACTAATGATATTTAGCTATGTTTATCAGAACTCATTATAATTACTAACCAATCAGTGTGGTGTGAACAGTGTGTGTAACCAACTGGCAGTTTTTTAGCTCGCCACGTTTGCAGTAATAAAGGTACAGAATCTGTGGGATTGCACCCAGTAAAATGGCTTCACCTAAAATCCATCTCGAATTGTGTGTTGCTCTCTGCCAGTTGCCACACTTACCAACAACGATGATGGTGTGCCAGCCACGGCATGACAGGTCAGGAACGTGATGCAACGATCCAAATATTGGCCGAGGCCATGAGGTACAAATGTCCGAGCCGTGAGCTCTCTCTGTCGATGTCCTTGCCAGACGCCCATTCCCGCCATTACCCCAGGCAAAGATATGGTTGTCTGTGGAAAGAGAGATTCAGCAGCTTCAATTTGCTTGCTCCCTCTCAGCCTGTCATTGCTACAAGGATCACAGCCTCCCTGCTGTAACTGCCATCCCAAAGTATTTAACCCATCAGCTCTGTTTGGCCAGTGGGAGAACAAACTGGTATCGTATCTAACAGGCCACCACCAAGCCATCACGCTGCAGCACTCTGTTTGGCACCACAGCGGGCCAACTAACAGGGCCAGACAGCCCAGTTTAGGAGGACTCCTCTATTTCAGTGCTGCAGGGGAGCTAGTTAACCACCCTGCAAATCTTGCTCAAAGGAACCCAACCCAACTTGGCAAAGACCCACTCACCGTCAGTAGCAGCTATGGTGAATTCATCTCCACATGAAACCCTGATCACCTGCTTGCCCCCTAAGGGGCCTCCCAGCAGGTTAATTCCCAGGTGCTTCTTATAGTCCCCAACACCAAGCTGTCCGCACTTGTTGGAGCCGAATGTCAGCAGGCGGCCTCGCTCTGAGAGGAGGAACGAGGAGACAGTCACAGCGAGGGCCCAACTCTGAAAGCAGCCATGCATGCAGAGAGCTAGCAGTAACAGCCCAGGACCAGAAAGCACTCTGTTGAGAAGCCAGACAGGCTGGGAGGGGTCAGTGCCAGCCAAGACTAACGGCTTCAGCCTGGAAACACCTCCCCAGCTCCCTCTTCCATTGCTCCCCTTTTCTGATGCTGCAGGGTGGGACTCACAGCCCTCTGACAGGTGTCACTTGAGAGCAGCCTAACTTGGTCACAAGCAATTCTGCCCCCAGCCCAAAGCATGATTCTTCCCAAAGCTTCTGAAAATTTTTTCTACCTCTTTTAAAAAAGGGAAGGCTGACCAAGAAGCTGATGCTATTTCAGCTGGCCAGGAGGCAACGCTGCTGAAGAACAGGAATCCTGGTCTCCTGGTACAGGCTTGAGCCTTGCTACCAAGAGCACAACTCAAGGGCCAGGCTGAAAGGGCCAACAAAGTAATTCCAGCACCCAGTATTCACTTCTTAATCCATAGGGCTCACCATCAATGGAAGCTGTGTGTGTCTTCCCTGGAGAAATGGTACGGATCTTGTAGAAGGACAGCTGCTTGGCCAAAGTAAGGGAAGTGGCATATGGCACCTCATAGTATGTCTGAGAAAAGATGTGGGTAAGCACAGAGGGAAAAACCACACATTCATCAGCCAAGACCTACTCAAACATCACAACATTAACTTAGACAGTCCCAGCATGGGTATGGTAAAGAACTACTGGAATCTATGTCACTGGCCAAGTCAACCTGGAACAGCTAACCCTCTGTTTCACTGCCTCAGATTTGACATAAACCCACAGACCAGACAGGAAACTGAGGAACAATCTGCCTCTTCCCACAACCACAGTATCCATTGTCTTGGACTGGAAGTAACAAATTGGCTTTGTCACTGTCACAGGACCTCCGTTTACCCATTATTTCCTCCAGCTGGGAGCTGGAGCCAGGGACCCAAATGCACTTACATCATGGTTGATTATCCCTGATGTGCACTGATTCAGGCCCAGCTTGTTGAACTCGTTGAGTCCACATGCCAATACTTTGCCTGTCTGAGTGAGCAGGAAAGTCCCATCACAGCCACAGTGAACAGACACAATGTTTAAGGTCTTCGGAACATCCACCTACGTGGAAAAAACCATATCCCAAGAAAATCAAAATCCCAACACCTACTACACAGAAGCTGGTACCTGGAAAACATACAGGGTTAGAGCAGTGGTTCAGCTGGGCACTGACAATAGCCTAGGCAGTTATTTTGAATGAAGGTGTAATATGGTTCTACAGCATACTGGAATTCTGGTCACGATGCAGAAATTCAAGGCCTTCTAGACCTTGTGTGCAGACACCAGTGAGCCAGCACGGGAACCCGCAACGTGGTGCAAAGGCATCCCAGCCCACTGGGGTCTACAAGCCCAAACACCATTAGCTGAGCAGGGCTGGCTCTATGCTGTGTGATACTGTGTAATCACAGATATTTGGTTTCCAGGCACATCCTTGTTGGCTTCTAACCTCCAACAGGTCCTATTAGCTCAACTACCCCATCGCTGTATTTCAAGAGGGTTTTACTTTTGACTCATCTTTAACTCACTATGTCAAATTCAAAGACTCCCAAGCTGTTTGCACTGATGTGAGTTTCCTCCACAGACCCATGGTATGCAATTTGGAATTTCCTACTATGATTTCTCCAACATTAAGTTTGGCATTTCCAGTTCCATCACGGAGATCGGAGCAATGAAGCTCTAAGTCATGATGATGCTGGCTGGTTTGGGAGTGGTATGCCCCTCTGCCATGACCTCTAGGCAGAAATGAAGCCAAATGAAGCCAAATGAAGCGAGGAAGTAAATTCTATGATACCTCAAAAACCACACCTGAGCCTCAGGCAGTTAGTATTTCCAAACAGCAAGTAAATTGAATTAATGCCTGTGCAGATTTGAGAGGTAGTCACAGCCCTACCTTCTGAGGGGTGTAGTGATCTTCTTCTGAATCCAAGCCCAAGCGCCCTGCATCAGTGAAAACACTGCAGTTAGAAATGGCCCCATAAGGTGCCCATACCTACGAAACGGCACCATCTCTCCACAGCCCCAAAGGAATCTCCCTACAGAACTAGAAACCTGCTCCCCAATGTGCATCATGGCCTGCCAGTCCTCAAGGGCACGACACCCCGCTCACAGAACAGCTGCCCTACAAGGAAGCCAAGTGGTACCTTAGCAGCTCCCAGAGTAAAGTCCCAAGGGCTCAGTCCCCAGTTACCCACTGAAGCCCCAAAGAAACAAGGTCTTTGCCCCCCAGGACTACCAGACAGCCCTCACTCAGGCCCTGCATTACACACCTGCACAAGCTGGGGTTTTCTGGAGCAGGCATGTCCCAGTGCCTTTAGTTTCCAGGGACACTCTACCTACCGTACTCTCCACAGCCCCACGTGTAGACTTCTCTGTTCCTGGTCAGCACTGCCACATGGTTATCTCCACACGAGACCTGCTCCACAGGGTTGGTAAGAAAGAAGTCCAGCTGCAGGGGCTCAAGCACTTCAGAGCCATAAGCCTTGTCAACACCAACACATCCATAGTAGTCTGAGCCAAAGGCATACACCTGGCCCTCATCTGAAGGACACAAGGGAAACTTGGTCAGCACAGCAAGCCTGTCTTAGGCTGCATATTAACCTCTCAGGACAGAGCCAGAGCAACCTGTTCTCTGTAACCATCTGACATTCTTCTGCACTAAAGAGGCATAAGAAGACTAGAGTGCTTCCTCGCGCATGTTAAGGCAGATGACCTTACACCACAACCTGTAGCTATTTCAGGCCACAAGTGCCAAAAAATCTTGGATTGAACCTGCCACTTTCTCTAACAGAAATCCACAAACTGATCCGGTGGCTCCCTAAGTCACTCCTCCGGCACACTGAGCATCTGAGCTCATCTCTGCCAAACCTCTGCTTTTCCAGCACTGGCAAAATAAGCTGGAAACTACTTTGTTGAGAATTGTTTTCACAGGTAAAGTGAGATTCAAATTCTTCTATAGCAGACACCACCACAGTTAACACATTTTAAAAGTACCAGCAGAGTTACAAACACAGACAGCTACCAGGTCTCAAGCTTTCTGAATTAAATAGCAAATATGAGATACACATTTTCTTTTATCATTGGGTGATTCTTTTCCCAGTCTAAAAAGAGTTTTAAACACATTTACATTCTTGACTTCAGGCTCCTCTGTCTTTAATATGGGCACATACGGAGGCAACTCGCACTGGAAAGTGCAGCAACTGCACAGCCACAGGGAGCTGTGCCCAGCACCCAGCTTCATCACCAAAAGGCACACATCCTTAGCAAAACACTCAGCTCTCTTGGGAGTCTATGTTTTCCTCTGTATAATAAAGTTCATCTATCTCCACTACTGCACCTGCTACCCTCAAAACTGAGGGGCGAGCAACATATGGGGCTTCCTCCTTTGTGCACAAAGCTGCTCTGCTAATCCTACTATGAAGGCAAACATCTCCACAGCACAGCAAAGCGAGGGGACAGTGGTCCCCTTCCAGCTCTCACCTGTGATACACACTGTGAAATCATCTCCACAGGACACCTGACGAATGGCTTTTCCCTGAAGCTTCTCCACGTGCTTTGGCTGCCTGTAGGAGGCTCTGTCTCCATGTCCCAGCTGCCCGTGCAACTTGGTGCCCCCCTGCATATTCTGCAAGACAGAAACACCTGGTAAGGTTAGGTTTCCACAACTCCAGAGATAGTGCCAGTAGTTACAGAACCTCAAACGAAAAACAGTAGACAGAAAAGGGCAAGACAAAGTGTGTTAGTTACTCTAGGCTGCTATCTGTATGGCATGGCAGCATCCTAACTGGCAGCACAGGCTTTCAGGCAGTTACACACTCCCAAAGAGTGATCTGGTCGCAGGCCACCACCCGTGAGGAAACCTGGCTCCTTTTTAACCTGCCAGGCTGCAGAACCTGCTCCCTGCTCTGGGACTGAAATTCACCCTCCAGCTTTCTGACCTACTTCCCTAAATCCTAATGGCTGCAAAGGAACCTGTAACAGGAAACAAATGTCACTGAAGTGGCCAGACCTAACGATTCTACAGGAAAGACAAACCAACTCTAGAGTAGTGTTGATGCTAAAACTAAAATATGAATAGCCAGCTGAAAGTTTCCAGTGACCACTCTTGCAGGAACATCCAGCAAACAACTTCAAGTCGCTCTCCTCCCATGTGGATCTCCCTCTTCTCTTGCACACCCACTGGTACTTTGCAATCTGTCTTAACAGATTCTGTATCATCAATAGAAAAGCCCATGGAAGCCTAGAGATGCAGAATGCCTCCACATCACTGACCATCCAAGCCCAAGAAGACTGAATTCAACTGTTGTAAAAGCATTATATGCCAGTATTTTTTTTTTCACTTCAAACTATTACAGAATTTCCACTCATCAAAAGAAGCAAGCTTGTTTATTATGAGACATCTCTGGTTTCATCCACAAGCTGCCTCACAGGTGACACCTGTATTACAGGGAGGTCACTCATCCCTGGTATTCTGATCCTGGAAAACCTTTCTCAAAAATATACAAGCCAGTAGAGTATCAGTGGGTTTCTAGTAGTCAGGAAGGGAAGCAAGACTCAGTGTCTCAGCCTGTAAGTCCACCACCTGCAATCCTCAAGTGCACGGCAAGTCTCCAGTACACTTCCTGTCATGATGGAGGACTTCTCCCAAAAAGACTTGCCCTGGCAGACTTGGGTCAGCCCCAAAGCAGATGGCCTTGCAGTGTCCACTGCTATCAGCTTTCTCCTTTCCCAAGCTGTTTGCCCATCTGATACTATCACACTCAGGAACAGTCAGCAGTGGATCCGGACGCTCCTCTCCCACCCTTACCCACTTCCTGTGGTTTCTCTCACTTACCACCCAGGTGTAGAGCTCCTTCTCCACTGTCACCACAGCAAAGTGAGTGTTACCAGCACACACCTGGCGTGCACTGCAGCCACTTTTGATGGCATCCAGCTTCTGGGGGGTGGACTTCCCGCCCCCCCAAACATACACCTCACTAGTGCGTGAAGTCACCACTGCAATGGGAGCCTCATTCACGGTACTTGACCTGCACAAGACCCCCCCACAAAACACATGTACTTTTAATAATGAGTTTGAGTTCACTGTCACCACTCATTTTCCTACTGTTGTCTCTCTGTTTTCCCCTTGCAACCATTTGTGGTTTTTATTTTCACAAACTGGCTGCAAGGCCTCAACTGCTATAGAGACACTCTGGATTAAACCTGTCTCAGAACAGCTGAGAAGTAGCCTCCAGGAAGCATTTTAAGCAGCCTACAATCCAATTTTGTGTCATTTAAAAAGACTGGGCTTTCACTGAATGGCCATGGAGCTGTTCTCATTTGTGAAAAATTCTCCAAAAGCCTTTTACTTCCCTCTCTTTTCTTTATTTAAATTACAGGCTTTCACCTGAGAGCAAAAACATAACTCTGATGTAGGTAAGAAGCAATTCACAAGCAGATTGCAAAATGTAAGTTGTAATCAAAGCAAACTGTTTGTGAGTAACCCATGAGCCACAACAACTTCACATTAAGTGCTCAGATATTACTTCCAAGTGTATGAAGGAAAAAAAAAGTCAAATTCTGTCTGACAAATCAACAGAAAACCAGCTATATATGTCATGGAAGCTATCTGCTTGTGGAGCAACCCTGCTTACAGGCCTGCTGGGGACTGTAGAGAACCTCTGCATATACCCAGTTGTATGAAACGTATTTATATTCCTTTAAAACTCAACATTCAGACAGTCATATTCCTCCTGCTCAAGGAAATCTTCACGAAAGAAATGATCTACATTACATCCTCAGATAGGTAGGCTGTAAAGACTAGAGCCTCAGTAGGAGAGATTAGAGCTGTACAGGACCTGCTGAAGTAAGGCTCCAGCCATATATATAAGCAGGATATAAAAGGCACAGTAAAAGGTGGGACAATATCCATGTACCAATTACATCAAATTCCCAGCACTAGGGATCTTTGAAGCTACACTGTTCCATCAAGGTTGTCACAGAGTAACACTCTCAGCAAGGTTCCTCTCTGGGGAGCTGTTCTCTCTAGATCTCCTTTCAAACACATGCCCAAATAATTACCTTGGTCGCTTATTTGGCCCATTAAGCAGTGTGACTTTCTCTTCCATCTCCCTGCCAAAGGAGAAAAAAGCATTTTAGGAAACAGTTACATCGCCTAAAGCAATTTACTGACAAGCAGCACACACAGACTGCTTTCCTTTCCAATAAAAGTGTTGCTCTCTCTTGGAGGAAATGTAGCAGCTGTTTACCAGCTCACAGCCAATGCACAATAAGTAGGGCAGAAGTAATGTACCATATAGCTAACAAACTTGCAGGAGAGCTGAGGACAACAAACTACCTATCTACCAGAATGCAGCCAACCAATCCCCATATTGCACAAGAATGACCTTAACTGGCTAAAAGTGATCAGGATTTGGACTTCTACCACTGCATACAGCAAGACAAAACTCAAACTCTGCCAACCATGGAGTAAAAGATCTTGGTATAAAGGACTAAGCCTGCTGTGCCCAAAGCAACCAGTGCAGGATCCAAACAGTTCAGAATTACAGTGCACTTTCCAGACAAAGATGGTGTGTGCAGGCTGGAGGTCAAACTAAGCTAAACCAGACCACTTTCAATGCAAGTCTCCCTCAGAGAGGGAGGCAACAAAGGGAAAAATGAGCGTCTCTGTACTGCATGATGTGTACATTTTGAAAGGCTTTTTCCAATGACTGCAGGAGGGTCTCTGTCACCCTTCCTTCACAGATATTTGAAGAGTGGGAACTAACATTCCTCAAAGGACTCTCAGAAAGGGATGCCTCTGTGTTCTCAGTGCACAGATCCTAAGGCAAAGGATGCAGAGACCTTTCTCACCATACTTGTGCAGCAACGCAACATATGGATTGATCAGAAGACAAGACAGCAAGAAAGCACTTTCCTAAAACAGGATGAAGTGTACTTTGACAACTGCCTCAGTCATTAACTTAATGACTTTGCTACAAAAGCATAAATGTTACTAGTTTGCAGAAACCCTCCTGTTCTCCCTTACAGCCAGGGTTTCAAGCAAGACCACCAGATTACCTCCTGCGTTTGCTGAGAAGGGGATGTTCAAGCAATTCATCTGCAGTGGGTCTCTTCTCTGGATCCTGAAAGAAGCAAGCAGCATGTCATTCTCTGGGAAATGCTTATCTTCTACAATGAAACTGTAGGGACAGAAGACCTTGTTCAAGCTTGCATGGACATCCTTCCCTGACTCTCTTCAGAAGGGAAAGGAATTAATTCAAATATTTGGAATGAATAGGGATAGGTGTCAGGGATGTGGAGGAGGGACTTCTACACTCTGAAAGTATCAATATTACGTTTGCTTTCAAGAAATTAATTCTGTCATCTCATTAAATAATTCTCATCAGAGTAAAATGAGAATAAACCCTGCACTTCTGCAGAGCCTGCAGGACTGAATGGCATCTTGAGACAATTCTTTCAGAGCACTGGAGGAAACCCAGACTTAGCGACGCCTCAGGCCTCACAGGAAGTACCCTGCATCAAGAGCCCTCATGCTGAAACAGGCATGTCATTCCCCTTCCCCCCGAATGTCATGGCTCAGGCAGCTGGGAAGAGGTGTGTGGAAACTAGAAAAGTATTTCACCAACCTGATCGAGGCAGGAATTCACCATCTGGATTAGCTCCCGGGAGTAAACAGTGGAATCAACTTCCATGGCACGATTTCCTTGTACAATCTTCACACAAAGGTTCAGGGGATTCTAGGCAGAAACCAGCAACCAGCTGTAAGGGAACTGAACTGGACAATGTGTCCAGTGAGGAGAGATGCTACAGGCCACCATTATTTTCTTCCTCCTTTTCCAATAAGGACATATCCTTCTTCTTCCCTGACTAGTAGGTTCTCCAGAAACCTAGTAGTAATTCCTGCAGCAATGGTGCCTCTGATAGCTTGGATTTGGTGATAACATCCAGCTTTTCACCAAATTCCCTAACAGCAGAGGAAGGATAGGTTTCTCTCTGCATGGAATCTCCTACAAGCATAGTGCCATTGGAACACCATACAGCAGCAAAGTCACTGGGGACTTGGTTGCTGTCACGAGAGGAAGTCAGGAAAGGACTCTTCAGGGGTTACAAAATCTCACACCATGGCAGCTAACATCTTTTCCCATCTCATGGCACAAGCTGTCAAATCCCATGTGCCAGCCAGCAGTCCTCCCTTTCACCCTCTCCAAGCCAGCATGACCACACTTCTCTTACATTGAAACTCTGAGAAATGGTAACAGGATTAAATCCTATGAAATCTGAAGGCTGGAAGTTTTCACTACAGAATGCTGCATTGAAAATTCACCGCTAGTAACACAGGAAAAAAAACCCCAAACACACTACACAATGACATACTTTTCCTTGTAGAGAAAAAGACGCTTCCTTTGCAGCCATGACACAAATTAGCACAGCTTGTATTCTGCATCTGGTAAAGGCAGGGCTGCAGAGAAGGGTGGCTTTGGCCGCAGCCAGAGGGGCACTTTGCAGTGTAGGGTAAGGGAAATCATGCAGGCATTTTCTCTGGCTATAGCTGGCACTCCCAGGCCACTGTTTTCTTAATCAACACATTTCAAGAACCATGAAAGAAAACACAAGGAAGCTTTGAGCCAAGTGGGAATCTCAGGGTGATACAAAAATAAGGGTACTCAGCCTATCCTGGTTTGCAGACTTACAGTAGCATCAAAGGTCCTCTTCAGAGTAAGCAGCTCAAAGATGACACAGCCCACAGCCCAAATATCTGATTTGAAGTTGTATTTCACACCCTGGCAGAGTTCTGGTGACATGTAATATGGAGTTCCCACAAGCTAGGAAAAATAATATTTAAAAATCAGAAATGATCCAGCAGCCTTCAGTTCAGGAGCTCTGCATCCATCATGTTCACACAAGCCCATGGGCATCAGTGCTAGATGCAGCTCTGACACAGCACTGAGGAGACACAGGTGACACACCCCACCAGTGTGCTGCAGGGCTGGAAACAACAAATACATTTCTTCTCATCCACAGGCCTGTGCTACTTTTCTTAGAAGATCCAAGACACTTCTCTGCTCAGATCCTGATGTGGTACCTATTCTCAATAAAGTAGTAGTTGAGAATGCAGCAAGGACTCACCCCTCTCCTAAATATACCACATCTAGAGGTAACCAGTGGCTTATGTACCCACCAGGCATATGGAAACCCTCATAAATGGTTGAGGGAAAAGGGATCTTGCAAAGCTTCCAAACACAGGTGCCAGCCCATAGCTGTGGAGCCACTGGGTCTGATCACAGGTTACTGCCAGGACAAAGGCTACCCTGTATCCAACGGGAGACGGGTTACTTTTGGGCCAGTAAGCTGGCATGAGTCCCACCTGAAAGGCTTCACTTCAGAAGTGGGCTTTCCTGAACACCCACCACAACACTCAAAAACCCAAATCCCTGGGTTTACATACAGAAACCCTCCAAGCAACAACAGAAACAGCAGCATAGCTCAAAGTCACAAGGAGATGCAGAACAAACACGATTAAAAGCTGTCAGAATGAAGCTTCCAGATGAATGGAGCTCATTCACTAGGAAGGAACTAGACAGCAAAATAAAATTAAAAATTTAAAAGGAGAAATATTTGTAACTATCATCTTTTCAACTCTCTCAGCACAGCTCCAAGGAATACAAAGCTTGCCTTTCATTAGGCTCTGCTAGCACACCAGATACCTAATGGGCACATTCAGAGTGTGCCATCTCCCTTCCATTTCCCATTACAGAGCAAGACAGCTACAGAGCTACATGAGTCCTAGCCATGGGAAGGTTTAGAAGCCCACCTAGTTGGAGTATCATATGGAGAATTAGGTGGCCCTGCCTGTGGCAGGGGGGTTGGAGCTCTGTGATCTTTGGGGTCCCTTCCAACTCATACCATTCTATGATTCTATGACACTGCACCTAAACCAAGACACAGAAGTATTTTCTGTATCAACCTTGGCAAATGGGAGAATGATAAATTAAGAAATCAGCATTTTGTAAGCAAGGCATAAACATTTTACAAAATTGTAATCTGACTGTTACAAGTACTGGCAGTAACGTGTTCTGTGCTCATTTCACAAAAAATTACTTCCAGGCTGCTGCTGGTCATTAGCTCACCCACTGAGCAACTAGCCCAGAGCACAGCCAGCATACAGAGAATGAAATATGGTTGAAGGTATGTAGTTCCACATTTTTCAGAAATTAAAAAGGGGAAGAAAAGCTCACAGGTGTAGATGAACACACACACCCCACAGACAAAAACAAACCTGGAAATTCACAGCACAGCCTGCACTTTCTCCATGAAAAACGAGACCAAACAGAAGCGGTTTTGCTGCAGCCCAGCTTAGGGAGGGCTTTCTGCAGCAGCCTTCAGCTCCCACTTGCTGTGCAACTGCTCATGTTCTGGAAGGAGGTTGGCAAGCACTTCACGACACAGCCTCACAGAACACCAATGCCTTGCACTAAATCTAATCACAGGGCCTGTCAGGGGAAGCGCAAGCTGGCTTGAGTCCCAAACTACAATAAAGGCCTTCAGCAGATAGGAGCTCCAGACAACATCTCCCTTTCCAAGCCTACTGCTCACCACAAAAATTAATGGAGCTGGGAAATCCAAGCTGAGCCTTTCAGGTGCCTGCAATACAGTTTAGCCTGTGTCATAACTCTGGCTGCGAAACAGCTTTCTGGAAGGGTCTGGAACAAAACCAAGCTTAACAGCCTTCTGGTATAACGAATCTCCTACAAAGCTTTGCCCCTCTCCAAGAGCATTTCAATTAAACCATACACCTGGTTACCATAAGAAGCACAAGTACCTTTATTGCTTGCCATTTAGTTTAGAGCCTCAGTATTAAAGAGACAGGAGACATATCTGTGTCACAGTGCAATGTCTGGCAGGCACCTCCAAGCTATCTCAGATCCAGCTGAGGCAAAATGCCCCTGTTAGCACAGCTGCATGACCAAATTGCTAAGCCAGGCTTAAATAGCCCAGTAATAGGTGTACTGATGTGACTACACTGCTGTCTCTGCACCTTAGGGTAGCCCTGCCTTCACAGTACAAAGATTCTCTCTTGAAAGTACCACGCCTAGGTACCAGGGAAAGAAAAGCAGAGCTCTCTAGCAGAGCTACGCTGGCTCTGGCACAATTCCATGCCCACAGCAGCACTTATCTTTAGGCAGCTGCTGCTTTGCAGAGACACAGACCTCCAAAAGGTAACCCTGGGGAGCAAGGGTAACTGCAGGCTGCAACACACCAGCAAACAGTGAGGTAACACTGGGGAGAGAGGCACCAAAAACAAGCAGCACAATGAACAGTATCCCTGTGCTTCTGCAAGGCATGCAGAGATGGAAGAAAAACACACCCCGTTTGCACACAGAGGCAGCAGATACTCACAGTCTCAGCCATAGAGTACTCAGAGTTCAGCTTCTTTGCCAACCCATAGTCTCCCAATTTAATCAGGTTTGCCTTGGTTAGAAAGATATTTAATGTCTTTATATCTCTGAAAGGAGAAAAAGAAATGCAGACATTCAAATATATTTCCAGATTTCAAAATTCTCTACACACTACTATACCTCCCTGCAAAAAACAAGGTACTTGCTACTCTGCCAGCACTCTCTCACACACACAGCTCTCCAAAGGCAATCTGACTCCAAGTGCTGGGGCAGTAACTGCAGTTATCCACGTTTTATCACACCCACACACAAACACAACACAGTCTAAAACACTCAGGGTGCAGTGATGTAAAGGCCACAGATCAAAGACAGCTCTTTCCCTCTCTCAACCTCTTCTGAAGGTCCTATTTTCCCTGGTTTTCTAAATAGACCCAAGCCAGGAATCACTGAGCTTACTAAAAATGTATCTGCATGAATATGAATGTATGCTAATATAAACACACACAGAGGGTGTGAAACAGATGTCACTCTTGAACTGAAGCATAGCACCCCTCTACCTTACACCTCAAGAATAACTCTTTATAACGTGCCTACTATGCCCAGAAAATCAAAAGGCTGATGGTCACACTGAAAACACCTTCTCCCAGACAGAATATTTCATATGCAGTTTCACAAATAAGAGCCTGTAAATGCAGAGAGGAAGCCCCCACAGTATGATATGCTTCACTTGGCCAACACTTCTTCACACCCTCTTTTCCTAACATACCATCAACAACTTCCCAGTGCAGATCAGGACAACGTCAAGTAAAGCAGCACTTTGTGATGCCCCAAGTGAGGAATGCAAAGTTCTGGGCCACCCTGACAATTTCTGCAGCAGATGGAAATCACTGCAAACATTTAAGTAACTGTTCATTTCATTACTGTGGAAGGATTTGGGGCCACACACGGGGGCACTAGACTGTGAACCCTGCTGTGAAGAGGGGCAACAGAGGTGGGAAGCAGGAAATCACTGCAAAGCAAGACAGACATGACCTCTGCTTTAGGTCAAAAACTTAGGCACTACTTTGCTGAGTGTAGGGTACTAAGCCTTCATTAGAAAGGTTTGTCAATTGCCAAAGATTTAGAATAGCAGCAATTAGGATGCTATCCCACAGAAAACATCTTCACACAGCTATGCTCATTAGAGAAAGATGTGCAGCACACAATCCAACCATTCTGGAAACAGCTGTCTACCTGTGCAGCACTCCCCAGCACATCACAGCCTACCTGAAGCACACATAAGCCATGAAATTTACCCCTCCCAAACAGAAAAAGGTCATCAGTTACTCATTAAAATCTCAGAGTCAGCGTCAAAATTACCACTACCAGCTAACAAGCTATGTTACTTCCTCAAGTAACAAGAGGCTGAAGAAATGAGATTCAGCCAAACCTTTCCCTGAGTTATATTACAGCAGTGCACCAATGCAAAGTCCTCATCACTGTTAGCCTCCAGGACTTATAGAAGGATGTACATGTTGGTTTCAAGTTATTAATTGTGGAGTGGGTAGGAAGTACCTTTGGCCTGTGGTAACTGTTCTTCCTACCTATGTTAGCAAACATCATTTATGTGCTACCGCAATCATGGACCAATTAACCTCCTTCCTACATGGATTAACTCTTTGTTCCCAAAGATGCAACATTCAAGACAGATATTCCATTTTCATAGTCAAAATTTCTTGCATGTTTCTATCCCAACACAAATTCTTCACAGTGGTGATACTTAACACCCACGCAGACCAGCTACCTCTAGAGAGAAAGCCAGTGCTTGCTTTCAACACAAAGCAAAGGCTACTCAGAGGAGTTCTGCACTCACATCCATGATCCATGCTGGTTACCTCAGCTTTGATGCACACCATGCTCACCTGTGAAGAATTCCTGCTCGATGAATGCAGCTCACAGCTGATGCAATTTGAAAGAGATACCAAACCACCATCTGCAAAGGAAGGAATAAAAGCCTTATGTGAAGGCTCAAAAAACCCCTCCCAAAACCCTGTATATCCCTGTTAGACAGAGGCACAGAAAAAAGGCTGGACCATACTATTTACATGCTCTTTCAGGAGTATTAAAATTTACAATTGCCTGTTTTGGAAATCTCTGAAAAGATATTCCAAAAGGTAGATTTCTCTAGTGCTGTTCATAGGCTCTGGTGTCTGCCCTGACAAGCATCACAGCATTCAGTAAGTGAAGGCTTAGGAGTGACAGCTAATGACAGCCTGGGAAAGGTGTGCAGTTTTGGGCTCTCTGGAGTATGAACGGTGACCATTTAATATTCACCATGAGTTGGAAGGTCTTAGTAGTAATTATGTAAGATAAATAAGTGTAAACATGAAGTACCCCAGCATGAGGTAGAAGCAGACAGCAGAAATAAGTTTAAAATTAAAATAAAGAAAAATAAAAGAAAAAGGAACAAGAAAAAAATTACAGTGAGACAGATTCAAGGTAGTTACTCAGATAAGAACCTACAAAATGGTTAAGAGAGAGAAACTGAGTACCAACCAGGAAGGAATACAGAAAGAGGTTTTAAAGTTAAATGTTAGCCTGCATGATAAGGTGATCAAAGTCAGCTGAGCACTCTTTCATTATGCCTCCCTTAGCAAAGGAAAATAAAAGAGTTTCCAACTACCCATAAATGCTTGTAATACTCAAGAGGAGAGGAGGGACATCAGTCCTCAGATATACACAGAAATTCTCCACCAGCACTACAGAAAAAATGTTGTATAAATCCTCAGATAACCAGACAGATCCTCAAGACATTAGTACACCCCCTCTGCTCCCTCTAACCAGTCCAAATTACCTCTTCTTCAAATAACTTGTCTTTCTGTCGCAGAATCTTGTCGTACAGGTTCCCTCCTGTATTCAGAAATCAGTGAGAAAGAGAGAAGTTTGTCTTTAGCAGCAGTAAGATAAACTATCTGTCCCTACTTTTTTACCTGTAAGTGCTTCTTGGGCAATGTAAACATTTATAACCAGTACACCAAAGCACGTGAGATTGTCCTGCTGGACATTTTATACAAATAAATACTACATTTAAAAAAAGAGAAGGAAAGCAATCATAACTTCAGAGTAGTGCCTGAAAGCACAAGTTACTGTCGTTCCCCACTTCCTGCCCAGCTCTGACATGCCTCTCTCTCCATCTGCTTTGTCAAACACAGGGATGCAGCATTCACAAAGTGTTGACAACAGGAGCACCACCAACAGGAGCCTGAAACCAGCAGACTTTTCAGGGCACCTCACAATTTCAAGGCAGAAGACAGAATGAAAATCAAGGAGAACTAACAGAAATGATGCCGAGGGCTGCGGGCAGCAACACTCCCTGCCAACTTAGCATCCTACCAGTAAATCCCAAATCTCTGATGGCATCCTGTTGCTATTCCATTCCAAATTATCACATATTATGTCTGAACAGTAACAGTATGCCAGCCACTTTCCTATTCCCACGGGCACGGTGCAAGGCAGCTTTCTGCTGTATGTCTTCTATGTGCTTGTTAAGTTGTAGGTGTCCAAAGCAGGTCACGATAGCTCCTCTGCCTCCCTGAGGGACTTATTTCAGATTTCCATGTTAGGAAGCCTTTTCTGATAGTCTAATTAAGATTCCCTTCACTTAATTTCTTCTCATTCAGCCTTGCTATAACCCCCCAACATTTATTTTTTCTGCAAAATATCTTCAAACCACTCTTCACGTTGACCATTTAACCAAAGTATTCACTTCTGCCTCTTCTTATGAGCCTTCTTCCTGGCTGTTCAGCTTTTCATAAATTCTGTTCCATATCTCTGACTTTCTGCCATCTTTTTTGAAGCTTTTCTGAACCAAAGCACAGTGTGAGAGGTACTACATCGCTCAACTTGTGTGCAAGGAGACAAAATTAGCTCAACTGAGATAATCAATACCTCTGTGTGGACATACTGAAAAGAATATATACTCATGTCTTGGTTACTGTCCCAAAGTAAAACAGTTTAGAAACAATAACAAACATGTGCAGACATCAGGACTATGTAGCTTCTCTCTATGCCCTCCAATTACTGTGTAATGGCCCCAAGCATGCAGTCTTCTCACAGCAGATAACTCGCACAAAGTACTCCTAAAATAAATGGTGCATCAAAGAGCTAACATCCCCTGGTCTTGCACTGGACTCCACCTGCATAAGAACAGAGAGAGAGAAGCAAAACCAGCTTTGGCCAACCTGTCAACCAGGCTGTTCAACACCCTGTACAACCACCTGTCCCAGCGAAAGCAATGTGTCCAAGATGATAACACATGGTGACAGCCTTTTGCACAAAAAACCCCACTTCTGATGAGCCAAAGCTTAATGTAACCTCCAAGCACACAGAGGATATGGAGCCAGGGGAGCTGCCCCACTCACTCAAACAGGAACCATCCTGCAGTTCTGGCTAGGTATCCTGTTCCAGCAGTATTAGCTGCATGCAACCTCCTCTTCCAGCTGCCTAAAAGCAGCTGCAACTCAGATTCTCGTACCAAATCCTTCTAATCCTCCATCCTAGCTGGGACTGTTTCCACTGCAAACACCAAACAATACCATCTGATCTACTCTTGGATGGAATTTTTAAGTTTTCTCCACTACCAGAAGGATTGGATTTATGTTTTTTAAAAAGCACATGTTAGAAGCTGATAGCACAAGGCAGGAAAAAGTCCTGATTGCGGTGCACCAACAGATTTTTAAGCTTTGATTTATAATGGCCAAATGGAGGGGTCTATTTAAGTTATGCTACCAAAAACCAGCCCCACTCTGTACTGGCAGAGAGGCCTGAGTATTCTCACAGTCTTTTCCCACTGTCCTCCTAGAAGAGCACAGCAAGGCACATTAGAAGCATACACTACCAATAATCTGCTTCTTGCACTGCACCACCTCCTCAGGAGACACAAAATCATCTACTGCCTGAGCAGCCTGCAGTAACTACTGGGCTTCCTTCTTTGCCACCTGAGACCCAAATCAATCAGAAGAGCTCTCAATCTCTTCTTCAGAGCTACGCAGCAGAATTCACCTCTACTCCTCTGCTCCCCAGAGGACACCCCAGGGATACACCGTGCAGGTTCTGCAGGAGGGTGACTCAGCAAGGCGGCAGCCGCCTGTTTGTACGTGGGAGTTGGGATCTCACCATTACAATACTCCAGCTCAATCAGCAGCGTGGTGTTATCCATGAAGTGATTGTAGTATGCGATGATGTTCTCATGCTGCAACAGGGCAAGGATAACGATTTCATTCAAAGCATCACGACGTTCCTTTTCTGACAGCCGTGTCAGGTCCACCTCCTTCCACACTACAAGTGAGTCATCCTGAAACACCAAAACACCTTTTAATTAAAAACACACTACTAGGAAGAGAACTAGGCACCTCTAGAGCAGGAAATTAAAATTTCAGGGACAGTAAAGAGACTCTCCTGCCTGTTACAGATTTCAGACAAAGCTTCTTCACAATCCTAAATTCTGAGGTTTTCTTTTTGTCACTAGCAATAGTGATGGCCTGAGGCCATCTTTCTAGCAGGCCAGCACTTACTTTGGAAAAAAAAAATCCCACAAAAACCAACCAAAAAATATACAAGGTTTCCAGGGAAAGACACAGAATTTGTTTTGTTTCAATAAAGACTAAATTCCGGTTCGATAAATGTAAAACAGTATTACTATTTCCACACTTGTAACTACAGGATATTGTATAAGAGCACAAGCTATTCTAAAGAGGTGTTCCTAAAAAATAATAAAACTTAAAAAAAAACAATCAAGGGAATGAGAACACATTTATTTTGCCCTTGTTGGGCCCATCCAGGTTGTCAGACACGCTATGAGCAATCTGTTCAGTGTTCACTTACAACTGTGACGCCTCAGGGTGACTTTCCCCAAGAAAAAAAACCTGAAGAACTTCCCTTGGGAACCAAGTTCAAGTGTTTTTTCTTTGACAGTCACTAAAAAGCAAGACTGTGACCAAAATGGATGGGATTAAAGGACTTGGGAGCAACAGGAGCACTGTCTTTTCAGTTTCCCCTGATGACACTGAAATGCTGATTGCGTGAGAGTTACCTGTATGAGATGCCCCATGTCCTCTGTGACTAGAATTAAAGATAGAAAAACGAAGAATCTATTAGCTTCAGAATAGTCTCTCTATCTCCCTAAGAAACTTTAGGGGGGCAAGAGAGTGGTGATGCTAAAATGTGCTAAAACCCAAACCCTGCGTCCCCTGACACCGAGGGCTGAAGTCGCTGCTTCGCACTGGGGCTGTTCCCGGCGCAGCACCAGTCCTGTCAGTCACCCCAAGGGGCTGTCAGTCACCCCAAGGGGCGAACCTCACCGCGGCTCTTCGGGCGCCGGGGCCTCCAAGCACTAGGGCTACAGAAACCGCCTCGCTCGTCCTGACAGCGACCCTCGGCTCTCCCCAGAGCAGCCCCCGGGATCCCCTTCCTCAGGGGACGAGGAGGAGGAGAGGGGCTCCTCTCTCGCTGCCCGGCGGGGGTTCGGCCCGCCCCGCCGCCACCGGGCCAGCCTACCTCGGTGCGGCGGTAGAGAGTGGCCTCGCCAAAGGCGCCGCGGCCCAGCGTGCGGATGGGGATGTAGTGCAGCTCCTCCTGCTCGCCGGGCAGGCTGCCGCCGCCGCGGGAGCCGCCCCTGCCCGAAGACTCGCTGCCGAAGTCGGAGCTGATGGAATCGCAGTGCCGCTCGTACTCGCCCAGCGACATGGCGGCGGCGCGGCCCCGCTGCGGCCCTGCTCTCCCTCAGCGCGGCCCCGCGAGCCCGACGGGCTCCATGTTGGCTCCCCAGGCCGACCCGGAACCGCTTCCTGCCGCCGCGACGACCTCCGCGCTCCCGCCTCCCGCCGGGGGCCTCGCCGCCGCCTGGGCCCGGCCTCAGCCCCACCCGCCCCCCGGGGCCTGGCCCGGCTGCCTCCCCGAAAACCTGACTAAGGGTGTCAAAACCGGCGCTTTAAGCAAGGCAGCGCTCGGGATTCAGCGCAGGCTGCCGGAGCCGTCCCTCCCTGTCTTTCTCCAGCCCAGCGCCTCGTAAAACCCGCGGAAGGCAGGAATCGCCTCAGCGCTTGACACCAAAATCGCTTGGCTTCACAAGAAAGCAAGGAAGGGATCAGGCCTGTTTCCTTAGAAAGCTTTCAAATTAATTTTTGATAATAAAACCACGGCTGAAGTAATAGATACCAAAGAAAAGCCATTACTGTTTCTTAAAGCTCAAGTGTTAACGTCTCTTCTTAAGAGCTGTACTACAACTCATGTGCATCATTGAAAAATAATCACTTCAAGGGATAAACATGACTGAATCCCAAGCTCAAAGAGCTGCTGGAAAGACAAGGGCACTAGCAGTGTACACACCCTTCACACCATAATAAAGCGTAGCAGTGTCCCTGGCTGTGCCACTCATAATCCACAGCACTTCTTTCTAGCCAAGATGGAATAAACAATCTGGATTAGAGCTGGATCTGCACTAATTTCTCTGGCATAAGGAAGTATTAGCAGCTTTAATCCTAGGTGATTTATTTTCGTCATAGATAACGCATGCCATCATTGTTTCAAGAGTTCATTTTCCAAGTTCAGCAGCCACAGCCAAAGATGGGGAAAAGCAAAGTTGAATAATAAGGAACGTTAAACTTCAGGACAGGTGATCCTATGCTTACAGGAGATGTCAGGAGCTGAAGCACAAATCCCTAAACCCACGTATTACAAAGCCTGGTTAGCTCTTATCCCACTTCCTTGGGAAGATGTTGCTCAGAACATGAAACAACGAAGTAGGTTCCTTGCAATGTAGTGAGGGTTAAAGAGTTGTTCAGCATTATATGCACCTATTTTAAATGTAAGGTATCTATCAAAGTTTATTTGCTGTGTATCGTAACTGTTCCCATACAAATACGTCATCCTTCCCAGCAGCAAAAGCAGCACTCAGTTTTAGAAGAAAGTAGCTTGCAGGAACACATGAAAAAGCTCAGACATGTTCTGCTGAGGATCCTTCAACTCTCTACTGCAAGGGGAATACCTGGCAAAATGTCATCTGGCAAATAACAGGGTTTTTTTAAACCTAGATGGCATAATCGCACAGAAATAGGGTTAAGGAATCTGGAACAGTTGTAGAAAACCAGAGGAGCATTTAAAAAACCTCAGTTGTTCTGATTTGAAAAGCATTTTTGTGCATTAGCTACAGTATCATAAAAATCCTTCCATAAAATGATCACAGCAGTAGCTACAATCAGGTTTAGCATCCCACCACATTGCCTTTACTATGCTTTAAAAAGCAGGGCAGTAATTCTCAGCAAGATGCCCCTAAGGGAAGTAATATGACCAAAGAATATACACCCAACTTTACACTGAACTTTTTACTCAAGCATTTAAAGAAATCACACTACTAAGAAGCAACGTGCCACCCCGCCTCTTGCAAAATCATTACTGAGCAATGAATTTGGGTAAGGGTAGGGATGCTGTCATTTAAACCAAATCATGGCAAGTAACTGCCCTATTTCAAAGGCCTCTTTCATGGTTTTCAGTACATAGATTATGCTACTGACACAAGGAAAGAGCAGCCCACGCTAAGGAAGAAATGACAAGGTATCTACACGGTTAATTATAATTAAGAAGATAACACCGTGAAAGTCCAGTTACATGTGTGCAGCTAATATCTCACTCCTAGGGGAAGATTATGCAAACAAAGTATATTCAGGGGAAATAAAAGACTGAGCAGCAGCTATAGGTGGGAAAGCCCCAGAGGCTAAAGCTCTGCAGAAGATCAGACCAGAGCTGCAATGGGATATAGCTGGAAAACACAAACACATCCTCCCCCTGCCTGCCTCGGCTGTGAGTGGGTGAAGGAACAGCATCCCCCATATAACCAAGGACAAACAAGTGCATCTCATTACGTTTCCAACGGAACCTCCTGGTGCAGCTTACACAGAGATCACATAAGGCAACTGCTGTAAAAGCTCAGGGGAAAGGTACCTCAAGAATATCAGCGATGGAAGGAGATTAGGTGACAGGAAACCACAGAAGTGAGACAGCAATGTGAGCATGGTTCTGTCACTGCCTTTTTTTGAGTAATGTGCCCCCAAAGGAAGTTATTCAACATGTACACTTGATTGCAAAAACCGAAGTACAAGTCAGATGGGTCCTTCAGGACACAGCAGCTTTCTCCAGACAAATGAACCTCATAGCTCTGGCAGGCTGTGTCAGTGAGCTAGAAAGGCAGAAGCTAATGCACTGAGTTTAAGGTGATAAACCACACGGGCCTCTGGCAACAGAAGGAGTGATCAGGCACCAGTTATGGCTGTTTGCAGAAAGTTTAAGTTGCTTCAGCCTCAGCTGACACAGAGCAGCCCCCAACTCCTCTGCCAGTGCATCAGACTTCCAACACAAAGCAAAACACACTTCCCACAAACACTGCTGAGCAAAGTACAGGTATTTTAGCGCTGCAGCAAAAGCTGGAGCTCACCTCTTTCAGGTTTACGAAGCAGTTTTTCTAAATCCCCTGCTCCTTCCACCTTCCTCAAAGGCAGGCCTGCCAGAGCCATCACACCACCACCAGTTGTGGATCAGGGGAAGAAACAACTGAACAAGCACGAGCCTGACAAACTTTTCAGGTGGAGAAGGGGCAGCAGACAAAACTACCAACCCTGAACTGCAGCCTTCACCAGCCTCAGCTTTTTATCTCCAGGGAAAGATGTATCTTTCAGGTGCTCTCTCCTTCCCAAGAAACCACCTTGAACGTATGAGAAATTAATTTCCCAAGGAAGACTTTGTTCACTAGGGGCAAGGCCATCTCAGGCACCTGAGAGACAAGCACAGCAGAGGGACATAAAGATGAGAGACAGAAATACATCATGTGAGCTGGCAGTAGTGAAGAGAAGCCATGCTACCTTCCCAAAGCTCTGCTGTGGGACCCCGTGAAACACACAGGTAGGATTACTCTAATGATCTCGACAACCAGTTTCCAAACTAGTTTGAGTCAGAAGTCCCTTGATCTGCCAGTTAGTAGATAACACAGGTGTTGTACAGTTGGCTTATCCCTCACATACCTGAGCAGCTTGTAAGAAATGAGTGGTGTGTGTAAAACACTTACCCCCTTATGTGTGCATGCACACAGCAGCTACAGCAGGCAGTTTGCACAGGGTGCAGCCTACGTTGGCATGGCAGGAGGGGGAATACATGAAGCTATACCTTACTTAGGAATGCTCACACACTGTGGTAAGTAGTGTGATAATTACATCGTTAGTCACACTGACAAGTGGGTGGAAGAGGCTGGAAATGTCTGATGCAGTTTGCTACAGGCAATTACAGATTTACCAGCGATGCATCTGTCACACACAAAGATGGGCTCAGACCCAAGTATCTGCAACAGCAAAACTTTAGTCCATTTCCCAGAAGTAAAATAGAATGAGGACACCAACTCTGCATCCACAGCACTCTGGAACAACCCAGACCCACTGCCAACCTACTGCATGAGAACAGCTGTAGAGTTTCACATGCTTAAACATTCATCCAGGCAAGAACTTGCAGAGGCTAATCCTTATCCAAAGATCTGGGAATTTCCCCTCTTGAAGTTCTCCCTGGTGATATTAACAAGGTATGTAGCACTTAGGTGTCCCCAGTCCTGTTTGGTGGCCTCGCTACCACATGACAAAAGGCTCGCGGGCTCAGCAGAGACCTGACAGCAATTGGGTAAATACCTAACCACCTTCAGTAAGCATCTGTCACTCACATAGGACCAACACATCTATGCAACAGTTTAAAGTTTCCTCTAAAGCACAAAACTGAAAGCAATTCCCATCTTAAAAACCTAAATTTTACTTGAGAGCCCAGGGTGAAAACCAGAATCTTGTGCTCTAGAGCACCAGCCTTGTTTCCCTATGAGCCTCAAAATTCCTCAGCATAGAGGGGTGTGATTAGGAATGGGGGGAGGAAGAAAGGCAGCAAAGGATAACCTGTATGACAGGCATCTCGCTTGCTGTGCTGGTCCCACCCTGCAGAGAAGCCCACACACCTGTTACCTTTGCAGAGTCCACAATTCTCAAATTCTTTATAAATGCACTTTCCCTAGAAAACCCCAAGGGCTCACAGGGGCTCTGTGTACTTGCTCTTCCTGCAACAGGTCAGCCTGCATGAAAGAGCAGGCAGTAAGAACATGCACAGAGAGGACAAGACTCACACAGACAGCTGAGGTGGGTTGTTTTACCCCAAAGACATTTTATTTGAGAAAACTGACAAAAATCCCCCCAGCCAGACATTACAGGTAAATCCATACCAGTCCCCCACACCTGCTCTCTGGTGGTTACCAGTACAGTGAAGGTCAAAATGCGACACCAGAACGATGATAGTGTAACAGTCACCTGGAGGACTTAAGGCTTCATCACCACTTTTAAGATAAAGATACTTTTGTACCCAGATAAGGACAGGGAGAGGATATCAAAACAGACAAGACTGGAAAAGAACCCTTCTTGTACTGTCTTTTCAAGTTATAAAACAATCAAAAGCAAAACTTTAACAGATCTACAGGCTTCAAACTGTAGGACCTAAAACTACCTTCAAATGACTTCTGTAATTCAGTCCTGTGGCATTGCTGCTGTTCTGCACTGTAACAGCTTTCAAAAACACACGAGGATAAAATGGATGCAAGGGCAGAGGAGTAGACTTGGGTTCTTAATATGGCTTTATCAAAAAAAACCCCACCCCAAAACCCCACAAATTAAAAACAAACTAAGCACTTGCCAGTGGAACTAACAACTCCAGGAACTTGGCAATGGGAAAGGGGGGGCAAAGTACTAATGTATTTAGATGACAAGTCGTATTTTCATTCTCTTTGCCATTGCCTCACCCTGGACAACCATTTCCTGCTCAGCAATAGATCAGATTCAGGTCAGAAATTATAAATCTATGCTGTTTCAAAATGGTAGGCCAGCCCAGGGCCACGACAACACCTGCCCTAGCCAAAAGTATCTAGGCACACGACACCAGAAGGCTGTGCTGCTGAACCATTTGCTCTGAAGGAATGCAGAGAAGGTGAAAGAATTTTAATCACTGCCTAAAAACTGCAGCAGGTTAAGTCCAGGAAGATAACCTACCTGTTTCTTTCCCAGCCTGGCTTATTTAACACGTCATCTGGATGGCTGAAAAACAAGAAGCTGCTTGCTCTCTCTGTAGCATCACACAGAATAACATTGAGGGCACAGTCCGCCCCCCACAGCGTAGCACTGCCATGTTCCCACCCTGTCCTGCTTTGTTTGTCCACATTCTTCTGACAACTCCTCTACCAACCTGCAAAGCACCCCTTGCACCCTCAGACCTCAAAGCAGGGCACAGGCCCTCATGCTTCACATGAGCAGCAGTCCACCTTGCTTTGAGGTCTCAGAAAATGAGGTTCAGCCAGCTGCCTACAAGATAAATGCTACGCTGTTGGATGAGAAGAGTCTCCTGCTCAATGCAAGATGGTGTTTCCAACATAACCTGCTCCTATTTGCTCTGTGACTGTATCTGACTGAGGCCTCTCTGCGCAAAAGGCTGTCCCTGACCAAGGCTTTCAGGAAAACTGCTGCATCACTTCAGATCAGGAGAGGCAAATCAAAGACAAACACGTGGAGTGAGGGCGGGACCAAGACTGGACAGCTTATTTGGGCAAGGCTGGCTTCTCTTTTCCAACCTCAAACACATTCCCGAGCGCTCCTTCCTCACAGCTGAGCCGATGTACGCCCAAGTTCCCTGACCTGTCAGCACAAAGACACCAGCTCCCACAGGGAGAAACACCAGGTCCACGACAGGGACCAGACCTCGGACATCCCTCTATCCTCAGGCCCTGCTGGAATGATGATCCTATTGCTCTGCACTCACCTCCGTTTAGATCCCAGCTCGTCAGAACCGGGAATGCCCTGCTCTGCCCTGGCGCCAGCTGCATGGCACCTAAAGAGCTCAGCAGGGCCAAGTGGCTCAGAGTAACACTACAGTCACAGACAGATGGGAGACATCATCAAGCCAAGTTTATAAAAGGAGAACAGACAGCGCAAAAACTTGCTGCAGCTGTCATAGAAACATCTTTTTTTATTTAATCACTGCCCCAGGATCCCCAAACCCATCACAACCTCCCCCACCCTCAACAACCAACAGGATTTCACAAGTCCCCCCCTTTGCCTTCGATGTTTAGGCTCCCCTCCCCCTTTAGAGTCCAAGTATCTGCAGAAAAGCTCCAGTCAGTGGGTATCATCTGTGAGATGGCTCCAGGGGGCCATGGCTGGGTCCCAGCGGTGTCCAGCTGGGTCTGAGAGGAGGGGGAGGAGGACTTGCTCCTTTACTCAATCAGTTTCTTGGCCTTAAAGAAGCGACGCAGGTAGAAAACCTGCCAGGTGGCCAGTCCGATGAGACAGCACATGGAGAAAATGCTGAAGTACAGAACCCGGGTGTTTGTCGACTCTGAAACAGACAACAAACCATTGCACGGGACGTCTGACATCACAGGATATGGCTCAAAGAAGGCAGAGTCCCCAGGATTTTCTCTCCCCACCCTTGCAAAACTTCAAAAGGCAAGATATCATGCAGCACGAAGGCAAGGGCACCCAAGCACCAGCAGAACTTGAGAATAAAAGCAGAGGGACCAATAAGGAGGATAATGAGAGGAAACAAGGCAAAACTGGTTAATGGCAACGTTAAATGGTACAGAGTAATTCACATTAGGGATGGAGACAGCAAGAAGCAAATTTCTAAGACAGGATGCACAAGACTCAGTGACTACTTCAAAAGGAGAGAAGCACCAGCAGGTTCTGCCTTAGTAGAAACAAAACAGGCAGAGGCCACTGTAACTGTCTGATCTCCAAATGCTGTCCTAATAACACATTCAGCAGAAGTAAAGGGGTCTTAGAGCTCCATCCCTCTGAAGGAGCACACAGTCTCTTACCATTTGTGTCCCTCATCTCCTCTTCTCGTTTCTTCATATAGGCAAAGTCATTAACGATGGACTCGGAAAGATCTTCCAGACGCCTTAATTCTACTTCCAGAGGCTTCAACTTTTCCACTTTTGCAATCTAGAAAACAGAAGAGTCAGGCAATCACCGAGCCAAAACCAAAAGCTCCCACATGGGTTTTACTGCCGGTTTGAACTACTCCTCCTCACATATTACAGATCTGGGGCATCCTTCCCCTAGGGAAACACCTCTACAAGCCAGAAACTACCATTGCATAAACCACTATCACTTCTCCCACCTGTTCTCTGAAACACTCTTTCCTACTACCCCTCCTACGCAACGGAGGAGCACAGTATGCATACAAGCACATTTCTTCCTTATTCGGCCTAATGTTAGCTTATTCACAGTTGTCATTCTGAGGAGTGGGTAGAAGAGCTTGCCACATGACTAAACCTCCAGCGAGCAGAAGTCACGGACTGAGAGGCAGGTGACTAACTTACATACGCACGCGATACTGTTCTGCAGGCACCCAGGATATGAGCACCGAGGCTAGCTTTGCTAACTGCTGCCCCAACACCCCTGAAAGCCCGGGCGGCCTGATTCCCAGCAGCAGCGGTACGATTACACCCTCAAGAGCTCAGGGCTTTTATCATTAGGCTGACAGCCTCAAGGGCAGCGTGATGCTCTTGGTAGGAGCCAGGCAGCTACGAAGTGCTCCATCTACCTCAGGCCACCAGGTGACGCTGCTGGAGCGCTCAAGGACGGGCTGCCTTTGAGCCAGTTTGAAAGAGAAGGGAAAAACACACTCGCCTCGTAAAAAGCTGGTTTTATAGGACATAATTTTTGTGCAACCCACAGTCCTACAAAGCACAGACTTGTTTCCAAAAAGAAAAACCCACAGGAATTTTTAATGAGAAAGCACGGTCCACAATAGCAACTATTTAAAAACCAACCTGTAGACATGTGTCCCTGCCCCAGTCCTGGCTGTTGTTACCTGATTGTGTTAAGTAAAATCTGTGACATAAGGGCATTACTCAAAGGAAGCTAACTGCAACTCCTGACGCTGCTACGGCACGTGGTTTGGGTAACGCTGGTTCTTTTGTGGAGCTTGTCACTACTACCAATGGGCGACAGGCCCACTCACAAAGGCCAGATGCTGCGTCCCCAAGTAACGCAGCAGAAGAGACCTGAGCTTCAGGAAACTACAGAAAACACATGGAGCACCCATAGCTCAGCACCTCACAGGACATAAGCTGCAGGATGGCATCCCTCAGTGGTCCAAGTGCTGACCGGCAGGCAACTGGCCAGCCAAAGCACAGGCATCTCCAAAACATCACTTCCAGAGGCAGCTGCCTGAGCATCAGAGCACATCTGAAGAGATGCTTGTAACCAGGCCAGTGCTGGCTAAGCAGCCATTTGACTGAAGGGTTTTCCCATGACACATGTATCCTGGCAAGCGACAGGCCCTCAAGCAGTCATCTGAGGATTTTTGTGCTGAGGTGAGCTGTATATTACAGCTCTGCCAGCACAAGTGTCAATTCAGAGCACGTTTATGAGGGGGTGCAGGAAACAGGAGGTTAAACCCCCCTGCCCTGCTTTCCAGCAGATAGGTTGTACTGATATAACCTGGTGGCCTGGACAGATACCTGCAAGCAGCGCTTTGCTGAAACGCTGGCAGGCACCAGAGTAAGTGTGCTGATGGCCAGACACTGCTGATACAGCTAGAGCAGCAGGTGTGTAACATACCCAAGGTCTTAGGCAGCGCTACTGACAAGCTAACTCTACTAACAATGCTAAGATAATAGCGTTGACCAACACTATTATCTTCCTGGAGGGCACTCTTCCTCATTCAGAAGACTACAAAGGTTTCACTGGGAAAAAATGAGGCTTGTCTGCTCCATCCTGCATCCCTTCAGCTGCTCTTAATAGGTGTGGCTAGAAACATCTGATAGCTACTTTCAGTCCTTCATGTACACGGAGACGCATATCCTGGAACCTCTTTCATCCTTAGTGAAGCCAACATGGACAGTATCTGTGATGGTGGAACACCGTTATCCTAGAAGGAACATCTGGACCACCATAACAACAGAGACAACAACTCCACTGAACTTCTCAGGGGCAACTCAAAGATTCATAGAAGACTGATTTTTTTTCCTAGCACAGAAAGAGACACACTCTAGCCAAGAATTGGGAAGGAGTAGCTGATGGCCAAGCCTTCTTGGTGCCCTCTGAAAAGTCTTTTCACTTTTCCCTACCTACACTTCTACTTACTGAATGGAGAAATTTATTCCTCCCTACCCCAGAGAAGTAAGGTATGACACTGCCATGCAGTTAGGTTTTCTAACCCAGCTCCCTCTCACAGCTGCTTTGCTCCAAGAAATGTCTGGATCTATGAAAGTTTATGAAGCTAGACTTGGACACCACCCCTTCTCTCACTGTGTATGCCCATGCACAAGCAGGACAGTATCAGTGACCCTTGTTCCAACTCCCTGCATCAAGTCTCCTCACAACATTTCACCAAGAACAACTGGGGCAGGGGGAAGACAGTCACTGGTACCTTACAGCAGATGAACATCATAAGCAAATGCTCAAAAATGCAGCAATTCCAGGAGAGAAACCTGAGCAACAGTCCTCTCCTCTGAGGCCTTACAGCAACCTGTCAAGTCAAACCCCACAAACACTACAGCAACCTGGGGAAAGAGAGGATGGAAAAAAAGGAAACACACTGCAAAGCCGTGTGGCTGAACATCTGCAGCAGCTGTACAAACAGCAGACCAGTTTGGGCCCTTTGCAGACACGCTGCTCAACACAGCCTGCCTTGCCCTGTGAGGTCCTTGGCCAGCACCACCAAGATCTGCATTTGGCAGCAGGTGGGACTGCAAGTCTGAATTCTTCTTCTCTGGTGTTTGTCCATGGACCTTTTCCAGTGATCTAACTGCACTGATGAGCAGAATGGATCCTTACTTTAATTCCAAGACCGTTTTATCTGTACAACCAGGGAGTACCTTGACGTACAGGCAGAAGAGAACCTTTCCACGCAGGGATGCCGCTTCTAAGTAGCGCTACAGACATGTAGCTCCGAGTGTGCTGTTGGCCTGTATTTAAAGACACTCTGTACATGTAGTCACCATGATCCTCCCAGTTACACTCTTGGGGTCATCCCATAAGATTTCGGCATCTTGTAATCCATCAGCAGCTGGCTGCCAGACAGCTGGCCCAAGGATTGCTCCGCTCTCCTCTGACCCCAAGTACTTTTTATTCTCCGTGTAGGATGCACTCTAGACTGACTGAAGCCACGCAGAACCAGCTAGCCCAAAGCTCAAAAGGATATAAAAACTCCAGCACACTCACCTCAGAAGTATGTCCATTTTCTAACTGGCACTGTACACAGCCTCCTCTGCTACTCACTCTCCTTCCTAAGGCACCTCTGATGCTGCTGCACATAGCAGACACAGAGATAATTTGTAGGAACCTTTCTCCACCAACAACTTTCATTCTCTCAAGTACAGGCTCTGCGCTGGGAGCTGACTGACTGGGACACTGACCCCAAATTCTAGCAAGCCACAAGCATAGCAGCAGCCATCAAAATCCAGCATCCACACCAGCCAGGACTGTCCCAGCCACAGAGCGACTGGTATTTAACACAGCTGGCTCTTGGTTCTAAGCAAGCCACGTCCTCCTATGTTGAAAAGTCATGCCTGCAACCCAAACACCCATTTCTCACCAGCTACTACTCTGCCCAACACCTTTGCATCAATAGGCTGCTAGTTCTTGCAAACACAGAAGCGCCATTTCAGGGCTGTTGAGCCAGCACACCTTACAGTCAGGAGGGCAAGAACAGCCACAACACAACTTGACCTTTAGGAGGACCTGGTATTACTGTAGAATGCCCTCTGCTGCTGGGGAAACTTCACATCTCAGTGTCTTGTTGCATCTAATACCTATGCCGAGAAGCTGGGTCATGTTGTTCTAGCAAAGAAATTCACACAGTAGACTCCAGTTCCCAGAGTACAGAATTAATTTTAGTTGACATTTGTCCTTTTCTCTTTTCTTTTTTCCCTGACATACAAAGCTTTCGCTGGAATTGCAGGTTGCAGGCAGGCTTTCATCACCACTGGGAAAACAGCTTCCCATCACGAGCCCCAGCTCTACAAATGGCATCACGTGAGTGCTGGGAAAGGGGAGCCTGCAGTGCAGGCAGCCAGGGGACATACCTCCTCGTAGTTCTTTGCTTCAACTCCGTGCTTCATATCCAGAATCACAAGCTGGTCCGGCATCCTCCCTGTTCCTGGAAGCATAATGAAAGGATTCATTGTGTGAAACATTCAGCCTGCCAGGAAATCACCAGCTCTCCCCACCACTGAGGAAGAACTCACAACATCCCGCCCCTCCCTCCATGTCTGCAGCTAACTGCGGAGGCAGCACAGTCCAGCCTAAAAATACAGAGACTTCACAATAAATCCTGGCTGAAGGAGAACCTCCCAAAGATAATGAGAACAAGCTGTAACTAAAAGTGCTAAGTGTGTGTGGGATGCAAATCGCTGTAAAAACTGCATAGGATTAAACGATGAATACCAGCTGCTATGACACAGTCTGGTGAAAGACAAGTCACCAGAGGGACAAATATTCAACTGGGAAGCCCACGGTCCTCCTAGCAGGACACAGACCTGCAAATTGTCAAGGCTACTGGGGTTGAAAGTGATTTTACGTTCAAAAGGAGCAGAAGGTGAACTGCTCTAAGTGAGGAATACAGCACATGGGGACTACTGACCCTTGCATGGCTGTGGTATTCGCAGAAACAAAGGCAATCCCGTTATCAACATGTCTTTTCAGAAGGAGAATAGCTTGGATATCCAAGACCCACACTGCTAATGCAAACCCCATGATGGCAAGAGGCTTCTGAAGCCAGGAAAACACCACTTCTGAGAACTGCCAGCTGGAGCTGCACAGCGAGGAGGACAAAGCTGCAGTCAACAACACAGCAGGTATCTTTTAAGATACCCTACCAAGCTAGGGACACCTATGGCTAATAGAACCTTTTAACTGTTACAAACTGTCATATCTGAAAATATTCACATGAGGAAAAAAATAAACATACAGGATAGGCATATAAAATCCCTGGAGAGTGTGACACGCCAGCTGACCCAAGTATCATACCCCTCTATACCACCCACCAAGGAAATGTCTGTACATAATAAATGCCCAAATCGCAGCACGTTGGGACATACAGTTGTCCTCAGCTGACTGCCAGCAAAACATGAGGTTTGAGTGCATTTATACTATGAATTTCAGAGTCTTTATCCAGCAGCATGTCAAATATTCACACTTTGCCTTAGGAGGCTGCCAGGTAGGGATTCCCTCAGTCCACAAACAAATTCAGTGTACCAGTTACACTGGGTCACTCCAGTCGGAGCCAGAAAGATACTCCAGATTTTCAATACAACACCCCCAAATCTTCTCTCAACCTACTGAACAGTTCTTTAACACCTCCACCTTCTACTGTTAGCAGAAGATGGAAAAACCTACTGACAAGATGGGCCATATCAACTACAAGCTGTTTCTTAAATTTCCTGAGAGATACGGGAGTTCAGAATTCAAACCCAGCTATGTAAGAGCCCAGTGGACAAATCAGGATGGATTTTTTTTGCTGTTTTCTTCAAACAGAACAGTTACTGTAAAAACAAACTAAAATCCCAGCGCTGTTCTTTAACAGACAGGCTGCACACATCCACTGAGTGCTCCTTCCTCTGACCACAGGCTTTGACTGCTTATGCCATGCATAATCCAGCATGCGAGGAGGCTGGCAGGCAGGACAGCCAACAGTAGCTGCAGAAGAAAATTCAAAGCACACAGTTCAGTGAGAGGGTTGTGGGTTTTTTTAAAATGTTACTTAAAATACAGCAATTTGGGCTGACAGCTGGAGCTTCCAGGAAGAGATGAGAAAGATGAAAAGGCCGCTGAACAGAACAGAACTGGAAGGATTAATTTGTAAGGCTGGAAGGGAGAGCTGCCAAGAGGCAGTAAGAAAGTAGAAAACTTAGAGCTGCTGGGTGCAAAGGGATGGAAAGCAGACATTCTACAAGAGGTCAGCGTTGTCAGGGTCTGGCCTGGAAAAACTCAAGCTGCTCTTCTACAAGTTTCCTGAGCCCCAGGCACTAGGCAGCTCCCTTCACGCTCATCAGATCCTCAGTAACCCCCTGCTCCTTCTGCAGCCTGGGCTCACCACAAAAGACTGGATAGGCAGCAAAGAGAAAACCATTCAAGTCCCAGAGATCTTGAACTAAACTGATGCCTACATCCCCCAGGAGGTCTTCAAGAGGTCACCCCACATGAGCACAGACCTGTTTCCTGGGAAGTCAGTGGAAAAACAGGATGGTTGAACTGGATGTCAGAAAGTTTTCCCACAAGAATTTCAGGAAAAAAATGAGGGGTAATACTTGAGAAAGTTTGGGAAGAGAAGGATTACAGAAGGAGCAAAGAGGTAAAGATCAGCACACAGGAAGAACCCTACAGGGGAGCATGCAATGTGGGCCAGGCTGTTCTCAGAGATTAGCATACAGTGCAAGAGGAAGTGTGCCTGGGAATGGAGCACTAGTCAGGAAAACCAGGCCCTTCCACTCTGGAAGAGGGGGAAAAAAGTCTGTCACACAAACACCCATAGGTCCAAGAAGCACCCTAAGAACTCCTGTGCTCTGATAAGGTGGACCTTCTAAGTAGGATCTCTTTCTCACTTCCTCTTCCTCATTTCTGTGGTTAAGGATTGAGAAATCCCAGTTGCTTAGTCCTCTCAGGTCTCAACGGCTCTAGGCTTCCTCTACCAACAGTTTTTCCTCTTCCAGTACTCCACCAACATCCTCCTTGGCTGCTGCACTAAAAGTCCTGACCACTTGATAAGACTATGAAAAAACCCCAAACCAACCTTAAAGAGAAACATGGGGATAAAACAGCACGTGGCCAGTTCCCCCATTCCCAGTCAGACCTTCAGAGGAGCCAGGGAACAAACATTTGCTACCATCAGGAGAGCTGTAAGGGGCTCAGTCTAGGCAAGAAACCTCTGGCCACAAGCACCGAGAGTCTAGACACAACTAAAGAAAGAAGCCTTTCCCACCTCAGTGTGTGATCACATGGAAGCTCTGAAAGGATTTGTGGGACTGTCTGGAGACCTCCCAAATACCCAGGTGTTGGACAGTAAATAGCAGAGTGACTCCCAGATGAGTCACTAGTGCCTGCGTGTCTCGATGTGTTTAGGAGCATTTTGAAGCCCTACCTTGGGAGTGAGATAAAAGCAAAATCTCAAGCATTTGGGTGCACTGTCTTATCCATAAAATACTACAGAAGAGGTGTTACAAGCCAGATCCTCCCAATGCCAGCAAAGATAGCCTTCTCTTTCTGGAAAGTTCTCTTCAACCTGAAAACTCTTTGTTATCTTATACATGGAGCAGAACAGCAAAGCAGAGGCTGCCTTTCAATGGATCTGAGGAATGCTGCTAGCAACTGCTCTGTGAAATCATAGAATCATAGGGGTTGGAAGGGACCTCGAGAGATCATCGGGTCCAACCCGATGCTTTGGGATCTTTTACTGTAAGACTTAAGAACCACCAGATCCAGGGAACACAACTCCAATGGTGACAGTGAAGACATGTGAGCATCTACGAACTTGCCTGTGCTCACCCCG
Source organism: Porphyrio hochstetteri (assembly GCA_020800305.1). NCBI lineage: Eukaryota > Metazoa > Chordata > Aves > Gruiformes > Rallidae > Porphyrio > Porphyrio hochstetteri. The sequence continues at coordinate 9,438,689 of CM036908.1, read as the reverse complement.
CAGCAGATGAGACTGGAGCCCCTGTACTGGCCATCTGCAGCACACTTGCCCTGAAGTTGAGCCCAGCCACTCAAAGCAGCACATGCGTCACACTCCCAGGAAATGATCCTCAGCGCTCGTTAGGCAACCATCCCTGCAGCACAAATGCAAGGCTGACGTCCTGCTCATTTCCCCTTCCCTTTATTGACTGCTTAGAGAGCAGCTGCGGGTGCAGGCTGAGGCCATGCTCTCTACACACACACCCCAACCCCAGAAAATGGTTGCTAACCTAACGCAGGACTGCTGCCAAGTACACACTGCAGAGAGATCACATTCTGTTCAATGGGGAGAGATGGGTCAGCTGGGGACAATGACATGGTCCTGGAGATGATGGCATCTTGCTTTGTCCTGGCTCAACTGCAAGATGAGGTAAAGTGGCAAAAGAAGTGTGGCTTGCTCCTTGGGTACTGCCACTGCAGTGACCTCTGCGGGCAGCACACGCAATTCCCCTTTCAGAGGAAACACCAGGAACTCCACATGACAGCCACAGAGGGTTACTTAACTTCAAATGCAACATGGACAGTGAGAATACTCACAACACCTCGAAGATCAGCTTTAAAAGTCAAACAGCATTCTGTAGACCACACTCAGGATCACTTTAGCCATACCTCCAATCCACACACCTACAGGAACTTGTTGGGAGGCTAGAAGCAGCCAACAGACGTTTCACTTACCCACAGGAAGCTTGCTCTCAAAGCAGGCCTCAAACATATCATAGTCTTCGGTGGTGAAGGCAAACTTGCCCTTAGTGGCATCCTCCTTGGCATACAGGATGTGCCCAGCTGAGTCAGTTATCTGCAAAATAGACAATGAGGGTGATGAACATGGTGCTTTGCTGCCAAAGGCTTGTTCTGCCTGCTCAGGAAGAATTCTCACAGCATCCCCTTTGGAGCTGCTGCGTTCTCCCGTTTCCCTCCTTCCTCACAATGGTATCAATCCCCATCCTCCTCACCCTGCTTCAGGAGCTGACAAAGTCAGAGTGCCTCTAAGGTAGTTACTGACTCTTAAACAAAAAAGAACCCCACCAAAGAACAATCAACCAAGAAAACCCAAAACCACACCAATTCCTCTTCCTCCTATAAGCTCTGAATTTAGACTACATTTAGGAACTCTAGCTGAACCAAACTGTTATTCATTGCCTTCTTCTTGCAAGCAAATTTCATAAATTCCCACAGCAATGCAGATATGAGGAAGCCTTATGGGACAAAAACACCCTAATTCACTAGAAGATGGAATGGAGAAGAGCACATCTGTCCCTTTAGAAATGAGCCATCAGAGTTGTCCTGACACATACAAGGTTTGGGTGCCAAGATCCATAAAAGCGGCCACTTCAGAGGACAATTCAGACTACACAGACAGAATAATGACTGCTTTGTGCTAAGTCTATGCAATTACTAAGAATAGGCAAAAAGGGTAGAATGTCTACAACAATGCTTCCACAAAGAGTAAAAAAAGAAGGACACACATTTCATGATGCAGACTTGAGAATCGCTGTGCTCAGTTAAAGGCTCCGTCCAGTTGAACTACTCTGACCACAGACAGGGGGGAAAAAAACTGAAGGCGTGAAAATCAACAGCGTGTGTTCCACTGGAATGCCTCCCGGTTTCCCTCAGCTCTATCCTTCAACAGGTATGTCTGAAAACACACGGGTGCTAAAGTTACTAGGGGACTTTCAAGAGACTACAAAGCTTGAGAATAATTTTAAAGGTATGTAATTTGTGGTATGGAGATGGTAAGCCAGACATTCTCCTTTTCTTCACCTTGTAACAGAAAAACAGCCTTGTTTCCCTGTATAAAGGCTACACAAAAGGCCTATGTTCACAAATTATTCTAAGGAAACACTCCTTATTCTTATTAGAACACCTAATTAACTCTCTGGCATGAGGTCCCACTGATGCTGGGCAGCCTGCTGGACTCAGACCAGGTGCAGACATTCACATGGAGAGGCTGCACCTCAAATACTGTGTTCAGTTTTGGGCCCCTCATCACAAGAAAGGCATCAAGGCCCTGGAGCGTGTCCAGAGAAGGGCAATGAAGCTGGTGAAGGGGCTGGAACATGAGTCTTATGAGGAGTGGCAGAGAGAACTGGGACTGTTTAGTGTGGAGGAGGCTCGGGGGAGACGTTACTGCTCTCTAGAGCTACCTGAAAGGAGGTTGTGGTGAGCTGGGGGTCAGCCTCTTCTCACAGATACCTAGCGATAGGACAAGAGCCAATGGCTGCACGTTGCACCAGGGGACGCTCAGGTTAGAAATTGGGAGAAATTTCTTCTTAGAGAGTGGTCAGGCATTGGAACGGGCTGCCCAGGGAGGTGGTGGAGTCACCGTCCCTCGGGGTGTTCAAGCAAAGATTGGATGAGGTACTTAGGGACATGGTTTAGTTAGTAATATAGGTGGTAGGGGGATGGTTGGACTAGATGATCTTGGAGGTTTTTTCCAACCTTAATGATTCTGTGACAGTTTCTGCATTAGGTAGGAAAAGTAATCAAGTATATAAATCCTCATGCTGCAGGGCCTAAACCATAGCAGGCAAAACTTTAGGCACAAGCTTCCTCTACACACCGATTATCCTGCAATTGTCTGTTACAGGATTTGTTGTCGCTGCCCCTGCACCATATGGTATTTGCAGCTCCTGAGAACCAGAGGGAGCACAGTTCTTCTGCGCTGCAGTTCCTGCTCAGAGCTCTACCTGTACTCAAGCAGCAAGCAGATCAAAGCACGCCTGCGCAGTCAGGCACAGGCAGCTGTGTTGCCATCCCCCTGTCACAAACCACCAAACACAAGCCACCTCCTGTCTGGAAGCCACCAGACGACTATTGGAGGCACTCGGCTCAAGCCAGCAAGCCCCGCTGGAGTACGGCACTGCCCGCAGACACAGTGTAAAAGCACGTGTCTTGTTCTGCCACAGGGTGTTCATGGAGCCACCCTGATTAACCCAGATGCTAGCTTCATCAGCACGACACCATGTAATCAGCACACTGGGCTCTCCATCCCAAGAAGCAGTCACAAGAACATGGTAAAGAAAGCTCTCAAATGTCCCTGTTATTTTGAGCCCTATTCCCTTAGGGCTTTGTATACACTGGAGCTAATCTTTAGCTCGAGGTTATTACACAGCTTGATCCATTTTTTGCCCTTTGCAGCTCCAGCAATAGCCTGCTGATGAACAGGATTCTGGACAGCAAAAGCGCTGCTCTCTGCTCTCCTCAAAACTGAATAGCATTACCCAATACACTGCCCATTCAGGGCCTGCGGGGGCGGGAGGAGCTGCTAATAGCCCCGCCAGAAGGGCTGTGGGGGAGTCGACCTGAAAGGGATTTTTCATGCTATTCTAACGTTATTTACGGTAAGGCCATCCCCGACAGACAGCGCATTGTTCACCCTGGACAAACAGCCGGACAGTGCCCCGAACCCCAGACCTCAACAATGGGGCAGAGGCACGTGGCCAGGCTGAGCGAGACCTCAGCCGCCCCATCGCGCCCTCATCAGCCAGCTGGCAGAGCCCACGGATTCCTCCAAAACAGAGGGTGCTACTGTTAGCGCTGGGCTATCACACCCACGAAGCTTAGCTCACCGTCAGGAGCTGTGCTGAGCCTGGCCAGGAGTAACTACCAACCTACTTTCAGTGGCCTGATCCAGGGGGCCATTCGGTGTGGAAGAAGCAAGACACCTGAAGACATGGTGCCCTGAACTAATTTTTAGCACACAAACTTAGGCACAGAGAGATGTATGAACCTAACAGAGGGGTTATGGCACTTAAAACAGGCCCACCACCTTAGGAGGCCAGGGCACATCTGAACAGTAAGAAGGAAAGCAAGAACTGCAGAGATTCTTGTTTTTCCTTTGCAGCTTCTCAAAATGGACTTGTACTGTACTAGCTTATTTTTTGATTTACAGTTCCAGTAAGATACAACTTCCACAAGCAGTCCTAGCGGGATACCAGCTTCAGCAGGAAGGCTAGATTAAGACTGAAGGATGAGATTCACTGCTTCACCATCTCCCCAGACAGGTCCTCAGTCATAAAAGTAAGTTTTGGAAGAGACCTGGGCCAGGGAGGGGAAGACGGGGAGGGAGGGGATATCGGTTGACCTAAGAAGAGTGGGCAACCAGGGAACCAGGACACTTCATCACTAAGCAGACAGGAATGTGGCACTCAATCTGAAGTGCAAATACTAGAGCAACAACTTGAAAGCATCGAAGCTGCTTAGCTCTGCTTATAGAGAGACAAAGTTTCCTCTTAACAAATGCTGTAACCACACACAGCAGAACGAGATTTTTCAAAAAGCAAGATTCCAGAAACAGCCTTCTCTAGCCATAGCCAACTGCAGGCAACCCAAAGCCTTCAGGTGTCCATTGGCAGATGTTGGACAACTTGATTTCAGGTCTCAGATACTCACTGAATAACACTGAGGTCAGAGACACCTGAGCAGACCATCCTGCCACTGTTTGTTTGCATGCTTACTTCTAAAGCCTTCAGAGCTCAGACAGAAATAAAAACCAGACACAAAACTGTCACACACTGATTATGTAGCAATGGAATTACTTGGGAAATTTGAAGAAAGCCTACAGAAGGCAAGCTGTGGACAGTATTAACGTGAAGCTGCTGAAATTTTAACAGCTGCTTGTCACACGGTTCTATTATGCACATATATTCTGCTCACCCTTGCCCTACACTCCCTGAATGTGCTTTAGGATCATCTTCTTCCCCATAGCACCCACCTCCTCAACACCCATGTGAGCCATGACACAGTAAGGCAGCAACAGCTATGTTGCTTACCAAAACCTTAGAGGAGAATCATGGAATCACTTAGGTTGGAAGAGACCTTTAAGATCATCGAGTTCAACCACATCCTAACCCTGCCTAGTCCACCTCTAGACCACGTCCTCAAGCGCAACATCTACATGCCTTTCAAATACCTCCAGGGATGGCGACTCTGTCACTTCCCTGGGCAGCCTGTTCCAATACTTAACTACCCTTTCAGTAATTAAATTCTTCCTGATATCTAACCTAAATCTCCCCCAGTGCAATTTTAAGCCATTCCCTCTCATGTTATCACAGAGTCACACAGAATCACAAGGTTGGAAAAGACCTTTAAGATCATCAAGTCCAACCATTCCCATCCTAAACTAAACCATATCCCTAAGTACCTCATCTACCCTTTTTTTGAACACATCCAGGGAAGGTGACTCAGCCCCTCCCTGGGCAGCCTGTTCCAGGCCCCCACAACTCTTACGTGAGAGACTGGCCCCCACCTCTCTACACCCTCCTTGCAGGTAGTTGTACAGAGTGACAAGGTCTCCCCTCAGCCTCCTTTTCTTAAGGCTAAAAAGCCCCAGTTCCCACTGCTGCTCCTTGTGGGACCTGTGCTCCAAACCCTTTGCCTTGCTTCCAAGCCCCTGGCCTTGCCCCTTCCCTGCGGCTGCATCCTGCTGTGGCAGGCAGGGAGCCCTTGGAAAGCCACGTCACCCTAAACTCTTTCCTCTTCCACGGCGCCAGCAGCTTTAGGACAGCCTTATCGCCAACAGCCCGTCCCGCCGGACGACGTATAATCCACACGCCGCTCGGATACTCACGCCATTCGGCGTGCGGATTATACGTCGGCGGATGGGACGGGCCGCTGCGCTGAGGGTTTTGGGGGCGGGGAGGGGGTGGTGGGGGTAAAGCTTGGTCTCGGTTCAAGCCAAACACCTGCCCTGCTCCCTCGCTACCCAGATGGGCAGGTCCCTGGGAGAGCCGGTGCCCAGCAGCGACAAGGAGAGTGCAGCCCCATCCCTCCCCCGCTGCGCTGTAAAGCCACGCGGGGAGGGAGGGGGTGATGTCACGCGTGGAAAACGTCATACACACACGCGCGCCGCCCCCGCACGGTCCGGGAGGCGGAGCCACGCCGCCCGCCTCGGCCGGCCGCCCGCCCCCAGCCCCCCAGCCCCAGGCCGGTCGGGTGGCCGCCGCCGCGGTCTCACCTTGAGGTTAGCGGAAGGTCCGGTGGACGAGCCCGGCGGCGCGCCGATCTCGTACTCGCCCGTGACCAACGTGTCGCGGTGGATCTCCTCCCGCAGGCACTTCCGCGCCTTACCCGGCAGCTGGAAGGAGATGGGCCGCGCCGGACCCACCAGCAGCAACAGCAGCAGCAGAGCCGGGAGCGGGGCCTGCCCGAGGCGGGGGCGGCCGGGCAGCGGCAGCGGCATGGCGACGGCTCCGGGTGCGGCGGGCCGGGCCTCCTCCGCCTCCGCCACACGTGACCGACGCCGACGGCTGCGTCACGGCGGGGGCGGGGCCGGGCCGGCGGTGCGCGGCGCGGGGGTCGGTACGCGGGTGGCCGCCTCCCCACTGGGACGCTGATGTGCTGGGCTTGGGCCCCGAGGCTCGGCCCTTCGGCTGGGCTGCTCCACCCCGGCATGAGCCGGCGGCTAAAGGAGTTAATGAATAGCTTTGGGAAGGAATAACCGCTTGAATCAGGACAGGCTGGGGGTGACCTGCTGGAGAGGAGCTCTGTGGAGAAGGACCTGGGAGTCCTGGTGGATGACAGGTTGGCCATGAGCCAGCAGTGTGCCCTGGGGGCTGAGAGAGCCAATGGGATCCTGGGGGGCATCAGGAGGAGTGTGGCCAGCAGGTCAAAGGAGGTGATCCTCCCCCTCTACTCTGCCCTGGTCAGGCCCCACCTGGAGTGTTGTGTCCAGTGCTGGGCTCCCTGGGATAAAACAGACAGGGATCTCCTGGAGAGAGTCCAGAGAAGGGCTACGGAGATGATGAAGGGCCTGGAGCATCTCCCCTGTGAGGAAAGGCTGAGTGAGCTGGGACTGTTCAGCCTGGGGAAAAGAAGACTAAGGGAGGACCTAATTAATGTTTATAAGTATCTTAAGTATGGGATGCAGAGGGAAATGGCCAGCCCCTTTTCAGTGTCTGTGGGGACAGGACAAGGGGCAATGGCTGCAAGTTGGAGCATAGGAAGTTCCACACCAACATGTGGAGGAACGTTTCCCCAGTGAGGGTGACAGAGCCCTGGGACAGGCTGCCCAGGGAGGTGTGGAGTCTCCTTCTCTGGAGATATTCAAGACCCGTCTGGATGCCGACCTGTGCAATATGAGCTGGGGAGCTGCTGTGGCAGGGGGGTCGGACCCAATGATCTCTCAAGGTCCCTTCCAATCCCTATGATTCTATGATTCTTTACTGGTCGATAGCGGGTAGCGGTGGTTACTGCTGCTAAGGAGGCTATTTTTTAAATAAACACACAAATAAGTAATTAAACCCGTGTTTCCGCATGGATTGAGAGGCAGCCTGGATTTACGAGAGCATTCCCCCACCCCCACCCCCCCAGCTCAGAACCCCCAGGCCCTTCTCAGGTGTGCTGCACTTGCTGCTTAATTAAATTTTAATTATTTTTTTTTACCTTTGTGAGTCATTTCCTTACTGTGCTCCCCAGCCAGGGAACCCGGGGTTCAGCAGATGTCTCGCTTCTTGGCATCAGCATCCTGTAAGCACAGTCGTGGCCGAGGTATGCCCGCACTTCCAGCAGCAAATCAAATTGTGATGCTTTTTAACAATCCTCCCTGGATTATTTTTTCCTCTCCTTCTCCAGCACACACTCGGATCTGCTTTTTTTCCCCTTTTTTTCCCTTGCTTGGTCTGTTTTACTCTCCAGGAATGCAGCGTTAAATAACCCACCAGCCCCGGTCCGACCACTGCTTCCCCTGGCACCACACTGCTGGCTTCCTTTGGGGGTACCCCAATGTAAGGAAAGGTGGGGAAAAAGAAACAACAGTAACTTCACTGGAAAGTTAAAAAGCCCTCTTATTTCTACTAGCTTGAGTTAAATAAAATAAAATTACACTATTGTTTCATTCTTAACCATCACTAGTCCTCTCCCATTGGGCAAAGCATGGTCCTGTTGACAAGCAGGGATCGGGAATCGGTACAAACTTCGATCTCTTAAATCGGCACACTGATATTTGTGTGGCCATCCAGGCAGGCCATGCCATGGCCAAAGCATTTCAGCTTCATGCCTTCACATCCTTGCCCTCACATGCAACGTGACGACGCCCACTGCATGAAGGAACAGAAACTCAGCCCAGCTGTATGGCGGTGGGGTGTCCTCCTTGCTTGGAGGGAAATAGAGAACCGTCACACAAGAAAAACCCCAAACCCTCTCCCAACACCAGACCTTTGCCCTTCATTCAAATGACATTTTGAGGAACCACAGTTTTCCTCAGTAGAGCACGTATCTTTTAAGTAAAGGTTGACTGTGCTCAAGTATACATTCAGTCCGTTACTTTAAGCTCCAGATTATTGTTTGAAATCAGATTTACAGACACTTGTTGCACATTTCAATGCATCTTTATTTTTCTATTTGGTTCTCAAACTTTCCCTTACTTGGACAATTAAATTCTTTGGAAGCTTAACCTTAACAAAATAAGCATTTAGCTCTTTCTGCAATATGTCAAAGTATATATTTGCACAACGACAACATTCTTTCCATTGCAGCACTGGAGGCAGAAATAGATGTTATTTCACAAGCTTTAAGAAACCTAGATTCCTGGGATCTGAAGATATAAAATGTTGTAATGTTGTACCACAAAATTCCTGATGAAACATGAGTGAATCCCTCTGCTCAGAACATTCTTCATACCAATGATGCATGCCGAGCTTTCTAGCACGTTTCAAACGTTCAATAATGCCTTATTTTCTGGAGCAAATACCAGAGAAAGGGTCTTATTCATGTTAAAGCAGCCTCATTTTCTAAAACCAAAGTGTGAAGTCAGCCATCAAAGAGCAAATAGATGACTGACTCCAGTCCCATCCTATCATGACTGGTTTGTCACGGTACATTTTTAGATGAATTACATTTATGACTGACAAATTTATCCCCCAGTTCCTGTTGTACCCGTGTCTTGTGTGGATGTGTTATAGGCTAGAAACTGCTAGTTTGAATTATAAAACTCCACCAGAGGCTCTTCAGTGCTTGAGCATGTTGTGAAAGAAAGCAGCACCCAGCTGCCACCAGCTTTTCCCTCTTTGCAGCGCTTAAACATGCAACGGGGCAACCTTCCTTGAGCGCACACGGTAACTTCTAGGAGAGGAAAAGCACTTTAAGATCCCTTCAGCTGCAGGTTTAGAAATAACAGTCCTGCAGGGACATGCCTTTGAGTTTCCACATAGTGAAGGCTGGCAAAGCAAAACGCTTCCTGTCATTCTGAAACACTTAACAGAGGAGAAAAGGAGATTGATAACTCCTTACACAAGTGTGGAGATGGAGCGATGACCTATTTCAGCCTAATCTGCCAGGTTACGTGTTGTGGGAGCTTGGCAATTAGCTCATACTCATTCTCACCCCCATTAATCCCTGGACAGATGGGTGTATCCCCAAAGTAAATATTACCCTGTCATCTGCCAATCTGCCACAATTTAAAGCACTTTGGTCATTGAAATTCTTGTATTTCCAAATATCCCTCATGCAGTTTCATTGCTGAAATTGAAAATAGCACAGAGAGCAAGGAATTATTCAGCTTTCAGCCCTGTGTTAACAAAGGAGCACTGGAAAACTTTGGGTGTCTCTTCAGCGTGAGGCAGCAATGGCCACTGAGGAAAATATGCCCTTTCCCACTAAATTCCCAATTTTTTTCCCAGCTGACAAAGAAGTTCTCAGATTGTTGGCGGCAGGCAGTGCTTGCCATACCAAAATGTATCTTTTATCCACGGTAAATGGCAGAAAACAACACTAATTTTGCTGTCTCTGTGAAACAATGTGTATGAATGTGTGTGAATGATGTAATTAGACTTTTTTTCTTTCTTTCTTTCTCCCCTGTGTCTGCGTCAGCTGCTGTGGCATTTCTGCATTTTCTTCTTTTAGACAATAAAATGTTGAAACCATTTTCCTCATAAAAACTATTCTAGACTTACTTTTATGCTCTAATCCTTTTGCCTTCTGCCTTGCACCTGGCAAAGCCCTACAAGCGATGGAGAAACTTCTATAAAAACTACATTTGTTTTACGATGCTAATCGCTGCCTCTACTGAACATGCAAAGTCATTCATCCACCTCTTTCTGGAGCAGTGCAAGGCCTCCTCTTTTAAGGGGCTACATTTGAACTCATTGCTGGCACCTAACTTGTCAGGTGCCACTGTGATCACAATCCAGATAGGGATGCTAATCAATCAACTGAAAATCAATCACTGGCTAAACAGGCACAAAAAAGCATCGCCCTGCTCTGCCTCCCCCATAATCTGTCCCAGAGACCCCAGGTACTGTGCTCTGACCCTACAGTTAAAATACAGAGTTTGGACAAGATAACGACCTAGAGACATCAAGAAGTATGTAAGGTGATCCTAGCTGCATTTGTTTGAGGAGACAAACCACGGTTACAAGATGTTTACGTGTAGCTCTTTCCATTTCACCCAGCGACTCAAATTATTTCTACCTGAAGTACTGACTGGGAAGCTCAGCATTAAAAATGCTGCATAAATACAAATCAGGCTTGCTTGAAATCAAGTGTGCGGGGCTTAATCCAAGCCACAAGGGCATTTAGGGAAACAAAACATCCTCCATCAAAGACAGCCTAGGTTCAAGCACATGCAAACCCCTTGGATGAGGCAAACCTTCACGATTCTTCTCACATCTCTCCTCAGTGCTTCGCCAGCTGCCAGGCTGGTTTTGGGATTTCAAGCGGTAGCCGGGGTGCAGGCTCACCAGGTTCCCTCCTGGCTTTCTGAGGAAACCTCCCACTCCACTTCCCAGCAACTTTCCTCTCGTTGCCCTTCAGGAGCCAGTTCCCCTTCCCGTTCCCCTCCAGGCGGCTCTGACCCAAGCCCTGCTCCTCCGCAGCCCCAGCAGCAAGCACCACGGCAGAGGCTTGCTGGCCTCTCCTGCTCACCAGCAGCTGAGCCAGGAGGAATTTTCCCAGCAAACCCCGATAAAGAGTCCACCTAGAAACCTCCACCCTCTGCAAGCAGCTGGCTTGTTACCTCCTCTCAGCCCGCCAGCCCCTGTCCTGTCCTCCTCTGACCTCTGCGATAAAGCATGCCTCTGCTGAGGGAGGGGAAGAAACTGGTGTTTGCACAGACTTTCAAGAAGCTCTACAAAACATTGCATGCTGTTTTGTTACCTAAGCCACAACTCTAAAAAAAAAAAAGCAAACTAGAGGCTCAGGGGATTGTCATGTCTTAACAGGCAAACTCTCCAACGTGAAGTCATACCAGTGTTTTTCTTGCAGTTGTGAAACTCGGTGTGGGCTCAGCACAACATGGAAGAGAGTACATTTAAAGGTTTGGGGCATAACTGCACTTATTTTTCCTTCCAGGACTAGAGCTGAGATCCATCTGATCAAACACCCATCTCTCCATCTGATGGGGTGTCCTGCCTTCAGCTGGGATAGAGTTAATTTCCTTCTCAGCAGCTGGTACAGGGCTGTGATTTGGGTTTATGCTGAACAGTGTTGCTAACACGGGGATGTTTTCCTTACTGCTGAGCAGCGCTTGCACAGAGTCAGGGCTTTTGCTGCCTCTCGCCCCACCCCACCAGCGAGTAGGCTGGGGGTACATGAGGAGTTAGGAGGGGACACAGCCAGGACAGCTGGCCCCAACTGACCAAGAGATATTCCATACCATATGACGTCATGCTCAGCATATAAAGCTGGGAGGAAAAAGTAATGGGAGGATGTTTGGAGTTGTGCCATTTGTCTTCCCAAGTTCCTGTTACACGTGATGGAGCTCTGCTGCCCTGGGGATGGTGGAGCACCTGCCTGCCCATGGGAAGCAGGGAATGAATCCCTTGGTTTGCTTTGCTTGTGTGTGCAGGTTTTGCTTTACCTGTTAAACTGTCTTTGTCTCAACCCACGGGTTTTCTCAGCTTCACTCTTCTGATTCTCTCCCCCATCCATCCGTGGGCAGGTGAGCAAGCAGCTGTGTGGTGTGGTGCTTACTGCCAGCTGGGGTTAAACAACAACATGGAGCATGGGGGCTGCATCCTCTTTCCAAGTGATGGAGAGAAAGAAGTTATTGTAGAGAAAAGGTCATCTCATCCCAAACCAGACATCTAATTCTGGTGAGGTAAATTCCACCCCAGGTTTCTTCAAAACTGAATTTATGCTGAAATTGAGATCTAATCAGCAGCTAGACTGTATATTGCTGCGAAGTGCGAATCTGACTGAGCAGACTCCTCACCCATGAAACAAATGAGTGAAATGAGTCCAGTTCTGGGCTCCTCACCATAAGAAGGACATGGAGGTCCTGGAGCGAGTCCAGAGAAGGGCAACCAGACTGGGGAAGGGGTTGGAGGGCAAATCCTATGAGGAGCAGCTGAGGGAGCTGGGGATGTTTAGCTTGGAGAAGAGGAGGCTGAGGGGAGACCTTATCACCACCTACAACTACCTGAAGGGAGGTTATAGAGAGATAGGTGATGGTCTCTTCAGCCAGGTGACAGGTGATAGGACAAGGGGGAATGGCAAGAAGCTGCCCCAGGGCAGGTTTAGATTGGATGTTAGGAAAAAATTTGTTACTGAAAGAGTTGTGGGGGCCTGGAACAGGCTGCCCAGGGAGGGGCTGAGTCACCTTCCCTGGATGTGTTCAAAAAAAGGGTAGATGAGGTACTTAGGGATATGGTTTAGTTTAGGATGTGAATGGTTGGACTTGATGCATTTAGTCCAGCGTCAATCTCTAGTACTTAGAGCTACCCCAGAGGACCCCAGTAGAAGACTCACTGTCCTTTTGAAAGCATATGCTGACTTTTTAAAATCTGGATGTTCCCACCAGCCATATACATTTCAATGCTTTTTAATATTGCTGAATTCTTGACTGAAATGCCTTCCACTCTCATTTTCCAATGTCTGTGAAGGTATTTCCTTAAATCAATTTCAGTTTTTCATAACTAAAAGCTTATCTGTCACAAAACCCATCTTCCAGTTGGACCTGATGGCCAAGTCAGCTCTCAAGGAAGGTGGAGGAGAGTCAGTGACTGAGAGAAATACATGAGTAGCTACAAGGAAAGGCTTGTGTGTGAATGTGTTCACAAACAGCTCTTCCAAGTGATTCCCAGTTAAAACAAGCTGTGACTTCAGTCACGGTTTTAAAAGAAAAGTTCTGAACTGAGTTCTTAACATAGCCATCCAGAGAAACTTTCCTGTGTCAAAAGTAGTGTGAAAAACATCCAGGAGTTCAAAAATAAATATTCTTGTGTAGGCTTTATGCATGATAGCAGAGAGCTTTTACTGTGTAGGAAGCCTCAAGTCGTCTTATTATTCTACTACGGCAATGATTAAACATCAAAAAGGTTTCTTACTAGAGGCTGTATTTCTTCAAGGGGCAATTTTAATTATTTTTAACTTCTCAGCTATTTAACATTTGTATCTGCCTGTTCTCAGATCTTTCCTTCTTACACATAGCAAGTAAGCACTAGAATGCTGAGGAGGGAAGATCAAGACAGGAGAGAGCTCGAGTCACTATTTTGAACACAAAATTAATCTCAGTCATAGCCATGGAGCAATTATTTCTGAATGATATTATCTTCATATCACCTGGTAATGATAAACAGAGGACATTTCATAGAATCACAGAATCACAGAATCAGAGGGGTTGGAAGGGACCTCGAGAGATCATCGGGTCCAACCCCCCTGCCAAAGCAGCTCCCCAGCTCATATTGCACAGGGCGGCGTCCAGACGGGTCTTGAATATCTCCAGAGATGGAGACTCCACACCCCCTGGGCAGCCTGTCCCAGGGCTCTGGCACCCTCACTGGGGAAAAGTTCCTCCCCATGTTGGTGTGGAACTTCCTGTGCTCCAACTTGCAGCCATTGCCCCTTGTCCTGTCCCCACAGACACTGAAAAGGGGCTGGCCATTTCCCCCTGCATCCCATCCTTAAGATATTGATAAACATTAATTAGGTCCCCCCTTAGTCTTCTTTTCTCCAGGCTGAACAGCCCCAGCTCACTCAGCCTTTCCTCACAGGGGAGATGCTCCAGGCCCTTCATCATCTCCGTAGCCTCCTCTGGACTCTCTCCAGGAGATCCCTGTCTTTTTTATCCCAGGGAGCCCAGAACTGGACACAACACTCCAGGTGGGGCCTGACCAGGGCAGAGCAGAGGGGGAGGATTCCCTCCTTCAGCCTGCTGGCCACACTCCTCCTGGTGCACCCCAGGATCCCATTGGCTCTCTTATTTATGCACAAGGACACTTTATTTCAATACATCTTCGCACCAGACACAATGGAGAGTAACGAGCCAGGTTCTCCACTGAAGACACCTCTTAATGAATTCTTCCAGATTGGTGTCCTTTATTTTCCTTTCGGGCTTGGAACATCCTTGCTGATTATTTGAAGATGCACATGAAGAACATTCCTTTACACAGCTCGTCAGAGCGGTCAGCATCTAACGAACGGCTTAACGAACGTTACCCCTTCTACATCAACAACAGTGCAGCTGACTGCTACTCAAGTCGCCAACTCTTGGGAGGAGGCTTGGCAGCAAAGGCAGCAGTTAGATGGGATGTTTATTGGATGTCTTCCACCAGCTGCACTGTGTGGTGGCTTGAGTGCTAGATTATAAATATTTCTCCTTCTGAAAAGGGGAAGTTGGCTGGATGAGCACTGAATCAGCAGGACATATTCATAGCCTCGGCAGAGATTGGTGTGTAAGGAGGCAGGAATGGGAAGCATTGAATTAGGCCTGGGAAGTCCCCTCTCTCCACAGGCACACGAGGAGAGTACTTATCCCTGGAAGCTAGTCAGCAGGGCACGTGGGCAACAGGAACATTAATAACTCCTCTATGGAAGGTCTTCTGTATGGCAGGATGGCTCACCCAAACCGCAGCCTCGCTGGCCACTCGCTGCAGATGGGCAACTTCTGCATTGCAGAGTTCCTTCTGCAAGGGCACACTGAGCTGCCGGGCTGGATAGGAGTGCAGGAGGCACCCCAAAACCCAGGGAAGAGGTACCTCAGGCATACTGCTTTTCTTACTGCTGGCCACAGGCAAGAAGTCACCCCTAAGCATCATATTGAAGATGGGTGGGCCTTGCAAGCCTCAGCGGTGCACCAGGCTTAGTGAGGGCCAGAGAAATGGCTGACCACGCCACGTCTGATATGGAAGCATCAATGGGGGGGCATTTTGGTGAGCAGCACGAAAAAGGCCTTCTAGCTGGAAGGAAGGGAAAAGCAGGGAATGAAGATGGATAGGATGTGCGATTGCAGGTTCTCGTCCATCCTGAAGCATGGCTAGGGTGGGAAGGATCAAGTGGTAGGAGCAACGTGGAAATTTCTGAATGGGGAAAAAAGGCCCAGAAGCCTTCCCAAGCAGAGCAGGGCACAGGAGAGGTGTCAGAGTGGAGTGGTGGGACAGCTCCGGAGTTTGTGTTGGTGCTGGATTTGTGCAAGTGGCTCTGACTCACCAGGGCAATGCAGGACCAGGGGGGTTTCCAGGAGGCTGGGGCTGAAATCCCCAGGGATGTTAGTCTAGACAGGGTGCTGTTCCCTTTGACCTCATTGAGGCCCTCAGCTTCCTCTTTATGCAAGTAACACCAGCTGCTAGGACAGGTTATTTTGGGCTACAGAACAGTTATGAAAGAGCAATGTGCTGAGGGTTTGAGGAAAAAGATGCTCCTGCTGTAAGCATCCTTTTCAGACCCCAGTTGTGCCAGGCTGCTCCTTGCTACCACTCATGGGGAAACAATTTTCATTCCTGACATCTTCTAAAGAGGCTCAAACAGCCTGAGAATGGCTCCTTGCCTGATACTGGGCGAGAGCTTGTAAAATAAGCTCCAATTCCCCCAGGATAACTGGAGGGAAATCCCAGTCATTAAATCTTCGTCAAGTGACGTAAGAGGGATTGCAGATTAATCCTGCTCCCCATTCATCTCATCCCAGCAGAGATCCCGCTAGTAAAACCGAGTCATCCAACAGCCCCAGGAGAATTCCAGGCTGTATCACAGAGCTCTCCTGCCCTTGCCTGCAAGAATATGCCTGATATTCCGCGTTTACGTGTTCCTTCTTCCATCCCTGAATAGCATGAGAGGGCAGGGATGAGGTGTGAGTGCAGTGGAAGCACCAAAGGTTTCCCAGATTCTGTGCCACTGAGCCGTGCAGCCCTCTCTCCACTTTCCTGGGGGCTGGTCCATGGTTGCCTCACCTTGCCTTTGGTGTCTCACAACACTTCAGCAACAGCCAGCATGGTCTGAGGGGGGGGTGATATGTGGCTTGTGGGGCAAGGACGTGGTTTGTGGGCCCTTCTGCCCTGTCCCATCCTTGCTGGTCCCTTCTACCTCAGTCTTCTCTGCTCTCTCAGAGGCTTTCTGCTACTAATAAGCCATCAATTTCAGTGGAATGAAGGAACCTGGTAACCTGGGCAACCATGGGATGAACGACCCCTGCCCAGGCAGCAGGCAGCACCTGGAGCTCCATGGGATGAACGACCCCTGCCCAGGCAGCAGGCAGCACCTGGAGCTCCATGGGATGAATGACCCCTGCCCAGGTAGCAGGCAGCACCTGGAGCTCCATGGGATGAATGACCCCTGCCCAGGCAGCAGGCAGCACCTGGAGCTCCATGGGATGAATGACCCCTGCCCAGGCAGCAGGCAGCACCTGGAGCTCCATGGGATGAACGACCCCTGCCCAGGCAGCAGGCAGCACCTGGAGCTCTGCCTGCTTGTGGAGTCAGTGGCATGGGCAGCACTGGGCAGGAGCCTGCTCGGAGCAGCGTCGCAGGGGCACGGAGGCTGCGCTGCGTTGTGGGGATGCAGATGCAGCTGTCTGTGGCCAGGAGGAGTCACACAGGCTTCAGTACTAACCCAGAAAAGCTGGATTTTGCTGCACAGTCACAGGAAGCTCTTTGATTCCCAAACACCCTTCCCAAACTGCTTCACTAAATACGCAAAACCAGCCTGTGCGGCTTCGGGCGTGGCGGTGCGCTGTGCACACATCTCAGGGCCTTGTCATGGGCCAAAGGAGAGGAAGATAACAGGACACAGGGACACGCCGGCTGTTCTGCACTGTGTGGCTGACATTTGGATCGTGAGGCAATTCCTCAGGATCTGGTGAGATAAGATAACAGGCAAGCAATGGATACTCAGCAAACAATGTCCCCAAGGAAATGTGAGCAACTTCCAGGTGGCCTTGGCAGGCTGAGGGCAGGACTGAGCGAGGAGGGTCCCCGCAGTGTGACACAGGTATAGCTCCTCTCATCTGGCCACTTCTCCTGTCAAGCCATTTCACTCCAGGAACTCAGCAGGGGAGATGAACAGATTTAATTTGCTCTGTGTGGTTTTGGGTTTTTCTCTGAGCCCAGCATGAGGAACTGCTGCGGTGGCTGCCTAGCCTGCCTCTTGCCGTGCTGCTATATATATCTGCAATTCCTGCCTCCAGGAGCCAGATGGGATCCGAGCCACCCCTCCAAGAGCAGAGGTACCCAGCACCATCGTGTGACAGAGGTGGAGGGGGAAGGTGGCAGAGCTCCAGGGGACGGGCCATAAATTACCTTCACAAGAGTCTCAGACCAGGAAAGCAATTTTAAACCCTTTGTCTTGTTTTTGTTTTGTTTCATTGCTTTTCAATAAAGATTAATGCAGAGATTTTCTCCAGGGCTCTTGTCACCTGCAGGGTTTGACAAATATTAACTCGCTCACCTTCCTGAGTCACCTTCCCCTGTCAGCTGAATGAGGATGGAGAACAGAGAAGAGGACGGGACACCAAAGCACTCATGTGAACATGGAGATGTCAAGGAAAGATGTGCCCAAGGTCACAGACCTGGGCAATGTCACAGCATTGCAGATGACTGCATTCCCAGCTCCTGTACCTGTGTTCAGATCAGGAAACCAGGCAATAAAAATCAAAGCCAACACATCCAAAAGAGAGAGAGTTAGACACCTCCATGTGTGTGTGTGCTCTGGACAATGACACTGTCATTTTTACCGACTATTCAGAGGCTTTGAGTGGTTGCAGTTTCCTGTGTCATCAGTGAAAGGCTCAGCCCTTGGCTGGGTGTCTACACAGGGATGTAGGTGACTGTTTTCCAGCCTCTAGCCAAGGCTTTTGTTCTGCCTCTTTTGTCCTGTTTATTTTTCCACTTAAAGGGGCCTGAGTCCCCAGGCAGTGTTTCCTGAAGCAGCTTTTCGCCACCCTCCAGAACTACATCACCTGGAGCTCCACCGGGTTGCGGTTGATGGAAGCAGAGAGGAGCTGGCCAGCTCTGTGGGTCACCTCCCAGGGGACAGCAGCAGCTCTGGGTGCCAGCCCACACAGGCACGTTTGCTCGAAAGCTCTGGCAGAAATATTCCTGCTCCGATGCTCCCCTGCTTGGGGGATCAGCCCTCTGCCAGGCATCAGTCCAGAGTTCAGCCTATGGAGCAGCTCCCCTCCAACCTCTGGGGTGCCTGCGCTGGGAAGGCGAAGGTCAGCGTGGCAACGAAGCCCAGCCTGCGTGCGAGCTGCTCAGCCCACGATCCCAAAAGGCGGTGACGAGGCACGGAGCGGTCCCCAAACGCTTTCGGCAGCCGTGCCCTCCCTGCCCCCACCCGCCCCCTCCTCTTCCACACATCCATCCCCTGCGGCCACACACCGGCCTCGCTGACGGATTTTACTTGAAAGCTCTGGCAGGCTGTGCCGCTGATGGCAGAGCCCTGAGCCGGCTCCCTCCGTCTCCCTGGAGTCCCTGCGCAGACGTAGGTGCACGTCACCGCCTGCTCTAATTTTATCCGCGTTTGATGGAAGAGACGAACTGAGCAGCAGGGAGGCAGCTATTTTGGTGTTCTCTGTGGCTGTGGGTTATATAAAGCATCCTGCCATGACCTGCATCGCTCGGGAGACGCTTTGCTTTCCCTGGCTCAGCCGCAACAAGCCGATGGCTCGGATGCTCACTCCCGGCAGCCGAGACCTCCACGCACACGGCAGCCACGTGGGCCAGGTGTGCCGTACCTGCGGGCACAGGGACACAGCGGGATTCAAGGGTGACCATCCATGGGGCACACCGGCTCCCCTTCCCTGCTGCGTGGCGTGACCCAAGGGCTTCGCCTATTCCAGCACCCAGCCAGACCTGCGCCCCCCGGCGCGGGCACGGGCACCGCCGGGCACCATGAGGCTGCCCAGGGCCCTCGAGTTCGGCGTGCCGGGGCACAGGGCACCGCCGCTTTCGTCCTACCCGGGCCGGAGGAGCGGCTCCGTTAGGTGGCAGCAGCAGCAGCCACGTCGGGAGCGGCGGCAGGGCGGAGACAGCGGGAGCGGCGGGAAGCTGCTCTCCCCGTGGGACCTCTGGGGGAGCGGGAGGCCGGCAGGGACACAGATGAGCCTGGCAGGGCAAGCCCAGCACCCGGTGCTGGGAGCTAGGCAGCATGCCGGGGGACCCCATTGCGTGGCGGGGATGTGGGGGCTGCTCCTGCCCTCGCTGCCTGCTTTGGGGGCAGCGCGGTCACAGAGTCGCAGCATCACTGTGTGACAGCAGCCGAACCCCTGTGAGATCCCAAGGGCTGCTCCCTGGGCTGACCTCCCACACGTAAGGCACGACGCAGTAAGCAGCCGGCAGTGATCCTGCCCGGTGCTAGCTGACCGCAGCACCCAGCCTCCACGCAATACTATTTCCCAACTGCGGGGACCAGAGGAATTACGCAGAGTTTCTCGCCCTCGGTGGCTGCGGCTCCCCTGTGCCTGGCCCTCCCCGGCGGTGGCTTCGTCAGCGATGCTCTGGTGCCTGGTCTCAGGCAAGGCAGCAAATCTTGGGCTTGCCAGTTTGGGAATTTTTGGTAGGAGGTGGCACGACCAGGACTCTTTCCTCTGGCACAGGCAGGATCTGCCAACATCTGGGTTAGGCACTGGAGCCCAGTGCCTGGGGGGTGTTTTGGGGAATGCTTCTTGCTTTTGTTTCTCGTGCAAGCAAGCAAATTTAATAGCACAACGTAGATTTGGAAGCAAAAGTAATTAGGACATGTCACAATGCCGATTGGCACCTCCCTGCTCCTCCACTCTCTGGGTCCTGCTTGCCCGGCGCCCAGCTCTGCTGCTGACTCACGGCAAAGCCGCCTTCTGCCTAATGACCAGGGAGTCAGGCCAGGGCGCAGCCCGCTCCATGGTTCTCCTCGCTCCCACGCAGTTCCCGCTGGGCCTCCCGCAGCGGCACTGGTGGGGACGCACCCACTTCCTAAAGAGTCACCTCCTGGGAACACCGCCGAGCCTCCGTGGCAGCCACGGCATCTGACATCCCCCCCCCCAGGGCGTGTGCCTGCCTGCAAACCCTGGGCCTGATGCCTGGCTGCTGCTCAGGAAGCACTGCTGGGTGCGGGATAACCCACAGGGCAAGGGGGCTGTGCTCCACGTAGAGCCACTATCCCACCCAAGGGGCTGTTAGCCGGGGCAGTAGTCACCTCCTTGGGGTTTTCCCACCAGGACCCATACCCATCTTCCTTGTGCATCCCACCTACGTCAGCACTGGCAGCCACGGCCCCCCTATACCCCCCTCCCCTGTCATGTCACCGCATCCCCTCCCCAGGGCAGGTCCTGGCCCCCAGGGAAATGTGCGGGCGCAGAAGGCACGCTGGGGGAGGGACGGGTGTGCGTGCAGGAGCGTGCATGTGCGCACGTCAGGAAGAAGGAAGCAGGGCTGTGAGTGCTGGAGGCGTTGCGAGCGCCAGGCACAGGCTGACAGGCAGGGGCTGCCTTTCCCGTAGGAAGTTAAACTGTTTCACAACAGTCATCATCGCAGCGAGCGGCTCACTCCAGAGTGATCACGCTCACAGGGGAGGGAGAAGAAAATCAGTGCTGAGAGGATGAGTGCAGCCCAGTCTGAGATACAGGATGGCAGCACCAAGAGGGTACAGATGGATTCGGAGGGCGAGGATTTGTGCAGAGTGTGCAGCAGCTCTGTGAGACCCTGCAGTGCTGCCCGGGCAGCGTGCTCAGGGTGAGGTGAGGAGAGGTGGTGTTACGTGCACCCCTGCAACGCTGCTGTGGATGCTCCTCGCAGTGAGTGCTGCCCTGGGGACCGAGGCCACCAAAACTGCTGGAACTGGCACCAGAGCTACCCAGAAATGCACAGAAACTAAAATGCTTCAGGGAGTTAAAAGTGTTCCAGACTCAGGATAAACTGGAACAGGGGAGCAGCCCATGGCCCCCACCTCAGCTCTGCAGGGAGGTGTGAATGTGCTCAAATATCATGCAGAGGGGCAGGCGACCCCCCTCCCAAGCTGCTAGAGCTGGTCTGTTCGGTCACAGATAGACTTTTTTGGTGCCAGGGTTGCTTCATGTGGCCTAAGCAATCCCAAACCCTCTGCGCTCACTTGCACCCTCTCTGTTATGCCAGCGCAACACTACACACAGCTGCTGGGCAAACCAGGTCCGCGAGTTGATCTGGCAGACAAGCCCCCATCTTCTGCTTCCCAAGGGTCAGTCATCTGCCAGTGCTGCTCACCACAAGGCCCCAGCCCAGCACTGCGGCCTGAACCCAGGCTCGGCTCCGGAGGTGCCGGCTGAACCTCACAGGTTTGGAGCAGCTGACTGAGAGGGAGTTGGGGAGTCGTTGGCACCGCACCCTGCGTCATGCCAGCCAGAGTACCTGGCCTCCCAGGCTGCAGCTCCGCAGCAGTCCGAGCCGAGCTGCCATAGGCTGGCTTTTCCCACTGCTCCTGGCACAGGACCCAGCCTTCTGCCTGCACCAGTTGCTGACTCCTGACTTTGCTCCCAGCCATTTCACCTTGCAAAACCAGTGGAGCGCTGATTGACAAAAGATAGCAGAGGGTTTTCCAACAGAGAAGGACAAGAGGGCAGCTCCTCACCCCACAGCCAGCCAAGAGCTGGACCCCGCAAGAGGCAGGAGTGGAGTCCAGCAGTGGAGAGGGGACCCTGGCAGCAGCTCTGCCTGCGGCAAGCCAGAACACCAAGCAGCCTGAGCTGATCTCCCACCTCCTGAAATAAAACACTCCATTTCCAGCTGGGCCAGCTCTCTGAACTGGCTTGCCACATGGCTGTGTGCCCCTATGGCCAGCACAAGGGAGAGAAATACATGGCTTGGGCAGGATGGGACCAGGAGCGTCACAGGACTGCACAGCTGCCCTCTCACACTCCAAATCTCCAGACGCTTGCTCTCACCCCACGTCACTGCTCAGCTGGGCATCTGCGCCGCAGGGCAGGGCAGGTTTGGGAAGGAGCTGCCAGGGCAGGGCCAGGCGGAGGTGACTTGAACTGCTGCTGCATGTTGAACTCTGTCCTCTGCCCCTCTGCTCCTTCCCTGTCCTCTGCCCTTGCTGCTCCTTCTCAGCAGGTGAGGTCCTGCAGCAGACAGACAGACGTCAGACAGCCCAGCCCCAGCAGGGCTAGGCAGGATGGGGCGCCAGGGCTGTCCAATTGAGATGAGGCAGGAACTAGTGAGGAGGAAGAGGAGGACACGGGGCTAATTGGAGTCTGTGGCTCCCTGCATCCCAAGAACAGAGCAGCTCCCTCCCAGCCTGCACCCTGGGATGGGACAGGGAAGGACAGCAGCCAGCCTGTCCTGAGGAAAGGGGAGCAGCAGGAAGAAATGTGGTGTGAAATGTGGATGAGAAAGCACCCCCTTACCACAGGAACCAGCTGTGCAGACAAGATGCATCTCAGATGGAGATGGGGTGCTCCCCACGTGCAGGGCTGGCACTGCCTGGGGCAAGGGCTGTGGCAGGGTACCCATCCCAGTGGGACATCCCTCTCGCTGGCTTCAGGTGACCTGGCAGGCGACTTTGGACACACTCACAGCCCCCAGTGTGATCTTTGCCTTTGGCCACCTACCCACACTTCCCCACACAGCTGGCAGTCCGCGGGTGCGGGTGGCCAGGCACCTACAGCATGCAGGAGCTGCCCTGACCATGCAGAAGGCCTTTTCTCACACCCAGCGATCACCTTCCCAAACCCTGGCACTTCAGGCTTGCCCTTGAGAAGCAAACACTCATTTCAGCCGCACCCTTTCCTGCCCCAAGGCTGTTGGGCGAGGGTATCCTCAACGTACAGCGTGTTCACCGACAAGGGGTGTGGGACAGGAACCAGCCCTTGTAAAAGCACCTGGATTGAACCTGCTGCCCTCAGCCTGCCAAACCAAACAGAGCTGATGTAAAGCAAATAGCAATGACAACAGCCTGGCTGCGCGAGGGTTGGGCAAGCAGCTGGTTTCCAGTTTGCTGGCCTCAGCAGATGGCGGCGGCAGGAAGAGGCGCTGGGAGTTCCCATCCCGCAGGCACAGTGGCCCCAAGGCTCCCTCCTCTCCCGTCTGCTGGCGCCGGTCGTGCAGCCCCCATGTGAAAACAGCATTTGGGGTTTCAGGGGAGCCCTGCAGCTGGTGTGATCCACCCACCTGGCCTTGGCGCGGGGTGGGGGGGCAAGGCCAGTGGGTGGGTGGGTTTCCCCAGCAGCCAGCTCTCCTTGGCAGGCATTTCACCTAGCTTTGGCTGCAGTGTGCCTCAGGGGAGGAAGCTGATGTCAGAGGGAAGATACCTGAAGCACACCCAAAGGCCAGCAGCCAGGGAGGGGGCAGGGCGATGGGAGCGGGGAGGAGTGTTTGGTCTGTCTGGCCTCCGCTGGGCACTGTCACCACTGCCGGTCGCGGGAGCGCACACTGGCACCGGGCAAAGTCTGCCAGGCGGCTGCGCAGAGGATGCTGCTGGGAGGGGAAGGGACGCGCCCAGCCGCTCTTCTAAAAGTGGATGAGAAAGCATTGCAGCAGCGGTGGTTCAAGTTTTGGCTTCTCTCTGTTTCAAGGCCACGGTTCTGGGCTCCCTGGTTTAAAAAAGACAAGGATCTCCTGGAGAGAGTCCAGAGGAGGCTACGGAGATGATGAAGGGCCTGGAGCATCTCCCCTGTGAGGAAAGGCTGAGTGAGCTGGGACTGTTCAGCCTGGAGAAAAGAAGACTGAGGGGGGACCTAATTAATGTTTATAAATATCTTAAGTATGGGATGCAGAGGAAATGGCCAGCCCCTTTTCAGTGTCTGTGGGGACAGGACAAGGGGCAATGTCTGCAAGTTGGAGCATAGGAAGTTCCACACCAACATGGGGAGGAACTTTTCCCCAGTGAGGGTGCCAGAGCCCTGGGACAGGCTGCCCAGGGGGTGTGGAGTCTCCTTCTCTGGAGATATTCCAGACCCGTTTGGACGCCGACCTGTGCAATATGAGCTGGGGAGCTGCTTTGGCAGGGGGGTTGGACCCGATGATCTCTCGAGGTCCCTTCCAACCCCTCTGATTCTGTGATCCTGTGATTCTGTTCTGAGGTTTGCCTCACTCATCACCCCAGGCGACAGGCACAGCAGACCCCCAGTGTGTGTGCTGTGGGTGCTCATCCCGCAGCTGCAGTGGGCAGAAGCTTGTGCCCACTTCTCTCAGAGCAGTGCTGGCAGTGGGGCCTCCTGCAGCCATCCACCTGTGTGTCCGTCCATCCATCATCCATCAGCCCCCCAGCCCCAGCATCGTCTTGCAGCTGGGCGGCTGCCAGGGCCAGCCAGGCTCCCCAGCGCCAACGAGCGGCACAGCTGATCCGCGTTAAAAATAAACTCTCCTTTTCAGCGGGATTATTTTTAACCCGGGCCCGTTTCCCTCCTCAGGTTACCGAACCCCCACCCTCCCGGTGGACCGGGCAGAGGTGCCCAGCAGCCGGCGTTCCGAGGGGACTGCAGGCAGCCCCGCCGGACCTCCGGGCTGGCTGAGGGGGGGCCTATCCCCGGGCGGTGGCAGAGGGATCGACCGGGCCGGAGTGCCCCCCCAGCCGATCTCGGCAACGTCGTGGTCCGGAAGCCCAAGGGGCGCCGTGGCCGCCGCAGGCTCCGCTCCGACCTCGGCCACCGCCGCCTCCCAAACAAACAACAGCCGCTCCCGTTGCCGCGGCGACCGAGCCCCACCCTCCGCCGCTGCCATGGCGACGGGGCTCCACCCCTCCCGCCGCGGCTGACGCCGCCGCCTGCGTCGCCCGCGAGCTCCGGCGGGGAGAGGAGAGGAGGGGAGGGGGAGGGCGATGACGTTGCCGGCCCGTTTCTAGGGAAACCACGCACCGACGTCAACAGGTTTGTGTGTTTTCAACGTTCCGCCGTCTCCCGGGCAACGTCAGGCGCTCGGCCCGGCCCCAGCAACAGCGCCGGGATTGGCTGGGAGGGGCGAGGGGCGGGGCCGGCGCTGCGGGCCCCTCCCGCTCCCGGCGGCAGGGCTGGGCCGCGGGTGTGGGCCCGGCCCGGCGGCTGCAGCGGGTGTCCCCGGGACGGCCCGTGAGAGGGGGAGCGCCCGGCCGAGGGGTGCACCCCTGCGCGGCTCCCTGCTGCCTCCCGCCGCCGCGCAGGAAGGGGCGCAGGGGTGTCAGGGGCCCGGCCGCGGTATCGGCCTCAGCGGGGCCGCCAAAACTGCCCTGGCCGGTGCGGCTGGGTGGGAAGCGCCCCGGGCGGGCCCAGCGGTGGGCAGGAGGGAGGCAGCAGGCTCTGAGAAGGCAGCCCGTGCTGATGGAGGGGGAGCATCGCCCCGTGGCCTTTGGGACCCTCACTAGAGCTGGGTCGCCCTCCCTGGGCTGCCCTCTGGGCGGGAGAGGCAGGCTTTGCCTGGGGAAGGCGGAGGGAATCCCTGTTTACAGGAACGGAGGGTGGGTGGCAGCAGGAGGCCACAGGCTGCTGACTGGGGCTTTGTGCTGGAGCACAGGGCGCCTTTTCTCTGCGCCGGTGCCTGCCCACACCCGCGCTGGCGAGCGTGGTGCCCAGGGCGGCCAACACGGTCGAGGGGTATGTCACGCCGGTGAGAGGTGCCAGTTTCACAGCCCGCTGAGCTTCTCTGAGATCCAAAAGCAAGCAGGGAGAAAACAAGTTCCCCAGTCTCCAGCGGCTGGCAGTTGTGCCCCTGTCAGCTGGGCTCCTGGTTGGGGAGTATGGAGAGAGACAGGCCCTCCCATGTGCAATCACTGATCTCAGTCCCAAAGCAGGTCACTGTGCTGCTCCTGTGGGGCAGGTACTTGAGTTCCCAGGCCTGTACTCTGGCCTGTTTGCTGTCTGTGTGTTTTATCTTTGACCTTGATGTGGAGGGAAATGGCCAGGCTCTTCAGGTGCTGGTATGGGCTTGGGTAATGGCAAGTGCTTTCCTCGGCTTGGAACGAGCTGCTGGCTGGAAGCAGCGAGCAATGGAGACTTTCTTCCAGACCTTGCTCACTGAGCAGAGATCAGAGAATCATAGAATATCCTGAGTTGGAAGGAACCCATAAGGATCATCAAGTCCAACTCCTGACTCCACACAGGGCCAGCCAAGTCAGAGCATGGGACTGAGAGCATCGTCCAGGCACCCAGCTTGACTGAGATCAAGTGTTGTGACCCCTTCCCTGGGCAACCTGTGCCAATGCCTGACCACCCTGTCAGTAAAGCACCTCTTCCTAATATCCAACCTAAACCTCCCCTGTCGCAGCTTCATACTGGTCCCTCGGGTTCTATCACTGGTCACCAAAGAGAGGAGATCTACGCCTGCCCCTTTGCTTCCCCCCTTGTCAGGAAGATGGAGCAGAGAACCCCAGATGATCTGCAAATCTCATACCACTCCCAGGTCTCTCTCCACAAGCACAGGCTTAGCTCTTGTTGCAGTTGCGCAGATAGTAAAGGGTGAGTTAACACTAAAGACGTTTCCCCCTCCCAGCAGTTCCCTCCAGCCAAACCAAATTGCTTGGCAGATCTGGATCCTTGGGGAGGATCAAAGCCTCGGGGCTGGGCTGGCAGCACTCCATGCTGTTTACATGCATGTATATTCATGGCACTGTTAACCCCAGACTATTTAATAACATTGCGTTTTGTATTTATTGCATTTCTTAAATACCATGTAAGAAACCTCAGTTTCCTGGGGTATTCCCAACATTTGTTCCTAGGGCAGAGCAGACCAACTCTCTGTGTCGCCATGCCTCCTGACTTACTCTCTTGCTGTGTTACTGGGGTCTCTAATCCTGCAGTGGCAGCATCTTTCCACAGAGCTCTTCCTCCTGTGCAGCCTGACTGTCCAGCTGGAGGTACAGCTCAGCCAGAGCTGGGAGCAAACACCTCGCCTTCAAATCTCACCCTTTCAGCAGCAGCAACAGAATGTGACACCTCCTGGGGCAGGGCGGGCTGAGTATCTCTCAGCCACCTCAACACCCCCAGCACTGTGACAGCTCAAAAAAAGAGACCTTGCTTGTGTTAATGGCTGTTTTCCTGGGCAGCCAGCCCAGTGTGATGGTCTCTGACACCGAATAGGATGGGAGGAAGGTGATCTACCTCCAGTGAAGCAGGGCTGCTGCTCCAGGCGGTGGCAAAGCCTCAGGTGAACCCCTCCCTCCCTCCCAGGCTATGCTTAGCTTTGTGATCCTTTGTTTCTCTTGAGTCCCTTTGAGACTTTCCCCAGGGCACTCCCAAGTCACAACAATCAGAGGATTTCTTTCTGTCCTGAGCCAAACAATCTTCAACGTCCTGTCCTTACCCTTCACTTCGGCTGCTTTGTTCTCCACCCACAGCAAAATCTCCTTAGCTAAGCACAGCGGCCTTTTCCTCCTTCTCAGCACTTCCTTCTTTGCTACCCTTAGCCCATTTTCTTCAAGATCCACCATGCCAATGGAGGAGCAGGATCCCTTCACCTAGACCCTTTACCACAGCATAAGCATCGCTGCGGCTGCCCAGCCCCACAGGGGAAGAGGCAGCTTGTGCAAAGGGACCATCCAGCTGCCACCCTCAGAAAGCTCTTGGGTGCAAGGAGAAGCCCAAGCTTTGTTCTGTGGGGTTTTATTGCAGGCTCTGTGTGGGGGCCCAGCGAGGGCAGCGCAGCATCAGCCTGTCTGTCACTGGGTTTGAGCGTGCTGCCTCTCACTGAGCATGAGCTTTTTGCTGCTCGTTTCTGGGGCTTCACCTCTAAATATCAAGCAGTCCCAAAAATGTGTGGGCCCCTTTCTTTCAGGTGTCTCCCTTGCCTCCCCTCCTGGCTGGTCGGTGCCCTGGGATGATGACCCTCATCATGCACAACACCCTGGGACAGCACTTTCTTTCAGGTGTTTGCCTTGCCTCCCCTCCTGGCTGGTCGGTGCCCTGGGATGATGACCCTCATCATGCACAACGCCCTGGGACAGGTCTGTGGCGCTGGAGCCAGCAGGGAGGTAAGAGGCCAGCTTGGCCATGGTGCTCTGGCTCTGTCACACCGCCGTGGTGCGCGAAGGGACAGCGCTGGCAGCTGTGGCTGGAGAACTTTGCACCCGAATTCCTCTGGGTTATGAACCCTCACTTGTGGGGTGACAGCCGCCAGCCTGGCCCTGGGGCAGCGGGGTGCAGAGGAAGCACTGCGATGGGTGAAGCTGCCTTGCAGACCTGCTGGCCATGCGCGGCGTGCGGTTCCATCGGTGTGCAGGGCACGGTCTGGCTGAGCCTGGCAAGTTTGCATCCACCGTGGTGCAGGTGAAAGGAGCAGGCAGAGTGGTAAGAATGGGTGGGAGGGCTCAAAAGCATCATCTGTGGTAATTGGTGGCCCGTGGCATGCGGCTGCACAGCCACGAGATGCCGGGATGTCTCCGCTCGTAGTGTTTAATCTGCAGGGTGTCCCTGTCACACACCCAGCTGCTGTGATTATTAATTACTATTTATACTTGGCTTTGGGTACATGCTGCATTTTAAAGACCAGCAGAGGTGGGAACCCTGTCTTCCCACAGGCTCCCAGGCGAGGCAGGAGGGCCATAGCTGCAGCGTGTCCTGGGGGGAGCTCAGGCCCTCCAAATGATGTGGTTGGGGAGCAGTGGGTGGAGGAAGGGCCCTCAGCACATTGAGAGAGGGGGTAGGCCCTTACCACTGGTTTATCACTCCCTTCCCTGCTTTTC
Source organism: Porphyrio hochstetteri (assembly GCA_020800305.1). Classification (NCBI taxonomy): domain Eukaryota; kingdom Metazoa; phylum Chordata; class Aves; order Gruiformes; family Rallidae; genus Porphyrio; species Porphyrio hochstetteri. The sequence continues at coordinate 9,409,905 of CM036908.1, read as the reverse complement.
CATCCCTTTTGCTTCTGAATCCTGCAGCCCCTGCCTGGTTCCACAAGCCTCCCTGGGGCCAGGAGAACGGAGGGGGTCCCTTGTGCTGCGCTGGAAGAGTAGGTGGGGGGCACTGGGAGTAGGGGGTGTGCAGGTGGAATTGCACTAACGCCCCTGGAGCCTGGCCATGAAGTCTGAAGTCTGTACCAAAACAGGTGTTCAGGCTACTGCATGGGTCCTCTGATGGTACGGGCAGGATGCTTGGCCAGGCAGGGATGGTTTCTCAGTGCAGGGCTGTGTTTTACAGCAAAGAACTATTTTTTGGTGCCTACAGCAGCATCCCCTGCATGCCAGCCCTGCTGCAGGACTCTCCCTGACAGGTCTTCTTTCCACCCCAGCAGCCCCTGGTTAGCTGGAGGCAGATGTCCATCATGGCATGTCCATGGAGTGGGAATGTGGAACCACACTGCGGCCGGTGCTGCTGACAGAGGGTGGGTCATGGCTGTGGTGGCTGCCAAAGGACTGCTCAGTTAACGTTGCCCTGGTGAGTGGCCAATTTTAGGCATAGCCATCTCCTGTCCCCTGACAGGGTTTTGGCCCTGTGGGTTGCACTGTCCCACACACCTCAGGTGCTTCTCTGCTGTGGTTTTCCAAGCCCAGTCAGTCGCAAGCCCAGCTGAGGGAGGGTGTGAAAGCGGGGCCAAGTTCCCATGCTGCACCCTGGGGCTGGGGAGCTCGCTGCTCCCTTGTAAGCCAGGGATTTGCAAACTTTCCCACCTCCGTGCTTGGCAGGAGGAAAAGCAGGGAACAGGCAGGTGGAGGGGTCCCTTGGTACCCAGGAGAAGATCCTCATTGGATGGCTGTGCTCCTCCTGCCCTGCCAGCGCTGTTGTGAGGCCCAAGCAATGCAGTGGCCATGGCCTCTTCTGTCTGGCCAGACGTCTGGCATCTGGGAAGAACCATCTCCCTGCACGTGGTGGCCACCTCCTCCTCGCCAGCCCAGGGCCCAGCCATGCCATGGGCTTGTCCAAAGCAGGGGGAAAGGCTCATGCTGGGATGGGGGGACCCCCACTACTGGGCTGGGGAGAGTCCCAGTCCCTACAGTGGTGTATGCCTACAGCTGAGGCTCAGCTGAGCACCGACAGAGCCCAGCAAACCCCCATGGCCCTGGCTGTACAGGTTCATTCATGTTGTAGTGGTTCCTTTCTCAGATCATGCTGTTTTGGAATGGCTGAATGCCTCTGCCTGTTCCTGGCTCAGGAGGGGGGGTGAGGAGCTTTTGCCAGGCTCTGGTGGCATGCTGGTGAGGGCAACCCCGTCACCGGGGCAGGAGGGTTTGCATTCTGACTCTGTTTTGTCGCTGCAGTGCCGCTCGCTTCCTCTTTCTGTTCTCACACGCGTTGTGGTAAGACTGTGCACCCCATGTTTGGAGCAAATAACAAACCCACGTCATGTGTTTTCGCTTTCTCTTGTTTCCTTGCCTCCACATGTTAGATAAGTGCAGCGTCTGTGCACTTTCCACCTGGTACAAACACAGCACGCCTGGTCGCCAGTGGAGATGGCAACAGTTTGCATGGGTACCCCAGAAATATTTTGGGCTTTGGTGAAGTGGGGCTTCCCCTTTCTGTTTTCCAGATGCTTGTTTTGGAGGGGGGCAGTTTGGCTAGGGGAACCGTGGGGCAGTTTGCAGGCAGCATTAGGGCTAGGCAGGGGTTTTCTGAAATGTGGTTGGCAAATGTGTGGGACTTAACTGTGTTGGAGGCTCTCACCCATGCTGGGTGTGCATCAGGCCAGGCCCTGCTGGGGATGTAGCCCCAAGGGTTTGGCCTGCTGCTCAGATGCTGGCGGGGACAGGATGGCAGGGTGGTGGCTTTGATAATTTACTGGCACATCCCTCCTCCTGGCAATGCTGAATGGGGGGTTGCTGGAAAGACCGTGCTCGTCCCACTGCATTGGCAGCCAACATGGGGTGAATGCTGGCTGGGGTGAGGAGCCCCCGGCAGCACAGGGACACGGGACGGCTGATGCCTGCCCCGGGAGGGGCTTGCCCGAGGGCCGGCAGTGAGTTGGTGAGAGGCAGCAAGCACTGGTTCCCGCAGGTCCTTTCCCAGGGAGCGGTGCGGGCCGTGAGCTGCGGCAGTCCTCGGCTATCCCCTCCGCTCTGACGGGCAGCTCAGAAATAGCAGCTGGCCCAGTTCTCCCGCCCCCGTGGCCCAGATCTCTAAGAACGGAGGTTGCTCGCGCAGCAACAGCAACAGCAGCAGCATCAGGCGCTGCATTTAGCCCATGAGCTCAAACAGCGGGAGAGGCTGCCAGCAGGATCCCAGCCTGGCTGGGTGACGCTCCTGCTTGGAGACTGCGCTGCAGGCTCTGTTTGTTGCTGTAAACACGCTCGCTGCTGCAGCTTCCCTGTTACTATCTATAGCCGCGATCTCTTGGCTCCCGTGCAAGGCGAGTCTGCGGTCTGGCTCCCAGCTTAGCCTGACCTGAGCCAGGGCTGCCTGACATCCCCATCGTGGGTGGGTGTCTCCGGGCTTCGCTGCAACAAGGATCAAAACAAAACCCAAACTGGAGGAAAGGACGAGCCCCGCTCCCTGACGGTGGTTTCCCGGTGGCCCTTTGCCCACACTCTTGGCAGCATCCCGAGTGGTGCTCCCAAACTCTCCCATCCTTCCTGGGGGGCTGCAGCCCACCCCCCGGCTTCCTTGGCAGGCCTTCCCAGCGCCCCGTGCCATTACCCTTGCTCTCGACTGTTACTCTGCGTGGACAACAGAGAAGTAAACATTGCCACACGAGCAGGAACGCCTCCCTCGCTGGCTGCGGGGAAGGGGGGAGGTCAGGCTTTCTGCACGCAGGGCCTGCCGTGTCCCTGCGCCCAGCCCTGGGAGCAGACCCCGCTCTGGGCCGGGGACAGGGTGCAAAGCACACACCAGCCCGGCCATCCCGCTGCGGGGACCGGCCCTGCTTTGCCGGCTCCTTTGGAGCGCCCTGAGCTGCTCCGCGCCGGGGCTGCGCCGCGGTGCCGCAGGTCTCGTCCTTTCCCTTCCCCCCCCTCCCCGCCCCATCCACGGAGAGGGGGTCACCTGCGGCGGGACGGCTGCCGCTGGGGCCCCGTCAGCGGGATGAGGCCCTCGGCGGGATCTCGCCACGCGTGGGGAAGGGGGGGGGTGAGGGGAAGGGGCCGCCCCGTCCCGTCCCGTCCCGCCGCGTCCCACCCCGCCCCGTCCCGCGCGCCGCCCGCCGCACTTGGCTGCAGCCTGGAGCGCTTCCCGTCAGTCACACCCCCTCGCACAGGATGTATCCCATATAAGGATATCTGCGTCAGTGGGTTCCCGAGCCCGGCCGTACCACTCCGCGCGGGGGGGGGAACCCCGCCGCCGTTCCCCCCCGCGCCGCCCGCGGAGCTCCCCCTACCCCGGAGGCAGCCTCCCCACCCTCGTCCCGGCTCTTTCCCGCGGAAGGCGGCGGCGGACGGTGCGCGGGGCGGCCCCGGGGCCGGTGCGGGGAGGGCGCGGGGCGGGCGGCCCCCCCCGCCGGCCCGAGTGACGCGTCCCCAGTGACGTCGGCGGGAGGGTATAAAAGGTAGGCGCCGCGCGGTACTCCAGCAGCTGAGGCAGCCCCGGCGGCGGAGCGGAGAGACGCGCGGCGCGGACCGGACAGAGGGACGCACGCAGCCGGCCCCCCTCCTCGCCTCTTCCCCAAGGGCGCTTCGCTACCAACCGCATCGTCCCGCACCGCCGGCTTGCGCGCACTGAGCCGACATGATGTACCAGGGTTTCGCCGGAGAGTACGAGGCACCCTCCTCTCGCTGCAGCAGCGCTTCCCCGGCCGGGGACAGCCTCACCTACTACCCGTCCCCGGCGGACTCTTTCTCCAGCATGGGCTCGCCCGTCAACCCGCAGGTGAGGCGCTGGGCACGCCAGCTGCGCCCTCGCTGCGGGGCGGAAGCACCCGGGAAGGGACGGGACGGGACCGGACTGCGGGACGGGAGCGGGCGGCGCGGTGTCCGGCGGTGCCCGCGAAGGAGGACAGGCCGCGGCGGGACTGCAGCTGGACGGGGGGTGAGGGGGGGGCTGGGTAGGGGTAGCGGCTCCGCTGCCGCGGGGGGAGCCGTGGTCCGGGCCGCGCTCTGTTGCGGGTGTGTAAAGCGGCTTCATTGATAAAACGCGAGTTCATTGAGGAGACTCCGGAGCAGCGTCTGCGTCAGCGCGGACGTCAGAGATATTTATAACAGGCCGCTCTCGTGTGGAGCCGGCGCTGGCAGCGCGGCGCCGCGGCCGGCGCGGCCCCGGGGGCGGCGGGGAGCGGTCCGGGCGCCCCGCTGACGGCAGCCCCCCCTTTTCTTCTGTCCTGCAGGACTTCTGCACCGACTTGGCCGTCTCCAGCGCCAGCTTCGTGCCCACGGTGACTGCCATCTCCACTAGCCCCGACCTGCAGTGGCTGGTGCAGCCCACCCTCATCTCCTCGGTGGCCCCCTCCCAGAGCCGCGGGCACCCCTACGGCGTCTCGGCGCCCGCCCCCACCGCCTACTCCCGCCCCGCAGTGCTGAAGGCGCCGAGCGGCCGCGGGCAGAGCATTGGCCGCAGGGGCAAAGTCGAGCAGGTGAGCGGAGACCGGGGTTATTGGGGGAAGGGGTAGGGGGTGGTATGTGCATGGGGGGGGGTGGAGCGCGGCCTGTGGGCTGCCCTGTCCGGGGGGCACCGGGCTGGCAGCGGGACTGAATGGCTTCTCTGTGCCCGCAGCTGTCCCCAGAGGAGGAGGAGAAGAGAAGAATCCGCCGGGAAAGGAACAAGATGGCAGCGGCCAAGTGCCGCAACCGGCGGCGGGAGCTCACCGACACGCTGCAGGCGGTAAGTGCTGCCCGGGACGCGGGCGGGGGGGGGGGTTTACCCGGGAGGAGGGAGGGTGACAGGAGGGGGGGACACCACCCGGGGGTGTTGCCGGCTCTGGCTGACAGCTCTGTTCTCTCTGCAGGAGACCGACCAGCTGGAGGAGGAAAAGTCTGCGCTGCAGGCAGAGATCGCTAACCTGCTGAAGGAGAAAGAGAAGCTGGAGTTTATCCTGGCGGCCCACCGGCCCGCCTGCAAGATGCCCGAGGAGCTGCGCTTCTCTGAGGAGCTGGCAGCTGCCACCGCGCTGGACCTGGGCACCCCCAGCCCCCCCGTGACCGAGGAGGCTGCCTTTGCCCTGCCGCTGATGGCTGAGGCGCCGCCGGCCGTGCCGCCCAAGGAGACCAGCGGCGGCGGGCTGGAGCTCAAGGCCGAGCCTTTCGACGAGCTGCTTTTCTCTACGGGGCCGCGGGAGGCCTCTCGCTCCGTGCCTGACATGGACCTGCCTGGAGCCTCCTCCTTCTACGCGTCGGACTGGGAGTCGCTGGGCGCCGGGACCAGCGGTGAGCTGGAGCCCCTCTGCACCCCTGTGGTGACCTGCACCCCGTGCCCCAGCACCTACACCTCCACCTTTGTCTTCACCTACCCCGAGGCGGACGCCTTCCCCAGCTGCGCTGCTGCGCACCGGAAGGGCAGCAGCAGCAACGAGCCCTCATCTGACTCCCTCAGCTCCCCTACCCTCCTGGCCTTGTGAGAGGCTCCAGCATTGACTGACCTGACGAGCCCCCTCCCCTGCCCGTGCACCCCCACGGACTTGCCGCTGTGCCCCATGGGGCTCCCCGGGCCTGGGGAGGGCCCTGCCGCTGCCACCCCCCAATCTGGCCTGGTGCCCGGGGCCTGGCAGAGTGCCCTGCACCGAGGCCCTCGTACCTCTTCCAGAGATGTAGCAAATCGCATGGAGTTTGTCTTGTCCCCAATGGCCCATCCATGAGAGCTGGTAGTCTGTAGCATGTCCCACATGGCTGGGTAGGTGACTCCCTCCCCTTAGTATCACTAGCATTAACTAATTTAATCTCTTGGTTTTAAATGATTGGAATTTAACCTGGTGCTGGGTATCTCCAACTCGTATCTAGTGCAGCTGATTAACAATAACTACTGTGTTCCTGGCAATATCGTGTTCTGATGACTTAGCAATGACCCATCTTACGTGGGGGGAAAGAGACTCTATTTTATTTTCTAGTAGGTAGATAAATAGCTATATCCATGTACTGTAGTTCTACATTGATGTTCATTGTAACTTTACTGATCATGCATTGTTGAGGTGGTCTGAATGTTCTGACATAAGTTTTCCATGAAAACGTTTTTATTGTGTTTTTAATTTATTTATTAAGATGGATTCTCAGATATTTATATTTTTATTTTATTTTTTTCTACCTTGAGGTCTTTTTTGACATGTGGAAAGTGAATTTGGATGAAACTTAAGCATTGTTTGCTTATTATTGTTCAGAGACATTGTCAATAAAAGCATTTAAGTTGACTGCTGGAGCTGTCTGTGTGTTAGCCTTTGCTTCTCCGTGACCTGAGAGGGGTTCCCTAGCCTCTAATTTAGGCTGGGCTATTATAAAGTGCAGACTGGTGCTGGCTGCCTGAGGCACAGGGTGCATGGGGGTGGGAATACCATTACAGCCAGACCTGTCCTTGCCCTGGTGTTAGTCAGGGCTGGTTGTGGCTACGCCCTTCCCACCCACCCCAGTGGGCAGCAGGATGGCTCCTCAGGCCTTCCCTGTCTGATCTGACTGGGTCTGGTCCCCTCTGGCTCCTCTGTGTGTCACCTGCTGTGGCCTTTCAGGGACAAGCTGGAAGCCTTACTGCAAAGGAGGTAAACACAGCAGGTGAATTCCTGTCTCTGAAGTGGGGAGGCCAGCTGATTGTTTTTGTGTGTGTAGCAGCCCAGCTGGGATGGGGTGGACATGTGCCCTGGCAGCTATAGTGTACTGTCTTCTGACTATGGGGGTAGGGGGGGGAATGCTCGTGCCTTTGTGTCTTGCTGAGAGCTGTAAGGCAAAAAGCTGCCCCTTGCCTTGTTTCCCAGATTCTATTTGAGCTAGCCCAGTCTTTAAATGAATGTGAGTAATGGCAAGGAGCCTGCATGTTCCCCACCTCTGGGATCTGCCCGAGTTAGTTTAGTGGGGCTGCTACCCTCTGTCATTCCTGGTGCTTGTGTGGTGCAACACGTCCATCTGGCAGGATGGCAGCTGGGGCAAGTTCCCCTGTGTGCAGAGCACTACTCTGCTCGTGCATGAGGAGTCCCACGGGAGCACTGAGGCCTCTCTGATGGCCTCCAACCCTGTTCCTCTGCTCAAGGTGACGATAAAGACACCACCTGCACTGGCGTGTGTCCGGCTGAAGGCCACCTTGCCACTGCTCTTGGGAAATCTCTGCAGGCTGGAGGTTTCTCTGGCATTCAGGGCTGGGTTTGTGTAACTCCTGGTTTCCTGGTCGCTGCGCAGCAGGCTCTGCTTCACCCCTTCCCTAATCAGAACACGCACAGGATGTATCTCATCTCAGCAGCCCGTATTACAGCTTCACAGCTTGCTCAGCAAGGCCTGCCCCCTGCAAGAGAAAACATCATGCACGAGGCTTCCTGTCTTTCAATGTGAAGCTGGAGGCAAGGCTGACAACTGACACAGGCTGACCCCAGCTACTACTGAGATGCCACCCACTGAGAAGCAACTACTTTCACAAGGCCACTCCAGTTTACAAGGGCAACACCCAGGCACAGCGAATGCACAGGAGCGCTGACCCCTGAAGCAGCCGTGTAGGTGTAGCTGCAAGAGAGGGAGAGGTAGGTGACAAGTAACTCCATGTAGTCAGTAAATCTGGAATCGCAACATGCCTTCTGCTGAAAGACCATCAAGTTCAGAGAGGGAGAACTCAAGAGGCCTTAGGGAGCCTACGCATGCTGTTGAAATCACTGGTCATTCAGCAGAGGCAGAAATGAGCTGGGATCTAGAGAGTCCCAAAATCCCACGCAGTCCTCTTAAAGCAGGTAGAGTGATCCTGGCCCCTTCATCTCTCATGATCATCTCTCACCACAGGTTAAAGCAAAATCTAGTGCTGAATTCTGAGAGGCAGCAGTCCTGCAGCCTCACTGAGGCTTTTTCTTTCCATCAGCAGTGACAGCGAGTGCCAAGTGTCAGGTTTTGCATTAGTTATGCAATCACAGAATCACACAGAATCACAAAGTTGGAAAAGACCTTGAAGATCATCAAGTCCAACCATTCTCATCCTAAACTAAACCATATCCCTAAGTACCTCATCTACCCTTTGTTTGAACACATCCAGGGAAGGTGACTCAACCCCCTCCCTGGGCAGCCTGTTCCAGGCCCTGACGGCACTACATGAGACACATTACATTTAACCCCAGGCTCCAGCCACAATTCAGGATGTGCTACAGAAACTTTTATGGCACATCATGGATACAATTTATCTGCTTCCTCACGTTTGAAAACTCCGGAGTGAAATCACACTTAAATCAGTGTGAATCTCGCCACTGGCTTCACCAGACCCATGAGAGGGAGTGATGCAGCAATCCCTGCTTGGAGCGGATTACATGCGTGTGCCTCAATTATCGGCTCTATCTGATCCATCACACAGATACGGGCACGGAGCTTTGTGAAGCACAACAATGGGAGGAGATAAGAGGAGCAGGTGATGCTCGCATTATTGCTGGCGCCTCCCGGCCCCACCGAGGGCAGCACTGCAGCTGGTTCTTAGCAATGACACTCTTCGCGCCCTGTCCAGGTTTACAGCGGACGGAAGGGCTGCGTGGCAAGGTAACCCCGGCTGCGGGAGGGTGCTGCTGCGGAGCCGGCGCCGTTTCGGTGCCGGCAGATGCTGCGGTGCCGACACGCTCCCGTGCACCCCCCACCCCTCGCCTCCAGCGCTGCTGCCCCAGGCTCGGCCGGGCGGCCCCTCTTCCCCGCAGGCCTGAGGGCCCCGAGCGGGCACCACGGCCGGTCCCTGCAGTCCCCGCGGAGGTCCAGCCCCAGCGCGGCCCCCGGGCCGGGGAGAGGCCCGGAGCGGGGCTGAGGCGGGCCTGCCCCCCGAACCATCGCGGTGCCCAAGGGGTCACTCCCGCCGCGGGCACAGCCGCGCTCCCCTCAGGCAGCCTGCGGCTGGCGGGGGCCCCGCCACCCTCCCTGACCCGGCCCGGGGGCCGCGGGGGCCGCGTCCCTTCGCCGCCGCCGCCGCCGCCGCCGGGGGCCGCGCGGAGCCCCGCGCGTGCGCGCGCCCCGCCCCTCCCCCGTGTTTACTGTTTGGTTGCCAGGGCGCCGCGCGGCGGGCGCGTCAGGAACGTGACGTCCCGCTCCCCGCGGAGACGCTACGAGCCAGCGCCGTGACGCAAGTGTTTCCGGCCGTGCCCATATATGGCAAAAGCGGCGGCACCCTTCTTCCCGCGGTGGGCGCGGCGCGGCCGTTGGCGCGTGCGGCTGTGCGGCGGGAAGGTTCCAGAAATGGCGGGCGGGCCGTTGCCTCAGCCTCGCCCGGGGGGTGCGCGGCTTTGCCCTCCCCTCCCCTGCTCTCCCCTGCTGTTCCGGGCCCTGGCCCTGGCTGGGGGAGGCACGAGGCCCGCGGTTGAGCCCCACCGGGGTCTCCTCACAGGCGGGCGCCAGCGATGGGCCCTGTTACCCCTTCTCCAGCACTCACCCCCTCTGAGGGGCTGCGGTGGCACAGGAAGGAATGGGAGCTCCCTGGCTCACGGTGCATGGGCTGTGTTATAAGTGACTTGGTCCCAAGCAGGATTTTTAACCAAATTGAACAATTTATTAAACGAATAAAGGCAAGCAAACAGTGCTGCGGTGCACAGGCAGCGCCAGGAATGAATCTGCTCCACCAAGACACACGCCATACAGTTCCAGTCCCTGGCTTAAATATCTTCCAGAGATAGCACTGCCCAACTGTTTAAACTGAACAACCATATACTGACATGCTGGAGTGCCTCGCCAGGCGACCCCCCACAAGACATAACAACCATACACATCTTAAACTGACATGCTGGAGTGCCTGTCAGGCGACCCCCACAAGGCACCTCCAACATTATCCCATATTAACACGAATCAGATGAACATATATCACAGGCTGGGTGCTGAGGCCCTGGCCCGGTTGCCTGTTAAGGACATGTAGCTCCTGCCACCCTTCCTTAGGCTTGCCTGGCATCAGCTCTCCTACCTGCAAATCTCCCTGATCAGTGCCTAGCTGGAAGAACTGAACAGTGACAGTGGTAAATCAAAGGTGATATAATTTGGCCTAATATTAAGAAAAGCCCCCAGTAACCCTTTATCTCCACATGGAATTAGGTGAAAGAAAATAATTGCCTTTTTTTTCCCCCTTTTTTTAACTGCACTTGCTGTATCTGAGCTACCCTGTGAAGCCAAACGTCAGTGTTGCTGGTGACCAAGCACCTGTATCCTTGAACACTTGTTCTGCCGGTTCTATTGTTAACATGTTTTGTTGTTAATTTGCCAGTGAATCTGACTCTTCTGCTTTCGGTTAAAATAGAACAGGAAGCCTGCCAAAAAAGTTGTCAGAGCCAGTGGATGGTCAAAAATAAATGGATTGTTCAGAGGAGATAAGATTCTAGAGAGAAAAAAAAAAAAAGAAATGAAATCAGTACTTTGTTATGTGTTCACTGTAGAAGAACTTAAGAATATTCATGTGCTTATACTCAGCTTTGTGAAAGATTTATCAGAGGGTATGTCTCAAGCTGGAGTGTCTGTAGGAAAGGTTATGAAACAAATAGCTAAAATAAAAAGCGCTGAACAGTTGGACTGCATGATATTCATCCAAGAGTTCCATGAGAAGTCAAGATTTAAATAGCTGAGCTGCTTACTAATGGTTATGCATAACATCTCATTTAGAAGTGCTTTGATAACAGAGGACGGGAAGATAGTTAATATGCCAATTAAAAAAGTGGCTAGAAAAGTTCTGGAGAGCTGCTGAGCAATGAATGTGCCTCTTATCTGTAGCAAGCAAGTTAATGAAAACTGTTAAAAAAGGCGAATTAGTGAGCCCAGGCAGAAAATAGCATACTGGGGAGAGCTGGCAGAGCTGTTTTAAGAAAAGCCCCGGCCTCACATGGTGTTTGGAGTCCTATGAGGAGTCAGCAAAGCTGTGTAGGTTTCTAAAAAGCATTTAACAAAATCTCGTCTGCAAAAGCTCCTGAAGAAACTGGAGTAAGAAGAGAAGTTTTCACATGGGGAGGTAACTCTGGCTTAAAGACAGGTCACTGTAATAAGACAGGGCAAAAATGTGTCCTTGGTGGAAGGATGTGAAGTTCCACAAGGCTCTGAATTGGAGCCTGTGGTCTGAGGGGAACTTGAGGAAAGCATCACAATACCAAGTGATGCAATTTGCTGTACGTAAATATAAAGTGTTTTAAATGGGAGAGAACCAATCCTAGCTTCACAGGTACAGGAACAGCCTAGGAGCTGATTTATCACCTAGGAGCAAAATTGTGACATAATAATAGTTCTGTGAAAATCTCAGCCCAAGGCTTGGTGAATGAGCAAATGAAACGTTAGGAGGTAACAAAGAGGAGCTGGAGAACAAAGCGGCGAGCATCATTATGGCACAGGGTAAATCCACGGTGTGCCAGTGCCCTGAATGCTGTGTACAGTTCTGATGTTACCTCCAGAAGGACATAGAACACTTTAAGAGGTGCAGAGAAGTGAATAGGTGTTCTGAGGTGTGGAAAAGCTTCTGGGCAAGAAACCTAAATTAACTAGGACTTGGAGATACGAATGAGGGCACATAAGAATGATGTGCATCGAATGAAACGTGGGGAAATGCGGGATAAAACCACACTTGATGAAGCTGCTCATTCCAGACTGTGGTTACTTGTGGAAAATCTTGTTGCTTTATTTTGAGGATACTACAAGGTTGTTTTTTTGAGCTGAATACAAGTCCAGAAAGTGAAGAGAAGGGAATGTTAATGAGGACGATTATATATAAATATATCCCCTTTGGCTGCGGAAGTCCTGATTTGACTAAATTTCTGGGGCCTTGGGGAATACCGTGGGGAGGCAGCACTACACCCTGACTTTGTCCTTACAGCCTTCTTCGGGTGGTTGCTGGCAGGTAGTGTCAGAAGAGTGGCTGATACAGAGAAGGGGGGGGGGAAGGTGTGCTTCATCTGACTAATGATGACTACTCCTGTGTGGGTTTGTAAGTATTCAGCTGAACTTTTGCTCTTATTCTGTGCTTCCTTATTGTAATGCCATTTGAAATTTGTTTAAATTTACCACAAGATGTGATCTCATATGTCCATGCTTTCCATCCGTTCAGATCTTCTGCTGATAAGGTTGTTCCTTGACGCTGCTTCCGGCGGGCTTTCCAGGCATGGTAGGGAGGCTGGTGACCCAGTGAGGAGGTGCTCAAGTGGAACTAACAACGCTCATTCTTCTCATTTGGAAACAGCGGATGTCCACAAGGGACCTGGATATTATATCAACAGGATACCATGGGAAAACAAAAGAAGGTCATAACTAGCATGTGGACAAAGTATCTTTATTATTTCCAGTTATGGAGCTCTTGTTCTGTTGTTTTAGAGTTGGTTTTTTCCCCCACCCCCTACATCTTTGGCCTGCTGTACAAGAGATTTTCAGCTCCTCTTCACTGATTATATTTGAGTTCTGTTTTTATACAGATGTTTTGTAACTCGATCCTGTTGGCTAAAGACAAGCAGCTGCCACTTAAAGGAGTCATTTTAATTCTGAATGCATTGCATCTTCCATTTGGTAAGGATTTAGCTCTTCTTAAGAAGCCCATCTTGAATCTTCTTATGCCAGCGAATGAAGGGCACGAACCCAAATCACAACACAGTGTTTATCTGGTTTTGTTTGCAAAAACAATTGTTTTGAATAGGTAACAGCATTGCAAAGGCCATAAAATACAGTAGCAGTGTAAGCTGTAAAGCTGACAGGATGACAGAAACGGGCAGGATTCAGATACTACCAGGTTACTGGGGTTTTTAAGTAAAACATTATTTTGACACTGCTCTGAAGTACAGTGGGTGCTTCAGCATGAGAATGATGCGATTGCTGCTATGAAGCATTAGAATTCTAACTGCAAGAGAAATGACAGTTGCCAGTAACCTCAGTAGAAAGACGAGCTCTGTTACAGCATTGAAGCATGTGGTATGGTAATTGAATTAAAATAGTAACGTAACCTAATGATGATGTGTCACTAACCTCGAGGACACAAAGGAAGAGAAACCAAAGTAATTTGCTGTCATTACATAAGAGTTGAGTGCAAAGCCAAGAACGGGGTTTCGGCACAGATAAGGATTTCATTCTGAGACTTTCAAAGAATCGAGCTCTTCACACTGTTAACTATTCATGGGAGTCTCAGATCCTCCCATCCTCCCACTTTTTTTTTTTTTTCCCCCAGCTGTCTGCCAGCATGTTCCAGGTACTGCAAGCCTGGGCTCCTTGGCTATACAGAATCACAAGGTTGGAAAAGACCTTGAAGATCATCAAGTCCAACTATTCTCATCCTAAACTAAACCATATCCCTAAGTACCTCATCTACCCTTTTTTGAACACATCCAGGGAAGGTGACTCAACCCCCTCCCTGGGCAGCCTGTTCCAGGCCCCCACAACTCTTTTAGTAACAAATTTTTTCTAATATCTAATCTAAACCTGCCCTGGCACAGCTTCTTGCCATTTCCCCTTGTTCTACCTCTGCTGCTAAATCAAAGTGGGGTAAGTAATAAGCTTGAGCATTGGGCTGATGATTTTTCACCCAGCTCTCGTTATCGTTAGCCTGTGTCAACTAGCAATGTCCAAGAGGGTAGCACGTGTCCAATGAGCAGTAGGCAAGACTTCATGAAATCAGGCTCCCTCCACTCTATGGCATCATTCAGCAATATCCTAGCAGGTTTCATGCTATCAAACACACCTCTGTGCTTTGCCATATGACAAGTCCTTCAGCCACGTGCTGAAAATCACCCCTCTGGGCTACAGCACAGCCCTTGTTTTTTTTTTTAAATTCTGGGTGTTTGAAGTAACACCCCTCAAATAATAATACCTCAGGGCTCCAGGGACAGCACATGTAGTTTGGAGGTGACCACGGGCTGCGCTGTGTAGTGTGGATGTGGTGAGTGTATGGCCTGCCCCTTCTGCCACAGTACAGTTCCTGGCCCTGTTTCATTTGGTATTTTAGATGCTGCCTATGTCACCACTCTAAATTAGCCCCAGCAGCTTAGAAGAGGATTTACCTCTCACTAGAAGGATTGTGTAAGGTGTTCAGTACTCCAAAATGAATCACAATTACTAGAGAGTTTGGTAAGCTACCCCCAAAGCACCCTAAATATTGGGTGGGATTTAAGGGAAACGTGAAGTAATGTTTTCACCAACATTACTTGGAGACAAATACGGTGACATAACACACAAGGGAATGTGTTGCTCTACCTGGTTGGTTATTTTCAAGATCCTTGTTTCAATCTACAGGCTGGGCTGAGCGACATAGCAAGCTGATGGGATGGTTTGCACAGCTTTTGGAACTGTGGAATGATACTCACACAAGCTACCTCCCCCCCAGCAAAGGATGGATGTTCCCCACTGGGAACACGTATTTGAGAAAAACTTTATGTATGTGCTACATACCTCTATGTGGTGACCCTGCTGAGGGCAAATGCTTCGCTGAGTTTGGCTTTTGACTCTTAGTCCTAGCCCATCCAGTCAAGACCTGAACTTGTAATTGCCTTCTTAATGAAGCTCCTTGTGTTGTAGCTTTAGTCCTGGCTGTGGAAAGGCACTACAGGAGTGCAAGGCTCCCTCGTTACACCAGAGCAGGATTAACGTGGCTCCTTGATAAGCCTGCCATAGAGTGTAAACATAACTCGTCATTGCCAAGAGGGCTCTGGCACTTCAGGATTGAAATGTTTAATTTTTGTTCATAATTTTTAGAACCTATAATTTGAGAAACATTTACTCTGCCAGTATTTTTATGCCAAAAATAAATGCAGCTTATTTGCTGATTCTTTATAGAGAGTAGATATTAATAAGACAGTTCTGGAATCAATGGTACTTGTGTGTGATCAAAGTGCCAACCAATTCTATTTGCTGGATATGTGGAATAGAGTACAACTCCATGCAGTCAAATGCCAGCAAAATCTCCTTTTCCCAAACCACTTTATGACCAAAGTCAGCAATAATTTTCCTCTCCATGCCATATTGTCACTTGCTGTTGTAACATCAGATATTGGCTATTGCTAAAGGTCTGAACTGTGGCATGCAATGTGAGAATAATTATCATAACTAATTTAAGGCACGTGTAGTTGCACAGGGAATGACCTCACAGCTTCCAATCTTGTCATAAATATAGCTTAATTGCTGGATATTGCATGACAGCTTGTGCCCTGCAGGTAGGTGATCAGGCACAGAATGTGGTAAAGACCAGCTTTAACCTTTTAACCAAAGGTTTGTATTTCCTTTTAAGATACATCATGCACTGAAATAATCACCCGTGTTTACGAGGACAAAGTATTTATTATATACTGATTTCCACCTGAGGATCTCTGAGCTCCTTAGGGGCACTAATGATTGAAGTGTTCTGCTCTATCCTGCAGCCTACCCTGAGCTGTGCAGCACAGCAGCTGAGAACTTTCCCATTAACCTCAAATGTGACTAATACACAAATGTGGGGTTTGTTCCCCTCTCTTCTTCCCAGCGGATTCGGGTTGTGTTTGCCTTACAGGTGAAAGCAGCATAGCTTGCAGCCTGGAGGGGGGGGTGGGTACTGAAGGGTCCTTCGTCTCTAGGGAGCTTATAGTCCAAATTTGGACAGCTCCTTGGAAAATGGGGTCTACCTGCACAGGGAAGCTTTACATTATTGCAGTCGCCTTGTGGCAGAGGGTTGGAACTGTTGCCTACTGTCTATCTCGGTGTTTGAGGTGACTTTTTGTGTTTGATGTGCTGGTGCCAGGCCACCCAGTGCCTTGAAGATTGTAACCTCAGCTTTTCACTGACTCAGTTAACTTGCCTCCCAGAACCACATTGTCCTGGTTCTGGCCAGGCCAGAGTCAGCCTCCCCAAGCAGCCAGCCCAGGTGAGCTGAGTTAGCAAAGGGGAGCTGAGTTAGCCCGGGCTGTTTCCACACCACCTGACATCACTCCCCCATAAAAGGGGCTGTTTGGGGAGGGGTACTCCTGTTTGCCTCCAGGCCAGTCCTAGTGCAGCCAGAGTGTCTGGTTGGTCCTGGTGTCTTCTGTCCTGTCGGTAAGGTGCTCTGTATTATCACCGTGTGTGATGGTAATTGTATCTTATTGTTCTGCTTTCACGGTGCTTTTGTCAGTAAACTGTCTTTATCCCAACCCACAGAGGCTCTGTCCTCTGGGAGTGAGTGAGCAGCATGGGGTGCTCAGCCACCACACACATGAAGTACGTGAAGAGTGTGCTGCTCCCATCTTAGTAACCAGGTAGATCAAGGCAGTTTCAGGATGGCTTAAATCAATCTACGTATGTGGTCCTACTATCTTATCAGCTCCCATCTGTGTGATTCCATTTCCTTCCTGGTTTCTACACTGTTACCTGCCTGTCCTTTCAGTGAAATGGTTTGTGAAGCTACACTGGCACAGCAGATGTAGTTATGTGGGAGAGTTGAGTTCCAGCTGATCTGAGTCCCTGACAAGTTACTGCAGGATCAGTCAAATGATAACACCAGAGCAATGGAGGAAGCAGACCCTGTAAGCTGACAGAGCTGTATAAGCTCCTTTGGAAGAGCATATTGAGGGCATAAGTGATTTGCTTAAATTCAGTTTGGAGTGCTGACTCTTCATAGCATGTGCTAAAATCCTGATGTTTTACCATGAAGATGGTCAAACACTGGAGCAGGTTGCCCAGAGAGGTCATCAAAACTCTGAGCACCCTGCTCTAAGTGCTTTGAGCTGACCCCTTCCAACCTGTGTGATGCATTCAGTCTGTGATCAGTGGGATCAGCTGGGCCAGGGAGCAGTAATGCACTGGTGGTATGTCTGAAAGCAGCTGAGTGGCAACACCGGGTGTGTGGCCAGGAACTGTGCCAGATGTATGAAATGTCTCTATGTATATGTATGAGTACCTCCAAGAGCTGGATGACATGCTCTCACAGATGCCACTAGCAGTTAAAAATACCAACTTTGCTGTCTGTAGTGGGTTGCTAGCTCTCCCAGGTGACAACAAAGAGCCTCTGCCTACCCTCCCCTTCCCCAGTGCTGGTAGCTAAGCAAGCGACTGCAGAAAGTCTTGTGCAGAGGTCCCCCAGTGATCAGTTATAAGGGCTGAAGTTCCCATTCCTTTTTGCCTCCCAGGGAACCAGTGTGTTAACCCAGGCTGGGAGAGTGGGTGGAGACCAGGAATGCCTGCAACCACCCCTGCCAGTTGCATCAACACACAGTCAGATCCCTGAGGCAGCACTTTTAGCCTCAGCCACTTCTAAACCCAAGTCATTGGGGTCCTGAGACTTCCATTCACCCAGGTTTCTTTCCCCCATGGCTGATTTTCCATACTTGTCACCTGTGGATTAAGTGCTGTAGGTTAAACCAATATGTCATAGCTTTTTCTGGAGCCAGTGCAAGTATGCAAATGTGTGATGGGTGCGAGCACAGTCCTGAGCTGTAGCAGAGCTGTCCAATGAAATGGCACAGGGCTGCCCGTGTCTCCTGGGTTTTGATACTGCCCCTTCCAGGTCCTGTGTCAGTGGAAGGATCATAGAATCATAGGGGTTGGAAGGGACCTCGAGAGCTCATCGGGTCCAACCCCCCTGCCAAAGCAGCTCCCCAGCTCATATTGCACAGGTCGGCGTCCAGTGGGGGCTTGAATATCTCCAGAGATGGAGACTCCACACCCCCTGGGCAGCCTGTCCCAGGGCTCTGGCACCCTCACTGGGGAAAAGTTCCTCCCCATGTTGGTGTGGAACTTCCTGTGCTCCAACTTGCAGCCATTGCCCCTTGTCCTGTCCCCACAGACACTGAAAAGGGGCTGGCCATTTCCCCCTGCATCCCATACTTAAGATATTTATAAACATTAATAAGGTCCCCCCTTAGTCTTCTTTTCCCCAGGCTGAACAGCCCCAGCTCACTCAGCCTTTCCTCATAGGGGAGATGCTCCAGGCCCTTCATCATCTCCGTAGCCTCCTCTGGACTCTCTCCAGGAGATCCCTGTCTTTTTTATCCCAGGGAGCCCAGAACTCGACACAATACTCCAGGTGGGGCCTGACCAGGGCAGAGTAGAGGGGGAGGATCCCCCACACTCTTCCTGATGCCCCCCAGGATCCCATTGGCTCCCTTAGCCACCAGGGCAAGAGTCTTGCTGCTTCTTGGTATTTCATCATCCTGGTGCCCGGAGTCATGTGGTTATGTAAGAATTTAAATTTCAGGTTTTGTTAAGCATGTGTTTGGATCTCAAGATCAAGGAGTTGGGCAACATGAACCCTGTAGTCCCAGACGCCTGAAGCAATAAGCAACGCTCAGCACCCACAGCAGCACATCCAGCCGGTCTCGGAGTTACTGGGGATCTGGCTTGTGGGCTGGCACCCGTGGGTGCAGCCGCCTGGGCAGCCCCCTCCACCCGACTCCACAGCTGAAGAAAACACCCCCCGCTCTCCCCCGCCTCTCCGTCCCTCGGCCGGGTCCCTGCGCAATTCCCCTCCCGGGACCCGCGCTCCCCGCCGGCTTCCCCGCGGCCGCTGTCAGCGCCCCCCGGCCGTGCCCTTTCCGTGCCCGGTAGGTTCATCCCGCAGTGCCCTCTGTTGGCCGGGTTCTGGCCGGGTCCCTGCCCCGCTTCCCCGGGCCCGGCAACTCGTAACTGCAGCCCGGGGCGGCCCCGGCAAGTTTTTGCAGCCTTGCAGGAATGCTGCTGGTCCGGTGGGTAAAGGCTTCATTCCTCGCCTTTCACTGCTCTCTGCTGGTCTGCGGGAAGCTGAGCACCAGGGGAGAAAAGCAGGAGCGACTAGTTCTAGTTGAAGGTTAGGGAATGGGGATGCTCTGTCCCAAAACGTCATTATTCCAGCCCCCAGCTCAAAGCAGGTCGAACAAGAGTGTGTTGCTCACCACGATGTCCAGTTGGGTTTTGAATGTCGCAGGGAATGGAGGTTCCACAGCCTTTCTGGGTAGCTTGGTCCAGTGTTTGACCATAGTAAAAAAAAATCAGGATGTCGGGGATGTGCTTTGGGGAGTTCCCACACTGCATTCCCAAATGTTTTATAAATTCCAAACACTTTTTCTGCAAAGTGTCTTCTCAGCTAGGTGGCCCCTGTCCTGGGCAGGGGATTTTGCATTTCTGGTTTTTTGAACTTCATAAGATTCCTATCACCCATTCATCCAGCCTATTTGGGTTACTCTAAGTAGTAGCCCTGCTCTCAAAGTCTATCAGCCATTATCCCTGATTTGTTATTGTGCATGAGTTTGCTGGTCATGTGCTTTGTCACATCATTGGAGGTGTTAAAAAGGCATCACAGCGTGTTGGCCCTACTATTGACTCTTGAGAGGTGCTGCTCAACTTCACTGGTTGTCACCTGGACTTTGTAATTGCTGATCAGCTTTGAGCTTGGTGGTGCAGCCAGTTCTCAACCAACCTCATGCAGCCGGTGCCTATCTCACTAATTTGGTTACAAGAATACTAGGGGAGATGGCACTGATAGCTTGACTTAGTGAGGCTAAACTTCTGGCTCTGATAGCCTCACTAAGTCAAGCTAAACTTCTGGCTCTGTCAGAACTAATGGGGTTGAAGCTCCACCTCAGTGCAGAAGCCTGCTTTGACAGCTGCCCCAGACAGACCCTCCAGTCCTCTCCCCAAAACCTCTTCCCCAGTTACTCACCTGATCCCTTCGCTCATCTGCACTGCCTGCTCTCAGGCTGCCCTCCTCACTCTCACCCATCTGCTTTCCAACAACTGCTGAGCCTCCCAAGGGTGCTTCCTGGGGCAGGACCAGGTAGGCAGGTAGGCTTCTCATGGAATGGATGGGCTGTTGATACACGGCCAGACTTGCTCTCAGTCCTTTGCCTTGCTGTGTATCTGCTGTGCAGCCTGATCACTGGAATGCCTTTTGATGAAATCTCGTTCTTAATCCTCTCAAATATGTACATGTGCTGGTATTGAGTCTAGTTTACCTAATGAAGCTTTGGATAGAGTGGTCTGTTCCTGCAATTGCCATGCAGGCCAGGGGCTCTGCAACCTCTTATCAGATTTTCCCCTAGGTCATAGTAAAAAGCCAGGGAGAGTGTGGGATTGGGATCTGGCAGAGACTCTGGGGCTGGGATCTGGCACTTGTGAAAACTGCTGAAGGCTGCAGCACAGCATCCAGGGAGCTGGGACGCCTGGGGGCTGTGCTTGTCAAGGGAAGAACTCTGCTTTTGTTTACTTTGTGGAGCCTGGTTTTTGACTCTCTGAACTGTGTTCTGCAGGAAGGACTTAGGAAAATCTTGGTTTGAGCCTGTCTTGGGGCAGTGAGAGAGCCCAATACTGAAGGGCTGACAGAGGCCAGATCCTTGCAGGAGTGGCTTGTAGTTACTGTGCTGGCAGAAGATGTTCAGGTGGTGCTGAGGCTGAAGGGCTCTTTGGATGTAGAAGAGGCTGAAGAGTTTGTTGGAGTCCAACATTGTGCTGAGTGTGTAAGTTGGGGGTGATTTCTAAACTGAGTAAGCAGGTAGGAAAATACAGCCTTGGTAGAAGGTACCTCAAAGCTTCCTTGTCTGCTATTAAATGACTTTTAAGTCCTTGCTGCAAAATGGATAGCAAGAAAAAAGCACTGTCCACATATGGCTCATGACTTCTATTTCTGATTTTTTGAACCCAGAATAGAAATCCTTGTGTGGGAAGAAGGGAGGTTAGTAGTAAGACTTGGATAAGGTGTACAGTAGAGCTTCCTGCTCTGTGAGCAGCAGCACCACAGCTGCTTCTCAAAAGTTAGTCTGGCCAAACCAAATCAACCACTGTGTGTTAAATGCTCTGCTGGGTCTGCAATTTCTAAGCCATTTCCTGCACAGCCATGCTTCTAGTTGTTTTAATTTTCTTGCTCTCATCAAAGAAGCATCTATAGGTTTAAGCAGATCTGACCTCTCAACTTCCCTTGTAGCTGCAATGTCCAGGGGCTCACCATACCAGATCAGAGAACCAACCCTGTGTAGTTTGAAATACATTCCCTTTGTTGTACTTGCTTGGGTTAATTTGCCATTCGTGTCCTGTCTCCAGAGTGGCCCATGGAGCTCAATCTTTTAACAAAACTACATAGCTAACTTCATTATTTTATTTTCTTGTTGAGGACCATCTCTTTTTTGCCCCTATCTGCTGACAGAATGTTGAAGGCAGAGCACTGGGAGCCCTGCTCATTGCAGTTAGCCATGCAACAGAAGTGGCCACTGTGGTGCTTGTAATGATGGTTAATTACCTGGGTTTGAACGGAAAGAGTTTGTTAGGAGTTATGCAGCTACAGAGTCCTATTTGTCTTACGTGCCCTGCTGGGTTCTCAAGACCTTTGGAATAAAAAATGGAGTTTCCACGTGGTGAGATGTGCAGGCAGTAACAAACATTGCCTCTCCTTTTGCTGATGCCTGGAGCAGGGGTGTTTTGCTGTCCTGAGTTTCCCTGTGAGTGAATGGTGTTGGTCCCAGGGAAATTGTCTTCATCTCCTGAGGACTGCTGAGCACATTCCTGCTCTTCCCTTTGGGGAGACCTGTCACTGGAGCTGCAGAGCTGTAGATGGTGCCTGCAGAAGGAGTGGGCTCCACTGAGGTCTTATCATCGCAGTACCTGAGGAGACTCCTTCTTTAGCTGAGCCTGACAGTAAGGTCCTCCTGCTAATGGTCTCTACCCAAATCCCTCAGGACGTGAGCTAGCTTCTGCCAGAGTTGGAGAGGCTGGACAAATCCAGCCAGGTGTTTGGCTAATGCTTCACAAGGAGGATCACAGAATCGTAGGGGTTGGACGGGACCTCGAGAGCTCATCGGGTCCAACCCCCTGCCAAAGCAGCTCCCCAGCTCATATTGCACAGGTCGGCGTCCAGACGGGGCTGGAATATCTCCAGAGAAGGAGACTCCACAACCCCCTGGGCAGCCTGTCCCAGGGCTCTGTCACCCTCACTGGGGAAAAGTTCCTCCCCATGTTGGTGTGGAACTTCCTGTGCTCCAACTTGCAGCCATTGCCCCTTGTCCTGTCCCCACAGACACTGAAAAGGGGCTGGCCATTTCCCCCTGCATCCCATCCTTAAGATATTTATAAACATTAATAAGGTCCCCCCTCAGTCTTCTCTTCTCCAGGCTGAACAGCCCCAGCTCACTCAGCCTTTCCTCACAGGGGAGATGCTCCAGGCCCTTCATCATCTCCGTAGCCTCCTCTGGACTCTCTCCAGGAGATCCCTGTCTTTTTTATCCCAGGGAGCCCAGCACTGGACACAATACTCCAGGTGGGGCCTGACCAGGGCAGAGTAGAGGGGGAGGATCACCTCCTTCGACCTGCTGGCCACACTCTTCCTGATGCCCCCCAGGATCCCATTGGCTCTCTCAGCCCCCAGTGCACACTGCTGGCTCATGGCCAACCTGTCATCCACCAGGATCCCCAGGTCCTTCTCCACAGAGCTCCTCTCCAGCAGGTCACCCCCCAGCCTGTACTGATATAGACGGTTATTCCTCCCCAGGATGTTTTTCCTTTGCTTCCCTCTACACTGCAATCCTTTTGCTGACAGGCAAGATGTTAAAAGAAAGGCTGTGTGGTTCATTCTACCCAAGGCACTTTTCTTCTTGCTTTTTCTCCTCCCTCCCCTGTGGAAGCCTTACACGCAAAGTCTTGCACTGTGCACTTCAACTCAGGCTTTGGAGCAACTCTTGCTAAGACTGGGTGCAGCTGCAAGACCGCTGGAGGGGGTTTTATCCTCACATCAGATGGAGCTGGGGCAGAAAAAAAAAAAAGCAGTAAAAAAAAAAAGGGTAAATCACAGAGCCAGCAACTTTCTTGGCATCTCTGGGATTGTGGCTCCTCCTGCCCCTCCGGCCTTCAGAAATGTACTCACAGAGCTGCCCGCATAGAAAAACAAATGCATCCCAAACCAAAACAAACAGAGTTGGGTGTTGGTAGTGAATGGGCCAACACTGTGTGCTGGCGTCATCTCTGCCCACTGCCAGCACGTTGTCATAGGAACAGCTGGATTATTTTACAATCCAGTTGTGGAGCCAATTCTCCAAAGGAGTAGCCCAGACGGAGGAGAGGGGCGGGCAGAAGGGAGCACTGCTGCGTTGTTTGGTAACTGGAGGGAGGAGGAGTCTTAATGGAGAGAGGGAGGGAAGGATTACCAGTGAGTGCCATCTCATAGCCTGAAACCGCAACTGGTCATTTCCAGATAACTGACTCTGCTGTTAGCTGCATCTGGGAATTGCTAGTTGCTTTGTGGGAAAAGGGGGAGTGTGAGTGTCGTGGTTTTGCCCCGGCCGAGGGCTGCACCCCACACAGTCGCTTGTACTTTTAAAAGGAAGGGGGAAGGAGAGTTGGGGGAGGGGGAAAAGGGAAGGAAGAAAGGAGGAAAAGAAACCACAACCTAGAAACCAGAACCACGCAGGTTGGGATAAGGATAGTTTACTAAACAATAACAGCAAACTAGATATAACAATAACATAAGTTTAAAGCACAAAATAGATGAAACTGGTGATACACAATGCAATTTCTCACCAAACCACACAACTCAGGCCGCACAGCTTAGAGCCCGTCCCGGACAACCCGACCGCCCCAGAAACCGCACGTCCTGGCGTTGTCTCCCCCTCTTCCCCCCAGTCCCCCCTTAAACTCAGCATGACGTAACTGGTATGGAATATGCTCTTTGGCCAATTCGAGTCACCTGTCCTGGCTTCGTCCCCTCCTTTCTCACTAGTAAGGAAGTATGCAGAGCTGAGAAAGGTACTTGATTGCCCGGCAACAAATCGGAGACATCAGGGTGCTATCAGCACTATTCTCATGCTAACACCCAAACATGGTATTCCATTCACTGCTAAAAAAAAGTTTAACTCCATCATAGCTGAAACCAGGACATTATCCACCCCTTATTCCATACCATTTACGTCATGACCAGATCCAACAATTTTCTTTGGGTACAACCAGTTTCGTGTTTCACACACCCATATATGTATGTACACATGTATGCACACATACGTGCATACAGATCTTATTCCCTCAGTCTGTGAATCATCCCTCTGAAGTTGTTGAGTTCATTTAGTTCATGATTTTCAGGCTCCATTTGTCGTAACAGTTTCTCAGGATAGTTGTATGTTCCATTGGCTCGTTGCATGCTGCATCTCAGGCTCTTGACTGATACACCTGGCATGGTCCATGCTCATAGTCTGTGGGTCAGAGTTTATTTTCAAAGGGAGAAAAAAGTTCTTGAGAGGCCAGGCTTTAGTTCCATCATCATGGCACTCATTCTTCATTAACTTGTATGACTCCAGCTATAATGCTATGGTACAACATACAGCAATCATAACAATAATGAAATATACAATAATGGGTTATTTGGCAATTATTACAATTTCTACTTCATTAATTATATTGGCTATTCTCACCCAAAATCAAATCCCCTTGAGGTACACATCGAACTTCTCCATCCCTCTGCATTACCCACCAAGTACAGCCAGGTCCTTGAGCAAAAACAATTCCAGACATGGGTTTACCTTTGCCTGAAGCAGGAATGACCCAAACTCTCTTTCCCAATACACTCTTCATATGCACTACTGGCACTCTGTCTCCCTCTACAGTACGTGGAAATTTTGACTGGGCAGGGCCAGCCCGATTGGTAGATCCCCTAGAGTTAACTAACCACGTGGCTTGGGCCAAATGTGTATCCCAATGCTTGAATGTCCCACCACACATTGCTTTCAGTGTAGTTTTTAAAAGTCCATTATATCGTTCAATTTTCCCAGAGGCCGGTGCATGGTAAGGAATGTGGTACACCCACTCAATGCCATGCTCTTTGGCCCAGGTGTCTATAAGAGTGTTTCGGAAATGAGTCCCATTGTCTGACTCGATTCTTTCTGGAGTACCATGTCGCCAGAGGACTTGCCTTTCAAGGCCCAGAATTGTATTTCGAGCAGTGGCATGGGGTACGGGATATGTTTCTAGCCAGCCGGTAGTTGCCTCCACCATTGTAAGCACATAACGTTTGCCATGGTGGGTTTGTGGGAGGGTGATGTAATCAATCTGCCAAGCCTCCCCATATTTATATTTCATCCACCGTCCTCCATACCAAAGGGGCTTTAACCGCTTAGCTTGCTTGATTGCAGCACATGTCTCACATTCGTGGACAACTTGTGCGATGGCGTCCATGGTCAAGTCCACCCCTCGATCCCGAGCCCATCTATATGTTGCATCTCTCCCTTGATGACCCGAGGTATCATGAGCCCATCGAGCTAGGAATAATTCACCCTTATGTTGCCAGTCTAGATCTACCTGAGCCACTTTAATCCTAGCAGCCTTATCTACCTGATGGTTGTTTTCATGTTCCTCCATGGCCCAACTCTTAGGCACATGGGCGTCGACATGACGTACCTTCACAACAAGTTTCTCTAACCGAGCAGAGATATCTTGCCATAAGTCACCAGCCCATATAGGTTTGCCTCTACGCTGCCAGTTGTTCTTTTTCCACTGCTGCAACCACCCCCACAGGGCATTCGCCACCATCCATGAATCAGTATAAAGGTAGAGCATTGGCCACTTTTCTCTCTCAGCAATGTCCAGGGCTAACTGGATGGCCTTCACCTCAGCGAACTGGCTTGATTCACCTTTTCCTTCAGTGGCTTCTGCTACTCTTCTTATAGGATTCCATACAGCGGCTTTCCATCTCCGATGCTTACCCACAGTGCGACAAGACCCATCAGTGAACAGGGCATATCGCTTCTCATTCTCTGGCAGTTCGTTGTAGGGTGGGGCTTCTTCAGCGCGTGTTACCTCCTCATCCTCTGGTGACATCCCAAAATCTTTGCCTTCTGGCCAGTCTGTGATCACCTCCAAGATTCCTGGGCGATTGGGGTTTCCTATTCGAGCCCGCTGTGTAATTAGTGCAACCCACTTGCTCCACGTAGCATCAGTGGCATGGTGTGTAGAAGGAACCTTCCCTTTGAACATCCAGCCCAGCACCGGCAGTCGGGGTGCCAGGAGGAGCTGGGCTTCAGTTCCAATCACTTCTGAGGCGGCTCGAACCCCTTCATAGGCGGCCAGTATTTCCTTTTCTGTTGGAGTATAATTGGCCTCAGATCCTTTGTAGGCCCGACTCCAAAACCCCAACGGTCGACCTCGAGTCTCCCCTTGTGCTTTCTGCCAGAGACTCCAGGTCGGGCCGTTCTCCCCAGCTGCAGTGTAGAGCACATTTTTAATATCTGTCCCTGTCCGGACAGGCCCAAGGGCCACTGCATGGACTATCTCGCGTTTGATCTGCTCAAAGGCTTGCTGTTGCTCAGGGCCCCATTGGAAATCATTCTTCTTTCGAGTTACATGGTAGAGTGGGCTCACAATGAGACTGTAGTTTGGGACATGCAGTCGCCAAAAACCTATAACACCTAAGAAAGCTTGTGTTTCCTTTTTGTTGCTTGGTGGAGACATAGCTGCTATTTTATTAATAATGTCCATTGGGATGTGACGACGCCCATCCTGCCATTTTATTCCTAAAAACTGAATTTCTCGCGTAGGCCCCTTGACTTTACTTCGTTTTATAGCAAAACCGGCTTCTAAAAGGATTTTAATTACCCTGTTTCCTTTTTCAAAAACTTCCTCTGCTGTGTTGCCCCATACAATGATGTCATCAATATACTGCAGGTGCTCTGGTGCTTCACCCTTTTCCAGTGTATTCTGGATTAGTCCATGGCAGATGGTGGGGCTATGTTTCCACCCCTGGGGCAGACGATTCCACGTGTATTGGATGCCTCTCCAAGTGAAAGCAAACTGTGGCCTGCACTCTGGCGCCAGTGGGATCGAGAAGAAAGCATTCGCAATGTCGATTGTGGCGTACCACTTGGCTGCCTTCGATTCCAATTCATACTGGAGCTCTAACATGTCTGGCACAGCAGCACTCATACCTGGAGTGACTTCATTTAGGCCACGATAATCTACTGTCAGCCTCCACTCTCCATTGGACTTCCTCACTGGCCATATGGGACTATTAAAGGGTGAGTGGGTTCGGCTGATCACTCCCTGATCCTCCAGTTGACGAATCAGCTTATGGATGGGAATCAGGGAATCTCGGTTAGTACGGTATTGTCGTCTGTGCACCGTCGTCGTAGCAACTGGCACTTGCTGTTCTTCAACCTTCAACAACCCCACAACAGCAGAATCCTCCGAGAGTCCAGGCAAGGCACACAATTGTTCAATTTCTTCTATTTCCAAAGCAGCTATTCCAAAAGCCCATCGGTACCCTTTTGGGTCTTTAAAATACCCTCTACGTAGATAATCTATACCTAAAATGCACGGAGCTTCTGGACCAGTCACAATGGGGTGTTTTTCCCAGTCCTTCCCAGTTAGGCTCACCTCAGCCTCTAGCACAGTTAGTTGTTGGGATCCCCCTGTCACTCCAGAAATACAAACAGGTTCTACCCCTTCATGATTCGATGGCATTAGAGTACACTGGGCACCAGTATCCACCAGAGCTTTGTACTCTTGTGGGTCTGATGTGCCAGGCCATCGGATCCACACAGTCCAATAAACCCGATTATCCCTCTCCTCCACCTGGCTGGAGGCAGGGCCCCTCTATTGCTGCTGATCATATTTGTTTTCCACTGGTTGCATAAAGGACTTAGAGGTCCCTTCAAAAGGATCAGGCACATCAGACATATAGGTAGGCCTTCCAGTTGGTCTAGGGAACTGCCCAGTAGAAACTGGTGCAGCCTTCTTCCTGGCAAAATCTCGTTGTGGGAATGTTTTACCCCGCAGCTCATTTACTCGTGCTCGAAGGGCTGAGGTGGGCTGCATATCCCATTTCCTCATGTCCTCTCCATGATCAAGCAGGTAAAACCACAATGTACGTCGTGGTGTGTATTCTCCCTCTTGGAACGATGGACGCTTTCTCTCAGTAGCTGCAACATTGCTCCATACGGGTTGGGAGTTGGACACATTGTTGTCAAGTCGTTGAACCAGTTTCTCTACTGCTGCAATGACGGAGAGGGAAACATTGTCTTGGTATTTCCGGAGTCGGCAGGCCACCTCATTTACGGTTGGCAGATTCGTATCATCCCAGTCAATTGCTGCCAGTGAATTGGTATACCCTGCTGGTGCACTTCGTACAACCTTACGCCACATATCTGGAGTGCATAGGACTTCATCGGGATCAGCGGGAAGCCGTGAATTGTCCAGATCATAATAAATTATCTCCCGTACAGCTAATTCTCTCAGGTGCTGGACAGATGTCTCTATGCTGTTACACTTAGGTGTCTGGCATGTAATATATTCCTTTATGGGATATCTTTCCTTCACACTTGACAGTAGTCGCCTCCAGAGGCTGAGGATTTCCGGCCTCCTCCCAATTGCTTTGTCAATTCCTCCTTCTCTAGCTAGGGATCCCAACTGCTTGGCCTCTCTGCCTTCTAATTCCAAACTACTGGCCCCGTGATCCCAACATCGGAGCAACCAAGTGATAATGTGCTCACTTGGGTGGCGAGTGAAATCTTTTCGAACCTCACGCAGCTCACTCAGAGTCAGGGATCGGGTAACAATCTCTGGTTCTGCCTCATCCTGATATCCTCGAGATGATCCCGGTTGATCATCATCCTTATCCGTCACTATGCGAACTGATTTCTTTGTGCCTTTCCTCTTTTGTACGGGAGCAACAGACACTGGTGTGGGTTGGTTTTTCTGATCATCTGCAGTGTCTGCTGTAGAGATTACAGTAGCTGCAGTGTCGGTCACAGGGGTTGCAGTAGCTGCAGTGTCAGCCCCAGTGGTTGCAGCAACTATAGTATCTGCCAGTCTGTTTCCTTTCCCTTCTCCCTGACAGTGCTGACAGTGCTGACAGTGCTGCCTGCTATCAAGCAGTGTTTGATAAATAGTGGCCAGAGCCCAGCACAGTGCAGTAAGGTGTCCATCTCTGGGAAACCTACAGCAATTTTTCCTTAGGTATGCAGTCACTTGATCGGGGTCTTGTAGCTGTTCAGGAGTGAAATTCCAAACCATCGGGCGTGAGAAAGTACCTAGGTACTCGCCCATACTTTGCCACATGCCCTGCCACTCGTGATTATTCTGTCTCGGAGAAAGCTCTTCAGTGGTATTCATAAACCTATGCTTGATATATAACAAAAACTGAACCATCTGCACCAAACCTACCAATAGCAAAATGCTAGTTTGAATATCCCAGAGATATTGAAGATTTTCAAAAACTGCCCTAAGAGCTGTTGTATTTAGCCCAAAGGAAAAGAAAGCAGTGCCCCCACCATACCGGCTGCTGTTATTAACCCCTCCCTGTCCAAAGAATGGACAGGACAGCAAAACCTCATACAGGTACCAGCTTAAGCTCATGATCATCGATATTATTGTATCACAGACCGATATCATAAAATACACTATAATGAAGTATGGGAACAAATACGGGAGCCACAGACCTGAGAGAGTAAAGAATCCTGCCAGGATTGTATACAGCATGCGGTGGTTTTGCTGCCACAGCCTTGTAAATAAATACCACAACATCGTGACCAGAGATTGCTTAAACAACAGTGCTTATCTTAATTGCGATAGTTAGGGTCAGATCTACCGTTATCCCAACCGTTCGTGCCCCACGTTGGGCGCCAAAATAACTGTCGTGGTTTTGCCCCGGCCGAGGGCTGCACCCCACACAGTCGCTTGTACTTTTAAAAGGAAGGGGGAAGGAGAGTTGGGGGAGGGGGAAAAGGGAAGGAAGAAAGGAGGAAAAGAAACCACAACCTAGAAACCAGAACCACGCAGGTTGGGATAAGGATAGTTTACTAAACAATAACAGCAAACTAGATATAACAATAACATAAGTTTAAAGCACAAAATAGATGAAACTGGTGATACACAATGCAATTTCTCACCAAACCACACAACTCAGGCCGCACAGCTTAGAGCCCGTCCCGGACAACCCGACCGCCCCAGAAACCGCACGTCCTGGCGTTGTCTCCCCCTCTTCCCCCCAGTCCCCCCTTAAACTGAGCATGACGTAACTGGCATGGAATATGCTCTTTGGCCAATTCGAGTCACCTGTCCTGGCTTCGTCCCCTCCTTTCTCACTAGTAAGGAAGTATGCAGAGCTGAGAAAGGTACTTGATTGCCCGGCAACAAATCGGAGACATCAGGGTGCTATCAGCACTATTCTCATGCTAACACCCAAACATGGTATTCCATTCACTGCTAAAAAAAAGTTTAACTCCATCATAGCTGAAACCAGGACAGTGAGGAAAAAGGCAAATCTCATTTTTGTGTTGAGGCTGATAACGTGTGTATCACAGCATGTTTTCCTCCAGCTGCAGGGAGTGCTGTGCACCTGTACGGGGCCCCACCAGTCCAGAAAGTTGGAGCTGATCAAGTAATGGGTGTTAGCTCACCAGGAAAAGGCTTCATCACTGTTTCCCTTGCCTTCTCTGAAGTACTTGTTGCCCGGTTTCCTTTCTGGAGGCTCCTTGGATCCTGTTCTGAGGCTGCAGTGCACTGAGGTCATCACAGGCACCTAAGCAGAGGTTGAAGCTTTGTGTTGGTGAAGGCTGTCACAGCAAAATGAGCACGCTTGGTCCGACTGCAGGGTGCTTGCTCTCTAAGTGAGCTCCCGGCCTTGTGGCTTAGCAAGTCACACCGGTTGTGTGCTTGATGAGTCTCCTGCAAGGAGGATTTGGTGCCTGCAGTGATTGTGAGCACACAAGCAGAGCCGTTGGGCTGACACAGCTGGGCTGCACAGAGTCGCTCTTCTGGAAGGGGAAGCCAGGCAGAAGGACGATTGCCGGCCCGCAGGAGCGCTGCTGGCCGCGGTGGGACGCGGGGTAAGGTGGAGAGGCTCGGCCGGAGGGGGTCGCGGCAGCAGCTCTCCAGCACGCCGTGTCCGGGACGTGCTTACCCTCGCGGCGCCTGAAACGCGACCCCTCCACCCCCGTCCTGGTTTAGCCCGTTGTGGCGTTAGAAGTGGCGTCACGGAGCGCCGGGACGCGGCGGTGCCCGCTGCCGCCTTGCGAGCCGCGGCCGGCAGAGGGGGCAGCCGGTCGGGACCGGCAGCGGGGCCACGGGCAGCGTCCCGGCCCCGCTCCCCCCGCCCCCGCCGCAGCCTCTTTCGGGCCACCAGCTCAGGGAGACTCGGGGTGCCGGCGCCGCTCGGGGAGCTGCGGCCCCTCCGCATTCCCAGGCGCGGAGCAAGCCGAACGCCCCATCTGATGCCGAACCTGGGGTAAAACACGGGGGTTGGCAGCTGCCCCCTCGTA
This sequence comes from Porphyrio hochstetteri, assembly GCA_020800305.1. Taxonomy (NCBI): domain Eukaryota; kingdom Metazoa; phylum Chordata; class Aves; order Gruiformes; family Rallidae; genus Porphyrio; species Porphyrio hochstetteri. The sequence continues at coordinate 9,378,679 of CM036908.1, read as the reverse complement.
GCTCCGTCAGTGTGCTCCGTGCTCGGCGTGGCTCTGCAGGGGCTCTCCTTGTGTCAGGTGCAGGAGGGACATCGCGCTGAGAACTGAGCATGGGTTGACTACCAGGATAGACAACGTGCCAGCAGGTCTAAGGAGGTGATCCTCCCCCTCTGCTCTGCCCTGGTCAGGCCCCACCTGGAGTATTGTGTCCAGTGCTGGGCTCCCTGGGATAAAAGAGACAGGGATCTCCTGGAGAGAGTCCAGAGGAGGCTACGGAGATGATGAAGGGCCTGGAGCATCTCCCCTGTGAGGAAAGGCTGAGTGAGCTGGGGCTGTTCAGCCTGGAGAAGAGAAGACTAAGGGGGGACCTAATTAATGTTTATAAATATCTTAAGGATGGGATGCAGGGGGAAATGGCCAGCCCCTTTTCAGTGTCTGTGGGGACAGGACAAGGGGCAATGGCTGCAAGTTGGAGCACAGGAAGTTCCACACCAACATGGGGAGGAACTTTTCCCCAGTGAGGGTGCCAGAGCCCTGGGACAGGCTGCCCAGGGGGTGTGGAGTCTCCTTCTCTGGAGATATTAAGACCCATCTGGATGCCGACCTGTGCAATATGAGCTGGGGAGCTGCTTTGGCAGGGGGGTTGGACCCAATGATCTCTCAAGGTCCCTTCCAACCCCACTGATTCTGTGATTCTGTGATAACCCAGGGCCAGGCATCACCTTTGCCAAGTCCTTTGGCTGCTCTGATGGGCCCCTCTGGCTCCAGAGACCCTTTCCCTCAGTAAGTTTGCAGATGACACCAAGTTAGGCAGGAGTGTTGATTTACTTAAGGGAAGGAAGGCTCTACAGAGGGAGCTGGATAGGCTGGCTGGATGGGCCAAGGCCAACTGTATGAAGTTCAACAAGGGTCAGTGCTGGGTCCTGCACTTGGGTCACGTCAACCCCAGTGCAATGCTACAGGCTTGGGGAAGAGTGGCTGGAAAGCTGTCTGGTGGAAAAAGACCTCAGAGTGTTAATCAACAGTGAGCTAAATAAGAGCCAGCAGAGTGGCAAGGCGGCCAACAGCATCCTGGCTCATATCAGGAGTAGTGTGGTCAGCAGGACTAAGGAAGTGATTGTCCCCCTGTACTGGTGAGGCCACACCTGAAATACTGTGTTCAGTTTTGGGCCCCTCACTACAAGAAAGATGCTGAGTTGCTAGAGCATGTTTATAGAATGGCAGCAAAGTTGGTGAGGTGTCTAGAGAGAAAGTCTTATGAGGAGCCACTGAGGGAACTGGGGATGTTTAGCCTGGAGAAAAGGAGGCTGAGGAGAGACCTTATTGCTCTCTACAACTACCTGAAAGGAGGTTGTGGTGTGGTGGGTGCTGGTCTATTCTCCCAAGTAACAAGCAACAGGACAAGAGGAAATGGCCTTGAGTTGCACCAGGGGAGGTTGATATCAGATATTAGGAAAAATTTCTTCACCAAAAGGGTTGTCAATCATTGGAACAGGCTGCTGAGAGAAGTGGTTGAGTCACCCTCCCTGGAGGTATTTAAAGCACATGTAGATGTGGTGCTTAGCGACATGGTTTAGTGGTGGACTTGGCAGTGTTAGGTTAACAGTTGGACTTGATGATCTTACAGGTCTTTTCCAACCAAAATGATTCTATGAATCTCTGATTCCCAGGGCAGCACTCTGACGTGCAGCCTTTGCCAGAGCTGGAAGACAAGTCCAGTTTTATTGCCTGATTTTGATGTGATGTGTACCTGACAGATAAGAACCACAGAATGCCAGGGAACCTGGAAGACCCTGGGATCATGATTTTTGCTCTTTGATGGAGTTCAGAAATGCTCCTGAGCTGTTTCTCATACCTCACTTGGTGTTTTTGTTTCTCCCATGTGCATTGATGCTGTATGTGCAGAGTAGGGTCTAGGGCAGATTTGAAAGGGGGGTATCTGTCCTGTACCCCACTGGGTCTTAACATTTTAATGAAATACAAGTCTGAGCTGCAAAGAAATACTCGAGGCACTGCGATGCTGCCTTCTCTCCCTCCTGCTTTCTCCATTCTTCTGGCTCCTCCAATGGTCTTTCTTGACCCTATCAGTGAAGAATTGCAGCCCTCCCCCCCATCCCCCTGTTAGGGGAAAGCTAGCAGGGCTTTGAGTATTCACATCCAACCTAGCTTTCAGCATGTGGGCGGCTTACCAGGGCATTCCCAAGCCTGTGAGAGAAGCTCCAGCAGGAACTGGCAGCTTTAGATTATTTGCAGGATTTGGACTTGCTAGTAAAGACACCTGTTTGAAAAATAAAGTACTTCTGGGCTTTTTTTGGTAGTGCAGTTCTGGACCTGGCCCCAGTTCTGGAGGAGCTATTTACAAATGAACATAGCACTGGAGAAGAGGTCAGAGTTTGGCCTGTAAAATATACAAAGAAAATTCTTTGCCTGCATCTCAACTGCCACTCCAGTTATTTCCACATTTTTGAGGAGATACAGATTCCTCTTTTCTCATTGTATTTTTGGTCTCTACTGCTTTGGGGACATGTTTGAGAAGGCAAGCTGCAGGCAGTGACTAATGAAGTGTCTCAGATGTCTTTCCACAATGAGACAGCTACCAGTGTGGAAAATATTGCACTTTTTCTGGGGGGGAATTTTGCCTCTCGCTCCCTGCTATAGGGAACCCACTCTCTTGTTCTTTATTTTAGCCTTCAGCAGAGGAGGAAGACTGAGGGGGTTTCGGGCAAGTCAGGAGGTCCCATTTATCTAGAGCTTCAGCAGATTTTCACCACCGAGATGTTCAGGTTGGACTTTGTTTCCACCTTCTCCTTAGTGTTGGCCATTACAAATTTACCTGGACTCCTCAACCCATGCAGCCCATCACCCTGGCACCATGCCACCATAAGACCTGCCCTCCTTACCACTGCTGTGAGTAATCTGTTGAGCAGAGTGACTTGGCTGGAGCTGTGGCACCAGGCAGTGTGGTGAAGCAGTGGCAGTGGTGGCCCCAGTGTGCTGAGGTACAGGCAGGTGGCTGTTGCCAGTGCATGGATCAGCTCTGGTGATGTTTGTAATGAGAGCAGCAATTGCTGGGTCCCTAAATTTTGCATGCATGAGATGCAAGGTCTCTGGTTGTGATCCTGCAGTAAAAAGCTGTGTGGGGCTTTTACTCTTCAAAAGGTGGGTGTTGATGGGTAACAGGGATGTCCATCAGTAGGAATTACTGAAGATGGGATGTGGAGGCTGGGGCAGAGTGTGAGAAGGAAGAGAAAACAAAATACAATGGGTACAGGGTAATTGCAGAAGGGCAGGGGAGGTATGACATTGTTTTAATGTGGGGCGTACACCCCTTTGGTGGGGGTCCAGGGAGGAGCAGGCAGCTGAGAACATTACCTGGGCTAAGCCTGATCCATGTTGGTGCTTCGAGGGTGCCATGTGGTAGCTGGAACCCAGCTCTGCTCCAGGAGTTCCCCAGCAGTGACAGGTCCCTGGCAAGGTGAACCTGAGAGCCTGGAACATAACCCAGGGTTCAGTGCCTGGCTGCTCTTGCCAGTGGTGGTGGTGATGCCAGTGCAGGGAACCAATGCAGCAGACTTCAGAGTATGCTGCCACCCAGGTTCTGTCTTTTCTTAAGTGATGCTGTGTGAGGTGTTTGTGGCCTGTGACGGATGCTTGATGCTGCACCCCCAGAAGAGAAGCGTTCCAGCACTGAAGCACTGCAAAAAGGAGCTTCAGGCTCTCTAGTATATTGTTTGTCCAGCTGTTCCCTAAACTCCTGTGTCTGAGAGCATCCTATAAGGGTTCCAAATGCTTTTTTGAAAAGGATTTTTAACAGAGAATCCTTCAGAGCCCCTGAATGTGTTTGCTATCTTGAGCTGGAAACACAGATAGGTCTGGTGTTGCTAGGTCCCTGCCTTTGGTGCCCTTCCAAGCATCAAGTATACCATTGCCTTGCTTTTATTGCCTTCAGGTAGTGAGGCATTAAAAAATAACTTTGTAACATGTCAGAGTTGATTACTCTTCCTCTGATTGACAGAGCTTTTCTGCTTGCTAGTTTTTCAGTCTCCTAAGCTTGGTATCAGCTGTAAGGGTTTGACTGGGTCAGCTTTGGCCTTCCAGTACAGGCTATAGCAGCAAGCTTACTGGAGTCACTTGATGATCAAAAATAAAAATCAAGTGAAGAGTTTCTCCAAAAAAAAAAAATCCCAAATGTGCCTTTGCTCATCATGCTTACAGCCTTGGTCTTGCAGCCATGAAATCCTGTGAAGGAGAAGGGCTTAGAAGTATAGGCAGATGTGAAACTAATTAACTTGGTGTCGTTGTCCGAGCTGAATGAAGTGCTGAAAGAAAACAAACATTTGCAGTGAAATACAGTATGGACCTAAACAAATTCCTTCAGCTTTAGTAATAATCTGCAGTGCTTCTTTACTAGATGAATTACTGGGGAATTTTTTTTATTTTAAAGCTGGGGTTGTACTTTGACACCATCACCACCAAGTCTGCATGGGTTGGCATGGACCTCCTCTTCCAAAGGGCTTTCACCACAGAGGCTGGGCCAGGCTCTTTCTCTCTCTCTCTCCCCTCTATCACAGTGTTTCTTTGTGCAGGCAATCGTGGTAGCTGCATGTGTCAGCTAAGCATGCAGCTGCACGCACAGTTTTCCCTGTTGCTTTGGACTCCTGCCTTCTAGAGATCAGGCCGTGAGTGATTGTGGTTTTTAAATTTGCTTTGCAACTAGCACGATCCCTGAGAGTGCCTGAATTTCCCAAAGTAGCTGGTCAATGGGTTTCTCTTTAGATAAAGAATTTTCTGTACTCTGCCCAGAGTGGAGGCTGTGGGCTGCAGGGAGGATCGTAGCTGCAGGGAGGATCGTAGCTGCAGTTATGTCTGCTGTGAAATTCCCAAGATTCCCATCACCACCCTCGTTTAAACATCCCCCAGCCCTGCTATAAACAAGGGAGAGACACTGGCCCCATACCCTGGCTGGGATCCAGGGATATTGGGCGCTCTGGCTGGAGGCAGAAGGGGTGCACAGAAAATAGTGTCAAGTCATGGATCAGCTCAGTGAGGGTCCACAGCCACCATCAACACCACCAGACAAACTTGGGGTTGCTGCTTACTAAGGTGCAGGCGAGCTGGAGAAGGCAGCAAAGCACCACTGGCAGGCAGCTGCTGTTGCTCCACTCACACAGGGCACCTCCTTGCCCTGTCCCACTGCAGCAAGATAACCTGCACGGCTGTGGGTGTAGCCTACCAGCCACTCAGCTGTTCCTGGCCAGTTTCCTAAGGTGACAAAGCCTATGGAATCACGCTGTTTACCGTGGGGCCCTTCTGGGAACTTTTGAACATTCTGGACAGTTTCAATCAAATTTGAGGGGGAAAAAGTAGAAATTTCCAAGATTGTCACGTTTCTCTGGGTTTTGTGATGCTCTACAGGTAGACAAAAGAATCAAGCCCAGAGCCTTATGGGTTTTCTGGGAGTTTGGTGGGGTTTTTTTTAGCATAAACAACCTCATATCCCAGCAGGAACCATGGGTTTGGCTTGATGGAGTATCTTACCACATTACTCTGGAAGGGCTGCAGCTCTGTTTTGCAAGGCGACCTCCTGCTGCACAGCTGCTGCCAACGGATCCTCCCAATTAACTGCTCGCCCTGGGGGTTCCTCCTTCAGCTGTGCCACACCGCAGCGCTTCTCATCTGGGCTGACTTGCTGGGTCATCCGCACTCTCTGTGACTCTGGAGTCACCTTGTCCAGCCACCCTCCTCTCTGTCTGAATCGGGAGCGCATGGCCTCTTGCTTGTGGCTGGAGGGGGCAGTCAGCCCCCCCCCACCTTGGTCGCCATGCCCCCTGCTTCTGCAAGGTTATACAAGGAAAACTGAAACCTACTTGCCAGAGGCGGTGGAGCAAATTCAGTCTCCAGCAGATCTGGAACAACGAACAGCTCGGAGAAGGTGTGCTTCCAGGACACGTGCCAGCACTGAACCAGCACCAGTGGCAGGTTTACAGAAACGCCACAGGCAAAACGAGAGCTCTGGTAATTCACAGGCTCCCCAGGTTTGACAGGCAAGCATCCAGCCTCACCTCTTGTGTAAGACTGGCCCCTTCATTTCATGTAGTTACCCCTGTCCCACACCCAATAATATGTGCTTGCCAGCAGTGCTGTTGGGAAGTTAACCAGCCTCAGTGCAGAACGAAACGGAGACAGGAAATCTGCCATGTCCATGGCCTGATCAGCCACACTCTACAAAACAGTGGTTCATTTCCAGTCAGAAAAGGCCTGGCTATGGCATCCAGCTGTGGTTCCCGTTCTTCCTTTACTTCAGGAGGTGGAAGACTTTGAGTGCCCCATGTTCATTCTCTGGCATCACAGTGGGATGAAGACACTTTCTTCTGTTCAAGAAGCTCAACGGGCTGACCTTACTGTGGGGCAAGTAGTGCAGCTCTCAGCCATCAGAGTCTCCTTCCACCTCCATCCCCCAGTGGCCAACATCCCTTTTAAAGTGGGGGAGTAATGCTGTTTCCAGTGCCATCCACTGGCATCAAGTACCTTCTGTAACCCCTACCCACCATCTCCTTCTCCAAATGTCTCGTACATGGATTCAGGCTGGATTTTAACCCCTGTTCCCAAAGGAAAGTGCTGGGGGACACTTTATGTGATTGTGCTGGGTTTGGCTGAGGTACAGCAGTTGGTACAGGGCTGTGATTTGGGTTTATGCTGAACGCAGTGTCGATAACACAGGGATGTTTTCATTACCACCAAGCTGTTACTTGCACAGAGTCAAGGCCTTTGCTGCCTCTCACCCCACCCCACCAGCGAGTAGGCTGGGGGTGCACAAGGAGTTGGGAGGGGACGCAGCTGGGATATTCCTGACCCAAGGGATATTCCATACCATATGACGTCATGCTCAGCATATAAAGCTGGGAGAAAAAGGAATGGGAGGATGTTTGGAGTGATGGTGTTTGTCTTCCCAAGTAACTGTTAGGCGTGATGGAGCCCTGCTGCCCTGGGGATGGCAGAGCACCTCCCTGCCCATGGGAAGCAGGGAATGAATCTCTAGGTTTGCTTTGATTGCATGGGTGGCTTTAAGCTGTATCTCAACCCACAGGTTTTCTCAGCTTCACTCTTCTGATTCTCTCCCCATCCCGTGAGCGAGTGGCTGCGTGGTGCTTGCTGCTGGCTGGGGTTAAACCACGACAGTGATGCAAGGTGCACACTGAATTCAAGAGGGACAAAATCAGCACTAACAGAAAGTATTTTCTGAGTTGCAAGTACTTTAAAGGGCCAAAAATAATTAATCACTGCCGGAAATGGGCGCTCTCATCTACAACAAGGTTGGGAGAGAGAAAATAAAGTGAGTTAGAAGGGAGAAAGGGAAGAAGGTTCCTTGCAGTGTCCCTGTCGGTACCAAAATAAATCTCTGGGGAGAGAGAGGGGAAGCAATAGCAGCAGAATGCTGCCAGAACAATGGCAGAGTGGAGCCTTCGGAGCAGATCGCTTCCCAACTAAAGGCTGCCAGCTCTGGACCTCTGTGGTTGGCTGGCTTTGGTGAACCCAGTAACCACTGGCATGTACTTCTCTTTGTCATCCATGGACTGCTTGCTAAACAGGCTGAGTGGTGATATTGAGGGCAATATCCGAGCAGGAATGTAGCCGAGCCATTGGATCAAATACTGGACTCGAACCAAACCAGTCCTGTTTTGGAGCAACTGAACCGTCTGGTGGACTGGAAAAAGCTCTGGGGAACCTTGACCAAGGTTGCTAGAGAGCAAAGTAGCAGCAAGTTTCCATCCAAAAAGGATCCAGGCAACATGTCCTTACAGTAAACAGAAGAAAGCCTTGCAATTCTGTGATCCTTAAGTGTAAGGGCGGAATGGATGAGGCTGCCAGGAGCAGGCTGACAGCCCTGGGAGGTTTTATACTGACAGAGCACATCTGTAGAGGAGAGCTGCCAGGCTGTCATGCAAACCCACTGGGAGACCATCTCACACTCTGAGCACACGCTGTCTGCATCTCCAGGGGCTCCTCACACCTTCCTGGGCAGGGAAGCAGGTCAAATCATCGACGTTATTAACAGCAAACCTGACATCTGGGCTGGCCAGTGGAACAGCCCAGGCATTTGCTTTGTTTATTTTTCTTCTGCCTTTGGCACTTTTGCTCTGTACAGAAGAAGGCCTGAGCGTGTTGCTAACACACCGCTCAAGGTTGAGCACTAAATGAAACTCCTGCTATTTTGAGGAACCCAGCTCAGGCATTTCTTAAATAACTGCTGCTTTTGTGTGATTCTTGGACAAATTGAAACTAAAACCTCTTGCCTGACACACACTGTTTTTGTCTGTCGTGCTGGGAGGCTGCTCTGTGGTTGCAAGTCTCCAACACACTGACGTACCCTCATTCTGTTCTCACTTGGCCTAACTTGACACCCAGAGTAATTTAATTGTCTGTGGAGACATTTCCTCTCACTCCACGCTGGTGGAGAGCTAGTCTGGATGTGAGTCCCCACCATACATCGAGAAGAGCTGCAGCTCTCCCTTACTACAGATGGCAAGACCTGTGCAACAGAGGTGAACTTTCTGGAATGCAGAACGTGAGCAGAGAACTGCTGGGGACTAGGGAGAGCCGCTCTCCTTCGTCTGGCTTGCAAATGGGTTTGCCAAGAGCAGGTTTTCAACTGGGGTCTGCTGATTTCCCCAGCATGTGCTCTACAGCACGTGGGAAACAGGCCTTTGCAGTTGGACATTAGAAAAAAATTTGTTACTGAGAGAGTTGTGGGGGCCTGGAACAGGCTGCCCAGGGAGGGGCTGAGTCACCTTCCCTGGATGTGCTCAAAAAAAGGGTAGATGAGGTACTTAGGGATATGGTTTAGTTTAGGATGAGGATGGTTGGACTTGATGATCTTCAAAGGTCTTTTCCAACCTTGTGATTCTGTGACTATGGCCTGTTTGGAGATGTTCTTTAGAGGCACCTGCTCTCCTCCTTTTTCTCTCCACTTCCAAACCCACCCATCAGCATCTCTGTGCGTGGCGTCACGAGCTGCTTGCTGTTGTTACCATCAGGCTCATTGTGTTAGACTCTCTGGAGCGACTGGGCCTATTTTTAGCCAAGCTGCTTTCCAAAGCAGTTGAGTAGGTGTAAGGTACCGTGTCTGGGGATGAGTTTTTGGGGGCTTGTGACTGCTGAGCAGAGCTCTGGTGAGTCCGGCAGTGGGTGGTGCACTGATCCCTTTGGGGTGTTGCAGGGAGGGGGCTGGAGTGGGTGTAGCTGGTGCTATGTGTAGGCAGCCAAAACCTGGTGTTGTAATGTCTGAGACGGGCTGAGGAGTTTGGAAGAGGCCCCGATGATATCACTCTGCACAACTGTTAATGGCAGAGCGCAGGAAAGGAAATGTTCACAAGGCCTTTCCAAATCTGTAACGGAGAGGAATTAAAGCTTTCTCATCCCATCCCCAACACTCTGCTTGGAAATGGTTTTCATCCACTGCTGGGCATCCAAAGGGTCTGTTCTCTTTCTTCTCCTTGCTGCTGCCTGTGGCTGCCACATGTAGTGGAGAGGTCTGAGGGCAGCGAGTGCTCCAGCAGTTGTTCTTCTGCATCAGCTCTCTGTGAGGACACTGAACTCTGCATTCCGGCCTGCAGTTTTGCTTAATCCACTTCCAGAAGAGATAAACAAGCCAATGGTGCTTTCAGTGCTGCCACAGAGCGTGCAAAAAAGGGACTAAGTTCTGCAGGAACTCACCCATGCTACTTCTTGGTAGCTGCTCGCTCTCCACAACCCTCCATGTGCCCTGGCTGCCCTGCATGACTGCCAGCCCCCACGCTGAGACCCTTCCAAGTCCTGTGCTGGTGGCCCCCTTGACTGCAAGGCTCTCCCTCTTCCCAGCACAGCGCAGCCCCTCTGCTCAGGAAAGCATCTCTTTTCTGGAAGTAGGGAGCAAGACTCTGCAGAGATTGCTTTGTTGCTTTCAGCTCTGCTTTCTTAATGTGATCCACCCACTGTCACAGGATCCTTGGGAGGGTTGGAAGGAGAAGCCCAAAGCTGGAGCCAGTTAATGTGAATTAAGTAAGCAATACCCCACATGGCACAAGGAGTGTAAAGAATGATGTCAGCCAGTGACTGCATGAACTAGGCAGTTATCTTTGTCCTTTTCCTCAAACCACCATGTGGAGAACCTGTGTGAGACGTTTCCCTTCGAGCTTCATGCAGCAGGACCTGCAGACGGACAGGGCTGGGGTGCCCCACTGGGAACAAGTAAAAGCACAGCCTGCTAAGCTGCTTTGAAAGGAGGAGCCGCTTTCTCTTTCAGCTGGTTGCTCCTTGCCAATGCACAGAGCCTTGCTTTCCCCTTCCCTGGCGCTCCAGAGCATGGGCTGGTCTTCCTTCTGCCGTCTGTGATGGATGAGATCAGCACGGAGCTCCCGCCCTCCTGCTCGCAAAGGAGCCAACGCTGTGGGCAATTTGAGGAAGGGGCAGGGCAGATAACAACCCTTCCCTGTGGTTTTCATAAAACCTCCTGTCCTGGAGTCACCTATTCCAGCATGGACGCTTGCCTGCAGGCTGGCTGTAAAAGGACTGTGCTGATTTGTTTATGCTTGTGAGCATCAGTTGGGTAGCAAGCGTGGTCCTGCCCTTATGGAAATGGAAAGATGAGATGGAACTGCCTTTCCAGTAACCTTCACTGATTTTTGGAGAGCAGCCCAAAGGACAGCAGTGGGGAGCAAGTCAGGCAGGGGGGTCTCTGTTGCGTTGCTGCTGCGAGAAACTCAATGTGATTTTCCTCTCTGAGGAGGGGAGTCAGAGGCTTTCTCTGGACAGCTCACCAAATACAGTGATCTGAACTGGGGGTACTGGAACTGCAGACAGGCCGTGGAGATAGATTGAGCATAGTGCTCAATCCCTGCAGCCAAAAGATGACTAAGGTGGGGGAAGCATTGTTGTCTCCAAACATCTGGGAAGAGATGGGGATTATGTTAACAAAGGAGAAAGTTTAGCCTGAGCATCAGGAAAGTACTTCCTAGAACTGAACTGTGCCTCCCTGGGGAGGGGGTGGGAGTCCCATGTCTGGCAAGATGAGAACAGCAATCAGTAATAACAAGTCTGATTACTTGTCATGTAATGATAACAAATAATATAAAATGAATCTTGATAAAGAGCTAGACTTCTCTGATAACAACCAAATGCTCAAGCCAGGGTGGGACTTGGGGGGGTTTCTGATGCTGGCAGGGAGTTCTGCTGACTTCCTTCATCAGCCTTCAAGCTTGTATTTAGGCTTTTGTTCCCCTCAATGCTTCAGAGCAGAAGTAAGTTCAATTCCTAGGCTCCTTCTCTGAAGTTTTTTCATTTGAAGGAGGAGTCTGGTGCAGCAATGATCAGTTTGTGCTTTATTTGCTGTCAGTGGGATCCCAGAGACGTCCCCCCCACCACTGCTTCCCCCCAGATTTATTACACTCCCATGCTCTTTGGGGTGGACTGATCTCCCAGCAAAGAATGCAGAAAGGCAAATGTATGTGTTGGATGGGGACTGCTCTGTGATGTGAGCCAAGGGCTCCAGTGGGGTCTTAAATAGACAGTCACATCCCATCCAGGAGTATGAGGAGCATCTTCTCTGACTTGTGGCCAAGAGCCTAGATACCCAGGGGAGCAGGCAGAGCTGTAGATGAGAGGAGCAGTTGGGTGTATGGGGCCCAAGTGGGCCCCAGACACCCAAATTAACAGGGTGAAGCCCCTGTGTTCCTCTACAGCTCGTTTCTTGGGAAGAGACAAGTAGCAACCTCATATTTATACAGCACTCAAAAAAAAAGGGGAGGGGGGGCTACGGCTGGGGTTCCTTAGTTTTTTGGGGCTTTTGGGTTTTTTTAAATGGTGAGTGGTGAGTCCTTGATTTGCTTTTGTAACCCTAGAGCAAGACAGTGGCATTTTGTCTTCTTTGCAGACTTGAAACCTTGGTTTTACTTATCATGGGCGGCTGTAGTGCCAGCCCTGGAGAGTTAAAATGTGGGAGGGGAAAACCCTTAGCTTGTGTCCTTGCCCATTTGGTCTGTTGATGATTATCTCCTAAGTGTTAGTCATAAGATAAGAGGGAAAAGATGACTGAGAGGGTGCTGGGAGATCTGCACCAGTCCTGTGCATCACCTGCCCCACCAGTGGAAGGGGAAACGGGTGACTCAGGGCCTGGGAGCACAGCAGGGGCAGGATGGAGGTGATAGCTGCCCTACACGGTCTTGTCTGAGGGTGACTGAGTGCTACCCACAGGTGTCTTTCTGAATTTGTCCCCCAAAAAGCTTTGTGAATGATGCAGGAGAGAAGTTTCCAGCCCAGCCTTATGGCAACCACCCCTCCTAGGAATGTCAGACCACGGGGCACTTGACCATGTCAATGTGAGACACAGGAAACATGGGGAAGAAAGGCAAGAAAGAGGCTGGCAGTTGAATCCACTTTTTATCCTGGAGCAGGTTTGTTTGAGTACAGCCACATCTGCTCAGGGAGGCCTCTCATAGTCTACAGGGAAATAAGCACTGGGAGAAAATAAGCTAGAAGATTCAGGCACTTCAGCAGCCAGATCAGTGAAGACTGTTGTCCATTGTCTGCAGTTATCCCAAAGGAGGTTGCATCCTCTCCCCCAGTCCCACTGCCTTCTCCCAGTAAGCAGACTCCCAGCGTGCTCCTGCCAGAAACTTGCTAAACTTCCACACAGAGGTTGGGGGAGCTGAGTACAGAGGGTGAACAGTGGGTGCTGGGTTGGATGGGTTGGCCAGCCTGGCTAGGAGGAGCAGAGCATTCTTGCTTGGAGATCCATCTGCAAACTCATGGAGGTTCCCTGTTCTCCCAGGCTCAACCCAGCACAGTGTGGCTTGGCACATGTGGGATGGCTTCAAACCATGTGTTACTTAAACAGGCTTTGGAGGATACTTCCAGCTTGTGTTGATGTGCAAGCTATACCACCTCTTCCTCTATGGCCCTTCCTCAGCTAAAGACTGTCTTCCTCTTTCTTCTGTGAAAGGTTCAGTTCCCTGTGTCCTTGAGCCTGAAAGGACAGAAGTGATACCCAATGCCCTTAGTTTGATTTTCCATCGTCAGAGCCTGCATGGCTCACCCAGAGCAAGCTCAGTGCATGGAAATGGATCACACAGTGCTAGAACAAGTGCCAGGAGGAGTGGGACAACGTGGGACAGAGCCAGCCTGCAGTGGCAGTGTACCCCCAGTGTAAAACTGCTGCTCAGCTTTTCTCCCAGGTGCTGCAGGTGGGTGAAGGGAGCCCCAACCAGCAGCATGCACACTATGTGCAGTGTGAGAGCAACCTCAGAATCATGTGGAAAACATTAGCAACGTCACCTGTCCCTTTTGCCTGGCTTGTAGATGGCCTGACTGAGAGCTGACCAGCTGTCCCATTACCACCAGCCCCATCTCTCTTTTGTGACAGGAGGGTACCTAAACCAAGCAGGCATGGGTAGTCCTGAGCTCACCTGCACTGCAGCAGCTCTCATGTCCAGCTGCTGAGCTGGGATACCACGGCTCAGAGATGTCCTGTAGTGGGATGCCAGATGTCTTGTTACAAGAAGAGGAACCACCGCAGCCAGGATGGCCCTGCACACCCTGACCCTTCCTACTGCACCAGCCAGCCTGGCTCTGCTCATGGGGACAAGCACTGGGGAATGGTCACCCCTCCTCCTCCATCTCTGTTGCTAGAGCCTGGCCTGGTTTGGAGGCTGGGTACTAAAATGCCTAAGGAATGAATGGCGAGTCCCATGAGGCCGATGCTGGGAGTGATCTGTAGTGCACCTTTCCCCCCATCCCTCCCTAAAGCAGACCTGCTCTCGGTGCTGTGAAGGCCAAGGAGAAGTTAACTCTGCAGCTAGTGAGACATCTGCAATTTGGCTGGGATAGGTTCTTTCCACAGAGGCTGCTAATTCTGCATGACCTAATCTGGGTTTGCTGCTTCTCTGGGCTGTGAGTCACGTTGCGCACGGGCCTTTGGTCACTGTGGCAGGCTGCTGGACTTCACAGTGGCCTTTTGCTCTTCCTAGAGGGGATGACTCTCTTTGACTTGGATGCCATGTGCTGTTTGACACTTTCCATTTGTCTGCAAGAAGATCACCGTGACCTGCAGCAACAGTAGGCTGTCACCCTGAAATCTTCTCAGCAACAAGCAGTGCCTTAGCCAGCCAGGAGTCACACTTGTTCAGAACGATGCCTGTATGGAAAACTTCCCCAAAGGAGCCACTGACAGCTCTTAGGAATTGAAGAGCTCTGGGAGAGACAGCTGCTAGTGTGGGGCAGCCTGTCTTGTCAAGGTGAAGCTTTACAGACCTGGGTGGAGGGGAAAAGAAAACTTAGTATAAAAATAAAGCAGGAGCCGATCATTCATTGCAAGACAAGTGCTGCCTCCCTCACCAGCCTGCCCAGCTCCCATGGCAAAAGCTGCTGCCACCAGTAAGCACAGCCCCCTGACTGCAGGACTCTCTCCCCTACCCAGCACAAACTGGGACAGCTGCTCCCCAAGACCCTGTGGATTCCCAAGCTGCAAGCACCGGGCCGTGGGTACCAGATTAGCTCTTTCTATTTCCTTTCATTTAGCAGGATCCTGCAGAGCTGGGCAGCTGCCAGTCGGTCTGTCAAGAAGTGAACTATTTTGGGAATTTTTATGATGGAACAATATTTTTTTGGTAAACAAACGGAAAGCTGTTACACAGGGACCTTCACCTCGCAGCTCCTGGTTCAGCTCCCTCACTGCTGCGATGCCACAGTGACTGTACTGTCCGCTCTGCACAGCTCCCTTCATGGCTCCAGCAGGGGCAAAACAAATACCAGCATTTTTTTTTCCCCTTTTCATGAACTCCTCAACAAAAACATCTCCCCCCCCCCCCCAAAAAAAAAAAAAAAAGAAGAAGAAAAAGAGTAATTTTGGATTAAGCAGCAGAAGCATTTTCTTGGTGGACTTAACCCCTTGCACACCTGAAAGCAAGCGGTGTATTAACTGCTTATAATAACCAGATATAACCGTCTGTATCAGTACAGGCTGGGGGATGAGCTGCTGGAGAAGAGCTCTGTGGAGAAGGACCTGGGGGTCCTGGTGGATGACAGGTTGGCCATGAGCCAGCAGTGTGCCCTGGGGGCTGAGAGGGCCAATGGGATCCTGGGATGCATCAGGAAGAGTGTGGCCAGCAGGTCGAAGGAGGTGATCCTCCCCCTCTACTCTGCCCTGGTCAGGCCCCACCTGGAGTATTGTGTCCAGTGCTGGGCTCCCTGGGATAAAAAAGACAGGGATCTCCTGGAGAGAGTCCAGAGGAGGCTACGGAGATGATGAAGGGCCTGGAGCATCTCCCCTGTGAGGAAAGGCTGAGTGAGCTGGGGCTGTTCAGCCTGGGGAAAAGAAGACTAAGGGGGGACCTAATTAATGTTTATAAATATCTTAAGTATGGGATGCAGGGGGAAATGGCCAGCCCCTTTTCAGTGTCTGTGGGGACAGGACAAGGGGCAATGGCTGCAAGTTGGAGCACAGGAAGTTCCACACCAACATGTGGAGGAACTTTTCCCCAGTGAGGGTGCCAGAGCCCTGGGACAGGCGGCCCAGGGGGTGTGGAGTCTCCATCTCTGGAGATATTCAAGACCCGTCTGGACGCCGACCTGTGCAATATGAGCTGGGGAGCTGCTTTGGCAGGGGGGTTGGACCCGATGGTCTCTCGAGGTCCCTTCCAACCCCTACGATTCTGTGATTCTGTGATTGGGCTGTGTGCCATGTTATCCCACTGTGTGCAGCACCCAGTCACATCCCAGGCTGGATTTCCTTGGGGCTGCTGGAACATTGAATCCCTGGTGTGACAGTGCACAGAAAGAAGACTTCCTTTTTTGCAGTGTCTGCTAGTAGGAAACCCTGATGGAGTCCTAAAGCGAGCACAGGAAGATATTTGTATGGAAGAATTGAGCAGGGAAAGGCAGAAACCTTTCCCACTCTAAAATGGAGGTACTGTGTTTCTCAGGGGAAAAACCCGTGAGGGACCAGTGAGTCCTTCCCACCACCATGGCCCAAAATTGGTTTGACTCCTGTGTATTGGTGGCAGTGGAGAATCCTGTGTCACATGGGATGTATCTGCCCCAGCCTTTGGGGGAACTGATTGATGGCAATCAATTGGAATGAGCCAAGACATTTATCCTCTCCACACATGCTTCATCCACGTCACGAAGGCAGTTTGTGGTTTTCCTTGGTTCCTGGAAAGTCCAGTCCAGCTTGTACAGCAGTCCTGGCTCACACAGGCCGTTAGCTCCAGAGCATACAGATTGCTGAAGCGTCTCCAGGGATGGCAGCCTGCTTCTCTCCTCTGCCCCTTGTTCCACTGTCAGACTCCTCAAGAGATGGTAGTTTGCCCCACCAAAAGCTCATGCAAGGAGATCTTTTGCTTGCCCCATCCTGATTCTGCCTTGGGATCTCTCCTGTTAACTCATTAACCGTTCTCACTCTGGGACTCTGCTCCTAATGACTTTTTCAGAGGCACCTTTGGTAAAGTTGCTTGTGAGCAAGCACACCTTCTTCCTGGCCAGCTGTCCTCCCTTCCCTGTGGGCAGTTTCAAGCCCTTCACTTTCTCTCCCCTCTTGTCCTCCAGTTTCTCGGGTTTCTTCTGTTTGTTTCTGTGGCCACAGCAGGTCAGCTCTGGCACCTCTGTCCCTTACCCTTCTCCATTTCACTCTGACACTTCCTGGGATTCCTCCCATGTCCCTTCATGCTCCCAACCTTCTCACCTGCAGGTCTTCAGCACCCCAGCAGGGCAGCTTCCCCACACCACTGTTACTCCTCTTCGTGCCCTCTGCACGGAGTGGCTTCCCTTGGCTCTGCAGTCTGCTCTCTGCCATGTAGGAGCAGAACTCACCTGGCCCCACTGTGGAAGGCCTGTGGTGTACGTAGGAGAGTCCCAGGAGCTCTGGGAGGACAGGGGGTGAGCATGTCTGGAGATGCACACCGGTCCTCAAGCTCCCTGGCATTTAAGGCATCGCTGTTCTGCAGCTGGATGTGGACAGACTGATTGACTCAGGTCTTTCAGATCCCACCTCTGCATTTTAAACAGACACCTGAACTGCCAAAGTGCCTGCAGCTCACATCTCCTGTGCTTATAGGTTCTGGTGGGAGTCCCACTCCGATTTCCTCTTCTTGGTTTGGCTCCCCTCTCTTCACCCACTAACTTCTCCTGTCTTTACTGTGCCCCACATTTTAGCCCCATAAGTCAAACTTATGTGTTCTTAGATGGTTCACCTGCCCCATGGAGAACACGGTCCATAGCCCAGCTTTCCTCCTTACTATCTTTTTCTCCTGAAGTGGTTGTGCTCTTCTGCAGGGTGTTATCTCTTTAGCACTCAGTCACTTACCCAAATCGGTGTTGCTTATGCCTGTTTCTCCTGCTCAGCCTCATTCCTCCCCTAAAGAAGGTTTCTCTTTGCGCTGCAGTTTTATTCCTCCAGCTTTTATCCACCTCAGTCTCTCCCAGGCCCAACTGCATTTTATCACACAATCACAGAGGGCAGGGGGGTTGGAAGGGACCTCTGGAGATCATCTAGTCCAACCCCCTGCTAAAGTTTCTATGCCTGCCTGGGAACTATGCTCCAGAAAGGTCACCACACTGGAGAGGGGACAATCCTACAGCAAGTCATGCCAGTGTAATGTGTTCTGCTTATGCTCTCCATAGGCCTCTCTGAGCTTTAACCTATAGTTGTCCAGCTCTGTCTTCTTTGGGCCAGGCCATCAGAGTCAACTTTATGATCCCTGCTTGGGTTTGAACACTTGTCACATGGAGGTGCAGAAGAATAGACTCACAGAATCACAGACTGGTTTTGGTTGGAAGGGATCTCAAGGATCACCCAGTTCCACCCCCCCGCCCTGCCATGGGCAGGGACATGTTCCACTAGTCCCATCCAACCTGGCCTTGAACACTTCCAGGGAGGAGGCACCCACAACCTCTCTGGGGAACCTGTTCCAGTGCCTCACCACCCATATAGAGAAGAATTTTTTCCCAATATCTAATCTAAATCTACCCTCTTTCAGCTTGAGGCCATTAGCCCTTGACCTGTTGTTACACTGCCTTGCAAATGGCCCCATCTCCAGTGTTTTTGTAGGTCCCTTCAGGTACTGAAAGGCTGTTTTGTCCCAGCAACTTCTCTGCTGTGACTTGGCCACAACCACTTGTAGCTCAAGGCACTGGGCACCAAAAGACTCTTTGCATCTATGGTTTTGACAGCTGTTCCTTCAGTCAGGTTGTAGAGAAATACACCATGAAGGCTGGAAGGCAACTTAGTCCCTCTGTGGCTGCGACAGCACCCAGCTGGACTATGGGGTCACTGGTGGGGGGCCCTCACACAATGGTGCCTAGTACTTGAGAGGAGCAGGGAAGATGTCTCAGAGGGTGACGCTGGCAAAACCCATGCCCTGGGCAAGAGCTGAGTCCTGGCTCAGTCTGCCTGTGCCTCTGCAAAGGATGAAGGACGTTCTTTAGCTCAGCTTCCAACCTGCAGGCATCTCCTGGTCCTCTCTTGCTTACCACACTGCAATTTGTTGCCTTGGAAATAAGTGCTGGTTTATCCCAAACAGAGCCTAGAGTTGCAGAGCTCAATGGAGCGAGAGGAGCAGATGGCTTCCCCCATCTCCTCTGTTGTATTTCCCATTGTCCTCACCCACAGTTGGATGACAGGAATCTATGATTCAATGCAAGTAGCTGTGGCCTGGCTCTATCTACCCATGTAAGCTGGGGAGCCATGTTTCTGCTGGGACATGACATGCCTTCGTGTCTAGCATCACCATTTTGGCTTCTTGTAAACAGCACTTGACCAAAAGCCTAGAATAAAGGACTTCTTGCTGACCTCATTGGTGTCTATGAACAGTGGGCAGAAGGAAGGCTCAACACCTGCACTTTCTGTTTCCTGGGGCTTTGTAGTATCTCTCCCTAAGCTTTCAGTGCTCTGCAAGCTCATTTTACTGTTCCTTATGTTGAACTTTGGACAATACACTCCTTGTACTCTCTGCAGACACTGGTGTTCTCCTTCCCTGCAGCTTTCCTGGGCTGAAGCTGAGCTGCAGTTTGGCAGCAGCTGTGCTAGGTAGGACTCCAGGCACTGGGTGGGGGCTAGCTCTTCATGCAAATAGCTTTTCCTGGAAGCAGTTCCCAGAAGAGCTGTTGGTACAGGGGCACAGTGGGATCAGGGCTCTAATATGTACCTGAGGAGCCTTCAGGATCTGAAATGGCTGGGGGATCCAGCACTTCCAAGCCTGAGATGAATTGCTTTGCAAAGAGTTCTTCTTGCATTCCTTGGCATTATTCTTTGTGATTCAGTTTGGTTTGAATTCTGTTCTGAGGCTGAAGTCCTACCCGGTACTGTGCTGCTTGGGTGCTGCCTTTCATTACTGGGGCAAATGGGAATGGGTAAATTTAGGCAGGAGATTAGCAGACTGTTTCTTCCTTTCGCAGCAGTAGGATCCTTGAGCAGCTTTCCAGTGGGAACAGGGAGAACAGAACCCAGATTGGTTTCAAGACCGAGCCTGGTTAGTATTATGAAGGGGATTATAAAAGTGATGCTGTTAGAGCTCGTGTCTGGATCTACCCATCCAGTGTCTCTGCTAGTTCCACCTTTCTGGGAGGCAGCTATGTTTAAAATTTGTTTGAAGAAGGGAATATTATCCTCTCATGTTCTGAATTAAAAATGGAAAATGGAGCAGAGGCGACTGAAAACTCTGGGTCTTGGTTATCCTTGCCTAGCAGCAGGCATGCTGCAGGGCCAGGGCAAGTGAGGAGGTTGGCTTGTGGAGAGAAACAACATTCTGGTAGTTCAACGTGGAGATGTGGCGTGGGGACAGCAAGGCAGAGCTCTGGGGAGGGTGACCCTGAGGGATGGGGCAAGGAAGCAGGGCCAAGTGCAGTAGGGGGGTAGGGAGCACAGGCCTGTGAGATAGGGGAGGAGGACAAAGGAGGAGTGCTGCCTTTCCTGCACATCCCATATCTGGCTCTTTTGCTTATCACTGAAATGATCCTTTCTGCAATGAGTAACTGACTAAGGCTCCTTGTGCTGCACCATTAATCTGTGGCTTTCCATTAACAGGCAGGTGCTTGTACCCAGGGGACCACCATGCTGACTGCCAGAGATTGCTGGCACCGGGTACTACGGAGTTAAGCAGCCAGGCTGGAGTGTGCAAACAAACAGCAAGGCCTGTACTAACAGCCCTGCTTTGTGTTAGTGGGAAGCACAGGCTCCAACTTCTTCCGATTTCTCACCTGTCCAGACTGGTACAGAGAGAAAATGCCTCTTGGAGTTGCAGAGAAAACCACACCTATTTACAGTGGAGTCCCCAGGGCCCTCCTGTGGGGTATTAACCCTTCAGCCCCAGGCTCACAGTTGCCCTTTGCAATGGAGAATTCCCTTCCATCCCTGGGGAAATCAACCCTTCTCCCTCTGCTTCAGGGATTTCTCCTGCTTGTGGCCCAGGGCACTGGCCCATCCACTCTCTAGAGCAAGTCACCGCTGTCTCTTTCCCCTCCATCTGTACAGTTATCTCCATCCTTTGCATAACTGCTCCTTCTGTGGGAGCTGGGCTTCCTGACCCAGCAGCTCTTTTTTCCCCCAGGAAGCAGAACTTGCTCTGCTGTGTTTGGGTTGGACCTCTGATCGTGTCTCCATGTTTGTCTCACACCCCACCAAAGTTTCCCTGAGATACCAGCTCATCCCTCCCCCTTGAATTATCCTTGCTCCCTTCAGGCTTCTTCCTGGTCTCACTGTTTGCTTTCCCTCTTTTCCCTGGTTTCTGAGTTTTCTCGGAAGGAATCCCGTGCTCTGGCCTCCTCAGGCTGGAGTGTTGTGTTGTTGTTTTTCCTTTCGTCGCTATGGGCAGGGAGTTTGAATACTGAGCCAAGGAGAGGGAGGGAGGGAGGGAGGCAGTGAAAGAAGGAGGGAGTACAAGGGGAGGGATGAAGAAAGCCAGGAAAGTGAGAAAGCAAAGTGTACAGGGGAGAGGGGTAAGGAGGAGACAGAGGTGGAATTAAATGGGGAAGGAGGATAGAGGGCATTGTGGAGAGAAAGAGTTTTGGATAAACACCAAGGAGAGCTTTTTCATTAGGTCTTTCATTAATAACACTATCACAGCAGACAGCAATATCCAGAGGAAGGCAGGGAACACCCCCCCACCCCCCCCAAATCTGCTGAGGACACAAGGCGTGAAAGGTTATTCAAGGCAAAGAGATCCTTCAGAAAATGAACATCCAAGCCTAGAGCAGCCAGGAGAGGCATGGGCTGCAGCAGGGGAAATGTTAGATGGGAATTTGGCAGGTAGGGACAGAATGTGAAGCACAAAGACCCAGAAAAAAATACAGGACCTGCTTTCAGTCTGCTGAAGTAGGAAGCCTGGGAGAGGGCTGACAGGTTTTCTGGGAACAGGGAAGAAAGTAGAGCAGCTGAGGAAGTTTAGGGCACTGTGGAGAAGCTAAGTCATTCCTGTATCAAAGCTGAAAAAAAGAAAAACCCTGGTAATCATGCTGCTCAGCTGCTGCAGAGAGGGCACCTCCATCCAGTGAGAGCTCCTAACAGCTCCTTGGAGAGTAACAGTCCCCAGGACTGGGCACAGCACGTGAGGAACAGAGTGCTGGGGACCACAGCCCTGTGCAGAAATTGGGACAGGCTAGGAGTGCTGAGGAACTGTGGACATGGGGCTTGTTTCCATCCCAGGTAAATTGCTGGGATGCTCATTAAAGAGCTGCAGGTCCCTGCCAGACACCCAGCAAGAAATCTGCAGCTCGCTTTCCTCTGCA
Source organism: Porphyrio hochstetteri (assembly GCA_020800305.1). Lineage (NCBI taxonomy): Eukaryota > Metazoa > Chordata > Aves > Gruiformes > Rallidae > Porphyrio > Porphyrio hochstetteri. Next base: position 9,356,950 of record CM036908.1, on the reverse strand, counting down.
AAGGAAAATCATAGTCCTGCAGCTGCTAGAAGCTACAGAGTGTTTCCTGCTGTAGGAAATAACGGCAGGACATGGGTTTTCAGAAAGCTGGGAGCAGTGTCTTGCACAGGAACTTCTCAACAAGCAGCCATGAGCTGATCTGTGCTGGCACTGCTGGAACACTGCAGAGAAGCAGAAACCCGAGGCCCTGAAGGCTCAGAGCAGTTTGTCTCTGGGAGCCACGCAGGATGGAAGCTAATCAGGAGAATACTGTGATGCCACGGACTGAGCCTGGGATAGACCTTCAGCTGAAATGCTCTGTGTGCTTCTCATCACTCTTGCTGGGGAATACAGGGGAGATACAGGCAGGCAAAGAAAGTTACTAAAATGATGCAGCCCCTTCCACATCAGCTGGGACTGCAAGGAAAGCAATGTGTCAGTTCCCAAAGATAAACGAGGAAGGGATGTGAATTAGGTAGGACTATAACTATTTTAGGGCAGACTATATATTTCCAAGTCTAAGCCAGTGCCTAACTGACAAGGATAAGAAAGAAATTCCTCTCTGGAGAGGTTATTTCATGACTGTCCAGCATAAAGGTTATTTAACTTAAGGATACAGCACTCAGATGAACTCTTGCACAGATTTTGCCAGGCCTGGTACCTAACCAGTGCCATTCCTATAAACCAGCAGCCTGGGGCCAGCCTGCTGCCAGCCTGTGTCCATAAAGTGCAGCCTGACCACGGTGACTGCTCTGGCCTTGGCACTGCCACCAGCCCAGACCCGGCTGCATCCCCATGGTGAATTTACCATCCTCTCACTCCTACTGCTTGTGTTATGTGTCTCCTCGCTCCCCAGCCCAATTCTGCAGAATGCCTGGAAGTAACTTTTTAAAAAGAGAGATCAGACTAGAAACAAGGTAGGTTTGCCTGAAGGGAACAGCTAAATCAGAACAGAGATGTGTCTGGGGGTGATGCCATGGTGGCTGTGACATGCAGCCAGAGGTGGCCGAGGGGCAGCTGCCTCTCTGCTTGCCCCACCATCACCCTCCCCTGTGGGCTGAAGCTCTTGCTTGCTGCAGATAGGTACTACGCTCTACAGGAGCTGGAACATATAAGCCCTAGGTTGCATCCTTCAGGGAATGGTTTTCAGTACTGACCATCAGGAGTGCAGATAATCCCGATGCTGAGGGCAAGGATCAGGGAAAAGGGAAGCAGTGGCTTGAGGACTGGGGTGATTTAGGTGGATGGGTAGCAAAGCGCTGTTTCATGTGGCAGGTGTGAGATCGCAAATGTGGGAGCAAGGAGCCTATCTGAGGAATCCCAGTTAGGCACAGCCCCAGCACAGCTCTCAGCCTCAGTGGGGCAGGCATCTGCCCTGTCAGCCTGCTGGGAGAGGCCGTGCAGGAGTGAATTTGACATGCAGGGCATCAGCGTGGCTTTATGTCTGCTGGGCCTGTCCTGTGTGCACGTTGCCGTGGTAGGCAGCGGTGAAGAGGTCATGGAAAGGAGATGAACTGGAATGGCAAACATTCTGATTAGGCCTAGGATATGAATTAATATCAAGCAGATACAACTGTGCTTGGACATGCAACAGAGATATTTAGGTCTGGTGTATCATTGGCTTTCTTGGCCAAGAACGTGCCAAGAAGGTTACTGGGACCTCACCTCCACTGATGAGGTGAGGTCAGGAGGGTGTGGAGGGTAAGCAAAGGACTATCACTGCTGGGCTCTTAAACATGCTTTCAGTACCCTTGGAGGACATGCAACATCAAATGTTGGGGACTCTCAGGAGCCTTGCCAGTGCTCTCACTCTCATCGCTGTGCCACAAGACAGGGCTGTAACAGCAAGAGTAACACTGAGAAACCAGGCAAAATGGACCAGTACTGACTCTGCTTCTTCTGCCCACCCTCAGAGGACATGGCCCTGCCCCAGGGCCACCACACAGCCCAGAAGAGGGGGATGAGAAGGACAAGGATGCCGTCAAGTGGTGTCCTGGCCTCTCGGCCTGAATGCAGCCGATGAGCTGCACAGTTCATGTTGGGAAGGCAGAGAAACACATGCTGGCAGGTGAAAAGCACAGGCTTCTTCCAAGGACTGGAACAACTCCTCTGCAATCAAATTCTTGTGCTGGTGCAGCTGTTTTGCTCTAGAGTCCACACTGTTCCTGATAACTTTCTAGCCCTGTGCTGTGTTGCAGGGGCTGTTTATTTCCAAATCCACGAGCCTTCACCTTCCACACACTTTATTCTGGACAAAAATATGCAAATCATCCCTTCTGTCTGAGGAGACAGACATCTTCCACGTTCTTCCATATTTCGTGCAGTGGAGCTTTTGCTCTTTCCTCAGCCCCTCTTGCCTCTGTTGCAGATGCTGCCATTCCCTCTTGGTTAATTCATCTTTGTCAGCACATTTCCACAGCAGTGGCAAGACTGGCTGTCCCTGGTAAGGACAGTCGTGTTTACTTGACCACGCCACGTCCTTCAGCAAGCAGCCCCGTTGCTGGTGACTTTTCTGCTCACATTTACCCACTGAAGCCACAAATTCTCACTGAATTCTTATGCCTCTTCTAGCCCAAATGAAACAATCTGCAAAGTAAACATGCTTGGTGTTTACATGAGGCAAAACCCCAGCTTGGGAAAAAGAACTGTTCAAGCACAGGCGGCTGCAAGAACGATGAAAATTCCCCTGTGAGACAAGAGTTCCCAACTCAAGAAAGAATGATGCAAGCTTGTCCCTCTAAACATGTGCGTAAGCACTGTCCTGAACCAGGGTGCTTCTCTGGAACTAGCTCTTCAACGGGTTAAATTAAACAAATCCCAGTTAGGAGTAACTTGGATTATCATAATAATGGAAGCTCAGCTGCCCCCAGGACCTGCAAGAGGGGAAGTAGGGAAGGAAAGATATCTAGGCTGAAGGACAGGATTCAGCTACACCCTCTCCTCCCTGCATTCCCAGCCTTCTTCTGCACAGTCTTGGGTACATGGCTTTGAAATCAGTGCAGTGAGTGCTGGTCATAAACAGGCTGGTAGGTGTGGGGTCCTTGTTCCTGTCCTGTGGGGCTGGCCCAGGGTTTGGGGGAGAAGAGCCCCATGAAGAAGTCAATACTCAAGACAATGAATCTCCCAGCTCTGCCCACTAGAGAAAGGGAAATGAAAAAGGGAAAAGCAGTGGAAGGCAGGCAGGGAGAGCTCTTTCTTCCAGCCCCCAGCAGAGAAGAGGAATCTTTCCCACCCTCCCCAGGGCAGGGAAGGGCTGCAGGAGGAACCATGTGCTGGACAGGACCTTGCTCAGCCAGGTCATCAGGCTCCTCTGAAATCCCCTTGGTTTTCCCTCTCCCTTCCCTCAGGAATAAGGAATTGCAAGGGAGTCGCCATGCCCTGAAGGCAACTTGTGTGAACTGCTAGAGAGAGGTATTGTTCCTCTGCCCCATGGGGATCCCTCCAGCTTAAGGCACTAGAAAAGTCCATCCTATCTGATCCAGAAAGGTGAAGGAATTCATAGGGGAAAAATATATCTCAGCCTGCACTTCTCCCCCACGATGAGGTGCCAAGATTAAAGAAATTTTGGGGTTGTCTGCAAAGTGTGTAGAAAACATTCTGCCTCTCTGAAAGCAAGAAAATTAAAATAACAGCATGAGGAGAGTAGGGCTGAAGATAAATGTGCAGTGTCCTGCTGAGCCAGGCTGTCACCTATTTCTGTGGGACAACCTGGGCAAAGTATATCCTATATGCAACGCAGCATTTCTGCTCCCCTGTTCTGTTCAGCTCCCCAGCTGGATTCTCTTTCTCTTGCTGAAATGCAGATGAAGAGGAGGAGGCTGGAAGTGCTGGCAGTGAGACCTTATGGGTGAGAAATAGCGTGACTTGTCAGTGGTGAAAAGGAGTTAAATAGGTGAACGCTGAAAAGAAACAATGATTGACAAGTCAGGGAAGGGAAACAAGGTAGGGTGGATAGTGTCTCTCCGTGCAGCTGTGTGGGTGGGAGGATAGGGCAAAGAGCCCACAGGGGCTGGGGACACACAAGAGGTCTCTGAGGGCTTTGCTAATTGCGAGTCCTCGCTGTGGTTCATCGACTTTGGGAGACAAGTCTCCTATCTTTCTCCATTTACTCTGGGCATAGGCTCAGGCAGAGGGAGCTGGGTAGTGCCACTCAGCCCAGCGGTTTTGCAAACCACTTGAGTAATTTTTTCTTTCCAGAGAAAAAGGAGTGTTTCTGTCCTGAAATGCTTTAGGAGTGACAGCTCTGGAGCATCCAGTACCTGTGGCAGGTCCAGCGTGGCCCTGAGGCTGCGCAGAGCTTTGCTTCCCAGAACAGTCTGGCAGATACAGGTGGGAAGAGGCCAATGTAAGAGAGAAAGAGGAAGGAGACAATTCAAATCCATGCAAATAAGTTATCAGGAAGGCCCCAGTCCACCACATGCTCCCCTATCTCCACCTGACATCATGGTGCTGGGGCACACCGTGAGTGTGCCTGTGCCTCTGGCAATGTCCCTTCTGGGATGTCCCAGTGATGATAAAGGAAAAAGACCAAAGCAGCTGGGCAGGAGAGCGTTGAACCCCTGCTTCCTCCTTGCTCCTCTCCATCCCAGTCCAAAGGGCAGGCAGAGCTGGGGCTGACAGGCCTTGACCTGGGTACGGGGGAGACAGTGTTGTGTGAGACGTGCGTACGCTGGGCTGAGGTGGGATGAGATGAGAAGGAGCTCACTTCCCACAGTGCAGCAGGGTTGCCCTGCTCTGCCCCTGGAGCTCTGCTACCTTGGGTGAGGTGGGCTTGACGCTGGGGACCCCTGGCCACCCCATCCGGTCCTTTGCCTCCTTGTTCCCAGGCTCAGGACTGAGGAGTGGGGGCTCGGCACAGAGCCCGCCCCTGCTGCAGTGGCACCGGGCAGGGTCGCCAGGGCTGCCCGGGACCGGATCCTGGCGTGCGCAGCGGGGAGCGGAGCGGAGAGCGGGGGCGGGAGGCGCCAAGAGCAGCGCGGAGAGGGCCCGCACCCTGTCAGGGGTGCGAGGTGCCGGGTCGCCGTGGTGCGGAGGGGCCGGGGCTGCCGACTGCGAGGACACGGGGGTGCCGAGGTGTGGCGGGAGCCGGAGTCCCGGGTTGCAGGATGCGGGGATGCCGGGGTGCGGGATGTCGGGGTGCCGGGGTGCGGGATGTCGGGGTGCCAGGGTGCGGGATGTCGAGGTGCCGGTGTCCCGGCTGGTCCCACCCCTGCGCGGCGCTCCCCGCCCCGCGGCCCCGCTCCCCCGCCCTCCCTGACGTGTGGCGCTGGCAGCCCGGCCGGTTCCGCATTCCCGACCCCTCCCCGCAGCCCGGGGCCGCTATATAACCGGGGCTGATGCAACCCACCCCGCCGCCCGCCACAGCCTGCGGGAGGCGCGCAGCAGGGCGGCGGGGGGCGGTGGGCCAAGGCGCCCCGGTGGCGGCCGGCACCGACATCGGCACCCGGCGGGGCCCGGGGCAGCGCGGCGGAGGCGGCGGCGGGGCGGCTGAGCCGAGCCTGCAGCCTGCGCCCGGCCCCTGCGGCCGGGCCCCGCGGGCACCCCGGCAGCCCCGTCCCCCTGCACGGTGGGTGCGGGCGCGGGCGGGATGGGGGGAGCGCTGGGCGGGCGGGGATTGCGGCAGGGGGCGGGCGGGGAGCGCGGGGCTCGGCGGGGAGCGGGGGACGCCCGCAGGAGCATCTCGGCACCCCGCGGCGGCGGGCAGGGGGTCCGGCTGCCGGCGCTCGGGCGCACCGCGGAGGTGTGGGCAGAGCCTCGGGGCGCGGGGGCAGCGCGCAGAGCTGCGCGGGCGGCTCGGCGCAGGACCGCTACCCCCGCACCCAGCCATGCGCGGGGGGCTAGGGGCTGCCTTGCGGGGCTGCTCCCCCCTCCCCCGCACGGATCCGCCGCAAGGCCGGTGGGGAGCGGCCTCTCCCCGCTTTCGGGTGCCCTCCTTGCCTCCGCTTCACCTGTCGGCCGGGCGCGCAGGTGAGGGGTCCGGAGTGCCTCCGGCCGCCGCGCTTGTGCCGCGGGGGCCGGGCTGGCGTTGCGGTGAGCCGTGCCCCCGGCCCGCGGGGCCCTGGGAAGGAAGGGGTCCCGGAGGTCCCCCCTCCCCACCGCCCGGTCCCGAGTGCGCTGTAGCAGTCAGGCATGGAGTTGAATGGAAGTTGCATTCTTCTGCGCGGTCTGCTCCAGGAGGCACTTTTCTTTTTTCCATGGGAGGGAAATGGGTTTGAGAGCAAATTGGGGGAAAGGGAGAAATACCAAGAGAGCAAGAGCCACATTATGTTTCCATTTTCCTCTAATGAAGGCCCTGTGGAGGTGTATTTGAAAACACAGGGTCTCCTATGCCTTCAAGGAGGGTGAGAACACAGTGCTGGCTGGTTCCAGGGCCATATGCAGCGTATGGTGGCCAATGAAACGGGGCCTGGCTCGTTCTCTTGCTTGTCTTGGCAGCCTGCTCCATGGCTTGTATTACCAGCCCTGGAACACAACCACTGCCAAACTGTGTGTGTGTGCATGTGTGTGTGTTTGGACTCTGAGAGCTCAGCAGAAACAAATGCTTCTGCAGCTCAGACCAGGATTTTTTTAGCTAGCTTCGAGAGAACTTGCATGAAACACCCTTATCTGGAGGCTGCTGCTGCGCTCTGCACCGGGAGTTTGCTGGTGAGTGTTTGCGTGGGGACACCTGGGAATGCCAGTTGCTGGAGTTCAGGCTCTTAGTATGACTCCTAGTGACTTAAAAAAGCAAAAACCTGCACACCTGGGGGGATGAGTGGGTGGGTGCAGGAGCCACCGTCCAAACCAGCCCCACGTCAAGCAGCCATTGGTTCCTGGGGGATTAATGAGATCTGCTGAGAGTTAACATGCAGGTTGCTGCCTCAGTCTTCTTGCTGAAACACTTACGGGTGCTTCTCCCTCCTCTTGGTGGCTGAGCATTGAGTGTTTCCCTCCTTACAGGATGCAAAGGTCTTTGCTGTAGTCCTTGCCAAGGAGGAATAGATACTCCCTCACACCTCTAGCCTCCTCCTGCCCTCTCCATCTGAGCAGTGTGGCCAGAACTACGCTGTTCAAGTGCAGGCAGTGCTGAGCATCTGCTTTGTGGTCTCCTTCCTCATGCATGTGTTTGCTACTTCAGCTGCATTGCCTGGGCCAGGTACTTGGCAGCACGCAGTGTCTGGAGCGTGAAGCTGTTCAGAGGCTCTTCTCTCTGCAGCAGGCTGTTCCTGGCAGACCTGGCCCCAAGAGCAAGGGAGGCAGAGCCATGGTGTGTGGCATGGACCCCCTGCCAGCCTGCATGTGTTCTGCAGTGCCAGTGTAGCAAGGGAAGGGCACAGCAAACCTGATGCCATCTGTCTTTAGCTGCTTGCGTGGATTCCTCAGTTGCCTGGACTGTCCAGAGTATCAGTCCAAACATTGCAGGCTATTTTAACATGCTGCCAGAGTGCTGAAGGTCCATATGGGCTTCTCAGTTGAGCAGGGCTGTTGTAGACAGGCCAGAGCTGGTCTTTATATGGATTAGAGGTCTTTGTGGATGACCCTGGCATTCAGAGCATGATTTTGAGGCGTGTGTAGGGGGGGGGCTCATCTCTGAAGCCATCCTTGCCCCCTGAGGGCAGAGCTCTGTGCCAGAGTAGGGCTGTCTTCTTAGAGAAGATTCCAGCCCTGACCACATGTGGTCATGGGAGGTCCTGGGGGATTTCAGCAAGTCAGTTGTTAACCTCAGCATCTGAGCTGCAGCCTAGCTCAGACCAGGATATTCCTTCCTCCTCAGATCCCTCTGAGCTGCTTCAGGCAGAAATAGGATTGGTTTTTTACCTTCCTGCTCTGTGCTGCCGTCCAGTGGGTAGTGCAGCATTCCTAAATGGCAGCTGCAGATAACTAATCACAATATCCAGTAATAATCCTGTGATAACAAAGTGCAGTGTTGCTGTTGCAGTAGAGGAGCCTTGCTATGCTAGGTGCTGCACAGAACCCCTCTGTCACAGGTTGCTTACAAGTCAATCACTGCATTGCAGTGGTGGGGGCAGTGTAATGCTCAGTGAGAGCTCTTTCCTACCCTGTGAAGGTCTTGGGGGGAAAATGCTCAGGGAAGAAGTAGGACTGTGAGCTGACTGCTTTGCTAATGGCAAGGGCAGGGGTGGTTACTTCTAAAGCTGGGGACTGGAGGACCAGTATCCCACCTCACCATAATGGGGTTAAGGAGTCAATGCATCAGACAGGCAGGTGTGGGGGCCCCGATGGTGGGACTCGGTTGGGTGGGAGGGCTGCAGAAAGGTCCTTCTGCTGAGGAGAGGCTGTCTGGGCTGGGCTGCCCTGTGGGTACAGTGTGGGAGCTGTGTGCCTCCCTGATGGGGAAGAGGAGGGAGGCAGCAAGGCTGTCTGCATTCCTGTTTTCAGAAAGCTTTTCACAGCCTGCTGCCTGTGAATGACTCGGATGTTCCTCCTGCCATCCAAGCAAAACTGGGTGTACAGGACTAGGCCAGATTGTCCCCACTCACAAAATGGGTTTAGGCTTCCATCTTCTGAAGAGCTGACCTTCACAAGACCATCTCTCAAGTGGTGTGACCCTGCCCCCCACTCACTGGAACTTAGGAGTTTAGGATGGGGTATTACATGTGTGGGTGTTCACAAACCCTGCAGCTTTTCTCCCACTGCATGGGGGCTGCCTGTGGAAGGAAGGGAACAGCAAGGGCAGCAGCTGGGGGCATCTGGAAAGGGCACAGATGTTTCTTTGGCCATGCAAACCCAGGGCCTGGTTGTAGGAGCTTCTCTCTCCCTCTTGGGGGTGGAAATGGAGTGTGGATGTGGTGAAGTGCTACGATGTGCAGCGTGCTAGGTGATGTGCTGCAGCTTGGTGTGCTTGGTAAGCCATGCTGTGATCATGCCTTAAAATAAAGGGGAATCTTTCCCAGTGCTATAAAACAGTAAAAGTCAGGCCCTTAGTAAAGAGGGGCATGCACGGTTCTATTCCAGTGGGTGTCACTGCAGCTCTTCAGGATTACTACAGGTGGTGGGTTCCTTGGCACGGAGGGGTTCAGCACAGCAATGAATGAAGGAGTGCACAGTGGCTGTTACAGCCCATGTTTGCCAGCAGCACTGCACTGGTATCTGACCAGGCTGGCTGCATCCAGGCTTGGCTGCTGCTGTGTTCTGGTGGTTGGCAAATAACTTCTGATACTGATCAGTGTGGCCTTTGGCACTGGCTCTGCAAGTTACTGCTTTTAACAGTGCAGGCCAGAAGAAGCTAGGCAGGAGGTGGGGTGACCTGCTGTAAGGTACTACCCAAAAGTGGATGCACCTAGAGCAGCCAGCAGTTGAGTGGGAATGGGTGAGTATTGCATTTTAGACAGCAGAAGAAAACTGTAATTGCATGGCTAGGTACTTGTGGCACTGGGAATATGGGCTAGCAGCTTTCTGCCTTCAACTTCGCTGTGCTTAGCTCAGCGCTCATGAGGGATTGAACATGTAAGTGGAAGAAGGTCTGTAGGCTTCAGTGACCCTCACACTCTGTGCTTTTCCCAGCTGGAAGAGTCCAGACTGGGGGGCAGGAAAAGCACGTGGCTCTGCTTCAGAGGAGTGATAGCCAACTGCCCTGTCTCTGTTTAGGAAGCTACATTCTTAGGGCATGAGAAGCTGGGCATGTCAGGAAAGGGCTTTCCTATAAATCATCCTTCTTTCAGCAGAAGGAACTGGAAAGATGCAATGTATGACGTGGTCTGAGCAAACTTGATAACCAGAAGCTAAAAAAAAAAAAGTGAGAAAAGAAGACTTACAGTAAAGCCATAGTAAAACCTAAGTAACCAGGAGTTGCTTCTCATGGATGGTAGCACTGCTTCTGATCTCCACAGCAGAATTACTGCTTGTTGGCCAGGAGCAGAGTGAAAGTTGCACTGCTGTGAATTAGTTGCTCCAAGGCAGTACACACAAACAGCGATGGTGTGTGAAGTGCTAGCACACTGATGAGAGATCAGGGATTGCTTGTGTGGTGGCTCTCAGGCTTTGGCAGTGCTCCCATGCATGGCAGCTGATGGGTAATGGCAGGCGCCCAGGTCAGGCCTGGAGTGAGAGGACAACAGGCACCCACAGCCTTCTGCAGGCAGCATGGAGAAGGGCTGGTAGGATGGGCTCTGCCTTGGTGCAACGCTTCACGTGGGCAAAGGAGAAACGTGCTGGCATTTGCAGAGCGTCAGGCCTTGCTGGCTGGCAACATTAGGTGCTAGACTGGTGCTCTGAGCATCAGAAGGGTACTTGGACTGACCATCGCAGGTGTCAGAGCATGTGAAATAGCTTCTCTTGGAAGAAACCAATTTATAGGCAGCAGAATGGAAAATAAGGCTGCAAACAGCCCTCACTCTCACCAAGGCAGCTGACAGCAGAGATAAGACAGTAATGGCAATTTAAATTGAAGTGTGACTCTCGGTGCCTTTTTTGGGATGTCGTGGATGTCTCTGCACGGTGATGCTGTTGACACAGCAGCAGCAAACCTCCTGGATTTAAAAAGAAGCAGATGGCACCCTGGGATAAGCGAGGATGCATAGGATGCTCCTGGGGGAAGAGTGGATACAAGCTAAAGCAGCTTCTGTGCAGGGAAGTGAATGCGTGATTTCAACACAGGTAGGCATTGCTGAGCCACTTTTAGTCTGTGGGTAAGAATAGCACTGAAGAGGTGGCAGGAGGGGTGTGGATACAGGCTAGCAACCAGAGTACAACCCCCAGGGACACAGGGTTACGTGGATTATGCCTACGCATGTTAGATTTATGCCATAACTGCTGTGCAAACAGCAGAGCCTTTTAAAAAAAACCCCACAACCCACTAAAAAAAGATCCAAACAAAAAGGCTCCCCAGAAGAAGCATCAGCAGAATCGCTATGGGAAGGTAAAAAAACCCGAAGCCCAAGCAAATGAAGATTAAAACGGCAGGAGAGAGATCACAGGGGATGCAGGAACAGTGTCACAGAGGAAGCTGAGCAACTCTACAGGCTTGGTAAAGCATCTTCCCACTAGGTCACGAGCTCCAGAAGATGACAGACCCCAACAATAGGAGAAAAAATATGAGTAATGGGCACTGCCTTTAAGAAATATTAAATCAACCAGTGTCACAGACTGTTGACCATATGGACGTAATTGGGGGACAAAGCACAGAAACACCCACCACTGAGGGGAAAGATGCAGCAAAACCAAGGTGAGCGAAGGAAGCTGTACTGGTGTCAGCTTTTTGGGTATGAGTCTGTTGATACAATAACTGAGCTTGACCTGAGGTTGACCAAGACCACAAGAACCGTGCCAAAGCAAGGATGCAGAAGTGACTGCAATAATTAGGAGGGTTTGCAGACATCTCGGCAAGAGGTCGAGTCTTGTTCCAGCATTTTATCCAGAACAAGGGGAGAGTAGAGGCAAAGCTATGGAAATACAGACGGAATTTTGACCCATGGAATCACATGGCTGAACAGATTTTTTGCTGTAAGGATAGTTGCTGAAGAGAGCATTGAATGTCACAAGCTGCTCATCACTGAACTGGAGTTTTAAGAAAGCCTTCTCTGTCTCCTAATTCACTCTGGAGCATCTTGATGTCGTGGCACGAAATGATGAATAGCACCAGTGCAGAAGGCACAGCTACGGTGAATATAAACTCGAGCAGCTGGCGTCACGCAGATCCCAGTGTCAGATGTAAGGCTGCACGTTCTCTTTCCCCTCACTGCTTTGCTCTTGGCTTCACTGTATGAAAAGGCAGAGCTGTTACAATGCAGGAATTGTGTGGTTCAGCCACAGGACAGCAGAAAGCTAGGTTTTACTGAAGAGACAATGGTTCTCAGCTGGTGTAAGGAGATATTGAAAGACTGCCTGGCATTGAGGAGAAAATACTGTGTTAATAATTGGTTATAAAAAGAAAGAAATCTAATGAGAATCCCAGCTAAAGCACCGTGTTAGAAAGGGAAGGAATACAGAGGTGGGTTGGTTTCACGTGCCTTAGAAATAACAGGCACTGCAAGGGAATATCCAGAAAGGAATTGGGACTTGGCAAGGCACCAGCTGTGTTCAACCTGTCCAGCAAGATGTGGCTGTTGAAAAACTGCAACTTAAAGGTCAAACTTGAGATCTTGAACTTCAGAGTTATTTCTGCCCTCCCATGCAAGCGTGGTAGAAATGTGCTGGAGGGATAGGCAGGCATGTGCATGTCTGCCAGGGTAACAGCCTCAGGAAGACTAAAGTATTAAGTAGAATTATGTGCCTTGGCTTTTTTGACACAATCCAAGAGCAACTTCTTACCTCTAATATTAACTAGAAGAGAAGGTGAAAGTAACTGGGACTTGAGATAAAAGGAAAGCCTCCAGTATGGGAGGGAGAGGCAAAAGGCATAGGACAAGAGAGTGCCTGTGATCAGCAGGGAGTGATGGTGCCTGGCATTGGGAAGCGCTGAGAGCTGTGAGGGGATGATCTGTCACTGCACCCCTGCTCTGCAGAGAGGGACAGCATCTCTCCCCATTCCCTTTATTTCCATGGTTATAGCCCTGCTGGGAATGTTTATGTTTCCTCTCCAAGGTCTAACTCAGCTTGACCCTCAGCAGTTCTCAACATGCTCCTGAGCTTCCCTACCCCTGAGCAATATCTCACTTGCAGAGGTCACTTTGCCCCTTCCCACCTAGTTCTCAGCTCACCTCGATGTGCAGGTTCATGTTCTTCCAGGTGGTTCCTAGTGCTTTGGTTTGAAGAGCTTCAGACTTAGTTTACACTGAAGCAGGTGTGATGTGGGCTTTGGCAGGGCTGTCCCTGGATCCAGGATAAGGGTTTTTTAGAGCATGGGCCAGGTCCTTCACTCTGCTCTGTGTGTGATGTCACGTTGGTACAAAGACTCTTTCAAGGTATATTAAGCTACCACATCAAAGAGGTAGAGGGAAAAGGTGGGCCAGAGAAAATACAATGTTTCTTCAAATTTTTAGCCAAGGGAGCTCCCCAGGCTCAGGAGTGTGGTGGCTGCCTGATGCCCAGGTAGTCCCACATCTGGAGAACAGATTTCTTCTCCCTCCTTATTTCATAAATTGTAGTGACACTGAATTTGGTCTAGCTGAGGGCCTTTGACTGTCCAGCCCAGGACCTGCTGCTGTGAGCTGCATGTCATGATGGAAGACAAACTTAAACTGGCTACCCCAAGTCTGGAATGCATTTAGGCATCCACTGCTAGGCTTAAGTCAGTTCCCAGCCTGAACCTTGTGGAAGGGTGGGTCAGGTCCCCAAATCAGCATGTGCCATTGCAGCTCACGGGTGGTATTTGCAGGAGGGAGACTTGAAGAGGGTGTGTGTATACATAGCTACTCTTTGCTTTTGGGTTTTTGGTGGTTTTTTAACTTGTGCCTAAACTGTTGAGGCTGGGGGTGGACATCAGTGGGATGGCTGGGGAGGGGGAGCATGGCTGCTGGCCTGGGGCATGCTGCTGTTGGCAGGCTTCTTCCCCAGTGCCCCAGCACATGTTCTGAGTGGCAGTGGCTGGGAAATGGCCAGCCCTCCAGTGCCTGCAGCCATCCCACAATGGCAGACCCAACTGAACTCCACACCCCTGAGCCCTGTGACACTATGTCCTGAGAAGAGCCTCTGGAGCCACCTCCCCTTTGCTGTGACACCTTGCTGACACCAGCGCTCTCCTGCTGGAGTGGGACAGTCTCTGAGGAAGGTGGTAGGGATTTATGCTCAGTCCCCTGGAGTGTGGCCTAGGGTAGGATGGTGCCCAGTTTCCGGGGGAGGGAAACACCTGAGCTGTGTGTAGGCCTGAGAGGAAGGGGAGGGGGTTAGTGTGTAGCTTCAGAGCCCTGCTGCAAGCAGGCAGCTCCTTAACACCACACAAGGTGACCACTGCAGATGTGGAATTACAGCTGTCTGGTTTAGAGATCACTGTGGAAGAATGAATATTGGGGATCAGTTTAGGACCTTGCAGTCTCAATGGGTTGATGTGTAGTTTTCTTTAATGTCAAGTATCATTACCAAGTATTTTCTCTTTTTCTTCTGTCACTGAATGTGCAAGAATCCGTTTCATCAGGTGGTATCACTTCCCATCAGAAGTTACTCATCTCTGTCTTACTCATCTTCTTTTCAGGCTTTAATGTCCTTGTGCAGATTGCCTCTGCTGGGCCCAGCTTCTGCACCCTGCATAGCAGCCCTGCTGAGCCCTGCCCTGCTCTCCCCTTTCTGGTATCTTCCCCAGAAGGATGACCAGAGCAGAAGAGGCCTTGAATCCTGCTTGCTGCCTCTTTACAGTAGTCATGGCCTTGCTGCGTTTGCTTTACATGCTCTTTCTGAAGTCCTGTTGGTCACTGCTGCTGTCCACTGAGCAAACTTCCCAGGGGACTTCTTGTGCTGACACCTGGACTTCTTTGGTGGCAGATGAAAGTGTATGACAGTTCACAGCATACTGCAGTTTGTAGGCGCTTTCTGATGCGAATCCCCTTGTCTGTCACACCCATATGCCTTGCACAGTACCTGTGAGGGGAGCTATGGAGCTTGCATTAGCCTCTCAACCTTTGACTGCCCTGTATGATTGGCTTTCCTTCTCTTCCACTGCTGATCTCCTGTTCCTTCATGTTAACAAATACTCTAGTTCATCTCCTGGGTAAAGAGCTGTGCCAGAAACAAGAAGTCCTTAACTTCTCTGCTTGTCATGATCGACCCTGTTCAACATGTTTCCACTGACCCTGCTTGAGCAGGGTGGGGGGTTGGACCAGGCACTCTCCAAAATGCCTCCACCTCAGTTGTTCTGTGACTCTGTAATCCAACAGTCCTGTCTCATGTATAGCTTTACCCAGATGTTCAGCCTGGTACCGACAGATTTGTTGCCCCAGGATGTGGAGTGTGAAACAACGGTGGCAGCTGGCTTGAGTGAGTGCGTGTGTGTGTGTGTGCCTCCTCTTAGCACAGCTGCACAGCATGGACCAAGAGTCTGCATTGCCTGTGACCTAGTCTCTCAGCAGCTGAGAGTGGATGCTTTGGAAAGAGCTGGGCAAGAGTGTGTTATCCCTTGCTTAATACACCTCCTCCTCGCTCTGGCAGTCCAGGAGTTTGTGCAGACTGATGGTCCTTTGTGGACCCTTCTTCCATGAGTTTGCCTGACTGCTTGTTGAATCCCGCCTTGTGAGGCTCTAGTGGGTGTGGGGAGCTGCTCAGTGAAGTTTTGGGTCTACTCCATTAGCCTGTTTCCCTCTCTTGATATCACTGGTCCCTCTCCCTGCTGTGTGGGTGCCTCCTGGCACAGGGGCTCCTGGAGTGTGCTGGGACTGGTCTGGCTGGGCAGAGCAAGGAGAGTAGTGCATGAGCACTGGGAGATGTGGTTGAGTTGGGGGTGGGGGGAAATGGTTGCTCTGTGGACAGAAGTTGACTCTGCATGTTGTAACTAGGTCACTTGTGAGTGTCCCAAGCCAGTTACACAAGCAGGGATGTACTTGCACTGTAGCAAACAACCACCTGCTTGCTTTGCTTTTTGGCTACAGCTCCATGGGCTTACCATTTTAGGTATAATTTTATTTCTTTATCTCTTAGCCACTTTTTCTTCACATTTCCTGGTAACTCCCTTTCTTCTGCCTGTAAGTGATGTGCCAAAGCTTGTTCTGATCCTATTCTCACTTGTGCTGCATTTTTTTTTCCTTCTTCCCTGCTGGAAGAAACCTTTTGCACCATGCTCCATTTCCCATTCCCTCCAGCCTTTGCTTTCTCATGTCTCTGCTGGGAGATGTTTGTTCAGTGGCAGGCTTTTCTCTTGCAGTTTGGTGTGTGCCATGTCCCAGCCCTGACCAGCGGCCTGAGCCTGTGGAGAAGAAATCTACCCTAAGGCATATTATAGTCCTCTTTGAGCCATCTTCTTGTCTTAATAACTACACATTAATCAAAATGCAGTTAAGAAAACTTTGATCTTCCATGAGACCACATCACTGTTTTTACAGCCAGCTCCTGTGCTGGTGCTTTGCCTCTCAGGTCTATTCCCTCCCTGATCTACACACCAGCAGTGTATCCTTAATATCTTAAGTATGGGATGCAGGGGAAAATGGCCAGCCCCTTTTCAGTGTCTGTGGGGACAGGACAAGGGGCAATGGCTGCAAGTTGGAGCACAGGGAGTTCCACACCAACATGGGGAGGAACTTTTCCCCAGTGAGGGTGCCAGAGCCCTGGGACAGGCTGCCCAGGGGGGTGTGGAGTCTCCTTCTCTGGAGATATTCCAGACTCATCTGGACGCCAACCTGTGCAATATGAGCTGGGGAGCTGCTTTCGCAGGGGGGTTGGACCCGATGATCTCTCAAGGTCCCTTCCAACCCCTGTGATTCTGTGATTCTTCCTAGCAGCAGTCAGGATTTGTGGTTTCTTGCCTTTGCCCTCCCTTGGGAGGAGCAGCTGCTTTTCCTGTTTCACACCTCCTTAGGCGGCGGGGCTGTAGAATGAGTGTCAGGATGCTCTGTAGCTGGATTGTAACGAGCAGTATCTCACTCTTCCCCCAGCCTAGGAAGCCGTTTCCCCTGCTATGATGCCAGGACAGATCCCCGACCCGTCCCTGACGGCTGGCGCGCTGCCTGGGCTGGGCCCCTTGACGGGACTGTCTGGCACGGCCTTGACTGCCGAGGAGCTGAAGTACGCCGATATCCGCAACATCAGGGCCATGATCGCACCACTCCACTTCCTGGAGGTGAAGCTTGGGAAGAGACCCCAGCCTGTGAAGAGTGAGGTGAGTCTTGGGGGCTGCTGGCTGCAGATGGCTCCGCAGGGCCATGGCCTGCTCCTGCCTGGGTTTCTTTCCTGCCTGTACCTGGGTTTCCTGCCAGGGGGGCCAGCAGCGTGTTTTATAAGCACGTCACACTGCCTTGGTGATGTGCATGTGTGTTGGCAGCTGCTCCAGTGGCTGCCTCTCCCCTTTCTGTCCCTGTGGCATAGGCTGGGAGTGGTGGCCTCGATGTCCCAGAGCTGACCAGTCCTGTTGGCAGCTGGCTGAACTCAAACCCTGCCTGCAGAGCCGGATCTGGTGCAGCCAGTGTGTCCCTAGGTCAGGGTGTGACCTGAAAGGAGAAGCTGTGCAGTCCATCAGAGAGCTTGTGTGATGCTTTCATCCAGTCTCTAGTGCCAATGAGCCCTTGTTGCCTTTCCTGTGAAGATGAGGCATGTGGGTGAGCAGTGCTGAGCAGCAGCAGTGTCTCAGCTTGTGCCACAGATGCTGTTGGCTGCAGGGAGGATGCTTTAGGGTTCACCTCAAAGCTCCTAGGACAGGGCAAGTGGACAGCTTCTGCTTGGTACTACAGGCTGCAGGGACTTAGGAGACACTTCCATAGTGTGTGTTTGCACCTCCCACTGCCTGCAGACTTGGCTGGGAACCCATTGGTTTGAATGGTCCCTGTTGGTGAGGGTAGTGGCTGCTGTCAGAAGGTCCAATAAACAGCTCTGCTGAACAGTGCATTTGCTCCTGTGTGAGGATACCTCAGACAATGCCATGAGGATGGGGTGACATGCATTCTCTGGAGCTATTTGCAGGGAGGTCCTAGATGATGTGAAAAGCTGCCTGTGATGAGCTGTGAGCTGGAGGCGTAAAACATCAGTTCCAGGGAGCAGCCCACTCTCCAAATGGTGCTGACATTTGGTTTGTCCCAACTACTACAGCAAAGGCTCAGTAGCACCCAGGCCCAGCTGTGGGGAGTGCACCAGTTCCATCCCTCCAGCCCCTTGTGATGGACTCGGGTGGGGAGAACTGGTACAATGGAGTCCATCTGATCACCTTGCCTAGGAGCTTTGTGCCTGAGGGGACATCCAATCAGCTTGTGTAACATCCCATGGAGCTTACCTGGGGAAGGACTGGGGAGCTCTGTAGTGGCAGGAGCTGAGGCTGGGATGCTGTGGGAGGTCATCAGAAGGGCCTGGGGGATGCTGATGTCTTTGGTCCCTCCATGGGAACAGCAGTCGTGGGTCGGCAGTTGAAGCCAAATGCTGCCCCAAGCTCTTGGCCACGGTATCATGCAGTGTCCACCTCACTTCATAGGCTGTGGAAGGAAGAGAGACCCTCTAGCTGCACTGCCTTCCCAGCACAGCTCCTTTCCTGTGGTGCCTCAGGCGCCTCTGAGCTAGCCCTGCAATAGCTGCTTTTGCTCGGTGGGCACAGGGATGTGGCTTCACCAGCCTATGCGCAATGGGCAGGGCAGCTCTGCCCCACAGCAGGCTCTGGAAGTGCCCAGTGTCCTCTGAGCTGCTTGCTGAGGCACCACATGGAGGAAAGATACGGGGAAATCTGCTGGCAGCCCCCACACAGCTGCCTCCCTGCAGCCGGTTCCTCCCCTGCGTGGCCTGTGAAGCTGAGGACAGCGGATGGAGCTGCCCCTGGCACAGGCTTTGCAGTGAAGACCTGGGGGAGCTCGAGCAGTAGCTGCTTATCCCATGAGTAGCCAAGAAGCTGCCCACGCAGAATGTTGCAATGCAGCCTTGCAGCTGCTTTCCTCTCACAGGGAGCTCGAGCCTGGGGATGCTGGGTACCAGCACGCCGTGCTCTGCATGGTGCCTGGGAGGGCAGGCGGCTGCCCGTAAGCTGGGGCGCAGGCAGCTTTCTCTGCTGTGCTGGGGGGAGCAGCATCTCCTGGCATTGGGGTGTCTGTCACTGGGAGTGCACACAAAACCCACCAAGCGGATGCTGGCTTCCCCAGAGGGTAGGGGACAGCCCCACTGGGCAGGCTGCCCTCCTCTTGGGGCAGCTGGAGACAGGTGCTGGCAGGCTCCTCTGCAATCAAAACCTGCCGGGGGTGCTTCCTCTGGCACAGAGCCCTGCCTCTCAGGCTGATGTCCACCACTGTCCCTGAGGCTGGCTGAAGCAATTCAGGAGGCAATCCCGGACCTACCTACAGGGATCCCCAGGAGATGGGCTACTGGAACATGTTATGGGGTGATATCACTGTCCCTCGTGCCTCTGAATAGGGTCCTAACCCCCAGACCAGGGTCATGTTGCCTTTTTGAACTGAAAGCAAGCAGAAGTGAAGAGAGGGAAACCTGCTTTCTTCAAGTTAAAGGAGCTGTGGTCAAAAAGCAGAGCCAAGGGCTTAAGCTGCTGCTTTCTGTGCTGAACTACCCTCCTTGAGCATCTGTATCCCATCTAAAGGCCACAGCCCTTTGCTGGCCCTCCTGGGGTAGAGGGGAAGCTGAAAGGGACAGGGACAGGACACTTAATCTTAGATCCTCACTGAATGGAGCAACAGATCATGAAAATGTGTCAATTCTCAGGGAGACCATGAGCCATGTGTGGTCACTGTTTGCTCTTCCAGTTCCTGTTAAAACCTGAGATGTACTTTGCAGAAAAGTTTGGGGTGTGTTTCTTGAGCTGTGAAACTATGAGCACGTCCCCTCTCTGCACCCTCCCAATAATCCTTGAACTAAAAGGCTGAGAAACTATCTAAGGGGGAGATGAATGGTTGGTAAATGTGTGCAGGGCAATGGTGGCTACCCTGATGACTACCTCCTCTTAAACTCTGCATGGAAATTCTGTAAGAGCTGCTTGTGCCTTGCTGAGGGGTATCCTGGTCCTGCCAGGAGGAAAAGGCAGCAGAGCATGGAGTTAGAACCTTCCTTGTCACTGCTGCTATTGCCTGCTGTATCAGTCATGTGGGTGTAGTGAGACCTGGCCATTTCTAACTGGACTTGGGGGCATCAGTGCAGTTCCCATCCTGGGTCTCCCAAGTGTGATGCATCAGGCCCCATGGCACTGCCTTGGCAGAAGAACAGTGGTAGCTGGCATTACAGAGGTCAGTGCATATTTTGTGCTGACTGCATAATATTTTAACCCCATCTAAAATAGGAACTTTGGTATAATATAAGGTAGAGAAGATGCAAAAGCTGTTAGTGCTAGAAAACTTGGACTTTGTCTTCTAAAGTATATTGGCTGTGCAGCTTACTTAAGGTGCCCTCCACCTTACCTCTGCCAAGTCAGTGCTTCACCTTGAGGTGGTTTTGCACCTTGTGCATCACATTGAGGTGGTTTGATTAGTTGGCTCTGGCTTTGGACTCGGTGAATGGTAACAGCGTGGACAGTTTGCTGTGGAAGATGGTACTTCCAGTTTTAGTTTCCTTCAGGCACTACCAGTGTAGCTATATGTGGGGTAATCTGGTGGCCTGCCCCCACTGCCCCATCCCCATCACTTTGTGACCTTGGCATTCTCTGACTTGGCTTTTGAAGCCTGGAAACTAGATCAACAACGCTGTTTCAGATGGTTTGTGCTGTGAGAGGCTGGGAGATGGTGTCCCTCAGCCACACTGACCTGGGGTGTCATGAAGGGAAGGCTGTGGCTGCCTCCTCAGACTGGAGCTGCCCTTGGGAGAGGTGCAGATGGGCAGGGGAAGTGCTTGTAGAGCAAAAGTTGCTGCCAGTGCATTTGAAAAGATGTGTGCTGCCAGGTAGCAGTTGATAGGATCAAGGCAGTTCAGTCTGACATCTCAAATGTCAGCGTCCCAGGCCACCTGCAGGTGAATTACTGGGCACCCTTTCTTCTCTAGCTGTGCTGCAGAGTGTCACCTGGATGCTGGCTTTGCAGGGCCTTCCAGCACTTGGGTTTTTCTGGAAGGAGCTGGTTTTGGTTCTTGCATGTAAGTGTGCCATAGGCCACTTGCACAGGCTTTGTAGTAACTATCTGTAAGTACTTTGATTATGGGTTTGCAACCCATAGGCCTTATTGGCCTGGCCTGTGCGGCCTGAGTCAGGCAGCACAGAGCTTCTGAGTCATGGCAGACAGCACAGGCATTGCTGCTTCTTGCTTCTTCACTGGGGACGTAGGGCCACCGTGGTAAGGTGGGGACAGACTCCATGACACAGCTGGTGCTGAAGATGGCTCTGTGTACTGGAAGTGGGGAACAGGCCGTCCCAGCTGGAGCATTTTTCAGGTTTCTCTGCTGCTTGGCTGCATGTGTGGTGCTTTGAATGCCTGTGCTCACAGGTCTATGTCTGTGACAAACTGTGCCCATGCCTGTGGGATGGGGCTCTATTCCCTTGTCTCTGCCCTCTCTCTGGGGGGAGAGCTGCCTTGCAAAGGGCTGTGGGTACCTCACTGCTCACTCTCCCTGTGTCCCCACATTTAGAGATTGTGGTGGCAGCACACCTGGTTCCTGGTGAGCATTAGACCATGTCGCTGGTGGCTGCTGGCATGGATAGCTGCTGGCATGGATAGCTGCCAGCCCTGTCCTTGCCCTGACACCAGTGGGGCTGCCAGGTGCCCACCCCTATCTTCTCCCCTGTCTCCTCACCTGGGCTTCTCCATCTTGTTGCAGCTGGACGAGGAAGAGGAAAGGAGGAAAAGGCGTCGGGAGAAAAACAAAGTAGCGGCAGCGCGGTGTCGTAACAAGAAGAAGGAGAGGACGGAGTTCCTGCAGCGGGTGGGTGCCCTGACCTGTCCTGAGGCAGGGACCTCGATGGGGGCACTTCCCTAGCAAGGTGCCCCAGCTGTGTGGGCAGCGCTCCCTCCTGAACTGTCCCTTTGCAGGCTGGCAGAGGGAGGGGGGGTGTTTCACTGTGCTGCAATGAAGACCTGTTCTAGGAGGTGGCCGTGTGTTTCCTTGGGATGGCACTGGGTAACACAAGGCCGTGGGGCTGGGGATGAACTGCCTGGAGGGACCTGGGGCTTTGGCAGGTCCTCAGGCTGCTCCTGTGTGGCAGGGGCAGGGGCAGCACTGAGCAGAGATGGCTTGCTGGCCAGATCACTTCTTACACCTTGTCCTGTTGAAGCAGTCACATGCAGTTGTGTTTCTGTCCCGCTAGGAATCCGAGCGTCTGGAGCTCATGAATGCTGAGCTGAAGGCCCAGATAGAAGAGCTCAAACAGGAGAGGCAGCAGCTGATCCTGATGCTGAACCGGCACCGTCCCACCTGCATTGTGCGGACAGACAGCATCAAGACGCCCGAGAGTGAAGCCAACCCACTGCTGGAGCAGCTGGAGAAGAAGTGAAGGTGGCACTGGCCAGGAGGAGGAGACAGTGGCGCAGGGTCTTCCAGGGTCTCTAATGTATGTACTGTATGAAGAACTGTGCACGCAGGCCTGGTGCAGCCAGGACTCAGTGGGCTTCCTTGGGAACTATGGACCAAACAAATATGGAGACAGAGAAGATAGGAACCTGTCAACCACGTACTCTGAGGCTGAATTGAGGAGCAGGGCTATCGGCACCGGTGAGGGCAACCTCCCTGTGATACCTCATCATGGCCCTTCAGCCTGGGGACCCACGTTGTCGCAGCACATCCTGCCAGGACCGTGTGCCCTGTGGGGAGCCGGGCCTGCAGGCAGAGGAGCGCTGGCTGTGCGGTACCCCAGCGCCCTGCCCAAAGGCTGCCGCCGCTCCTGGCACACGCTCCAGAGGGAAACACCAACCCCACGAACCACAAACACTTGACGCAGCCCCGTCTGGTGGGCAGGCCTGTCGGGGCTCGGTGGCGCAGGCGCCCCCCACGAGCACACTCAGTATAATGTTTACAGCCCAGCTGTCCGTGTCGGCCGTGCTTTTGAATGCACATTTTTACACATTTTTTTTTTTTAAAGTATTTTTTACAAAGTTTTTATACAGCGATCTCTATATGGATTTATATAATCACTAGATGTGATCCCATAGAAATGTATGTTACGATGGTCTGTTTGTTACAACCACATATGCCACAGTTATCTCCATTGTGTTACTTGTCTGGTAGCGTCTGGCTTCTTCCCCACCATGCTGGGAAGGGGGTCCAAGCCGCCCTCTGCAGTGGTGTCGCTACCCTTTCCATCCATGTATGTCCTTCATAATACTCAGTTCTGTATCTCTCAGTAAATGTTACCTTTATGTATGCTGTCCTCCTGTGTTCTGTCTGGGTCAGACTGCCATGGGCTCTTGGCCAGAGCTTGTCACATGTGCCAGGTCTGAGCAGTTTCTGGCTGAGAGGGATGGGGGGGGGCTGGTCCCAGAGCTGGTTTTAGTGGTTCTCTGTGTTAGCAGCTGTGGGCCAGGGGCATTCACTCTGGGGAAGCCAGGAACCTTGAAGGTAGCTCTGACTATTGTCCTGCAAGAAGTAGCCTCACACTGCACTGAGAGTGGGGCTTGCTGCTGGGAAAGGCAGAGAGTGACCATCCTGATCCTTTTTGTTTCAGGCCTGAATACAGCAGCATGAACTCTTTCTAGAGATAAAGAGATGGTGGAGCTGTCCCAATGCCTTTGTGGTGGTGATCCCTTCATGAAAGGATTGAGAATAGTTCCTTTGTATCCCTTCCTAGCTTTGCCCTTAACTGATATGCTGGGAAAGCTCTGGGCTTCGGCCAGTGCTGAGCACAGGAGTGTGAAGAAGATAATCAGCCAAGTATGCTTCAGAGGCCAGGATTGAAAGAGTTAGCATCCCTGTATCAATCACTAGGCCCTGGCTCTATTGCTGTGTTCCTGACTCAGATACAAAGGCAGTGGGAAGGTGCCTTAGTCCGGACTGGGCAGATCACATGTGGCTCCACTAAGGGTTGTAGCAGAGGTGCAGCCAGTATTCTTCCCCTTGGTGTCCTACTCTTAACCAGTGTGGATGAGGTTCCTTTCATGCAAACTGCAAGTGAAAGAAGCATTCAGCTTCTGGTAGAGCCCAGAGCACAGAAGTGGTCTTGGGGAGAAGACAAGCTTGATCTAAATGTGACAACAGCATGGGAGGTCTTTCCTGAGCATGACTGTGTCTCTATTTCTCTTTGTGTAGCTCCCTTTTCCAACCCTTAACCTCCAGGCATATCTGACATTAGTCCTTTCCCTGTCTCACACTTTTCCCCCCTCCCTCTCTACAACTTCTGTCTTTGGGATCTCCCAACATGCTGCCAACTGCCTTAGTGTGAAGCATGTTGAATCTGTCACAGGCAAAGTTTCTGCCCTGGGAGGACGTGTTGGCTAAGATGTTCTAGAGGGATATGCAAGGACAGGACCTGAAACAAAGTTGGTGGAGAAAAGTGGTGTCTGGCCTGCCATGCAGCCCTTGAAGCTGGGCACCTGTCTCTCTGCTTCTTTCTGCCCAGACCCTGCAGTGGGGACTTGCACCTGACCCATTTCTCAGCTGCTGTCAGGAATCAATCTTCCTGCTTCTGAGGAATGTGATGCCTTTCATTGAGCTCTGCTGCAAAGACACAGAGCATTTCCTGGGCCAGCTTCTCCCTTCAGGACTTTCTCTCTGCAGAGTGTACATAGTAATGAATTTCCAGGCTCCTGCAAGTATCAGTTTCCTCTTTGGTGGGCAGCAAGAGCTCCCTGTGGGGCATTAGATGGTCCTGCCACAGGCATCTCATGCTTTTTGCCCACTTGGAGAGCCTCTGTGCTCATCCCCATGGCCACCTGCCACACACCTTCCAGCAACGCTGGCAGTGCCACGGGTGCAGATGATGGTCCTTCTCTGGCAAATGGCCATGCTGCAGTAAAACTTCCTGCTATGAAAACAGCTGGCTTGGAAGAGAAATGTAAGATGTGCTTCTAACCAAGCTCACTAGAAGCAGTGAGTGAAGGCAGTGGCACAAGAGTGATGGGTCTGCATCAGTTTGGTGCTCAGCTACCTCAGCCAAGGCTCAGGCAGGAGCTATCTGAGTGCCCAGATAGGATTTTACCCAGCCTCCCATATGCTCTCCATGCAGCCTTTTGCTGCATTCCAGTCTGTACCATGGGGATTGCCACTCAGTTACAGCATTTCTTCCCAGGGGACGTGGTTAGGCTATGACCCAATGGAGTTAAAGCAGAGGGTTGGGGCCTCTGTCCTGCCAGCCACAGCCTGCGAGTGTTGAATGGAAAAGGCTCTGTCTCTGCGCAGCCCTGGGCTTAGACCCCTCCTGGTTGCTGTAAGAGATGGAGCGTTTGTTGTTCCTGACTCTGGTAGCACAGTACTCCCCAAAACCTCCTTAGCAGAGGTACAAGTACTGCCAGAGGACAGGTGGCCCTCTGGACGTCTTTCAGGCTGACACATGCTAGTGGCATCTCCTGGGCATGGGCAGGAGTACTGGGCACATGCCAGGGACAGTCCTGAGACCCGGCCTGGGCCATGGCGTTATGTCTGTGGCCAGAACCACCTCCAGCTTCCGGTGCTGGGCCGGCACGGAGCCTTCCTGGCTGTGACCTCGAGGCTGACTCACAGCCTGATATCTGTTGGAACTGATGCTGGGGCTCTCTGGATGCTGCTGGCAGCTCTGCAGTGCCAGGGCAGGCTGGGGAAGCCACTGCCTTTCAGAGGGGCTGTAAAGGCTGCCAACAGCTAAAGGACTGAAACGCGGCCAAGAAATTGGACCACCCCACAAGGAGGTGAGACCAGAGACTTGTTACATGGGGCTCTGCAGTCTTGCATCAGCTGTTCAGGGTTTTTGGGACCTATCCCTCTCTAGGAAAAGGGAGGGAGCACTGGAGGTGTGCATGCAGCAATAATGCAGCTCCTCTCCCTCTGTGACTGCACCTTGGAGGATCCAAGCACTCACCCCATATCGTTCCACACCAGAGCAGTGCTTCCAAACCCAAAGAGCAATGCTCTAACTGTGGCAATCTTCCCAGACAACTTCCATGATGCTCTTCATGCAAGGGCTGGTAGTAGGGTCACTTCTGAAAGGCCAGGCCATCCCACCTCCTGGCCACCCCACCTCCTGGCCACCCCACACCCACACACCCTGTGCTGGAGGCACTGTGGGCCACCAGGAGAGCAGAGCTGGTGGTATGTGCTTCTGGGACAGGGCTTGGGGCCAGTAGCCTGATGGATGCAGGGCTGTCACCACCTCAGGGTTCCCCCATCCAGCTGGCTGTCGGACTGAGCCCCCCTAGCCCTGATGGGTGTGCACACCACCAACACCCACCCACCCTCTGGTAGCTGCAGCCAGCCTCCCCAGCGGCTGGCTGTGGAGCCCTTGGGGTTTGCAGCGCCAGCCAGCTCTGGCACACAGGCCGCTGCTCTCCCCCGGCTGGTCCGGCCCCAACATGGCTGCTGCCCACATAAACCCGCACGGGGTGCTGGAAACAGACTTCCATGAGGCCGTGGGGTGGGCTGCCGCACTCCCGGGCAGGGACAGAGGAGTGCACAGAGCCGCTGGCTGCCCACGGCCAACCTCCCGGAGCCACCGTGGCCTCGCCATCTACGGCTTCCGTGCGTCCCCTTCAACCACCCACGGCCGGTGTTTCCTCCCCCCCCGCTCCGGCCCTGCTCTTCCCTCTGGGCCCGGGCAGGGCCGCTCCCACGGGGCAGGAGAGGAGGCGGCGGGGGGGGGACGCGGGGCCTCCAACCCGGTGCGGGCGGAGGCAGGAGCCCGGCCCGCCGGCAGGAGGCGCTGCGCGGCCGCGGGAGCCGCGGGGACGGGGCGCCGCCTGTCGGCGGAAGCGGGGCGGGACGGGACGGGGCGTGAGGTGGGAGGGGACGGGGCCAGGCTGGGCTGGGCAGAGCACAGCAGGAGCCGGTGGATGCTCCGCTACTGAGCGGCGGCCCGGCTGCCCTGAGCCCCTGCTCCGGCTCAGCCGTTGGCAGCCTGGGCCAGGGCGTCAGGGTGCCTGTCCCGGAGTGCCAGCTTTGTACGCGCTGCTGTTTGTGAGGGCCCGCCTGGAGCACTGCCTCCAGCTCAGCACAAGGCCTGTTACAGGGCTGACGCCAGAACAAGGACCTGTTTGTTAGAGCAGGTCCAGAGGAGGCCCACGGGATCTGGAGCTGCTCTCCTGTGGAGTAAGCTTGGAAGAGCTGGAGTTATTCAGCCTGGAGAAGAGAAGGCTCTGAGGAGAGCTTCTGGCAGCCTTGCAATACTTAAAGGGAGCTTAGAATAGAGGTGGAGAGGGAATTTTTACAAGGCCCTGTAGTGACAGGTCAAGGGGCAACAGTTTTAAACTGAAAGAGGGTAATGAAACACTGGAACAGCTTGTGGATGACCTATCTCTGGAGGTGTTCAAAGGCAGGTCTTTGAGCAACCTCATATAGTGGAAGATGACTACCAATAGCACAGGGTTGGACTAAACAGCCTTTTAAGGCCCCATTCAGCCCAAATCCTTCTGTGATTCTGTGGTTTGTGGTGCTGTCTCATGGTGTCAGATGGTTCTTGTCAGAGTTTGCTGAGCATCACCAATACTTCCCTGCATTTCACCTACAGGCCCCTCTGTTTGCAAGATACCTGAGGTGGCTCAATAACCAGAATCTCCAGCAGCCTCCTCCAGCCCATATCCATCTCCTGTTTTTTGAGAGACACATTTAAGTCATAGCCCTTGTGGTCCTTCCCACACTCACCAATTCAGGCAGGAGCTTTACCCAGGGCATGATACTACATTCTCCCCAAAGCCCAGGCAGATGAGCCCCATCACATTTCCACCGCTTAGATGCCTGTCCTAGCTCCCTGGTGTCCTTCACACACTCCGTCCAGTTCCCTCTGCAGAGCCACTCTCACCTCTTCTGCCCCTGGGGAGGGAGAAAGGTAGATGCCACTGTTACCCAAAGCATCAAGCCTGAGGCCTGGTGTGCTGGGTGATGGGCTGAAGGTCCAGCTACTGTAGGTTGGTGTGAAGGCTCCACACTTCGTGCCTGACTCCAAGTGACAGGGCCCATGGGCAGCAGGAACCAGTTTTCCTCACAAGGATCTCTGGTCTTGCCAGCTCCTCACCCCTCTCCCCTGCAACTAGCTCATCCCAGAGATGCTGAGCAGCCTATTGTGCTCCCCAAAGTTTGGTCACGGCTCTCTACCATTCCTCTTCTTCTCACCTTCTCCCCACCCACTGCAGGTGTCAGTCTCTGTGGCAACGGCAATGAGCCCCACCAGCCCATAGCCAGTCATGGGCAAAGGATGCTTGGGAGGCCGTTACTTTGCAGTTCTCACTTTGTTTTTGAGAAGCTGCCTTCTCTGCCCTTCTCAGCAGGGGCCGAGGGCAACTCCGTGACACTGCGGTAAATGGTATTAACTAACCTTTGCCAGTGACCTGCCTCGCTTGTTTCATTTTGAGCTAAGGGCAGCAGGTATTAATTTATCTTTGTCCTCATTGGTTCTTCTACTCATCTTGCTGGAAAACAAGCCCCAAAAATCCCCAGCCTTGATATTTACCAGAGACACGGAAACTGCTTTGATTACCATGGGTGCCAGTCTGTGCGACAGCACTCGTGCCACCCATGGCTGGGCAGCAGGTCCAGAGTCAGGGGAACCTCCTGCACTGCCAGGATGGTTGCAGAGAAATGAGAAAACCTGACTTCCCAGAGCCTGCAAACCTCACCTGGCTCCTTTTGTGAATTTTTTGCTTATTTGTGATCACTGGTAATTGGAGGGTGGGGGCAAGCTGGTTGGAGACAGGCACCAGCTGTGGGAATGGGAATGGGAATGGGAATCTCCTGCTTCTATGGAGGTACTGTGCTTCTGCCAGGCTCAGAAAACTGTCCTGGGGGACAGAGCCAGGTGGGTCACTTGTCCCTAGCTGAGGGCATGAGCCTCCCCTGCACCGTGCAGCTGGTCGGGTAGCTGGGGGTATCTCCCAACTGGGACGTGGAGGCAGGCAGGGTGAGTGCTGTCAGAGGTGTAGCCAGCCCCACCAGCAGAGAGCTCGCTGGCAGCAGCTTTGCCACCCACCCTTTCTGTCCAAGGAAAAAACCCTGCCCTGGAGCCAGGAGGTCTCCCTGGCACTGTCTCTCTGGGCAGGGCCGCTGGGATGCTGCAGCTGAGGTTTGCTTTTTCTCTGTTGCTGAGGCTCCTGGAGCAGCTGCCTGCTCAGGCTGGCTCCCCCACTGCCACCAGCTTCTAATTTCAGGCATAGCCGGTGCTGGCGATGCCTCCCCAAGCCTCAGCGCCTGCAGCAGCCTCGGTGGCTCTGCATGCAGCTGGGTCTCTTGCTCAGCCTCACCGCACACATGGGGAGAGGGCAGAGGATGAGCTGGGCTGGTGCTGAGGCCAGGGCTGGTGGGGAGGCGCAGAGCAGCTTGCATGGGCCAAAACTGGGCTCTGCAGCTCAGGCATTGCCTGGGGCTGAGTTTGGGTCGGAGCTTGGCTACAGATGCAGCATGTGTTTGTGGGATGAGAGGGCTTAACATCGCTGAGCCTTGGGTTTGTCTGTTAGGGTGCAGATGATCCAGACCAGCTAAAGTGGTGGGCTAGTGTGGTGGTGGAAAACCCAGCGCCAGACACCCTGTTACTGAGTTACTGGGGATGTACTTTGGTTTGCTTTTTTAAAGTGGAGTGACCTGCTCAAGTGGACTCCAGCCCAGGGGGTGGGGTGTTGCTGCCTGTGGGGATAAGCTCTTTGTGAGCTAAGCCTGCCTGGAGGGAGGGAGTGAGCCTGGTTGTACCAAGACCACTTTAATTCTGCATAAGAGAGTCTGCCAAGGGGTTTATTGCACCTCAGTCGCTTCCAAGCTTAATATAGCTTAGCCATTCTGGATGTTTCTATGCAGGCAGGCTCTCAGTTCCCCATCAGAAAAGGAATGGCTTTCTTCTCTGCAGCGCTGTGCCAGCTGCCTGTGCACAGCACGTGAGTGGGATGCTACGGGATTTGGGGCAAGGTGAGCCCCTGCAGAGGAGGAAAAACTGTCACTAGAGGCAGGAGGTTGGTCACCACGGGTAGGACTGACAGCTCCACCTCCCTGTCCAGCTCGAGGGATTCTGCTAGACAAAAAGTTTCCATGTTAGCAAGCTGATGGGCTTTTCCAGCCCTGGCTACCAGCACTGGAGCTGGAGCTCCTAGGAAATAGTGGCAAGAAGCTACTTCCAGAAGCCCATGTGGGTCTCAGCAAAAGCAGTTTGTGCCTGTGTGACAGTGAGATTTCACTGCAGCCTGTCATGTCTCAGATGAAGCTTCAGGAACAGGATCCTTTGCCAGTAACCACCACCTAGTGCTGATGTTATCTAGTTTCTGCAGAATGAACTTGCTGAGTTGTCATCTGTGGGACCGTCAGGGGAAGTCCTGACTCCTGACACTGCAGTTCCTGCCACTGCTTTGCCGTGGCCCCAATTCCAGCAGCGTCGTCTGGACTGGCGGGATTTGCTGGACACCTACTTGTGTTGAAATGGCCAGGGGTCATGAGGAGAAAGTGGACAGCAAGGCCTTGCTGCAGTACCATGGGGTCCCAGACCCAGTGGAGTCTTCAGGCAAGACAACACGTAGTTTCCGATTCAAGATAAAATGGCTTCTGCCAGCTCATTGCAAGGTGACGCTGAGCGCCCAGTGACCAAGCACATGGCAAGAGGGGGTTTGTGCTAAAGTGTGGGTATTGGCAAATGACTCTCAGTACGTGGGCTACCAACTTCTGTGACAAAGGCAGACTCTGTGGGTGCCAGGCAGAGTCACTCCTGTGTTACGCAGATGTCTGCCGAGTGAGGCATCCCTTTTCTTCTCTGCAGCCCTTCCCTCTAAGCAAAGTGACCTGATTCACTCACCAGCTCCAGCCACCAGTTATGGATGTGTTGCTAAGCCAGACAAGGTGCTGGTACATGCTGCCACTGCCGTGTGACCCGGCAGGATGACAGCACTGCTGTGTGATGGAGCAGGGTGATGGCACTGCTGTGTGACCCATGGCACTGCTGTGTGACCATGGCACACCGTGCTGCCAGTGTAACAGGCTGGCAAAATCAAACTCTCCAGTTCAAACAAACTCCCCCAGGTGCAGGCACGAGGTGTGCATTGTGTCCGTGAGGGAGAGGTGCAGAATTGGTTTAAATGTGGCTTCAGGCATCCACTCCACTGTCCGTAGGACACGGGTAGGTCCCTAGCTCATGTGCACAAGTTTTAGGAGCAAAACAAGCTGGCAGTGTGCCCTGTTGGGCTGCCCTGCAGGTGACAGAGTCTTGTTCAGCCAGGGCTTTGGGGTGTATTTCTTCAGCTGATGGCAACCACCTGCCCAGGCTGTAAGGGCAGGGGCTGCTCCAGGCCTGGGTTCATACACTGGGGTAGTAGCAGCAGCACTTCAGCATTTCCCCCAGTCATGCTTTGAGTCTCCCAGTCATCCTCCCAGACAGCACCTATGTGGTTCAGGTAAGAATGCCAGTGGGCTCTAAACTCAGCCTGGAGCTACCCAGTGGGTCCCACTCACTGTGCAGCACTGGGGAAAGGAGGAATGGGGAAAGGAGGAATGAGATGTAGACAAGTACATCCATGCTTTATAACCATAATGCCCTTGTAGATGGCTGTGGGTCAGCTTTCCTGGGGTGCTGCGTTTGCTTCTGGTCACCCTGCTGTGAACACAGGAGACATCCAAAGGTGGGTGCTGACCTAAATTAGGGCTGCAGGAAAATTTCCCTATGCGGAGACCAAAAGTCCCGCTAGTGTAGAGCAGAAACTAGTGAAATGCCACGTGATAGATATGTGCAGAGCAATGCCTGGGTTAAAGATAAGTCTGTTCCTTTGGTCACCCCCTCACAAGATGTTCAAAGAAATGGAAAGACAACTCATTTCAAACTGGTAAACTGACACACTTCTCACAGAGCCAGCAAACTGGTTTGCACAGGTGGACAAGAGGCCCTGCTGGCCAACAGTATCAGAAGGCTCACAAAGGATCAGGCATAGATACAAAAGGAGGATACCCAAAACTCAGGGCACAAAAGTTCAGCTTAAAAAAGATAGAAGATGGCATGGTTCTTGGGCACCTGCTTTGGGGTTCAGGTGAAGAAGGGAAGGAAGGAGTTTCTGTCTTTTTTCTGTCCCCTCTTTAAAGCCTGTGTTGACAGTAGTTAGTGATAGTAGGTGGGTGGACTGGATCTTCAAGCCAGGGTCTTGCAGCAGCACCCCTGGCGCAGCTCAGGTGTGCCACTTCTCCCTCATCCCACATCCACAGCGCTGTGGGGGACAGTGTGCCACCAAGTGCCCCCAGATCAGCTGTGTCTGGGTACTGGCAGCCATTGCCAAAGCCATAGGAAAAGCAGCTGTGCCCTGGGAGGCTGCTTAAGGAGCACTTCTCTCATGCCAGGCCACCAAAATGCAAGGGTGGGAAGCATAGGGTGGGTGGTCACATCAAACTGCCCCCTCTCCCTCCCTGCCTGCTGCACTGAGCACCCTGGGAAACTCATAGAGGTTTGCAAACCCTCTGAAAGCCAGCACTAAGCAAGTCCTCCCCTGTGTTCAGGCAGTGGACCAAGAGCCTCCCACCTCGTGTTTCTCTCTAAAAAGTGTTGAGGAGTGCTGAGTGGGTGTGCCAGAGCAGCGCCCGGGCAGGGGGCATACACACATTGGTGTGTGCTTTGCTAACCCTGCCAGTGCGGTACTGCCCATCAGTGCTGCTTGCATGGGGGCCAAGTTTACCTTCTGCACAAGTCCCCTGCCCTCTCCTTCATGGCCACTCTACTCCACGCTGCCTGTCCTCCCTCGTGCCACCTCCCACACCACTTGTATGAGTGCCACACACCCCGGTCACATGCTGACTGCACATGCACCCATCCACGCAGCCACTCATGCAATACCTCCTCCATCCGTGCTGCATGAGCCAAAGAGTTTGGGAAGCACTTGCTCCCACCAAATGGGGTGGGATGAAGGGAGAACCAGCGTATACACATGCCCCCACAAGCCAAAAATGAAGTAGATCCCATTGGGGTGGGAGTACAGTTCTAGCATGAATGTTGTTCAGTCATCTCCTGCTGAGATGGGTGTCTCGGAGTCTAGCTGCAAGAACATGCCCTAAATAAGCTCTTCTCAATCCTTGGGAGGCTTGAACATGTCTTATGGTGATGGGTGGTGTTGAAGAACATTTTCCTCTGAATGGAGCGATGGAGCAGCCACAAAATACACCCAAGAGTCATGTATTGACTTAAGAGACAGGTAATGCATTCACCCTCCGCCCCCACGCCACGGGCTATGGCTGCAACCAATGCCCAGTGAACATCAAATGCCCTGTGGAGCTGTGGTCATCCCCTGGGTGCTGCTTGATTGCTGCAGTTGGATTTGCTGCGGCTCTAGCAGAGGCTCAAGGTTGGGTCCTGCTGCCATAGTGGCAGGGCTGGACAGCCATATGTATCTCCTGCCCTTGTGTAACCTGGAAACCTGCAGGCTGGGCAGTGTGAAGGAAGCTGGGGCTACGGCCCCTTACCAGCACCGGTAAGTCTACCCCTGGGTGGATCAACCCTTCTGGTTAAACGGGTCACTGCCCTTCCTCTTTGGGCCTTCCCCATCATCACCGAACGAGACTGCCACTGAGATGACTCAAACCGTCAGACAACATCTGCACCCTCAGCACGCCCCGTCCATGCGCTTGGATAGTTCAACCGGTGGGCTCAGTCCCAGGCGGCGGAAGCCAAGAAGCCCTGGTTGACTGGGGGGTGTCTGGCAGCCAAGTCTTCTTGGTGCCCCAACTGTGTACATATCCAGCATGGCTGGGTGGTCCAGTCCATTTCTGACCAGATCCCAGCAGCTACACAGGAGCTGTGAAGACAGCAGTGAGTTTGGCCTTAAATGGTTGTACTCTACCAGGATTTTGGGTGTACATTTGAGACTTGCTCATGAGCTGCAAGTCCTTGCCAGGAACAGCTTAGAGGTTGCTCAACTAATTACCCAACCAGCTGATATGTACAGGACAGGAGAAGGAGATGGTGGTTCACCCTTTGAATAGCCTGGGGTGATCTCCAATTATCTGTGTCTGGAGACTGAAACTCTGTATGTGTTGAAGGTCAGATCCTGCCAACCTCCTTGCAACCCTCCAGCTCGGGATGGGTGGGGGGGAGCTCTGGCCAGGCTTGCTCTCCCCTTGCAGGGGGGTCAAACAAACCCTAGGTGCCTGGAGCTCTATGTCCATATTTGGAAAGCTAGCATGTTTGGTGTTTCCTTTCTATAGTTTCCTTCTTTTAAAATATAGACATAAAGCATTACTAATGACATACAAAAGAAAAAAAAGAAGTAAAAAGTTGCAAAGCCAAATCCTCAATAGCTGAAAACTGCCAGAAATGGGTTTGTTGGGGTAATGTAGCTTCAGCTGCCCTGTGTGTATGATCACCTCCTGCATTTTACCCTGGACTGCCACCTCTTCAGCACCCAGGCTGAACCTTGGCTGGATGGAAGGATGAGCAAGTCAGCTAGGCTGCTTCTTTTCTTAGCAGGGCTGGGAAAATCCGACCCAACCAGTGAAGCAAAAGACTGTAGGAAGAAAGGAAGGTGTCCTGGGTAGATGCTTGTTGCATCCTTGGAGAGCTGGGCCTGCCTCGAAGTTACTCTGTGAGTTGGTGAGTCACACAAGCAAGAGCTTTCACAGGAGCAGCCACGTCTTCCTCATTTGCCGGGCTGATTTACAGAAGTGCTAATGTTTTGCAGCTGCAGCCTCAGACATCAGGAGCTGGGGTTTGGTTAAATAGAGTGCTTATATAGAGCTAAACCGCTGAACAAATAGATCCTACTGGGTTCAAACAACGTAGCCAAAATGAATGAGTACTTCTGACCTACATGTCTTTGTCTCTTCTTTTGCAGCTGTTAAACAGGGATAACTCCACCCCTCAACCTGAAAAGGTGGCTGAGAAAACAGCTTGGTTAATAGCCCTGAAGCACACCCTCAGCCCTGAAGTGGTGAGCCTAGAAAGAGCTGGAGAAGAAATGGAAAAGCAGGATAACAAAAGCAGGACATGACATGGAAGGTAACGCAGCCGTCCCGGGGAAGGAACCTCTGTGGCTCATGCGGTTATAGCGCACAGCGTGTTACACGGCGCGAGGGCGTAAAGGCAGCAGGGTGCTGAAGGGAGCTCAGGCTGAAGGGAGCTCACGCTGAAGGGAGCTCATTCTGGGCTTTCCAGCTGTTCACTTGCAGCCCTTGTCATTTACCAGACATTTGGGGTGTAAAGTACCTGTTTCCTGTACATTGGCAGGTTGCGCCCAGTAAGGACTGAAAGTGTTTGTGTGATGGGCGTTTGCTCTCTGCTAGGTGGGATGAATTTGGCAGGGCTATGCTTCAGCTCTCCTGCCACAACCTCCCTCTCACACCTCGGTCAGCCTGAGGTGAAAGAGCCCTGGTGATGCCACCCTGCCTGCAGGGGAAGCTGCCCATGTTGCAATCGGGACCAACACATGCTCACAGAGTGGGACACAGTAGAAGAAACTTGTCTGGTAAAGAGTGAGGACTTTATATCCAACACCACTATTCACATGGCCTAAAAAGCCCACCTCTTACCAGCACTGAATCCCACACAAAAGCCTACAAACTCACGTGGGGAATGATAAGCAAATTGCTGTGATTGTCCAAATATTGTAAGAAAATTATTTGCATAAAATGCTACTTGTGAAGCAGGAACAAGCTCGGTGGTTTACAGGAGGCCGAAGTTGGTAGCTGCTCAAGTTTGGATTTTTAAATAGCACTGTGCACTGAATGGGCATGCAAACAAGATGGGTGAGAGGGATGGGGTGAGACGTACTTTTGAACGCTGCTGCCATAAACCTGCAGCAGGTGAGAGGGCTGGGGCAGCAGGTTAACAAGGGAACTCTGGCAGCGACCTGTGCTGAGGAAGATGGTTACACAGGTGGGACACAGGGACCTTTTGGGGCTTTGTATTCTTTTCTTCTTCTTTCCTGGGACCCTGAACAGGTCCTGGCCCTGCACAGGCAGCGTGGGACAGGCGTCTCCTCCGCCTTGCACCCAGTACCCCAGGCCAATACCCAGCCCCTTCACAACACCTCCGCGCTGCCGGTGAAGCTTCAGTTGATGATGCTCTACAACCCCCAGATTTTTCCCTGCTGTTCTGCTGACCAGTTGGTTATTCCCCAGTTCTTTTACCTACCTCTCATTTCGCTTTAAATTTGCATTTGTTCTTGCTGAACTGCATCTCGCTGTTTTCAAACCATTTCTCTGGCAGTCAAGATCACAGTAAGCCCAAACTCAGGAATCCCTGTGGCCACTGCCCCAGAGAGAACAGAGTGCCTTCCAGCAGCACCCACTGTTATTTATAAGGGAAAAGGCAGAACTGGATGGCTCCATCCTTCCCCTAATAACATCTGGAAACATCCCTGCTCTGTCAGGCTGTTGGTGTGGCAGTAACCTGATGCTTGTGACTTCATCCAGTGCCACAGATAGTGATTTCACAGCTATTGTTAATTGAGGTCATAAAACTTCAATGCTCCCAGAGGAAAAAAAAAAGAGGGGACACACTATTCTTGAGGTAAATTTAGTCAACTAAATCAAGCACAATGATTAGGACGCTGGCTCCTGAGGCTCCCCCTGACAGCAGGGGAGAGGGAGAGCCTGAGGAGGGACAGCAGGATATCAGCTCTCCCTGTGGTACCTGCAGGAGGTGCCTGGGGCAGCATCCAGAGAGCCATGAGCAGATGCTGATGGAGCCATGCTGGTGGTTTCTGCTGTTCAGGCTCAGGGGACTGCAGGTCCCTCTCTGGAGGGACAGCACAGGGCACTGCTTCCAAGGAGGCAATGGGGGGCCTGCCCAGCCCAGGAGATCACCGTGAAGGCTCTGACCATCGTCCTGTCAGGAGTCACTGTCTCATTTACAGCACCCTTACTTGTTCATAAGTCATAGGGGTACATTAGCATCATAGCCAGTGTGAGGGCGAGGAGTGTATTTCAGCAAGGAGGGAAGAAGGATGGTCTCTTACTCTGCTCAGCAAGACCAAGTGTCCAGACCCTTGCCTGCAATATTACTCTGTCCTGAGATTTCTCCATCAGCTACTAATAGAAGCCCAGCTCTGTGCAAACCATGGTACAGCTCAAAACTTTCCTCACATGGATCAAAGAACAGTCTTTGCCATAGCATGTTGTGGCCAGCCTTGCACTGATCCTCCAGCTCCTGCTGGGACACCAAGCTTCCCTGCACCATCTCCTGCCAATGCACCCACCACCTTCCTGATCACCTCCCTTCAGCTGGCAGCCTCACTAGATACAGGAGGAGGGAATTCAGCTGATTTGCCCAATAACAGAAGGAGGATTTTCTTCCTCTGTCTTTTGATGAGCAACAGCAGCCCGTAGAGCAGGGTGAGCCAGGCAGTCTCTGAGACCTGCTCGCTGGCAGAGGAGCGTGGGTTTCCTCTGGAGAGCAGGAATCCAGCGTCATACTTCCTGGAAAGGAAGTGCCACACAGGGTTGCAGAGTTCAGAGGAAGTGTACTGATGCAGCGAGTGAATGGATGCTTCAGCGGCTGTGCTGCGAGCTGCTGCCTTGGGAGGCCTGAACTCAGCACCCCTGCACCTCCAGGACAGAGGGTCTCTCATGCCCAGCAAGCTAACCCCTGCAGCCATGTGGAAAGTATGGGGGGACCTTAGCATTTCCCTACAGCATGCTGGGAGTAAAAAGTACATTCAAGGCGGTGAAAGGTTTGGGTAATAGGGTCAAAGGTAGTACACCAGTGCCACAGGGTGTTTCTAGAGAGGGAAATAAGTCAAAATGAAGCAGTTTTGCTACTGGAGCCAGGCCAGATGATTTCCTCAAGCTGCCCAGCCCTAGCCAGCCCTGTGTGGTTCTTGCTTTTGGCCATGTTTGCCCTGGGTTGGCTCCGTGAGCAGCAGGGCTGGGAAGAAATGCCAGTGATGCCCATGCAAGTCTGCACCGTGCTCCAAGTGTGTGCCTCTCTGCT
This sequence comes from Porphyrio hochstetteri, assembly GCA_020800305.1. NCBI lineage: Eukaryota > Metazoa > Chordata > Aves > Gruiformes > Rallidae > Porphyrio > Porphyrio hochstetteri. The sequence goes on along the minus strand of CM036908.1, from coordinate 9,319,569 downwards.
CGTGTTCTGCTCTTTCTGTGATGCAATGAGGCCACAAACCCAAAGCTGCCAATATGTTTGCCCTAGTGACGACTCAGGTGCTGTTGCTCATGTCCTGCTGCTGAGACTCGCTGCTCCTGCTTGAGGCAGAAGAAAATAAAAGCAACAACATGTAATGAAAGTGGGAACTAGGAATTGCTGCTTGCCACAGGAGGGTTTGTTATGGCTGGGTTCATGCCCAGTTCTGTGTCTGCTCTTCACAGCACATGGGAGAATTTTACCACTCCAGAGATTGTTGTCCTGTTTGTGGATGATATGTGGCCCAGGTTCATCTCACTGGCTCTGGTGACATGAGCAGATCAGAAAGCAAATGGGTCCTGCTTCAGCACTCCCTGCTCCTGCACTGTCACCTCCAGAGCGGTTGGCACAAGGTACCCTGAGGGCACTCCTGAAGCACGACTGGACTGTCCCTGGGGTTGCTTGCACATCTTAAGTCTGTGGAGAATCATACTAAGGATGGAAATAGTCCCACACAGCATTGACCAGGGGAGAAAGAAGGGGATGCAAAGCAGCTTCTCTTTGCTGCCATCTGCATGGGCTGTGCCCAAGTTGGGTACTCGCATAGGGAGGATAGCAAGGAAACAATCTCCAACATGCCATAGCATTTCTGTCTTCCCATAGTCCTCTCCCACGTCTTCTACTGCCAGCTGTGGTGATAGGGGGCTAGAGGGGAGCAGGCAGGGAGTCAGGACCCCTGCATGACAGTCTCTCATCCCCCTGGGGTGCATCCAATCTTGTACCATAGTGTGGAGTGAGAAGTAGATCTCAGGTTTGGCTTCTGGGTCTGTAGACCATGATATTTACAGCACCTTCATCTGTGTGCCTGGGTTGACATTCACCATACAGGCCAGTGGTGAGGTATTAATGACTTCTAAAGTGCTAAAGAGCTTTATCTTATAGAAAATGTCATTCCTACTAAACCAGTCCAAATGTTCTATGCTCCTGAGCCTTTCTTCTTAGGTGGGACTGTGGCTTCACCACACACATCCAAGCCATCTGCGCAAACAATGTTTACGTGGCATCTGCTGAGGGTACCTGTTCCCTCCCCGGGACCCACGTCATGGGGTCAGGGGCGGTAGGAGGGGGGTGGGTGGGTTGTGGGGAGGTGGGTGGCTACCTGGGAATTTCCCTGGCCCAGGGCTGGAACAACCTCCTGCCTGTGCAGGGCTGGCACAGCACGCGATGGCCCTGGAATTTCTGGGGCTCCTGGCAGTACCTCCTCTGCACTGCACTCCTTTGCAAGTCCAGGTTTCACAGCCAGAGCTGGGGCTTTTCTTCCTTTCCATCTCTGCTGTTTGTCTCAGAGAAAACCCATCTCACTGTTTTTGAACTGCCTGAAGGTGTTTTTCGGGGGTTTTTCAGGCTATTTTGAAGCTCATTTTTCCCAGATGTGCTTTTTTTTTTTTTTTTCTCTTCGTCTTTTTTTTTTTTTTTTTCTTTCTTCTTAACTTTTCTTCTTTGCCTTAAAGTTTCCGGCCACGTGACTTTCAGCTTTACATCCCTGAGGTTCTGAGAAACCACAGGAGGCCGAGACCTAAAGGGAAGGTGCAGAAGCTCAGAGAGGAGAGGCAGAGAAAGTGGCAGGAGGACAGCGTGCCTCCAGGACAGGCGAGAGCTGGGGAGCCAAGGGCTACCTCAGCAAGGATAGAGGAGGACAGGAGAGAGGGAAGGGAAGCAAGACAGAAGACAGGCCCATCAAGAGCACGAAGGAAGCTGAAGAGGCCCTGAAAACCAGAAACGGGAGCCATGCCCCACAGCTCTGACAGCAGCGACTCCAGCAGCTTCAGCCAGTCTCCCCCTCCCATCAAACAGGTAAAGCATGGACCCTTCCTCAGCTCTCTCTGGCTGGAGAGTCCTTTGGGGTGGTGGGCCGTACCTGGGCAGGAGGAAGGGTGGGTGGCATTTCACAGCGCGGTATGGCAGGGCTTTCTAGGAATGGCTGTGGGGAGAGGGGCGCAGGGCTGAGCCGAGAGCCCTGGCAGAAGCCCCAACCACCAAACTGGGTATGGCTGGAGAGAGGAGGCCCCATTACCTGGGGCTCTGCCAGGGGCAAGTAGGAGACGGGACCCCTGGGCACGGTGGGCCCTGTGATACACACCGGGCAGGCAACAGGCAGGAAGCTTTGGCGAGAGACTTGGTGCTCTGGCAAGAAGCCTGAGCATGTATGTCCTCACCATGGACTGGGATGGCTCTGGGGCAGCCTGCCTGCTTCCTGCTGCCATGGACAGCACTTGGGGACCCAGAAAAGCCCGGACACTTTGAGTCTGCTTTCTTTTCTGTTCAGCCTCGAGGTTTTTCATCTCAGTGAGGCTTGGCAGAAGGGTTTTGTTTTGCTGTGTCAAGTACCTTAGTTTTTTTGCAAGTAGATACTGACATGAGTCCAAGGTATTTCCACTGCCTTTTCTGGCTAAGCTTTGTTTTATCTGTCCTTTGCCATTTCTCTAGGGCTGCCAACAACAGCAAGTACCTGAGACTTTGTTCAGAAATCTTGGGGGTGAATAGGGCGGATGATTTTGGGCTTGCAAGTGGGGATGGGGAGGCATCCTGGTAGAGAACGGGATAAAGCACGGTGGTTGCTAAAGGATGGGGACTGGACTTGGTGTGGAATGTGGAAGCTGCTGTATCTGAGACATTTGTAGGGTGTTGAAGGCAAGGATAAAACGGTTAAGTTCAAAGAACATAAAAGATCTTGGGTGGGGCAGAGGGGAGAGAGGATGTGGACAGACTGATGGGCTGGGAAGATAACATTTGTGGCTGAGTTTTGTAGTCCTGTGAAGAACTGGTGGTGTGAATGTTAGAGAGTCCACAGTAGAGGCAGTGCAATATGAAAATAGAAGATGAAAGAGTCCGTGTGACGGTTTCAACTGTCAGAAGGCAGGACCAGATCTCAGCAGAGAATGGCTGCTGTATGAAACTCATGACCTGGAGCCTGGGGACCTGTGCTCTCCCCTACCCAAATGGTTTGGGACTGTTGCAGTCAGCTGCAGGCTTTGCTACCATGGGACTCCAGAAAAGAGTAAGCACAGAGATCAGAGAGCTGGAGCAAATGAGATGTGGGGGAAAATCAAAAGCTTGGAGGCTGCCCCGTTAAATGAAGCGGGAGCCACTTTGCACTGTAAGGGTGTGCAACAAATAAAGCCAGAGGGAGAAAGGTGATGGAGAGGGGGTGGGATCTACAGGGTCAAAAGGAGGAAAACACAAGCTGAATCTCTGGAAAGATGGTTTAGCCAGGCCACTGGAATGTCTGCAGTGCTGTATTCCCACAGAGAGATGGGGAAAGGAAAGTTTTTCTGTACAAGGAATTCAAATTGCCTCTGTTCTGGAGAGAGGTCTTTACTCTGGTTCCTCAAGTCATATCCCAGGCCCAAGAAGGAAGCTGTGCAGGGATGCCCAAGGATATCAGACATCCCCCTCCTGGCAGTGGGGATGCCAAAAGCATCACACACCCCTGGGCTATGTCTTTATCCTGGTGCTGAAGGTGTGTATCCCATGTCCTGTGCTTCAGTTAGTTGTCTGCTGTGTTCCCTTCCCAACTGGAGCAGGGTGAGAGAGGAGATGCTGCAGTCATTTCTGTACCTTTTTTTCCCTAGGACTCTTCTGATGACATGAGAAAAGTCCAAAGAAGGGAGAAGAACCGCATTGCTGCCCAGAAGAGTCGCCTGAGGCAGACCCAGAAAGCAGACACGCTGCACTTGGTGAGCACTCCCACCCTTCCCTATTGCTGCAGAGGGCTCACAAGGGGCACAATGTGCTTTTCCTCTGGGGACTCGAAGCAGAGATGCTTATTTGAGACAGGACAAGACAAGTGAGGCCAGGGAAGGATATAGGAGTTGGCGCTCACAGCGACAGCACACAGCCCAGGACAATTGCCACTGAAGCATTTAGTGTTGCATCTAGATTCAAATCCATCTTTATCTCTCAGCCTGATGTTTCTGATTTCCTTTCCTAAGCTCTTTTGACCATCTCAGTCAGAAGCTCTTTGAAAGCACAGCTTGCCCAGGCTGGCTCTCCCCAGGTTTGTGTTTCATGCCATCACTTACGCAGCAGCGCAGCAGCGTGCGAGGATGCTTCTCTGAGATGTGAGCTTCACTGGCATGGATGATGGTGTGATGAGGAGCTGAATGGACCGTTCCCTCTGATCTGTTCCCTTGAGACTTTATGCAGCATAGATAAATAAATAGTATTAATTTTCTAATGTTTTAAAATGTCCTCATGGTAGTGCTTGTATCCGTTTCTGCTTCTGAACACTGTGCAGTGTCTGGAGGCTTTTTCTGTTGCTCAGCATGGATTTTCCTTTCTTTGGTTTCACCCTGCTGTCCCTCTCTCCTCCTGTGGCACTGTGGGCACCCCTGTGGCTCTTCCCAGTGTGTAGAATTAAGCATTAAGGGGATGGCCACTTCTGGCTGTGAGTGTTTGGGCAGGAATGTGTGGTCAGTGCCGGAGCGCGGGAGCTGGGCTGCTTTGCATTTTGCACACTGGTAAGTGCAGTCCCATGTGTTTCGGGCCACTGGTGGGCAGGATGCAGAACATGCAGCCTGCAGTGAGCAGAGATCATCTTTATGCCTGTGCTGGGCTTGGCTGCCCTTTGAAAAGCGGTAGGTGGGCTCATGTTCAAAAAAACACCTTCTGACTTGGTGGTCTTCACGTGCCCCGATATCCTCATTTTTGGGAAAAATTCTTGATAAGCCAGTCCTAAACTTTCCTACTCCCATAGTGCTCTTCATCCTTGGATGGAGCTGGGTTTAAAACAGAGATTTAACTTGTTTTCTCAAAAGCTGATGATCCTTCTAGGCCTGACGTGGATCTAGGATGATTGCATTATGTTTGTCAGTAGCAACGACCCTGGGTGACTGTGCCTGAGAGGGGTGAAGAGACACGCTTTCCCTGGGGTTGGGGCTCTCTCCAAATTAATCCCAGATGTGGATATGAGCTCTCATCCTCCCTCAGGAAAATCCTGCCTAGTTATGCACCAAGAAGAATTGGGCTGTACTTCTTGGAGCAGATGACAAACCACTTGCTTAAGAGATTACTACTGCTCAGCTGGCACTGACAGCGCACAGTCCTCGCCTTCCCATGGGGACAGAAGCAGAGGGGCTAAGCCCAGTCTGGTTCAGACAGATCCTGGCAGGCAGCTGGAGAAATGCAGGGAGACAAGTAGAGGATGGATGGTGAATTTTTGCTAATGTTTTTCCAATTCCTTGGTGGCCAGTGACCCCTTGCTGCTCCTGTGTTTATACCCTGAGTGCTCTTTGCCTTTGGTTGGATCCACATCAGGGGTGGCTTCTTTAAAAGATGAGCATGGCTCAGCTTGAGAACTTGAGCTATGGTGGTGTGAAAGGAGCCAGCACCTCCATCTGCCCCAGGACTTTGTAGCATGTGTTTTGAAGGGAATGAGTCACAGGGAGGCCGGGGCTCCCAGCCCTGGGAGATTCCCATCAGCTCCTGAGTTCAACATCACTTACAATTTCCAAAGCATTTAGTCACGTTTTAGGGATGCTCATTTGCTGCGTGTGCTCCTCCTGTGACAGCCACTGATACTGCTGGGTATGTTTCAACCTGTGCAGAGAGCAGCAACCGTCAGAAGTCAGTGTGGCAGTGGAGGGGCGACTGGTTTGCTTTGCCAAGGTGGTGGTGCAGCTTTTCAGGGTCTCATTAGCTATCTATCTCTGTTGAGTTTGCAGAGCCAGCCACCACGTCCTCCCTCCTCTGTCTCTGTGCAGGCTGCCGGCTCCATGGTTCGTGCCTGGTTTGCTCCAGCCTGGAGCTAGCTGCACTTTGGCAGCAGAGGAGTTAGAACAGGCTGCGAAGCTCTCAGGATCATTGAGACCAGACTAAGCATCGTTATTAATCCCTTTGTTGTTATCACATTAGTAACATTATTAATTCAGTTCTTCTGAAGCCTCGGTTTCTCTTTTCTTCTGACTCAAGTGTCTCCCCCTCCTCCCCACCGTGCCCCTGGTTTCCCCGGCTGCTAGCAGGAAGCAGTGAGTCTTTTCTTTCCAGGGCAATGACAGATTTCCTGTGGCAGGTGGTTTTTTTGGTTAAAGACGGCGGTTATTCAGCGCACCCTCCCCCACGGCCGGGTGACCCGGGAAGCAGCCGGGCGGTGTGCGTGAGAGGGAGCGAGAAAGCCTGGGCGGGAGCTCGGTTCACTTCTCGTAAGCCGGGACCGGGGCCCGTGGCTGGGGCCCGTGGCTGGGCCATCAGCATCGCACCCGCACCCGGCCCGTCCGGCTGGGGGAGGGGGGTTTGCCCAGGCACGGTTCTGTGCCGAATTTACCGGAAACATGTCATTCTGGAAACTCTGCAGGGCAGAGAGGCGTGGGGCCGCGACCCCCCTTTCCTCAGCTCATCCCCCGCCCCCCCGGCTCATCCCCGGCTCCTGCGCTGAGGAAGCCCCTGTGGTTTTGTCTCCTCAGGAAAGCGAAGACTTGGAGAGGCAGAACGCTGCCCTGCGCCGGGAGATCAAGCAGCTGACAGAGGAGATGAAGCACTTTGCCTCGATGCTGAGCTCCCACGAACCGCTCTGCTCCATCCTAACTTCCCCTCCGCCGCCTCCAGATGTGCTTTATGCCACACACTCCTTCCACCAGCCCCACATCAGCTCCCCACGCTTCCAGCACTGAGCCACCATGCAGGACGGCAGCCTTCTGGCTCCACCGATGGCAAGAAGCCACTTTGTGGGGCTTGTTTTTCCATCCAAAGGAGAGGGACGGACAGACATCCCTTCTCCAAGTGTGTACTCTGAGTGACTTGCCTAAGACTTGCTCCCTGTACAGAAAAGGCAGAGCCACCAGGAGGCATCTTCGGGCAGTTTCCAGCTTGGATCTTGAGGAAAAGGAGGCATTTGCAAAAGGTTACCAAGCTCCTTCCCTGGCTTGGGGATGCTCGCAGCGGTGTGTGGCACTGCAGCTTCCATGTCAACGGCTCACTGTGACACGCAACAGCCAGAGCTCCAGGGAGAGGAATGGAAGCAGGGGCAGAGGGAAGGTTGGGGCCACAGAGTACGTTTATTTTTGTAAAATAAAGATTGAAAAGGCTTAACTCTTTGTTTCCAAAATAGGACCTGAGCCACTCCTAAGACTCAACGTGACACAGTGAGGACACAGGCAGCAGGAGAGGAAAGCTTGGAGTCTGGAGTCCAGGGAACAGCCCTATCTGAGCTGGTGTCTAATCCAGGGCCAACCCCACATTTAGAAAGGGGTGCTCATGTGCATGGGTTGGGCAGGCTGAGGAGCAATGGTTTGGGGGGAGATCAGTCCCTCCTTGCTGCAGGGCTGGACCTGGCTAATGAGTCTGACATGCCACTTAACATCACAGGTCTCTTTCCTGCTGACCCGCTCAGCTCCCTGCTGCCAAGGGCTAGACCTTCACTGCTCCCCTTTCATGTGTGGAGGTACACTTCCATACCATGTCACCTCACGTGTAGGTCTTTGTGGGCTGGTAAAGCTGTTGACTTGACCAGCAGCACAGCTGGGAAAGAGCATTGCAGCATGGGGGGGTGGGTGGTGATGCTGTGTTGGAGTGCACAGTGCAGGACCTTTGCTCGAAGGCACCCCACTATAAGGCAGGTAGCTGTAGCCTACACTGTTTCCCCTTCCCCACCAGTCACTGCTCCAGAAAAGGCTGCTTTACTACCTCTGCATTGAAGCAGATGAAATCTGAAAGCTCGGTGAAGAGTGGGTTACTTCTGCTGGGTCTAATCTAGTGGAAACACAAGCTATACAGATGGTCTCTGCAGCTAGCAACACCCCACCAACAGCAGTTTGCCTATCAGCCCTACTCTATAGACAAGGCTGAAGACCCCTGCCAGTGCAGGTCCTGTTGCTAATGCTGGCTCAGGACTGCTGCCATCTCCAAGAAGCATCAGCTGTAATTCCTTCAGCATAGGGTACCACAAGCAGTGCTGTTGACACAGGCTTTTGACTGAGCTAAACAGACCTGATTTGTAGATAACCTTCTTTCAGGCACAGAGAAGTGGCAGATTCCAAAATGGGTTTTGGCCCGTCATCATAGCCCTCAAGACTAGTTGGGAAAATTCTGTAATGTGCTGTTGTCTGCCCATTTTCTCTCTCTGGTTCACACTAGTGAGATGATACCCAAACACTGCCATGCCTCAGCAAGCTGTCCTCAGGAGAGGCACACGTAGCACCAGGATTTCTCTTGCAGAAGCATGTTAAGAAGCTTGTGAACCTCCAGCTTCTGTGCCAGCATAGGAAACACCATGGGCAGGCATGCCTCATGCTGGCATGTTGTCCTGGCTTTCACCACCCTACGAAAGCAGTGCTGAGGCAATGGGCGATTGCACGGGCCCTGGTCTGTGCAGCTCTGCCCCAAGGGGGATATTCACACCTGGGGGAGGATGGTGGTTATTCCAGCTGGGCAGATGGGTTTCTGCATACAGGACATGCAGAATACAGCTATGCACAGCAAAAACATTCTTAACGTATTCACAGAAACGCAGCAGGAGTGATTTCAGTGTGTCTTGCACCACCCCCTCTGCTAGAGCTCACACCAGTAGGCTTCACTCCATCCACTGGTACAACCAGAGCTGCTGATTCCCCACACAGGCCATGCTTTGAGCCACCCAGGCTCCAAAGGCCCTTCCCAAAGTGCTTTTCTCTGGGATTTGCCCCTAAAAGCTTGGGTGAGAAAACTCTCAGCAGCTTTAAGTGGAGCTTGTTTTTACAAACTCTGCTTCTGCTCCTTCAGCTTCTGGTGGGTTTGCTCCCAGATTTTTCACTTGCTGTTCCCCAGGGCTCCAATACTTCCATGCTTCCCGGGTTACACAGAATCAGAGAAAAAAAAAAGCTATTCTACCTCACTTGGGGTTTGCTGTGCAGGGCACTGCAGGCTCAGGCTCCTCACCAGAGGATGCAACAGAACCCCAGCAAAGCTTGTGCTGACTTAAAACACAGTATTGCCTACAAGAACAAGAAATACCCATCCATGCTGCAACCTTTGCTTTTTTCTTACAACTAGAAACTGTTCAGCTTGGTTTTAGCTGCAGCTGGAGAAGCTCCTCCCCTGATGTATATGTATCCCCTATGCCCACACAAACATGAAGCCGATATTTTGGTTGCAGAACGGGCGCAGTCCCGGATCCTGCAGGTTGGGTGGGGTTCTGTATAATGCCACAGAATTGCTAGACTACTCACTGGTAACGTCTGACTGCAACTCAGAACGAAAATAAGTGGTAAAGTGGTGAGACTGGAAGATGGGTTCGCATCAACATCCTCTCCAGAACCTAAACAATAGTCTTGGCATCATCAGTTGAGGCATGGCTGGCTATGAGCTGGAAGGCCTCTAAGCAGTCTTGTGCTCAGCCATTTTGGCCAAACACTGGGTGTATGTTGGTGCTAAGCGACCAGTCTGCCAATCTGCCTTCTCTTTGCCCCAGTCTTGCCCTCAAAAGCCTGATCGCAGGAGATGATCTGCGTGGTTCAAGAGGGTTTTGATCTCTTTCTTGCTGCTGGTGGTGGTTAGGTTTATCGGATTCGGTCTCTGTTATGAAGAGTGGTTCCCCTGGGAGACCATCCTTATCACCCAAGCAACAAGGGACAACATATCCTCTCAGGGCCATCAGCCCTTTCAACCAGTTGCTGAGAAAAGGTCTTTTCCCGAGCCTGTTTCCATATGCACAAGCTGCCTGTTGAGGCTATGTGAGTAGATTCCTTCACTACTGGACCCGTGCTGTCTCTTGCTTCTTCTCCCCAGGCTCCTGGTCTCTACTCAAGACCCTTCAAGCAAGCAGTTTTGATTTCGAAGTAGCCAAGTGCCTGTCCTCTGGTGTGACTTTTACTGCTGTCGGCAAACGAGCTGTTAATGAGCTTAAATGAGGAGCAAAGGGCAGGGTGACTGCCAGGGCAATCATCTCAGATTGCTTTCGATTGTTTGCTCCTGCCCGCAGTGCAATTCCTTTGGGAGTTTATTTCCATATTTCCATGGCATCTGGCATTTCTAAAGAGTCGTGTGAGTATTACCTGCCTATGCCCAGCCTCCAGGAGCACCGTGCTACTGGCTGCTCCAAGGGAAGGGGATCCTTCTGGGCACACACATGGAGAAACTAGGTGATTTCTGGGCCCGTGGCAGCTTGTCCCCACCCAAGTAGGATGTCAGCGCCCTTCTGTCGCACGACGTAGCCCCTCACTGAAAAGCTCTCTCAAAGCAGTAAAGAGACGAGGGCTCACAGGAAACTGAGTCTCTTTTCGAGCCGGGGACGCCCAGGTAGAGACACAACTGTTCTTTGCAAGCAGAGCCTACCGAAATACTGCGTTTGTGCTGGCCTCTGCTGGGCAAAGGCTGAGCTCTCCCAGCCTGCGCCCGCACTTCCCTGCAAGCTCCTCTTCGCGATCCCCTACAGCGGAGCCGGCTGGAAGCTTTGCCACAGGCTGGGGAAAGAACTGGGGGGGCTCAAGGTTTGTTTGTGCGACTGCAAGGGTTGGGTAAGGCTGCCTGAAGGGAGATGTCCAGCTCCAAGTGGAAGTGTGGGGCCGTGGTGTCCCTTGGCCAAGGATCTTGCAGCTTGGCCAGGGTCCGGTTCTGGTTTGTGGTCCCTGCAAGTTTCCATTGCTCCATGAAAGCGTGGGGAGCTGGGCTTGGTGTTCCTTGTCCAGCTCCTGAAGGGCTTGCAGAGCTGTGTGCTGGCAATGCTGCTGGGCTGGGTGTGGGGACTGAGGGCTGGGAAGCATCACAGGTGGAGGGGTAACAGCTACTTGCTTAAATAAACACCCACCTGGCTGCAGCCCTGATGAACTACAATCACCTTCACCAAGACCTGAGGTGAGAACTGAGAACGGTGGATTTCAGTGTTTTGATACCCAGGAAAGCTTTTGTAGAAGCACTTGGGTTGGATTTCAGCCCAGCAGGACACCCCCTTGTCCTGAGGGTTCTTTGCATACTGGGCAAAGCCAGGCAAAAGCCCAGTGGTTTGGCGCTGGGAGAGCAGTGAGGGCAGGTTGAACGTGGCACTGGGAGGTACCTGTCATGGGTGCTTTTCAAGCCTTACTAATCTACTTGCTGGCTGGTGTCTTCTCAGCAGGCAAAACAGAGGTATGTGGCAAGCATCTGTTGACAGAATCAGAGGGTAGAGGTGGGAACTGGGGGACATGTGAGTCAGATTTTCCTTTATAGCCATCACTGAATCTCAGTACCACCTATGGATCAAGGCATCCTGGCAACTCTGTGCACAAGGACAGCAAGTTACACAACTCGGAGGGTGCAGTAATTTTCTCCCTTTCCATCCCCCTAAAAGCCCAGGCTCAGCACTTTGCAAGCACTCAGTATCAGCATTTCAGGGCCGCTTCTATGGTAGGATAAATAAAGATACGACATTCTGTGCTGACTTAAGCTTAACGTATCTTCCCAGATGGGAAGCCCAGGGCAATCTTTTGTGCCTGGTATTCCCTTCCTGCTTCATCCTCCTCAGCTTGTATGCTCCCAGAGTGCCAAGTGTCAAGGTGGGGTAGATACAGAGCCAGCCAGTCCAGGGGACGGTGCATTCATCCTACTGTATGGGGCTGTTATGATCCCAGCTGTCATCACTGTGATACCCTATAAATTGATTCACAAGTGAATTTTCTCTCCTGAGGGTCAGAACAAGGGGCAATACCCAAGCACATTATGCCTGGAATCAGAGAGAGGTAGAGTCATATCTTCAGTTTGGTGAATGAAAGACTAAACAGCTCAATTTCCTACTTTGCTGTGGCACCAAAGTATTTATGCACTTGTTTTGTTAATCCCATCTCAGAAGTCACTTTTGTTGGTGCTGCCAGCTTGCATCAGCGAGAGGATAATCTTCTGTATACTGGAGCAGCAGCCCACAAAAGAGACCCTCTCTCTGCCTCTTACAATGACCTTAGTGTCCAAAGCACTGCTTGTCATAAAAGAATGCTGTCTGGATGCTAACATTTGAGTACACAGAGATCAAAGAAGATCAGAAATCAGTGCTAAAAGACAAAGTATTTTTATGAAGCTGATGAGAAGAGAAAAAGCAAAGCATGGCATGAAATGGTGAGGCTTTCTTCTAGCAAACTGCCCTGAGCTTGCTTTTTCTGGGTTCTTCTGCCATACTGTTGCCACGTTACTGAGTAATGATTGGGAAAGGATTCGAGCAGTGAGGCAGCAACACATAGATAAAGTTTTTTAGGGTAATCAAAAATCTACCCAATTAAACAGTAGGGAATGTATATTAATTTATTGCCAGGGCAGGGTTACAACCAGTGTGTTAAGGTTACTGTGTTAAGACCATAATTTTCCTTGCAGCTGAGCTCGCAGGCACCAGCTGCTGAGAGGCCTACTGCTTCAGAGACATCCGTACAGAGATGGTGCGTGTTCCTCTCAACCCCTTCACCAGGTCTGTGCTCTTTCCTAACATGCAACTGCTTTTTTACCCCCCCCAACAGTCATGGTCCCCAGGACTTGTTCTGTGTTTGTCTTTTTTGCTGTACCACGAGTGGGAGGAAGAAGAGGAACACGTGTGAGTTCAGCAGTGAACTGTGCAGATTTCCAGCACTCTGTAAGTATTAATTAATGCCAGCTGCAAGCATTAGATGATCACAACCTTTTATGTGTCATTGGCATGAACTGGTATGACTCATTGAGATGGAGGGAGGCTGGAGGATGCTGAGTAAGAAGGGCTTATATACTTCGAGCTTTTGGTATTTGGGGTTAATCTGTGACCCTGATCTGGATTGGGGATGTAAATCTTGACTGTGGCTGAGTTTTGAGTCTAGCTGGCTCTTTTTTCACTTCTTTTATTCTGAGCTGAATAAAGAGATCTTCATGTTCAATGTTCATGCTTGGTGCAATGCAGAGGAGTGAGGTGAGTTTGCTCCAATGGCAGAGCAAACAGAGCCTATGCACAGCTCTCCTAACAAGTATCTATATCTCCACAGCTTTTCACAAGCAAAGGCTGAGAGCTGGGCTTAGGTGCTTAAGCAGTGCAGCAGGTTAACCACAGTTAAACAGCTTTTGGATTACAGCTGGTTCTCATCCGGCCAGATCAGAGCATGGGGCAGAGCAAGATCTGTTTGCAGAAGGCCATGCAAAGGTAGCATTACCACCCTGTGTCTTGAGGGTTGTGCACTAACCAACAACCAGCACATCTGAGGTAGGACGGGTGCAAGGGCTTTTCCATGCCTTGTGCTCCGTTTTACACCTTTTTCTTGCTGCAAGAAGGCAGCTGTGAATATTAGCACTTCAGCCATGCCCTCCCATGTACTCTCTGCAGTTCAAACCTGTATGACTCATCCATACAAACACCACACCTGAACTGGACAGGGTTAAATTAAAGCCATTGCTGTGCTAAAGCTAGGCTTTGAACAGGGAGATTAGATCTGCAAAGAGGTGGTAGTTCAAGCTGTTGTGGGTTGAGCCCTTGCAGCCCAGGTTGGAGGGTGTTAGATTGGCAGAGAAGAACGAGGGGCAGGGCCACACGCACATCACCTTAACTCTTTGTGTCCCCATTGCTTCCCCTGTGAAACAGACGTAGGTGATGCATCCCCAGTGAAGTTCTCCAAGAGCTACAGGTGAGATGTGCTGAAAGGGAGCAAAATCTTACTTGCTTCCCTTACGGAAGGCCTTAAACTCTGAAGAGCATAGGTTGGGTGCTCCACGGTGTCCTTTTGCACAGCTCCGGTGGTTCTGAGGTCTGCAGCCTTTTCTAGATGAGATTTTAGATTGTGTAACTAAGCCACCATGTTTTGTATAGAGGAAGGTACTTTTCATGAAATAGAGAGCGCTGCAGAGGCTGCACGGTGCACTGCTATAAATGCAGCTGTCCATCACTAGACGTGTTCCCAGACCTTTTTACAAAGTAAAGGTAATAGGAAAGATTAGTAAGGGTTTAGGGCACCAAAATAATTGTGTATCTAACCTACAGTAAATAAACTAACCCACTGCATTTATAACTTATATGCTGGGCCCTGCTTTGGAGTAGAGGGCTCACAGCCTTCCCTGCTCTACCGGGGAACCACAATGCCTTTGGTCAACACGGCCGTAGGCCTTGCCAGCCAGCTTGGCATGGTGTGTGTCCAGCTGGGCGTTGCATCCAGGTGTGACCCAGCAGAAGTGAGTGGTTCCACCAGCTATTCAGGTCTTGCTGTTTGGTCTAAGGCTACAACCATCTGACTTCTCAAGATCTCCACAACCATCTGACTTCTCAAGATCTCCACTAAAGCAGTTTCGGTGTTGAAACCAATATAAAACGTTCTCCTTTCACCAACAGATATCTTGCAATCTTCCCTGCAAGTTCTGTTGTGAAAGGTTGTGTGGGATATGTTGGGAGATCTTCTGATATCTCTTCTAGACCTTAATCCTATCAGTCAAAATGTGACAGAGCCACCTAAGAGCTGAGCTAGCTAGGCCTTCCTAATGCAATGATGAGATTTAGAGGTGCAAATCACACTGCTGTGAGTTTGAGAGCAAGGGACATCCTGTGATCCTGTGAGCTTAGATACTTTCCATTAAAGGGAGCCTAAGCATCCTCTGAAGGCTCTTTGGGAACTGCATGGCTGGAAGATCCAGTAGATCCCTGCATCACAGTTTTCCCTAGCAACCTTCACCTTTTCTCCACCTATCCTTGGACTTCTCATCCAGCATGGAAGACAAAAGCAGCAAGGAACTATTCTTTTCAAATAACCTTCTAATGTGCCTTCTGCACACTTTCCAAGCTGATTTCCACCACCCTTTCATTATGGCCTTGCTTGTCATTGAGGCCTGTTTGCCATCCACCAGAAATCAGAACACTGGATTATCATTGTCAGCATCATCCCTGGCATTTGTGTTTATTGGATAGGCTTTAAGAAAACCAAGCCTGTTCCAAAGCATGTTTTTCAGTTGTTACAGAACATAAAGGAATTGCATGTATTCAGTGGTCATAAAGGCAGAGTATATTCCATGAGATTGGATTTCTTGCGATCAGTGGTGAAGCCAGAGATGTTAGGTTTGTATCCTTACATTTAATTTCGTATCTGATGGCTTGTATCATTAAGTTTAATTTGGGCTCTGCTTCTGCCTCTGGTTTAGTGCCTTCCAACCTTCACAGACACTTTTGGCTCTGGGTTCCTGTAACCTTGTGTCAATCTCTGTGGAAAGATTTCCCTCCTGCCTTAAAATCTGCTTCAAGGGGTTGTCCTGAAATATAAATAATTTTTCATGGCTAAGAAATTTTTATATAAAGATGCTCTGATGAGGGAAATCCAAAAGCAGCTGCTCTGCTGTGATGCTTCAAGAAGGGAAGGAGGCTCATCTGAGTAGAAACAGATGCAGTAATGGAGAGAGGAAGAAATGCAAAGCACGGGGGGTTTATTTTGGTCCAGAAATTGGCAAACGATGTAAAGGATTGATTGAACAGTTCACAGAGCCAGAAACAAAACAAAACAGCCCTGAAATCAGAGGAGAGCAGTTCTGGGAAGTGTGGTCTGACAGGTATGAAGAATTTGTGATCAAATCAGCTTTGGGGGGGCCAAGGGTTGCTTCCCAGCCTGGCTCATGTTCACTTGACAGGCTGGAGTCCCCAGAGGCTGG
The DNA here is from genome assembly GCA_020800305.1 of Porphyrio hochstetteri. NCBI lineage: Eukaryota > Metazoa > Chordata > Aves > Gruiformes > Rallidae > Porphyrio > Porphyrio hochstetteri. The sequence goes on along the minus strand of CM036908.1, from coordinate 9,304,002 downwards.
GAGCTGCTTTCACCCATCTGCTTTCAGATGTTCTTTTTCAGCAGGGTCTTCTGTGGTTTAGTCATTCCCAGTTCACCGTTTGACTTTTCTGATCAGACCAAACCATCAGTTTAGTGCAAACAAAAGGCTCCTTCCTTGGCAGGCTCTGGCTTGCCACGGACTTTTTGTTGGTGAGGGGTAAAACTGAGGGTTTTTGAGAGAAAATGTAGGAGCTGAAGGTGGGACTAAACCACAACTTTATGTGACAGACTGTTTCAGACCTCAGTTTGGAATAGGGCTGGCAGGAGGCAAAGCACCTGACATGTTTCTTCTTTCTCTCCCACATATCTAAAGATTTTTTTATGTGTGTGCTCTTCTTTTTAATCACATGTAAAGAAATTTAACTGTTCTCAGTGTTTTCCTAAAAAATAAAAGTAAAAAAAAAAGAGAAAAGAGTATAAAGAAAATAATAGGGGCTTGAGGAGACACTGCCATACATTAGAAAAACCACTGAGAACAGCAGACTGCTGTACAGTACCTAACTCCATTATCCTGCCTTTATCCAAGTTTACAAATGAAAGATGCCATGGACTGTGATAACACTTGCAGTGGCAGAAAGCTAAAGCTACAGTCCTGACATCGTACAGACCTAAATGAAACATGTAGGTGACACATTTAAGTTAGTCTCAAGTAACTTGAATAATCTCTTCCATCTGCAAATTTTGCTCCTTACTCTGCTTTGGAGATTATTAATAAATGATGCTCCTCTGAGCAAACCCAGTTTGCCTTGCTAAAATTTGCCTGTTTTATTCTTTTCTTATCTTTGCACCTCTTTAATCAACGATAGTGATTACCTCTGGGTAACTTTGATTTTGTTACATTATTATGGAGAATTTTGTAAAATCCTTTTCAAATCTGATGAATTTAAATGTTAATTTTCTGCACTGTTACAGTGTTACATCCTCAGAGTTCTCAGATGTTTGACTGTGACAGTTCTTTTCCTGCTCTATTTCACCTCTGCAGTCTCTGTACCACTATCACTCACTGCATTCCTGGTACATTTAAATTACAAATTTCTTAGAACAAATTCCTCTCTTCTTTCTGATGTCTCAGTGCAAAACTTGGAGTAACTTTGAGTGTGTAACCTAATAATAACACGTGGGACTGAAAACCTCTTTTATGGCTCTTGCTTCTGAATTTACCTTTCTTATTATGTAAAAGGGCTACATTTCAATTATATCATACCATCACAATGAGCACCCCAGGTGAGTTTGGTGGTTCACTGGCAAAGCACTGTGGGCTGAGGAGGGGGAGAGTAGGAAGCTTTGCAGCTCTGCTTTTGGCAGAGCACATGGTTTCGAAGGCTGTGCTGGCTTTGCTTATGTCCATCTGAGCTCCTGGCCACACTGCTGGGAGTAGGAAACCCAAGTGGGTGACAGGAAGCGAGCTCTGTGAGGATACACACAGCAAAGTGGTATTTGTTCTCCTTGGAATAATTTGCTTGCATGGGAAATAAGAACATAAAGACACCAAAGCTGAGCATCTGTGCCTTTGCTCCTGACAGCAGTCAGGTGGGTAACTCAGAGGACAGCATCAGTAACCTCTGACAGCGTTCCACAAAGTAAATACAAGGCACAAACCCTTCACTTTTGTGACTCAAACCTTTGCTTTGGGAGTACAACATCCCAAAGACAGGCCACCACTCCCATTGTTCCAAGTGAACTTAAGAGACACGTGTCTAATGCTGGAAGAGAGCTGGAACAACAGCAGCAGCATGCAACCATGTCTTAAAGCTGGTGCTGGGTAATGTTTGTACAATCCAGGTAACACAATGCTAATTAAACGAACTGTAGATCATAAGTAATCTCCAGGCAGGAATCTGACAGCCTGGCGTGTTGCTAAAGTAATGGGAAAACAAGGAGCGGCTGAGGGAGCTGGGGCTGTTTAGCTTAGAGAAGAGGAGGCTGAGGGGAGACCTTATCACCACCTACAGCTACCTGAAGGGAGGTTATAGAGAGATAGGTGATGGTCTCTTCAGCCAGGTGACAGGAGATAGGACAAGAGGAAATGGCAGGAAGCTGCCCCAGGGCAGGATTAGATTGGACATTAGAAAAACATTTGTTACTGAAAGAGTTGTGGGGGCCTGGAACAGGCTGCCCAGGGAGGGGCTGAGTCACCTTCCCTGGATGTGTTCAAAAAAAGGGTAGATGAGGTACTTAGGGATATGGTTTAGTTTAGGATGAGAATGGTTGGACTTGATGATCTTAAAGGTCTTTTCCAACCTTGTGATTCTGTGACTAACTACAAGTTCCCCACGAGGATGAAAACAGGCATCACTTTCAGCTTTTTTGCTTCAGTCACATCGAGCTGGTTTAATTTTGACGTCACTGAATGTTTTCACTTTGTCATGTGCCACGTCTGAAAAAACCCAAACCCATGGCGAGCCAACCCAAATGAAAGCGAAAACTGGTTCATCCTCCGGGTCAGCCACCCGGGCGTGGCTGCCTGGCCAGGCACTGCCCACACGCACGCAGCCTCCAGCCAGACACGGGTCTGGGTCAGCCCACGTCCAGCTCATCGCTGCGGTTTATACACCGGTGACTGACGGCTCTGCTGCACCGGGCCCTTCCCCGGCGGGGCCTGCAAATGGCGGGGTGGTGGCGGCCGCTCTGCTGGGGCTGAGCAGCGATTCTGCAGGTACCCCAGCGGGGCCGCGGCCCGCCGTGTCCCCCTCGGACAGCGAGACGGCCTTCCCGCCCCTGCGGCGCGGCGGGGCGGGGCGGGGCGGGGCGGGGCGGGGCGGGGCGGAGGGCGGGGAGCGGGGAGCGCCGGGCCAGGCGGGGGCGGTGGCTCCTTCCCGCTCAGCAGTAGCCAGTAAGCTTGGTGGGGGTGATTGGGTGGGATTTCCCGGCCAGGTGGGTGCCGCTGGGGAGCCGAGCCGGCGGACGGACGGACGGACGGACGGACGGACGGACAAGCGGGCAGGCAGGCAGCCGGCCGGCAGGCGCTGCCGGCATGGTGCAGCAGGAGCCTGCCGGGGCGCTGGGGCTGGCGGCAGCGGGTGAGGCTGCTGCTGCCAAGGCCGAGGTGCGGCTGTCCCGGCGCCGCTGGGCCATAGTGCTGCTCTTCAGCAGTTACTCCCTGTGCAACGCCTTCCAGTGGATCCAGTACAGCAGCATCAGCAACGTCTTCATGCGCTTCTACGATGTGAGAGCCTTCGCCATCGACTGGCTCTCCATGTGCTACATGCTCACCTACATCCCTCTGCTCTTCCCTGTCGCCTGGCTGCTGGACAAGAGGGGCCTGCGCTTCATCGCCCTGGCTGGCTCAGCCCTCAATGCCCTGGGCGCCTGGGTGAAGCTGGGCAGCCTTAAGCCGTACCTCTTCCCTGTCACCATCCTGGGGCAGGTCATCTGCTCCCTGGCCCAGGTCTTCATCCTGGGCATGCCCTCATGCATCGCCTCTGTTTGGTTTGGCTCCCATGAGGTCTCCACGGCTTGCTCCATCGCCGTCTTTGGGAACCAGGTAATGGGTGGCTGACCTTCACCAGCCAGGCACCTGGGCTGGGCTGTCATCTGCCTGGCTGGAGACTGGGTTTGCTAAGGGGACATATCAAGGAAGGGGAAGAGTTGTGCAGGGCCTGGAGGGCGGTAGTAGGGATAAGAGACACTTATGTGAAATTCCCTCTGGGACATGTTGCCTGGAGGGATGCAGCTGGAGTTAGGTTGGGTGGCGGCAGAAGCAAGTGGGACCTAAGTCCACAAAATTGGGGGCAGCACAGGGGTTGGGTATGATTCTGGCTTTGAGGGGTGTTTGGACTCAGGGTCATCTCCAGTCCCCTCTTACTCCTGTGACTGCAAATCTTAAGTCCAGGGGTGTGATTCAGTAGCACCATGGATGGGCTGGAGGGGAATGTGTAGTGCTGAGAAACGTGCTTTAGGCAGTGTCCTGCAAATCTCAGATCTGCAGTTGAAACGGGACTTGACACTGCAATATCCAGTTCCAGTTCCTGCTGACAGCTAGATGGGTCAAAGGAGATAAACTGTCTACGGGGGAAATGGTACTTGTTGCTGAGCCCTGGAGGAAAAGGACTTTAGCACTTTCATACTTAAAAGTGGGTATAGACTTTCCACAGGCAGTTGCTTTGAAAAGCAACAAACCTTCCCTCAGGCTAGGTTGAGGTAAGATTCCCTGAGCACTCTTGTTTCAAGGAGTGTCAGGGAGGCCAGTGACCTGCACTTGCTCAAGGTGGTCTTTTCCTGTAGTCAGCTAGTGCTCAAAGGAGATGTCTTTTTTTCCACAGCTTTGAAAGGATTGGGGAAATAGCTTCTTGACCTTTGCACCTAAACACACAGTCATCTCTGTTGCATGAATCAGATAGGACAGTCCTGATGCAATGTGGTGTAAGAGAAGTGAGTCTGGCTCTGCAATGCTGACATGAAGAAGAGGGAAGTAGAACCTGGTACTAGCTGCTAGGCTAGACCTGTGCCCCTTGCTTTGAGATGCCATGTAGTCCCCTACTCTCTGCATCACCCTGGACCATCTCTGATGTAGCCTGTGTGTGGCTGCTATTCAGATTTGAAGGGTTCACAGTTCTGGTAGTTTCTAATGCATGGTTCTCTCTCAGATAACTTTGTGTGCAGTGATTTGAGGTCTGCTTTCCCTACATTCCTGGGTTTCTGTATTTATTTAGATACTGTTGAGGCAAAAAGAGGTGAATGCTCAGCAATGGTATTTGAGGAACTGAAATTTGGGGGGGGTAGTGCTAGAGGATTATGGAAACTCTGGATTTCATCATTTGGAAAGAGAAAACATACTTATCTTTCTCTGAGAGAATCTCAGCTTCCTTCTTTGCTCTTATCACCCAGGACAGTAAGCTGGTTTTTATGTGTTCAAAATGGATCTTTAGAGTGGAAGGCATTTAACTTGGCATGAGTACTCTGCTGATTTAGGGGTAAATAAGTAACTGTGTATTTTGTTGTCAGACTTTTTTTCTAATTATTCAGGTGGGGTTACTCAACAGTGTGCATAGAATTCCAAACAGTGAGGTTTTCAGCCTGTGCTATATGCATGTGTGGTATACTCATTGACCTAAAGGGAGCTGGTTAATTTAACAGTTGTGAAAACCAAACTTTAACTATGCTCCACGCTGTTCTGGGGCTTGAACTGACACGTCAATGAGACCTCAGTTCATTCTATAGCCTTGGCTTTGTAAGCCCAGCCTTTCCTTTTAGAGAATCTGAGAAGTCAGAAAGGGCAATGACTAAAAGCAGGGTGTACTCCCTAGGAAGGACCTATTCATCCCTTAGTCAAGGGTCCCAAAGGGTGTAATCACAGTGAATGAAAAGTAGCTAATTTGTTTACTGGTGATGCTGGGCAGGGGGAAGAAAGAGAGGCATCCTTTTTTTCCTGACTCTCCAGTTAAAGACTGTGTTTTAGGGAGTGTTAGCAAAGGGTATAATGCAGTGAGGTTATAATTGCAGTATGCCAGTATAGCAAATTACTCCCTATGCTTATTCCTCTACAACCATATGGCTTTCCTTTCCTTGCCATGTCACTTGGTTCTGGATCCTCATGGGGGAAAACTCATGATTTATTATTATGATTACTGAGTACCAAGCACTGATGTCTCTCTCCATCAAGAACTGCCACCAACTACATGGAAAAGCAGGGCAGAGTCACTGCTCAGGAAGTTCCACACCAGCATGCAAAAGAACTTCTTCACAGTGAGGGTGACAGAGCCCTGGGAGAGGCTGCCCAGGGAGGTGTGGAGTCTCCATCTCTGGAGATATTCAAGACCCGTCTGGACACTGACCTGTGCAATATGAGCTGGGGAGCTGCTTTGGCAGGGGGGTTGGACCTGATGAGCTCTCGAGGTCCCTTCCAACCCCTACAGCTCTGTGATTCTTTGTTCCATACCTCTGCCCTCTTTCTGCTCCGACCCTCTGAGCCTTAGGCAGCACTTGGAGTGCTGTCCTGAGCAGAACCCTGCCTGTGCTTCATCTGATGCTGCTGCTGCTTGTTGAGTGATGGCAACCTTCAGGTTCAAAGTCAGCCTTGAACAGTGAATCATTGAATCAGTCAGGCTGGGTGTGAAATACCTTTGAAAAACCAAACAAACCCTAGTAGGTATCAAATTGACCTTGCTTGTTTCTGGTCATATGTTGTCTGTGGTATCTGAACAGCAAAGAAGGGTTATATTGAGCACTCTTGAATCAAGGCCTAAGAGCTTCTCAAGAGAAGAGTGTGGATGGCTGTGGAGCAGATGAGCACCTTCTCTTGTTTACCCACTGCTGTTTTCATATTTCACTTCTCTCCATTTTAACAGGGAGATGCATAGGTTTTTCCATTCTTTTTCCTTGTCCCTGCAACCGTGTGTATGGGGAGGTTTAGAATGAGGTTTACTTGTATGTTGAATACTTTAGCATTAAAATCTTATTTTTAGCATCTCACTGCTTCAAAGGCTAGGGAAATTTATGTGGGGACTTTTCCTCAGGCTAAAGTTCTGGGGTGAGGAAGCAGTAGTCTTTTGGAGAGTTCACTAATGTGTTAAAATATTGGGAGGAATTTGTCTGACATGCTTCTCCTCTGAAATACAGCTGTCAGTGTGCATGCTGTGTCATTAGCTGTCACTTATGGAGGCACTCAGTGCTGGATATCTACCTCCCTGCCTTTAACATACTTGCTCTGATGTCTTTTGAGGGTGAGGAAACAGTGCTGTGGTGTGACAGAACGAACACAGTGGTGGGGATATTTAGGTAATGAGTTAAATTCTCATGGCTTTTGGGGATTTGTAAGCTGGAGCTTGGTGGCCAGGTATCACCTCTGTGCTTCAGCTGCCAAGGTGTGTGCTGAATTGCTGGGCTGGGGCCATGCTTCTTCAGGTACAGGGGTTTAGGTGTATCTCACTGGAACATGGGCAGCAAGAAGAGAAGTGTGTAACTGTGTTGCAGAGGGGCAATGGAAGAACATTTATGTTTGTGGCTTTGTATTGCTTCAGTACTGGTATTGTTACCTTTTTGGATTGAAATAGACCTTGTTATTGGCTCTTGCCCTTCTGATGAAGAGAAACAAGAAGCTGATGGGCTTCAGGGAAGGATGCAGGTATACTAGATGATGATTTTTCTGCTTCTGGTTTGGGAAGAAAGAAAACTTCATATTGATCTCTGCCTCTGGGCATGATATAACACCTTACTGATGTTCAGGTGGGCTCTGTTGTTGTGCTTGCCTGATGCATCTGGCATATAACTTTAGAGATTTAGGGCTTCTGTAACAGAAATGGCCTGAAGGAGAGCTTTTGGTTGCTATCTGCAGACTGCTGGGAGTGCCAGTCTAGGAGTGATTAGGTGATGGCTTCTGAAGTGGGCAAACTGAATGATTAGCTGTGAAGGAAATTCAGGTGAATGCTCTCTCTCTTCTGGTATGTCCTTTCTTCTTGTTCTGAATGAAAGGGAGGGGGTAAGTGGGTGGGGTGGGTGTTGCCAAATAATAGTGCCAGCAACATCTCAATGGCCATTGCTTTTGCACAGGTGAGCCTGCAGTGCTAGCTGTGCTGAGCATGTGCTGCTGTTTGATGCCTCATTGCTAACTCTGTTCTGTTCACCTTTCACCCTTCAGGGAAAGCAGCATCTGAAAGTCTTAGAAGTGTTGTGGAAATGGAGCACATCCCATGGAATTCCTGTCTTCAAGTGCACTCCTAGATCTCTCTGGCTGTTCTGTCCCTGTTGTAGGCTCCCATCTCTTCAGATGAGATTTAATCCCTGTTAGGGGCAGGCAGTGGTCTGCCTCACATCCCCCTGTAGCTTGGCCCTCTGTCTCCCAGGGTTTTAGCTATTACAATAGAGAAGCTTTTAGCAAGGTGCCAAGAGGAACTGGTAGTCACGTAGTTAATGGTTGACATTCTCCAGCCTGGCTCCCTTCTCCCCCTGTAAATTAAGGCAGGGTGGATCAGAGCACTGGGATCACAAGGAGCATTATGTGGCCAGCTCTCTGGGATCCTGTCCTCAGTGTGGGAGGGTGTGCTGACCAAATAGCAACGTGGCTTTCCCAGGAATGCCTGAGTTTCTATAAATGGACACCTGAGCCTGAAATGAACTTTTTCTACCCATTTCATCTGGCGCTCCTTTTCCAACCACACACCAAGGGCAGCTTCGCCTTCTCCCTCACAGAAGCAGTTGGCTTTTGGATTATGTTCTGTGGAAGTTATGTGGGAGTTAAATGAATGACTACAGTGTTCTTTCTGGGAGGGGCTGCCCTGTGGCACCCTCAGCACTTGCCCTGCAGGATGCCCCTGGGGTGGCTATGTTAGGTGACTGTGATAGGTCCTTGACCAAAATATTATGTCCCAACTGAGGATTCCAGCAGCAGCTGAGGTACCTGCCAGAGCTGAAACCCCTTTTCTACTTTATTGTCTTATCTACTGTTCTTGTTTTGCTGCATTGCATTTCCTTCCCAGTGAGCTGGGGGAAGGTGCATTCGAGGCTGAGGCACTGAATTACTTGCATAGAGAAGCAGTCTTCATCACATGGCATTGCATCATATTAAGCAGTATGAGATGATGACACAGAAGCAGAAGTGTTATGAGGAAGGGAGTTTGCTTTGCTTCCAGAAGAGTTTTGGTTATGCAAGTGCAGTTTGAAAACATATTATCTCCCATGTCAGTGGGAGAGTAAAAAAGAGCCTAAGCTCTATCTTATCTCCTCACAAGGCCTGGATTTGCAATTTTTCCTTTCACAACTTGGATCCTTTCTGCTGCTTAAAACACTGAAAGAAAGAGGACTAAGCTGTGGTTTGCAAACACTTATGTATGTTGACTTTCTGACTACCTGGATTTCAACAGACTTTTTAGTTTTGCTCTCAGTGGTATGGAAGAAGCATAATCTGTACAGCAATTCATACTAAAGTGGGTTCCTACACTGGGTAGGAACTGTCAGCTTCTGCTTTACACAGCTCTTCACTTGAGTATTTTCAATGCTACTGTAGCCTTTTGTATAGAAAGGCAGCTGAGACCTGTGCTCATAGCAAAGGATTGGGAGGCTGATGTGCAGTAGGAGTCACAGGGTGTGAGAACAGAGGGGGTGGCTGCTCACTGCAGATTGCAACATAGGAATTGTAGGGTCAGAAAGTTTATCTGCTCTTGTGAAATGTCATGATTCTAGTGTGGAAGACACCTATAGTTGGGAAAGGAGGAAGCACTGCAGGGCAGAGCTTTGATACATGAACAAGAGTAGGGGAAAAGCATGTGTTGTCTGGGGCTTTGGAATGGGCACCTCCTCAAAGGGTTTCCCTGGGTGAAGAGAGATCTAGGTCTGATGCATTTAATGTCATTGGCAGAGCTGTTGGAGAGGCACCTGGCACATGGCCTGCATGTGTTGAGCTCAGCTCAAAGTTCCTCTCTCTCATACATGTAAAAGCAATGTAGTGAGGAGAGCCCTTCCATCCCCCTTCATCAGGGCTTTCCTACTGCAACAAAAGACTCACTGTCTATATTCATCAAGCTGCAACTTCTCCCTTCTCCTACCTATCAGATGTGTCCTTTGACCACTGCATCTTTGCACTGGTTTTCACTACAGGGTAGATAGTGTGCACTGTGTGATACCCTGATGTAGCCTCATCCATTACTGAACAGCATGGATGTTGCTGTACTTGGCTTGTGTTGCCTTGTAAGATTTTTGGGGAGACAACCTCTTCTTGTGGTGCTTACCTGAGATGGAGGTTTCCAGAACAACTCTAGCAGTGTGCAGGCTTGCTCTCTTGACTTTCACCAAGAACCTTGGCTTACCTGGTGATAGTAGTCAGGTCAGTTCTCATCATCCATTTGAGAAATCTCACAGGATTTGGTTTTAAGCTCTTGGTATCTGAAACCACTTGAATTAGAATAAAACATAATAATTAACATGACCCAAAACCCAACCAAACAAATCCCCAAACCATTCCTAATGTTGTACTTAGAGAAGAACATCTTGCACATGTGAAGCCCTACAGGCTTAAGCACATCTGTCAGAGAACAGATAAATCAGTACACACAGCAAGGCTGACTTGTTAGAGCAATTGAGTATCAGTCATTTTCTCCCCACAGCATGGTTGTCCCTTTGGTTTTCCAGCAGGTTCCTCCTCTCCATGTTCCTTGGTTAATATGGGTGTTGAGGATTAGAGGTAGTGCTGTGGATTTTAGGTCAATAGTTCAGGACTGGTACTGCATCTTCCCAGCAGCCACACAAATCTTTCCTGCTACCCTGCTTTTGGAGGCAGTGGAGGAAGCAATCATTTGAAATGGAGGGGTGGCCTTGAAGAGAACTGAGTTGGTGTGACCCTCAAGGGTTCTGGCAGTGGCACTGTGTGGGTGGCTCAGGGTAGGGCTGCCAGGAGGGAAGCCTTTGGCACGGGTAAAACACTGTTTTTTTTCATGCTTTAAAACACTGAATTTGATAAGAGTTTCACAAACATCTCCCAGAGAGAGGTGTGCAGTGGGTAGTTAGATTCTCCTCTTTCTGTTCTCCAGGCTGAGCTGTGGTGGAGGTGTGTGTGAAAGATTGATACCTAGATCAAGATTAGTGTGGACCCTGTTAAAAGTCACTCCTCTGGGAGTGGAAAGGCTGAGTAGCTCCAATGGTGTGTTGGCAGATGCAATGAGCTCTTTTTTTCTGAGAGCTGGTGAAGCCCTTGATTGGTTTGTTTGGTTGGGTTTTCTTTTGTTTTCCCCCAAAAGCCTTTCCTTTGGAAAGGTACAGTGTATCAGAACAGAGGAGCATCTGTCCTAGGGCAAGCAGTCACCCCAGTCAGTGGTAAGTGATAAGGAAAAGACAGTGAAAAAGAATTGTATCCTCCTAACTGTCCAGAGCCTTGACTTGGGAACTTGGCTGAGGTTGTGTTGAAATCTCAGTGCCTCAAAACCCCTATTGTATTCATGTTTATCAACACATAAACTTCAATCTCTTCATTGCTACAGTTTCTGCCTGTTTGGCCAAACCAGCAGGCTGCTGGCCTGGGGTTTCCTGGGACTCTTGCCTGTTCTGGGTCTCTTAGAAGTCACATCACTTCCTCCAGTCCTGAGCTGAGTATTTGGCACCAGAGCAGTGTTGGCAGTTTGGTGTGTTTGGGTGCAAGTCACGTGGGTTTTCTTTTGACTTGTTCCTTCTTTTGAACTCCTGGATGAATACCATCTGGTCCTGATGCCTTGTAGAAGAAATCAGCTGAAATAAACAGATCATGATCTTCCACTGATAATGCTTCCTTTTTTTTGCCATGTGAAGGGGTTCTGCTGATGTGGAAACCTCCCATAAATATCCTGTCACCAATGCTGGTGCAAGACTTCATTTAGTTCTCCCTCTTTTTCAAATGCTCTCCTTCCATGGGGATCATCTTTTGGTCTTACAGACTTTCTGGCAGGCTTTCTGATTTTGCTGTGTTTGAAGAGTTTTGACTTAGTTTGTAAAGTTGTTCCACAGCTTTTTTTGGCCAAATTATAGTTTTACTTTAGCTTGGTCCAGCTTCGTGGGGTTTTTTTTAATTTACTTGAAGGAATAACATCCAGTTTTTGAGCTAGGTGACAGTAGTAGCTGGGGTTTTTGTGTGTGTGTGTGTGTGTGTGTGTGTGTTGGTGTTTGTGGGGGTTTTTTTTAACTTTAGTATAGTTCCTTTATTCTGTTCTAAAAAATCTTGCTAATGTTCTCCAGGCAGACACTAAACCCCCAATGCTGTGTCTTTACACAGTCTTAGTGCTGCTTACATGCATTTAATTTCTCTGGCTTTTCATTTTAATTTCCTTTTAACAAGATTCTTTCCTTTTAGGCAGCTCCCTCTCATGAGTTCAATATTGCTGTAGTGCTCTGGAGGCTGTTGGTTGGGGTTTTTTCCTGTCATTGCTGCAAGGAAGCTGAATTTGAGTGCAGTGCAGAACCATCCTGTAATATTGATCGTGGTCACGCTGTGCTGCTCTAGGTCTAAATCACAAATTGTACTGCCTCTTATAGGTTCTCCTCAGAAAAGAGTATTTATGGAATCCAAAAATGCAGTCTCTGCATCATCCCTGTCATGACGCTTGTTTAGCCTGCAAGGGCATTGTTGAACTTTCTCACTGTTGTATTTTTTTTTCTGCCTTTGCAGCATCTCTCTCTTTCTATCTTTTAACACTTGAATTGACCTTCTGGGTTTGGTGGTCTCCTCCATCCATATTTGTGCTTGCTTAGAGAATTCTATGGAGAATTCTATTCCTGGTGCTGACTCTTGGCCTTCTTTAAGGTGGACGCCCACTCCTCCATTGCTCATCCATTTCCCATCTTTATGCTGATATTGCACTGATTATCTCCCTTCAGCAGATTCTTACTATAGAAACAGGTAATCCCATTTCCATTTCAAAACTTCAAATGGAAGTTTGACACCATCTTATTAGCCACTTACTCTTGGTTTTGTTGCCCGTTCTTGTATATGCTTAAATATCACAGAATCCTAGGGGTTGGAAGGGTCCTCAAGAGACCATCGGGTCCAACCCCCCTGCCAAAGCAGCTCCCCAGCTCATATTGCACAGGTCGGCATCCAGATGAGTCTTGAATATCTCCAGAGAAGGAGACTCCACACCCCCTGGGCAGCCTGTCCCAGGGCTCTGGCACCCTCACTGGGGAAAAGTTCCTCCCCATGTTGGTGTGGAACTTCCTGTGCTCCAACTTGCAGCCATTGCCCCTTGTCCTGACCCCACAGACACTGAAAAGGGGCTGGCCATTTCCCCCTGCATCCCACACTTAAGATATTTATAAACATTAATAAGGTCCCCCCTTAGTTAGTCTTCTTTTCTCCAGGCTGAACAGTCCCAGCTCACTCAGCCTTTCCTCACAGGGGAGATGCTCCAGGCCCTTCATCATCTCCGTAGCCTCCTCTGGACTCTCTCCAGGAGATCCCTGTCTCTTTTATCCCAGGGAGCCCAGAACTGGACACAATACTCCAGGTGGGGCCTGACCAGGGCAGAGTAGAGGGGGAGGATCACCTCCTTCGACCTGCTGGCCACATTCCTCCTGATGCCCCCCAGGATCCCATTGGCCCTCTTAGCCACCAGGGCACACTGCTGGCTCATGGCCAACCTGTCATCCACCAGGACCCCCAGGTCCTTCTCCACAGAGCTCTTCTCCAGCAGGTCATCCATATGATGTTGTTGGGACTGGTCGCTGGCAAAATTCAGGTAGGAAATATATTCCTTCTATCCTTTATTGGCCTTTAAAGATTAAGTCATCTGAACAGTGCACTCTGCTCTAGTTGTTGTTTCCAAAGACTTCTTAAAATAAAGTGCCAGCAGCCTGGTTCTTGAGGAGACGTTCTCTGAGACCAGGATAGCGTTGTGAGGGTTGGGTGTGGGGACACTGAATGATGTGCTGAATTCTGGCCACTAGAGCCTATCTATATAGGTCTTGTAGACCTTCCTGCCTGTACAAAGGTTGAGATTCTAATTTGTATGTTGGTGATAGGGACTGCACTGTGAACCCTGATGACTGATGGTCTGTGTAAGGAGGGTAGCACAGACTGTTGCAGAACTACCCTTGTTTTCATATTGCCTTATTTTACCAGCTCTGATGGGGAAAGTCATGGAGAAGGGAGAAACATTATTTTTCCCTTCCTAAGGCATCTTTAAATTTTCTGGTTAACTGGTTATGGTGTTGCCTGTTGGGCTGATGGTGATGTGGGCACTGGCCTGCCCAGCACCAGGCTAAAAAGCTCCCTGTGAAATGTAAAATAGGCATTGTATAATACTCCCTGTGTTGTTGAGAGCTTGTCTTTGCTGCTAAAAATGGTATGAATAACCTAGGGTCTGTATGTATCATCTGGGAAATCTTCAGTTTTAGTCATGTCAAGAGCCTCATCTTCATAGGATTAATAATTGTTCCATAATTTAATAATTGTTCTGAAATATAAAATGTAGCTCCTAGACCTTCTCAAAGGTTTAACAGACTCTTAATGGATCAAGTGATTCCTTTTTTTTGGAGGAGAAGAGAGAGGACAAAATCGTTCAGGTCATCTGAAAAGACAACAGCAGTGTCCAGGAAAGCTGAGTAAGTCTGTGTCCCATTGGGCAAGGGATGACTTCCTGGAAAAGGATTCTGAACCATTTGCCAAACAGACTCACAATACTCTCTGCTAGGCACACCAGATAGCTTCTCCCTCAAAAAGGATTTAGAGGGAGAGCTGGAAAGAATGAATCTTGGCTGTGTTCCTAGAGAAACTTATGTCAGAGGTCAGAATGGATCTCTACCTTATTTCTTGTTGCAGTTCAGCAGCTTGTGGGACTGGCACACGATTGCAGAGAGCAGGAAGCTGAGAAGCACCTAGCACAGGAATCTGTCCTGGTTCTTCCAAGAATGAAGTGGTGAGAAGACAAAGGAGCAAACTCTGGGAAGGTGTTTTTAGACCTTGCTTAGTAAAAGGTGATCTGACATGTAAGAGCTAGTAGGACTCTCTACCTGAATGGACAGGAGCAATTTTGAGAGTCTTTTTCTTGAAGCTTGAACTTTGGGAGTACTAAGGAGATAGGAGTGAAGCCCAGTGTGGCTGTGTCCTGTGCTGAGCAGGCATGTGGGAGCCACAGGCCTGCACTTTGGCCACAAGCAGGGCAAAATAAACACCCTGTGGAGACACCCAGGCTTCTGCCCTCTAGGATTGATCTCTGTGAGGATCTGTGTGTGGTGCAGTTGCCTTTTTTGTGCAGCTGTGGGCTGTTTTCCTTGTGCAGGAGAAAGGGGAGGCAGGCAGTTTAATGAGGGTCAGAGCTTGAAGCCTCTACGCCAGCTGATAGTTGAGCTCACTGGTAGTTGGTGAACCTCAGGGATCAGTGGAGAATGTGGAATAGGACAGCAGACCTGACTCACCATGATGAGAAGCTGGGTCTAGGCCATGTCTGAACAAAGTTGAGCTCTGGCAAGTTTAGTCCTGTGTCAGAGGCTGCCTGTGCTGTGTAGGTGTTAGGAAGGTTTAAACATCTTAATGGCCTTTTAAGTTTCCTCCTAAACCTTCAGTCCTTGACTTGCCATCTGGGACAGCACAACTTGTGTTTGTCTTTGGTCCATTTAACCAAGCCCTGAATGTTCTCATTCCTGACAGTGCACTGAACTGATAGGGCATATCTGTAATCTCTTGATGACTCTTTCCACCAGTACCCTGAGATGTCCCAGCATCAAGAATGACCTCAGCACCGATACCTGCTGCTGATCCTGACCCAGGCTATTCCAGGTCTCAGTGGAGGGCAGTGTTTGACACAGAAGTTTGGCCAGATTACAAAGTTACTTGTTTGTAAGCTAAATAGTGTGTCTGAGTCTAGCAGATAGCTCTGTTTGAAACATAAGCATTCTTTCTGTCTCAAAAATCCACCAGCTGGAGAAGGGAGGGGAAAGTTTGGGGAGAGTTTTCCAGGGCTGGATGACACAAGTTGATTTTTATCCCAAATTGCAGATATGGCACTTGAAATGTATTTGGTCTGTGACCTTGATCCTGGCCAGTGAGTGGGTCTTCCAAAACGAGTCTATTGGCATCCCAGAAACGTGAAGATTTGAGAGAGGAAGCATACAGAAAGCACAAGGAGTTTTTGCTAGAAAGCAGCATGTCTGAGCCTGTAGATAGAACGTTTCCTATAAGACAACATCAAATGCAGTTGGCTATATCTTCATTTCCATGTTTTGCATGCTTCTACCTCCTCAGTGTGATGAGGACAGTGGCTCTGTAGAGGCTGTATTGGTGTAGCATGAATAACCACTCTGGGTGGGATTTTTTTTTTATGCTGCTAGTCAGCTCTGGCTCAGTGAGCACTGTTCTGGTACTGCTAACACTTTCCTGTTTCTGGGCAAACAGTACAGCCTGCAAAATCAACGGGGAAATGTGTTTCAAGCTAGATTGGGAATGGCTGCATGGCCAGCTGGCATCTCCCTTGGGTGCTTTCTCAGTCCTTCCATCTATTGGAGGCTCTTGTGTGTGTTCCTTGTCACTGCCCACAATAGGAAACGCAGGCTTCAATCAGCAGATACCAAAAATGAGGGTGTTGCTAAACAAGAAATTGCTTTTGCCCCAAGCAGGGGTGAGTGTACAGAACTTTGAGAGCAAGCAAGAGCTCAGCTTGAGCATGGTGCTTTTTCTGATGCCTGAGAGGGCTGCAAGCGTCGGGAAGGTGAATTTACAGTGCTTGGGAGCCAAAGGGGGATTGAAACACAGCTACAGTTTAACAGGAAGGGGGTGGGTGGGAAGTGGCTTCTGTCACTTCTCTTGTGTTTAGAGTACTCAAGAATGTGCTGAGTGCACTTTGGCTTCCACTTCATGAAAAAAGGAGTGTGCTCCTAAGTACCAAAGCAGCTATTTATTCTCTCTCCTATTTGAGGCTGTCACTGAAGGTCTGTGCCACTGTTAGTCCCACTTATCAATGTGGCAAAGCCAGTGCTGCCACAGCCCCTTGTCGCTGTCCTGGAGAAACAGCTGTGGAGTTTGAAACCCCTGATGTTCTCCTTGAAGTGTGTACTACCACTGCAGAAGCTTCTCAGCTGGCCATGTGGGGCCAGAGCTGCAGGGTTTTCTTCTTGCAGCCTTTGAGAGCCAAGCATTTTATCCAGGGGCAGCTGCTAAGCTCCATCTCACAGCCTCAGTGTTTAGGATACATGCCACAGCACTTCCTTCACTCTCAACCTTGATGTTTTTCTAGGTTGTCCTAATGGTCATAGGGTGAGTCTTGTCTTGGGAGGAGACTCATTGGGAAACAGTGTCAGAGTGGCTGAGCCAGATCAGTATCTTGCTCATTAGGAGTGGGCTGGTTTCTGTCCCAACCCTTCACAGAATCACAAGGTTGGAAAAGACCTTTGAAGATCATCAAGTCCAACCATTCTCATCCTAAACTAAACCATATCCCCAAGTACCTCATCTACCCTTTTTCTGAACACATCCAGGGAAGGAGACTCAGCCCCTCCCTGGGCAGCCTGTTCCAGGCCCCCACAACTCTTTCAGTAACAAATTTCTTTCTAACGTCCAATCTGACCCTGCCCTGGGGCAGCTTCTTGCCATTCCCGCTTGTCCTGTCACCTGTCACCTGGCTGAAGAGACCATCACCTATCTCTCTATAACCTCCCTTCAGGTAGTTGTAGGTGGTGATAAGGTCTCCCCTCAGCCTCCTCTTCTCTAAGCTAAACAGCCCCAGCTCCCTCAGCTGCTCCTCATAGGATTTGCCCTCCAGCCCCTTCCCCAGCTTGGCTGCCCTTCTCTGGACATGCTCAAGGACCTCAATATCCTTCTTATGGTGAGGAGCCCTTGCACTTGTCTGGCTGAAAATAAGTTGGTTCAACTCATTAAACCAGCAAAGAATTGGTGGGCTGTGAGAGTCTTGTTTTCTGTCATTTTTAAAGAGCCAAATTGGATTACCAGGTGATGGGGCCAGCACCAGAGCAGGTGCAAGATAAGGACTGGGATGAATGTGTGGACAGGAACATAACGTGCTTGGGGGAGGACAGGGAAACAAGACCTCCCCTTTGATGGAGGCAGGTGTTCATTCTGCTCAATTCTGTTGTAAAACCTTGCCTTGAATATCCTGAGAGCTGTGAGTGCAGTGGCCTCTTCTGGCCTAACTGCAGTGAGTAGCCGGCTTTTGTCTCTTAATTGTTGGGTGGTAAAGGAGATTTTCACCTTGGTTGTGAAAGTGGATTGGGCTCGGTGGGGCCTCTTACCTGGCTGTTGTTCCATGTCACCTCCCTTGTGTCCCTTCTCTCTCTTGCTCAGCTTGGCATCGCTGTGGGCTTTCTGGTCCCTCCAGTTCTGGTTCCCAATGTGGAAGATGTGGAGAAGCTGGCCCACCACATCAGCATCATGTTCTTCATGACTGCAGGCGTGGCAACAGCTCTATTTATCCTGGTTGTCATAGGTAAGGAGGTGGGAATGTGCACATGAAACCAGGAGGGACTGAGAAGATCAGCCTGTGTGTGGTTATGCAATACCATTTCTTGCTGCTTCAAACCCTTCATGAACAGTGCATGTAGAAAGGAGTATAAGAGGTTGTGAGTGAGCCTGCAGAATCTTTCCTTTCATCCTTGGATTGCCTGCATAATAAAACCCTGTCATGAATAAGCCCTTTAAAAGCAAACAGAAATCTTCCAGTGTTCACAGTCGTCTTGCTTGCAAACAGGGTGCTGGGCCTTGGGTTATGTCTTGGACCTGACTACCTCTTAAAGGTAGGGAGAAAGAAGCAGGTTATATGGCATCACAGGAACAAGCTGTTCCCAGGAAGTAAAAAAAAGTTAGCCAGTTATGAGTGGAAAGAATAAGGATTAAGGGCAGTAGCAGGACACCAGAGGTGCAGTTCCCGTTTACTGTGTGAAGTAGAAGCTAGATCTTTTAGCATGAAAAATGAGCATGCTCACTGGAGAGCAGAGCTTGTCTGCTGAATTCCATGGAATTTGTATTTTATAGGATCCTCTTGCCAGATAGTTCGTGTTGCCTGGTGGCTGAATCAGAAGTAGACTTAAAAGAATCTGTGGCAGGGAATAGACATTTTTGTACCTTGTCTGTCTAGTACCTGGTACAGCACTGTCACCTTTGACCAGGATTTCTGGATGCTACTTTAAAGCTGGTTAGGGACAGCAGATGGCTTGGCCAGCCTAAGAATTGCCAGGTCTGAAATAAAACCTGGCCTAGGTCATTGCACTGTAGGGCACAGGGCCACCCTTGCCAGCTGGCTCTTCTCATTCTGCTTCTGCATTTGTAACTCTGTGCAACACTTCTGCAGCAAGCTGGCCATCCTCCTGGAGACAAAGGCATTATTACTGCTGAGAACTCTTGTCATTACTGGGCACTGCCTAAACTAAAAGCTAATTGAAGACAAGGTGTTTCTCCAGTGGCAGGAGTTACTGTTGGAGAGACCTTCTCCTCTCCTGTTCCTGAATGTTTGAGATGGAAGCTGAAGGCCAATGGTGTGTTTTGTGCACTTGGTTTTACTAGCCCCTCTGCTGTTCCTCAAATGGCTCTACTACAGCGTCTGCTCAAGCTCCCCGACTGCAGGATTACAAATATTTTGTGTGTCTGGTTTCAGTCTTCAAGGAGAAGCCCCCACACCCTCCGAGCCGAGCTCAGGCCTTGGCCCAGTCAAGACCATCAGCAGAGTATTCCTATGTGCAGTCGATCCGCCGTCTGCTCCGCAATGTCAACTTTCTGCTGCTTATGATCACGTATGGTAAGTCCTGGCCTTTCTTTGGTGCAGTTCACCTACAGCTACCTGAAGGGAGGTTGTGGAGAGGTAGGTGATGGTCTCTTCAGCCAGGTGACAGGAGATAGGACAAGGGGAAATGGCAAGAAGCTGCCCCAGGGCAGGTTCAGATTAGATATTAGAAAGAAATTCTTCACTGAAAGAGTTGTCAGGGCCTGGAACAGGCTGCCCAGGGAGGGGTTGAGTCACCTTCCCTGGATGTGTTCAAAAAAAGGGTGGATGAGTTATTTAGGGATATGGTTTAGTTTAGGATGAGAATGGTTGGACTTGATGATCTTCAAAGGTCTTTTCCAACCTTGTGATTCTGGGATTCAGTTGTCACTGTTAGATACACATAGCTTCTCCTTCCCTGTCTGTGCTCTGTCATGGCAGCAACTGGCCCAAGTTGTTTTAGGGGAGCATAAGGACAGCTGTGCTGCCACAGACCAGGAGTCCTCCTAGCCCAGTCATCTTCAGCAGTGGTTACAAGCAAGTGTGTAGGGGGGGAACAAAAGCAAGGCAAGCACAGAGAGGACAATATGCACTCACTCCTGTTCTCCAAGTCCTTGGCTGTGTTCTGTTCAGGGAATTCCCTTATCCTTGTGTTGGGGTTTTTTTTTCAGTCAGTTAGATTAGTTCATTGCAAGTAACAAAGTACTTGCCCAATTAAAATACAGTGCTGTGTCTGAGTGCAAGTTGCAGCACTGAGCAGAAGTCCTTTCCCAAGGCAAGGGTGGGACTGCCAGGCATCCCAGTGGAGGTCATGTGGAGCATGCAGACGTGCGGGCTGCGTCAGCGTCCTTGGCAGGCCCTATGAGGCAAATGGAAGGAAGGACTGGAGAACATCATCTTCTGCAATCTGTCCTTGCACACTGGGTTTGCTGCTTGCTTCTCTTTGTTTCTCTGAGGGCAGTGTGATCTGTTGAATCTGTTCCTGATGCTGAATTGCCATGTGGAAAAGTGGTTTTTTCCCTTTAGCAGAAAGGCCACTGGGGTCTGTGCCGGGCTGCGTGATAGGATATACTGTAGCCAGCTGGTCTGCAGGCAGTTGTGTCCTCACTTCCTGGCAGCTTGCTGCAGAAGCTCCTCAGGGGGAATGTTACAGAATAGTGCTAGAAGTTCTGCTGTTCACTGGTGGATAAACAGACAGGCTCAAGAGAGAGAGTGGAGCGAGCAGCTTTGTACCTGCTGAAGGTTCTAATGGTCTTTGGAGTTGTTGAAACCTCTTCTCCCTTCAGTGCAGTAGTCTTCTAGAAGTGCCCCTCTAGAGCATGCTTAAGCTCTGCTGGTTTGCATTGCAGCTGCTGGTTTGTGTGTGTTTGTTTTTCATAGTACATGATGTCCTCTCAGAAAGTTGAGATAGAAAAAACTGTCAGGCAGGCTGTGCCTAAAGTTGGATTGTGTCATCTGCTCAGTTCACACTTGTCCTCCAGGGAAAAGAAAGGGGAAAGCATTTCTTCTAAAAGGCACAGATAAGTCCTAGAGGAGAGAGGAGGCCTCTCAGTATGAAGACCATGTTTAGAATCTGACCACCCTGGGCTAACTCCTTTCTGGCAGCCACAAGCAATGTGGAAAGGCTGTCTGTGCATTTACTCTGTTCCTCTGTGTTAGTCTCATGTCAATCTCCAGCTTGACATGAGATGGTGACTGTTACTCAGAGAGTGAACTGTGCAATGAACCTTTTTTTTTTTTTTTAACTAGTCTGGCTTTAAAATGGGGAAAGTTTTTCCTATTCAAGTCAGAAGTTGTGTTTGCCAAGATTTAAGACATCTGCAGCAGCCTGAGTGCAACTGAGTCACCCTCCCTAGCTAATATAGAGATACCTTCAGCCTCTTAGCTTTTGGATCAGCATTAGTGTCTGTCAGGGGAGAAGAGAGTGAAAGCTGCTGCTTGTTCATCTCCCCTGGCTGTAGAAAAAATGGGGGCCTTGATGGGGTTCTGACATGATGCCAAGTCAGAACAGTTCTGCAAACCTCTAAGGTCTTGATATTCCTGGCAGATGCCAGCTCCTTTCCAGTGGTAAGACTTGGAGTGCTGGAAACATTGGTGGCACTGCAGTTATATCACTATGAGTGAACTGTTTTTTGGGAAAACCCTCAGGCAGCCTTTTCCCAAAGGCTGCTGGTGTTGCTTCCATAAAGCTGAGGCATAACATGGACTTGGCATTAACAAACTGAGTTGATTAGGTTGGGCTCTGCTCTGGAGAGCATGTTGCTACTGGGAGGCAGTAGGCAGGAACAAGGTGGGAAAGGGTGTTAAAATGGGAGTGATGAGACATCCCCAAAGAATCAGCATTTGGAAAGGTGATGGGGTGGTGTGGAGGATGCAGGGCAGTGAGATCTGCATAAGGAACCATTGTCCTGGAGGGTGATGAGAGTGAAGAAGAGGGAAACCAATAGTCTGGTATGTAGGTGTTAGGCTGCTTAGCTGTAGGAAGACTTGGGTTGTAGTCTGAGGCTTAATAAGGGCTCTTTTTGGAGGCATAGGCAATGAAGTTCCCCTCTATAGCCTCTGTAAGATAGAGGAGACACTGAGGTCTCAAAAATGTATTCCTACAGCACATTCCAAGCAAAACATGGTAACTAGCTAATGAATCTGGGTCTGGACCTTCAGGTGCCCTGCTCCCAGCTGCTCGTTCTGGCTTTCCTCATCTGTGGGGGCAAATGGGCACTGCCCCACTGGAAACAATCCTGGCCTGTTTTATGGGCATTCAAACAGCTGTAATTCAGAGAAGCTTCACTGAGCCACTGTCACACATGAAATGCCTACAACTTTTCCAGCCCTTACAAATGCAAATTCGGCACGTTGTCTTGATTCTTAGAATATTTTGCCTGACTCTGGTGCCAAGTGTTGTTGCCAGCTCTGCATTGCTTTCAGCCCAGCCTGGGAGCAGGGGCCTTTCTCTCTCTTGGAAATTACACACATCACAGAGCTGCTGTGAAGCTGGTGTACTGACAGCATCAGTTACCAGAGCGCTGTCTGGCTGTCCCCACAAGGCTGCTGTCCTCTTGGCTGGGCAAGTAGAGGTACACAAATGACTCCTCTGTGTTTATGCACAGCTTTGAAGAGAAGAAGTAGTAGGTAGAGGGGCAGTGCTGATCTGCCTCATGTCCGTGTCCTGGCACTGCAGTTTGTGGTGTCTCCTGCTCATTGCAGGGTGCTCCAGAGGTGGAGATAGGATGAACCTGAATTAGGCTCTTGGGGGCTGTTCTGCCATAGCCAAGTGCTGCAAAGAGCCAACTTTCAAGGCTGGAGGGTGACTTCTTGCAGTGAGATGTCCAGCTGGTCTCCCCTTCTCTGGCTGCTGACCCTGCTGGAATGTCTAGCTTTTCTGAGTATCTCTTGGGAAGGGTTGGGTGGATTCTTCCTGCCTAAAGAGCATGTCACTCAGCTTACTAGCCTCTCCTGTAACCTCCTGACACATGGTTTTGGAGCAGGCACTTGGCTTATTTGGGATCACTTGCGAAAGATTCTTCATCTCTTCTCTGTGCCATGATGCTGTGGAGCGAGCTCTGCTTAACATTGTCTGAGATGGTGTGTGAAGGAAGTGTGATGTCCCCTTCAGCTGCCAATCTCATGGCTCCTCGAAGTGTTTCATGAGCTGTGTAGAGCAGTGGGTGTCCAGGGTCCCAGTGGAGGAGCTGGGCTAGGGGCAGCATCCCTGAGTACTTCAGCGTCAGGGGAGCTGGGGCACTTCACAGTTAGAGAGGCTTAGGGTTTTTTTCCTTTTGTCAAAGCTCTGCCTGCTAGACTGCACTTCTGGATCATGTATTGTGATGTTTCTGCTTTTAGCTGAGCCTGAAAGAGGGAAAGTAGGAAGTGAGAACTTGACACATGTCTGTTCTGTCAGGATTTCAGGCATCTGTGCCACGGTTTTTGAGCCCATGCCTCCTTATGGAGCCTATAGATGTGTGAGCTGCAGTGGTGAAATCTGTGTCCTCATCCCTTCCCCCATCAGGATCACTGAAGCCTTGAAGAGAAACTAACTGCCAATGTAAATTACTTTCTGAGAAGTTGCACAGACTGTTACAGACCTCATCCACCTGGGGAAGGCTTCTCAGTATCGCTCAAGGTGAGAGTGTAGCTGTTGTGGTGCTGCTGGTCCAGTGCCCCTGTAGATATTCTTGTCTACTCTGAGCAAAGCTCTTGGGTGTTGAGCCCTTTGGGAAGGCATGTAACTCAACCAGAGTTGCATGTAAGCTGGAGCAGTGTCTGAATGGGGCTTGACCAGTATCACCCCAACGGTTTCCATTCTCACCTTGGGTGATACTGAGAAACCTTCACCAGGTGGCTGATGCCTGTAACAGTTACCCTAACTTCCCTTTCAGAAAGACAATTACTTTCACAGTTGTTTTTGGGTGGTTTTTTTAGGCTTCAGTGACATCTTTTAAAAAGCAAGACTTTTCCCATGCAGACACACAGCCCAGGTGCTTGGGGGAAGTGCTGTCTGTGCTTCACAATCAGCTCTGCTCCTACTTGCCTTCTGGTCTTTCTTGACTTGGAGAGGATGTGTTTTTTTACTGTCTCTCAGCAGGAAGAGTGCTATTAGGCTCATCTCTGGGAGGAAATGGCACAGGTCAATGGCATTGGTGTTAATAGAATCCCAGGTCCTTGTTAGAAGAGTGATGCCAAGGCAGGTGCTTCTCTAATGTTTTACCTTGGCTGGGGGGGAGGAGAAAACTCTTAATGCTAAAGATGCAGCTGGCTGTGAGGGAGGATTGAGACCCTATGAAGGACTTGGAAGACCTTTCAGTACCAGAAATGTGTACAACCCTTACTCTAGCTAAGGTAAGAACCATGCTGAAACTGCAGGGTGCTTCCTCTTGCACGCTGAGATCCACCTGTCCTTGCTCTGCATTGCTTTTGGTAATCTCTGTCTAGCCAGTCTGGCTGGCTCTCCTGAGGCTTGGCAGCCTTGTTAGGGATTTCTGCTCCAAAGATAATCTCTCTCTGCATTCTACCCTTTCAGTCCCAAGCAGGAGAGTAGCAGGCTCTGAATGTGCTGCATTTTTCTCCCCCTCTCAGGTCTGAACGCAGGTTGCTTCTACTCCCTGTCCACTCTGCTGAACCGTATGGTGATCCATCACTACCCAGTAAGTGCATCCAACCCTCCTGGTCCTCTGATGCTTGTGGTTGTCCAGCACTGGCTGCCAAAGAGTCTGTGAGAAAGGCAGTGCCACAGCACTTGTGGCTGGCTGGCACAAGTTGGCTGGCTGGCTGGCAGGAGAGCATTGGTTCCTTTAGTTCTTCACACCACCCTGTGCAAAAGCTGGTGAGCTCTGGCAAAGACACATCCTTTACACCATAAATGGTAGCATTTTCTTCTGAGGAATTCTTCCAGCTACTGCCTCTGCCTTGTTCCCAACAGTGATACCTACCAGGACATCTGTACTGAGAGGCTGCCCACCTCCTACTCTGGTGGTAGGAGGGTGTGGTGCCTGAGAAGCTGAGCTACCCTAGAGCTTGCTGCTGGCACTCTGTGCCTGAGGGTTCCTTTCCATGCTGCCTTATAATGGGTCCCAGTATTTCCTGTTCAATCTGGTGCAAATCCTACCACCAGACAGCAAGCTTCATAGGGTTTATGCTGACTCTTCTGAGAGCGTGTGTTCACGGTGGCCAGTGCTTGCCTTTTCCTCTGAGCCAGCCCAAGGCAAAGTGCCAAACCACTTTCCTTCATAGCCCAGAACAGGGCACTGTCTTGGCTTGTACAGGGTCCTAAGTGTTCTCATGAAGGGTGGTTCTGGTTAATGTGTTACCAGCAGAAGACATGTATGGGACACTAACTTTGGTGTCTTTTCCTCTCTGGGTTCTTTGCACCTTTCCTCCTTGTTTGCTATGACCTGGCTCCTGCATTTGTGTGAGAACTGTGTGTCTTGCTGCAGGGGGAGGAGGTGAATGCTGGGAGGATTGGACTCACCATTATACTGTCGGGGATGGTTGGGGCTCTGATCTCTGGCATCTGGTTGGACAGAACCAAAACATACAAGTAAGTCCTTTGTTTGCCTCTAGTGACTCTGCTTTTCCTCCACACCATGCAAGGAGCAACCCTGTGCAGTTGCATAATTGAATCACTGGGAGGAATTTGTAAGGGGGGAAAAGAAAAAGGGGGAAAAAAAACCCCAAAGTTTGTTCAAAATCCAGTTAGCGTGAAGTTTGGAGTTGTGTGTCAGTCTGCACTGGGCCCATAGGAGGTGTGGTTCTAGTGAAGTGCCCATGCAAGGTGTAGGGAGAGGAAGAGATGGCCCAGCAGCTGCTTTGTCAGGGGTAAAAGAGTTCTTGGCACAAGCAGAATCAAGACTGTACCAGGCCACTCTTCAGCCTTTACAAACCAGCCTCTGTGAATCTTTGTCTGGCTCAGTGAAAGGCACATTGAATGCAGTGCCCAGAGGCTTTGTGTAGGGGTGTGTTGCTGTATTTAGAGCAGGCAGAAGGGATATTGGGGTTGTGGGTGGATGATTCTGGGTTTGCTGCCTGGTAGGTTGGGAAGGCCGATCTGGCCAGTGTACTCTGCCATCTGCAAAGAGACAGCTAAGAGTCTTTGAGTGTCCTGCAGCTCCCAGGCCTTAGGAACTCAGATCTCACTGGCAGACTGCTGTAGGGGGTCCCAGGGAAAGGAGAGCACCCATCCTATCTTTTTTTTTTACTGAAAGAGTTGTGGGGGCCTGGAACAGGCTGCCCAGGGAGGGGCTGAGTCACCTTCCCTGGATGTGTTCAAAAAAGGGTAGATGAGGTACTTAGGGATATGGTTTAGTTTAGGGTGAGAACGGTTGGACTTGATGATCTTCAAGGTCTTTTCCAACCTTGTGATTCTGTTTGTGTGACTTCAGGTGTTGGGGTACTTGTCAGTTTTCCTGCTGGTGTTGAGAACAGCATAATAACCTGTTGTCTGAGCAGGTTTGGTGAGGGAGGGAGGGAGGGGCTTTACTGATGATGTGCTGGTGATGAACTGAAAGTAACTTTTGGAGTTCTCTTCCTTGCAGCAGCTTTTCAAGTGTGGGAGTCCCACTGCATTATCCTACCTGGTATCTTGGGCCAGAAAAGCACGCTCTTCCTGTGGACAGCTTGGATGAATCTGACTAGCTGGGGGCTTGGAGCTTATAAAGTGGCCTCTGGCCAGTACAGGGATCAAAAAATGGAGAGGAAATGGGCTTCTCTAACAAGAAAGAGTGGTAGCCAAGGACTCCTGGGGTGCTGGGAAGGAGGAACAGGTGGCTAATGCACAGACTGCCAGGTTGCTTGTTGCTGTTTCTAGATCATTGTGTGCCACTGAGCAGTTCTCATGTGGCAGTCCTGGGAAATGGAAACACAGCTGTTGGGAGCAGCACCAACTCACTGCAATGTAACTTGTGCTGCTTTCCAGCCTGGGGCTAGCAATAAGGTAGCCTCAACTGGCACTTCTGGCTGGGATGGATGGTCTTCCTGATTGTCCATAAGTGGAGCTGTGTTGCAGCATGAAAGTTGAAGAGCTTTGCAGCTTACCAGGCAGAGATGGGACTTGAAATTTGGTGGTAGGGGTGGGGGGAAGTTCCTAGATTTGTTCCATGGCCCCTGCTTGCTTGGAGGGACCACATAGGTGGGCAGAGTTGGCTGATAGTGCAGAAAAATAGGGCTATGCCACCCATGGAGTTTATTCTACAGACCTTGGGGAATACTTGGGGATAGATTTAGCCTTAGGTGCTTAGAATTTGTTACACTGCTAAGAATTTGTTCTCCATTGCAGCCCACAAAGTAGATTTCTGTGGAACTAGCAAAATTTTTCTGAATGCTACAGAGGCTTTATTTAGCCTCATTTAAAAGTCTATTTAAAAAAAAAACAACAACTATCAAGATGCCAGATGTTCTAGGTAGGTACCCTCCCCCTTCCCTCCACTGCTCAGATAGTGTCAGGAACGAAATGGTAAGCACATGAAAATCAGGACAGAAAGATGTCAAGTCCTTTTTTTAGACAGCTTGGAGAGAGAGGGAAGCAAATGAATGGGAACCAGCTGTGATTGAGGGAAGCAGGGGGGGAAGTTAATAACAGAAGGAATTGCAGAGCTCTACATTCCTGTTTGATCTTTACTGTCCCATCAGCAGTTCCCTAAAAGGGCCGGGCTGTGATAAGTCAGGCTTTCCCCAACTGTCATCCTTGGGCACTGAATGGCCTTGCATTCATGCTTTTATTTGGCAGGCAAGTCCCTGCAGAAGCCCCTGTGCTGTTCTTATTTTTGGAATTAGTGGGTGTAGGTTTGACCCATATAAATAGATGAGTTATGTTGTGATGAGTGAGCGGACCCAGAACTGGGGCTGCCTCTGGTGGGATGGCTTGTGGAGAACAGCTGCCCACCTCTTTGAAACACATTTGGACATCAAGTTAAACAGGTGTCCATCCACATCCTTCAGATTCCTGGCTCAGAGGAGAGATGGGGTTGTGACACTGGGTGTGCTGGTATTTGTAGGGGAGTCTAGCTCAGAACTAGGGATTTGGGGACTTAATCAGCACTTCTCTTTGGCCATGCTTTACTTTTTTAAAGGGCAGTATTCACGTGGCTTCTGGTCCAGCTGGTTCCAGACAGTGCTGCTCTCTGTCATCACTGCTTCTCTGTCACAGAATCACAGAATAACAAGGTTGGAAAAGACCTTTAAGATCATCAAGTCCAACCATTCTCATCCTAAACTAAACCATATCCCTAAGTACCTCATCTACCCTTTTTCTGAACACACCCAGGGAAGGTGACTCAGCCCCTCCCTGGGCAGCCTGTTCCAGGCCCCCACAACTCTTTCAGTAACAAATTTTTCTTCTAATGTCCAATCTGACCCTGCCCTGGGGCAGCTTCTTGCCATTCCCCCTTGTCCCATCTCCTGTCACCTGGCTGAAGAGACCATCACCCACCTCTCTACAACCTCCCTTCAGGTAGTTGTAGGTGGTGATAAGGTCTCCCCTCAGCCTCCTCTTCTCTAGGCTAAACAGCCCCAGCTCCCTCAGCTGCTCCTCATAGGATTTGCCCTCCAGCCCCTTCCCCAGCCTGGTTGCCCTTCTCTGGACTCGCTCCAGGACCTCCATGTCCTTCTTGTGGTGAGGAGCCCAGAACTGGACACAGCACTCGAGCTGTGGCCTCACCAATGCTGAGTACAGGGGCACAATCACCTCCCCAGACCTACTGGCCACACTGTTTTTGATACAAGCCAAGATGCCATTGGCCTTCTTGGCCGCCTGGGCACACTGCTGACTCATATTCAGCCTGCAGTCACCCAACACTGTCAGAAATACCCATCTCTGCATTGGTTAAAACACCCAAGAGGTGGTTTAAACTTAGGTATGTATGGGCCTGAAGTACATTAAAATTTGAGGAAGGGAGGAAAGACTTGGATATTGGAGAATGGGGCACTTGAGTCTCTTCCACTGTAAGGTGAAGGCTCTCTTAGCCTATCCTGGCATGCAATTTGGGTCATCTTGTTGTACCCTATTTCCAGGTTAGTCCTCCTGTAATGAGTATGCCTTTAGCCTGTCCTGCCCTATGTCTTACATAAATAATTAACCAAGGTTGTAATTTTTTTGTGACCTTCATACAGGAAGAAAGTGGCATAAAACTGAGTGCTGAAGGATGGAGGAGTGGTGAAAACCTATCCAACCCTCTCCAATTTTCCATTCTCTGGAATCAGACATCCCAGTGTCTTCAGCAGTGAGATCCTTCTAGGAGTATAGGGACTAGGCCTTTGTTCAGGGTCTTGTGGAGACTGGAA
The DNA here is from genome assembly GCA_020800305.1 of Porphyrio hochstetteri. NCBI lineage: Eukaryota > Metazoa > Chordata > Aves > Gruiformes > Rallidae > Porphyrio > Porphyrio hochstetteri. The sequence continues at coordinate 9,275,114 of CM036908.1, read as the reverse complement.
TGTGCCACCCTCATGGCAAAGTCTGTGGAGTCCATCTCCTCCCAGCCCATACAGCAGAGTGCTCTGGAGCTGCACACAACATCCTAGTGAGCAGACAAAGCTGTGGCACGCTTCCCCTGCCTTGCTGCCCCTTTTTCATTTGTTGGTTCAGCTGTTGCTTGACTCTGGTGTTTTCACAGCTCTAATCCCCTGTGCATCTTGTCCTGTTCCTTTGGATTTCCTCATCCTAGTGACCTTGTGAGACACAGCTGGCCTGGGCCATACTCTGGGGCTGAACAGCAGGAGGTGTGCTTTCCATTTCAGTCCTGTTCCCTGCTGGCCCTGGCTGGCTTTTTCTCCCAAGGTCTCTCTTTTCTCACAGTCCCTTGTGTGACCTCTTTATTCAGCCTCTTCAGAAGGGTAGGGAATGTGGCTGGGAGGGGTGGATGAATGTCAGGGCAGCTTAGGTGAACCTAAGTGACAAGCATGTCAGCTCCTTCACAGATCTCTCTCTGACTCTGATGAAGAGACTTGTCAGCTGGTGCCTCCACAGCACTGCTTCCACATATGTGGGCTGGGCTTCCTTCCCACACCCCCAGAGCACAGAGGTGGGGTAACCCCAGTTGTCCTAAGGTGATGCAGCAGGATGCAGAACTTCCAGCCTGCACTGACTGCACTAGTCACCTGTTCAGGAGACTGGCAGTACCTGTTCCAGACAATGATAATTATCAGTCCCTGTAGGGCCATCATGGGAATAGGTTGCTAGAATAACAGAATGATGTGTGAATGGCCTCTCTGAATCTGCTTCTCTTTGTGTTTTTATCTCTTCCATAAGGTCATAGAATCATAGAATGGCATGGGTTCATAGAGCTCCAACCCCCCTGCCACAGGCAGGGCCACCAACCTCAGGCCTGGATCTACACAAGGTTGCCCAGGGCCCCATCCAACCTGGCCTTGAACACTTCCAGGGACGGGGCATCCACCCCCTCTCTGGGCAGCCTGTTGCAGCACCTCACCACTCTTTCTGTAAAAAACTTCCCCCTAATATCTAATCTAACCCTTCCTTCCTTTAGTTTTAATCCATTCCCCCTTGTCCTGCCATTATCTACCCTTTTAAAAAGTTGAATCCCCTCCTGTTTCTCTGCTCCCTTCAGGGACTGGGAGGCTGCAATGAGGTCCCCCCGCAGCCTTCTCTTCTCCAGGCTGAACAAGCCCAGCTCCCTCAGCCTCTCTTCGTAGGGCAGGTGCTCCAGCCCTCTAATCATCTTTGTGGCCCTGTTGTTGACTCTCTATGACTAAGAGCAAAACTGGGCATTCTTCCATGCTCTGCTGCCCTTAGGGCCACAGAGCATTCTTCTTGTCCTCTAGTGAACAGTCAAAGCCAAGGCCACTCCCTGAGGAACACCCTGCCTCTTACCCTGGGGCTTGCTTTGTTTCCCTGTGTGCCACAGTCTACCTGTGTCTCAGTTAAACCCTTTTCAAAAGGTTGGGTCTTGCTTGGACTCCTGGGCACTCATCTCCTTTGTTGTGGTCAGTGGTGTGCTCAGGGGAGCAGGGCCTTGCTGAAGTCTGGTTTAGCAGAAATCTGCCTGTGGGCTGTTTCCTGCAGCAGGAATTGCAGTCAGGTTAGGGGCTGGGGCTGTGTCAGAGGGCAGCCACTCAGTGCATGGCTTCAGGGTGCTTCCTGGGGGTGTGATTTCCATAGCACTCAAGCCTGCAGCCTTGTTCTTTCACAAGAGTCTGTACACTTGGGTTTTTTGTTGGGTTTCTTGTTTTCTGCTGGAGCCTGATGATTCAGGGAGGTCAGTGGAACGATCTTGTAGTCTTTTAGAGCCACCTATCAGCTAATGTGGGGTAGATGATGTACCCATGGCAAGATCAAAGTTTTCTCCATTTTTACCCCCCACCTCAGTTCTTCAGTCCCAATGGAAAACCCCTTCAAGAGCTGCCTGCTTCTCTGAGGCTGCCTGCTCTGCTCTCAGTGGGGGGCCCTGTGTTCTGGGAACTTATTTCTTGCAGCTTGAGTAATGACATAGCAGCAATGTGAAACCCAAGGCGAGTACAGCTGGTCACTAACTCATTTGTCACCTTTGCCTGGAGATGAGGGGCAACGTGCAACTGTTGGCAAATGTCTTAACAGAGTGAATCAGATACAAACTAGTCACAATATTTGAATCATAATGGGACATAACAACCCCCTGCAGCGCTACAGGCTTGGGGGGGACTGGCTGGAGAGCTGTCAGGCAGAGCAGGACCTGGGGGTGTTGGTTGACTGCAGGCTGAATATGAGTCAGCAGTGTGCCCAGGCGGCCAAGAAGGCCAATGGCATCTTGGCTTGTATCAAAAACAGTGTGGCCAGTAGGTCTGGGGAGGTAATTGTGCCCCTGTACTCGGCATTGGTGAGGCCACACCTCGAGTGCTGTGTCCAGTTCTGGGCTCCTCACCATAAGAAGGACATGGAGTTCCTGGAGCGAGTCCAGAGAAGGGCAACCAGGCTGGGGAAGGGGCTGGAGGGCAAATCCTATGAGGAGCGGCTGAGGGAGCTGGGACTGTTTAGCCTGGAGAAGAGGAGGCTGAGGGGAGACCTTATCACCACCTACAACTACCTGAAGGGAGGTTATAGAGAGGTAGGTGATGGTCTCTTCAGCCAGGTGACAGGTGACAGGACAAGGGGGAATGGCAAGAAGCTGCCCCAGGGCAGGGTTAGATTGGACGTTAGAAAGAAATTTTTCACTGAAAGAGTTGTGGGGGCCTGGAACAGGCTGCCCAGGGAGGGGCTGAGTCACCTTCCCTGGATGTGTTCAAAAAACGGGTAGATGAGGTACTTAGGGATATGGTTTAGTTTAGGATGTGAATGGTTGGACTTGATGATCTTCAAGGTCTTTTCCAACCTTGTGATTCTATGATAATCCTAGGAAACTGGGTGAGATTTTGTGGGACTATCCCAAAACCTCTGTGCTGAGGCAAATGTTGGCCGTGGGGAGAAAAAAGTAACAACCCTTCTACGTGCCCTGTGTCCCTGTTGACAGAGACCAAGGTTCTTGGGGCCCACAGCCACCTCTTGGAGGCTCGTGCTGTATTTTAGCACTGACTGGTAGTTTGGAGACTGCTGTTTGTGAAAGGAGTACCCACTTCAAATCTGGTATGTGAAGCCCAGGGAGCTGGAATTCTAGCCTTAAGCCCCTTTCCCAGTCAATGTTTTTCCTTCAAGGCTGCTTGTCAAGGGATGGGAGGTCTAAGAACTCACAAAAGAGAGATGAGGAACCTGTGTTGAGCAGAGAAAGAATCATAGAATCATAGAATGGTATGAGTTGGAAGGGACCCCAAGGATCATAGAGCTCCAACCCCCCTGCCACAGGCAGGGCCACCAACCTCAGGCCTGGATCTACACTAGGTTGCCCAGGCCCCATCCAACCTGGCCTGGAACACTTCCAGGGATGGGGCATCCACTACCTCTCTGGGCAGCCTGTTCCAGCCCCTCACCACTCTCTCTGTAAAAAACTTCCCCCTAATATCTAATCTAAACCTTCCTTCCTTTAGCTTTAACCCATTCCCCTTGTCCTGTCATTGTCTATCCTTTTAAAAAGTTGAATCCCCTCCTGTTTCTCTGCTCCCTTCAGGGACTGGAAGGCTGCAATGAGGTCCCCCTGCAGCCTTCTCTTCTCCAGGCTGAACAAGCCCAGCTCCCTCGCCTCTCTTCGTAGGGCAGGTGCTCCAGCCCTCCTCTGATCATCTTTGTGGCTCCTCTGAACCCTCTCCAACAGTTCTACATTCTTCTTGTATCGGGGGCCCAGTACAAAGGCTTCTACCTGCTGCTTTTTTGCTTTCTGGGACTGCTCACTCCCCTGTCAGTCTTTCACCTCTTCCCATGCAGCCTCCAGGCTGCATGCTGGCCATGTAGCAGCTCTCTATCATGGTTTAGAGTGGAAATAAGCAGCCCCTTGAAGCTGCCTTCACAAATGACTGTCTTCCTCCACAAAAGCATTGGAAAGAAGATTTGTCTAGAAGTGTTACAGTGTTGGAGGTTTCTCCTTTGATATGAAACACAATGACTTGTCACAGCAAAATGTTGTTTAGCCTTTCAAGGTGTCTGGTGAGCCTTTGTAAGCATGGATTGATAGCTGAAGTCTGAAACTAGCTTCTCAAGACTGTATATGGGTGAGAATTGACACATGAGCATGAGCCCCACTGACTTTAGTCATTGCAGCAGTGATGGAGGACAGAACCTTAGCTGGGATATTGTGGTTTTTATCTGTAGTAATTCAGTGTGCTTGGAAACATCTTATTTCGCAATATAATACTGGCTGCCAGTTTGGGCTGGGAGTTTTGACAGTGGTCATTTGCATTTAAAAAAGAAAAAAAAACCAAACCCCAACACAACAACCTGAAAATAGTTTGAGGTTTAGTTTCTAGTAGAATTCTAGGAACTGATACCAAATGCATTCTTTAATGGACTAAGACTGAAATTTGGTAGAAAGTACACAAGTAACTTGTGGTTATACATTGAACTTCTTCCTAAAAGATGGTAGCCAAAACCTTTTGTTAACTCTGGTAGCTACTCTGGTAGCTGTTCTGCTTTCAAGATCTTGGTGGAATCTCAGTCAGTAGAGGACGTGCCTTCCACAGAACTATGTACTGTGAAGGGCTGCTTCCTGCCTCCTGTACTAGAAAGAGCCTTGGGGTTTGGATGTGGGAAGGGTTGCCTTGGTTTTTAGTCAGGGATGACTGTTGCTAAAGTTTCAGCTCTGGTAAAGCTGGACTGGGTTACTGCTTGTCTCTCTCAGTGTGATCAGGCTGTAGGTCTGGCTGGTCTCTTTTGCACAGAGGTGAGAGCCTGTGGCTCTGCTGCCATTTGCTATGGGGCTGGCACTAACCCTGCTAAACACTTACATAGCTTGAGGGTGAGGCTGTGAGGGCAACCTGGCTTGCACATCACCTCTCCAGGTAGGGAATTTAAACACAGCAAGGAGCAGCAATGAAAGGTGTTCTGGGCAGCAGTGAAAAATACAGGCCCATAACGGTGTAGCAGTGGTGTCACCCTTTGCTTTCCTGCTTGGGAGTGCTCAGTCCTCCTGGGTCAGCATGTCAGCAAGTGTGTCCAACTGGTTATAGTACAGAGGGTGCCCAAGGTGATGGTTTTATTTGGTGACTGTTCTCCCCACTCAAGAGGCAGGTACAGGACCTGACCAGGGACCTGTCAGCTGGTGGCAGGATCTGAGCCTCTTGGCTGCCTTATAGATGCTTCTCTACAGGTGTGATGCCCTGACCCCACAGGGAGCAAAGCCCCCAGTGATGAAGTAGGGATGTGAAAACTCATAGGTCCTGTCCTGTTCCTGCTTCTCCTCCTGTCCTGCTGTGTGTGCAGGCCCTTCCTTGCTGTGTGTCAGTCCAGTCCCTCTGTCTGGGTTAAGGGTGTCAGAGAGCTGTGCAACTTGTTTTACCATGTGCTGCAAACTATACCAAGATCTGTGGGTGAAAAAAGAACAGGAGGACTGGATTAAACAAAACCCTGACTGTTTTTCCTTGCAGACAGACAACACTAGTTGTCTATATCATGTCTCTTCTGGGAATGATAGCCTACACCTTCACCCTGAGTCTAGGCCACCTCTGGGTGGTCTTTGTGACTGCAGGCATGCTGGGGTAAGTTCACGTGCAGGCTTTTTTTCCTCCATATGTGAGCTGCTAGGGGATGAGCAGGGTGGTAGAGCTCATGGTGCAGGAGGGACTGGGGAAAGAGCCATAGCCTGTGTGTGGCTCCTGCATGGTTTAAGGACAAAATGATCTACGCTTCCCATCTCTCTCTCCTGTATGTATTCCATTCGAGTCAGGGCCATTAGCAAGGCTGCAGCTGCCTTAAGTGCTTTCACTTGATTATCTGGAACATTTGGGAAGTCAGTGGTGCCACAGCCCCACAGATGACCAGTGGGTGGGAATGGAAAGCATGTAGGCCTGGGTGACTGACCATGCTGGTGATGATGCCCCTGAGAGTTACTTGTGGGAGATGGTGCTTTTAATGCCTTCTTCTTGTGGCACTTGGCAGCTCCCTGCTGGCATGGCTCTGTGGCTGTGGGCACAGGTATTTCTGGGTAGGAGGAAGACCTGTGCCATGGTGAGGGAGTCAGGTACCTGTTTGGGCTGTCACAAGGCTAGGGGAAACATCCCATGTAGTTAGTGGAGTGTCCCAAAAGGGATGTGGGCTACACTGTGCCTCCTCAGCCTTTCTTCTGGCAGTTGCTGAGTCTTCTGTGTATTTATTTCCAGGTTTTTCATGACAGGATACCTTCCCCTGGGCTTTGAGTTTGCTGTGGAGTTGACATACCCAGAATCAGAAGGAACATCATCAGGGCTCCTTAATGTCTCAGCACAGGTGGGTGTTCTGTTTTCCCTCTTCATAGGCTGAGAGACTAAACAGTAGCTCCCAGCCTTGACTCCTGTTTCTGGTCCATAGTTATGGTAATGTGTTGCAGATCTAAGCAGCCCAGGACCTGGCTTCTTGAATGATATTCCTCCCAGCATTTCTCTAGTAGCACCCATTCTGTTCCTGCTTAGGAAAATCCATCAGAATGCTAGTCATCCATGCTTTTTCCAAGACTACTCCTAACAGCATAGGACCTGGCTCCTTCTCCAGTGAGAGATGGGATTCCAGCCTTAAGGGTCACCTCTGTTCCCATCAGCTGCAAGGAGGTGTATCTGGATGTATTTCTAACTGAACTTTAGCCCCTCCAGGCCAACAGTTTGACTGACCTGTGTGCTCTAATACTCCAGTAAAGCTGTGAAGTTGTTCAATCTGCTTTATAATAACAGTACAGTTTTACTCTCCCTTTGTTTGTAGATTTTTGGTATTGCCTTCACCATTGGCCAAGGGCAAATCATGGATCACTTTGGGACAAAGGCAGGAAACCTCTTTCTTTGCTCCTTCTTATTCCTGGGGACTGTTATGACAGGTAATTAATTTTTTCAGTGTTCCTGTGCTGTGGCTCTTCCCCTTGGGCTTGGCATATGAATTGAAGGGCTTTTGTGCACAGTGGTGCCTGCAGGCAAGGGCAGGACCCACACAGCAGTCCCATAGCCATGCTGCTGGGCTTTATTTAAACATCTGTTCTGCGTTACAAAGAAGATCCAAGGCTTCTTGCCCTGGCTGCTGGCTGGGGTGTCAAATATGCACCTTCTACATGCTGCAGTACAGAGGCTGTATCCTGCCTGTTTCAGATATGCCCTCTGCATCATCCAAGAGTGTTTTCCCTTGCTCACCATAACATGTTCCTGTGTCCTCTGGGGCCTCTGCTGCCCCTTTTAAGTCACAGGGAAATTGTTTTTGGCTCTGCATGGTGACTTCACTGCCTTCACATCTCTCTTCCTCCCTCTGTCCCAGCATTCATTAAGGCTCATCTCCGAAGACAGCAGGCCAATTTGGATAATGAACAGACAGTGAGTAAACCCCCCCCCTTCAATCCCTGCTGTGCCCCTGCTATTAGCCCAGGACAACACCCAACCTCTCCCCTTTCCAGGAATGGGGTTGACCCTTTCTGAGCTGCCATTGCAGCTGTGATTCTCTTTTCTCATCCCACCTCTTCTTGCCCAGCCTGTGGGGAGTCTCCTCGTTGGCATTTTCAGATAGGTGGCTGCAGCCCCAGCTCAGCCAGCCATTGAGGCCTCTGTTTGCTCACTGGAAAGGCCACACAGAGTCTGTAGGCTCTGGTCCTCTGGGAGTCTGCTGGGCTTCTTGCATCTTCATGGGTGGTGCTGTGCTCACTCTTCTTCCCTGACAATGCACTGAGCCCTCCAGTGCTTTGCCCTTGCATGGAGCTGGGTAACTACTATTCCATCTCCCTAGGGAGGCAGGTTATTCCTCTTATTCCATGTCCTCAGCTGCACAGTGGTGTTCAGTATATAGGGCCAGAGGAAGCCAGGTGGCAAAACCCCAAGTAAGAGCTTGAGCAGCCTGGCTCCCCACAAGGCTGCTCGTTCATACGTGTGCACCAGAGCTCAGGGTATGGTGTCCCTGTGGCACACTGTGCAATAAATGCAGCTGCTTGCATGTGGGAGAGGGCCTCTGATGAGCTAATTGCAGTGGATCCCCTCAGAAGCTCTCCCTTCACAGAAAGAGAAGGGACTGATGGTTGGCTGAGGCTATGTTCCTTGTAGGTCTGGGGTCCTCTTCTAGGACATTAGCAGAGATGTCCACTCAATGTTCATGAAGCCATCAGTGACCATGACTAGCAAAGTGCCTAAGCTCAGATCTCTGCTGGCTCAAGTCAGCTCCTTTCAGAAGACAGTGCAGCCTTCCTCCAGATAATCTAACCAGTCTGATCTGGAGAGAGGCCAGAAGGTCCAGGAAGCAGCTCTGCTCTGACCAGCTGCTCAAGAAGGTGTATTTTCAAATACCTAAATATTTTTCAGTTTTTATTTAATTTTTGGTTTTTATTTATTTTTACTGAACTATCTGAGCACAGATGCAGAGGGTATGATCAGGAAAGGGAATTAATGCTGCCTTCAGAAGTTCTTGCACATACAATTCTAGACTAGATGGGCATGAAATAGACTGTATAATTTATGTAGCTTGGGGGAAGGCATCCCTTCCCCTTGTCATAACTTAAAAGAATTTGTGCTTCTCTTTTTTCTGCTCTGAGGCTTAAAACTTTGGCTGATTTTTAGCAGTGGTGAGGACAAAGCTAGAAAACAACTGCTCTCCTGGAATCCTGGTGTGAATGGAGTTAACTGGAACACACTTAGCTAAGCTGAGCTGGGATAAAGACCACTCTGTTTTGCTATAAACCAAAATCCCTCCATTAACAGTGCTGAAGTCAAAGGCAGAAGATGCATTGTAAGGCCAAAGCATCCTGCACAGGCTCTGAGGCAGCAGGGCTGTGATGAGAGGTGCTAGTGGCACTGTGAGTTAATTCATAACACATACAGGGAAGGTCCAGGGAATATAAAGGTCCTTTGGGCAGCAGATATGATGCTTAGTACTGTTAATGTCCTTTCCCTTTGTCAGACCCTTCTCTCCCCAGATGAAGTGTATGCTTTTGCTTAAGCTATTTTTAGTATAAATGCAACTGTAAGAGTTTGCTGCTGGGTGGGGGAGGGTGTTGAGTCTAGAGCAAAGATGGTACAGGTGTCACTTCTGTCATCCTAAAAGCCTCCAGAACTGGCTGCAGTAAGAAGCAGAAGGATTTGTGCAAGGTAACAGGTCTCACTCAGTCCAAAATGTCACTGGCAGCTCCTTTCCTTGGAGCCATGCTCTGAGGATGTCATGACCAGCACCCCACCACCCCCCTAAATGTCTTCTCCACATTGGTTGAGCTCACCTGGATACCTCTGAAGCTTAACAAATGGCCCCAGGTGCTCAAGCAATGGAACTGAACTTGGTATTCTGTGCTAGCATGGGTACCTCAGGCAGGAGAGCAGCCAGTCAGGTTTGGGGATTGTGCACCATCTTTGCAGAGAGCTCTGATGGAATTGGGCACTGGAGCTTTTCTGCATGGCACAGCTGCTTTACACGTGCTTGGGGGATTTTACTGGTCTCTTCCTTTGCCTGTTCCTCTTGTTTTTTATTTTCCTCCCTACTTTCCTCCATCTTCTCTGGGATGGTGACTTGTGGCTGTTGTTACAGAGACTCCAAGGCAGCAATCAGATCACGGATTATGGGACTGTAACTTGTAACCCTAACCCCATCAATTCCCATTCCTGCTCTCTAGCTCATACACAAAGGTAGGAGAATCACACTAATCTGCTTCTCTGAACACTCATGGGTGGCACAGGCACCAAGCCAATGGCATTTCTGGGGGGACAGCAGTGAGAAGCTTTCTGACCTTCTCTGGTACCCACCTGAGAGGAAAGACAACACAAGAGAGTTTTCAACAACAAAGTGGAGATCCCACCAGCATCTCATCAAACGGGTACAGGGATTCAAGTAGCTGCAGCAAGGCAAAGCCTGTTGCTTGGAGCAGATGGAGAAGTGAATTGTCAGTAAGTTATTTGAGTGAAGAGGTGCAGGTATTTGGACACCCTTCTCTGATACTTACTGTCCAAATTCTTGGCTGGAAGTGATACCAGGAGTTTTGTAGAAAAGTTGGCTTGGATCACAGCCTGGGTGCATGTCCAACTTCAAGAAGGAGGTTTAAAGAATCTAGCAGTAACAAGTCATTGGGTTGGTGCCTTCTGGTATAAGAATTTCTGAAAACTGGAAAACTCTGTGCTTGCTGAGCTGTGAATTTCAGTGGCACGTGGCGTCTTCTCAGCTGTTGCTCAGCTTCATGACTCGCTGTCCTCTGCTTCTTTGCACTGACTGGCTGATCTACCAAGTTAACCACACTACCCTTTGCTTTTTGAGGTGCTCATCAAGTGTGTGTAGCAGTGCTGCAGTCAACAGGACTAACAGGCTAAAGCAGAGTGAGTCCAGTGGGAAAACCAGCCTTAATCCTGCTGAGACTAGAGCGTGAAGCTGCCATGCTTTGATGCAAGCATGAGGAGGAGTCCCATGGGCAGGGAAGGATTTGACCCCAGGCTGAGTGCTTCTGAAGTTGTCTCCATGCTGCAGTTGGTGGCAGTTTTAGCAGGGTATGAGAGTGGTGTTGATTTGGGACCAAGGAGTTAGAGGAGCTTGTAGCTCTGAGCTGGGCAAGCCTGCTTGGGAGGTACAGTGGTACTTTTTTGATGACTGAAGCTCATCACCTTTGTTAGCAGACTTAGCTTGGCACAATTACCAGTGTTACCACTGACATCCTGGTTGCAAAACAGATGCTGTGAGGCTCAGGCATGTTGCTGTATCTGCCCTGCACCAAAACTGCTTCCATCAAAAATAAAAGGTCATTGTCATAGGAGACTCTTTTCTGAAGGGAGCAGAAGGCCCAGTATGCAGACTGGACTCACTTAGAGAACTCTGCTGGCTCCCTGGGGGGCAGATTAAGATGTGAAGAGAAAGCTTCTTGCCCTTGTAAAGCCCACAGATTATTATCTACTATTAATTTTTCAAGTAGACAGTGATGAAGTTGCAACAGAAGTCCAAGGACAGTCAAGAGAGACTTTAGGGTCTTGGGATGATTGTTTAAGGGATCAGGAGTGGAAGGAGTGTTCTCCTCTATCATTCCAGTTGCAGGGAATGATGCAAAAAGAAACAGGAAGAGCCAGCACATCAATAACTGGCTCTGAGCCTGGTGTCACTGGCAGAATTTTGGGTTTTCTGATCATGGGTTGGTTTATACAGTATCAGGCCTGCTAGCAATAGATGGGGGGCACACCTGTCTCAAAGAGGGAAAAGTTATCAGGGCTCACTGAGAGAGCTCTAAACTAGATTTGCAGAGGGAAAGGGATAAAACCAGGCTCACTGGGATTAGCAAGCCAATGTTTGAGGGATGGAGTTACCCTGTCAGTGGAAGAAGGGGATAGAGAGCCATGCAGCAGCAAACTCACAAGGTTTATTCATGTGTTAGAAACCTGGGAAGCACCTGCAAATGGCCATGTAAGAACTGGGACCACTCACTGTGAAAAGGAAGCAGGATTACTAGCTCACCTGAAGGGCATCAACACTCATGCATGCCACAGAGGCAACAGCCAGGAGGAACTGGAAGCCTTCTGTGCAGCAGGAAAGCTGTGATATAGTTGCCACCACAGAAATGTGATGGGATGGCTGGCACAGCTGGAGTGCTGCAATGGGTGGCTATAAACTCTTCAGGAGGGATAGGCAAGGGAGGAGAGGCAGTGGGGTAGCTCTGTGTGTTAGGGACTGTTTTGATTATCTATAGTTTAATGATGGTGACAGTAGGGGGGTTTATGGATAAGAAACAATGGGAACTGTCAAAACCTTTACCTGGATGTTCAGCTGTTGAGTGGCATTGGCACAGAGTAGGACTGTGGAACAGCCTGATTGCCCAGTGTGTTAAGGAACACTTGAGTGGTTCTGGCCAGGGGCTCAAAGGGCTTCTTATGGGGAAAGTGATGTCAGGTGGTGTGGAAAACAGCCCTGGCTAACTCAGCTCACCTGGGCAGGCTGTTTGGGGAGGTTAACTGTGGCCAACAAGGGGAAAAAAAAACACATGCTAATTCTCAGAGGGAAAGATGTTCCATTTTTACCTAGTGGCAGCTTCTGGTGATGAAATGGAAAGTGTAGAATCTGGCTGACAAGAGTCAGTGATTATCAGCCTTGACTCTGCCCAGGAGTCACAGCTCTCAGTAGATACCTGTCAGTACCAACAGGGCTGAACACTGATGAGCAGATGATTTTGGATGACCAGTGACCTGCTGTAGGTGTACAGCCACAGCACATGGACTTGTTTCAAACAGGGCTGAAGCTCTGCTGTGTCCCTAAACCATGTTCAGGATAAATCAGGACTTGATTGGAGCCAAATAGCTTTTTTCACTGGTTGTGTGTTTGCCTGGATGCAAAGATGCATCTGATGGATCTCAATGGAATACCCAAAAGCATGTTGCTTTTTCCTCCCAAGGACAGTGTGATTCAGAAGCTGGCTTAGGGCACTAGAGCAAGCACCCAACCTCAGCAGCTTGCTGGAGTCCCTTGCAGGCTGTAGCATGCCTGCTCTCTTGGGAAATACTGCCAACAACAAAGAAACCCCAACCTCTTGGAATTCTGCATAGTAGGCACAATGGCATGTACCACATCCCTTGCTTCCCAAGCTTCCCTGCTCCCTTTCTGTGCTTCCTGTGTGGCAAGCAGCCTTCTCCTGTCCCAGAGGAGCTGCCCTGGGCAGGCTGTCTGCATGTCCTCTTCCAGTACTCTGACTCCTAGCTGTGAGACCACCCTTCCTTTCCCAAGGTGGTGGGGCTCTGCAGGCTGGCTGATCTACTAAACTTCTGTTGCTGTAGCTCCACAGCAGGTGAGTGATGTTCAGACCCCAGAGGTGCCTGGGGAATCTGTTCAGAGTTGCCATGTGCTTTCTTAATGGATTCTGGAAGGGGTTCCCAAGCTGAAATGCAGCTTTCCATGTATTCCTACCTCTGGCACTACTTCACCCTGCAACCCCTGCCCTTCCTGGCTTTTGTTTCCAGGGCATCTCTTTGAAGCTTTCCTGCTTTCACTCCTCTGCTTTGGGATACTGCTGCTGACCCCTATAAACCCTTCCCACCTGCATTTTGTGTAAGAGGCTACTCAAAATTAACCTGTTCTGTATCTTTTGCTTCCATGCTGCCTGGACTTCTCTTGAACTGCACTAGGGATGTGAACCTCTTTCCTGTGTACTTATGGCTCAGCCTTGCCCCACAGTGAGTTACCTCAGGCTGTGGGAGGCTCCACACTTACCCTTCCAAGGCTGCATGCTGTTCTCTGCATTGCTGACAACTGGGGTGTCTCACTGTAAGCAGAGTCAGAGCTTGAGGAGAAGTATCTGAAATCCCCTGGGGGAAGGAGAGGGCTCAGGTCTAACCCTAACACACCACAGTAGGACTGGAGTTATGAAAATTTGGCTGTTTCATGTAGCACAGAATAGGACAGTAATTGGGCAGTGGCCACAGTTGGCCTTCCTTTTCCCCTGGGAAATGACCCTCTGTCTTAAGGGAAGAAACTGTAGGAGTGTTCAAGTAACCAGGCTAATTCTCCTGTAGGATTCATACAGAAAACAACTAGTGTATGCTTGCCTCATTCCTTACAGCTCTTTAAGTGAGAGGGCCTTATCTGTACCACTCCAGAAATTATCCCTGTCAGAGGGCCTTATCTGTACCACTCCAGAAATTATCCCAGCCATAAGCCCAAGCTGGGGATGGAGAGGACACAGGAGAAGAAGGTACTGGCCCTGAATGGAGGGTGGGGACAAAAAGACTTGGAGCAGAACCAGCAATCTGGGGTTTGAAGAGTCCCTTAGGCCGGAGTAAGGACAAGAGAAGCTGTAGTTGCTGTGCTGAGCCTTTGGAGGGTGCCCAGGATGCTGGTTCTCTCTGGTGCTTGCACAAAGACTGAGCTGCCCTTTGGCATGAAGGAGGAATTCTCGTCTCCTTCCCGTGTCCAGGGAACTGGCCTTGCAGCTTCACTGCTTTCAGGGCTGATTTTGTGTCACAGAAGTGCCTGGCTGTGGGGCAGGCTGCCACCTGGGCCTGCACAGCTTCTGGGAGTTAACTTGTCTGAGGACTACAGCAAGTAGTTTAAGGGAAGCGGGACCCTTGCTCTGCCCTATTGTCCCTTGTCTGGGCTCTAGAAGGGACTGGAGAAGGAGGAGGGGACCAGGTGCACTTTGAAGAAGGTGACTCTTCCCTGGGGGTTTCTGCACGCTAGCAGGAGCTGGGAATTAGCCAGCCTCTCACTGGGTGGTGTCTCTGAAGCCAGGGTCTGGCTCTCCAGGATCCTAACCACGCTGTCTTCTCTGACTTGCAGAAAGTGATGCCAGATGCCTGCACTGATCCCATAGTCCTGGAGGAATCAAAGCTGTGAAATAGAGGGGTGGCACAGCTGGGAGGTGCAGCCCCCTCATTCCCATCCTTACTGCCTACACTGTCCTCTGGTTACATGCACACCATGGCAGGGGGCCGGCCTTGGGATGGGAGCCCAGAGGAGGTGTGACAGAGCAAAACAAGGAGGGAGCTGCTCTCTTCAGTTATACCTCAATTATACCTGTTTCAGAGACTTTGTTGCCTGGGAGAAGAAGTTGGGAAACCCCACTGCTTCCCCTCCATCCCACCACGAATGCCTGGAAAAGAAACAATACACACACTGAGTAAAGCTGTAGTTCCAGGGTAGCCTGAGCACACGAGGCTGTCACCCTGGGCATGGCTGTGTCTCCCTTCACAGGCAAGCTGTGACATGAAATGCTGGAGCTGGACCACGCTTACACTGTGAGGAGCCCTGGAAGAGCTTTCAGCTGGCTCATCTACCTTGGTGCCCGTGGTAACTGTTGCAGAGGTGATGGTGAAGGCCTCAGGGTGCCATCAGCAAGCACAGGGCAGCACATTTGCTGCTGCCAGCTCTGCTCTTGTTACTTGGCTGTCACAGATGAAGCATCCTCAGTCTGTGGATCAACCTCTGCTCAGAATTCACTGAGGTCACTCCAATATTCATGTGCACTGGGAGGAACTGAGAGAGACAAGGCCTAGTGCTGCAGCTATATTGAAGCTACTGCTGAAGCCCAGCTCATCACTACACTAGCAATGGGAGTCAAAACCTCCCTGGGCTGAGGACTATGTCTTCCTTCTTGATGAAAAGTGCCTCTTGCATGTTCCAACACTACATAAAAACTCTTGTGAAGCATTATCCTGAGATCACCAGCCAAGGCTGTGTTGCTCTTCACAGCCATAGAGAAGGATTTGAGTATGATGGGAATCCAGACTTGTTCCAGTGAGGAGGTTTTGCACTTTATACAGGAGAAGCTTTCTTACAAGTATCTGTGCCAGATACTGTCTCTCTCTGTATGCTGCTGTTTCATCTTCTGAACACAAATGTAGATTCTTGATCCCTCCACCTGTGGAGACATCAAGTGTCCTTATACTCTTTAGATCATATAGTTATGCATATGTAATTTTTAGGGTGGACAGAAACCACAGCCATGTGGAATGGGTAAAAAGTCCTCTCTGGCATACTATTTTTGACAACATGTTTTTGGGGTGAAATTCTATGTTCTTCTGGACATTTTTAAGATACAAATGCTATCTTTGATCCTTTGGGATTGAAGATAAGGGTCTAAACCAGCTTTTTCAAGAGGTTTTATATAAAATAACAACACTTGAAATGTACAATGAAACCTGTCAGATTCACATTAAATGGCTGAAACAATCTACATCTGGCTCCTTTTAGTAGCCTGAAATGTTTTGCAGGATGGAAAATCCATCCTTCTGCCCAGTGCTACCATTGTGCTCTCATCCTTGCTTCTGTTTTTCCTCTCCTTATTCTGCACATAAACCACCTTCCCAGCTAGGAGTTCCTACTGGCTCCTTCCCACCTTCTCTGTACTGCTCCCTTGCCTTGGGGGGGGATTTTATCTAAATCTAAGCAACCTCTACATATTTTCTCCATCTCCTGTAGATAAAGCTCACTGCAAAGGCAGCTCTGTCCTTGCTCACAGCTGCACAGTTTGCTGCCACTAGTATGCTGTGGAAGTGAGAGCTGCACAAGCTCTTCCTGGGTGTGTGATGTGAGCGTTCAGACCTGGAGCTCTGTGGGAAGGAGGCAGGGAAAGGTGGGGGTGCTGTAAAGAGAAATGATTTGTCCTGCAGCATACAGTAGGAACTGCCATTTGCTCTGAGTTTGTGCATCCTCTACTTCCCACTGTGTAGCAGAAAGACAGACACAGCACCCTGTGACCTTCTGTCATTTATTAGAAACGCCCCCTGAGGGACACACACATGCAAGTGACACAGCAGTGCCAGGGGCAGCACATGTTCTCTCTTTCTGGTCCAGAATGTTCAGTGCATCCTGGGTAGCTCTACACCTCCTCCTCCCAGCTGTGCTGGGAGAGAAGTCCTTAGTGCACTGGGCCTGCCTGAGACATTCCCTCCTGCCCTCCAGGGAGGCAGTTCCCAAATGCCCCCACAAGCTTTGACACAAACTCCTCTGGGACTCAGTCTCTGACAGTCAGTTGAAATGTTGACTGGACAAGAGAAAACACTTGGTAATGATGAATGAGTGACAAAGTCCAGCATCGATCCTCCAGTGGGGCTGGTGTCCTGGAGAAGTTCAGCTGAGCTTTAGTCTGGCAGTGAAGACAGGAGGCGACGCCGACCTACACAGGGCCCTCAGCTTCAGTTTTTCTTCTTGTTTTGTGACAGTGCTTCTACCTCCAGGTACTGCAGCCCAATCAACATCCCCAAAATAGAGAAACCTGTGATGGAGATAGGGGATGAGTTGTGTAGAAAGTGCTGGACAGGAGATGAGGAGCTCCCTCCCACCATCCCCTCCCTGCCCTTAACTCACAGCCCCATGGAGAGGTTTTGGGGTTTTTTTAGGTGTCATAGCTCCAGGGAGAGTTTGGGGTGGGGGGAATGCAGAGCTCTACTTACTTGCTACCATGAGGGGTGCCATAACTCCAATTGTCAAGGCTGCAGTGTGGTAAATGAAGACCTCAGAGAGGAAGTGAGCAAGGGCCAAAAAGAAGGTGAAGAGCGTGATGTGGTAGAGGCTGTTGGGAAGCAGAAAGTAGCAGGTTATATCACACAGCCCACAGCACGGGCACCAGAGTGGCAGTGGCAAACCCACATGCTGCCCTGTTCGTGCTCACTGTGTGGCAGCACAGAGGGCACTCAGTCCCTTGCCTAGAGAGGTGCAAAAGCTCCCTGGGGAACAAGGAGGACAGGACATTATCTGGCCCGAAGGCTGGTGAAGAGAGGAGAGCAAGGCTAAGGCATCGGTGAAGGGAGAAGCATGTGTGCACACACAAAAAGAGGGCAAGGATGGGATGAGGGTAAGAACTAGGGCGCCAGGACTTGGCTGTCTCCAGGCTACATCACCCAACACGCGTTCCCATCTGTGCTCTGCTACCCTCTAGGGGCCACAGCTCTGGAAAGGGAGCAGGTCAATGAGACGCAAGGTAAACAAGCCTAAGAGACAATTGGCTTCGTAGCAACTGACACTGCCCCTAAAAACCAGGCCACTGAGTCCCTGCACCTCGCTACCACAGATAAGCTTGGGTAATCCAAGGACACGCTGCTGGGGCTGGGGGAGCTGGTGCCAAAAGAGTGAGATCTTGCAACCTCCAACAGAGATTCTAGCACAGACTCAGTAACCCTGCTTGGAAGTCCCTCTTGGAGATACCTCTGCTACCACAGGGGGAAACAGCCTGCCTCCCACCACAGCACCAGGCTGCCCCAGATAGGACAGCGTGAAGGACCACACCGGGTTAAGACCACTGCAAGGGGCTTCTCAACCTGCCACAGTCTTTAGCTGAGCTGTCACAGAAGCACCGAGCATCAGTCAGGCCACAGACTCAGCAACTGCTTAATGTCAACCGGGCAGCACCACATCAGAAGATGCCTTCCAAGGTGGGGCTTGGAAATTTATGATATACAAAGATCTCAGACCTACCAACCTCTGCCTGAGCTAAGAAACTGAATTCCAATGGGCAGGCTGTCCCTGCCGAGGCAGAAGGGAGCAGCAGTTAACATACAAATCCCACGCTACTATTGAAGTATTTTTGGGGGAACACTTTCAACCCTACAGAAAGTTCAGGAAGACGCCTGTCTGTGCAATATGAGCTGGGGAGCTGCTTTGGCAGGGGGGTTGGACCCGATGATCTCTTGAGGTCCCTTCCAACCCCTCTGATTCTGTGATTCTGTGAAGAGCTTTTGACCCCCCCCCACCTCCTCCTCCTCCTCCTCCACGCTGCCCTCCAGGCTAGCTGCTCAGGCTGCCGCTATAGCAAGCAAACCTATGGATTGCTCCAGTGCTCCTTTACGTACGTCCTGTTGCGGATGTCGATGGCGCAGAGACAGCGGATCACTGATGACAGCAGGGTCCAGACGCCAAAGGTCCGAGCCTGGAGCCCGTTCACTGCGCAGAGAAAGGGGGGAGCACATGGAGACCCCGCACAGCCCCGTTTGTCACCCCACCGGGCGGGGAAGCGCACGCCGGGGCAGCAGGCGGCTCCCGGGCCCCAACGCAGCCGCTGAGGCGGGGTCCCGGTGGAGGGGTGGGGGGGTGGGGGGGGGCAGCTGCGGCTGGAAGGCCACTTCCAAGCCCGCGGGCGGCCGGCGCGGCCCTTACCGAGGCCGGGGCTGGCGGTGTACAGCTTCTCCGAGAGGAAGCTGTGGTCGCGGAAGCTCTGCAGGGTGTTCCCGGCGGCGATGACGGACACCATCACCAGCCAGCTACGCAACACGTTCAGGAACCGGCTCATCCTCCCGGCGCGCACGAAACCTGCAAGGACCGAGCCGAGCTCACCGCCCGCGCGTTCCCACCGGCGCCTTCCCGCACCCGCTCCCGCACCCGCTCCCGCACCGCACGCCGCCGCCGCCTCGCCCTCCCATTGGCCGCGGGCGCGCCGCTCCATCACGCACCACGCTAACGTAAGAGCACCTACCGCCAATGGAGCGCCTCACCGCCCGGGAGGAGCTCCCGCCCCCCTGGCTCCGGCGGGGGAAAGGTTGGGTGTGTGGCGGGGCTGTCGCGCCTGCGCGTTGGGGCGGGCGGCGGCGCTTGCGCCGGGGTGATCGTCGGTTGTTGTAGTAACGGGGAAGCGGCGGGAGGGGCAGCGGCTGCCGGGCCGCCCTGTCTGCCCGCCCTTGCCCGCCTCGCCGGCCGGGGTGATGCGGGAGCAGGTATGGGGAGCTCAGGGAGCTACTGGCTTGGGGTGAGGGTGGTTGGCCGGCGGCGCCGGGGCGGGAACCGCGGCCCCTTGGGCGCTCCCCGCCGCTCTCGCTTCTTCTGGGACCGCCGCAGGCCGCTGGGTCGGGTTCTCGCTTCATCTGGGGCCGCCGCAGGCCGCTGGGTCGGGTCCCTGCGGGTCGGACTGGGCCGTAGCCGCCACTCCGGGCGCGGCCGGCCCTGGGGCTGTTACCGGGCCTGTGGAGACATTACGGTGTCCGTTTGGCCCCGGGCGGCTGGGAGGTCTCGGCGCCGGGGAGAAGCAGGCGTTTCCCGCTGGGCTGGGCCTGGCCAGCCCGGTGCGGCTCTGTGGCCGGAGGCTAGGCAGGGCAGGGACGCGCTTCAGCGGTAATCGGCTGGATGACTCTCAGGGCAGGTGGGGAATAATCTGCTGGGAGGTGATGCTTCTCCCTACGCTCCCCTGGCTCGGAGGTGATTTACAGCCTGTAACGAGCCTGTTGGTTGTCCTGTGAGAAATATGCATTGGTATTTCTCTTGTTGTCCTGCTGAGCTGCGTGTTGATTCTTTTAATCCTTGTTGCAGGTAACTACTCTTGTAAGATCCCTTGAACCTGCAGGAAGGAGTCTGAGAGGCTGCTGGGACTGGGCTGTATGAAAACTCCTGGAGGAAATGCCAGTTGGGATGGCTCGAGATCTGGAGGAAACTGGCTCATCCTCAGAGGAAGAAGAGGAGGAGGAAGATGTTGTAGATGGGCTAGAGTAAGTAGGAAAAAAAACCCCGCTTAACTGTTTCTATCTCCTTGTGCTTCCTGCAGGCTTTGTACTAATCTGAGAAGACAGTTGCATTCCTTACCCTCTTCCTACCTATAAAGCAGATGATCATTGGTTTGGACCTCAACCCTGCATTTGCAGGCTACAATACCACCACACCCATCAGGGTTGGAGGTGCAGCTCTTTTTTGACTGAAGTCTGTAGTTTCAACAAACTCTTCCTGTCATGTTCCCAAACTGGAAACTTTCTTGATGATGTTTTAGGCAATGAAGGAAACCAATGTCCTTTCTTCTTGTTTTTCTTTTGTTTTCGTTTTTGCTTGACTGCAGAGAATGAAAATCTACTGTACAATAGACTGATCTGCAGTGTTTTTTGTTGTTTTTTTAAAACTTTCTTGTAAGGACTCAATGCCTGGAGTTGTTATTACTTACTAGTGTATGTTTCATCTTTGTTCAGTAACTTGTTTTATCTTTGCTTGTGAAGGAGTCGGTTGCTTACCCTTTCCCAGAGTAGCCATCCTTTTCTGTTTCATCTGGACTGACTTTAACATGCCCTGTTTGTTTTCTTCTGGGTGCATGTGGTGACTGAGTGCCCAGTTGCAAACTGGACTTAGGGTATGTAGGGTAAAGTCGCTTCATGTGTTGGCTCAGACTTGTTAGACCCTCATGAGTGGTGGTGTCCAGCGCTGTAACAAGGTGTCTGCACCGAGTGACCAAGGATCACGCCTGGAATGAATGACTGTCACCTGGAGGATTGAACCTTACTGCAAATCCTCAGGACAGGCTTAACATAAACTCCCCTTCTGTTGCCTCAGCTTATTTCCCACTTATATAAGGCTCTGGCCTGCAGCATACATTCCGGAAGCTTCTCCTGTCTCTTCCAGCTAATTACACCCAAGTAGTTGATTTTTTTCTTTTCCTTTAGAGGTGGTAGAAGCAGTTGTGAGTCGTGTGAAGCTAATTTGGGTGATGATGGTAATAACTGGTTAATAGGAATAAGGCTACACTTAAGAGTACCACTTGTCGTAGCATCAGGAAGTCGCTGTTTAACCTGTTACCCTGTTTTAAGTGTGGGAAGTATTTTGTTTTCTGAAGTTTCTCCACAATTTTGGCAGCCAATGATCTTGCACATTCTGTAGACAAATGCTTCTGTGTATCTCTGCCAGTCTTTATATTTCTTCTTGTCTGTGCAGAGCTGTGTCCAACCCCTCAGTCTCTGCTTTCTGTTAACTTTTCGATGGTTCCATTTCCTCGTGCAGTGAATAACAACCACTTTTACTTGCTTAGGGAGGCTGACAGATATATTTTCTGTGATCTTAGGATTTTGTATAATGGATTTTCTTTTTGTGTCCTTCATTCCTCGGAGAAGATGAAATTTACCCATGTACTCTTGTTGTTTTGGACAGAACTGATTCAGAACCCTGAGTGGCTGGCTGGGGACATCGTTATTGAATTCTGGGCTTGCATTCCACTGCATCTGGCAGAAATTAGAAAGGAAGAACACACAAGTTTATCTGTTGTGTTGAGCCAAGCCTGTTCTAGTCTCTTACACTCTGCATGAGTACCTTTTTGTGCACTTCAGAGTCCAGGATTACAAGCAGGCAGCTCTTAAATTTGAGGCTGCAGCCTGCATTGTAAGGTCTAGCTGAGTGGGACCCATGATTATGGTTTCTTCTGAATTATAGATCAGCTGTAAATCTAGAGAGCTGTAGCTGTGAAAATTCATGGTGTTTCTCCCAAATTACACTCTGTAACACAAATACAATTTAAACAGAGGTCTGACTTAGACTGGCAAGACCAACCCAAAAAGAGGATGATCTGGAAGATTCCCTTTATAGCTGAGTACGAAGGGTGCCTAGCGTGCATGTGAGTCAGCACAGGCAGGGCACAGGAACAAGCACAAAACCACAGCTGCAGTGCAAAGAGTAAATTTATTTTTGTTACCTCACCCACCAAGGGATCCCTGAAGCAGCATCAGGGCAGAGGCACACCAGCCCTGGTGATACAGGGACTGTGGAGCTTGGTCCTTGCTAGTGGATCAGCGAGCCTGCTGTTGGCACCTGTTTTTTGGGGGTTCACACAGGCTGTGTGCTTCCATCTGTCCCACAGCAGGGCAGGAAAGTAAAGCATGTTCAGTGGGGTATCTCAGAGTCTATCACAGGCAATCTCAAATGCAGAAGGATGGACAACAATTAGAGTGGTGTATGTGTTTTTTTTACACCCTAGCTGCGAGTCACTCGAGCGTGTTCACAATCCTTCTCACCAATCTGCTTGTGTCCTGCCCACAGGCTTGGGTGGGCAAGCATGGGCACGTACAGAGAACTGCTGTGTGTGAGGCTCAGCAGCCACTTACACTGCCTGCCTTGCCATTTCAGGGATCATCCATGTATCAAGTGGACGGGTGGTGGCTGCAGGCGGATCCCTGTCTTGGTGTTTCATGCTGAAGCCATTCTGACCAACGACAGCTACCTCCGCCTAATTGGAGGTGAGTGCAGCTATGGCCAGCTTTTGCCCTGAAGATACGAGGTGGAATTCTCTTGCCTGCATGTTCCCTCCTCTGTGGTGGGAAGAGGACATGGTAGGAAGGAAATGACAATCCTTTCTTGTCTCTGGGCACTGAGATGTTCAGAAACACTTGATCAGTTGGTAAATGTTTATCGTGGCTTTGGGCTGTGATGTGTCTCTGTTATTTGTCTCTCTGTTGGGTCCTGATGTGTTTTGAGTTGGAACTGTTTGCTTGCAAATTGAACTTGGAGGCCAAGCTAGAACTTAGCTACAGAGGGGAGAAGCTAGAACTTAGCTACAGAGGGGAGAAGCTAGAACTTAGCTACAGAGGGGAGAAGCTAGAACTTAGCTACAGAGGGGAGAAGCTAGAACTTAGCTACAGAGGGGAGAATTTATGGTCATAAGAGCTTCAAAGCAATCATTGCAGTGAGTTTTGAGAGGGTTTCCCTGGGAAATAAAGCAGCCAGCCCCACAGCAGTAAGAACAGTAGGAAGCTGTAGTAATAAATCTCTGTGTCTGCAGCCTCACAACTGTAAGGTCATAAGTAAAAGGATTGCTGCTCTGGCTGCAGTTGGGAATTCAAACCAGTCTTGTGTGAAACAAGGGAGAGCCTCTAAATAAGAGGCAGAGTTGTTGCAGTCACTGGATTGTGAGAATTGTGGGTGTGTACAGTTGGGAGCTCATTCTGGATGTGCTGAGTTGGAGAAAAGCTAAAATCTACTCAGCTTCTTTTTGTGAAGATGCTGACACTTGTTTCTTGCTTCTCCCTTTCTTAGGTAATTGGTGCCCTCATTTCTAATACCCTATCCAAGCAGAAATGCTTCTGGCTTACTGGGGTAAGGGGTGGAGAGGGTGATTTGTGTGTGGAAACTCCTGATCCTTTTCTTGTGAGTTAGAGGTACTTGAATGGTGGCAGAAGCCAATGGTACCTGTAACTTGTATCCTAACTCGAGTGTGGTGACTCCTCTGCTTTTGCTGAGGAGGTAGAGGCTTTTCATGGTTTAGCAAGTCTCCTGCTGAGTAGGGAAACTTGTTAAATTTCCTTGAGTTTTGTCCAGTCACAGATTATGATCCATTTTACTCTTTTCTTTAGACTTATTTTTATTGGTAGAATATGTTGCCTGAGGTTTAGTCTAATCTTCACCTTTGTATATTCTGTTTGAACCAATTTGTAAAGTGACTCTGTATTCCAGCATTGCAATTTCTGCCTGTACTTTCTTTGAATTCTTCTGTGGATGGCCACATCCTTTTGTATGAGAGTCCTCTAATCTTGCTGCTTGCTTTCTTTAGCTCATGCTTTCAGTGCTGCTTACTACTTTTGTTTTTATTACTTTCTATGTGGTTTGTGATTTTTTTTTTTTTTTCTTTCCTTGTGCTATTTACTTATTTCCCACTGTTTTTTCCCAGTTATTTATTAGTAGATCAGTATGGGTGGATGACATATGAGCAATAATTCAGTGTTTTATTTCACAGAATCACAGGGGTTGGAAGGGACCTCGAGAGATCATCGGGTCCAACCCCCCTGCCAAAGCAGCTCCCCAGCTCATATTGCACAGGTCGGCATCCAGATGGGTCTTGAATATCTCCAGAGAAGGAGACTCCACACCCCCTGGGCAGCCTGTCCCAGGGCTCTGGCACCCTCACTGGGGAAAAGTTCCTCCCCATGTTGGTGTGGAACTTCCTGTGCTCCAACTTGCAGCCATTGCCCCTTGTCCTGTCCCCACAGACACTGAAAAGGGGCTGGCCAATTCCCCCTGCATCCCATACTTAAGATATTTATAAACATTAATTAGGTCCCCCCTTAGTCTTCTTTTCTCCAGGCTGAACAGCCCCAGCTCACTCAGCCTTTCCTCATATGGGAGATAAATTTCAGGTTTTCAAGATCTAAAAGTGATCATTTAAGCTAGCTGTGTCAATGAGGGGCATATGGTATGATTATTTTTAGCTAGAAATGCCAATGTGGAGTAAAGAAGAAAGGTCTGAAGTCATGTTTGGAGTGTTACAAGCAGTGTATATAAAAAGCTGTTTAAAAAAAACCCCAAATAACAAAAACCCAACCAAACACCTGTGTGTTTTTTAGGGCATCCTGTATTTTATTTTGATATGGTAGGGATGCAGCGATATCACACGTAAGGATTGATGTCAGCTCAATGCCATCATTAGAGTTAATGCCCCAGGAGATGGACAGATATTTCCTATCACCCTTTGCCTGCTTTGTGCTGCTGCTGTGTGGATGCTCCACTGTGGATTAAGGGCAGCTGTACTGTGCTGAGTCCTATGGTGCTCTTCTCTCTTCTTCACCAGTGTAAGTAACTTTGGTGTGTTCTTCTGTGTGCAGACTAATACTAATCCTGTCTCCTGCCCTCTTACCAGAGCGCTACCACTTGTCCTATAAGATAGTGCGGACAGACAGCCGCCTGGTTCGGAGCATTCTGACTGCTCATGGATTCCATGAGGTGAGTGCAAGGATTGTTGTTATGTTTTAATTTGTTTTACTTAGTGGTTTGGTTGGTGGTTTGGTTTTTTTACTCTGCAGGGTTAGAACCAGGAAGTTGCTGTGGATCCCCTTGAGGTTCTTTCACATATTCTGCCAGTCAGACAGGAAATATGTCATGATTTTGCTCTCTGAGGTGTACCCTTTAGCCTTAAACCTGCAAAATTAGGGGAGAAGGGATGCTGAAGTTGAGTCATGTTTTTTCTCTTCTGGCTTTTAAAGTGTCATCTCACACCCACACCCATAGGAGGATCTGAAGGATTTACTCTCTCAGCCTTTATAAGCTCAGGCATAGTGTTTCATGTTTCTCTCTTGCTCTAAAGAGTGTCCTGTATTCAGCTAGTGACAGTTTGGGATTGTGTACTGGGTTTTCTTCTGGATAACACCAAGTTAAGGGATTGGTCTTACCGATTTTCTGAAGAAGTCTAAGACACTTTACAAATTGGGTTTAACCAGTCTATAAAAAGAACAAAACCCAGAGTTTGTTTAGAAAAATGACACAGTTATTTCCCAGTGCCACTACAGTGGTTCAGGACAAGAGTCTGGTTAGAGTTGCCCTGATACTAGAGATGGGGAGAGGAGATTGTCTTGAACTAGAGTTGCTTTGATCTCATAGACATAAGATCACAGTCTGTAGGACAAGTGGTGGTGCTTTTCATTAGTTCTTTGGGTTTTTTATGTGTGGCATTTTTATGCTGCTTTCTAGGTACACCCTAATAGCAACGATTACAATCTCATGTGGACAGGATCCCACCTGAAGCCCTACTTGCTGCGTTCTCTTACAGATATTCAGAAAGTCAATCATTTCCCTAGGTAAGGTCCTGCTGTCAGGCTTCACCAAGTATCTTTGCGATGGCTTACAGAAATCTGAGCATGGAGAGCACTAAAAAAACAGTGTGCATTATACTGCAAAGTCCCAATGCCTGTGTCATGTGCTGTCTTCATTCTAAGTGGCCTGTGGGATTTTGAGGAGATCTTGAGTTGAATTGTTTGTCTATAGACCAAGTACTGGATTTTAATTTTCTTTTTCTTTATTTGGTGGTGTAAAGTATTTGGGGCCTTAGGTTCTTAGTTACAGAGATAGTCATATTTACCTGTGGAAGTTTGCAAACACTTATAAGAGTTTGCTGTGCTTCAGTTTGCCTTAGGAATTGCAAGAGGTGCTACATATGAGGATGGATATCGATATGGCCATAGGACAGAGACAGTAAAACTGAAGAGTCATTGTGGGTTAGGATTTAGACATTTGACAGGGCTAAAGATGCTTTAGTAACTAGGACGAAGTGTTGCTGTACTGTGGGGTTTTTTTAATGTGGGGAAAAAATAGATACTGTCTCTTATTTTGGGATTTCAGGTCGTATGAACTGACACGAAAGGACAGGCTGTACAAGAACGTCAGTCGTATGCAGCTGGCCCATGGATTCAAGACATTCCACATCTTACCCCAGACTTTTATCCTCCCCACAGAGTACCAGGACTTCTGCAGTAAGCAAATGGCTGATGATGCCCAACCTAAAGCAAAATCATTGGGGGGGGAGGGGAAGGGATTACTTTTGATATCCCAGCCTGTTAATTGTACCAATGATTAAGGCAAAAAAATTAGAGGAAGCTGGACAGACAGTGGAGAAGACCCACATGATTTCTTTAGATAAGTTCTCTGCTTTTCACTCTATGCCTGTGTCAGTCCTCAAGAAGATGACATGAGCTTAAGGCTCCATAATTGAGCACTCTTTTGTTTGCTCAGTGTTGTTGATCATCAGCTTCACCATATGCCTGACTGGTACCTGGAGTACTGAAGAGAGACATGCCGAAAGGAGGCACAGGGCACAGCAGTGAGTCTCTCTGAGCAGCAGGAGGGGCTTCAGGCAGTGGCTGTAATAATTGCAGTGAATCCCAAGGGGTGAAATAGGACATCAGAAGGTAGACTTTGATCTCCTCGTGAGTTCTCTGAAGCTTTTACTGAAGCAACATTCTTGATTCTTGCTTACCTGTAAATAAGGGAAATGAATGATGTTTCAGACTTGTGCTGTTTTCTCTTAACCAGATACCTATTCTAAGGACAGAGGCCCATGGATAGTGAAGCCTGTGGCCTCTTCCAGGGGTCGAGGTGTCTACCTGATAAACAATGTAAGTGTTCAGTGAAAAGACTACTCTTCAGTAACACTGTCTGTAAAACTGTGCTGGCTTCCAGGCAGGGGCATGGAAACATGTAGCCAGGCACTGGCCCTGCTCTGGATTTCAACCATACATTGGTGAGCAGCTCAGCAGTACTTAGCAGCTGGTGAAGCCTGCCCCAAAAGCAATCTATTCCTTTGTATACTGTGCTTATCTTGCAATGTACTTTCAAGTCTTAGCTTATTAGGAGCAAGTTCCTTATTAGGTTGGGGAGTGCCCCTCCCTGACCAGCAGTGTCAGGTGGTGTGGAAGCAGCCCAGGCTAACTCAGACACCTGTGCTGGCTGCTTGGGGAGGTTAACTCCAGCCTGGTTAGAGTCACCCAGGGTGTCCTGGGTGACTTAAAAAGTCCTCAAACAGCCCCCTTGCCTCTGTCTTTCTCTAAGAAAAGACAAGTTAAAATGAAGCTTTAGGTGATACAGTAGGATGCGTAGCAATTGTAGAGCTGTGTTATCTAGATGCCAGTGTGCCCTTACCGAGGTGCAATGGGCATGGTTCTTTGAATTCAGTGTGTTAGTTATAGTGTCTTTTGCCCTCTTTGGGCTTTGCAGGGAGTTAGGTTGTCATAGGTAACAAATACAGTGGGGCAGGAGCCAAACACGTGAGGGGATTCCAATAAATATTCTCAGCAGCAAAACTGACTGGTGAGTCATTTTGTTTTCACTCACTCAAACCCCTTTAGCCTCCCCTGCACTGAAGGGGTCATGCTGCCTCATCTGTTCTCTACTTGGATCATGTCCCATAAAATAAGGGAGCAGTTTGCCAAGTGTATGAGGTAAGTATTTCCAGAGGTGCACTCAGCTTTTCTTTGCTTGAAAGAGGAATGAGCTGAGGCTTATATGGCAGTTAGCCATGAACTGGGGAAAAGACCCTTCTGGGACCAATCTCCCTTTGTGTATATCTGTTCCAGAAATACTTCAGCTAGCTTGGCCCAAAGACTTCAGTTTCTTCAGTGTGATGCCGTTAAGGGAGTGTTTTCTAGAATCTCATCACATAAGTGTTTTAAAACCAACAACAAACCTTTGAATTTCTCTGATCCATAATAAAACAGACTGTCAATTTTCTGTTACGTGCTGTGGGATGTTGAGCTCGTTCCCTCACGTTGTGTCTGTGCACTCTGTGTGCTGAGGCTTCCTGCTGGTGATGGGGCTGAATAAAGGCAGGATGGTGGGGTTCTCTTGGCTCCCTTGCAAACTGAAGGCAAAACGTGTTTTGCAAGAAACTGTTCATGTGAGCAGTTAAAACTGGTTACAGGAGAAGCTAGCATATAGCAAAAAGTAAAAGCTTTTTCAACAGACCCCATGACTTTGCAATATCTATTTGTCATGGACAGAGCTTTCTGCTCTAAGGTTTAAGGGTAGCATCTTCCTGGTACAATAGTCCCTGCTGTGAGCTGAACGTCAGTAGAAGGTATTTACTCATGTAGGCAAAAAAATTGGGTACCAGCCCAGGACTGAGTTGTAAGATCACAAGTTGAGGAGTAATTTTCTTCACTTGTGACTCACACCAACTATAGTTACCTACTCCTTGCAGTGTCTTCTAAGCCCCTCCTCCATGTGTTTAACCAAAACACTTGAGAATCAAACAGAATGACAGTTGCTTTTTAGATGTGTTTTTTTTCCTGCCTATCTTACATCATTGTTATGTGGATGTTAAATTCTAAAATTCTACTTTAAGGAGCACTGAACTGGAAGATTCAGTGTGTAGTGCTTTTGGTAATGTAATCATTTCCAGGCATTCTGGTTAGGATCTAATTGCCTTAAGTATGTTATGATGACAGTAGTGTGTTTTCATTTTGGTTTTGTCTCCTCCTTCCCCAGACATAGCTGTTGGTACAGAGTGGCTTTAGGAGGGAAAGGCTGGAAAAAAATGGTGGGTTTGATCTAATAATCTTATTCCTTAGGCTTTCTGTCTTTTTCACTCTGGCATTTTCTGTTTTTCTGTAGCCAAACCAGATTGTCCTGGAAGACAACATCCTGGTTTCTCGTTACATCAGCAACCCACTGCTCATAGATGGTGAGTGTGCTTAGGAATTGCTTTTCTCTCTTCCCTCAACCTCACACCTGAGGATCTCTGCAACCTTTGCAGCAATGTACTGGAATAATTGCCTGGTCTGTGTCCCTCTAGTACTAGAAAAATGGAACTAGATAGTTCCTTAAAATCTGGAAGCTTTTCAACTAGGAAACCTTCAGGCACCTATGTCAGCAGTAGATAATGGTTTATTATTCTCAGGGTCTGTTGCAATTCCTCATCTGGGTATGTCTGAAAGAGATTTGCAGTGACTGACTCTCACAACTGGATTTCAGATTTCAAGTTTGATGTGCGCCTCTACGTTCTGGTTACATCCTATGATCCACTTGTCATCTATCTCTACGAGGAAGGATTGGCCAGGTAGGAGAGGTTTCTTCTTTCTGAGTGTACCTGTCGTTGGTGATCCAGAGATGTCTTGGCTTACCTCTGTCCTCCTGACACAATAGCAAATGAGGGAAGTGCCAGTTAAAGGAGTTGTGCAGAGTGTAAATATATGATACTTCATCATGTTGTGTCCCATCAGTTTTCTTTATGTAGATTATAGGGTCTTTAGTGAGGGACTTTATTATATATGTAACAAACAAAGCAAGCTTTCAACTCTTAAAGGTTGAATGGCCACACACACCCCATCATTGATGAGTTCATTCTCAAGGGTGGGTTCTTCTGAAAACCTCTTTGAACTCTTGGTGCCTTTGTGCCCCTTCTTCATACTCCAAGGTGGAGGGAGACTAAACTTTCTAAATTTTTGTTTAATCCTAAAGACAAAAGCAGTTGGAGACCTGTTGGCTTTATTGGCTTTTGTTTTAATACTTTCAATTGCTCTTCTAAACTTTAGGTTAGTATTTTTATTTTCTATAGTATCAAGTAAGTGGGTTTAGACTAATTCACAGGTCTTACCTGACAAGATTTTCTTTTGTCAAGCAAGTTACATAAGAGTCCTAGGAGGAAGACTTAGCTAAAAGTCCATGATTAAGAGAAACAGGCATTTATGGTAGATAAGTACCTGTCTATAGTAACTAATACACTTGAAATAATGACCCCTCTGAATTTCCAACAGGCCAGAAACTTAACTGTAGTGGTGTTAGAGGAGAGTATATCATAGGACTGTCTTCTGCAACAGTTTTAAGCAATGCTGAATCTGTCTTATAAGCACACCTGATGGACCCAGAAAAAATAATTCTCTAGGGTTTAAGCCTGCATGACTCTGATTTAGACAGACACTCAATCCAACATATTTATCCGAAGCAGATACTGAATCCAAAGGGATATATTAATAATGATCCCTCAAGAAATAACTTCCTTGAGGTGTGTTGTGATGTGCCTCTGCCTGCAAAGATAATGTGAACAGATTGTTTCCCTAAAGGGGGCAGGAAAACTGCAGTGGAAAACTTCACAACTATATTCACTTTAGAAAAAGAGTCATAAACATTCCTGGCATGTGGGACTCTTCTATTGGGAACTGGCAATTAATGTGCAATATCAGCAACTGACAACTTACTGGAAAGTGAGGAGGGGAAACAAGATTGCTGATTGCAAATAGGAGTAGATTGCTGGGATGTTCTGAAAATGCAGGCCTCCAAAATACAATTTTCACCATCATTAATGTCTTAAAAGATAGTGTTGTGTTTTAGCCCCAGTCAGCTGCAAAGCACCAGGAGGGTGATCACTCATTCCTCTCCATTCCTTGGTGGGATGAGAAGGAGAATCAGAAGAAAACAGTAAAAACTTGCTAGGACAGCAAAGGGAAGAGGAAAATAACAACAACACTTAGAACATACAAAGCAGCTGCTACACAATGCAGTTTGCTCACTGCTCAGAAACCTGATGCCTAGCCTCTTGTCCACTGAGCAGCTGCCTCTCCTCCCCAACCAGCCCCCTTTTATATATGGAGCAGGACCTCATGGTATGGAATACCCCTTTTGCCAGTTTGGGTCAGCTGTCCTGGCTGTGTTCCCTCACAGCTTCTTGTGGAAAATTAACTCTATCCCAGCTGAAACTGAGAAGAGGTAGTTCAGCTGATCTTGTAACAAAGGGGTTTACTTCTGGAAAAAATCCATTTGTGAGAGAGGCAAGTTCTTCTCTGGGAGCAAGTGTGTCCATTCCATGATTCCAATTTTGTCTCTGACAGAGTAACATGTTTTGCTTGGAGAGGGGAAGTGTCTGTGGGGGTGTGTATGCTTTGTAATTTTTTTTTTAACAATTCTAGTCACAGTAGAGGTTGAGGGAAGGAAGTGGGGAAGGAAACAAGTATATTCTTATGGTTGAAATACACTGGTCAGACAGTTCTGGTGAATCCCTTGAGATAGAAGCATCAAATTATTTAGGTGGAAAGTGAAGTCTGGAGGTTTTTAGTCTAACCTCCTTCTCAAGACAAGACCCCCTTCAGAGTTTGGGCAGGTGCTCTATCTACAGCTTCATACCATACATTTTTTTAGTATCCTCCAAGAATGGAGATTTCATAGTCTTCCCTGGCAGCCTGTTCCAATGTTTGACCACATTCACTGTGAATGTGTATTTTTATATCTAAACAGATTTTCCCGTGTTGCAGTTTGTTGCCTCTTGTCCTGCTATGCACCTTTGAGAAAAGCCTAGCTCTGTCTTTACACCTGTTCATTAAGAAGTTGAACACAGCAATTAGATCTACTCTCAGCCTCTTTATCTGCAGGCTAAACAAGCCTTTGCTCCTCAAAAAACATGGATATTGTCTTTTTTCAGCCCATTTTAATAGCTCTCTGCTAGACTTGAGCTACTTGGTCAATACTTCTACTTGTAGTGTGGGGCTCATAACTTGGCATGATGTTCCAGATGTATGTCCGGTGTCTGCTAAGCACTCACAAGTAACCTGATGGCTTCATTCTTGTTGATACAGCCCAGGATGTGCCAGGGCAGGTTTAGATTGGACATTAGAAAAAAATTTGTTACTGAAAGAGTTGTCAGGGCCTGGAACAGGCTGCCCAGGGAGGTGGTTGAGTCACCTTCCCTGGATGTGTTAAAAAAAAGGGTAGATGAGGTACTTAGGGATATGGTTTAGTTTAGGATGAACTAAGGCTGTGGGGGCAGGATGAAAAGGCTGTGGGGGGACCTCATTGCAGCCTTCCAGTCCCTGAAGGGAGCAGAGAAACAGGAGGGGATTCAACTTTTTAAAAGGATAGACAATGACAGGACAAGGGGGAATGGATTAAAGCTAAAGGAAGGAAGGTTTAGATTAGATATTAGGGGGAAGTTTTTTTACAGAGAGAGTGGTGAGGGGCTGGAACAGGCTGCCCAGAGAGGGGGTGGATGCCCCGTCCCTGGAGGTGTTCAAGGCCAGGTTGGATGGGGCCCTGGGCAACCTTGTGTAGATCCAGGCCTGGAGATTGGTGGCCCTGCCTGTGGCAGGGGGGTTGGAGCTCTGTGATCCTTGGGCTCCCTTCCAATCCATGCCATTCTATGATTCTGTGTTATTTCTGGTCCAAGGACAGTCCTGATTCTGGAGGGGAAACTCCACTACGTTACTGAACTTCACCTGCCCACTGAGCAGTTCCAGCTGTAGTGTTAGCTACAGCTGAAGGTTTGCAGCAAGACTCGTAGCTGAATGCTTTGCAACCAATATCTTTAAGTACTCTTAAGCTATTCCCTTTCATGGCTGTAGAGTTGGTTGGTTTGTGGAGTGCCAGCAGACTCTTTGGAGGACAAAACTTAGATATGAGCAGAGGTTGACAGAAAACTTCAGGTGGTCTGTGTTGTGTGGCCTCCAGATGGCACTAGTGGTCTTTAGCTTTAGAGCTTTGGGCTTTTCCCAGTACTCCGGATTTGCCAATTCGGTGGGTGGAAGGTGAGGAACCTGAAGCTGCTGATTCTGGCTTCCTGTGTAGCTTTGCATTCCAATTAACAGTGTAAGTGAGGTGCTGGGAGACACCCTTTTATTGCCTTACACGGTGTAATGCTTTGGTTTAAAGCTGGACAAACCTTTAGCTGTATCTGAAGGGAGGGAATGCTTTAACCTTTTGGAGTGGAAGCTTTTGGATTTTATTCTTTGCATGAGAAGAAACCAGCCAAACACTATGCTTAAGAGTGGAAGCAATTTGTAGCAAGGAATTTAGGAGGTAAGATCAGGGCCTGAAGTCAAAGGTGGTATTGAAGTAATTTAAAGGGAAACCCAGCAGCAGATGAAAGGAATCTGCTTTCAGGACCTCCACTAGAGCTTGTGGTGCACTATGGTGACTTCCAAGTTTTGAGTTTGCTTTCTGAAGGTAGGCAGTCTCTGAAGTGTAGTCACAGTGACTCATTTGGGTTGTTCTCTTAATTTTCTCTTAACCTTTTTCTGAAAGGTAGTGTTCACCTCCAGTGTTAAGCTTTGGGCATTCCAAGTAGATGAGGAACCTGACTGTGTCAGTAAAGTTGGTGACCTCTAGCAGAAAAGAAGTGCTGTCAAGAACCTGTAAGATGTAATGATCTTTAAAAGGAACCAGCATGGTATAACACACACTTGTGATGTTTGAGTAATACTTCCTTAGGCCTGGCTTTCCTTGGCACAGCTCGACTTGTCATGGCATAATCTAGAGTGGAATTTGAGGCTTCAGTGCTATGGAGAAGGGATTATGGATTCAGGATGGTGTAACTTGTGTTTAACTTCCCATGTGGAAGAGTAGAGTTTCCTTTGAAGGAGATGTGAAGGTCATATACCCAGAGGCATGTAACAAAGCTTTCAGCTATTGTTGCTTGATTTGTGCTGGAAATAGAATAATTGTTGGTTTTCCTGGGCCAGTGTTCTCTTTTTTTAAGCACAATTTTCCAGGAATATATTGATTTCAAAGCTTTTTGATTTTGTTTACCCCCTAAAGATTACCAAATAAAACTTAAGAAGTGCTGATGTTGAGCAGGTTCTTCTAGCTATTTCCACCCTCCTCCCTATGGAATAAACTGTATTTTGTAGGGACAGAGCCTTAGGCCAGCAGAGCATCAGACTTCTGGAGAGTTACTAAGAATGGTATCAGTGAATGTGCTTTATGTTTTCATCTCTTGTTACAATACTACTTTTATGGTCTTGCCTTCCTCAAACTCTATCAAACACCCTCTTGCATGTTTAGGGCTTAGTCCACCTCTAGAAGGAAACACTGGTAAAAGATTTGTTTGGGGATATTCAGTGATATGTTTGAAGGGAGTGGGGTGGGTTTTTTCCCCTCTTGAGGCTTGAAGGAAGACTGAAGCTGTGCTTAAGGCATAAAGCAGCACTGGGTGATTTAAGATCCTTGTCTGTTGGATTGAAAAATGTGGTATAGAACACTTCTAGTATATGTTTTTAAAAAGTAGACAGTGTATGGCTATACATCTGTTAAATTGGCAGATGTTTAGTAACTTAGTGCTGGACAGGACCATTATCATCTAGATTGGCCATCTGTGATTCATGGCCTTGAGAACTGTAGCTGGGACCTTTGCATCAAAGGTATAGGTTTGGAGAATGAGATGGTCTCAGCAAGCTTGGTCCAGGTTTGCCTGAAGGTACAACTCAGTCAGCTGATCACAGGTAAAAATCTAGGTAGTTTATTTATCTGAGACTTCTAAATTATGCAGAGGAATATATTTAGGGACAGACATTTTATATCCTAGTATTAGTAAGAGGTGCATTGTTCATAAACTACAGTCTTAGTTGCAAATTTTGACCTGCTTTTGAAGGTGACTTGACAGGCTCTGTTACGTGGAAGTCCTAAGGCTGCTCTCTCAACCAAGTGTTGAATTGGTGGCTTATGTTGGTTTTTGAAGGGGCATAGAATCACAGAATCAGAGGGGTTGGAAGGGACCTCGAGAGACCATCGGGTCCAACCCCCCTGCCAAAGCAGCTCCCCAGCTCATATTGCACAGGGCGGCGTCCAGACGGGTCTTGAATATCTCCAGAGATGGAGACTCCACACCCCCTGGGCAGCCTGTCCCAGGGCTCTGGCACCCTCACTGGGGAAAAGTTCCTCCCCATGTTGGTGTGGAACTTCCTATGCTCCAACTTGCAGCCATTGCCCCTTGTCCTGTCCCCACAGACACTGAAAAGGGGCTGGCCATTTCCCCCTGCATCCCATCCTTAAGATATTTATAAACATTAATAAGGTCCCCCCTCAGTCTTCTTTTCTGCAGGCTGAACAGTCCCAGCTCACTCAGCCTTTCCTCACAGGGGAGATGCTCCAGGCCCTTCATCATCTCCGTAGCCTCCTCTGGACTCTCTCCAGGAGATCCCTGTCTTTTTTTTTATCCCAGGGAGCCCAGCACTGGACACAATACTCCAGGTGGGGCCTGACCAGGGCAGAGTAGAGGGGGAGGATCACCTCCTTAGACCTGCTGGCCACACTCTTCCTGATGCATCCCAGGATCCCATTGGCCCTCTCAGCCCCCAGGGCACACTGCTGGCTCATGGCCAACCTGTCATCCACCAGGACCCCCAGGTCCTTCTCCACAGAGCTCCTCTCCAGCAGGTCACCCCCCAGCCTGTACTGATACAGATGGTTATTCCTCCCCAGGTGAATCCCTGCAAGGAGAGAATAACAAGCCTGACTTGTTGTTGAAGTACAGAAGAAGATGGGGGCCAGGCATATCTTGTGCTGTTTGTGAGCTTTGCCCATGTTGCCAACTGGGGGTGCCTCTCAGATCTGACTTCCACTCCTTCTGTGTACCTCCTTGTGGGACAGAAATGAGCCTGCTGGGCCTCTCTTCTTGATGCCTGCAGACATAATGGGGTTTTGACTCATGGTGTGGGGAATTCACAGTGAAATGGCTCCTTGTTTTGGGGGACTCCTCTATAGCCTGCTCTCTTGCCTAAACTGCCAGGTAGCTGTATTTCTGAGTCTGGCTGTAAACGTCCTAGCCCAGCAGGAACTTCTTAGTCAGATTTACAATGAACTTGTAAAATAGATTTAAAAGGGGGGAAAAAAATAGGGAAAACTAAGCTGAAAAACAAATGTTCTTGCAAAAGGCCCAGGGACCAGCAGCTGGGGGAGACTTTCCAGGGCAATGTGAGAGTTGCTGTAATGGTGGGGTAGAGATGGTCTTCACAGCGACTGCCACTAGTTGCTAACCTGTGTCTGAGCTCAATCTGCTCAGCCTCCCAGCAGCCTGTCCTTCGGTAGCCTGGCTTCCTAATTAGCCCTGGCTCTGCTGGGATAGTTACCTTTTCTGTGCTGGATTCCTGTGGTTTCCAAAGAATTCAGGTGCTTGATTGGAGCCAAGGAATTCACATGACCTCACAGGCTGCACTTAGTCCAGAGCTGGCCAAGCTGGCTGCAACAGCCCAGTCCCCCTTGTAGTAACCCCTGCCTAGCAGGCCTCTGCTTCTTAGGGAGCCTCACTCACTCCTGCATGGACACCTGGGATCAGACTGCAGCTGCTTCAGTAGACAGATGCTGTGCTGAACTCTGGACCAGTGGATACTGCATCAAGACAGGAGACTTTCTGCTGCTTCCTTGCTTTTTTAAATTGAGATAAGCAGGGTTTGAGCCACTGAGTGGGTGGAAGATCTATCTGCTGTCTGTCTAGATGTCTATTTTAATAGAAATTTACTGCCTATTCAGTCAACTAGACTATGCTTTTTACCTTGATTTTTGCTCTGTAAAATGGTGTAGTTGAGCCTTAGGCTGCTACTGTTTGAAAGCTGTAAGGAAGCCTGAGATACATATACATATATATTTATATATATATAGTAGAAATATTTTTTACTCTCTGTAGTGAAGTCATGGCCTAGTGATGCCCTTTGTTAAATCTGGTTCCCACAGAAGGTAGGTAGAGATGAGTCTGTGGTATGGCCCTTAGGGCCCTTTTACAAGGGTTTCATTTTGACCAATCTACTCTTGTTGAGCTTCATCAAAACTGCTCTTTTGGTTAAAAGGCTTGTTTAAAATAAGGAGTGGAAAAATAGCAATATTTTACATCTTGAGGTGATGTAGCTTCAGCAACCTGTCTTTCTGATGGCATATTTTAGGAAATTCTGAAGGAAAGGTAGCTAAATACTAAGTAGGAAATTAATTTTTGATCTCTTCTCTTGATGCCTCATCTGTCATGTTCCTCAAATTATTTTTCCCTCCCTCCCTAGTCCTTTGAGTAGGTCTCTGGGTAGCAGAATGTACCCAGGCATAGTGGGTCCCTGGGTGTAGCTACATGACCCTACAGTTGCACATAACAGGGTCAGTGTAGTAAAGAATTGGAGAGGCTGGGCAACTCTTAGTGACAGTCTGCACAATAAGAAACTAGAGAATATGAGAAACAGAAGAGGTCCATGAATCAGAGTGGCTGAGGTTGTCAGAGACCTCTTGAGATCATCTGGTCCAGTCCCCTGCTAAAGCAGGTCCACCACCTAGAGCCAGTTGCCCAGGACTATGTCCAGACAGCTTTTGAAGGTTCTGGAGTCTCCCTCCTTGGAGACATACCTAAGCAACCTGTGGGAGTGTTTGGTCACCCTCATGGTGTTTCCTTATGCTCCATAGGTTCAAAATCCTGGTACTGGCAGTGCATAAGTTGAAAACTTGTAAAATTTGTTATGAAAAAAGTAAGTATTTTGTTTCTTTCCTGTTCCTGCAGCCACCTGCTCCTGAATCTTGTTCTTTAACAAAGAACTGTTTGAATAATT
Organism: Porphyrio hochstetteri; assembly: GCA_020800305.1. Taxonomy (NCBI): domain Eukaryota; kingdom Metazoa; phylum Chordata; class Aves; order Gruiformes; family Rallidae; genus Porphyrio; species Porphyrio hochstetteri. The sequence continues at coordinate 9,237,383 of CM036908.1, read as the reverse complement.
TTATCCAGCTTTGGTTAGAGAAACTCTGCCAGCAGAGATGCCACCAAAGCACCTTTTTATGTTTAGCAATTCTCTTTGACTCCTATTCATAGTCAGTTGCAAAGTGACATATCAGGTGGATCCTGTGGAAAATACTCATGTTGGTGATGGGGGGATTGTGATGGTCTCTAGGCTTCTGTTTTCTGTCCTGTAGAGCAAGGGAGCTGAGTCCCAAGTGGCATTTTGGAGTCCAGACCTTGATAGTGTTAAAAATGCAAATATCTGTAGTTCTTATCTACCAGTTCTAGTCCATTGGACAATTCCCTTAGGGCATCTGGTTTCTTTTATTCTTGATTTTAAAAGCAGTTCATGGGAACCCTGAAGAGAATTGAATGGTGCAAACAACTTTCTATGTGGCCTTAGTTCTCTAAACAATGTGGCAGCTAACAGACTGTCAGGGGAACCAAAGTCTAATGCATGGGGAGGGGATGGAAGAGAAAGTGCCTCCAAGCCTAAGCTGTGAGGAGCTATAGAAACATTACACTGGTTATTTCCAGGACATTTAGACAGGAACTCTGTGTGGAGTCATGGAAAAGACTGTCCTAATGTGTGCTTTTTCTGTAGCACTTGTTTGAGAGAAAAGGGATTAACTATTCTTTCCTTCTTTTCTCTGCCTCCTTTCCCAGGCCCTGGCTAGATGTCTCAAGTAAGCATTCCAGAGCTGCCCAGTTGCATGCAAAGCCATGTAACATCTTGTGTAAATATTTAACCATCCAGTTTACGTGTTTCAAAACGACTTGCCTGTGACAAACTTTACCACTTCACCTTGTGGTCAGTTCTTTTCCTGAAGTGATAGGGCAAAGAGTGGTGTGCAACCCGTGGTAGGCATGTGTTGTAGTTTGTGATGTCAACAGGGAGAAGTGCTGCGTGTCAGTTGGGGCACAGGTGGCCTATTGAAGGTGGAACTTCAGCTTGCTTATTAGGCTTATGGTGACCTCTTGCATGATGAGGAGGGAAGGCAGTAATCTTGTCAGTATCTGAATGCCAAAGAGGAAGCCTGAAGCATGACAGGGAGGCAGAGGGCTGGAATGCCATTGGGATGTACTGTTAGTCTGGAGGTTGAGGGTACTTTTGGAGCCTAAAGGAATTAGTAAGGATTTCTCCCTTGATTCTTCTGTTCCTGCTGCTACTACTGCCACCCTACTGCTTGCTTTTGGTTGCTCTTTTCCCTTCTCTGATCCAAGAGAAAGTGCAGCCAGAGGGAAGGAAAATGTGCTGTTGAAGGTGAGCTCTGTAGCAGCGTGTAGTTGCTGTTAGAGGGAACTGGTTGTTGCCTTCATCTCAGCTGGCATGTGCCTGTGTGCCTTGGCTGTGACCAGCTGAGACATGTGCAGGTGTGTCAGACCGATGGAATGTACGAGTGTCAAGTCTCTGTTCTGAGTTTTGAGTTCAGAAGTGAAGAGCATCTCCTCTGTCCTGCTGAGGAAAGAGAAGCTGCAGCGAAAGGGAGGGCGGCTGCCAGGGCTGTTCACAAAATGATTGCTGCTGCTTCTGCCTGGGAGGCTGTATTGCTGGCAGCAGTTTGAGTGGGAATGGAACAATGCACAGTCAACCTTGCTATAACCTTTCCTATTTCCAGCTGTAGTTTTGGGGGGAGAAACTCTTCCATACTCTTGTTTAGAGGCTTTTGGAGTCTAACCTCTTGTGTATCATGTTAGTAGGTCATCTTAAGTTTCTTAACTTATCCCTTTCCTCAGGTTTTGAAAGGACAAAGCTTCATTAGGAGAGGATCACTGAGAGAATGGGGATGCAGTAAGGCCAGAGAAATGAGTTAATGAAAGTGATTATCTTTGATATCACTTTTTCAGTTTAGACAATGACTACAAATGCTACATAACATCAAAACAGGGGAAGGTGCTCCCTATGCTGCTGCTTTGAGCTCTATTATCTTTGTGCAATACATACCTTAGGTGCCCCACGATAATTCTGAGATGGAGGCTGTCTCTCCTGCATCCTCTGCCTGTCTCACACCCTCTGCTTCGAAGTCTGTTGGCTGCTGAAGTTCAGCCAACAGAGGAGAAATTCAGCTTTGAAAACTTGTGGCTAGAACCTGCATTATGGAGAAGGCAAACCAGAGTTGATATGCTTCTGATGGTGGATACAGAACAGACATGCATTCCTGATTACCTCCGTAATATTTCACGTTGTTAACAAGGAGCTGCTGGTTTAGATGAGGTGGGATCAGAAGAATGCACTGAAGTGGAAAACTTCACCTGTTCCTAGATTTCTTTTTTTTCCACTTGACAAGTCCTACAGGAAGATTCTTTGTAAGAATTCAAAGTGATGTGGATCCAATGGTTGAACCACTCGGACCACATAAGCTTAACTGCCAGCAGTAAACAGCAGTGTTAAGTGTGTTGGGTCTCTGCACTGCAAAGCCTCTGGAGTAGTCCAGAACTTGGACAAGATCAGAGCACAGTAGGGGGAAAATAAGACTTATTTGAAGCACAGCAAGGAAGAGGTGGTGTTATTGAGCTGAAGATAGTGTTTTGAAGAGTCTCACTTGATAAAATAGTCTCCTTTGGCTGGAGATGCACTGCTGCTTGTAGACAGGCCAGCCTCCAGTTTAGGAGTACTCTCGGATTCCTGGCTGATTGCAGGCACCCACATAGCAGCATCCACGAGTAATGCTTTGGCTAGGAAACAGTCCTGTCCTGGCAGATGGTGATCTGGCCTCAGTTATTTGTCCCTTCATCACTTTTTGGCTGGACTGTAGCAATATGAGATACCTGGGCATGAAGCCTTTAGTGCTCAGGAAAATAGCTCGTGCAGAATGTTGCAGCATGTGCTTGTGGTAAACTCTGTTAATGGGAAAACATCAGGCTCACCCTTTATTTTATGTGTCACTTTACTGTAGAGTTTCTAAATGGATTTCAGGATCTGGGACCTTATCTTTTAGGAGACAAATATTCTATTCTTAGAAGTGGACAGAAATTGGAAAAGAACAGGGCCTGGAAATGTAACTGGAGAAGAGTGGGACGCTGAAGGGAAGTCATTGTCTCAAAAGATCTTAAAGATTTTTTTTTCAAGAGTTTATTCTGGTCTCAGTTAAACACCTAAAAGCTTTTACAAGCAGTAGAGTTTTCCTACTTCCAATTCTTACTGTAAGGCCTGTTCCTATGAGCTTGGTGTCTCAAAAAATAACCTGTAAACTTCTGTTGAAGCAAGGCATTCCGTAGCGTGCAAGTCTCTTGCCTTTCCTGGAGACAAGAAGTGTGGATGAGTAGCCTTGTTACTCAGTAGAAGAGAGATATAGTGAAATACAATGTGAAAAGCTGTAGAACTGTAGTGTACTGAAGAGAATTGTTACTGGTATTTCAGTGGTAGTAATGTTCTTCCATCACAAGGGGTGTGGGCTATCGCCAGTATTGTACTTGTGATCTGTTGCCATTCTAACATCCAGAGGCTATTGATAGAGGCTCTAGAAAGAACTTGGATTTTCCATTTGCAGACTTGTATTTAGCATGAAGCTGGTAAGGCTGTCAAACCAGCTCTTGGAGAATGGATTAAGCTGTTTTGGGGGGTTTTTTGATAGTAGGTTTGAGTAATGTTTTGTGGGGTGTTTTTTGATGCGTTGCTGAACTGGCCCATAATATCCTTTAAGATGACAACATCTTAGTAGAAGAGAATCTTTATTTAGTGAGAGGTCTACAACACATTGAAATCCCTTCTGAATAATCAGTTCCCATGGAAATTTAAGCTCTATGGGCATAGAGCTCAGACCAACTAATAATTAAAGACACTCTCTCTAGAAGGAAGCCAATGCAAGCATTTTCAAGGTAAAGAAATACTCTTGTTTAGAAGATATGAACCCCTGGCAGACATAGACAATTCCTCATAGTTCTGATTACATGCATAATTTTAAAAAAAGCTGATAAGCACGATGAACCTCATTATCCTCTGCTTCAAAGTACCTAGGGAGCCTTGACTTTGTGAAATAGCTTGTTACTTGTGCTCAGTATTTTCCAGGATCTGGCTGAAAACATGTTACCAACAAATGCTTTCAATATGCTGGCAATAAATGATTGTGAAGGTGGAGATGATGAAATCATTTACGAGCACAATATGTGATTGGGCTGTTGTCACTGCTTTCAAAACAGAAGTACTAAATCCAGGAAACTTACAGTTAAACTGAAAAGAAATTCAAATACTTTAAGCTGTGGAAATATGTGGAAAGGGGATCCAAACTTCCAAACTCTTCTCTGTTGCCAGCTGCTCTGACTTCATATGTAGTTAAAGCTCAGAAAAACATGGTGCAAAATGTTTTTCACTTTTTAAATCTTGTTGCTTAAAGTCAGTTACATCAGTTAGTTAGATTGTTTGTTTGTTTGCTCTGCTCTCACCTGTGTATTTAAGGATATATTTAATCTGATGAGCATCTTCATGGATTTCCTAGTATTGTTCTTGTGGAGAGAGAGGTATTTCTCAGAACAGCTACCAACTGGGGGCAGTAGTGGTTTCATTTTCACTGAGAAATGGGATTTTTTTTTTTGGCAGTTTTCTAAAGGAAGGAATTTTTTGTGTGTGTAACTTGTTAGAAGTCCCTGTATAGTTCAGCTTCTTCTGAGCTATGGAAAATAACAGGGGAAGGATAAAGAGTGATGACTATTAATAAAGCAAATTGGGGGATGCATTCCTTTCTGGATATTAACTTCATTGGACAGCCAGATGCTCCAAATTCCTCTCTCTTTCTTCCATTTTTCCTGAGCACTACCCCCACTTTTCCTGCCTGGAGGTTTCACCAAATCTACTTGCCCTTTTTTGTAACTAACCCTGTTTTCATTGGTACTTTCTGTCCCTCTTGCCAGGGCTTCTTAGGATAATATATGTCTGGCTTTACCCTTTCAAACTCCCCTGTATCTCTTTTTAGCCACTTGTGTCTTAAGCTATTGCAGTATAGGAGAATGGTCAGAGCAGAACTAGAACATGCTTGCTGTTACAAGCTGTGGTGGTTAGCACTGGCTCATACTGGTCACTCTACCAACAAGATGCCCTGGATTCTGCCTTTGATCTTTTATTTCTTTGTTCTTTTCCAAAGTCTGAGGCCTCAAATACATATTGAAACAGGAATTGATTGATTATATGTAGAATAAGATGACTGCAGTTGGACTAGATGATCACTGTAGGTCCCTTGCAGCTGGAAATGTTCTGTTACATCAGCAAGTTAAATATAAGGTGTCCTTGTCTGCATGCAGAATGTTGAAATGTCACCACAAACAGTATTATTCTCTGCTTAATGTTTGAGGGGCTTTTATTTTGTGGCTCATTCCTAAAATGGAGGCTCTGCCCTCTTCTGTGCTGGCTTTGCAGCCTAACACTGCTTGCTATGTCTGAAAGAGGTATACCTGCATCTGATTCCAAGCTAATTTGTATCTTTCTGTCTTTGCTCAAGGGACTGTTCTGTCAGATCTGAAGTGACCTGTCTAGCCTGTGGCTCCATAATTTGTGGAGCAGATCAAGTAGAGAGCATTTGATGAATTCTCATTGCATGCATTCTCTCCCTCACTGTTGTTGATGTTGTTGTTGTAGGTCATACTTAGCAAGCACATCACTTGTTCAAGAAATACTGTAAATCTTTATCCCTCTTTACAGGTTTGCAACAGTGAGGTATGACCAGACATCCAAGAACATTAAAAACCAGTTTATGCATCTGACCAACTACAGTGTCAACAAGAAGAGTGGAGATTATGTCAGGTACTTGGCTGGAAAATGGAACCTGATCTCTAGAATCTGGGTTGTTTTTACCTAAGTTGGTCTAAGGCTGGTGCAAGCCAGTGGTGTCAACTTGCTTTTTTTAATTCATTTTTAGCTGTGATGATCCTGAAGTAGAGGATTATGGGAACAAGTGGAGCATGAGTGCGATGCTGAGGTACTTAAAACAAGAGGGGAGAGACACTGCAGGTCAGTCCAGATCTTGTTCTTTTATCCCTTTGTTGGATCTTAATCATCTCACTAGTGTGAATCCTAAGAAGTCAGGGAAGAGCCCCAGTGAGTCCCATTTAGCACCATAGCAGGGTGGAGGGAAGCATTGTGCCTTACAGCTTGTTTACTAGAGCTGTGCATTTATTCTTTATCCCCAGAGATGAGTCCTATCCCCAGAGATGAGGCCTACCCCTTCCCTTTTGCAAATAATATTCTGAGACTTTCTCAGGGTGTGTTTCTTAATATTTTGCCTACATTTCCCGTTTCTTAAGGTCATTCCATTCCTTCTAAAAGCTTCCCTCCCTCTACTGCTCCCATGGCCTGTTCAGTCTGATGAGTGACCAACCTCTGGAGAACTGTGCCAGTTTGAATGACTCTTGGATGTGGTGTCATCTTTCCATGGCTCAGGTTTTTGCTGGGTGTTTTCATTTCAGTCTGTGTTTCATATCCAATAGCTCCCTCTTCCACACCTTTGCCAGGTCTGCTGGGAGTAAATACATCTGCAGAGCTGAATCCAGGTATATCCTTTAAAGGATAAATTACCTGTGATACTGAGGCATCAGTAGCAGTATTGATAGCAGCTATGCCTATTTTGCAATCACTGCCAGGGAACACTTAGATATTGGAGGAAGGGTTTGAATCTGGCTTTCAGGTGGAAGTAGACTTTCTCCCCATCATATGTGTGCATGGCTGCCCAGTCACTTGTCCCATGTGTTTCCAGTAAGCTGTGTGCACACAGTTAGTTAGGTTTCCATAGCCCACCCCAACCTAAAACACAAAACACACACTCATAGTAACTAAGCAAACTGCTGAGCACTGCAAGCAGGTTTCTCTGTCTATTCCAAGGCTTCTTGCACCTTTCTCTGATGCATCTGGTTCTGGTTATAAGGAGGCACAATGCTGCCTGGAAAGCGCTGGCCTTCCCTGGGCTGGCAAGATGTTTTTTTGTGCTCTGGGATGTTTATGTGCAGTTAGACATTCCCATGCTGTGTTGCTTCCACTTAGTTGTTCTCTGGCACAGAAGTTCACATCTGAATTTCCTTGCATGCTACTCTATAATTATTCAGGTCCCTGCATGTCAGCATCTGAACATGAGAAATAGTAATTGTAGGCCTAAAGTGAACTCGCTAGTCAAGTGGTTTGTACTAGATGTTCTTTGGGACAGGGATTACCAAATGTCTTTGTGGGTTTGCTGGAGGTCTTTGGTGTTTGCTTGTGCTTCCTTTGAGAGGTGGGGAAGGCTTGTCCTATGTTGCTAGCAGTTTTTCAGACTAGTGTTGGTTCATTCCCTCTTCTCATTTCTCTATTGCTTGTCCTTGAAACTAAGTGTGGTGTTCTTTCTCTTGCATGACTCATCCAAAACCCAATGTAGAATCCAGGTCCACATCTAACATACATCTTTTCTTGCCTTTTGCTCCCACTGTGAGCTCAGATTCCTGTTCCTGAGCTCTGTTTACAGGGTTATACAGAAGCTGGAGACAGCTTCTTAACTGAAACTGGAGATTATCTATAGGTCAGCAGGACTGGGAGCTGTCACCAGTCATATCACTTTGAAATGATTTGTGAATCATGGTATGGGAACAGCTGCTTTAGAGGAAGGTGCAACATCACAGTTATCTCACAAAAATACTTCCTGTGGGCTTTTATATCTCAGTGGCTATTGCTTATTCCCTGTAGTTTAAGGGCTTATCTCACTAACTCACTCTTGTTTAATCCTTCCTAATACTCTGAGTGGGCGGTGATCAGACTCCAGCTGACTTGTGCTGATGTGCTTGCCACATGTTTCTACTTAGTTGCACTGTCCATATACTCACTCCTATCATTCTCATTTGTGACTATTTTGCACTGGGCTAATTATGCATGTCTCTATTTATGCTTGCATGGATTTCCTGATGTCATTGCTTTGTCATCCATAGGCTCTCACATGCTTTGATTCACAAAGATACATGTATCCATATGCATATTGTCATGTTTTTCTAGATAGGATGTGCTACTTCACAATCTCCTCTTTTCCTTTCTCCCCCTTCCTCCCCTCCTTGCAGCACTGATGGCAAACGTGGAGGACCTGATTATCAAGACTGTGGTGTCTGCTGAGCTGGCCATTGCTACGGCTTGTAAAACTTTCCTTTCACATCGTGGCAGCTGCTTTGGTAAGACTCTGGGGGCATCTCTGGCTTTTGAGTACCCTTGAAACTTCCAGCTTTTTCTGATGCTACAAAGAATGTTCATTCCCTATTGCAAGGAGGCTAGGTACCGTTTTTTGTCTCGGTGTAGCCCTCTGAGGAGAGGGGACTTTGAAGCACAGTTGCCCCTGTGCCAGGGTCATTCATCAGAATCACAGAATCAGAGGGGTTGGAAGGGACCTCGAGAGATCATCGGGTCCAACCCCCCTGCCAAAGCAGCTCCCCAGCTCATATTGCACAGGTCGGCGTCCAAACGGGTCTTGAATATCTCCAGAGATGGAGACTCCACACCCCCTGGGCAGCCTGTCCCAGGGCTCTGGCACCCTCACTGGGGAAAAGTTCCTCCCCATGTTGGTGCGGAACTTCCTGTGCTCCAACTTGCAGCCATTGCCCCTTGTCCTGACCCCACAGACACTGAAAAGGGGCTGGCCATTCCCCCTGCATCCCATACTTAAGATATTTATAAACATTAATTAGGTCCCCCCTCAGTCTTCTTTTCCCCAGGCTGAACAGCCCCAGCTCACTCAGCCTTTCCTCACAGGGGAGATGCTCCAGGCCCTTCATCATCTCCGTAGCCTCCTCTGGACTCTCTCCAGGAGATCCCTGTCTTTTTTATCCCAGGGAGTCCGTGTTGGAAAATGGGGTGATGAAAAGAACTTGAAAGGGAACTGGGGGGTTGCTGGAAAGTTGAAGTTACTGACCCAGTAGTGCCCTTGCAAAGGCTGGCTGTGGATGATTAAACATCCCTTTAGAGTATTTAATATTTTCTATTGAGCCATTTAGCCCAATGTCGTTCTGAATGATTGTCCTACGTGCATCTGAGGACTAGGGAGGAATGTGTAATGCAGAGCCTAGAATGACGGTGGGGGCAGTGTCTGGGCTTGTGGTTGTGTGCGAGTACCGCATGGTGGCGGCAAAGCTTATTTCTGGCAGAAGCTGGATGCAGAACTATGTGCTGGCAAAGGGATTTCAGAACTCGCTGGCAGCAGATGCTGGGCCAAGGTCCAGAAAGCAGCGGCTGGTACCACAGTGTGCCTTCTCCCACTTTCCAGCGGCTGCTTCCCAGCCTTCCCTAAAGAGGCCTCCTCCTGCTCTTAGTTGCCCTTTGCTCATGTGGATACATTCATGAAGATGGAGTCTTGGGGCAGGGGAAAGAAGTCTAGTATTGGTCTCAGCCAGTGCTTAAACCAAAGACCAAGCTTGTCTTAAACTATTCTGTATTTAGATCTTTGGCACTTAAATTTAAACTATGTGACAGGTAAATCATTTGTGTGGTCCTTGCATTGCACTTGGTATTGACAGTTCTGTAGCTTTTGATGCTCTTAATGTACATGCTGCCATCTTTGGATATTCAGGGGTAATAAGACAGTCAAGAATCAAAGAGAAGCTGTGGCTGATGTGTTGTTTAGTTACCTGCCAAACTAGCTGCCCTCCCAACCTTAGCTTCCCCTGGATGATGCCTTTGTTCAAAGTTGGAGCACCTTGGCATACATGGGGATTTGTGAGTTAGGTGAGAGTTTTAGTGAAGTAGCAGTTTATCAGCTACTCCCAAAATGTCAATGACTGGATTAAAAAACAAAGCAGCCCACCAAAAAGCTTTAACTGCCTCTCTTATTGCTCCTCCCTTTCCCTCCCTTGGTTGTGTCTCTAGAATTCCTCTGAGTTGTGTATGTGGAAACTAATGTTCCTAATGTACTTTCTGCTGGGCCTGGCTCTGAGGTTATCCCACTTCCTGCTGCCTCCCCAGGGCTGCACTAACCACCCTCTCAGATGCTCCCCCACAAATAAACTGTTTTGTTCCACTTATTTCAGTGTAAACATAAATTAAGAGCTTCCCAGGAAAGAGAGCTTAAGTAGGAGCCATACTGCTTCCCTAGGGAGCCTGAGGCATTTCCAGAGCTCAGTACTTTCTGCCACCTTCCCCCACAATTAAGTGGTGGTCCTTGTCCAAAGGATTTGAACTACCCTTGTCATGCTGTATGGCTCATTCTTCATCTGTGTGTCTTGTTCTGATGCTCTCTAGTTGTGCCACTTTGAACCTTATTGTGAAAAGGTGGGTTTTTTTCTAGCTGGAAATGTTCAGCATGGCAGAGTTCACAGCCATTAGCATGAGGGAGAAAACTGGGAGTGAAGCTTTCAAGGCAGCATGCACAGGCTTCCAAGACCCTTCCCCTTCCCTGCCCTCCCTCCTCCCCCTCATTCTGGGCTGTGAACAATGAAACTGCATGTGTGTCCTGAGATACTTTTCAAAGGATCAATCTGCTTCAGACTTCAGAAACATGTATCTGACATTCAGATACAGAGTTAGGCCTTGTTTGGAAAGCTACTAGAAAAATATGACTAACATGAAGTGTATTCTCTACTGTCTGTCTCATGATTCTATGATTTGTAATGCTGTTCTAGGGAACAGACCAGCACAATTGCTGCCACCTTGCTAAAAATTAAATCACAAGTATGTTTTGTCCAGATTAGATTGCCTGCTTTGTTTTTCTAACAGTTTAGCACTGCTGTGGTCCTTCATTCCTTTGCAAGTAAATGGGTTTTTAATGTAATATACTTGTTTTCTAGATTTAAGGGAAGAGACTCCATTTGTGGCTTCTTCATGGCTTAAAATAAGATTGGTGAGACAGTCTGTGGTGTTCCAGCTACCAATGCTTGCCTAGGAAGTGAGGGTGGTGGGTCAGGATGATTCTTTTTCTAATGTCAAAGTGGAGAGCTGCTGACAATTTCTGGAAAGATTGTAGTGAGTCTCTTTTTGGCCATGTCACGTGAGCTGTTTACCCCATTACAGTATTAATCAGTTCTCAGAGGACTTGGGATGCACAGTTCCTCTGAAGTGTATCAGAAAGTAGTCTTAAGCACTGCATGATTTTCTGGTAGCCTTGTTCATGTGTTGTTATTGATGTGATCTCAAGCCTCTGTTTTGTTCTTTAAGATTAGCTAATAATTCCCCATGTAAAATTAAGCTGAAAGTAAAAATGGTCTTAACCAGTAGCTCCAGATGAGGATGTGTTGCAGGACTCTGAACCATGGCATTGTCCTGAAGCTGGTCACCAGATAAGTCGTTGATTGCCTCTGGAGAAACTGTATTTTGCACAGGGATGTGACCTTGCAGTCTGTGAGCAGGAGCTATGATAGGGATACATATGCCCAAGCTGATTAAAGGTTGCATTGTTCTCCCTCCTGGAGTTAAGTGCTTCTGGGCAGGCTAGAAAAGGCAGTGAGGCCTGCTTTCAGACAGCCTGAAAAACCTCTCTGTAGGATCACAGAATCATAGGGGTTGGAAGGGACCTCAAGAGATCATCGGGTCCAACCCCCCTGCCAAAGCAGGATGGTGAAGTAGGGGATGAAATGAAGACAGCAGGGAGTGGTATTATTTTCGCCAGCATCTAGTGTAGCATTATTTTCTCTACTTGCTGAAGCATGAGCCTGAAGGAGTAGTAAACTTAAGACCACTGTTAATTCCCAGCTCTACTCAACCTGGGGGTGACACTGTTAGCTCCCCTACAATCAAGAGGGCAGGGCAGGATGGGGTAATCTGCATGTTGATCCAGCCAGAGCAGTGAGTTTCATACTTGGCTGCTCCTGTGTCCTAAGGCTGAATTGGTCAGGCTTATGCTTCTAATCATATCTACATGAAGATGGTATAGAGCAAACAATAAACTATTGTGCTACTTGAGTGGTGCTGAATTGGAGACAAATGCTTCAAAAGTTGTCATTTGTATCTAATCACCAGTTCTCAACCATCTATGTTGCTGTTCTCTGTGAGCATTTAATTTTCTTAGTGGTACCAACTGACCTCTTTGGGTAGTGGTAGCCTTTTGTGGTACTGAAGAGTGCTGGGGTACTCCAGAATGAATTTTGCAGGACACTAAAAAATTGAGATTCTTAAGGAATTTCTGTGCAGACTTGCTTGACATGAGTGTATAGGTGAGTCCCTGCTTAGAGACCTGTCAGCCATACATGTACTGTACACAGATCCTGTATCTCTTCCTAGTGTCAGAGGTGACATGTCAAGGGAAAGCAGACTAGTTATTCCTTACACTTACACCCACCACCCCCAAAACCTTAATTCATTCTATTTTTATACCTTTACTGTTAGTCTTTGCTTTAAAGTCAGCATATAAAGATGCCATTTTGAATGATTCAGCAGCCCTATACCTTTCAGGACAGGTCTCTCCATCCAATGTGTAGATAAAAACTCTAAGCTGAGCCTGAAGGGTAACATGAATTCAAGGGATAGGTCTTACAGTGAAAGCTGCTGTGTAGGAGTGGTGTTCTATTCCTGCGCTGTTTTCCTTCCTTATCACTTGATAGCTCTAAATGATACCTAACTGATTGTTGGTGATTAAGCACCCAGAGCTGAGCTGAAAGTCAGGATCTCAGTTGCTGCAGAAGCTTTCTCCTTGCTCTAGGAAGCTGTTTTCAGCTTCGTAGCACCAGTTTTCTTTCTCAGGGTGCTGGGGCACACATAGAAAGATTAACTCTTCCAGAGGCAGCTATAAAGAAATGACCAGCACTGTCAGTTTGTCAGTGGACTTGTGTTACCAAAGTCTGAATCAATCCTGGCTTCTCATTCCATCTTCTACTATCATTAGTTCTTGTAGTGACATTAAGAACTTAGATAGAAGAGAACATGGAAGTGAGGATCATCAGGTTATTCTTGCTTTCTAGTCTGCTTGGGACTAAGGTTGTTGGAGTTCAGGTGTTTGAAATAAGAACAACTGGGGCTAATGAAGTCAGGAAACATGTTCTCTTTTTCTTTCACCTCATATAGCCATGCATCTGTGGGGTCAGTTGGCTTTTTTTTCATCTACCTGCTACTACAGTTTCCTAATTTGGCCACCTAAGTTGGTTGAAGAATGAGAAGCAGAGTATTTACTCTTCTGCTCTTCAGTGACAGAGGGAAGTTAAGTGATGTTCAAAGGTTGCTATCTGGATGTTAATATATTTGCTCATTATGACCTCAAATGCTGGGTTGAAGAACTTTCTCCTTTGTAGGTGATAATTTCTTTACCCTGTAAGATTAGAATTATAAGGGCAGCCCAGTTTGCACCAAGACTCCTGTTTGATGTTAGCCTTGAAAATGGCCTTATTAGCTCGTTTGACTTCAGAGTAGAAGGATGATTCTTATTCTGATTTTTGTGATGAACCCAACTGTCATCATCTCTTCACCAAATAAAGTAGTGGTTTATGGAGAAGGGTAACCAAGATGAAAGGTATCGAGGGCAAAACTTTTGTGGAGCAGCTGAGGTCACTTGGCTTTTTCAGCTTGGAGAAGAGAAGGCTGAGAAGTGACCTCATTGCAGTCTACAACATCCTCAGGGGGTGCAGTGGAGGGGTAGGTGTTGATCTCTCTGGTGACCAGTGATATGACACAAAGAAAGGGAATGAAGCTGCATTAGGGGAAGTTCAGGTTGGACATTAGGAAAAGTCTCTTCACTGAGAGGCTGGCTGGACTCTAGAACAGGCTCCTCAAGGAGGTGGTTATGGCTCCAAATATGTCAGAGTTCAAGGAGCATCTGGATGATGCCCTGAGTGATGTAATTTAGTTTTAGGTAGTCCTGTGAGTAGTGGGGAGTTGGACTCTGATCCTTATAGGTCCCTTCCAATTTGAGACATTCTATGTAGGCACCCTGAAATGAACCCATTTCTGGAGACTTTTATTCAGAATAATTTTATTCAGTAGAAGGAAAAAAAGGTTGAGAAGTCATTTTACAAGTGATGGACTTTCTCTGGCTACCTATAGTGGAGACAAAGCCCCTAAGGGAGGTAATTATGCTTTTGGCCAAGCTAGTATGGCAAACTCTGGCAGGTATGTGCTGCATCTTGTGAAGCAGACAAGAACATCAGTGTCTGGAATAATTCTGGCTCTTCTTGTTTGGTCCTTTCCTGTAATAACACCAAGAGATATAGCCTTTCTCTGTTCTAATAAATCTCTCTCAAAAAGAGAGTGAAGTTGTACTATGGAAGTTGCACAAGGCTTCAGGACCAAGACTTTCACCAAACCTTCTGTGTCTGTAGTAGAGGCTTCTGTACTATTCCTTGAAATGACACAGTGTGGCCTTTTACTTATCAAAGCCTAAACTGTCATAGAGTAACAGGAATGACTTGGGACCTGACTGTGACAGCAACCAAGATGTAGATTTGTTCACGTCCCCATAGTTGTTATGATGAGCTTAACCAAAGTTGAAGCAGGTATTGTACCATTGGTAGATAAAGGGATGGAGTTCATTTACAAAAATACTGTGTAGCCTGTGGAGCATCGAATTTGGCAATATGATCAGCAGAGTGGTATGTTTATCACTGTACTCTGATAAGGTTTTTTCCTTGCCCTGACCAGTTGGTGCTTTGGATGAAATTGTACCAGTCAACTTTTCAATCTCAAGCTCCTTGATATATGTTGTTTATAAGCAGCATCTGTAGGCTACCTTTTTTATATGAAAACCACAGAAAAAGTAGGAAGGAAAACAGGAAGGCTTGAGTTTCATGGTGCAGGTGTAATTCCTTGCATTTGGAGTGTCTGTAAATACTGTCCTGCTTAAAATGAGACAATCAGGTTTTATTGCAAAAGCAGAAGAGTTGTGTACTATGCAGCTCTTTTTACTGTAGAAGTGTCCCTTCATAACCTCAGGTTGCCTCCATTCAGCTGCAGAACATGTACTTTGCAGTAAAACTTCTTCTTTTTCCCTAGGGAAGGAGCTGAAAACAAAGATGAGAATTACAGCAACCCTCTAGGAATTGAGCTCAGTCATTCTATGCAAAATGCTGAAAACATTGTTTGCACTACCAGGCTATCACTTGTGACTTAGCTTCTAGATTCACAGAGAGCAGCAAATTCTTTGGGGATGTGTTCTAAAAGGGTGTGCCAGTGCAGTCTTTGACAGGATTGTAAACCAAACTTAGAAAATATGATAGTTTTACCAGAACCAAAATGCTTGAGACCATGTCTCTGTCCTTCCTCTTAGTCTAAGGTAATGACTTGGTGAAGAAGTCTCCAGCTGAACTGTTGCCCTTAGCATGAAGCTAGCCCTCTTCTTGGGAGGATGGGAAGCTGTCAGCAGTGACTTGAGTCACAGAATCACAAGGTTGGAAAAGACCTTGGAAGATCATCAAGTCCAACCAATCCAATCCTAAACTAAACCATATCCCTAAGTACCTCATCTACCCCTTTTTTGAACACACCCAGGGAAGGTGACTCAGCCCCTCCCTGGGCAGCCTGTTCCAGGCCCCCACAACTCTTTCAGTAACAAATTTTTTTCTAATGTCCAATCTAACCCTGTCCTGGGGCAGCTTCTTGCCATTTCCCCTTGTCCTATCACCTGTCACCTGGCTGAAGAGACCATCACCCACCTCTCTACAAACCTCCCTTCAGGTAGTTGTAGGTGGTGATAAGGTCTCCCCTCAACCTCCTCTTCTCCAAGCTAAACAGCCCCAGCTCCCTCAGCCGCTCCTCATAGGATTTGCCCTCCAGCCCCTTCCCCAGCCTGGTTGCCCTTCTCTGGACTCGCTCCAGGACCTCCATGTCCTTCTTGTGGTGAGGAGCCCAGAACTGGACACAGCACTCGAGGTGTGGCCTCACCAATGCCGAGTACAGGGGCACAATCACCTCCCTAGACCTACTGGCCACACTGTTTTTGATACAAGCCAAGATGCCATTGGCCTTCTTGGCCGTCTGGGCACACTGCTGACTCATATTCAGCCTGCAGTCACCCAACACCCCCAGGTCCTTCTCTGCCTGACAGCTCTCCAGCCAGTCCCCCCCAAGCCTGTAGCGCTGCATGGGGTTGTTCTGTCCCATGTGCAGCACTCTACACTTGGCCTTGTTAAACTTCATCCCATTGGTCTCGGCCCACCGGTCCAGTCTGTTCAGATCCCTCTTGAAGAGCCTCCCTACTCTCAGGCAGATCAACACTTCCTCCTAGTTTAGTGTCATCTGCAAACTTAGTGAGGGAGCATTCAATCCCTTCATCAAGGTCATTGATAAAGATGTTGAACAAAGCTGGACCCAGAACTGAGCCCTGGTGTCAGAGGGGAGAGGCAGCCTGTTCTGCTGTGTGGTGGCAACAGCTGGTACCTCCTGATACAATTCCAGTCTCTTTGGCAAACTGCAAGGGTGAAACCTGTCTTTGTGGATTGTAGCAACAAGAGGAGAGAGCAAGGGAAGGTGCTGTGGAAGCTTGCTAGCTTAGTTTCTTCTATTCTTCCCTTAAGAATAGTGGTGCAATGTGGGTTGTCATAAATCTACCATTGCCACAGCTGGAAGCATTTCTTTACAGAGGGAAATGGCAGTCTTGCTTAAGTTGGTAATTGCAGATTTCTGTTCTTGCTATGCTCATGTGACTCTACATCTTGGTGCTGCCTATGTATTGTATTTATTTTTACAAATGATAGTGGAATTTCACAGTAGAAAGGATACCTCTTCTGCATTTAATCTAGGGTAGTGCATTTTCCAAATGTGGAAGAAGGCTGAGGGAGTATTTCTAGGATAGTTGACAGCACAGGTAACTTATCTTCTGTTGGTGCACTAGTGTCCTAGCCAGGCTTGAGAAACCCCTTTGTGTTAAGTCCTGTGTTGGAACCTGTGAGACTTGATTGTGCTGCCAGAACATGCATATTGATGCTCTGAGGTAACAGAAACATCTGTCTAGGGGTTGTAGATATCACCTAGACTATATGAGACTTGGGACACTATTGAGCAGCAGTGGGGTCTTCCTAGGACAACCCCAAAGCATTGCAGCTGGCATTAGGTGTCCATCTTTAACAATGGAATTGAGTTAACAGGGTTACCTTGAAGACCTTGCTGTCCTAACAAACAAGGCAGGCACAAGGAAAAGGAGTGTGAAGCACCAGCATCATGGTCAGCTCTGGCTAAGGTCAAAAGGTTTCCCATGTGTATTTGTAAAAGTGGATGGAATAAGTGAGTAACTGAGTGGGAAAGAGGGAGGTTTAAAGAGCAAGTCTTTGGAAGGGGGAGATAAGTGTAGGAGGGAAGAACAAAGTCAGAGGAGCCAAAATACAAGGAAAGGTCCTTTGAAGGGCAGAGGGAGGGAATGGCCAGCAGCAAAAGAAGTGGCAGCTAGTCAAAACAAAGCGCTCTGCTTCCTGACTGGGGTTATGATGTTGCAGACCAGCAGCTGCCACAGCCCCACTCCTTGTTTCTGTGCCTTTGGGTGTGAGCAGCCTGCCTGCTGGATTTTGCTATGCCAGTAAGAGTCACAGGTCTTCACCAAACCTGAGATGGTATTTTGAAATAAGGCATTAAAACCATCAGAAGCTTCTCCTGGTCAAAATGCTTTGCTAATGTTTATGCTTACAATCCTCACCTCCTCTTTCCACCTCTGCTGCAGCCTTTGCCGTCTGGGGAGCGAGAGAGCCAAATGGAGATTCAGCCTCATTTCTTTGGAGTGAACCAACTCCTTAACTCTGCTGTTTTGCTTCCCACTCAATGTCTGGCTGCACAGTCTAGAAAAGTGAGCAGGCAATACTCACTGTGCTGCCATTTCCTCCCCTTCCAAATCTCCCTCCCTTCCCCCAGCTCGTTACCTTCCCATTAGAAGCTACATGAGCTCTTGCACAGCTGTCTGCATAGGAAGATCTTCTCAAGCAGTCCAGCTCCCTGGAGCCAGCATCAACGTCAGGCAGGCAACAAAAGGCCAAGGCCAGGATTCAAGGAAAGCAGCATGGCAAAGAAATTCTTCTGCTTTCACTCCAGGGACTAGGGAACTGGTTAATTCCATGGAAATCCTTCTTCTCTGCCAATACCCTGTTCTGTGGTGTTTTGAAAAAATGTGCATAAGTTGCCCTGCTGATCATGAACTGTGATTTCTTAATGCTGGAAGGGGGAGTTGTGTTAAGGCCAGTTTCTGATTTACAGTCGCCTTTGTGTCGCATCCTTCTTACAACTATTTCCAAACTAGAGAGAACGTGTGTATAGAGTGAAATAGTAAAATTCAGGCTTGGAATGGGAAGCTGGCTTCAAGCTGACCTGTGTAGAGCAGAACACATCTAGCAGATGTAATATGTTATGAATGTTTTAAAAACCAAGGAAAAAAAAAATATTTCTATTGTGGTTTGCTGCAAAGTGGCAAGCTGTCAATAAGATAAAGAGTTATGGGAGGTTGTCCATGGAGCTGGAGCTGCCAAGGAGAAGACTCTTGTACTCTCATGGGGATATTGCAGAAAAACATACAGGAATGATGGAAAAGAAGCTGATGCTTGAAAGAAGCAAGATTTTTCTATAGCTGACTGGAACAATGAATATAAGGATTAGAAAGTGGAAAGGAGAATGAAGTTCTGTTGTTTCCAGGATCCAGTGGAAGAAGTAGATGTGACATACTGTGCTTGGGTCAATTTCATGCAAAACTCCTTTTCATATGAACTGCAGTTTGTGGACAGCAAGGAGTTCATGTTTCTATATAATGCTTTCCTAAGACTAGCTTTGTGCTTCCCTATTTCCCCACAGAATATATTTAATCTTGATTCTGAGGAAGTGAAATTTCCCACTTGTGGAATGTTGTTTGTTCAGCCCTAGAGAGTTCAATGGATTTAACACAAAGTATGTAGATAGAAATGACCTGATAGAGACTAATGTTGGACCTATGTGAATGTTGAAAGGTGTGGGAAGGTAAACTCTGTGTCTGGTGTGTTTTCAGAGCTGTATGGTTTTGATGTCCTTATTGATGACACTCTCAAGCCCTGGCTTTTGGAAGTGAACCTATCCCCATCATTGGCCTGGTAAGTGATTCCCTGTTTAATATGAGGCTGGGACTTTTGCTAGAGATGGTTGTCCTTGAAACCTGTGATCCTAGGAGGGTATGATTTCATGATGCCTGCAGAGTATTTGTTCCAGTGCTAATGGACAGGGAGGGTAGTCCTTCGGTTTTTCCCTCTGAGTAAACAAACTTATTGCAGCAACAAGTTTTGAAAGAACCCAGTTGGGATTCCATTTTCTTTGTAATTATTTCTTCTCCACAGTCCCTCATCATTGTTAACACTTCATAATCTCCCATCATAGACAAATTTTGAAACTCTCTAGACTATTGTGTGGGGTTTCAATCTGCTTGGCTGTGTAAAGCTTTAAGATTTTGGAGTCCAGGCAGAGTTCAGCCGTTATACTTGACTTGAGTATGTAGATGTATGTTTAGGCTCAAATTTTTGATCAAGTACTCTCTTTAGCTAAAATCTAAAGAGCAAATGTTGTCTTGGCCCTTATGCTGACCCTTCTACTCTGCTGAAACTTGAGGATTTATTCTTGAAGATCTCCAACTATATGTGTTTTTTGGACTACTGTTTAACTTCACAGGAGTACAGATGCACAAACCACTCTTGTTGTACTGTATTATTTCAGTTATGGTGGTATAAATAAGCTTTAATATATATATTTTCCTGGAATAACCATATCTGTCCCTCCTCTTAACTTTTATTCTGCATAGAATTTTTTTCCACACACTATTCCTAACACTATCTTCCACAGTGCCCATTGTCTTTTCAGGTACAACTGAAAGTTTCTACAACATTTAAATTCCTGGTTTGGTGTCTTGTGCTCATATACATACACACTGAATTATTTGCATCCTTTACTACTCAGAACTCCACCTCACGTTTGCACCTGTTGCTCTGCTCTCATTGCCATTTTCTGTTGGCATCTATCACTGTGCTGTAGAATGTTGCTGATTTCTCTGCTCCCAATGAATCAAACTTTGCCTCTCTGAACTCTATTTATTGATTTTTTTTTTTTTTTTTTTTTTTTTTTTCCCACTGGATAAAATAATGAATGCTTAGCATCTTTCCCCACTGCCTGATCTCTTCATGTCTGTCACATTCCCTAATAATTTGTTCCTATCCATCAGAACTAACCCATCTGATGTTATGATTTTATATGGAAGAGGCATAGGCAACTAATTTTTAAGAATTCTACAACAGCAACTTCTATCTACTCCATGAAATAGAGCATAGATATATTCAGTGGTTTCTAGCCAAGCAGAGGTTAAATGTTGCTGCCTTAGAAGACTAAAGCTGTGGAAGAGGATAAGCAGAAGCAGATTAATTTGTTGCTGTTTCACTTTTATCTCTGTGTGTGAAAATCACCTAGTTTTCCTCCCATGTTCCTTATACCTGGTTAAGGACCAATACAAAGAAACTGTACTAGGTAATATTTTGAGTATTGATGCATTCATCTCAATGCCAGACAAAGAATTCCTCCTCTTCTTTGTTGCATGTGGGGATAGTGATGCTCCTTTGGACCTGAAGATCAAAGCTAGCATGCTGTCAGATATGCTCACTCTTGTAGGTGAGTGTAACAGAAAGCTACTTCAATCTTCTCATTTAAAACCAACAGAAAGTAGGTTTATAAGTTGCATGTTATTAGATAAGTATAACAGAGGAGAATGCTAGTTAAGGAGAGCCAACTGTTTTTAGCACTGGGAAGTTCTATGTGGGTGTTTCAGCTTCAGAATTATCAGGCTGTTTGTGATGCGTAGGTGGTGTTGAGAGTCCCTGGTTTGGCATGTCGTAGAACCACAGAACAGTTTGGGTTGGAAGGGATCTGAAAGACCATCCAGTTGCAACCCCCCTGCCATGGGCAAGGACACCCTCCACTAGGCCTGGTTGCTCAAAGCCTCATCCAACCTGGCCTTGAACATTGCCAGGGAGGGGGCAGCCACAGCTTCCCTGGGCAGCCTGTGCCAGGGCCTCACCACCCTCAGTTTGAAGATACTAATCTTTCTCTTTAGCCCTCAGAATCAGCATTCGTGCATTTTTCTGTGTTGAACGTGTGGGTTCTGATTTGGCTGTGGCAGAAGTGGAATGAAACCTGCATGACTGTATGGCATGGCACCTTCTAGGCATCCTTAGTACACCTTGGTTCAGTTACTTGACACAACTTACCCCTAATATTAAGAGAGACAGAAATTGCCATCAGGAAGCCTGCTTGGCTACTTAAGAAATGGACCCTATCTTTATGCTGCTATTCAGTAACCCATCTTACTGATTTAAATACTTGGCTTTGAAGCAAGTTCCAGTTTTATTCCAAATATGCAATGTAGTGTGTGGTTTGGGGTTAACAAAACAAGGTATGAAAAAGAAAAGATCCTTTCTGTTCTTTGGGCAATGGCAGGGGCAGGAAAGTAATGTGTAGCCTGAGATCATTAACCAGAATAGTAGATTTATATTTCAGGCTTTGCCTGTCTTCAAGTTCTCATGTGGCTCCTGATGCCCACAGGCTTTGTGTGCCAGGATCCAGGCCAGCGGTCAAGCCGGGCCATTTATCACTCATCTGAATCTGTCAGGAGAAGTCCGTACCAGAAGCTGCAGGTAAGTGACTTGAGCAAGCCAGAGCTGAGGAGGATAGGAGGAAAGTAATTCTCATTGAATTTAGCCCCCAGGTGAGAGACCTGTGGGTGAGGGAGGTTATCTGGATTTCTAGCATAAGTACAGAAGGGACTCAGGAGATAGACCTGAGCTGTTCAGCTGCTTTCCTTTTGATGTGGGGCAACAAGCTTTCAGAACTGTAGAACTTTATGATTGTCTCCAAAACCTCCTTCTAAGCAGAAAGAGCCTTTTACATTTGAAATTTAAGACAACTTTCCTATTCGCTCCTGGAATCTCTTCCTTTCCTGTGGCTTCTTGGACCGAGGCCTCATGTGGCTTGCTGTGACTGTCCATGACTTTTTCTGCTGGGGCAGTGCTTCCATAGGACTGCAATGCTGAAGGACAGTTGTTCTCTCTCTCTTTTTGGCTATGAGATGGATTCCATAAATACCTGTGGAAGTGGTGTGGTCACAAAAGGCAGATCACTGATGTTGTTTGGACTTTCAAATGCATTTCTCCTCAGGCAAACCGTATATCCTGACACTGCAGCTGATGCATATGCTCCTGTGAGGGGCATGCAACATGGCTGTGTAGCTCAGATTCAATTAGGAAATATTTTCTGAGTTTCACCAGACAGAACTGTAAGTTCCTTGTGCAGTTTCTTTGGTTTGACTCTGGGAGTATTTCTCCCTCTAGGGAAATGAACGGCTTAGCTGCTTCCTTTGTAACTTATTGTTGATTTGGTTTGGAGCTCTTTCAATTAATCATAAGCAATAAGGGGATCTTGACCTATTTTGTATAGACCAACTGTAGAGAAGAACTTGGCAGTAGTACAGCTCAGAATAATAGATAGGTCTCTTGAGAATCTTTTCTTCCACCATTTGTTCCTCTTGGGCATTGGAGAGGAGGAAGGCAGCCTGAATACCGCTGAAGGCATGAAAAATAAGCTCCTATGATCATTTTCTTTTCCACCTACCCTATCATTAAACTGGGCTTGTGTGTAGGCCTGATGCCAGAGAAGTAATACAGGGTACTACTTGATGTTCTGTTGATGTTTCTACACCTGTTTTGGAAGGTTAATTAGTATCTTCTTTCTCCACAAGAACTGGAATATTTTTGAGGTAGAAAATTAAATAGCTTCTGGAATTTCAGGATTTTTATGTTCTGTTTTTTGGGTTTTTTTTTACCCCTCCTGTTCTAGGAACCATTCTACTGGACAGCATCTGTTTCTCCTTAATACATAGCTATTAAATATTTTCCTTTGGGTAACTCTTATCTTACAAAAATATGTATTTTGGTCATAAGATTTGAGTCTATTTGTCCATTCTGCAAAGCTCTTTTCTATGTGCTTTTTAAAGTTACATGTATGTCCAGATGCATTCTGCAGTCGAGCACATCTGAGGCTGGGATTGCTGCTGTGTTTGGAATGGGGGCAGGATATATTTGGGGAGGATATGAGCATGATCTGAACTGAGCTGATAGAAGCTGTTAGTTATATCTCTGGACTTGAGTTAGCCCTTTTGATTTAGCATACTCACTGTCTGCAGTTTGGGCAGGGATGACACTGTCTTGGAAAAAACAACGTTTTTATTCTCTGTGTGTGTCTCTTGCAGCGTCCTGTGTCTGCACAGTCACAAACAGCAAATACCAGATTGGTAAGTACCCTGCAGCTGCCTGCCAGTATAAGCATCACCATTTCAGATGTCACCTTGTACAATCCTTTTGCTGCAACTGGTCCCAGAAATATTATTTTGTAGCTAAGTAACCTGAGGGTGGGAGGAAGTCAACAAGAAAAGAAGAGATGGATAGGTACTACCATGTTTCCATGTGGTTGGCCATGAGCCAGCAGTGTGCCCTGGGGGCTAAGAGAGCCAGTGGGTTCCTGGGATGCATCAGGAAGAGTGTGGCCAGCAGGTCGAAGGAGGTGATCCTGCCCCTCTACTCTGCCCTGCTCAGGCCCCACCTGGAGTATTGTGTCCAGTGCTGGGCTCCCTGGGATAAAAGAGACAGGGATCTCCTGGAGAGAGTCCAGAGGAGGCTACGGAGATGGTGAAGGGCCTGGAGCATCTCCCCTGTGAGTGAGTGAGCTGGGACTGTTCAGCCTGGAGAAAAGAAGACTGAGGGGGGACCTAATTAATGTATATAAATATCTTAAGTATGGGATGCAGGGGAAATGGCCAGCCCCTTTTCAGTGTCTGTGGGGACAGGACAAGGGGCAATGGCTGCAAGTTGGAGCACAGGAAGTTCCACACCAACATGGGGAGGAACTTTTCCCCAGTGAGGGTGACAGAGCCCTGGGACAGGCTGCCCAGGGGGTGTGGAGTCTCTGGAGATATTCCAGCCCCGTCTGGACGCCGACCTGTGCAATATGAGCTGGGGAGCTGCTTTGGCAGGGGGGTTGGACCCGATGAGCTCTCGAGGTCCCTTCCAACCCCTACGATTCTGTGAAAAGCTAAGATTGGAAAACCATTTACATCAGTTCTATGAGCTTAAAAAAAGAGTAGGGGAGGTGTGCTGAGAGTCAAGGTCAGCTGGGTGAAGTATCTCAGAAGTTCTTAAGGCTATGAGTATTTTTGTGCTGCATTTTAAAGAAGTTGGATATAGATGTTTCAGTGTTGTCACTCTGGTCATCAAATCATAGACTCACAGAATGTCCTGAGTTGGAAGGGACCTGTAAGGATCATAGAGTCCAACTGCTGGCTCCACACAGGACCAGCCAGTGGTGAAGACACTTGTGGCACAGTGTTCTGGATTTGGTAGGTCACTGGAAAGGAAAGTACAAAAACAAAGGAAAAGCTGATGAAAGCTGCAGCACATAAGGGTCACAATAAAAGTGGTGAGGAGGAGGAACAATTTGTCTTGTGTACTACAGGGGATGGAATAAGTCTGAAAAGGATAGCAGGGGTGAATTTGTATTGAGAAAATTCAGAAGTAAATTATTCTCTGTGAGATTGTCATCTGAAGGGAACTGCAGAAATATTGAGAGTGAACTGGGTCAAAATAGAGATAAGAAGGATTTTTTTTTTAAGACAATGGAAAATTGTAGAACTATTGTTAGCCTAAGTCAGACTGATCCACCTTTTGAAGTGTCCTATTTGGCACCCTTCTTGCAAGCCATATGGACAAATCAATGTTACTTTACAATTCTAAGCACCTGGCTGTGTGGGGACACTGTAGGCATTATTTTGCTGCTGGGCTTTCTGCACAAATGTAGTAGCAACAATTCTATTTTTCTTTTTGTGGTTTCCCAGCAGGAAGGAGGTAGGACAGATGGAATCATCTTGAGAACCTAATTCATTCTATGCACTGTTTATGTCATTCTGTGTAAGTTTAGCTAAGGCTGAGAGAAAAGAGTCTGAGTGAATAATGGAGAATAGGAAGGATCTTTGTGCCAGCTGCCATCAGTGCTTAATATAATTAGAAGCCTGATATGGGAACCAGAGATGCTTGCAGAATTTTGAGATACAATGAAGACATGTGATTTATCTATACTTTTAAAGATAAGCTGTGGCAAAGAGAAAACAAAGTTCTTGTGAAGATGGAAACTTTTCTGCACTACAGCCAGAGAGAAAATCTGCAGTGGAACACTGAAAAAAGGGTTTGTGCAGAAAGTTCAGTAGTTAGATTTTGGTTTTATCTCCAGCATTTTGACAGTAGCTCTGAGGTAGGAGCCAGATCTTTGCTAGTCGCAGGAGCCAGAGTTGCCAGTACATAGGCATACACTTTCTGTCTGTAATCAGTGAAATCATCTCCACTGTACTGAGACAATGGACACTATTTAATCAAAGTACTTCCTTAATAAAGGAGATCATCTGATAGGATGAAACATTTCCTGCAATACCCTTTGAGCTGCAGTTCTCACATGATGATTGTTATGGTAGTGTCAGGAAATTACTTTAAGAGGAGGTTACCTAGAGGAAGTTATTATGTAAAGTTGTTGAGCTATGCTTTTAAAATGGAAGAAAGAGGAAAAGCCTTTCAACTTGATGTCATCTACAGCATCAAACAAACTTGTTTGACTACTGACACTTTTATTTCTTCAGCAAATGCTCGTGTCTCCTCCCTTCTCATCCAGATTGTCTCATTTTCTCTTGTTTTATTTAATCAGTTTTCATTAGGTTTAACAAAATGCTTCAGCTGGCACCTGCTGTGTCTCTTGTCTCTTTGGATCTTTCTGGCAATCACTGTAGCATATCTTTCTAGTGCCATGCCTGTTGCTTTTGCAGTTGCTTCATCTGCAGATTCTGAATAGCTGCTTGTGATTTCTAACGAAACAGAGAAGGGAATTCCATTCAAAGAGTTCTTACAACTGAAGATATAACCTGATCTTGCAATGAATTTCACTTGTATTTGAGCAGTGTTGGGTATTTCCCTGGGTTTATTCAGCTTAAAGTTTCTGTTACGTTTTTATCTTCTTTCTAGATTAAGCAGGCTCTCTGTACATTCTTCAGTATAGAGCTGAAAGAAAACTTGAGTTTTGTATAAAGACATGAGACCTTCTCAGTTAGACTCTTTTAATGCTCCTTTTAAAGAGGTAGTTTGTCTGAACTGTGCCTAAGAACAGCCAGGATGCACTTAAGAACATGTTAAAAGGTTGCAGTTCTGCCAGGATTTTAAGATTTTTATAATCCTGCTAATTTGGAGACACTGTGAATTCCTG
This sequence comes from Porphyrio hochstetteri, assembly GCA_020800305.1. Classification (NCBI taxonomy): domain Eukaryota; kingdom Metazoa; phylum Chordata; class Aves; order Gruiformes; family Rallidae; genus Porphyrio; species Porphyrio hochstetteri. The sequence goes on along the minus strand of CM036908.1, from coordinate 9,211,268 downwards.
TCCTTTGTTGGAATTGATCAGGGTTGCCCATCAGGTTAAGAATTAACTTGGAGAGACTGTCTGCAAATAATGTCTTTTCTTATTCTTTAAATTTGCATATGTATGTATGTACATTTGCATGATGTTTCTATGTACATATACAAGATCTGTCCATTAAATGCATGAAGTAGCAAGGTGAGATCTGGCAGTTATTAATTAAAAAATAGCAGGTGGTAAAAGTTTTTCACTCTTTCCTAGTGACTGTCTCATCAGTGAATTACAATTCTGTTCTTCTAGCGTAACTACACAACTGGAAGAGATAATCATGGTTCTGCTAACATGGAGGTGTGAAGCCAAATGTATTTAGGGCCCGTGAGTGTAAATGCTGGTTCTAGTGCCCTTTAGGTGAAGATTTTTCTGTATGAAATCCTGGCTTGGTTGCTTTTGGGTACATCTCATGTTTTCCTAGAAGGGGCCAGGAGTATAAGTACTGGCAGGGATGCCTGAATTGTGAGTTCTGCTGTGCTAAAGACTAGGAATGTGAATATATTCACACTAAGTGCCTGCTGGAGCGTGGGCTCTTTGACAGCTAGTGTGTGGAATTGTGATTTCTGGCTGTAGTACTCTGGAGTGTAGATTCTGCTAGGAAGCAGGTCCTGAAAATTGAATGTAACTTGTACAAAAAGTAAGTTGAAGGAGGAAAAGGGAAAAACCTGGATTTCCACTGTCTCTACAGCGTACTCGTCCTCTGTCTGCCAGTGATGCTGAAATTAAAAACCCAATGCCTGCAAGCAGGGAAAAAGCATCAGGAAGGCAAGGCAGCTCTGTGCTAGGCCTCTCCATGGAGGAGGTAAGTAGGCCGTTAAATATCTTCTATTTACTTTGGCTCTTACACTTATTTGCTCAGCAAAGGGCAAGTGCATGTATATGAAAAACATGAGAGAAGTACAATCTTTGAAACAACTGCTGAGTTTTACTGCTGATACTACCCTTGCCCTCAGTCATGCCACACATACTTATGTACTCCAAGCAGCAATAGACTCCTTCAGACTTTAAGTACAAGACAAAATTGCTTAAGGATATTGCATGTACCCAGCCCACTCCTAAGACCTTTTTCTAGGGTTTGTTTTTCATTGTCTTTATTTTGCTGGCTTTCTTATCCCTCTTCTTATTCCAAGATAAAAGTTCTTCGTCGAGTGAGGGAGGAAAATGAGCGGAGAGGAGGCTTCATCCGCATATTCCCGACCCCGTTAACATGGGACCTTTATGGGTAAGAAGGAGAATCCAGTAGGATGGCTGAGTGTTGCACTAATGTGGGATATTCTATGTTAGGTATGTGTAGAAAAACCAGCTTAGAAATCAGAAAAACACATATTGAGGGGTTTTGTAGAGCTTATTTTAATCTTCAGGATGCTTTTTTCTGTTTTCTTGTTTTTACCTGCTGCCCCTTTGCCTGACTCCACATGATGGAAGCCTATCAAGCCTTGTTTCTGATCTTGCTTTTCTGTCAGAATAAAAATGTCAGTGCTTCAGATAATCAATTCCTGCTATCTGCTTTTACATCCTAGAACTGTGCATACTGTGTAGTCTGTCATTAGGCTATAAACACAATATGGGATTCATCCTGTGCATGATAACTATATTACACTTCCCTGATTTTTTTTTTCCATCTGTAATATTTTTCTGTGTCTCTTGCTTCACCAGGAACTTCAGCTGAGATGTGATAGCTCTCCTTCTTTCCTCTTTTCTGTTATGGTACAGCATATTGTCTCAATCCACTTCTGGGATGGTTTTTATAGATCACTTCTATATTATGCTGCCTTTTTGCTGTGTTGAACTCTATCTTGATGTGTCCTCTGTTTTGCTTTTCTAGATCCTTTTTAGAACACAAGACATCAATGAACTACATGCTGGCTACACGTCTGTTTCAGGACAGGTAGAAAGCTTGAAAGTTTTTGCATTTGGGTGGGAGGCAAAGGGCACAAACAGCATGAAAAGGACTGATTCCACACTTACCCAAAGTTATAAGCAATGGTCTGTGATTTACAGGGGTGGTAAGTTACACATCTCTTCTCTACTGTGGCAGTGGCTGTGGAGGATTCTCACATTTTTGTGTTTTGCTTCTGAATCCAAGGGCAAAAAGACAATGCACAAAAGGCATGGGGATTGTTGGAGTAAAAACATGACTACAGATGTGAAAAACCTTCAAGCCACCTGGGTTTCTTTGTGAAGAGATTATAGATGTTTCTTGATTACCTTCTGTTCCAAGTTTAAAGTCACAGTAGAACGTGTCCTCATATAAAGCAAGCCCTGAAGTTTATGCTGAAGGCTTTGTATCCCTGTCTCTTGACCTGTGGAAGTGTGACTTGATGCCTCTTTCTCTGGGTTGTGCTTGGGTGAAAATGCCAGTAGCTGAACTTCCATTGAGAGTTACATACAAGATCTTTAACTGTATGTTTAACACCCTTCCTTCTCCAGGGGTTTTCTTACCCAGATTTCAGCTTCACAATAAAGTAACTACAGAGTAGGAGAAGGTTGCTGACTGAGGAGATGATATTTACAGAATGCTCTTTTTGCATCAGCACTGTACAATTTTCTATTTTTGATTTTGCTGTGTACTTCAGGGCTGTGTGTAGAAGGTAGCTTTCACACTTTCTCACTTTAAGCCAGACAGGTGCAAGCTCAGACTTCCTCTTTTGGAGCCTTTTTTTTTTTCTCCTGTATACAGAATTCCTTGTGACTTTTATCTTAAATTTGACCTCTTCATTGTACATACGAAAAACTTCAGAGGCTTAATATCCAGTTGATGATCCAGAATGGAAGGCAATTTCTGCTGTGTTTTTCCTTTGTAGGGGCAAGATGAAAAGAGACTTCATTGCTGGGAGATCCCGGTAAATGGCTTCTTAATTAAATAATTTGTACTCTGTAGGATTTAATCTAAACTTAGATTTTTACAGCTTCATCTTCATCTTTTTGACCTAAAATCTGTCAGGCTAATTTTAGAAAAATAAAGACAATGAGCAAAGAGTATCCCAGCATGTGGAAAGGTTAAGTTTTGTTGGACTGGACCTTAAAATTCTTCCTCTTGGGCCTCCTACTTTGGCATTCCTACCTTATTGATAAACATCATCATGGAGCTCTGTAAAGATCCCATAATTTATGAGGGTTTTTGGACTTCATATACCCATATACTGACTTTGCTGTAGATGTTCACACTAAGGAGCACTTTACTGGATCTTTGTGCGCTGGCAGAAAGTAATTTGTCTCCCTTAAGGAGTCTGACAGGGCTCCTTCTCCCTTGAGTTAGGTAGACTTTGTAGAAGGGTTATCACTCTTTCACTTAAATTATGTTAAAATTCTTATCCCTGTCCAAACAGTGAAGAATGAGCTGCGTACATGAAAGGTTTGTTTAGAAGACTGGACCCAGGCCCCTCTGCTCTCTTCCCACTCCCCTCCTTGTTCTGTACTCTTGCAGTTCAACTTTTTCCTACTAGTTGTGCCTTGAGCTGCTGTGTGAGGGACAGAGGCTGCTCAGTCACTAAAGCATGATGGTAGAGAAGTGTGTTTTGGGGCTTTGAGAGATGATGTTCTGTGAAGTACTGGCAAGACTCCCTTCAAACATTTGCAGGCTTTAAATAGAGCAAAATTAGAGTGATAAGTATTTCTTCCCTGTGTTAGGAAAAGTGTTCCTTGGAGAAATTCTCTTGCATCATCAGGGAGAGAAGTTTAAAGGGAGGTTGAGGATGTCTGTTTATTATACTTCCCAGAGCAGGTCTTAACGGAAGGCTGGATGCAAGGCTGGAAGCTGTGGACTCTCATGCTCTATTTTATGAGAGAAAGCTTGTTTCACTGGAGTTACGGAAGCGCCGGCGATGTCATGGCAAGGCTAGAGCAGCACGGACAAGATCATCAGGTATGAGTGGCTAGAGGCTTAGATCAGCATCTAAAAACAAGCAAGCAAGGACTTCTTAATTTGAAATGTGTGTGAACGGGGTTGTTCTAGCCTTTGTAGTCCCTAAAGGGATTCACAGGTTGAAGTTAATTGTTTTGATTTCAAGTGTTAATAGTTTTCACTTCATTCCTGCCGCCTTAGTGCCCAGAATTTCATTCCCACAATTCCACAGCCCCATGTATATGACTAAAGACAATCAGTGTTTTCTTGAAGATGAGCTTTTGGTTGCATTTTGGGTACAAGAATTCAACAGTGTATGTGTCTCTCCAGTCCTCCAGCTTTTCAGGTAAAGATGAACATTTGGGACCTTCCAGGCAGTGACTCTAATCTGTTGGGAAGAGAGAAATCCTTATCTAAGCTGATGTGGGGAAAAACTTAAAAGGGTACAGAGGTGAACGATCCTCACAACTGGCTGTTGCTGAAGCCATTCTGTAAACATTTCTAGTAGCTATGTGATACTGACTGCAATGGGAGATGCATGTTATAAAATGCATTTTATATTATAAAATTGCTTTTGGTGCTGTGCGAAGATACATAATGTAAGAATCAGGATAAAATAAAGGAAAATGCCTTTTTTTTCTTTGATTCTCCCTGCTCATTTTTAAAGGTAAGACAAGAATCTTGGTCAGTCTTCTCTGATATTGGGAAAATGAGCTTCTCAGCTGTTTGATGCACAAACAGAAGACGGAAGGAATAATAAAATGCAGTTATGCTTAAGATGCTATTCTGAATTAGTGATCATCTGTCCTAGCAGAGAAGAGTTTAGAAGTATACCAAAGGGTATAAATAGGAGGATTGTCTTCCCCACTTGTGTTTTTTTCTTAACCAGCATAGGTGATTTCCCCTCTACTACAGGGACATCAGAACCCACAAAGCTGTCCCTCAAGTCAGACACAGAAGGTGAGGAGGAAGAGGAGGTGGATGCAAGTGAAGAGGAAGAGCTAGATAGAGTGGTTGGCTCTGTGTCAGACACCCAGGTGAAAAGCAAACCAAAGCTTTCTGATCTAGTGAAAACTACTTGTAAGGAGAAGTTGCCGAAAACACTTGACAAGAAAACTAGAGATGGAGGAGACCCATGTCTTCGAAAAACAGACTCAGAATCTCGGTTTAACTTGCTGCAGATTCTCCAAAAGCATGGAAACCTGAGGTGAGATACTTCTGCATATTGCCTTGAGTTATGACTAGCGGCTATTACTGGTTAAAATATGGAAGATATACACTTAGTGCCACACTATGAATGAGTGTGAGGAGATAAGAGCACCTTAGAGAACGTGGCCTGGATTTTTGTCTAGCTGGGGGCTGCCTTAACTTGTTGGCACAGAAGAGTTGCAAAAATGCCTGACCTGTTGGATCAGTATAAAGCATAAGCCATAGTTTCCATTGCCATTCTTGAATCTGGCGACATAAGCTGTCTTTTGGTCAATTTGGGCTCCTAAAATGCCAGTAAGTCTTAATAAAGAATGTCTGGTATTGAATTCTAAAATTTGTCTTTTCATGCTTTGCATTTACAAAGTAGTGGGTATAAACATGTTAAACTATCCAAGAAAGGCTGGGTTACTTCAGTGCTACTTAGTTTTATCATTTTTGTGCTTTCATCTTTGGTGATAGAATTTTTACCTCTGATGATAATTTCTGCTCAAGGTCATCATCTCCTGAGAGCAAGACAGGAGGTCGTTTGAGTGACTGAAACATTTGAGTTACTGAAACATCTCATTGCCTGCTGTTGAGTATGATGGTGTGGAGCAGAGTATGTTCTGATGCATGGCTATGTTGCTTGAAAAGAGAGTGAGGTACTTGAGGAGACTGTATAGAGTAACACTGGCCAGAGTCTTGTTGCATGATCCTGCCTTAAACATGGGTAGTAAAGCAGTATTTGCAGATGGTCAGGAAGGGCAAAAAGAAAGAGTGATCATAGATACCTGTGTAAGAGGATTTAATGCTGCTTCTTATCTAGATGATGTTATGTTTTCTGTGAAAAATATCAAGAGGTAGAGAAAATAATTGTTGCTGGTTGTTTTCTTAGTTTAGTTTCTGAGAGGATTTGTGAATTATCAGGTGGATTTGGGGATTGTTCTGGTGTCTTGTGGCAAGGATGTCATGATGGGGAAGATTCTGAAACCTGTTTTGAGGATGAACATAGCAATGCTGTCTGTCATCTACCTATATATAGAACTGACTTCTGCCAAGAACATAAGCTCTGTCTGGTGCTCCTGGTGGAATTTCGCTCAGCACCCTGTACTGTTGGGATTCCCCACAAAAGCATGTAGGCTGGTGGTGACCTCATGTTCCAGGATTGTGCTGGGCTTGGCCCCATCTGATCTGTCATAGATGAAAGCTTTGCTTTTGGGGTCAACAGGCAGAGGAACTGAAGTAATGAAACTTTCATCCAAAAGAAACCAGACCTGTTCCAGTTAGGCTTTGTAAGTGGTAAGGCTTTTCTCTCTCCTTTAATTGGCCTGATGAGGCAATTTCTCTGCCTTCTGCATGTTGGGTGTTACTGGTGAGTAACACCAGTAACTGAACTGTTGCCCCAGCTCTGCTGCTCCCAGGAAAGTAAAAAGGAGAAGGGAGTTACCTGTTACTGCATTTAAGGCCCCAGTTTTTGATGTTCCATACACTGGAGGAGAGTGTTATGCAAGGACCTTCTTCAGCTTCCCATTTTGTAATCACAGAAGTATGAGGTGCAGAGTTCTATCAGCGTGCTGATGCTGACAGCAGGGAGTTATTAATTTCTGCCAGCATAAATCTTGCACTCCTAGTCATGAGTTGGAGTTACACCTAAAACCCAGAAGTCCTAGAGAAGTTATCAGGTGAGAGCCTTTCTAAAATATGGTGGCCTGCTGTGTAGAGGATTAGCTCTTAGGGTTCAGTGAGTTCTCCTGATGTTCCACATGTGTGAGGAGAGAAAGCAGGAGTGGTGGCTACCAGCATATAGGGCTCAGGGGTGTTTCAAGGTCAGCTTGTGCATTCTGGAGTTCACTGGAAGAGAGGAGTTGTAACCACGTATTTTTATCATGTTTTAGTCACTGCAGTACTGGTACAGCTACTCACAGAGCATAGTTTGAGACTCTAGTGAACTCGTAATTTCTTAGCCCCTCTTTGGACCTGACAGCCTTCTAGAAGCCTCAAAAGTTAATCATTAAGCAAATGTATGGATAGTTTTACTGTCTCTTATTTTAAATTCTTATTTAAACTGGTGCATTAGTCTTTAAGTGCTGCTATGTTCTCTGGTTTCTCTGTAACACTGTAACAAAGTGTTCCTGAAATTTACAGCCATGTAAAACCAGAAGACTTGACTTCTGGACTTGAGATACTTCTGAAAATTCAGGGATTCATGTACATGGAGTCATGAGGACCATGTAACTGCCTGAGACTGTTCCTAAGACAGAGAGAACAAGTAGAGAAAAAATGGTGAGGTTCTTCTAGGAATCAGTCTGAATTTAATAATCAGCAGACTTTAGTAATTAATTTAACAATGGCACAAAATGTATAAATGTGCTTACAAAATTTGCTGATGGAAAAGATTTGGGAGCTCTTACCATAAGAGAGGTACCAGAATACATATGGGAAGAACTGGATGACCTTGAGGATAGGAGTAATCTAACTAGGATGAAATTCAGTAGCACATTGCGACACACTTTTAAGAACTAATAATTTACATCACAAATTCAACTGGAAGTTAATGACAAGGAAAAAGTCTTGCATGCTTGTTGATCACAGGAGAATTGTGAAGCTCTAGCTCGTGCATGCATGAAGACACCAAATGTGGTGTAGCATTTCTCCACCTGAGAGACTTCTGAGACTTTGTATGTGGAAGACATTCGGTTTGTGGAACATTGTCCACTGTTGCCGTCACCCATGTTCATGGAAGGTACAACTTACCTTCAGGAGTGGACTGGAACAGGTGGAGATGAGCTGTTGGAGAAAGAAAAAGTAAACAGAAACTGCTCATGAATGAAGCCAGGCTGGGCAGTAAAAAGTAAAGTTACTAAACCAGTAAGTTCTAGTATAGTATTCAAGGAAAGTAATGGGTTGAAAACTCTAGTGTTTGGGCATATTTTTTGGTGGGGTTGTTCATATCAGGGTTTTTTTGGGTGGGTTGGTTTTTTGGGGTCTTTTTAAGATGAAACTTGGTAATTTTTTAGAAAAGATTAGGATATTGCCTGTGATAGAAAGGGAATCTGTCACTGACACAATAGCCCATCTGCTGCTTCAGCCTTATGAAAAGGAGAGGAGGGATCATGCCTGACAATTTCAGGGACAGCTTGTAGTGACTATGGGAAAAATGAGGATGAGTGGAGACTGGAAGAGCAGGATGTCAGAGGAGAGGGTTTAGACCAGGATGACAATGAACAGAATTAGGCAAAGCTTCCAGCAGTTTCTCTCCTAACAAATGCGTATGCTAAAGTGACTATCGTTGTGAGGGAACGAGAAGCAATGTGTCCCTCCCAGCTCTACCCCAGTCCTCTCCTCAGTTCATGCTCACAGCTTCCCAGCATGTTCAGCCAGCTGCACAGCAGATTTTGCTGATGTTCTTTCATTCTTCTGTGGTGCCTTGCTCAATGAAATTTGGCTTGTGTCCTTGGGCCAGCGGGGGAAGAGCTCACTTTCGCAGATTTAATTCTTTCATTTCCAATGGGAATCACAGGGCCTTTGTTATAACTCTGGCACCAGTACCAAGCCCTTTATTTATTTTTTTTATGGTCTGTTGTTGTGGTGTTCAAAATGCTTGTGAAGACAGAGGCCCAAGAGAGCCTTGAATTTTGTTTAAAAATACACAGTTTTGCTGATGTTCATATTATTGGCTTTTGGAGGAGAGTAGCTAAGGCAGTGAAAAGGCAAGGAAAGCATTCCATTTTTAGAGATGATCTTAGAACTTGGAGAGCATCTGCTGTATTTTGTATCTCCTGCAATACCACATCTTGTTGAAATGAAAGTCTCCTTGAAAATCCTGGTGGGGTGAAGGGGTCTCCTTCCCTTGAGCTTCAACATTTGTGCACCTAGGAGGTTCTTGCTGGCTGTGCTTTGGTCCATAAGCTGTACCTGACTGCTGTAACTCTTCCCATTGCTAATTTGAATATAGCTGACTGATTCTTTTGGTCCACAGCAAAGTCCAAGCTCGCAGGGCTTTCTCTGCCTACCTGCAGCACGTTCAGTTGCGACTGATGAAGGAGGTTGGTGACCAGATCCAGAATCCTGCCTGGGCTGCTAAAGAAGATGAGCAAATGGTAAGAAGTTTGTGTTGGCCAGACTGTGAGAAGCCAAGCTGAAATCTGCCTTGAGTTTTGAGGACAGTTCCAATGTTTGGAAGAACTGAAGTCCAACTGAGACAACTGAGAGTATAGTTTCCCCTCTTTGTCCAGCTGCCAGTGCTGTATTTTTAATGTACACACAAGGTAGGACTGTTAAATGATGTCTGAGCAGCAGACAGCTCTTAATGACTAGTGAGGTTGACGTTCAGGCTGTTCAGATCTTTCAGTGGTTCTCCTTCACTCATCTCTGAGGTTACCTGCTTTTGAATTCTTCTCCCTGAGATTCTTTAAAATTACTTGGTGGTTTCTGCTGCATAAAACAAAGCATACATCTGCTCAAATCAAGCAGGTATCTGGTTAAGCTTTTTCTCCTATGTAACTGCTTTACTCCTTGCAGGCACTGGTGCTTAGGAAAAAAGTAAAAGCCACTGGGCAGAAAATGTTACTCTAGTGTTGTTGTGTGTTTTAGTTTGTTTGTTAAAACATCTAGAGAATTTTTCTAGGTGGTATTTCAAGGCCCTGTATTTAATGTCTACACATTTTAGTGTGCAGCAAGCCAAGATCCCCTTACAAACCTTCCTGAAAGAGCTTTGTAGAGTAGGCTCTTGAGCTTTCTGCAAATCCAACCATATTCTTGTTGAATGTGTGTTGCAGGGAAACAGCCAGTGCAGTTAGAGATAAAATTGTGTGTCAGGAATAATCAGTCAACTCAGTGGAAAATGTTACCCCTGCTCTTTCCAAGTGGAAATTAAAACTGGCTTTTTTGAGAGTCACTTTGTCTGCTGTACTGTGAAATATAATGTTTAAAATAACAGATCAAACCAGCCTGGAGTAATGGCAGTGAGAGGCGAGCTGTGAAATCCAATAGTTTGGCTGTGAGGCTGCTCATTTATGCGTTAGCAGAGCTCCTAACCAAAAGCAAATCCAGAGGGGAGACACAGAGGGTTCAAATCACCCACGGGATGCATCTTGCCTTAGGGTTTGCCTTGCCATATGTTTCTCCTGCCAGAGGTCAAACAGACATGGTGGGGGACTGGAATTACATGGCTGTAGAGGTACTTATCTGTTGCTGTGGAGAGGCTGTGGCAAGCAGTGTGTATTTATGTATGTGTATATCTATATTTATATATGAGTGTATATCTATATATATATGAAAGTGTGTGTGTATATATATATATATATATATATGAAAGTGATGAAAATGGGGCTACAACACTGTAGTGGAGATAGCTGATGAAGATTCTCTTCCCTGTGATAGTACTAAGAGTTTTATGTCAGTTAGCTTCATCACAGGCCTTCTTTAACACCTTGCAAGTTGCTTTATGCATAATCTCCTATGTGTTATTCTGTGGTGCTGCTGCTTTTTGCTGCTTGGGTTTTTTTTTGTGTTCTCAACCTCCCATGCTTTTCAAACAAACACTCCTCAAGTGTTCCCAATTCTGACCCACCTCAGGCAAGGCACACCACCATTCTTCTCCCTAACCTTGGATTTGTAGGGTTGCAGGGCTGTCTTAAAAAGGCACATTGCAGAATGCTCATCTGCCAGTTGTCAGCTCATTTTCTCAGGATAGTGTGTTCTAGTTTTTGTCAGTCATTAGCTGCTGTAGCACCTCTGTTGTCCTCTCCATCTCTTGCTTGCAGGAACTTGTGGTCCGCTTTCTGAAGCGAGCTGCCAGCAATCTTCAGCACTCCTTGAGGATGCTGCTCCCCAGCCGTCGTTTAGGACTAAATGAGCGCCGTCATATCCTGGCTCACCAGCTGGGTGAGTTCATCATCTGCTATAACAAGGTGACTAATTCTGTCTTGATTCTTCTTTTTGTAGCTCTTTTGATTTCTGGTCTAAGTATCTCCTGCTGGCTGCTGTCATAGTCAAGGCAGCAGGCTGTATGCAGTTGTGCATCCAGCAGCGGTAGTTTGGCTGTTCAAATTGTTGGATGGACTACAGTATTACTAGATTATATGGGCAGTCCAGTAATCATGCATAAAAGTAAAAAGTGCTGAAATGGAGTGAAATGTAGCTGGCAGTTTGCTTTTTATAGAATCATAGAATGTGTAAGGTTGGAAGGGACCTTTAGAGGGCATCTAGTCCAACCCCACTGCCGTAAGCAGGGACATCTTCACTAGATTAGGTTGCTCAGAGCCCCGTCAAGCCTGACCTTAAATATCTCCAGGCCTCCACTGTGTTTCTGGGCAACCTGTTCCAGTGATCCACCACCCTCATATTGAAGATTTTTTCCCAAATATCCAACCTAAATCTCCCCTTCTCTAGTTTAAAACCATTACCTCTTGTCCTATTGCTACATGCCCTCGTAAACAACTTTAATTTGGTTTGTCTTTTGATTCTAGTGCTTTGTAATGCCTCTTCCTCTTTCTCCCTATTTTTATGATGCTTCTTTGGAGATTTTTTTAAATACACAATAGTATGAAATATGAATTTTACCTTTTTTGGATATACTGACAGACTGCTACCTATCTATAGCAGGGACTCAACTCTAAAGTAGTAGGCCCTAATTTCAATAATTTTTAAATCTTTAGATGTAGCAGATGCTCTTCGTAGCATAGTGGTTTCATGCTAATCCTTGCTTTGCAAGAACAGCTTCCCCTTTCCTTTGCCCCTAAGCATTTCTCTAGTGTTAGAACAAGGGAAGCTTAAATTTTGCCTTCAGAGGCTGTTGTGCATACAGGCCTCCAAGCTCCTGCTCATTAGCAGAGGATGTTCACTTACATTACCTTGTCACAGCTAATGCCTGGCAACTTGAACTGTTAAAGTGAGGTTGGTATGGAACCAAATCTGCTCCCGGGAGTGCATTGTATGCCTAATGCTCACTGAATTACTGTGTTACGAGTTAACCACAAGACACTCAGGTTGCTCTTCTGTGAATGAAGAACACAGCTGCTTTGGATATAACTTCCACTCAATTTGTATTCACACATTAGGATTTTCTGCTTTCTCTTGAGTAAATTCACAAATAAAGCTGGCATTAAATCAGTGCATAAACATATTTTTCTCAGTTAAAACAAGTGAGAACAGATCACTTGAGGTTTTAGGACCTACATGTTTAAGCCATTGAGAGACTTTTAGGCAATGAGGTGTTTTGATGTCTGATCCTAACATATAGACAATAAGTCTGACTTGTAACTTCAGATTTAGTAGGGGAATCCTACAGGCCATTATGTGTCTTCTCTCAGTTTGCTGGAGGTATCATTTTTTTCCCTCTAAGTGAAACAGATCATATACTGGCCAGACTTTTACTTAGGTGGTTAAGGGCAGAGATATGCCCCGGAGTGTTGTGGTTTGGTTTGGTTTTTTTTTTTCTTCCCCTCCTTGAATTATCTTTCAAAAGATGTATCCGACCCTTTCACCTCGAATGCTCAGAGTACCAGTAGGAAGCCATGAAGTAGAGTCCAAGTCTGGTCAGATAAAGCTTGTATGCTGATACTGGCATTTCAGACAGGCCTGTAGGGTTCATTAATTAACGAAGATGTTTGTATCATTACAACCTCTAGTGTCAAGTTCTACTGGTGTAAAATAGAAAGATCACTTGTATCTGAGAGCTTGCTGCCATTCTCATGCCTAAAGGCTTGCTATCTTTTCATAGAATCATAGAATCATAGAATGAAAGGGAATAGCTTAAGAGTACTTAAAGATACTGGTTGCAAAGCATTCAGCTATGAGTCTTGCTGCAAACCTTCAGCTGTAGCTAACAATACAGCTGGAACTGCTCAGTGGGCAGGTGAAGTTCAGTAACGTAAGTGGAGTTTCCCCTCCAGAATCAGGACTGTCCTTGGACCAGAAATAACACAGAATCATAGAATGGCATGGGTTGGAAGGGAGCCCAAGGATCACAGAGCTCCAACCCCCCTGCCACAGGCAGGGCCACCAACCTCAGGCCTGGATCTACACAAGGTTGCCCAGGGCCCCATCCAACCTGACTTTTATTTCAGTATATTTCAGTCTGTATAAAGACGTATTTGCCATAGGCTGTACTGCTTTGCTTTTACTTTGCTTTTACTAAAGCAGTATATTTTGGTAGGTAGATAAGCCCTTGGCAGCTTTCCGTATGAGAAGATAAGTTAACTCAAGAGAACTCCTAGTTTACAGTAGGAAACATGGATGCCCTCAGCATGCCTCCTTTACTGAGTTTCTTTAATATAATATATATATTTATATATCTGTGGTGGTTTGGCCCTGGCTAGAGGCCAAATACCCACCAGAGCCACTTGCTCACTCCCCCTTTCAGCCAAAAAAAGGAAGAAAATATATATCGGGAGGCTTAGGATTCAAGATAAGGACGGAGGGATCACTCTAATTAGTGCAATGGGCAAAACAGACTCAGCACAGAACAAAGAAAACAAAACTAATTTATTACACTGCAACTACACACCCAGTGAACCAGAGTCGGGTAATGAGAAGCAGCCAGGTCTTAAAGCCCCTTTCCCCCACCCCTCACCTTCTTAGCAGACTTAAATTTCATCATGGTTTCACTCCCTTCTTCCCCCCCCAACATGGTGTGCGGAGAGGCAGGGAATGGGCAGTGGGGTTCCTGCAGCTCCTCATAAGCTGCTTTCCTTCCCCAAATCTCAACACTTCTACTCCCCCCACCCCTCACTTATTTGTAGACTTTAATAAGTTCGCTCGCTTCTTCCATCCATCACGGTGCAGGGAGGGGTGGGGAATGGGGGTTTTCAGTCTGTTCCTCCAGAGTCGTTTTCCTTCTTAGCTGGGGGGAGGGCAGGGGCATTCTACACACAACCCCTTTCCCTGCGGCACTGTGGGGTCCTGCCCACGGGAGACAGTCCTCCACTAACTTCTCCAGCATGAGTCCTCTCTGCCAGGGAGTCGTCATCTCACCACGTGCCTCAGCCCAGCTCCCTTCCGTGGGGTGCTGACCTTCGGGCCCAGACTCCCCTGGCCTTGTCCCCCAGAGAGTCATAAGTCCCCCGGCAAACCTGCTGAGGCGTGGATCAATCTCTTCACAGGCTGTAGATGTTTCTGCTCCCCATCCTCATCCACGGGCTGCAAGGGGACACCTGCTTCACCATGACCATGGTCTTCTCCATGAGCTGCAGGGCAATTTCTCCTTCTGGCACCCGGAGGGCCTCTTTCGTCCCCCTGCCTCCTTCGGGCCTGGCCTTGGTGTCCGCATGGCTCATTACATCTTCTCACTCTGGTGGCAGAATGCACCTGCCTGGGTTTTTTTTTTTCTCCTATATGTGATTCCCAGAGGCACTGTGACCATCTCTGATTGGCTCAGCCCTGGTCAGCAGCAACTCTGGCCTTGAAACGGCCAATGTTTACTTTGAGGCCTGCAGAGAGCTTCTGTCTGCTTCTTGCAGAAGCCATCTTAGCAGCACAGCTACACAAAACTGCGACAATATTATATTTATATTTAATATAATATATATAATTTTGTCCTCATGTCTTTATGAATATCTCTTTTTAGGACAGATGCTCAAATGAAAGCTATTTTAAGGATCTCTGTGACAGAAATAGCAAAAGTAGAAAGAGGACCTAATATCTGTAAAGAATACCCCCATAACACTTCCTTATCCCAGCAAATGGTGTATTTGAAGGGCCAGCATGTATTTGTGAAGACTTGACCTCTTTTCAGCACATCAATTCTAATAAGTTATGTCAGGTGGAGGAAGGAGGAGTTTAGTGTATGCTTAGCATGCTGTCTCTGGGAGTGCTCTATACTTATCCATTCTGTTGCACACAGTGAAATACCTACAACTTAGCTCTTTGGAGTTGATGTTCTCAGATCCCATGGAATTGGTTTTCGACTTCTCTAGCTGTAGCTGGGCCGTGGAACATCAAGTAACTACACAGAGACACTTAACTGCTGCTGCTTGTTGACAGGAAACGGAGCAGATGGTTCAGAAGAGATCAAAAAAGAAACAGGAAGAGGAGGCGGAGGGAGTGAATCCTGAAGGCTTTCAGAAGTTTATTACCAGAGCAAGGTAGGAATGGATTTTATTTCTTCCGAGAAAGGATCTCCCAGCCCTGAAAGTGATAGGATTGTTTTAAACAACATGATCTGACTGATCTAAAGGCGTCTTCATATTGTTATTGACCATAGCTCCTGTTCTCGCTGAGGGACAGAACTTGTCTTTCCTTTCCAGCAACGAAGCACACTTTTTTTTTTTTTTTTTTTTTTTTTTTTTCTAATGTCTAATCTAAACCTGCCCAGCTAAAAACCTGAGTTGGTTTAGATTAGACATTAGAAAAAAAATTGTTACTGAAAGAGTTGTGGGGGCCTGGAACAGGCTGCCCAGGGAGGGGCTGAGTCACCTTCCCTGGATGTGTTCAAAAAAAGGGTAGATGAGGTACTTAGGAATATGGTTTAGTTTAGGATGGGAATGGTTGGACTTGATGATCTTAAAGGTCTTTCCCAACCTTGTGATTCTGTGATCTGATGCATAGAGAAGGATATACCTATAGATCATTTTGATTAAGTAGATTCCCAGTGGACAGTAGTGGTTGCCTTGGTCTGTGTACATTTCAAACTGATGCTGGTGAGCTAACAAATCTTCCTTCCTGCGATGCTGGAGAAAACATTGCAGTACATGGGAAGGAGAATGAAACTAAAGCTGTGCTCAGGTGGCCCTGAGCTGCTGTGGTTGAACAGTTGTTGTGGCTCTGTCAAGTTTCTGTTCTCGGAAACAAATCTTATGCTTTCTTGTGTCTCTTCAGGAACTCTCCAGGTCTGGACTTTGAGACAAGGAAAGGAGTTAGACTCCCTGTCTTTTTCCTAGCCTCTCACTTGATTTGCTAGGGCAGCTCAGTGCAGTTACTTTCACAACAAAAAAGCAGCATTTTCTAACTGTGCATGCTCTGAGCTTAGTCTGCCTTAAACTTACAAGAGTCTGGTAGGAAATGGATTTTAAAAGTAGGTAAATATAGTTCACATAACCTTGTGTGAAAAACAATAGCATTATAGCTCTCTGGCTATGGGGAGGTTTGAAAATATTCAGTGAATCGGAATTATGTCCTCGAAGTATCTGATTCTAGAGCACAAAGCCAAATTCCTTTTGACTCCTTTGACTCACGTACAACATGCCAGTATGGGCAAGGACCCCTGTTGGTATCTGGACAGGTAGAGTTTATCTGCCCTTCTATCTTCTCTGGTAAGGCTGACAGTCACTGCTGCTTTTTTATGACCAGTTCTGAAACTGTTTTTATCGTTTTTTGTGTTGGGATAGCACTCAGTGACTGAGAAGTGGGTGGCAGCTGGGGATTCTTAACTAAGTTGAGTAGCCTTCACAGTCTCTTGAAAACAATGAAATTTACCTTTTGCTAATAGAATTGGAGTCATTACCACAACAGATTTACAGGCTCCAAGAAAAAAATTTGCTGCTCTTCAGACAGAGTTCTATAAAAGAATGATACTTGAGATGTCTGACTGCCACCTACCTCAGGACATATTCCTGTCAGCAGAAATGGAGACTACATGGGCCCACTGCATGGTCTTGGTTCTCTGATGTCTCTGGCCATTGGAATGACTGTTGCCTCCTAGGTCAGGTCATTGTGATGTTTGCTAGAAATCCCAAGAGATGGCTGTTTGGGGCAGAACTGCATACTCTGCTGTCCTCATGTTATTGGCTATGATGCCACTGTGGTCTGATGCACAGTTTAGGCTGAAGCTTAGACTTACTGGACCATCTGCATTAGTGATACTGAGCAGCAAAAGCCAGTTTGCCAATGATCAGACAATTTCTAGTGCTGAGCTTTCTGCTGCTTACTGAGTATCCAGGTATATTTGAAAACACTTTTTTTTTTTTGACACTACTTTGCACTGTGCTTACATTGGTGAGCCAAATAATTTGGGACCAAGCAAAGGTGGGGATACATTTTACACTTTGAGTGTTTGTTCTGCAGTACAGTGAGTGCAGCACTGGAAAAAAACGGGTGAGAAATGTTGCCACTTAACTGAGATTGTCTCATCGACTCTAACTTTGATATCACATGGATGGCATTGTGTTTAGCTATATGCACACTACAACCATTGCTTTGAAATATCCTCAGTGCAATGTAGAAGTATTTACTTATGCTGGTAAATCAACTTAAAAGCCTAAAGCACCTTTTCACCAACAACTTGTCTTTCTTATGTTTCCTCTTCATGTCTATTCTCATTGATTTGGGAGAAAAAGTGAACTTAACAGCATCCCCTGAAGGTCATTACTCCAGTTGGGTCAGCTCTGGACACTGCTTTTACCAAAGCTCAGGCTAGCTAAGACTAGTACAAGTATTATATGCACAGGATGTTATGAAGGATTGTAACTGCTGCTATCCAAGCTCATATTTCTGTTTTCTTGTAGTACTACTGGCACTGTACTACTCACTTTTGGTGTTTGCCTTGCCATATACACACTTACTAATGTTGAGGCAACACTATAAAGCAAAAGGAAAGCATATTAGATTTCAAAACAATTAGAATTACAGCCTGCACAAGCTCTAATAAGAATGGCCAATGGTTTGGAACCAAGAGATGCTTATGACAGTGGGGCAGTAAAACTCCTCTTCTTGAAAAGAAAGTGAGAAATGTATGTAAGTTTTGTGAGATTCACAGAAATATTGACTGTTCTGCTTGTTCTGCAGTTTTGGCTAATTAAGAAGCTCTTCCATCCTCTTTCTTCTCCTCCCCCAAACTACTAACGATGACCATAAAACAGATGCTGAGCTAATGTCTCTTATGACCAAGGTAGCTGCTTGTTCTAGAGAGCACTTGGGGAAGATTCGCTGAATCTCTCCTGTTGAGATAATTTACCTAAAAATGTGTTTGGAGCTTTCCCTTGCTCTTTATTTGTCTTGGGAAGGCTTCTGAATGCCTTGAATTTTCTACTGCATAAGAAAATGGCATTTCAATGGGAGTTTCAGGTTTAATCAAGGCATGTTCCTTTCCTTCTGCTCTTACCTGATGGGACTGAGCAAATCACTAGCTTGTCTGACCTCACCTTTTTTCCTACTCCCCCCTTAAGTCTCCTATTATTCCTAGTTTTTTATTGTTACTTGAATATGTAAAAGCTTAGAATCCTACCCCACATTGATTTTTCTCTTCTTATTGTAGTGAAAGTGACCTGGAAGAAGTGCTGACATTCTACACACAAAAAAACAAGTTGGCAAGTGTCTTCCTAGGAACAAACCCCACAAGCACAAAACCCAGCAACACCAGTAATCAGTCAGAGAAACAGTCTCAAGGAGGTAAGTGTCACAGCCAGTTCTGAGATGATGTTCCCCAGACACATCTGATTTAACAACAGCCTATGGAGAGACCACAAGCCCTCTGTAAGGTACAAGAGATATGCCTTAACAGTCGCCAACAGAACTGTACCCCCTCTCTTTCTTCTCTACCCCCCTCTTTCCTCTCTCAATCACCATAAAACTTCATCCCTACAACACCACACAACAAAGTGAATTCCACCCATCAGGGTTAAAGTGGCTTATGCCAAAGACTTAATGACTATGCAACCAGATAACACTGTAAAAAGGCAAGAACAACAAAGCCACCATGAAGACATGAGGAGAGCATTCCCTCCACCATCCACCCTGAAGTATTCCCACAGCCAGGTGGAAGGTGTGGCTATGCCAAGGATGACTTCAAAAACAGATCATTCTGCCATCAAAAAAGGGGGAAGACATCAGGGGACAGAGGGTAAGTCATGAAGACATGGAGACATCAAGGGAATGTTCCCCCATCGGACCCAAAGACACTGAAGAATGTTCTGCCACTGGACCTGAGGACATCGGACTGACAGGACGCCGTGGCTCCGTGGTGGTAGATACTGCAATCTCTCTCTCTCCCTCTTTCCTCTCTCTCTCTTTCCCACTCTTTTCTCTTTCTTCCCCCCTTCTCTTGCACATTTGTTGTGGGCCAAATAAAGTGACTTGAACCTTGACTCCGTTTTGAGTCTTAATTCTGTTCTCTGAGAACTGTGAGGATCTGGTCACAATAAAACACCCAATGGGGCATCGCTCAGGGGTTAAGCCCAGCTACCCCCAGCCACCCAGAGCGACCTGAGGTCAGTTGGAACGCCAAATTAGTCTATCTGGTTGTGGATTGTGACACTCTCCAGAATGTTATTCAGGTTCCTTGAGGTTGCCTATCTTTTTTTTTTTTTTAAAACTGACTCTATGTGAAGACCAGGATAACTGCACTCCTGGCTTCCTTGCCTGCAGTGAAATGGGATGAAATCTGGATTGGCATTTATGAGGAACTATATACAGTGGCTCATGACTTAAATGAGAATGTGCAAACTGAAGGCCTTGAGATCTGAAATGAACAGAGAATCCTGAAATCAAAATAAGAGATGAGAGAAATCAAGGCCTGTTAAATTGTGCTGCCTACAATGAGCGTATCTGTTGGAGGGCAGAGTCTATATATTTGAGCTCACCTAGGCCTTCCATGGAATGAAGTGCAGTGCCAGCCATGTAGCCAGTAGTCCATGATACTGTATGTGATAGTAAAGCTGTGTCTACAGTAAATGTTAGCAAGAAAGTCCATCATAACAAGGTTTAAATTCTGCTAATGATACTACAGTTTGCATGTCTACTTCTTAACTCTTTGATTTTGTTACAGAATATCCCGAGGTGGTGAAAAAAATAAAAGGTCATCAGCTCAAAAATTCAGCTGCAGACCTGACTTCAGAAGGAGTACCAAAAGGTTATAAATCCAAAGAAGTTAAGTCACCCTGTAAGTGAACTGGCTTAAATAATTATAAAGAAAAAATAATGTATGCATATACTGGTTTTAATACTATTTTAAGCAAAGGTTGGAACTTCTGGGTTCAAAGTGAGGAAATCAGAAGCCCCATTTTGGGGAAGATTCTGCAGGGTAGTTTTTATACATGAGAGAAGGTACCATAGAATAAACAGTATGAAGGAGTTAGCTGCATTTCTGTGGGGGAAGATCTGGATATGTCAAGCTTTGAAAGAGGATATTCATCATGTAGAGCTTCTTCTTGTCATTGCTGGCAGATGAGGTCATTTTGGTTTCTGTGTGAGTAGAGGCATCTTTGGTGTGTTGTTATCTGACCCAAAAATCAGCTTTTTCTCATGTAGTGTACTCATTATCTTTGTGTAGTTCCAGAAGGAGCCACCTTCTCCATAAATGCTGAAGTGAAATTACCTCGGTGTGGCCCCCCTAGTGCTTCTACCTCGGTTTCTGGTGCCACCTTGCCAAGAAGTATCAGTTCCTGGATGCCATCTCAGCTTGCAGCCTCTGAACATTTGCAGGCACCTGGTTACCATTCATTGCCAGCTCCTCTACTTGGTCCCAGGCTGATTCAGTCCTCATCCTCACTACCCTCCTCACAGATCACAGCTCCTGACAGCTCTTGTCTCTTTGCAAACCCAGTGTCCAGCGAGGTGTCTAACCTGGCTGGGTTACATCAACATGCTGGGAGCTACACCATTGGCCCCTTGTCATCTTTGCAAAGAGCTGCTCAGATCTACAGCCAAAGATTGTCCCGACCTTCCTCTGCAAAAGTAGGTAAGTGTTCTGGGATGCATACTAGCCTGCTAGTTCTGTATAGAGATCAGGTTATCTCTGTTCTGGAGTAGGTAAAAATTTTACATTTCCAGAATTTAGTCTTTTGCAGTGATGCTAAATTGCTCGTGGAAAGAAGTGGAGGAAGCAGCACTTGTTTGCCAAAGATTCCCTTTTATTGAGCAGAGGAAATCATGGAATTGTTTAGGTTGGAAAAGACCCTTAAGATCATAGAGCCCAAGTATTAACCTAACACTGCTAAGTCCACCACTAAAACATGTCCCTAAGCACTGCATTTATATACATCTTTTAAATACCTCCAGGGACAGTGACTCAACCACTTCCCTGGCAGCCTGTTCTAATGGTTGACAATCTTTTGGTGAAGAAACTTTTCCTAATATCCACTCTAAATCTCCCCTGGTGCAACCTGAGGCCATTTGCTCTTGTCTGATTGCTTGCCATTTGGGACACAACACCCAGCTTGCTGCAACCTCCTTTCAGGACAGCTAGAACAATAAGTTCTCCCCTCAGACTTTGAACTCAGCCTTTCAACTTCTTTGGAAAGAGCTGGAAAATGAAGTATATATTTCTGCTTGATTGTATTACTGATCTCCTGTTTAGTGATTTTTTTAATGTAGTTTTGGTTAGCAGAAGTCTTGTCTCAGTCTATGTGTTGTTCTTAGTTCAGTGTTTCTATCATGTAGAGAAATCCTTTAATGAAAACTCATGATTGTTGAATACTTAAAGGTGTGTAAAGACCTCCAAAAAAGAAAGATCTGAATGAAACATTACTATATCTCATTCTCCAGGATCTTTTGGCGCTGCCATATCCAAGAGTACTTTAAAAACAAGATCTAGAGACTTCTCATTTACTATGCTAGGGTAAAACATAGCTGAGCAATGCATCTCTAGAGTCTAAGGAATCTGAAGGGTAAAAGAAACTGAGAATTTATGGATGCAGACTGTAATCCATCAGGCTAACAGCTGTAGTCCTGATAACTTTAATTTTGTTTAAGTGATGGTATACACTTGCTTTAGGTTGTACATCAGGGTCAGGACATGTTCACTAGGGTTGCTGTGTATATATATTGACAACCTTTCTAGCATTAAAATAAATCTGACTTCCCCACTGAGTAGCTGATTTAAGAGGATCTACTTCTTAAGGAAAAACATTATATATTTAACTTGGGTAACAGCAGCCAATATTCTTTGGAATTGCGTGCCAAAGGGAATATGGGTTTGGAATTGACAAAAGCTTATCTAGGCAATACCCATGCAAAACAAAGTTGTGTTCTCCCTAGAATCTGCAGAAGTATCATACCTGCTTTTGTATCCCTGTGATCAGCAGGCTGAGAGAATCCAGCATACTGCTTGCTCAGCATATCCACATGTTTGTTTGGTAGGTCTGTGCCATCGCAGTCCAAGTGGGCAGCGTGTGGGCTCAGCCAGGATGCACAAAGATGCACAAGAGGCTTCTTCCCAGGGCAAATGCTACAGTCCCAGTATGGCAGCAGCAGCAGAACAGCAGCAGCTGACAGAAAAGCAAGCAGCCTTTCAGTATGCCCCACCAAGCAACATCAGTCTTCTTACACAGCAGGTATGTAAACAGTAATGCTAGAGTCCCTGTGACCACAGAAGAGTCTGTCACAGGCTTCTGTCAGCACTGGGCTGAGACACGCTGGAATCGGTAAATATGAACATTGATTTCTGTCATACTGTTGTTTTGAAATGTTTATAGTGACAAAGAAAAATTTTCTGTGACAAAAATGTTGGTGAATTCCTTTTATAGAAGAAAGAGAGAACTGTGCAGAGGATTAGAAAGTATGTTATAAAAACCCAAATGCATACTTGGTCTTATTCAACAGTAAAGCCAAGTTTTCTCAGATTTGTGCTTCCATGTGATTTGCTTCCCTGGTTCTGCAGTGTGTCACATCACCACAGTGCTGTGAATGGGAGCCTGCAACACAGCTTCTGATGTAAAGTGTGTATTCCAATAACATTGTAAAGACAGAATGAAGTACTTATTAGCACAGGATATGATAATCCTTTTGCTAAACATGGTGGGATAAATTGAACTTATATTGGTTTCTGGTGGAATTCCACTTAGTTTCCTGTGTCTTTAAGTCCTAAATGGCTGTGCACATCATCATATTTTACTTTACAACGTGCTGTATTTGTGTTCATCAAAGGTATTCAAGATAGACACGTCTCTGTTAATTAAACTGACTCCTGGTGGTCCTCCAGGATGGGCACTTTGCATAGGGAGCTAATTTTTTAAATAACCTCTTCATTTGCTAGGGACAAACAGTTTAGAGATCTTTGCTCAAACTTTGATTTTTGGAAATATTGTTTTAAGGGTGATGTTTTGCTGAGTTTTCTGAGGCATGTTTAATAGTTGCAATAGCTGCTGCTATTTGCTTATTTTTGCTTGTTTCAGTTTTACTGTTATGTGGTTAGATTTTGAATACCTGGTTAGATGATTGGCAAGATGTCTTTTCCAAAAAAGTGGTGTGCATTTACAACTCTAGGAAGCTGGACAGATTTTCGGACCCTTCTGCAATCTAGTTCAAGGTTTTGATTCATTCTCAGCAGTTCCAAAACTAACACAGGTCGTTGCAGATAGGTTTTGAACTTTACAGGATATGTCACAAAAATATGGTACCTTCTTGTTGATTGATTCAGCAGAGAATGTGAGCACTGAATAGATCAGTGATGCTGAGGCCTTATCTTGCTTGTGTTGGGTAAGACCCTACTTAGATAATTTGACATTTGAAAGCCTGAAGTGGTGTGAGGAACATCAGGAGAAGCTTGGTGGCTTCCAGGAAATATTGAGCTGTCAGTTTGGTTCTTGTAATGAAATCAGAATTCTGCTTTTTAAAGCTAAACTGTCAGTAAAACCATTACAAAAAAAAAAATTGGTAGTGAAACATATTAATTCAGGAAATGTTACTTGTTGAAAGCTAGATATATGATGGAAATGGCCTCCTTGGAGAAAAATTAGTATCTAAACAAATATTTGGGAAAAAATTGCAAGGCATCTATTTATTTTCAGCCTTTTCAGCAAAGAACTTGAAAAAAATAATTTCACAGTCTTTCTCTGTAAAACCACTCATTTCCCACTTGCCTCCAGCTACTGAGATTTCTTAGGTCTGTAGAGAGAACCCAAGTTGTCCTCTTGCTGCAGTCTATATAGCTGTTAAATGATGTTTAAGCTTCTGTATTAACACTGCTAGTTAAATTAGGAGGTATAGAAGAGGGAATCCAGAGAGGAATTCACAAAGGTCTTTGTGAAGGGCTGTGTAGTTTCTTGAGTATAGCAACATTGGGTGACAAAGGAGGATACTCAGACAGTTGTAGGTGGTGGAGGCTGAAACCTGTTCAGCTATCAGTCAGTTGGTGTAGGTGTGCTGAGGTCTGAAAGACTATGAAGTGCAGTGGTAGCGCTGGAAACACGTTGGTTGTGTGTTGGCATTACTTTTTGCTTCTGGATCCTCCCAAGATACATTCCCATAGAAGAGGTGGGAAATACACAGAAGGAGAATGGATGTGCTAATTCTCTTCTGGAGTGCTCTCTGGCAATGAATTTCCTTCCTGTGCCTGTGTCCACTGAGTTCTAGACATCTGCTCTCTTCTGTGATTCTCCAGGCCATGTTTCTGCAATAATCCCTTCGGAGAGATGAAATCCAAAGCTTGCTTGGTATGAAAACTTGGATAGGTTAGTTGAGGATAGCTTTTCTTTTAAGGCAATCTGACTCTTTAGCACTGAATTTATGACACACAGTCATTTCAAAGCTGATGATATTATTTTAATCATCTCTGATGTTTGGGAAGGTTCAGATGTAACTGCAAGGCCCAAAAGGGACACAGCTAAAGGAGATGGCTACTACTACTCTTATTCCTGCCCCCCTGCCCTGACACGTTGTACTCTTCTATGATCTAAGAGTCATTCTGATTATTATTTTTATCCAGCCTGACTTTTGAAGCCTGTGTTGCAGCAAAGACCAAAGGGTTTTGTTCTGTGGGAAGACAGGCAGCTCTGACAATGAAAGGTGACAAGAAGTACCTGCATACAATAAAACCATAGTAGTATGAGAGCAAGTGCCTGTACAGGCAAAACTGGAGGAGCCAAGCAAGGATTGGTGTGGTTGTTGAGGAACCTGGAACCAGGACAGGTGTTGTTGAGCCACTAGATATGCATGTGGATTTGAAGCAGAGGGATTGACTGAAGGCACTGAGGAGGAGTAGGCTGGCAGTTTGGAAAGTGACTTGTAGCAGTGTAAGTATCAGTGAAGTTACCTGGAAATGCTGCCATGGTTACAGATATGGACAGACAAGGATTTGGTTTGGCAAGGAGTGGGGAAGATAGGGGCAGGGGAGAGAGGGAAATGTGGGGAAGATTTAGTAAACAGCTGGAGAGAGTGATGAATCAAAGACTAGTGGTATGGGTTGAAAGGGGATGGGGAGTGTTTGGAGACTCTGAATTCTGAAACCCCAGTGACTTTAGGACAGGAGATGTAAGGGATTGAAAGCCCAGTGAAGGTTGGAGATAGGGCTTGTATGAGGGTGATTTAGTTGCACAGGGCACTATTTTCCTATTTCCCATTTCTAGACAGGAGACTGTGAATTGTTATTGACATCTCTTTACTCCTCTGTTTAAGCCCCTTGAAATATCCTCTCAAAGTAAAAACATTCTAAAATAAATTGGCATGAAGATGACCCCTGAAAGTGAACATCACTTATGAAAATAATAAAAATACTACAGTTGTTTAAAGCCACTGCAGAAACTTGGAATTAGTCTACCTTGTTGGAAAGTAGCTGGCTGGTATGAAAGGGACTTGATATTTGGATTTAATTATATTTAATGACAAGATTAGGACTATTGATTTGGGGAGAGGGTATGAAAGAAAGACTTCTGAAAATACTGCTATTTGCTGTGGACTTTGTTTCTTTTCCAAGGGCAAGAAATGTCTACTCTATGCCAGAGCAGGATGCCTTTGTGCCTTGGTTTCCTGTGTTGTGCCCAGCTGTGTCGTGAGGGATGGGGTACTCTGAATATGTTCCCTCCTTCCAAGAGCAGCTGGGAAGCTTGTTTTCCTTTTCCCATTCTTGTGAGAATTGCTTCTGGTATCTGTGTACTAGTGTGGGTCTCCGGGGTTCCCAGGAATGTAGCCTCAGCAGCTGTGCTTGGAATGATGTTGCCATTCTAGTTGGGATTCCTCCTCTGGCCCTCTCCAGTCCCTGCTGTTCTTCACTGTTTCCTACCCATGCCCAAAGCACCTGTTTCATGTTTTCTCTCTTAACACTCTTGCATTCTACTCTCTGTATTAAATCAGTTTGATTTATTAAGCCAATTGTTGCTGGAATGATGACGTTCAAAGAGAAAATTTTAAATGTAAGTATCTGAGCTTTGAACAGGATATTTAAAATCTGTTGTCTTAAGAAAACAAGATTTTTTGATTGCATCAGTTTTCTGTCTTCTCAGACCTCCCCATTCACTTCTGAAACACCAGAAGGGAACTTCAGGGTGATACTCATAAAGTAAACAGTTCTTTTAACACAGGGGGTGGAGCTGGTAGGAAGATAAAGCTTTATTGATGTGTGGGTTCATTGCCTTGTGCAGTTACTCACAGACTGGCTCACAAAGTGAGACCATTTTGCCTTTCATTAATTAGTATTTTTGAAAAATATTTTTTATTATATTGTTTATTTATTATATTGTTCTGGGCTCCTCACCATAAGAAGGACATTGAGGTCCTGGAGCGAGTCCAGAGAAGGGCAACCAGGCTGGGGAAGGGGCTGGAGGGCAAATCCTATGAGGAGCGGCAGAGGGAGCTGGGGGTGTTTAGCTTGGAGAAGAGGAGGCTGAGGGGAGACCTTATCACCACCTACAACTACCTGAAGGGAGGTTGTAGAGGTGGGTGATGGTCTCTTCAGCCAGGTGACAGGTGATAGGACAAGGGGAAATGGCAAGAAGCTGCCCCAGGGCAGGGTTAGATTGGACATTAGAAAAAAATTTGTTACTGAAAGAGTTGTGGGGGCCTGGAACAGGCTGCCCAGGGAGGGGGCTGAGTCACCTTCCCTGGATGTGTTCAAACAAAGGGTAGATGAGGTACTTAGGGATATGGTTTAGTTTAGGATGAGAATGGTTGGACTTGATGATCTTCCAAGGTCTTTTCCAACCTTGTGATTCTGTAGGAAACTTGATCAGTGCATCTTCATGTTTGCAGTGTAGAGGAAACAAGGGTGCCTTCACAGTGGTATGCAATAGAAATACTGATCTAAAACCCATAAGAATTGTTACTTAATCCCCTGCATCACTGTATGATGCATTACTGCCCAGTTGTGGGGAGAGAAAAGAGGAGCAGCAGTATTCTATCTCAAACTAGAGAAGGAGGAGCTGTTTGGGTAGCTTCTGTAATTGTCTTTAATAATAATATTTAGCATTACAAATTAATAAACACAATGAAGCTTCTAGGGAGAATCTTTATTGTTAAATATAGCTGTTAACTATGAATGTTTTTACTTGTGAAGAATTTTATTCCATTTTATTTACTTAAAAACACAGATTTACAATGTTTCTGTGATTACAAAAATCTAATAATAAAACTGATTTTGAGGTTATGACAGTGAGAATCATGTACTGCTATCCATAAAAGATATTTCAAATCCTGCCTGATATCTGCAGTACTCACCATCTCACTATAGTAATCTGCAGTAATAACAAGGTGTTCCTCTGGCTAACTTCCATTTGGGAGCAAGCAACAGAGATCTCTGTGGAAAATGTGTGCTTTTGAGGATCCAGCTTTAACCTGATGAGTTTCTGTCTCAGTAGGATAATCAGGAGGTATCTCAGTTCAAAAGGTCCTAAGAAAGTAAGGAATATAAAGAAAACCCTGCCCAAATTCCCCAAGTTTCAACTAAATTAGTCGTGAGGGTAATGTGTGAAACAGGTGAAGTGTGTAGAAGTGACAAGGCCCATGAGAGCCTTTTAGTCTAGGAGGAGAATCAAGTGCTCAACATGTCTCTTCTGTTTGGACTGCTGCTTAGGTGGTCAGAGTGCATCTATTGATGACAGAATCACAAGGTTGGAAAAGACCTTTAAGATCATCAAGACCAACCATTCTCATCCTAAACTAAACCATATCCCTAAGTACCTCATCTACCCTTTTTTTGAACACATCCAGGGAAGGTGACTCAGCCCCTCCCTGGGCAGCCTGTTCCAGGCCCCCACAACTCTTTCAGTAACAAATTGTTTTCTAATGTCCAACCTAACCCTGCCCTGGGGCAGCTTCTTGCCATTCCCCCTTGTCCTATCACCACCAGCAAACAGGCTTCTAATTTGGAACCAGCTGCACCCTGTGCTGCTTCTTGCTTGTAACTTAAGGGGACAGAGACAGGAAGGATCCTGAGGATATCAAAGGTAGCAGACTTGTGAATGATGTGGTTATTGGCCAGTGGTAAAGCTGGTACATAGGACAGAAAATCAACAAATGTGCTTGTTTAACCATAAGGACCCTAAAGTTTCTTGTAAATTAAAACAGTGAGTCTTGTCCCACTAGCAGAGATATGTTAAATTGAAATAAAAGTGTTTTAATTCACCCAGATAAACATCATTCAGATGACAAAACCTCCAAACCCAACCCATGTCATTAGATTTCTTTGAACTGAGAAAATTAGAATCTAGTGGAACTAGTTCCTGTCAAAACATTCCAAAAAAACTCAGTTAGACAGTAAGGGCTGTTAAGTAAGCCAGGCATCTAGCATGAGAGGTTAAGTTTTGTCATGGATTGAAAACAGACAGCAAGAATAACTACCCAGCTGAAGACAGAATACAGAATGCACATGCTGGAGTGTAAAAGATTGTGAAAGGAGGAGGATCATAAGAACATCATATTACCAAAATAGTGAATATAAAAGTAAGTTATTTCAGGGTAACATGGGGTGTGAATTCACAGTAGATTAACTACTCTATAGTGTTCACCCGTGTGAATATATGCTTATGCAGATCATGTTTACTACATGAGGTGACTTGTTACCTTCATTACAGTGTGTCCAGATGTTCCATTAATGTGAATATGTGTGTGCTGAAACCTTAAACTTGAGCCTACCTCCTGGTAGTTTGTTGGTAGGTCTGTATTCTTTTGTTGATTATTATGAGAAAAGCTATGAGAGAGTTGCTTGCCCACCTGCCATCAGGCAAACCAGTAGCAAATCAGTGTTTATAAATAACTGATTATATGACAAGCAATGATTTTTAACCACTTAAAGTAATAAGCTTTAAATCTTTTAGGGATGAAAAAAAGTTTGGGTCTGGAAAGCTCAGTGGAGACATACCTATTTGAAGCCAAGCAGTAAAGGTAACAAAGGAAAAAGATTAATGTACTTAAGAAACAGGATAAGAAATAGTATGGAGTTATTTTAAACATCAGTTAAATGCCCTGCCTTGAAAAACTGGCTGCTGTTCCTAAAGTGAATTCAGGGAAAAAACCTGTGACTCACAGATGGGTGACTACAGCAATTAACTGTAAAATGCATTTTTAACGAGGAAGTGAAAATACTAAGTTTGAGGAAGGAGGTAGGTATGAAGGAATTGCACGGGGCAGTGGGTAACAGGGTAAATAACGTTGATTTCATTAATGTTTTTCATAATAAAAAGGGGTTGTTCAGTTTAATAGGAAGGCATCAGTAAAAAATGGAATAAAAGTAAATGGTTATTGTCACAGAATACTTAACCTTCTGAAACTTCCTGCATCAGTACACCATTATTGCAGAAAGCTTAACATGCTGTAGGTACCTCAGACAGAATAATGAGCATTTTGCAAATGATAGAGCCCTAGATTTTAACATACAGAAATAACACATTTTCCTTATCTAGAAGATGTTTCAGTTAAATGTGTGGAAACTAACATTTCCATCTTCTGAAATATGTCAGGCAGGATAGCAAGTTTGCTGGGCCATTGCTCTGAACTGACCTTTGGTGTCTTTAGCGCTGAGGAACGTGTGCTGTGCTGCTGCTTCCATATTTATGACTTTTCTTTGCCACTTTGCTTTACTGTAGTCAAGCTAAATATTTCCTTTATGATAACTGGCTTACTAAGACACTTCTCAGGAAATCAGTAGCTAAAATTAGCAGTTTTCCTAGTTATGGCATGCAAATGACTGCTAATTTTTTTAGGGTGATGATGTCTTTCTCAGTATGTGTAGTGTAGTGGGTCACCAACAGTGTTGTCAAACAATACTCAATTTTTCAGTTGTCCTGAAGTTTTCTTGTTGACTTTGCCCATCACCTAGCATGAGCCTAAGACAGTAACTGGACTGCTGAAGAATCAGGCAGATACACTGGTGGTGAGCTGGGAATGATGCCCGAAGATACTGTACAGTAAGCTCCTTTGTATTGGGATTTAAGGAACTTCCTGGCTGCTCTTACTTCTGGAAAGCTCAACGAAGAGTATTTTTGCCATTGGCCTTTTCTGATGGATGAAGGCTGGGACTGGAATAATCCAGACTACTTTTCCCTCTGTTCTTTACCAGGTGTTAATCCTAAAGCCTTTATTTCACGTGTGTTTTGTGTAAAATATTTCTGTGTGCTTGTATTGTGGGACCTCATATGGGGAGGACATGAAAATGTGTAGCGTGTGTGTAGATCCAGAGCCAGTTGGCTGGATCTGGGGTATCTATGTGTGGTTCTTTTCTTTGTGAACAGCATGCTGCTACTTTTTGAAATGTGCTGTAAGGTAAAAATGAGGTTTTCTGCATTTCTGGATCTGTGTGAGGTCCTTATCACTGGCTGGTGTGGGGAGCTGCAGTTGATATCTACCAGGCTGTAGTATTTTGTAGTTATTAATGCTAGTGAACTGAAGAATGTGTTGAATTGGCCAGCTTCACCAGGAGGAGGAGGAGGAGGAGGGGAAGCTTGGTGGGAGCTCTGCCCCTCTCTGTGAGGGAGAGTGTGAGGTTTCAGGACCCAGCTATCATT
This sequence comes from Porphyrio hochstetteri, assembly GCA_020800305.1. Lineage (NCBI taxonomy): Eukaryota > Metazoa > Chordata > Aves > Gruiformes > Rallidae > Porphyrio > Porphyrio hochstetteri. The sequence continues at coordinate 9,180,623 of CM036908.1, read as the reverse complement.
AGGAATAGCTCCAGTTCTTCTAGCCGGGGAGTTTAATCACAGGGATAGCATCAGACCACCCAGGCAAGGGTTCTACTGAGCTGCCTCCATCTCTGCTATGCAGCCAGTCCATGCCCAAGATCCAGCAGCCAAGATTCCTGCAAACAGCCTGACAGATCTGCAGGAGGATGGGACACTCTTCTCATTCTACATTTTTCATTTGGACAGAAGGTGGAAAAAAAGCAAGCAGCAGATGAGTTTACTAAGCCTTAAGACAGGGGGAGAGGAAGTGAGGGAGAATTGGAACGGGCACTTTACAGTGCTCTGGAGTGACCTTGTGGGAATAATAATGCCACAGGAATCCCAAATCTTCAGCTTAACATCAGCTACAACAATATGTGAACCCACATCCCCCCTTGGTTACCTGCCTCAATTACACAGTGTGGTACCCTGGCCTGCCTTGTCCTCAGCAGAGAGGTCCTGCAAAGCAAGGTGTCAGTGTGCCAAAGCACACTCACTGTACAGCAGGCATCAGCTCTTTGGGTTCTGAACCTGAGCAGTGCAACCCAGTAACAGCAAGAACACCAGGAAACTCAGAGTGCTGCAAATGCTTGCAGAAATTTGGTGGGAATATTTTCCCCAACAAAGGGGTTTTTTTCAGTGTTTCAGTGTTAGTCCCTTGCTCTGACTCATCCCACTTTATCTGAGTCTTAATCAGATTTATTTTCCTTATGTAACTATTTGATGGCTTTTCCCCTTCCACTGATGGGGAGGAAGGGAAGTGTAAAGGGAAAACTAGGAAGCTGAGCAAGAAGTCAAGAGATGAAGCTCAAGGGGTTTTTTCTTTCATTTTTTCACACAGCTCTGCACTGCTGCAGGACCCCATCTCCTCCTTGTCCCCAGGCTGTTAGCAAAGGAGCTGGAATTACTTTTAGTACTACTGATTTGCAGCATCAGCACTAATAGAACTGGCCTCAACAGAGGTTGTAGGAAGCAAAAATGTCAGTGCAGTATCTGCAGCATTTGGATGGAGCCACTTCTGCTCTGAGGCTCCAGAGGGGATAGGAGCACACGTTTTTGTTATGATGCAGCAACATCTGCAGATCTGCAAAGGGTCACCAAATGGGCCAGGCTGATCAGCTAGAGCTCGTGTTATGGGAAAGATTACACCCCAATCATCAAATGCTTGGCAGGACTGGGCCTTATCAAAAGCACTCCCCCTGGGAAGTTTTGAGGCAGAGACTGTCTAAATGAAAGCCTGACTTTTTCAGGAGAAGAGGGGAGTTCAGCCATCCACAACAGCAGCACTAACTTGGGATTTTGGGGTTTTTTTTTTCATTGTTAAATGGATGCATACGCTGGAGACACTACACAGGAATTTGCAAGTTTGTCAGGTTTCCCAGGAATGTCTCTGGCAGGTCTTTGTCTGGAACATTTTCTGGAGGCTTGAACACTTGTGCTCTGTATGCATATGTATATCCTGTAAGCTGGTAAGCTCTGCAAGCATAGAAGGAATGTCTGCCTTTGGCCAGATCAGCCTTGGTACACACACAGATTTCACACTTCTCAGCCTGTTAGTCCCAGTTCTTCCCTCCTCCTGGCTGGCTGCTCCTGCAAATTCAAATCTGTACATAAAATGGAGGTGTCTTAGGATGGGGTGTGGTCAGCAAGCTGGCCTGGGTAACAAAAAAGTGGCTCTAGAAAAAACTGTTTCTATTACATGTTTTTTCAAGGAATTTTAGTAAGTCTGTTTTGTGCCATTGTTCACACTGTGTGTGTGCATGTTGTTAAGGGATTTGTGGTTTGGGGTTTCCTTTTGCCTCTTAAGGAAATAGGTAGATTAAGATCATCAAATCATAGAATGTGTAAGGTTGGAAGAGACCTTTAGAGGTCCTCTAGTCCAACCCTCCTGCCATAAGTAGGGACACCTTCACTAGATCAGATTGCTTCAAGCCTGCCCTTAAATATCTCCAGGGATGGGGGCCCCACTGTTTCTGGGCAGCCTGTTCCAGTGATCCACCACCCTCATATTGAAGATTTTTTCCCAAATATCCAACCTAAATCTCCCCTTCTCTAACTTAAAACTGTTACCCCTTCTCCTACTGCTACACGCCCCCGTGAACAGTTCTTCTCCAGGTTTCTTACAGGCACCTTTCAGGTACTGGAAGGCTGCTATAAGGTCCCCCCAGAGCCTCTCTTCTCCAAACTGAACAAGTCCAACTCTCTCAGCCTATCCTCACAGGAGAGGTGCTCCAGCCCTTTGACCACTTCTGTGTCGCTCCTCTGGATATGCTCCAACAGGTCCATGCCCTCCTTGTGTTGAGGGCTCCAAAGCTGGACACAGTACTCCAGGTGCACCAGAGTACTCCACAGTACTCTCACCAGAGCAGAGTAGAGGAGCAGAATCACCTCTCTGTCTGCTGGCCACACTTCTTTTGATGCAGCCCAGGATGTGGTTGGCCTTCTGGGCTACAGATGCACACTGGTGGTTCATGTCCAGCTTTTCAAACCACGAGTACTCCTTTTCCTCAGGGCTGCTTTCAAGCACATCATCTCTGAACCTGCATGGATGATGGGGATTGTCCAGACCCAGGTTCAGGACCCTGCACATGGCTTTGTTGAACCTCATGAGGTTCACCTGGGCCCACTTCTTCAGCCTGTCCAGGTCCCTCTGGATGGCATCCCGTCCATCTGGCACATTAACTTCCACCACTCATCTTGGCATCATCAGCAAATTTGCTGAGGGTGCACTCAATCCCACTCTCAATATCATTAAGAAAGCTATTAAACAGCACCAGTCCCAGCACAGACCCTTGAGGAACTCTGCTTGTCACAGTCTTCCATCTGGACTTGGAGCCATTGACCACCACCCTCTGGATGTGACCATCCAGTGAATTCCTTATCCACTGAACAGTCCATTCATCAAATCCAAATCTCTCCCAACTTAGAGAGAATGATGTTGTGGAGGTGTCAGAGGCCTTATAGAAATCCAGATAGATGACATCCATAGCTCTTCCCGTGTAAAGATCTGTGATGCTTCCCATACTGGGATGGCCTGTTTCCAACAGTACTGGAAGACTTGGGTGCTCAGTTAGACCAAGTCATGCTAGCCTGTACTAGATTACAGATGAACATGGGAACTCTGTGGTGATGCCAGGAAAATGCAAGATGCAGCCTGCAGAGAGGACAGATTAACAGTGAATATTTATATTGTAGCATCGAGTCCTGGTCATCTCTGAAGGCTGAAAGGGAAAAACAACTGAAAGAATACAGCAATGGTTTTTTATTTGCATTTTTTTTCAATAAGTTGTTAGCTCTTTCCCTCTGTTCCTGGGAATATAAATATTTCAGTCGTCTTGAAAGCTTCAGGGGTATATGTGTCTGAGGAGGCAGGTCTTGGTAGGTGGAAATAGTGACTGTGGAAGCTAGGTAGTGGAAGAAAAGATGGCACTGCTGGATAAACAGTAAGTAATGAAATGGGAAATAAGGGATTCACAGAAGGGTTTTGAAGGAGACAAATTGAGCACACAGGGAAAAATAGATCAAACAGCAAAGGAGAAGATACTACAAATGATGAGGCACTTTGCACATTTTCAGTTTTCCAGTGGAATGCTCCTCCTTTGAGCTCATGATAGTGTCATCTTCTCCTGACTGATCTATCAAAACCTAAGATTCTGGTCATTCATGTAAGCTCCCTGCTCCTTTACATTGTGCTACCAGGATCCCTGTCCTATCTTTCTTTAAAGGAAAAGGTTTCTCAGTGAGCTGTTGATGTTCATATACACCTTTGAAACTTGTTGATGTGGTACATTGTGCTGAAACCTTTGTGGGATTAGTTCTTTTCCAGTTTCAGACTGTGAACACTTTATCACATTGAAGATTTGTTGTTGGGGTGTTTCTGTTAGGGTTTTTTGGGGGGGTTTTGGGTGGTTTTTTGGTTTTTTAAGAGACTAACTATGCCAATGATGATTGTGTTCTTTTGGCATATCTCTTAGACTCAAACTTTGAAATATGTCTCAACTCTGGATCCCTTCTCACCTATGAGAAAGATACACACAGAAATGGGAGATGGGTGAACTGAAGAGGATGCCAGTGTGGCTCCAAATCAGAAAAGTGGTCTTCAGACTTTGTAGATCTCTAGTTCCCAGCACTTTATAGGCAACAGAGTATGGCTGGCCTCTAGCAGGAAAATACTGAAACTGTGGACTGGGGAGTGTGGACTTGGTGGGTTTTGTAGTGCATTGCTTGCTCAGTGCTGTAACACAGTGACCAGTGACACTCAGGATCTGCTGTTCAGGATATTCTTAATGAACATTTAAATTACTTTGCCACTCTCTGGCAAGAGGAGCAGTGAGAACTTGTAGTAGTGATGTGTCCTTGCTCACACTGACTCCTGCAAACCAGTAAGAGAAACACTCAGACTTTTAGGAGGCTGTTCCTGAACCTATGGGGGCTGATTTGCAGCACTGATTTATTTTAAACTTTGGCCATTGTTAACATTTGCTGCTCTAACTTACCTGAAATACTAGGCAAGATCAAAATTAAAAATACTTTATTATTGAAAAAAGGTTCTGGATTATGATAATGGAAAACTATTGAAAGAATTGGGGATGGGGAACTAGGTGATCTTTAATGTCCCTTCCAACCCAGACCATTCTATGATAATAGTATAACATAGATCAGAAATGTGAAAGATATATTGATCTCAGCTCCTTCTGATTCTTGTTTGTGATTTCTTAAAGGTACTATACAATGAGTCTTTGTCTGTAGGATGCTATTCATTAGAAGCAAATTCTATCATGGAATTTTCTTTCTTCCTGAATTTTGAGATTGCTTGTTTCCTATTTAAATTATAAAGCACATGAACAAAACCAAACCCCTCAACTCTTTTATATCCAGCACTTTTGGGTATCATTCTGTGTTGTGACCTTGCTTTCAATCTTGAATTTATTCAGAAATAAATTTCTCTGAATAAAGCAAGACCATAGAGACCAATTACTTTAAGCTTATGTGGCTCTGCTGTCAAGCAGGCAAGAGTATTGCAGTCATAAACTTGCCTTGTCATGCTTAAAAATTAAAAGAAGAAAGCAGTAATTTTGGCATAATGCAATAATTTGTCTTCTGGTTTATTAGCATTGTATGGAGCTAAGTATAACAGTACATATAGGTGCTGTCAGGTTTTCTAACACAAAGCTCTCTTGATCAAGTATGGTTATGACAACTCCATACTTGATCTTCCTTCATTTATTTCTTCTTGATAGATAATAAATGGAAGTACCTCAAGTGAGCTGCTCTTTCATGAGAACTATTTGTGATTCATCACACCATTGTGATCTTCACTTAAAATGTTCCTTTCAGCTTGTGACCTTTTTACTGTCCCAAACAATTAAAAAATTGTGGGAAAACTATATTAATCATTCTATTGTGAGAGAGATTAACTGTCTATAAGCTTGCCTTTTACAGACTTCCAGAGAGAATGTATTGATGTGAGGAGAGATGTTTGAAGATAGGGATGCTTGAAGCATACAGTACAGCACACAGGTCTGTCATGCTGTCAGTGACAGGAAAAATACTCTGAAGTCCCCTGCTGTGAGTGAAAAACAAGAATCTTACCAAGCAGGAGAGTTTGAACCCATCTTGATACAACTACGTGTGAAAACAAGCATCATTCTTGTAGATCCACACCAATAACCACCCTACTATTCTGCTGGTTCTTTGTGTTCCACTACCACAATTTCTGAAGCTCCAAGCTGTTCTTTGTGGAGGTTTTGGTATCTGTTTTGGTCCAGGTGCTATATGTTGTTTTCCTTTAAGACAAAGTAATAATTGATTTGCTGCCAAGTATTTGCCTCTAGCAAGGGCAGAAACCTGTTTCATCAGGTGCAAGGGAGGATGGGTGACTAGGAAAAGAAGCCACTCTGCTGAGCACAGATGTGCAGGAGGAGCCCCAGCAGTCCATCCACTGAGGCAGCATCCTGGCAAGCTCCTCAGAGCAGCTGACAAGTCTCAGTGCATGGCACAGTAATAAGCTGTTACACCTCTCTGGGTGGGCTGGCTGCAGCGAAATCTTACACTCTTGGTGGTGTTCTCTCCCTCATTCCCAATCCCTTCCCTGTATCTAATCCTGCTGTAGTTTAAACACCTGTCTATCTGGAATGTGTGAAATGTCCCTGTTCCTCATGCTAAGCTATTTGCTCACCTGGCTTGCTTAGAAAAACAGCTTTCAAATAAATGGTGATGCAGTATTAGAAAGGAAAGCATGTTGCCTAATAAAGCAAGGGCCAGGTGGCAATTCATTAGGCTACGTGGCCCTTGGTTTCAAGATGATGAGAAGACAGAATTGGATAAAGTCACCTTTATTTCAGAGATTAAATCTGTTAGCAAAGTCGAGATGGCTGTTGCTGACAAGAACTGTTTGCACCCTATTTAGTTGGCCATATTGGCCTCTGTGTTTGCCTCATTTCACTATTCTTGCTTCTTTACAGACAATAAACTCTTTGTGGCTGGAAACTGTCATTGTTAGGTATTTGTATAGTGCCTGGCACAATCAGAGCTAAACCTAATTTGAAAATGCTTTTAATCAAATTCTACAGAAGACAACAGCATTTAAGGGTGAGGTAGTGGCACCAAAATGACACCTAATGCTATTTTCCATATAAAATGGGTAGTAATGCCCATTACTAAGCTTGCCCTATATGTCTTGCTGTAGGACCTTCTCTTTAATTGCTCATAATGTTGAAACTTTATCCATTTGGACCTATGTTTTCTGTGCTTAAGGCTCAGTTTTCTGAGCACTTCAGGCCAGGTGAAGTGTTCCAGCCAAAACTGAGACTGGGCAGAAAATAAAAATATCTGCATTTTAATATCTACAGAAATTTTAAATCTTCCATCCTTTGGAATAGCAATTTGGTATTTACAGGTTTGATTGCATAGTAGCTATCTGAAAAGCTTCAGGTGAAGAGGTTCCCTCTGCATTGAGGATGCTTAACTAAATTTCTCTATTTGCACCTTTAGAGTACTGATAGTTGAGACCCCATTCTCTTGTGTCATCAGTGACTTGGTCTGTGCTGGGTTGAGACCCCATCTGACTTGAATGCAGGATGAGTGGGAATTCTGACAAGATTTACAGAACAGATAGGAAAAGGTGCTTGTGAAATGTGGATGTAACTTGGGGGAGGACACTGGGAACCACTGGGCTGAAAGGACAGCAGATGACAGGATCTCAGTGTGGTAAATGAGGTCTGGGAAGCCCATGTTCTGGGACTGGGTGAACAAAGAAGATGACAAGAGGTTTAGATTTCTGAACTTGGAAAATGCTTAGAAGCCTTGTACTCCTAAAGCACAGGAGTGGCAACCTGTTGTGTTGCCAGTTGCAATGTTAGTTCATGTTCCAGAGTTCAGGCAGAGGATATGACATCTGCAATCCTGCACAAGCCTGTTGTAGGTACAAGTGGAGTGTATTGCAAGGAAGCTGATATGTAGTTGATTGAGTAATAGCACACAAATGTTGGTAAAAGAGCATTGTTAGGATCTCAAAGCTGGGGATTAACAAGCTATGATTGAGTGAAGTCACACTCAAGTTACTTAACAGGCATCACCTTTGAGATCTGGAGCAGATGTAGGGCTAGTTGTTACTCTGCTTTCTGTCTTATTGGCTATACGCCTCCTAGTTGCCACAGAAGTGAGCAGGGGTAAGCCTGGTACGTCCTGCTGGCTATATGACATTAATCCTCATCCAGAACCAGGTCTGTCCTATGCTTTTAAAAAGCAGCATGTGATCATGTAATTAAAGGCAGCCACAAACTTAATTCTGAGGATGCCTGACTGGGAAACTGAGACTTGCAGCCTTTTTTGTAGCATTTTGTAACCTTTGTAAAGCTTTACATAAAATGTAAACCTATACCTTGCTGTAGTGGATACTTTTATGTTATGTATTTAGGCTCTCTTAAATAAAACAGATGGTGTCTGCTTGCAGTTTGATCTTTCAAGAAAAGTGACCCAAGAAGAATGCTCAGAGAAGGAAACTATGGTATACGTTTTGTATGCTTAACATGTAATTTCTTTGAAGCTTGTTAAAACAAACATACACCTTATGTGATTTTAGGCTATAAACAGTGTATTTACCTGTGTGAGCAATTTGGAAGTGGTTAAGTGAGAAGTTTCTTTCATTTGTGGTAGAGTTTGGGTTTGAATCTTGTATCCAAAGTACATATGCTGTTGGGTTGTGCCTGTATGTATGTGTAGAGGGGGGACAGATGCATGTGGCTAGCTTAGTGCCATAGCTCATGATGACTGGGCAGGTGCTCTAGACTCTGCTCAGTGTCATGTAAGTTTCCAGCTTTTGATTAGTGCATGTGGGGTTAATTTTTCACGTGGCAGGAACATGATGTTGCTGTCTTACTTTGGGATATTTTCCCTTATCTTTGTCCTTTTCCTTCTTTGTTTTTCTATCAGTGGAAGGTTGTAGTTTTAATTCTGGTACTTGAATTCGTCTCAAGCCTGGTGTCTGTGGGTATTACTCTCCCACTGCTTTATTCAACCAGCAGTTTTTCTGCATCTGGAGATTTCTTGTCTCTAGCAGTGTTATTTCTCTTAGCATATACTTTATCCAGTTTACTTGTGACATCTTTTGCTCTTGGCTTTTAATTGTTTCTGATGTGGGTTTTTTTTTTCCTTCTCTTTAGTTAACAAACCTGAACTTGGCAAATGGAGCTATAAGCAAGGGGAACGCAGCCACTCCACAGAGCTACGGGTCACCACTCAACAAAAGAGGAGGATCATTGTGGGCTGTTCAGTCAGACACTCATGTAGCTGACAAAAGATCTGTCTCTTCAGGCAGGTAAGTTAAAATTGCTCCTCCAGCTTTCTGAAGAATGTAATGCACCCAGGAGCTCACTTGTAACTTGTGTTTAGCTGCATGCTCAGAAGATAACGTTTAAGGGCTTAGTACTGGTTCTTCTTCAGACTGTCCTAGGAATTAGGCCTGTGGAAATAGAGCTATGGTCACAGAGCTGGCAGGTTCATGGTGAAATAGGGGCATGGTGAATGAAAGGGAAATGCCTGTTTCTCTTTGATCACTTCTCATCCCTGCTTCTCTAGGTTTCCTGGTGTTGAGGCATATATGCAGAATGCAAACTTACACTGCAGAAATCTCTAGTAAAGCCTCATCTTCATGCTTTTTCCTTGAATATCAGGTTTAGGTTCTTCAGAGACAGTGTGACATATTGTAGTGTTTATAAAAATTTCTTTTTCAGATAGCTGTCTATGCTCTTTAGTAATTTTGGGCTTTGGAATTTATGGTTGATATATTCATGGGACTCAGGGCAGAGGACTGTGATTCTGCAGTGAAACCATTCTTCCTGGGATTCTAAGAACAGCAAGACTTACCTTAAGGATTGTGGATACTGGAAGCTAGGAACAAAGCAAGCTTGCTACAGTAGACGAAGCTGAATACAGGCCCAGAACTGCTGGAGACTGGAGTTCTTCCTTTGCCACTTCAGTAAACACTGTTTATTCCCTTGCCTGAGCCCCTTTTTTGTCTTATAATAATGGGGCAGAGCTGCTCCAACATGAGTTTAGGACTGGAAAGCACCGTATACATGGAAATAGTGATTCTTGGCATTGGTGCTTGAATGCTATTGGAAAATGAAGGGAGAGATTTAGACACAGAGTGCATGTGGTATGTGATCTGAGTGGTCATCCTTTCCCAAATGTGTCCTTCAATAGGAGGATCAGAATGGGATTTGGAATACTGAAGTAAAATTGTTCTTATTTCACCAGTCGCTGCTTTTCATCCTGCCTGCAGAGGAGGAATGTGAGAAATTAATTCCTGGCCTGTTTCTGTTCCTGTACAACATTTGCCTCTGGGGTTTAGAGTTATTGAGAGAGGTGGTGATGATTCTGCTCTTGGAGCCCAGCCAGGCAAGCTCTTACCTAATCCACATAAAGAACCCATCCAACAGGTGTAAACTGCCTTCCTCTCCTACGCAGCTTGAAAGAGCAGCAGAGCCCCGGCTGTCCTAGAGCTGCCATTCCTTCTTCAACTCTGCTTGCACCTCTCGCAGACATAGCTGGAAAAGGACTGCTCTAGGTCAGAATCTCCTGTTGCAGAACTCTGCAGAAGTCACTGTAATTACCACATTGCTCTGAAACCATTTCAGTTATATGTTGCCTGTAGATCTCAGAACCCACTACTTAATGCCCAGAACTCTGCTCTGAACACCTTCCAGGGCTGTGCCTCATCTAGCATCGTATGCCTAGGTTAATGACTTTAGAAATTCTGGTTTATTTTGTCCAGTGATCCAGAAGTACTTCAGAATTGCATGGCTGCAGCTGGTATAAGATTCCATCTTTAAACTGTTTGGTTTTTCAGTACCTAAGTTTCTCTGTTTTTATCCTTATAACAAGAGACAGAAAGATGTCTTAAGACCCTTTATTGAATGACTTAATCTTTATGCTGCCTATATCAAACAGCCAGAATACCAGCAGTTTTGTTTCATATAAATCTGGAAATAAGGAGGAAAAAAAAAGGATTCTTGAGGCAGTGCTGGATTACTTGGGCTGTGGATTTTATTTAGTGAGAGAATTCCAAATGAGTATCAAGGCCATGATATATGGAGATGCCTATCTTGTATTATAAATGCCTTTTTTGCTGCTTGATCTGTTAACATTGGAGCGAGCAGTTCATGGAGTCATCTGATGGGTGTCAGCCTGTGCTCAGTGCTGGATGACTGTTTGAAGAAAAGCTTCCTGTTTTGTTCCATTAAGGTTCTGGTCTATCAGCTGTAGAATTCAGTAAGGATGGAAATGTTTTGTAAATGGGTCCCTTATCTGGCTTGCAGCTTGGCTCTAGTTCAAACATCTGCCTCAAACTCAGTCCTTAGAGTTCTTGTACGGCTCTGTGTGGCTATTCTAGTGCTGCTGAGGTTTGTTTGAAAATTCTGTTCTGATGCTTGCCATCTATAGAATTCAGGCTATTCTAACTGATAAATTTTCCTCCTCTTTAATTCCCATTCTCCCAATACTGACTTACCTTAAATGTTTCTCAAAAGAAGTTCTCCCTGTGTTTGGTGAATTCTTTTGGCTGTATGAGATGAGGTGCCACATCAGTAATCTGCTCACCAAAAAGAAAGGAGATCTTGAGGTTGTAATACAGAGACAGGGTAACAGTTGTGGACATGTTAAAATGCTTTTTTATAAGCGTGTGCTGCTGTGCCTCTTGATTTTGCTTTTGTCACTTTCTAGAAGCATTGGTGCTGCATCCACTCAAAGGATGGTTTCAGCTTTCACTAGACAGTGCTGAAGGCTGCAGAGGTGGCTAAGGCCAAGTTGTACATGGGCTTACTTCTGACTACCATTTGCTGCAGCCCTGCCTTTGCCCTCTATAGCTCATTGAGGCTATGCCAAATCTGCTCCCTCCTTTATGCTTAGTCCTATGTCAGTGCCCAATTTTAGTTCTAGCTCAGTTCCTCATTCTGTCCATCAGGTGGGTTTCTCACCCTTTCACATTTGTCTGTAAAGGCGTTAAACATGGTTAATATTTTGTAGTAGAAGTATTTGAGCTTCTTGTGTGTGTGTGTATATGTATATATATTTATCACAATTTTAGTAATGTAATCTATGGACAACGACTATTAAAATGATTCCTCCAGTGAAACTAACTTTCCAGTCACTGAAGCCAAGGCCTTACCAGAACTGAGCCTGAAAAAGCATTCTCTTGAAGACATTCTCAGTTGCATAATAAATGTAAAAAAAATCAGGTGTTTAAGAGAAGGAAGCTTGTTGATTCAGAACCTAAACTACCTTTTGAGTACCTGTTGGCAAATAGTTGTGTGATCCCTAGTGGTGGGGCAGTAGAAATTCCTGGAAGTTTCTGGCACCAGAATCTGTAGCTGCTGTCACTTGTGGTTTTTGGGAAAAAATGGTAGATTTCTCCTCAGACAGTAATTTGATGTCTGCAGGTCACTTCATCTTCAAGACTTAGACCAAAGCTACTGAAAGATTTCTTTCTAACTGGTACAGGTTTTTGTGTTTTCAGTGGGCACCGTGGTTTCCATAGCAGCTGCCCTTGCTCAGGTTCACAGAATTGTAGGGGTTGGAAGGGACCTCGAGAGCTCATCGGGTCCAACCCCCCTGCCAAAGCAGCTCCCCAGCTCATATTGCACAGGTCGGCGTCCAGACGGGTCTGGAATCTCTCCAGAGAAGGAGACTCCACACCCCCCTGGGCAGCCTGTCCCAGGGCTCTGTCACCCTCACTGTGAAAAAGTTCCTCCCCATGTTGGTGTGGAACTTCTGTGCTCCAACTTGCAGCCACTGTCCCTTGTCCTGTCCCCACAGACCATTGAAAAGGGGCTGGCCATTTCCCCTTGTGTCCCACACTGGAGATATTTATAAACATTAATTAGGTCCCCCCTCAGTCTTCTTTTCTCCAGGCTGAAGAGTCCCAGCTCACTCAGCCTTTCCTCACAGGGGAGATGCTCCAGGCCCTTCATCATCTCCGTAGCCTCCTCTGGACTCTCTCCAGGAGATCCCTGTCTTTTTTATCCCAGGGAGCCCAGAACTGGACACAACTGGACACAGGTTCATCTTTTAGAACTCATATGGGCAGTGTGCTGGCAAGAATGCATCATCTTTCTTAAACCTAAAAACCAACCTAGCTCTTCTAAAGTACTCAGTATATCTTTTCCGTGGATCTTTTGACAGATTTATCTAACTTGGTTAGGGGAAGCATGCAAGCAAGCTTGTTATCAATCAAGGGTAGAATGGCAGTCCAAGTTATAACCAGACAGCTTGGGAGAGCTGCTGCAGCCAGAACCAAGAGATTCTCCTCTTCTGATTGTTAGACATGCCCAAAATATTTAGCTTAATTTCAACTAAGGTGCTCAGGTTCATCAAGAAATGATGTTTTGTTGTCAGGCTGTCTAATCTGGGTTAAACTGTATGAAACCAGGCTTTTTCAATTTTCTGATCAAGGGGTTTCTAAGTTTAATTTGCTCTGGTGGTGTTCTTGGTGATAGTAACAGCAGCAGCTGCTCAGGGCTTCATGGGCTGTGTGCACATACCTGCCATATGTCCAGGTTCCCAAACAGGGTCTGCCTTGTGAATTTTCCTGTTTTATTTTTCCTTGCCTGGAGGTATTGAATAGGGTGGGGAAATAGATGTGACCATATTAGTGCTGCTGAGGTTTGTTGGTAAGTTTTTGTTTTGATGCTTGCAGTCTGTAAGGTTCAGGCTGTTCTTACTGATAAACAGTTGGCATCTCAGGCTTTCAGGAACACCAAATAGTATGTCTTGTCTGGAAATACCTGATGTGCAGTAAGCCAGCAGCTTTTTGAAGGAATGGGACTTGATGTGCTTTTGCAGCATAGTTAGAGCACTCACATAGGAGGTGCTGCTGGGTCACACTGCATATCTTTACTGCTCATGTACAAATCCCTGAACAGTATGGTATAGGAAGTATGGTACCACTTAAAACATTAGTTTCCTGTGCCTGTTCTAACAGCAAATAATGCATGATTGTACCCTATTGCATACCCGAGGACACAAACTAACACCCTTGAGCAGTGTCCCAAACCAGGACCTCCTTTTTAATCACCAGCCTTCCTTAGCTCCAGGGGCATAGTAGATACTTTTTACCTTCTTCCCCCACCTGCTGCTGCTTCATGGGGCTTTCATGTCCTGCTAGGGGTACATGTACTACATGTTCTGGATTTCAGATGTTCTGCTCTGATCACAGTAAGTATATATCCTTTGGGCTTGTGAGGATGTGGAAGAATCTCCACTCTCTTTTCAGAGTTGGTTCTGTGCTAGCGTAAGTGGCTTCTCTATTTCCACTGAAACTTTGAGTGTTGCCAGAAAGACCCCAGACAGCTATCACAGGCTAAGTGTGTCAGAGGGGCAGCTTGCTGCATTTGACATAAAGGGAAGATGAAAGTGGCTTTCTTTCCTCAGTTTTTATTTTACATTTTGGAGGTGTGGAATGTAGAATTAGTCAGGCTCTGAAGAGCTATGAGAAGGGTGATACTAGAATAGCCAAGAGATGTGCTAATGTGCAAGGTGATTCTCACAGTGATAGAAGGGTGATGGGACTGTATTGCTCTTGTGCAAGATTCCTGAGCTAGGCCAGGGTGTGCTCAGCATGGATGTTGCAGGAGAGGCTGTGGGAAAGAGCTATGTACAGGCTTGCAACTAGGAGTAAGGAGGAGAGAATTCCTAGGGATCTTGGCAGCTAATGCCAAGTTGTTATAAGAATATTTCTCTTTGTTACATGAGGCACAACCACAAGGCAACACGGTAAGGGTCGACAGTGACTTTATTATCTTCCAAATCATTTGTTTCGAGTTCCCTGCAGTCTCTTGCAAGGTAGAGGCTGCCTGGCTTGTCCTGTGTTGTGGTTGCCAAGTGGTCAGAGCCCATTTGTTTGCACAGCATCAGGGTGCAAGCAAACTTGGAGAATGTGCTGCACTGATGCCTCTGGAGGAAATGAAGGGAGAAAGCAGCAGGCACTGAGGGGCACACAATAGGCCTTCAGTTCAGTCTGAACAAACTGCACTGACCTTAACACCTCCCTAGCTGAGCAGCACAGAAGTGCCAGAGCAGCAACAGCCCAGCAGCACGGTGTCCAACCCTGTGCTAAGCATAACCACAGTGTCTGCTCCTTGCTCCTTGTACTGCTTGTCCTGTTTTCTCTTTACCTCTTTACCTTAATTCCTGAACTAATGACATTTCTTTTTGAGGTGGAGCAGTAATTGAAGGTGGGTACAGTAATATTCTGTGACTGATCCCCCGTCACTGTCTCCTCAGCAGCTCTTGTCACACTGATTCTGCCTGGAGTGCTTGAGAAGCAGCATTTCTGAGAGCCTTGAATTTGAGCTGTCTCCTCAGAGGAGGTTTGAGGAGGGCAGGCAAAAAACATAAATACTGTCTGAGTAGTATGTTCTTTCAACTCATCAGTGTCTCAGCTTTGTGCATGTTCTTCCTCTACCTGTGTATATTTGTGCCTGTAGCAGCCTTCCCCTGTCAACCTCTTACCTTCTTTTTACACATCTCCCAGGGTCTCCAGTGACAAGTTGTTAACTGTGGAAGTGAATTGCCTAACTGAAACTTAAGAAACACGTGGCTTGCCTTGTATATTTTATATATATTTATATATTTTGGTCACACTAAAAAACTTGTGGTGGCAGGTCCAATCGCTCTCCATCCTGCTCGGAAATCGCCCTGAGCCTCAGCACCATGGGTTGGCACGGGCTCGAAGGATCCCTGCTTCCCACAGCTAGGCCTTGGCTCTGTCTGTCTAGAGCCTCCGGGAGAGGAAAGGCGGAAAGCTCGTGACTTGCCCAGACAGTCTGAGGCCTGGCCCTGCAGCCTCGGCTCCCCAGACGCTGTTGAGTCGGCCTTGGCTGGCAGCCGCCGCGCTGTTACTTTTCCGAGGTAATAAGTGAGATTAATCGCAGGACCCTTTCCAGAGGCGAAGGGGGTTTGGGCCGCGTGCAGGGAGTGTAGGAGCCAGTGCTGGAGCCATGAGCTGGAGAAGAGAGCTGGGGCCTTGCAACAGGGCAGAATGGGGCACTAGCGGCCTTGTGGGAGTGTGGACTCTCTGCTCAGCTGCTTCTGGGAGGCTCTGCTGGACCTGCAGCCTGGGGCTGCCCTTAGACTGGCTGCAATTTGGCACAGGGGGCACAGTGCCTGTGTTACCTGTGCCTGCTGGCCTTGGGCAGTTAGGGGCTTTGCAAATAGCTCTT
The DNA here is from genome assembly GCA_020800305.1 of Porphyrio hochstetteri. NCBI lineage: Eukaryota > Metazoa > Chordata > Aves > Gruiformes > Rallidae > Porphyrio > Porphyrio hochstetteri. The sequence goes on along the minus strand of CM036908.1, from coordinate 9,164,904 downwards.
GAAATTTCAGGGGAGCAGACTTCTCTTTGACTGTGTGAGTTTCTTTCAGACAAGATGTGAGGATCTCTCCCATGATTGCCAGAAAAGCAGCTTGTCTTCGTAGGTGGAGGGGAGCAACATCATACCTTCTTCCAAGCTGAAGCTGTATTGGTTTTGGATTTTCACTTCAGCTGCCTCCACAAACTGCCCCTACCCTAATGTAAACACAGGATTTGCCATTTTAGGCTGGGCTGCTAATCTCTGTAGTTTTCCCACCCTCTGCTTCAGGGCAGCTACCACCATGATCTTCAGTAGAAGCACAGAGAATGTTGTGATGAGCAGCAGTGGAATTCCCTGCCTGGAGGGGAAGCTTGCTTTTACCCTCCAAGAGTTAACAGCTGGCTTGTAGCTCTCACAATATTTTCTGCTCTATATGGTCTAGTATGGATGTTGTCAGTAATTGTATTTTTACTTTCTGGAAAAACTGTAGTCTCATTGAGCTGTAGCAGTGAGTTCTGCAGGTGAATTACACGTTATGCAAAAGTTTCCTTTTAAAATTTTTTTCCTAAATTTGCCAGAAGTCTCTGCACTCTTATTACATGAAGGCAAACAGAAATGCTTGATTTATTTTCCACACTATTTATTCTCTATCTTTCTATCATCTCCCTTCTTATTTGTCTCTCCTAAACTAAACAGTCCCATTCTTTTCAAGTTCTAAATGGAAATCTTCCTGGCCCTCTAATAATTGTCTGGCTGTCTATACAGAGTTGACAGGAAATGAAAACAGTATATCAAGTAGGAGTAAAACATTGGTTTTATGGAACTAACACCACTGTAACTTTAAGTAATAACTTACATATATTAATATACCTTGCTGGCTTCTGACCATACTAAACTCTGAATTTTTTTATTAATACAGTTGGTTTTCTTTGATTGTTGCAGTAAATGTAAACCTGGGCATCAGGCAGGTACAGGCAGTTCATGCTGATACATATTTTAATTTTTTCCTTTCCTCCCCCCCATACCACTGAACTTTCCTCTTCTGCTTTCAGCTGCCATCAGTGGATTTTTTTGGCTGTGACAGAAATCACATGCTGTTCTCTGTTCTAGTAAGCATCTAAATCAATATAGAACAAGTTTAAATGCTTTCAAGACTATGTGACTCTCAACCTCCCCCAGCCGTGCCTGATCTTGGGTGTCTTTGAAATACCCTGTGTAGGTTCTGGGTATTCCATGTTGCAAAGTGACCAGCAGATCTCTCTTCCCTCAGCGTTTATTTAAACCTCCCAATCACAGTTAACACAGTTGCTTTCCAGAGTGGTATTCAGAGGGTTAATGACGCTGTAACTATCACTTCAGTATCTCTTATGGGGGAGATAGACTCTACTGCTTATGGCCCTTTTAGGAATGAAGGGACCCCCATAGTTGGGTGCTGTGTGGGAACAGCTCTGGGCTCAGCAGTATGTGTCTCTAGAGGAGTTCTGAAAGGGTTACGAGGGAGCCTTGGCTGTTTCTTTGAGCTGTTTGGAAAGGATGGGCCTCAGACAGCTTGGCAGGAACCTGGGGCCCTGTTTTTTCCAGCCCAGCCCTTCCTTCTGCATAGAGCTGTCAGGGAATCCCACGAATGTCTGGTTTCTCCCCTTTCCTAGTTTTTTTAGCAATATTTTTATCCGTCCCTGGCTCTTCCCCACACAAGGACCTCAAGTTTTGTCCATTGATTGGCCTTGCAGGTAGTGAGGTAGCAATGAATGCAGTGTTACCATGCCATAGCTATTGGAATTAGTTCACAGTTGTGGAGCCAAGAAGGGCATTGGGAAGTTTCCCAGAAGAGCGTCCTTTCTGGCATTGATCTTAGGGCAGGTCCATCTGGCCTAAGAACAGAGGGATTGTATGGGCCCATCTTTGAACTGTGCTATTCCTGTGGGTCACAGTGAGGCACTTTGAAAAGTTGGAGCTGCATGTACTGTATCCTCCCTACCAGGCACACACCAGAATGCTGCTTTGTAAAAATGGAAATCCCCTTTGTAAGCCAGGCTTATGAAGGGCAAGACAGGTTAGCAACTTCTCCTTCATTTGCCTCATGCTTTTCCAGGGCTGTCCTGAAGTTGAACTCATGAATATTTTGGAGATTTCAAGGTCTGCCTGATACCTTTCCACTTCAAGACTATGGGAGTGTCTAGAGGGTACTGTTAAAAAGGAAGTTTGGTTACTGGTGAGAGCAAAGGTCTTGAACAGTTGTCTTGAAGACATTGGTGTTGTACAGCTGAGACAGCAAAACAGAGAAATTGAATTAGGACTGTCTCAGTAAGCCTGTCTATCAGGTTGCCCAAAAGAAAGACTATTGCAATTGGGCCCTAAGCAATGACAAGCCTTTGAACAAATTAAACATTCTTGTAGCCCTTGGGCCAGTCTAGGCAGGACAAGATACAACAAGTGTGCTCTGCTGGATTAAACCATGACAAATATGAGTGGGAATTCCCTGCCAAAAGCGAAAAGAAACCCCCTTTCCTATCCCTGAAAGCCTTAGTCAGCCTTTCCTATGAAGATCCTGTTTTGTCACCTGATTTTCCCCACCTTTCAGACTGGGGGAGTTTTGTAGCTGACATGAGCTGGTGAGTTGTATTCTGTTGGCTCTGTGACAGCTTGTTCTCTGGGGTTTTTCTGGGCTGCAGGTATCAAGCAGCAGCTGTTTGAGCCATGCAGGGTTCAGGATTTAACAAAAAATTTATTTTGGAAAAGGAAGAGGGGGGGAAAAAACGGTGTAAAGAAGTCAGGAAGTGTTTTAGCTTCCCTATGCATGTGGTGACAGCTTTGATTACGTTCACTAGCTCACAGGTTTTTTGAAGTGTACATGTATTGTGTAATCTGAAGGAGATGAAGGAACCAGAAATCCAATGTGGAACACCAGCTTTGGTGTGTGGTGGTTTTTTGGGTGTTTTTTGTTGTTTTGTTGATTATTGTGAATTATAATAATGTAACCTTTGTGGTTAATAGTACTTACTTTCTTAGTCTTTACCCAATACTGTGTGCTGTCAGCCTGTGAGTAGTTTGACCAAAATGCTCTTGATAAGACAACTTGGGTGGTAATGAGCAAGAAAGCATTTTGGTGGTTCAAGAAAGGTGACTACTGGGTCATCTAAAACAAAATTACAAAGATGGGTGCACTGTTAAAGGTAGGCTCTGCAGTGTTAGGATGGAAATACCAGTGTACCCAGAGTCCTTCATTGCAAGCAGTTTCATTCTGTAACAATAGTTGAAAAATGGATATCCTCTTAAAACAAAACACCAAACCCAGAACAAAAAAGGCAAAAAATTAGGTAGTGCTTAAAGCTCCACAGTTTACAGATGCTCTCCTATTGCACTCACTGAACTTTTATTACCATTTCTCATCCAATTATTGTCCCCAGCAAACCAGGTGGGGAGAGGCCAAGGCAGCCTGGCTGATCTAGGTCTGCTGAAAACTGGCCCTGGGACAACCACCTTCAGTAAAAAGAATTTCAAAGTGCAAGTGCCTTATCAAAGACTCAGTTTATGTTCCAGCTGCTGGTATCTATGATGTTGCCTGGTTTCTTTGCTTGAATTTCAGAGTGCATCTGGCTAAGTTAATGTCTTCCAGTGCCCCTTCTATCTTTCTGCTCTCTGCACATAGGACTTTACTGAATAATTAGTCTGAGATTATTCTCCAACAGTGCTGCACATGCTACTTGACAACTGTCTGTAAGGGATGCTTACCCTGGGCAAGAGTCACTTTTTGGAGCAAAAGGGCCATGGCTTATGTAGTCTTAACCTTTTATATGCATAAATAATTCTTTATTTCCTTGTTACTTTAAAAAAAAAATCTTCACTGTGAATAATGTAGTCAAATGGGGCTGTGAATGTCTTCAGTGATGAAAATTTGAGTTTTCTTCAAAATTCAGCTCAGTTTGGTAGACTATGTGAAGAGGAGGAGGAAACCTCAAGTTTGGGCCATCTGTTTCTTTTTTGATATTGAGATAAAGATGCTGATGAGTAAAGAGTTGTCAGCTTCTCTGCACTTGGCATTTTGAAAAGGTGCAGATGCTGAGACCTGAGTAAGCTTATGAATTTTGTTTCGTGCTGCTGGTGACTGAGTGTAGATCCACAATGAGGTAAGAGTCGTACAGATGAAGGCTTGGCATTCCTGGAGACTGAAGTTGTGGTGAGCTCGGGGTCAGCCTCTTCTCGCAGATACCTACTTGTAGGACAAGAGCCATTGGCTGCAAGCTGCACCAGGGGAGGCTCAGGTTAGAAATTGGGAGAAATTTCTTCTTAGAGAGTGGTCAGGCATTGGAACGGGCTGCCCAGGGAGGTGGTGGAGTCACCGTCCCTCGGGGTGTTCAAGCAAAGATTGGATGAGGTACTTAGGGACATGGTTTAGTTAGTAATATAGGTGGAAGGGGGATGGTTGGACTAGATGATCTTGGAGGTCTTTTCCAACCTTAATGGTTCTACGACCTACATCTATTTTTACAACTAATACAGCATTTCCAGCAATTTATCCTTTCTGAGATTTTAGCCACGGAATAACATGTGCAATATTCTATATATTAGAAGCTCAGCTTTGACACTTATGTTGCTCTTTTATGGCATTGATGAATAAGTATCTAAGATTTATGGCTCCTCTCACTTATAAACAATAATACTGAACTTCAAATGAGAATTTTCCAGTACTCATTAAAGACAACATACTGCTTACCATCTAGTGACTTCACTTCCCATGGCTGTTATCACAGATTGAGAACTTTTAGGAATTAGAAAACTTGGAATGGCTTGTTCTGTTCAATATACTTCTGATCTCAGCTCTGATAGAAGACATTTAGGTATAAGATTGTTTAATAGTCTCAGGATGATAAAGATTTTGGCCTCTCTGTCAACATCTGCAGCAGATGATACTTTGAACAGCAGTTAAAAGTTTTCCAGCTCAGGCAGTCAACATGGCAAAGAGAACACAATCTGTTGTGAAGAAATCAACAAGGAAAACAGTATGTGGAAGGCTTAAGCACAGCCTCTTAATTCTCAGTGGTCTAAAAATGATTCTTGAGAGACTTTTCTCTTAAGATAAAGTGTGTTGATAAGCACATCTCTGTCTAATAAAGAACATCATATAATATCTCCAGATTATTCTCCAGAAAGTGTGATGGTTTTTTAATATTTTTTTGTTCCTACTGACAGCAATCCCTCAAGCTTTCTGTTTTCAAAATTCCTTAAAAAAAATAAAGCATAGAACAGAATCACAAGGTTTGAAAAAACATCAAGTCCAACCATTTCTGTCCTATGCTAAACCATATCCCTAAGTACCTCATCTACCCTTTTTTTTAAACACATCCAGGGTTGATGACTCAACCCCCTCCCTGGGCAGCCTGTTCCAGGCCCCCACAACTCTTTCAGTAAAAAATGTTTTTCTAATGTCCAATCTAACCCTGCCCTGGGGCAGCTTCTTGCCATTTCCCCTTGTCCTGTCACCTGGCTGAAGAGACCATCACCTATCTCTCTACAACCTCCCTTCAGGTAGTTGTAGGTGGTGATAAGGTCTCCCCTCAGCCTCCTCTTCTCCAAGCTAAACAGCCCCAGCTCCCTCAGCCGCTCCTCATAGGATTTGCCCTCCAGCCCCTTCCCCAGCCTGGTTGCCCTTCTCTGGACTCGCTCCAGGACCTCAATGTCCTTCTGATGGTGAGGAGCCCAGAACTGGACACAGCACTCGAGCTGTGGCCTCACCAATGCCGAGTACAGGGGCACAGTCACTTCCCTAGACCTATTTGCCACACTGGTTTTGATACAAGCCAGGATGCCATTTTTATTCATTTAAATATTTTGTCCTTCTGTTTAGGACATTGTTTGCATAACTGCTTTTAGATTTTTAATCCCAAGTCAGGTCAGAGTCATGTTTTCATTTGTTCTGAAATTTGACTTCCTGCTGCTGATAACCCAACTGATTTAATTATGGAAGTATCCTCTACTATCTGTGTAAAGAGGAAGAAAGTTATGCATGAATTTCTAGGTTGTTTTGAGACATAGGGGATGGAATATGATTCATGTAGTGAGTGGTTTTCTTTATTTTCTAAACTGAACAAAGTCTTTGTTAATACATTATGATCTCTGAAGCATTGCAGAACCTGAGGATGTGAATGTTGCCATTAGGCCTCTGTTATTGAGGAGCATTTCTGTGAGAGAGATCTGTGGTGCTGGGTATTTTGTCGGCCTGTCTCACTCAGAAATTATCTGAATTCCTGATACCATGGAACTTCACAGACTGAATTGTTCTGCTTGTTGCTGTACAATGCATGGTTGGTTGCATCTGGTTTTTCAAAATCTCACTCCTGTGGCTGTGGTGTACGTTGTTAGGTAGCAAACCTCAGTAACAACCACTCCGTTTTTTCTCATGTCCCTTATTTGCCTTTATGCAGAGCTTGCTTACTGTCTTACACTGCAGCTAGTCTCTACAGAGCCACAAACAGTGTACAACACCAAGGTTAACCTCCTTGTACTGTGGCTCAAACCATCTGGCGGCCATGTTTGGACCCTTTGTCTTTACTATGGTCTCATTTTCTGTGAAGTGTACTAGTTGTGGCCTTTGAGAAAAGTCTGTTTAGAACATTTGCTGAAACATCATGAAAGGCATCAAGTATAAAGTGGCATATAATGGAGATTTCTTGATTGGACACGGGGCACTATTGTTATTGTCCTCTCTAGATGTGCCTTATCTATGCTAGGAGGAGAATCTTGAAGGGGTATTATTCCACTAAGTGGCTGGGATATTTTAGTCTGCCCTTATAAGGGTTTAGCATCTGCAGCTGCATCTTTGATGCCCTCATGCTTAGCATTACATGCAGTCACTTGGTGAAATTCCTGAGGTAGTGATTCCATTGTTCACATCTGTGTTCCTGAGACTGGGAGCTTCTGACTAATTATGAAATCTCCTCTGTACACTGTAGGAAACAATTCCATTTTGGCTGTAGAAAAAGGGATTGGGTTGGACTGGAATATAGGATTGCATAACTTTTTTTCATCTTTAACCACAAATTCCTATGAAAGCTATTGCACTTCCTCTGAAGATACCTGCTCTTGGCTTTTGGTTTCCAGAGTCATTAGAAATATTCAACACCCATTTAAAGTCCAGAAGGCCTCACAATTGAAAGGCCTACCCCAAATCAGATCATTAAAGAATCAAGAAAATTTTTAACCAAGTTTCTCTAAGGAAATGACACCATCCCTAGATTCCTTTTCTCAGATCCCAAGGAGAAAAGATAGATCTGCAGCTGGGATGACCAGCAGGGTTGGCACAGACTCTTCTGTCCATGCTGGAGGAGGAAATGTTGCAAATATGGATGTCTGTTCAAAGGGACAAATTTGAAAAGCTTTTTTCTAGGTGCTGCAACTAAAACCAGTGCTTATAGCCTCTACCTTCTGGCCCACAGTTGTAGGCAGATGCAGAAGTCTCCTGTAACATATTTCAAGCTCTAGACAATCCAAGTAATTTTTGTGCAAGTTGAGCATCTTTTGCAGACAAGTCTGAGAGGAATCTTTCAACAAATCCTAGGCAAGTCTGGGAACTGCCTTGTAGAGTGTGCCAGCTCTTTGCATGATGCAATATAATTATCTGAACATCCTTTTACTCATCTTCCTCTAATGACAGACTTTGTCATCAGATTTAGAAGTTTCCTGGAGAAAGATATCACCGTCCCAGATTACTGAGGTAAACCTGGGCCCTTTCTGTAGTTTCAGTGGTATAATCACATACCCCCTGTTCTGTGTGCTTGGTTGTGGTCTGTCAGCTGGCCTGCTGGGTCAGCATGTGCCTCGCTGCCTGCTGGGGCGAGCAGGAGACAACTGCGTCATTTGGGGCTCTCCCACAATTTTCTACTCCACCACCTGCTTTGGAAGTGGCTGTAGGACTGCCAAACATGCTGAAGTGGTTAAGTGTACCAGCTCCTAAAGAGGCTGAAGGGGAGGAGTGGTTCTTGTCTGATTCATTTTCAAAGGGAGCTGAGACTTTGAAGTTGTGTTGTAGCAGCTGCCAGGTATGCTGCCTCAGCCTGGTGCAGCACTTCTGCCCCCAGCCTTCGTGCTCTGCGTTCTTCTTTACAGTGCCAGGATGGAGAGGGGGAAATAAAAGAGAATTAATTAAACAGAGAGCATGGGTATTAGCAATAGTGTTGCTTTATTATGTTTCACCCTTTGAATTACAGTGCCTGTGCCATGTGTCAGTGAAGCACTTTGCACTTGGGCCTATTAAGATTTATTTCACTTTGGGTTTTTTGCCTTTCTCATTCTTGCTTCTTCTCCTCTTCTGCTTTGTCCCCTCCACAAATAAACATATTAATTTTAATACTGTGCTCAGTAATGACCACATAGAATAGGCAGAGATTTACACTCGTGATGCCCCATAACGCCTTGCTGAGACCTGATCATCTTTTCAAAAAGAGAGAGAGAAATGTGGTGGCTAAGCCAAGGCTTCATATAAAACCTCTGTTAAAGCAGGAACAGACACCACTCACTGCTGTATCTGCTGGAGGCAGTTAGCTGGGAGCTTCCCCTTTATTCACTTAACTCTTCTCTGCCAGAAACAAGTTGCTGTAACTCAGTTAATTCCACTGAAAACTGAACTTCTTTATGGCAATGTGAACTTTTCTGTGGTTTTTTTCTTGTTGAAACATTTGATCACTGGAACTGCTGCAGGCTGAACTCTGTTTTCAGGCAAAGAGGTAGATAGATCCCAACAGGAGGTGGGAATTTATGGAACAACATTAGGAGTGGAATGGGGACCGTGTTCTCTATAGCTTAAAACAAAAGACCAGCAAGGAGGCCAAATCTTTCATAAACTGGAATGGTCTCTTCTGGCAAGGCAACATGCTTCTGTGTCCTTGGAGGACAAAGTGCCAAAAAATGGGGAGAGTCTTGCTCTGCAGTGCTTGAAGAGTTTACTGTTCCAGGTGAGGCTGTACAAAAATAAAACTCTTTCTACTCTTTTCTTGCACTTCTCTATATCCAGGTCTGATATGTCATCACCAGTTTCTGGAGAGCAAAGCCAGATGCATAGGAAGTTTTGGGAAGGAGGTGTACTTTTTTGTTTGTTAGTTCCAGTTCTAACTAGATTGTTCTAAAATACTTTCTATATTAAAAATTAGTAACATGTAGTTCAAAATTTAATCTGCTCTTCTGTTCTGAAATTACTTTTTAGGCTGTGTTTTTGCTATCAATAAAATACAGATCTGTTTGAAAAATACCCTGTGGGTTTTTAGGAAGAATTCAGAAGAATTCTGCAGTAGTTTTCTGCAGGTATGTTATCTCTGGAGACTTCTTAGAAGGAACACTACAGACCTGGAAAACTTCTGTCAGTTTTAGCTTAAGGGTGTTACTAGAAATCTGCACTCCCTTGGTTGAAATAATCACTTCCAGAAGGTATCTGCCATGACCTTTAAGGAAGCACGATGACCAAGTTGACTGTTGGGAAAATAGCACTTACCTGTTACAATACTAATACAGTGTTGTGTGGCCAGCATGAGGCTTGCAGGGATCCCAGAAAAGTGGGCTGTGAAACAGTGCCACAGCCCTCAGCTTGCTTTGGTGCCAATGTGCCATGCTGCTCTTAGGATGGCTGGAAGTCTGGAGGCCATGGTTGGTGTGTAGGATCTGTGGCCTCTGTAGCAGTAGCTTTTTCTCCAGTGTGTGTGATAGGATGATTTCATGCATGCAGCACATACAGTTACTGGGTGAGCTTCTGCAATAAGTAAAACTAATGCTAGCATTCCCTTTTGGTGGATCTGAGTGTATTCCACCACCACCCATTATTGTATTTGATGTAATTGCCTTGTTATAGACTATAGAAAGTGTGTGCTGCCAGAGACAGCTCTTCTGTTCTTTCTCTTTACCCATTGTTAAATGTTCAGGGACCTACAGCAGGTGAGTTGACCTTTGCAGAGGAGGTGGGGGTAAACAATTTTCTCCCTTAACTCCAGCATAATGAAATCACAAAAGGAACCTGAGGAGGAAAACGTTCTGTTTAACAGGTGGGGGATCACTTTCAAGTCCAGTCTATTTCTTGTCATACCTTGTTACCTTCTCTAAATCCACTTGAGGGACAAGGAGAGCACAAACTATATGCAGAATCAATTTTATAATATGGGGAAAATAAGAATGGTGGAGATGCCTTTTTGGCCAGCATGTCAGTGCCGTCAGGCTTAGAGTCTATAATTTTTTCTTGGGAAGCTCCTTTAGCTTTGTTACAAGGGAGCTAGCTTGGCAGATTTTGGCTGTGCAAGTGAGAAAGTCTCTTGAGGACCTTTGCTCTGCCCTTGCATCAACGCTTGGGGAATTACCCAAAACCAAAAGCATGCAGCCACACAGTAAGGACCTGGAGAGATCACCTTCTCTAGAAACTAGATGTTACACAGCTTTAGTTGTGTTACTGAATGGTAGCTGCAGATGCATCTTGCTGGTGCCATGGTGCTACTCTGCCTCTTTTGCCTGGAACATTTCTCCTAATACAACTGTGCCCCAGCTAGCTTTCAGGTGAACACTTCCCACAGTCCCTGACTAGGTGAGTTTGTTTATCTTGGCTCTGGAAGTGCAGAACAGATTCTGTCCTTCCCTTTAGGTATGCAGGTGATAAATGTAGAAGTGGTGTTTCTTTTGTGAAGTTCTGTTACCTGGCTGTAATTCTTGGCCTTGTGTACGTGGTAATTAATCATGAGCCAGAAGTATGCCCAGGTGGCCCAGAAGGCCAACAGCATGCTGGCTGGTATCATAGTGTGGCCAGCAGGACTAAGGAAGTCAATGTGCCCTTGTACTCGGCACTGGCGAAGCCACACCTTGAGTACTGTGTTCAGTGTTGGGCCTCTCACTACAAGAAGGATATTGAGGTGCTGGAGCAGAGGAGGGCAATAAAGATGGTAAAGGATTTGGAGCACAAGTCTTATGAGGAGCGACTCAAAAAACTGGGGGTTCTTCAGCCTGGATGAGAGGAGGCTGAGGGGAGACCTTATCCCTCTCTACAACTACCTGAATGGAGGTGGTTCTTCCAAGTAACTAGCAATAGGATGAGTGGAAATGGCCTCAAGTTGCATCAGGGGAGATTTAGATTGGATATTAGGAAAAACTTACTCACTGAAAGAGTGATCAGGCATTGGAATAGGCTGCCCAGAGAGGTGGTGGAGGTGTTCAAAAAAACATGTAGATGTGGCACTCCAGGACATGGTTTAGTTGATGTAGTGGTATTGGACAGATGGTTGGACTCAATAATAACCTTAAAGATTCTACAACTCTAATATTTAGACAATGATACATCCTGTTAGGAGCATATGACATATCTATTTCATGGTTATATAGCACGACTGAAAAAAATCATTTGGGCCTCAGGTGGTATGACACCTGGATGGCATGACCCTGGAGGAACCCTTAAGGTCCTGCAGTGTAATGCCATCCTGTGCTGTGTCCTCTGGGAAGCTGGTGGTGGCAGGGGCATTTAGCTCAGGGGCAGAATGCTTTGAGTACTCTTCCCCATCTCATGAATTCTAACCCTACAAAACTCAACAGCCTGGCTTTTGTTTGTTTGTTTATTCTTTCTCAAGTGCTCTAGATATCATCAGTTTTAGCCCAACTGTAACTCTTCACTTGGCCCTTGAGACTTGACGAAGGGGCCAGAGCTGCTTTCTTCATTCCCCAGTTCAGTGGGATCTTGCAGCTGCTGCCTGAGCACATACAGCAAAGAGCACCACGCTCTGGGAAAGCCTACGCAGGAGGAAACTTAATGGAAAATATTAAGGAGAAAAAAATGTGTTTGATAGACTTTTAATATAAAAAGGGGGGAAAAAAAGAAAAGGGGGAGGGGGAGATTTATTCACTGTAATAGGAACCAAATGTTGGCTGGGACAGCAGCTGCACTCTCACTCTTTCCCTGTAAACTCTTGAGCAGCTTTTCAAAGGAGGCATTACAGGGTGTGGGGCTAACTTGCTGGTCCTACCTTAACCCTTGCCTCTCTGGAGAGAGGTAGGGAATATGAGTTTTCTGGAGAGATTTGTGAGTTTAATTATAGGCCCTGTCATAAGCATATACTAGCCAGACAGTGGTATGCACTTAGAGTTTTCATCCTCATGTGCCAAATCTGCTTGGATAAAGCACTAAGAAAAAATGTATATGGCCAGGAATAGTCTTTTCTAGTCTTTAATCTAGTCTTTCTTTAGTCTTTTCTAGTTTGGTTTTCAGTAGATTTGCCTACACTGATAGAAGAAAAGTAGAAGAATGTGAGTGCAAGACATGTTTTCTGTTGGTCCACACTACGATTTTACAGTGGAACCTCTGCAGTAAGGAATACCTTTCCCATCTCTAAGCATCTAAATCCTGGGACTTTGAATTCTGTGGTGTGTGTATATTCACCCCAGAAGCTCTGCTGGGACTAGGACAAGTGATGAAATTTAAGGTGTCAGTTCACACATGTTTAATTCTGAATGACTTTTCTTAATCAAAATGGAGCTAGACAGTTACAATGAGGTGACTTCAGTTGGAGTCCACCTGCTCTATCTGAATTTAAAGTTAGGTGGGGAAGGGGGATTGGACACATGCATGATGACATGCATGTCAGATTCAAGCACGTAATCTTCTCTAAAACTTTCTTATGAGAGCAAAATGATACCAGGTTTCTGTGTTGGTCTTACTGTATGTATGTCTTGCTGTTGAAATACTTTTGCAGGCTTTGACTCCATTTGCAGGTGTGGAAGTATGTGTAGGAAACATGAAGCCAGAACCACCTTCCTGTCAGTAAAGTTCACCCCTGTGTTTGCAGTTATTGAGGGTAGAAAGGCTATGTGATTTTGTTAATTTAGATCACATGGAGGAGATATGCTCAGTTGCCTTCATTGCTTCTCCAGTGACCTGATGAGTCACACCAGGATGAAGGCATTGAACTTCATAGCCAGCTGGCTGTTAGTTTTCTTCTTGATTTAGCCTTTCTATTAGTGAATTTCAAAGCTCCCATGTGTAAAGACAAGAAAAAAAAAATAGTGGTGTTTACCTGCCAAGTATTTCCCAGATCAGAGAGACTGACAGTATTTTGTAACTGGCATGGAGCCAAGGATGCTACTAGGGGCCCCAAAAAATTGGCGCAACTGAAGGGTAAATATTTTATTTCATTTGCTGAGACTGGCGGCTTTAGTGCTTCTGAAAGTAAGAGGTTGATAATGCCAGCTAAATCTGGGAATAGTTGAGGTAAGTTTGGCCTTGTCTTCAGAGGTTTTTCCAGTGCTCTACAATCTCACCTTGCCCTCATCCTGCTAGGCTGTCACAAGACTGTTTTGATGTACCTCATTTCTAACCTGCTGTGCTCATGACCTTTCCTGTACATGGAGACCCAGGACCTAAAGTGCATTTACTTCCTTCAGCAGCAGAGCTGAGCAGGTACTACACTACCTTTGTAGAAGAAATTTTTTTTCCCCCCAAACCCCAGTTTTCTTAATAGCAGAGAAATAGCAGGAATAACTCTGAGAAGCCATGGAGCAGGAAATAAATGAACTTTGATAGTATTTGTAGAATAAAGTCAAGGAGCAAGAAGGCAGCGGGCTTTCCCTGTATCACTACTGTGCTTGCTTACCTGGAATAATTTGAGTATTTGCCCAGCCCCAAATACTGATAAAGTGGAAAAGGTTCAGAGAAAAGCAGTGTACTGTCCAAGGCCAAAAGGGGCTGAGTTAAGGAAAGAAATGGAGTTAAGTGTGCCCAGGCTGGCTAATCTCACAGGAGGCATAGCTGTAATAGTGACAGTTTAGACTTGAAATAAGAGGAAGGTTATGCAATAAAACAGAGGAAAGCAAGTTTAATTGGGGATTTCAAGGAAAATGCTTGACACTGGGTGTGTACCTGCCTGTGGAATTGTGCAACAGAGGGTGATGTGGACTCCTCCAGCCACTCAAACGTATACTAATTCTGTACCACGAGGAGATGAGTTGGATGCTTTTGCTCACATCTTTGGTTTTGAATAAAATTCTTGTAACATCATCAACTCTCTGACTTGAAAGAGGGAACTGTAAGAATAGCAGAGGGGGACTCCTGGCATTTGCTAGTTATTATGCACATTAAAATGTCCTGGGATGCTTCAATTGAGCCTCTGGTAGCTATTATAGTTAACCTATGAATAGATGTGGAAATTGTAGTTCAGTCCACAGAGCTTTTCATGTTCTCTACCTAAAATAACTCAGCCCAAAGGCTTTTCACATGGGCCTTGTACATTTTCTGTTATCTGATGGAACAAAGATCCTGGTGGCAAGAGCCTCTTGTGTAAAAGTAGCTTGAGCTACTTACACTGGAAAAGTGGGGAGCTGGAGAACTAAGGCTAAAACTATTGCAAGGTGTCTGCCTCTGTGTCTCATTGCTAAGAAGGGAAAGTTTGATTGATGGTTTGGGACGGAAATCCTCATACATTTCTGCAACACCTTCACTATGGGAGATTGCATTTGTCACTTTGAACTGGATTTGAACCCAAAATGCAGTTCCATGCGTTTGTTGTGTCAGTGCAGCCTTGACAGGCTGCTCATTAACCTTAAAAGTTTTTCCTTGGCTTCTCTTGCATAGCTCAAAAGCAGATTGCAGGCCAGGTAATGCTATCCTCATTTTATAGAGGCCAGCTGCTTCCTGCCCCTTCCCTCTCTCCACGTACCTGCGCTGTGGTGAGTTCTGGACAGCTCCCCATGCTGCTGATCTCCAAAGTCCCAGGCAGAGCTCTTTGAGGAATACCAAAAATGCTTTGTTCTCTCCTGTTTTTTGGAAAGTTACCTTTCTTTGCCTTTGTAACAGAGCTGCTGCTGCATGTTTTAGGGGGTGTGTTTTCAGCAGTGGGAGCTACAGACCGTGCTAAAACACAGATTCCTGCTGACTAAACTAGACTAAAGTCACTCTTTCGTAGAGACTCCTGATAACAACAGAGGCCAGGAGCAAATCATTCTCAAAGACTTGTTGCTTTGTTTTTCAATTTTGAATTTATTGCTTTTGAAGCTGAGGGGAGGGGAAAGAGGGAGAAAAGACAAAGAAAGGGCTTGAGGCAAGCAGCGCTGTGAGAGGCCCGACAGTCCTGCATCCCAGCCAGGCCCCCAGCGTCCTGGGCTTTGTCCCACTATGTTTATCATTGCTCCATAGCCAGGCCCAGTCTAGGGCCTATTGTTAGGGATGGAAGAAGCATGTAGAGTGCCAAAGAAAATGTTCTGTGTTTTTCTGAGTGCCTGAACATAAGTCGGCAGGATGCTGGGAGCTGCCACACTAGACAGAATCATTAGTTACTATGCCAACTACTTTCTAGAAGCTGGTGCCCACTAAAGCTTTGTACTGAAAGCTTCCTGGGCTTGTCATACCACCTGAATGCCCTGTGGGAAAGAAACTGCTGCCCAAGATGGTGTTGCATTCCAGGGCAAAGTGCGAGCATTGATTTATACATGCAGTGGGTTGTCTTGTTGCCAGCAGTGACCCTTGTAAATGTCCTTAGCTCCAGCCTTTACAGGAAAGGATGCTGAATTACCTTTGTTGTTAGCTTGTTACCTCATTTAAAAGGAGGATAATTCCTTTCTCAGTTTGCTAGACCTCCAGCTATGTTGGTTCCCACTGTGATCCCATCAATTCTCAAAAACTAAGCAGGGTTAAACATAGAGGAATATACTTCAAGAATGCTGAAGCTTCACTTTCACAAGTAATTTGACTCTAGTTTGCATTGCCCTTCAGTGGGATGAAGGCACTTTTAAAAATGTTTCAAAATAAAAATGTTTCAAAAGTGTCTGCTAGAGTTCGCCATGGGTGGGGAATACCAGTATACTCATGAATTGGTGTTGTTGCCTGCCACACAGGAGTTGGTATCAAACAAGGGCCCAGCTGTGCCATTGGAAGGCGGCTTCAGTTGAAATATAAATGAAAGCCTTATGTATAATATTTATATTTAAAATCCTTAAATATTTTTGGGAACATTGGAAACTTTAAACCCAATTTATATCCAAATTATGCATTAAGAAATTATATTCTGAATCCCTTCTACTCCTGCATTGCCCTCTCCTCCCCTGACTATTTCCTTGTTGTTTCACTTCAGTAAATATTTTTCTTTGCCCTGTTCTCTGCTGTTGTCTTTTATTGTCTAGCATTACTCATCCCAGCAGTGGTTGTGTTACAGTAGACCCTACTTTCAGATGTTTGAGTTACTTGGGGGCAGTGCATACTAGAAGTGTGAGCTCTCATTAGTAGTTAACCAATGTCATTCTTTTAGTGTGGACTTGGTTTATGTCAGGATTTTTCATAACTATGAGATTCTCAGACTGCTGTTCTGTGGTCTGGTCTTGTCTACAACTTCACTCCTTGGTATTCCCTTCAAATCTGCTTGGAATGGGAACGGAAGCCAGTGCTCTCCTTTCTTGTAAGAGCTGATAATCACATCCCTTCTGTATGAAGACTAGATTTCATGAACTTTTTTTTCTGTAGTTGATTAAGTACATTAATACTTTAGTAGTATTTAGTATTCTAATGTACTGCCATTAGTTCCTAGTACAGGTGTAGGTAGTTGATTGGATAAGGCTTGCTTACATTGAAAAGAGCTAATAAAGTGGAAGAGAGATCTAGAACAGATAGAGAATTAGGAACCAGAAAACCTGGAGCTAAGGGCATGGTGTTCTAGCACTTTTAGAGGCTGGGTTGTGATCATAATAGTGTGGAGATCTGTTGAAATTTGTTCTCGGAAACAAACATATCTTTTTGTGAAGCAAAAGGCAGCAGCAGAGAGGTCTGATGCTGTCAGTGAAGAGGGAGATGGAAATCTGGCCCAGACTTTATGAAAACTGCAGTTGGAAGAAAGGAACACAGTGGGTTTCTTGCCAAAAATACTGAGTAGCCCTAAGAGCTGCTGGAAGGACACAATCTTGCTTACAAAAGATGGGCCATAATGCCAAGGCTGAGATTTCCTGTACATAGCGAAGGTCTGAATCTTGGCCAGGTCTCTAAACTAAGCAACTCATAAATAGTCCAGAGCAAGCTGTGAGAAGATTGCTCACAACCAGCCTGGCTGACAGAATGAAACCCAATCTATTCTGGTGGCACAGGCAGGAATTTCTATTTCCCATTTACATTTGCATGCATCTGTGCTGTTATCTGTACATGTGAGCAAATGAATATTCAGTCAGTCATTACTTTTCAAGCAATAATCATGAATTGATAACAAACAGGTCTGTGAGAATTGACCCTCTGATCTTAATTTCCATTGGGGATGTGGGATTTTTCAGGTTATTTTTGGCTTTGTATAAAATGGTGTGAGTTGTGAAGAAGCTTTTCCTTCAGTGTGGGGTATTTTATACAGTTTCTCTCTACTATGTGACCTCTAGTGTATCTGTTAAGGTCTGAGGTCCTCTGCAGTTTTTCCAGCTTTCACTAACTCAGCTGAGCCTGTTGTAGAATTCCTTAAGCAGAAGAGCTGAGGGTGCAGGGTGCTGTCATGCTTTGGTAAATCATGTGACAGGCAGAGACTGAGGACAGGAGCTGCACCACAATGCATTCTTGTGAACGTGGCAAAAAGGCTGGAGCACATCTGGGGGCACCATACTGAGTCTCAGATCCTAAGCCCTGTTCTCCTGTACTAGCACAAGTTCTGCCTTAGTTATAACCTCAACAACTTGATAACCTGGGGACTTTCCAAAACTGTGTAAGTGATCCTGAGACTTGCAAGTATGCAGGGTTTCTATTGTCAGATATTTAATGCTTATATTATAAAAGGTTGAAGTTATATATAATGAATTCATATTGATTTCTATCTATAAAGAAGCAACCCTCGTGGAAACCAATGGAAGCATATTCAATTCAGGAGGGTTCTGCAGGCCATAAAGCATACTCAGGCAAGCAGCAGTGTTTTCAATGTAGTATCTAGAAAAAATGAAGTGCTGCTGTGCTACAACGCATGTAGAGAGGGTGTTAGAACTGCCAGGAGCTGCCTACAAGATCACGTATGCTGCAAGAAAATGTTAGCCAAAGTTTCTGTGGTTTTGGTTGGTTGGTTGGTTGTTGTTTTGCTTTGGTTTTAATTTAGCTCTTTCTAAAGATTTAATAATGTAGTTTCAACAGTTTTCCTGGGTAGTTTAAACCAAGCTTATCTGGCCAGTATTATACCCTAAAGAATTTATTTTGGGCTATAGATCATATATTAAAGCAGGAAAAAATGGATTAAAATAGATTAGAAAATAAATTAAAGCATTTGAGAGGTCATTGAAGTGGGCAAAGTTTAGAGCAAGCCAGCAATCCCAGTGCATTTTTTAGAACTGGACCATCAGTCTTCTGTATTTGTGTTTCCATAATCATTAATCCTTTGCCCAGGTATCTCAAAAAAAAGAAATTAGGGTCAAGGAAATGATACTGAAGTTTTGCCATCAGTTACTGGCCCTCACAGTAGTACTACACAGATTGCACAGCACTGCAGTCACTGTACATCACCTCTGTGGCACGATGCCAGTTTGGCTATCAGCAGGTCCAAGTTTGGTGGAGTTTCATTGACATCAGTTTTATCCCCTACATTTCTTTTTGACTTTAACGTTTTAGAACCAATCACTCATTTGCTAGCTTCCCAGGGGTTCTTTTGGATCAAAGGATAAACTTTATGCATTGCATAAAGCTCTGAGCTGGAGGTAGAAATGAGAGAAGTTGGAACAGACATTAGTTTCTAAAATTAATCACATAACGTGACTGAATACTTTAGAGTGCTTGACTGACTTCTCTAACTTCTGACTGAGACCTGAGACAGGTTTAGTTTCAGACCCCTGATGAATGAACAATACTGGTTGTATTTTTGCAGGCCAGGTGGGCTCTCTGGTTCAGTGTCCTGCCCATGGAAGATTCTGTGGGAAGCTCATTAGATGATGTCATGGAATGGTGACGCTTCCCCAGTAATCTTTGCAACTTGGTAGTTGGTGATTTTTTCTGACCAGGAGATGGTATCTTTCTATGTAAATAGTGGTTCTTGCTTCTGTGAGCTTGTCTAATAATTTTTGAACCCCTGTAAAATGTTGTCATCCCTGGCTTCCTGTAGTAAGAAGGCATCCACGGTTTAATTATGTGTTATGAGGAAAAACTACCTCCTTTTGTTGGTTTTAACCTGCTCACCTGATTACTTCATTTGATTTTTCCTATGTCTTGTATTGTGAGAAGTGAGTAATTGCTCCCTATTCTCATTTTCCCCCAAGCTCATGATTTTATAGGTATTTTTCTTATTTCCTTTTAGTTGTCCTTTTTCCAAGCTGAAGAGTCCTTATTTGTTTAGTCATTCCTCAATATATAAGCTGTTCCATACCTTTGATCATCTCTACAGCATTTCCTTGTACTTTTTCCAGTTCTACAGTAGGCTTTTTGAAAATGAAAGAGGGACAGGGTTAGAAGTATTCTCAATATGAGATGGATGCAATAGTATGGTAGCATAGTAATTTTCTTGGGTTTTTTCCCTATGCCTTTCCTCTGAGTTTTCTTTTTGAAAGCATTTTAGTGATGTGTTCATAGAAAAATCTATTTAGCTCTACCTGTAAGGTCTCCTTCCTGAATAGAAATAACTAGTTCAAGGTCCACCACTGTGTAGAAGTAGGGTTGTGTTTCCCTGGGTATGTGACTTTGTAGTGATTAAACTGAATGTCATCTACTAATTCAAGGGGATGTCATTCAGTAATGTGATGTTTTTTCACACTTCTCAGTGACTTTTTCATCAGCAAATTTTCATTTCAGTCCCTGCCTCCCCCCCCAGATCACTTCATAAATGTTTTGAAGAGCAGAGACTGTTGTACAGATTCTTGTGGGACCCCAGTGGTGATCTTCCATTGTGGAAAGCGTGCATTTATCCATTTATTCTAGCTCTGGTTTCATGTGTTTTAGCTGAAGTCCCCTCTATCCTATGTTGGCTTGCTTTATTTAGGAGCATTGTGAATAACCTGACCAAATTTTTTCAACAGAGAAAAATTGCTGGTTTTGTGGAAGTTATTCTAGGCAAATGGACAAATACAAATGTTTAGTTCAAAAATGGAGGTTCTGAAGGCCATAATCAGTAGTACTGATGAGGAATTAATCAGGCTGAGCACTAACATGACTTTGGAGCTTTTGAATGCTCTTCAACTTTCTCTCAATGTTTGTTGCAAGGGCTGGTCTGCAGTAACCTTCAGCTATCTCCTGAAGGGTCCAGCCCTTTGTGCTTCTCTGCTGTCAGCATGACCTAGCTTTACTGCAGGGTGGGGGGTAACAGATTCCAGCTGCTTCACATGAGGGGAAAAGTCCAATGAGCTTGAACAGGATGGATGTTGGAGTCTGTATCTAGGCAGGGGAAGGAACAGATACTACCCCTGGAATGGGAGTTGAGTCCAGGTGTCAGCAGCCTGCTGATAACCCATGTAGTGAGCTGGTGGGTCTGGAGAGGAGACACCTGGGGAGGGTTTCAAAGATTCCTTGTGCCTTGCCGTGTCCTCCTTTTAAGTTACATTTTTTTGTGGTGTCCTGTGCTCAGTAGGGGGCAATACTGGAGGTCAGCAGCACACACACACAGATGTGTGGATCTAGAGCTGAGGAACTTCAGGTAAAACCACATCTGGAGAGGACCATGACACCACTACTGGGCCAGAAGAGGAAGGTGGGTTTAGAAGAGGGAAGCAGCTCTCCTAAGGTTAACCACAAAGCCAGCCTTAGACCTGTACAACTTTGTTTCAAGGCCTAGGGACTGTCAGCAATGTTACAGTGGTCCCTTTTCCAAGCACTGGTGAAAAGAACTGAATGACTGAGAATCTTATAGCTAAAGGAAGCAGGGAGTGAGAGTCATTTCTTCAGTGGTGTACTGGAAGCAAAGGACTGAGGAAGCTTGGATGGGATCCCTTGAACAGAGAAGTCTAGTGAAGGCTCCTTACAGCCAGTGGCCCATAAGATCAAAAGTGGTAGTGGTACTTCAGGCAGGAGGAGGCCCAGAGGGTGTAGAGTGGAGATTGATGGCAGCTGGATTCTTACTGTGGCTGAGGAGCTGAGTATGGAGAGTGACCCTTTAGTGTTTGGACGCCTTGTCCTCAATTTGCATTGAAAGGGATGCATTAGGTTATTTTGGAGGGAGAGTATGTAGGGCTGGCAATTGCTTCTGGTCTTGCTTGAAATGTCCTTCTGAATATTTAAGGGTTTTCTGTGATAATGAAGCTTGTGGAGGAAGGTGCAACACATTCAAGGGAAGCTGTGACATGTTCAAAGAATCTAGCTTGTAAGTTTTCATAATATCCTGAAGGAAGGAGATTGCAGTGAACTCCCTTGCCAAAAACATGGCCTACGCTCCAAATTGTGCCATGAAATGAAAAAGACACCAAGTATCTTTTCATCCCAGTTACTTATGACATGCATAAGAAATACAAAGGAAGTCTGCTCTAGGAATCCAAAGGAAATACTTGGAAAGAGTGCCTGACAGAAACACGACAGAGAACAGCAGCAGAAGCTTGGGAAGCGCAGGTGTGAGCCTTGAAGGTTTTATTAGCCAGAGTGTCAGGATTCAGTGGGTTGTATGGCATCCTGTCTTGTGATCACAGGCTGTGTGGGTTGCTGGGCCAGTGTAGCTTCTTCAGGACCCCTTGTGGTCCTGTCAGTCTGCCACCTGCTCTCTGCAAAGCCCCTTGGCCTTGTGTAGAAGTGTGCTGGTGCTGCCTTCTTGCTGAGGCTTACAAACTTCAAAGTAAACCAGTTGAGCTCCTGTTGGTACTTATCATGTTGCAGGCCACAGCTGTACTCCCACCATATAAACTTGTTGTTAAGAACTCCTGTCTCTTTGCAGGAGGCCTGTTGTCCTCTGGAAAAGGCTTGCATTACTGTGATGAAAGAAATCAGCTTATCTTCAGTCTCCTCTGGTCTTTTGGACTGTAGCTGTGTGGAATCAATATATGCCCTAGTTGCAACCTCACCCTATCAGTCCATTGTCTTCTCTGTGGATATTGTACTGCATGTCTGTCCTCTATTCCCTTCTTGCTGCAGAGTGTGTGTGCTTTGTGTAAGTCTTGTGTTAGTATATTAACAAAATCTCTGCAAATCTGAACAAACCATTGTCACTAGTGAGGGGAGGAGGCTGAGGGGAGACCTTATCACTGCCTACAACTACCTGAAAGGAGGGTGCAGAGAGGTGGGTGATGGTCTCTTCAGCCAGGTAACAGGAGATAGGATGAGGGGAAATGGCCTCAAGCTGTGCCAGGGCAGGATCAGATCAGATGTTAGGAAAAAGTTCTTCACTGAAAGAGTTGTCAGGGCCTGGAACAGGCTGCCCAGGGAGGAGGTTGAGTCACCATTCCAGGATGTGTTTAAAAAAAGGGGTAGATGAGGTACTTAAGGATATGGTTTAGCATAGGACAGGAACGGTTGGACACGATGATCTTAAAGGTCTTTTCCAACCTTGTGATTCTGTGAATCCTCAGCTCTTTCCCTGATGCCACTCTGCCTCTCTCCTATGCTAATCAGCCACAGATATCCTCCAGTTTTGAATGTTTTGTCCCTTCTCCTGTGTTCTCCTAAAGTATGGTCTCAGCCTGGAATTCAAGAAAATCCATAGCAAGACAGCCATTGGCACATGAAGCCACTTAATGCAGACTCATAGCTGGCTAAGTATTAAGCAGCAGTACCTTGTAAGCAGGAATCCTTATATATGGAGTGGTGAAAGCATGATGGCTCTTCTTTTCTCAGGGCTCCAGAGAATCGTAATTTTGCCTGGGAAGGAGAGGTGGAGAACAGCGCCTACAACAAGGTGATGCAGAGTCCACTGGCGCATCCCAACTATCAGCTCCAATTTGCTGTGCAGCAACTTAAGCAGCAGAAACTTCAGTCACGACAGCTGTTGGAGCACAGCCAAACCCGGCAACAGGTAAATAGAATAACAAAGAAATCCTAACCTGGAATGTAGCTGTAATGACTGAGCCTTAGATGTGCAGAACCAACCCAGAGCTAGTACATATGGCGCAGTGTTTGTGAAGGAAGTAGCTGTTCAGGTGGGTTGCAAAAAAACCCTAATATTACCTGCAGTGATTTTGATAGTGTTTTGATACTGTAGTTCCTAGTGATTTCTTCCACTGCATCTCCCCTGTGAGGAAAGGCTGAGTGAGCTGGGACTGTTCAGCCTGGAGAAAAGAAGACTAAGGGGAGACCTTATTAATGTTTATAAATATCTTAAGTATGGGATGCAGGGGGAAATGGCCAGCCCCTTTTCAGTGTCTGTGGGGACAGGACAAGGGGCAATGGCTGCAAGTTGGAGCACAGGAAGTTCCGCACCAACATGGGGAGGAACTTTTCCCCAGTGAGGGTGCCAGAGCCCTGGGACAGGCTGCCCAGGGGGTGTGGAGTCTCCTCCTCTGGAGATATTCCAGACCCATCTGGATGCCGACCTGTGCAATATGAGCTGGGGAGCTGCTTTGGCAGGGGGGTTGGACCCGATGATCTCTCGAGGTCCCTTCCAACCCCTCTGATTCTGTAATTAACATCCTTCTCCATTTAGTTACTGGCATACTGCTGCTTGTTTTTCTGCACCAATGTAGGCCATCACCTTATAGTGCCTCAGACAATCTCAGAACTGCCTACAGATGAGATGTTCCTTCTTCAACATGAGTTCTTGGGTAGTACTTCAGGCTGGGTCGCTGTTGTATTTCAGTGTTTCTAAATATAGGTCTTGAAATTGTGTTGGCAGCTGTGTCCTCTGTAGCAAATAGACCCCATCAAGGCTACATCTTGACTAAATTCTCCTTCTCCTGGATATCTTCTCATATGATGCAGTTATCAAAAGAACAATATGTTAAGGGGACTCAAAAATTATTTAGAAGAATCTTCATTCTTTTGAGGAAATGTACTAACTTTAAGAACCTTCAGTGTGCAGGAAGCATGGCCACTGACCCTGGGTGGAAGTTTTATCTGCAATCCTGAAAATCTCCTCCAGAAATCCTATACATATCATTATTACTATATTTAAGATCCTCTTTCTGCTTTTCATGGAACTGTCTGATGGATACATGGCTCTGTTACAATTGCAAGGAGAAAAGATGGGCTAAGTGTCCAAGAGCTAGAGGAAATACGAAAAAGGGCTTGTATTTGTGATGTTCTGAGATGACACCTAGATGCCAAGGTGGACCACTGTAAGTGGAACAGCATTTCCATCCTCTCTGGGGAATCCTCCATGGTTACAATGAGTTCAGTGATGCAGTTGTTGCTTTTCTTTGTTATTATGGAGAGAGGTGTGTTGGTTCTTTTGAGTGATGTCCTAAATGCTTCCCTGATGAAGGGAAGGAATTCTTTGGGTGAACAAACCTTCACTCAGAAGAGGCTGGTCTCCATTAGGAAAGAGCTCTTTGCTGGGCAGTCTGACAGGACTGGACTCCAACAAAACTGTGAACAGAACTAACGTGGAGGTCTGAACACCCACTCTCTCTCCTGTGAAGCAAATGAGTCACTAGTCAGGGTCCTTGAGAAGAGGTTATAGGCAAATTGCCCTCATCCTTTTCTGGGAGCATCTTAAAGGAGAGGTCCTTCTGCCTTTGCTCCTTGCACTCATTCTTTCAAAGCCCTCACTTAGCTGTGCAGTTTCCATCCCTAAATTCCCTTGCCTACAGTCTTCTTGCTCCCACCCTGGGCAGGAGTTTTTCCTTTCATCTGCATCCAAGGGGCTCTGGGTGGGCAGCTGTGGCTGCTCATGAGCTCGGGAAGGGGCTGTAAGTTGGCTTGTGCCTGTGAGGAGGCTGGAGCTGGCCATGGGGTCTGGCTGAGCCCTCTTCTAATTGCTGACATTGAGCTGATGTTATTCTTGGCCTGGTGTAGAGCCATTACTCAGGAGTTTCTGTTAAAATGATTCTTTGTTAAACCTCCTCTCAGCCCCACAATGTTCCCCTCCTTTCTCTCCCTCCCTTCTTCTGAGCCAAGTAGTTTGTAGTTGCAGTATTGAGGCCATTGCTGTGCCACAGGACTCAGGCTGCACTGAGGTTGCCATTAATGAAGGAAGGTATTTGCTGAACATGGGGGCTTTCAGGCTTTCTGCAGTGAAAACCACATCTTAATAAAATGTTGGTCTCTTGGATGCTTGCTTTCCCACTAGACATTGTATGGAGCCAGTTAGATCTCCCCTTCCAGTCACAGTTCTACAGATCTTCTAATGCCCTTCCCCATCACTGCACTACCTTCATCTTCATTTGTCTGTCCTATGCTCCCTCTTTAGTTTCCCATCACTGATGTCTTCCTTCTGCTAGTTAGCTTCTCTGACTTCAGTCCCTGTGTCTTGGGCTTTCCTTCTGCTTACAAACTCCCTGCCCTACATCTCCTTCCCACTCACAGCTTTGAGTTCCATCCAACCTTTTCCTGCTGGCCATCATTTGCCCTCTCTTTTCCCCCCCACAGTAGATGTAGCTTATCCTAGCTTGCCTTGTTTTACCACATTTCCCAGTAAGTGTCACCTAAGCCACCTATCTCCCATTGCCTGCCCTTTCCCTTCTGTTCCTTCCAACACATTGAGATCTACTGCATCCTTTTCTTGCCTGCCACACTCAAGGTCCTTAGCCTCCTCAGAAGAAAAATATCTCCAAAAAATGGAAGGCCAATCACTTGAAACTGTGTCATGATCTCTCTATTCTGGGGAATGCATGCAGGATATCTCCAAGCCTGTTTCATCTTGTTCAAAGTTCTTGTTATGGCTGGGAGGCAGGTTGCCCATTTGTGAGTAGCTGAAGGGCATTTATTAATATATCTCAAGGCACACCCTGAGTAAGTCATGACCATACAACGTGACTAGATGCCAATTTTCCCTTTTCCCTATGACAAATGGACTAGTCATATGTATATGGACTTGTGAACAAGTGACAGAAGCACCATGATTAATAACAGAGGCAAATGCTTCTGTCTCTGTATTAACCAGCTCAATATGTTGGAGATGAGATGGGTGAGTTGGAAAGCATGGAAGCTCCTAGTCAAGTATTTGTGTAATAAGAATACCCCCCATCTGCCATGCAGTGGGTGTACCTTAACGTGAAGGTTTCTTGTATACTTTCTGTGGCAGCACCCACTCTTGGTTGAGCACTTTCCAGACACTTAAGAATGATGATTTCTCCCTCAGGCATTTAACAATTTGCAGAGCAGCAAACACTGTGTAGGTGGAGGAAGAGGAATAATAACCAATGGAAGTTAGTTCACGCAGTGTAGCATGGTGGAAATAGATCTTTGGTGCCAGAATAGGTACTTCATTCCCTGGCCAAAAGCACCAGACTGAATGAGACTCTAATAAACATGGATGCTGGGAACAGAAACAACACAGGCCCTGAGAAAAAAGAAAAAAAATTGAAAGGAGTAGAGTTTGAAAAAGTGGAGACAAGAAGCTGAAATCTGCTATCAGCAAAATCAAGGGAAAAAATTACAAAATTACACCAAAAGACAAAAAATCCTCAGGTTTATAGCAGTATTTTTTAATGTTTAAAGGAGGCTTCACGTGACACATCATGATCTAGATGTTAGTATCACTGTTGCAGTTAATATACCATCATTGTTTATTCTCTAATTGTTTCCTGTACTGGAAAGATGCCATTAGCTGTTAGGGAGGTTCTTCCTTCTCTGTGTGGCTATGTTCTGTCTGCTTAGCCTAGCATCTACTGGCTTTAGAATTTTATGCCAAACATTCCACCTGGGAAACAAAGTAAATTGAAACAAGATAAGTGCAGTCATATAGTGGAATGATCCCCATCAGTCCTGCTTGTTTAAAAAACCCCGCATGTTAAACAAGATATAAATCATGTTAGAGTTGTGTGGTCAGTTCTGATCCCATTTTCAATCAGAATTTTAAGTAGATTTTAAGCTATGAAACATTGGGCTAAGTTAAATAATTCCCTTAGTCATTTAGAAATGGTATGTTCTCTGGAATATTCCTCATTTTATGAAGTTCAGCAAGTTCTTTTTCTTTTAATATATGTGACTCTCTTCTGAATTCCCTGCAGTCTATTTAGATCTAACTGGGAATGTTGAGTATTCAGAATAATATTCCTAGTGTTCCTAAAACTGTATTATTCCTGCCTGAGGACACAGGGCCTCTTTGAATGCAGCCTTAAACATTGTTATACTGTTTTATAAAATATTACATATTGGATTGCTGTCAGATTTTCAGTCTCTTCCCCTTCAGTCTCTTGTTCATTCTTGTTTTGCAGTTTTCCCCCTCAGATTGTTTTCCCACTAAATGTGCTAACAGCCATTTTTCCTATTTGAGTCTTGTGATTCTGATGAGTCAAAGTCTGTCTAAAGCAGAACTGCTCTGAAAGCAGTAGGCTCTGCTGATTTATACCAGCTGAAATTTTGTCCCTGTGTTTCTGACCCTGTCACTATTATTAGAATTATGGTAACACCCAGATGTATTAAGTATCTTTCCAATACAATGATACAGCCCAATCCTTGCCCCAGAGAGCTTCCATTACCAAAAGACAGACAAAGGAGAAGGCACCAAGTTAGCTTGTTTGAGTGTATTTTGGTCTCATTCTGAAGAATTTACCAAGGAAGACATGCTTGAGGACAGCCTGTGCGTATCATAAATTTGCTCTGTTTAAAATTTATGACCCCTCATCTTACTCCAGTTTAACACTATGGCAGTTAATAGTATGTTTTGAGCCTGTTCTTTATTGCCACTTTGTGAATTTTCAACTCAATTCAATATTACATCCAAACCAATTTAACTGAATCCATTAATGTGTGTCCAAAAGAATGTCCACTGAACTTACATGCCTCCAAAGGTCTTCCAAGCCTTTTAATCCTCTGTATTTTTGCATTGTCATCTGAAATGCTGTTGGTTTTTAGAAGAGTGCTTTTATTTTGTTGGCTTTCCTTTTTTGTTTTCTCTTTTAACTTAAATCCTCATCAGTGTTTATTGCTTATAAACACCTCAGTTTCCAGAGGTAGCGATTTGGAGCCAGCTGCACAGATCTTTGTGCAGTCCACGTGTGTGTATTTGCCAGGTCTCATACACTGCTGAATCTGTCATTGTTTTCAGACTTGCTGATCCAATTTATACTGAATGACCATGGGATAGAAATCTCAAAGCTATGTTTCATATAAATTTCATGGCAAATAGAGCTATGTATTTGGAAAGGGGATTCAACTGCTGTTTCAGTTAAAGCAAAGGCTCTAGCATGATCCCACTCCTAATTAGACAGCAGAAAATCAACACAAGAATGCCCCAGACCCACAAAGGGAGGCATAATTTAGGGCATGCTTTATAGTAGATACTATAAGTTTCAGCCCTGAGACAGATTCACAGCAAATGAGCTTTGTTACCTCCTTTGGTCACAGAATGAATGTGTTTTTGCTTGCAACATTTGTTCTGTTACTGTGCTAGGGATGGGTGTTTGATGCAGGCATAGTAAGTGCCAGGAACACTGTTTCTGTTTTTGAAGATCATTAATATATATTTACTTTTCTTCTGAGTAGTACTGTACCTCCCCAGTGTTAATCATGTGCAGCCTGAGCTCTGGTGCTACTGCTAACGCTCTTCAATGTGCATTGCCCTTTTTTCTCATTAAAATCTACTACTTTTGTACAGGGAACACTTTGTGCTGTTCATGGGTAGATGTGGAAGCAAGGAGAGGTGTGATCCAATGAGGCAAACACAGGATTGGGAGTCAGGATCATCTTGGAGCTCTCAGTGTAGCTTTTCATGTTGCTTCAGTCTGTGGTTTAGGGAGAATCACTTTCTCTGTCAGTGCTGACGTTCTTCCTGTGCAAGACAGGGTTAACATCCCCAGAGAATTACAGAAGAGAATGAATTCACTAATGCTTTACCTGATTTTTTAGCTAAAAAGTCTCGTGGTGTTCTAAGCATTTTTCAGATTTGTAGCCATAAGAACTTGTCAGGGAAGCAAATGCCTTCTCAACATCAAGTTAAATCTGCCAGCCATGTGTGGTTCAAAGTTTGGTTTTTTTGGATTTGGTTTGTTTTCTTTTACTGCAGCAGCAATAGTTGTAGGATGCTACCTGCTTCAGGACTGCCTCTGTCAGGGTTTGTCAAGGCTTCTGCTCTCCCTAGACCCTGAACCTTCAGAATTCCGAGTGATGAGATCTGCCTCCTGCTTTTTGGACATGCTGAAACCTCTTCCCAACCCTTCCTTTGTGTGGTCAGGCTCTGCTCTCCCCAGCTGCCCTCTTTATTTGCACAGTAGCTTCTCCTGGTTTCCTGTCCTGTCCCCAGGGGGCTCACAGCAGGGCAGTATGCTTTGTAGCTGAATCCAGAAGCCGTGGTCCGTGTCAGCTTCCAGTCTCCCCATCCTTGCCTGGAAGGCAGCCAGAATCTCAGCACAGCATGGAGACAAAGGCCTTTTTGGAAGTCCATTACCCCCAAGAAAAACATCCATGACCCTTTTTTAGGCAGGTCTCAGCCCAGCTTTTGCTGATCAGACTTTTTGTTAGAGCATCCATGCTTGCTGTTTCTTCAGGCTCATGGGCCTTGCCAATGCATGTTAACACAGGGAAGGGGTTAAGACTGTGCTCTGTGCACTCCAGGTTCTTAGTGGTTTTAATAACAAGAAGAAGAACCTATAGGAAACATGCATAACATCAAGCAGAGTACAATGAAATGTCAGCCCTGAATAAGAAGGGGGTGTAGTCTCTATCCCAACCCCAGGATATGTGAGACTAAGACGCAAGAGCCTGAACCAAGTTCCATTTTAGTTTGTTTTGCTGGGGGAGGTGGGGTGTGACTGCTATGTTCCAGACTTCTACACTTGTACCAACTACTCTTTCAAAATCTGAAAGGTCCTATCCAGGGTAGTGCTTCAGGGAAGGGAGAGGTTAAGAAAGATTGGGAGCCCAAGGGCATCTTGTGAGCTCTAGTTAGGAAATAGGCCTGTTTTGGCTCCCGCACTTCCTTTTCTCCCTAGAGCTCTGCCTGTCAGAAACGCCTTCCCACACACCACTGCCCTGTCATTTGCCAGAGAATTGCGGGGGAGAGGGGCTTTTCCTGTCTGTGCTGAGACTCAGCCAGCCCTCAGACTGTGGTTTTCTCTGGAGCCCACTCGCTGTGGCTTTGTGTGTTTTCCACCAGAGAAGGAACTGAGAACAAACTCAGTGAAGGGTGCTGCTCCCAGGGTCACGCTGAGGTGACTGGCAAGTGCTCAGCTATTCCCCTCCTCTCCTATCACTGACCTCTAGCTGCCAAACTATGCGGATACGGTGTTGCCTCTGCCCTGGGATGTCAGTCAGACTTCGAGGAAAGACAGGGCAGGACTCTCAGCAGGTTGCTCCCATCTGAAGAGTTGAGCAGTTTGCAGGGCTCCCATAGGGAGCAGTTCCCCTGCCTCAGCTTTGCCAGTCCACTGCTCATTTCTCCAGTGTCTCATAATATGCAGATGCTTTTGTTCCCTGTGACAAATCTCCAACGTACTGTCCCACCTGTTATAAGAATAGAATTCTTTTCTGTTCCCTGGTATTACTGGGGATTTCCTTTTTGTCAGCTGCTGACCTAAAGTCCCTTCTTCAGAGAAGGCACCCTGGAGCCTTCCTGTTATTCCAAGCCACCTACATGGTTAGTCTGAAGAACCAGAGTTGTAGCATCTTCCCTATAACCTTTTTCTTTCCTGGAACTGTGTCTCAATCCCACCTCCTACACAAAGAATAATTTAGCAAGATAAGTGCAGAAAGCCAAATCAATAAAAGCTTCAATTCTTTGTGGGTGGGAGTCTACTGCAAGATTAGACCGAGGATAAGACCTCTTGTTTTTTGATCAAGAATAGTATTGTTCTGTGGCAGTAATGAGCTTGTCTAGCTTCTAGGAAAGCAGTCCCAGCCTCTAAGGGTATAAACTTCATCTCTAAAAGCTACTTCACTGGCTTGACCACTTAACTCTTCTTTTTATGCATGGGACTGTCCCTGGAGCCCTGGGATTGCCTTCACCAGGCAATCACAAAAATGTCACCCACCTCCATTGGCTCTCTCAGCAATATTCAGAGAGGTAATTCCTGGTTACTACAGTATCTTTCTTTTTTCCTTTTTTTTTTTTCTTTTACCAGGCTCTCTTTGCCAACTCCTCACAACCCAGCACGAGCCATATATCTATGCCAGCTGGCTCTGATGCCCGCAAGACATCAAGTGCCACTTCTAGTATCCAGAGAGCAGCCAGTGTGCATAAAGTGATGCCATCCCAGAGTATGCCTTCTCAACTGGTTCCAAAGCCTCCAGCAAACCACAGGCAGGCAGTGGTCAGGAAGGCTGCAACCCAGAGGATTTCCAAGTAAGTTTTATCTCTTCCCATCCACAACAGGGAGTTGTCCCTGGTCCCCCTGAGAAGAATCTGTCTACATGTGACTCTGACATAGATTTGGGGGTTTTTTGGCTATGCTGTTCAGAAATGATCTCAGAATAACCCGAGCTGTGTGTACTGATGTACTGAAATGGGTATGCACTGGGTTGTAGTTCCATGTTTCACAATGGTAAGGCAGGTAAGACTGTAACTTCATAGAAATGTATGGGTATAGGAACAACTGCCAGATTGAATCAGAGAAATATCTGAGCCAGAGTGGGATTCAGTTGCCTAAATACATATAGCTAGGCATATTTTTGGTGCCCAGGGCTATTCCACCTGACCTCCAGCTGCCTGCTCCAGGTGAGCACAAGTCTTCTGTAGATCTTGTGTTGTATCTGCCAGTCCCATGCAGTTATCTGAAATAACTTGGGAGTAACAGACATCTATGTTTAGTCACTTGAGTCACTCTCCCATCAAAGATGGGGGGCTAGAATCTGGTGGGTTAGAAAAGGTTGCTAACCCCCACCCCACAAAAAAATAATTACCTTTAACAAGGCAATCGTCCCTTGAGTCAAGTTTCTCCATAAACTTAACACACAATCATTGACTTTATGCCTTCAAGCACAAGGTTTATTTCATCTAAAATGTTTGTATTGTGCCTAATGTTGTGATAGCTTTTAGTTATCTGTAGAAATCCTTCTTTTAACTTTTAGTAAGCTTTTAGTTATATAGTGCTTGCTGTTCTAAGGTAGATGGATTTGGCATGTGTTCTCTTTAAAAACAAACCAAAAAAATTCACCATGAAATGTTGCTTACTGATTGTAAGTTTGCTTCCTCTCAGTTTTTTGGTGTGTCTTTTCTTCTGTGCATTATGAGGGAACATGAGCAAGACTTCTGGGTTTTCTTATTATCCTTCACCTTTCTTGGTAGCTTCCTTAGCTCTCTGTTTAATCTCCTCTTAAATGACAGAATTGCTTTAGACTAAATCTTCAACAGGTTTTTCCTCATATATCCTCAGACTTTGTTTCATCTCTGAATACTGAAGGGCAAAAACTGCATTCCTAACTTCCTTCCTTATGCTTACTCTAGAGTTGTAAAGTTTTCAGAGCAGTTTCCTGTGAGGTTTCCTGATTCTGTGCTCCCTTCCTGCTTAAATAGAGAAGTTTTAGTAAAGAATTACTGAATAACAGCACCTTTTGAAGATGCTAGGACACTGTTAGTGTGTGTGGATCAAATCTGGAACTGTATTTAAGGAGTTTGGACAGAACTGCTTTGGGGAAACTTGTGTATTTCCTGCCTATACTCATGCTATCTTAAGAGATAACATGCTGAATTAATTCCCCAAAACTATTTAAAAAGAAAACAAGATGTTAGTAGACTTTGTCAGCTCAGCAAACACAGATGTGAGCGTCAGGTCTGGCAGGTATATTCTAGTGGGTTTGCCATCTGATTCCTTTTATGTTGGGTAGCTTGTGTTAGTACAGGTGACAGGCTGTGTCAGTGGGTTTCTCTGCTGGGCAGCAGGGATGTGTGTTTGAAGATGCCGGTGTGCTGTGCTCACTTCTTGGCAGAGGAAATGTTTATCCTTGTGAGATGGAATTGCAGCTCCTTGGACAGACTTTCCTTTGCTGCATTTTTGTGGTTTCTGCTCTGTGACAGGCAGGAGTGTGGGAAAACCGGAAAAAGTTCAGCACCAAAAATGCACAGAAGGGGGAAAAAAAGCAAAAGATTCCTTCAGAATTTCAGAAAACCAATCCAAGTATTGAAGGCTGCAAGGAGCCACTCCGGAAATACTTTCCAAGTTGCCTTTCAGTCTCCAGTATGAGGCTCCAAACCCATTCTTGCCATTCATGGGATCTTGAAGTAACATTTTTTCACTTACATGGAAAAGAGCAGTGCCCAGCTATATTTCCAGCACACTGAGAGCTGATCATTTCAAAACTGCTCTGTCTCACTAATTTAATAGGTTCATTGTCGAGAACAGACCCAGAGACGCTTCAAGAGAGTTGGAGTGACTGGAGAGAAGCCTGTGTGTCAAAGGATTATATAGTAGAGAAGGAAAAGATGGCTTGCATGCTCCAGCCTGTTCTTTACAGCCCCTGGTTTTTCTCCACAGAGTATTGTCAGACACTGTGTGTAGCTGGCTTTCAAAACACTAAAGTGGCAGAAACCCCACCATGTGCTGTAGAGGACTATATAGGAACCTAGACCTACCTTATTATCAGAAAGTTTCTCCTGATGTGGAATCTGAGTTTTTCCTTTGCTTCATCTTGTTGTGCCTTGTTCTTCCTTCCTAAACCATTCTAAACACTTTCCCTTGCAAATGCTTTCTATCTTTTGAACATCCTACTTCTTGGAGTTTCCTAACATTGCTTAGACTTGTTGAGGTTTTGTTAACCTCAGATAGTACTTTCACCTGCCAAGTCCTTAATTGTCTTGAATTCACTGTATTTTCTTCAGTTTGACAGAGTGCTTGCATTGTGGCATCCAGAATTGTACTTTTCCAATGTGGGACTACCATATCCTTAGGTTATGACATGGCAAATATCCCTCTCCTTAACATCTGATCTAATTTTGGCTTTTTGGCTGCTTCATTTCTCTGTCAGGTCATTTATGACTTGCTGCCCACTCTCACCCCCTAATACTTGTTGGCTGTTTTCCTGATCTCTTTCCTCAAAGATCATCTCAGTGCTATAAACTATTTCCACAAGACAAACTGAAACTAATCCCATTCTGTTGTTAAAGCTCTTGTGTATCTTTTGGGGTTTTTTTTCTTCTCCCCCATATATTTCAGTAAGCCAGATATTATTTCTCTGTCTGCTCCTACACTGCCTGGCTTTCGTTTAACATCTTTATTAAGATCATCTTTCTAAAGCTGCTTGTAGAATTTCTCCAGAGACTGGACTGTGAAGACAAACTAAAATCAACTTTGTCTCTTTGACCTATCTCTTCCTTGCATGCATTATCAATTCTTTCCCAGCCAGCACACGTGGCTTCCAGGAGAGGAAGCAAAGAATAAGTACAAGAAAACTCAACTACAAGCAGAATGAGATGCTAAAGATGAACATTGCTAATTCAAAAGCTATCTAGTGACTTGGACACTTCCCTGGTTAAAATGTAAAGGAAAAAAAGTAATGGAATGGCCAGACAACTCAGTCTTGTCTCTTCAGTTCCTGGCCTCTCCTGTTTTCTCAGTCTCTCAACTTGTAAAAGGTGGTTGGTTGACTTTATAATGGATTGTGTCCAAAGCAGTCTCTTTGCTTAAGCTAACAGAGAGGAAAACTGGGGCCATATTAAGGTGCAGAAAAAGACTAACTGGAAGAAATGGTTTAATAGGTATCTCTGTTCTGAAATGAAGCCCCATAAAATGGTCTCACGGGTCTCCAAAGTTTTGATTAAATGTGCTCATATCACAAAAAGAAATAATAGGTAACAGAAGCAGCTCTTCCTTCTTTCCAAGAGTCAGACTGGGTGCTTTCTACTGCTCATGTTGCCACCCCTT
This sequence comes from Porphyrio hochstetteri, assembly GCA_020800305.1. Lineage (NCBI taxonomy): Eukaryota > Metazoa > Chordata > Aves > Gruiformes > Rallidae > Porphyrio > Porphyrio hochstetteri. The sequence continues at coordinate 9,130,185 of CM036908.1, read as the reverse complement.
TTGTCAAGTCTGTGAAGGATGAAGAGACCTGCTGATAGCCAAGAGCAGCATTTTGAGACAGAGATCACAGATATGCTGTTCCTAAGCCGTGGAAGCAGATGTCCCTGGAAGCAGCATTTGGTATATCAAATATTCACATGACACATGACAGCATGCAAAGTAGAAAAATATATTGGCTCAGCTGTCAAAACCCAGAGTGAACTGGTACAGCTGGTAGACAGAAAATCTTTCTGCTTTTAGGAATGACTAAGTCATAACAAATACAGATTTCTGCTCTGTTGTTCCTATAGTAACTTTTCAGAAACCTGCTCTCTAACTATGACAGCATCAAGTAGAGCAAGGCCCTGAACAGCCTTTGAGCAGAACTGTCATGCAAAGAAAAGATCTCAGACAAATTCACCTGTCAGTGTTAGAACACTGAATATAAAGAGAGGAAATGCCAGGTAGAGAAAAGTAGCATATAGTTCAAGATGTTACTGGGGAAGAGAGCAAGCCCAAGAAGATCAGAGTTTACCACCAGCAGACAAACATCACAAACTGTTGGGGAGGTTTATTGACATGGCATAATTTCTTGCACTTAACTTTTCTGTAAATGTCATTTCCAACAACTCTATTCAGGAAGCCTGTTGAAACAAATACTCCCTTTAGGTCCCAACACCACAGCAAAAAATCTTTCTACCTTATTCTGTATTGGCTTTGCATGGTGCCAGCAGCAGAAGAGCCAAAGTTCTGCTCTATTGTAACTAGTACAGAAATAGGGTAGAGGTGATGCATTTCTCCAGGTTCAGGAAACCCATCCCTCTGTGGGGTGGAGTCCTGACTGCAGTTGGATAGGCAGTCGCCAGCTGTTCTAGGACAGGCTGGCCAAGCTTGGCAAATGTGCCAAAAGTAGAATGAAGGCTGCAGAGTGAGCCCTGTAAAACACTCTGGTTCTGCTTTGTAACTTCTCTTGAACATGGGAAGTGTCTTCAGTGAGCCAGGTACATCACATACAAACTGAGTGGCCACTGAAGAGAGGACAGGCAGCAGGAGAGCAAGGGTGTAACTGTTACTGGAACCACTTTTGCTCTTTTGCTACTGCTGTACTACTGCACGCTTGTTTTTTTAGCTCCTGAGCATCTGGGTTAATCAGGCTGCCTGACCCTTAGACATTTTTGGCAGCAAAAGCACTGCATCTGAGAGACGTGCCTTGGTTTAACACCCTGACGCAGCTGGGCTCACTAGGCCTGTTGCTCTCAGTCCTTGGCTAGCCTCAGATCATACAGATACACAGGCAGAAATACCCTGTCCAAGAGCAACAGAGAGGAACAAGCTTTGCTGGTTCTGGGTCATTGCTTCTGTTGCTGTCTTCTTGTTAAACCTGGGCTTTTTGTGATGTGGGTTTGTTAGCATCAATTCTGTCCCCCCTGGACCATTAGATGCATTCATAGCATCACAGGAAGAGATTGTTAAAACAGAGGGGTTCAAAATTTAGAAGTAATTATTTTGTCACCCATGGAATGAGCATCCTCCAAATTTGCAGTTTAAGGCTGGGGAGTTTAGGGCTGGTTTAGTGCCCAACTGAAGGAAGTCAGTGTCAGTTTAAAGGAGGAGTTAGCTGTATAAGAGAGAGAAAAGGACAATGACAGATACTTAAGTGGAGGAGACAGTGGTTTTGCTAGTATTGAATAAGAAATGGAGAACATAACAATGGATTGCATTGGAGAGGTGGAAGCAAAAACAACACAGACATTAAAAGCAAGAAACTGAGAAAGGCAGTAGGGTTTCAGCCAACCCAAGGGGGAAGCAGAAAGGGATTAACTTGATTTAAGCAGTGAATATATTCTGGCACTGGGGCTTCCATCAAGACAGCAGAGAGAATTTATGGGGTGAGCTTACTGTGGTGGGAGATCAATGACCCATAAGCAGATCTGAGAATGAGCTGTGTGGAGGTGACAAGTTGAAACTGCAAGAGAAAGAGATTCTCTAAACATAAACCACACTTTAAGGTGTAAGTGTGACTGTTCCCTGTTTTGGTTTTGTCATTGCTGGTGGTGGTGGTGTACCTGCTGGCAGTCTTGATGACATTTCCAGCCACTAGTCTTGCAGTCTGCCTACAGAAGGGGGAGCTGCATTTGGCTGTCAGTTGTGCTGCCTTAACAAAGTAGACAAGCATGGAATCTCTATATGAGAAGTCTAAAGATCCATCTGGATTCTCAGCTCCCAGAACAACTTTGCAGTATCAGCAGCAAAAGAAGCCATAAGTACAGATCCAAAATTCTCTCCAAGAGACAATAAACATGGAAACAGGCACCTCATTTGATATGAGCATTTCAAATTACGTCTGACTGAAGTAAGGGGTGGTTTGGCAAATGCTGGATCTGCATCCCTCTCACTTCCTGTGTGGAATCCACTTTATTTCACTAAAATCTAACTCAGATAGAATGCAGGAGTCCCTCACTGGCCTTCTAGCTGCCAGGAGCACCTGGATTACTGGCAACGTGTGCTGACTTTGAAAGCAAAAGGTTTCAGACAAACCTATAGAAACTGCACACGTGTGCTTGGGTCTGTTAGTCATCAGGGCATCACCCAGGGATTGAGATTGCACTGCTCTTCTGAGGAGGAGCTCACAGTTACTCTGTAGCACTGAAGGAGTGAAGGAGGAGGACTCCTGCAGAGAGACAAGAGTGTACACACAGAAGTCTGGAGTGAGCAGAGTTGGGCAGGAAGGAAAGCAGGCAAGGAGGGATCAGGAGAAGACGACAAACCAAGAATAGATGGATCAATTACATAGATTTTAAGCACAGGAAATAGATCATTGCGGCTGTATAGCTTGGCCTCGCCTTGTGGGTAGACACGTTTTCTTAATGCAAGAGGGCATGGTCTCAGTTTTGTAATGAACCTTTGTAAGAGCTCAAGGAAGTGCAGTTGTGCTCACTCCACTGGTTATAATTTTTGCTGTAACTCAAATGCAGATACTTTATGCAGATCCTTCTGCATTTATCTGCTTGAGGACTGGCACTGGACTACTGGAAATTAAATGCATCCTGTGGGTCACAGTTTCCAAGACAAGTAAGAAATTTTGCCTAAATGAGCATGAGCTGTCTCTGTTGAGGCAAGATGCAGGGACTTAACTTTTGAATGCAGCATATTTTTGCCATTTCTGTTCTAAGGTTGCTTAATCTTACTTAAAATCACTGGAGTAATGCAGTGATATACAGCATTACTGGTGTTGTCCCAAAGTAGGCTCATTTACCCCATGTGCATTGTGCCAATACGCACACAGAGCAGAGGTATTTGATTGATTTCATGTCTGTGCAGAGGTGGGGGCTAGGTGGTAATTCCACAAGGGAGAATTCTTACCTTTTATTTTGTTTAGAACTTTTAGTTTTTCCTTGGTAAATCCTTTCTTATCTCTAATTTGATGCTTTTGCCTGTTAGGGTGATCTCCACTGAAAGGCAGATAAATGGATTCCAGAACAGCCTGCACAGTGCTGCATCCTGTGAGCCAGGGACAAATTCCACAGGTGAGTGCCAGTGCTGAAGACCAGGAAAGTGGGGGTGGGCATGCTGGGATGCTTTCATCTTTCTCAAGAGCTGGCAAGGAAAAAACTTTCTCAGCAAGAAGAAGAAACACAGCTGCCTACCCTGCATGTAGTGGTTCCTAGGTAACAGTCTGGGTTCAGCTGTGCTGGGAATTTATTCCTCCTGGGATTAAAAAGACTAAACAGAAGGGAGAAAAGGCTGAGTTTCATAGAGTTGGAAGAGGAAAATCCCTAAAAATGTGGCTGGGAAAAAAGACTTGGCTAAGATGGCTCCTCTTTGCTTTAGGCTTTGGCTCAAAGATGGTCTGTTGTTTAAGCTTGGCCTGTAATAAAGGGCCAGGACATTCTTTACATTTTTCTTCTGTCTTGCAGAAAAACCATTTGGTTCAGAAAGACATAGTTGAGACTTGTGAATCAGCTGCCTAGTGAAGTCAACCAGTAAAGGTGAATATTCCCAAAGGAAAATCACTGAGACCTATAGAATCAAGTTTTCATTCCTCAGTGGGTAATCCATTCAAACAGGTTTACCTGCTGCTAAGGTCTCAGTAAATGAGGACCTAATCCATTCTTAAGTGATGCTGACTTATTAGCAGGTATAGTCTTGATAAACCCATATTACCCATGGCCCACAATGTTTTGTGATGGTGCTGCAGCAGTGGGATATACAGACAGATGAGGGTCTAGAAATAAAACATAATGTTTCTGACTTTTTGTTTTGCTGTGAAAACCCTGAAAACATGAGTTGAGTGTCACTAATGCAGGGATCTTGGTGTGTCCACAGGCTGAAAGAAAAATCGTGTAGGGGTGAAATACCCAATTCATCCCTTGGATCTTTAGCTCTGAAACTTGAAGATGACATTTCCATTATTAATGTCAGTGATTTTATTGCTGATCCTCTAGCACAAACATTCAGCTAATGCACTTACTGCACAGTTCCAAACTGCCTCCCACGCTCTACCACCTGCCAAAAACTCCAGTTATCCTACCAGAAATTTTATAGGGTAAATAGCCATAGCCAATAAAAAGAGACTCTATAGCACACTGCAATGTGATGGTGCAGGAATGGAATATAATGGGATTATCAACATAAATAAAATTACATATACTGTCAACATTACATACAGTGTTGACACATAGTTGAGCCAGAAATTCTGCCATATAGCTGAAGTTGAGTTTCTGGTATGGTATATAAAGCAAGGCTACACATCAATTTACAAATAAATATAAAAATGGAGTTCTCAGTGCAGTGACCAGACTGGCTTGCTGAACACAAAGGTGTTTGTGTGCTGAGCCCTCCTTTTTTTTTTTTTTTTTTTTTTTCCTTACAGTTTTAAGAGCTCTCTCACAGTTGCCACCCTTGCATCAGGAAGAGTGTGGCCAGCAGGTCGAAGGAGGTGATCCTCCCCCTCTACTCTGCCCTGGTCAGGCCCCACCTGGAGTATTGTGTCCAGTGCTGGGCTCCCTGGGATAAAAAGGACAGGGATCTCCTGGAGAGAGTCCAGAGAAGGGCTACAAAGATGATGAAGGGCCTGGAGCATCTCCCCTGTGAGGAAAGGCTGAGTGAGCTGGGACTGTTCAGCCTGCAGAAAAGAAGACTAAGGGGGGACCTTATTAATGTTTAATCTTAAGGATGGGATGCAGGGGGAAATGGCCAGCCCCTTTTCAGTGTCTGTGGGGACAGGACAAGGGGCAATGGCTGCAAGTTGGAGCACAGGAAGTTCCACACCAACATGGGGAGGAACTTTTCCCCAGTGAGGGTGCCAGAGCCCTGGGACAGGCTGCCCAGGGGGTGTGGAGTCTCCTTCTCTGGAGATATTCAAGACTCATCTGGACGCCGACCTGTGCAATATGAGCTGGGGAGCTGCTTTGGCAGGGGGGTTGGACCCGATGATCTCTCGAGGTCCCTTCCAACCCCTGTGATTCTGTGATTCTGTGATTTTAACTTATGCAAGAGAATCTCTCCTTCTCCTCTGGGTACTGTAGTTTTTCTGTGTGTCTGTGGTAATTCTAGGTAGCATTTTTCTATCCTTCCCTGTTTCTGTTAACATGCAGAGCATGCAGGAGGATTGTTGGTAAAATTAATGATAAAGGCAACAGCCTGAGCTGCAGGAAGAATCACAGAATCACAGAATCGTAGGGGTTGGAAGGGACCTCGAGAGATCATCGGGTCCAACCCCCCTGCCAAAGCAGCTTCCCAGCTCATATTGCACAGGTCGGCATCCAGATGGGGCTGGAATATCTCCAGAGATGGAGACTCCACACCCCCTGGGCAGCCTGTCCCAGGGCTCCCTCACCCTCACTGGGGAAAAGTTCTTCCCCATGTTGGTGTGGAACTTCCTATGCTCCAACTTGCAGCCATTGCCCCTTGTCCTGTCCCCACAGACACTGAAAAGGGGCTGGCCATTTCCCCTGCATCCCATCCTTAAGATATTTATAAACATTAATTAGGTCCCCCCTTAGTCTTCTCTTCTCCAGGCTGAACAGCCCCAGCTCACTCAGCCTTTCCTCACAGGGGAGATGCTCCAGGCCCTTCATCATCTCCGTAGCCTCCTCTGGACTCTCTCCAGGAGATCCCTGTCTTTTTTATCCCAGGGAGCCCAGCACTGGACACAATACTCCAGGTGGGGCCTGACCAGGGCAGAGTAGAGGGGGAGGATCACCTCCTTAGACCTGCTGGCTTGACAACTCCAGAGCTCAGAGTAGTCACTCTCTCTGGGAATAGTTGTAATCCAGTGAGAACTGAGAACTTCAGCTTGTGTTTCCTTCTGTAGGACCAGGCTAGCTGCACTGTACTAAACTTACCCTCTCTGAAGCTGAAATAAAGGGTTAAGCCTGCTCTTCAGCTGAGAGTCTGAGGGCTTAGATGGAACCCTAGTTTGGCTAGGATTAGGCTAGCAGAACCATGGTGGGTGGGTCACTGAAACCTTCCCTGTCCCTAGGAGAGGTGTAGAGCTCCAGGAACAGCATGAAATATTGCAGTGATTTAACTAACTCCAGCAAAATGTTTGTTCTTGGAAACTGGGGGATGACATTTTCTTCAGCTGTGCACCAAGCCACTGGAATGCATCAGGAGCTGCTGTGCCCAGGCTCTGTGCCTCAAACTACTCTGGGCCTTCCTGCAGAAACAGCTGTTTTTCTTCTTCACTCTCTCCATTGATTGCTTACAGTAGGGCCCTGATTTCCCTCATCAGCAGCTTTGGGGTTACTGTTTAGTAACCTAGATACCAGCTACAGGGGTTGGAGACACAGCAGATTCCAGAATAAACTGCAAGCATTTGAAGATAGAAGACTGTGAAAAGTTGCCAAGATAAGAGGAACAAGTCAGAACCTCCTATCTGAAGACAGCTATGGGGCTCTGCAAAGAAGTGATAGAAAGGTTTCACAAATGATCTAACCAAAAATAAAGATGCTTAAAGGAAGGGAGGGTCAGGCAGTGTGGAAACTTTTAACCAGGTTGCCCAGAAACACAGTTCACTGGTGGTTAGTACTGCAACTGTAGGAAAATATCTGTTGCAGACACAGTTGTGCAGTGGGCTCAAGCTCTTGAGGAGAGGTTGGTTCCTTGAGATGAACTAAAAGGGAGAATAAAAGTCAGCATTTCTGCAGAGCAGCCCAGGAATCTGAAACAAGCCATCACTGCAAGCAAAGTATGGTGGCCTCATCTTCATTTCATGGAGAGGCAAGAGTTGTGTGTGAGCTGTGTGGCACTGTCATAATGAGAGAGAAGGCAGAGGTTCTCCTGAGTAACTACAGAGTAACTAAATCTGCAGGCTATTGGTTGGGGGATATTTGTAGTGTCTGAACAGTTTCCTACCAAAGTTCCTGAAGGTTTAACAGGATTTCTTCTATTAAAGAAACACTAAGAATACAAGGCAACACTTAATGATTCTGACTTGATTTGTCACTGAAATCAAACACCCAGACACTAGTCAGTCACTCTGAAAATACAGCCTTTATTACATTGCTTTTCTTATTCTGTGTTATTTTGAGGGTCCCTCAGCATTACACAGGTTGTTTCTTGCTTCAGGGAGTTTAGCAACTCAGTATTAATGAAATAGGGTGCTTATGAACTGAGAAATAAATTCTCTTTTCCAATTCTTCTTCAGAACATAGCTTGAGTAGCAGCTAAGCTAAGTAGTAGGGTGTGTTATTGAGTTCTGGGTATTCTTTATGACGTTGTTTGACATGGTGAATTTACATGATCAAGGAAGGAACCTACAGGCTGGTTGCATTAGCTATGTGCTAATAGTCTATATAATTACAAAGGAATGTGAATCATGATTAAAGCTGGGCAAGACTGATGCTTGACTCCAGTCCCTGACAGGACTTTGACTTTTTCATACTCACTGATTAACAGTGATGCAGTTTTATTGTGTGGATGTTTATATTACTGGTGTTCACATGGCCTCTCCACTGTATGTGCTGGGAGAAGAAAAAAGCATTAGATTTACTGATTAGGAGAGGTAAAAGTTGCTAATATGCTGAGTTTGACAGCAGGGAAGACCACTAATTCATGCAAAGTCTCAGATGTCCACCTAGTCTGGTTTAAAGCACGAGTCCAAAACTAGTTTATTTGTATTCTAGTTCTCCTGAAAACACTTCATTACAGGAGGTGAATGTCAAAACTCAGTCTGGAGCTAGGGAGAAATCTTCCTGATTTTATTACCTGTGATTCCCAGGTCTGTATCTGACTTGAGTTGCAGGATGATGATGCACAGTTGTCTGTTTACTTTGGACATTCACCTGGACCCATATCTGCACGAATTAGCGAATCATCATCTGTGTGGGCTTAAAACTGGATTCTGAACTGCCAAGAGACTAATGCAAGAATATGGGGATTAATAAAATGGTTTGAATTTAATCCATGAAGAAGCCAGGCTGCTGTTAGTTTTCTAGTGATTTCCGTTAGGCTAAGGTGGGGAGCAGTGTCTGAACACCAGCCAAATGAGATCAGTGTGCAAGCAGTGTGGTCTGGTATAGAGCAAGGAATGGAACCTGCTTGCAAGTGGTAGTAAGGAGGACCTCTGCACTTATTCTTCTCTGCATCTAGCACACTCCAGATATTTTTTTTATTTTACAGGAAAGATACAGGTAGACTCTTTATTTTTAAAGGACTTATTTTATACCCATGATTATTGTATGGTCCTTCATAAGAAGGTCAGGTATGTCTTGTTACTGGAGACCTGAAATTAGAGTTAACATTAGAGGTGCTGAGCTGTGATGGACTTGTCTACCCACTGTTTGAATCCACATTTTTTCCTGAAATGCGGTTTCTTTTATGTAAGCTTAAGGAAAGAAGAGATTGTTCTAGCAGGTGTGCTAAAATGCAAGCTTCAAAATTATCCTGCACCAGCAAAACCAACCAAACAAAAGTCTAGTAAACACTACAGGCATTTAAACAAGATGCTTGCCATCACTTTGTATTGCTTGCCAGATCTAAACAAAGAAAATGCCAGGGATTTGGAGATGGTTAATCGGCTAGTGTCTCTCAGCTCTCTTGGAGCATAAGGGGTGGGAAGGGATGGGATGGGATATGTACTGTTGCCAGTGTGCATGGCCTGTATCAGACCCCTGGTCATTTGTTACAGTAGGGTGGAATTCCCAGCTGCCCAGCCTCATCCAGCCTCCCTCAGCTTCTGCCAGGCTTCCCTGCCGCCTCGGAAGGCAGTAGATTGCTGAACACCAATGTATTTATTTTTATGTTGTTACCACATTCCAAAGGGGAACCTTAGCCATGATTTCAGCTGGTCTCACCACACTGTCCAAATCCTTCATCAGGAGCAGCTGGGAAAAGAACTCACTCAGGTTTCTGCACAGCACATTGCTGCTACGCCTCCTCCCTCCCACTAATCCTGTTAATCCCAGCCTTCGTTTGCCATCCTCCTGGTTCTCTCTTGTTGCTGTGACTGACTGCACAAGTGGTCTTAACTTTGAAAGGTGATTTTCAAATGTGCACCTAGAGTAACCTCTACCTCAGACTACTTTGGCTACTCAGGCACAAGGTATCGTATGACACACAAGAGCAACTTTTGATGTCACCTCATTACTTATCCGAGTCCAGGAATTGAGTAGTGATGACCTCTTCCACAGAAATCCTTCCAGAACCACCTGTCTGGATGAGAAGCTTGGAGGTGGGTCACTGAAAGGGGACAGCAATAGGATATCCAGCACCTTGCAACAAACTTTGCTAGTGCCACCTCTCACCCTGCATACAGACTTTGTTCAACAGCAGTGATAACATTCTGTCATTGTCTCTCTGTGGCAGAGAAAGGGTTACTGAGAAATGGAATCAGTCTGTTTTACCATATTTTGGAAAGAAGCAGGGCTTGAGGTAAACCTCATTGTGCCTCCCTTTTGGGAGGGCCAAGAATCACTTAAAATGGAGGATATTTAGATTCACATTTTTTCTTAGAATTATCTTAAAGCTATTGTTCTTTCACTCATCACAAAAACGTTCTGCATCATCATCTCTCCCTCATAGTTTCCTAAAGAAGGCAAAGAGGAAGGGAGGAAAGATCCTTTCCCACCCTGCTATAGTGTTTGCATCTGTCCCAGGTCAGGTAATGACAGACAAGCCTGTAGTACCAGGTAGACCAGAAGGGAAATGAGAAGGGTAAAGAAAGACATTTTTTACCCCATTTCTTGGTGCTCTTTGTAGGGGCAGGGAGCCATCGCCTTATGACTAGCAATGAGTAAATATTGATGTCTCTACCCAATACCTTTAAAGTAGATACAAATTACCAACAGGGCATGACTATGTTTTGAGTTTATCAAGTTATCAGAAAACTCTGTTGCTCTGCAGGCTGTTCTCAGATGATGTTAGGAATCATAGGATCATTAAGGTTGGAAAAGACCTCAAAGATCATCTAGTCCAACCATCCCCCTACCCCTATTACTAACTAAACCATGTCCCTAAGTACCCCATCCCACCTTTCCTTGAACACCCTGACTCCACCACCTCCCTGGGCAGCCCATTCCAATGCCTGACCACTCTTTCGGAGAAGAAATTTCTCCTAATTTCTAACCTGAGCCTCCTCTGGTGCAACGTGCAGCCATTGGCTCTTGTCCTATCGCTAGGTATCTGCGAGAAGAGGCTGACCCCAGCTCACCACAACCTCCTTTCAGGTAGCTCTAGAGAGCAATAAGCTCTCCCCTGAGCCTTCTCTTCTCCAGACAGGAAGAAAATATCCACCTCAGCCATCACCTCTTAGCTAGAGCTGAGGGTCAGTGTTCACTCCTAATGATCAGAAATAACATTTATTTCTTAACTTATGAGAGCAGCCTGCCTCTCACACCTTTACTCAACCTTTTGCCTTCCTTTTATGAAAGGAAGGAGCTTTTTCCTGTTGCTGCTGATCTCATGCCACTGAAAGGACATTCCAGATCTCAGGACCACTGGGAAAGCAGGAGGAAAAAAAGGAAAGGGCTGTCTCTAGAAATTGGCTTCCCTGTTTAATAACTAGAACCCAGCCTGAATCTTAGTAAACCTTCACTTCTGACTGACTCAAAGAAAACTCCGAAGCGGGATAAGTAATGACTTCAGGCAGTTGGCATTTTTGCCTGACTGGAGGCTGAGCATGGCTTGTTCTCAGTAGTTAGGTGATGGCAAATTGCCTCTATTTCCTTGCTGTGTTGGAAATGTCATTCAAGATCAGGTGTGCAAAGACTGGGGAGAGGTTATGTAATATCTTGGCTACTTCTGCCTCACATCTGGCCCTTTGGCATTACTCTACCTATGGAGAGGATGACTCTGCCCGTCCAAATTGGATTTTGTTTTAATCTGGCATTATTTTATTGAGACTAAAAATAGAAGCCAAAATGTGTGTGAATAGGGTAAAAGGAGTGTCTGAAGTTATGAAATGCAATGTGAGGAAGAGCCAGAGAAGAGAGAGCCACAACAAACCAGAGACTAGGGAGCTGAATGAGAGAAATCAGAATGAAGTCGCTCACGTACAGAAGGGCATTAGCAGCCAGAGTGAGGAGCCCCCCCAGTCTCTTCTCTGTAACTTGGGGAGCAGGAAGGCTCATGCTGACTTCTCCTCCTATTTCTCCACTTGTTAGTGAGGTTGCTGATGGCTCTTCTCCTGCAGGGACATTTCAGTCACGTACAGTTGTGTGTACTGTTTATGTCACGCACGCTCCCCCAAGTAAATTTTCGTGACTTGGAACTGCTGCTTTCTCTTGCCTGCCTGGTCCAGCAAGCCAACTTGAATTTGTGCCCAAAAGATGGGGGAGGGAAGGCTAGCCTTCTTTTGTCAGCTGTCCTGGCTTGCTAGTGTCCGTCACCAATGGATATAAATAAATTCCATCTATTTATTGCCTTTCTTAGTTGCACTATACATATATTATCAAGAGAATGCTGGGCATCACTTTAGGATTAGAAATTCCCTCTCCTCTGAGATAAAAAAAAAATTGGAATTTCTAGGATTATCAGAGCTTTTTAGGGAGAAAGGAAGTTCCTGTTTTCAACGCTAGATTCAGGAAACTTCAGCATGTTTCTCACTTCGGCCACAGACTTGCTGTGGGTACGATGAAACAGCCCAAACTAGCTCTAAAAAACATCAGCATAGGTCCCTCACCCAGTACTGTCATCTAGCCTAGTGCTCTGCTCTGTCTCATTCCTGCAGCATGGAAGCTGAGCAGATTAGGTGCTGGTGTCTGACCAAGCCATGTACATCTGTGCTGGGAAAGTCTACATGGCACTGAATTTTAGTGTGCAGGTATCTTGTAAATGACTTTACAGAATTCCTGTGATTTCCTCATGACTCAGAATCATATCCATAAAATCATAGAATCATAGGGGTTGGAAGGGACCTCGAGAGCTCATCGGGTCCAACCCCCCTGCCAAAGCAGCTCCCCAGCTCATATTGCACAGGTCGGCCTCCAGACGGGGCTGGAATATCTCCACAATCCTTTCCTTCCCCTATCCTAAGTACAAAAGTGTTAAAGTTTTTGAGGTGCAGATGACAAAGTAGTATGTAAACAGGTGGATGGACATGCAGACAGCTACTTCAACATCTCCTGGCAGGCAGAGAATAAAGGAGATTTGTTCTGTTGTGTGTGGTGATTCAGTGCGATGACTGTCATCACCAGCGAGAATCAGCCCTTAGTGTTGCCTGCTGTCAGAAATGAGGTCCTTTTTTCTGTCCCCCTAGTCTACCAGAAGGAGGTGGAGTGCTCACAAGTAGCTTTGAAATAATAAACCTTCAGGGAATTACATGTGTTCATACTTATGATTAAGTTGGCCATGAGCTGCACTCATGGTAGGAACCTAGATACTTACTTGTAGATGTAGGAATGTCCCTCTGTGTTGAGTCCTCCAGGCAGCCATACATGAGCAACTCATGCAAAGGGATTTTAATTGACTTTGTGAGAAAAGACAAACTGTACTGTGCATTTGTGTAAGAAAAGGAAGGCTTAAAAGTCTCTTGAAAACAGGAAGATGAGGTTGAAGTTGGCTGCCTCTCTCCTGTGCCTTTGTTTCCATAATGTCAGCATATTGCCAAGGGATAGGTTTCTGGACTGGTATCCTATCTTAATACAAACCGTTGACAGTCTGGTTCCTAATTCAGGTTCCAAACGTTCTGTGCAGTGACATAGCTGGCAATCCTGCTTACTAAACATCTTTCCAGATCCTCTGTGCTGTGTGATGTTTGGCTCTGGGCTGGGCTTTCAAGGAGAGCATGTTTTAAAAAATGTAGTGATATTTTTAACAAAGAGCTCTCAACAAATGTCAATCACGTTTAGGAACAAACTGATGTGCTAAATACACAGGACAAACTTTACCTACTATATTAGCTATAAAAAGTAAACTGTCCAAAATAAACTTGGTACATTTCTGAGTGCTTTGGGTTTTTCTTTATAAAGGACTGTCTAAGGATTTCTAAGTAAAAGAAGTGAAGATGGCATTGACTTTTTGTCTGTAACATGCATGAGTAGGAAAGTGTCATGGTAGAATTGAAATTTCTCTCTATAATCATGGGAAGAATTGTTTTTCCTTAGCCCTATTTTGTTTCTTTCAAAGATCAACCCTCTCATACCCCCATCTCTCTCCTGCACCATGGTTCTCAGCATCTTTTGGAGTGGGGAAGTAGACTCCTGTGCAAGCACATGAGTAAAAGACACTAAGAAAGAGACAAAGCATACTGATTGAGAGAAAGGTTTAGAGCTACTGGAGGAGCATGTGAAGAGATGAGTCAGAGGCAGAGAAGGTATTCTGGTCCTTGAGAGGAATACCAGAATACTTTTTCACCCAGTAACTTATTAAGTTAGGTTTTGTCATACTGATCTGTGATCTCATCTGTTACTGTAGAAAGAGGTTGTGTGATAAGGAGATTCAGATTCCTGGTGCTGACTGAGGTTTGCAGAGCAGTGCAGCAGCTTTTCCCACAAAACAGCCCTTGGTAACTTCTGAAAATCTTTGCTTTGTGTTTTATTTTCCAGCCTCTGCTCGTAGGGAAGGACTAACACTGAACACCAGGTGAGGAGCCCAGGATGTTGCTTCAAGTATGGGGCAAAGGAAGAAGCAGTAGTGACTTCATACCACCACACTCCCATAACACCCAGGAAAGTGCAAAGGGGAGGCTCTGGTGAGAGGACAACTCACTGAGGAGAGTACCTGAAGATCTGTGGAAGCTGGTGACATGCCTGCAAGCTGAGGTGAACGATTGCCTCAGAGATCTTTTGCTGCTGAGGCTTGGGGTCCCTTCCTCCCACCTCTTCCTGATCACTAACTGTGAGATCTTTCTGTAAGACAGAGGTCCTCCAGCTGTCTCTATTGTTCTTCCTAAGGTCCAAGTTTGAACATAAAGGCTCATTTGCTCAGCCATTTTAGTCTGTCCTAGTCTGGTAACTGCCAAGATTCTCTGCTGTCATCACATGGCAACCATCAGTGGAGAAAAATATTAGAGAACATAGGAGTGGAGACATCCCTGTTGGTTGCCATCTTGGATTTTGGCACAGAGCCATAGAAATGATTGGTTTGAATAAAGTAATTTCATTTGTTTTGGTTAGAATTATTAATTCACACCCCCAAATATTTGGTGTCATTTTACTGGACAGGATTTTGAATCTGTCTTTATGTTTCACTGCTGGATGCTTATGCTCTGTGTGGCTTATTTTTGTATTTTGATTTCTGTTTGTTTAGGCTTTATAAACTTTTTCAGTTGGCTGATGTTTTCAGACCCAAGCTTGAACCCTAAGGCCCAGGTGGCTCCTATCAGTTGCAATAGTGGCTTGGTAAAGCACTCCAGTGAAAATTTGCCTAATGCTATGAAAATTAATTTGCTTGTGTTTAGAAAACAACATCAGCAGCTGGAAAATGTATTGGAGAGAAAGATCCACCCATCCTTAAAATGAGCAGGAAGCAGCTTCAGCTCTGGCTCTTTGTTGGTGCCAGGTTAAAGGGAAGCTCAGAATGTTGCAATTTCTGCCCTGTCAAGCAGCAAGTGGTATGACTAAAGTTCTCAAAGGGTACTCAAGCTCATGTTGTTTGTATTGGAGCTCTGTGATTGGATTCTAACAGCCTGTTTGATCTATTTTCTTCTGTTACAGCCCCCCTGCCATGTCTAGCCTGTACAGTCAGGGTTAAGAGACTCTTGTGTTGCCACGTAGATAATGACAGAAGAAACGGTGTCAGAGGGGGAAGTGTTTTCTCTTGAAATGTGTTCGTGTTCCCTCTCAGATTGGACATGTTTTCTGCCATTCAAGACCAGATAAATTGTGAGAAGATGAAGTAGTTATGTTCCTATCCCACTAGTTTCACTATCACTTGCTTCAGTCACAAATTTGTAAGATGGAACGTGTGTTCTTGTTCCACTCACATATAACAGACATTGAGTACTTCATTTGTCCAAAATGCAGTTCTCTGAGGTAGCTGTTCCCTTTCTTTCTTCATTGGCTTCTTTCTTTCCTTGACAGTCCTGATCCTGGTCACTTTCTCTGCATTTTTCAGCTGTATTCATCAATCTCCATGGCATTTGTCTGCTGCCCATATGACCATCACATATCATCAATGACCAAGATACTTGTAAAATCTTGTGAAGTTACTTTCACATCATGTCCCTTCTGCCTGTAATCATTGAATTCCACCCATGGGTCTCTGAGAGAGATGTTTCTTCTGGTGCATTAAGTTGTCAGCTCATGATTAGTGACCATTTAGTTGCAAACATAGTTACTTCAAACTTTGGCACACCCTCAGCAGCTATGGGCTTCAAGACCTGAGGTCTGTCTTCTCTTAGCCTACTCTGCCATGTGTGGCATTGGCTATAGCCTCCAGCTCTGTTCCAGAACTGTCAGAAGGGCTATTTCCCTATAAGATTTTAGCTTCAGTAAATAACAGATTCCATTCCTTTCTTCTTCCCAGAGGATCTGAGTTATCCATATTCCACTGGGTTTCATGTGCAGGATCGAGTAGCTATAGGATATTTATATGTGCTTGTGAAACTTTCATCTCTGTTTTCTAGTTTCTTTGTTCATTTTGTCACAGCCACCACTGAAAACTACACAGGGGTTTGGAGGATAGAGATTTAAATACACAGCTAGCCCAGGAAAGGTGGGCCCAATGTCATCAGAGGGTCATTGGCAGAAGCAGCATTCTTACATCTTAGCGCTGACTTCTTATGAACATGGGTTAATTGTTTTGTCAGCTTTGCCAGTCCCACCCACTCATTTTGAGATAATCATTTGTACTCAGTCCTAGCCAGCATGTTTCCTGAGCTTCTCTTCATTGCATGTGAGATGTAGCCAACCCCACATCTGCAACTGATGACTTAGTAGCTGTATATCAACATCTTGACTCCAACATTTTTCAAACATTCAGAAAAATGCACATTGCAGTCTAAGACCCTCATTTTGAAGGGATTAATTACTTGAGCTTCAGGAGCAGTGCAGTCTTGCATCCTTTGTCCCTGGAAAATTTTTCTTCTGCTTCCAACAAACTTAAGAGAAACAAACCAAAAACCCAACCCAAATCCCCCCCATCCAGCCAACCAGGGATGTCAAGACTGGTCTTTACCTCAAGCTAGATACCTAGACCTTGAAATCCTGTTCAGCCTCAAGGTTCTGTTAGGGTAGCCAGGGCATCAGAGGAAATTGCAGTATTCCTTTGCCTTGGGCATCTGCTGATCCCAGCTCAGAGCACAAATGCTGTTACCTTGGGAGCATGTGCAATAGAGAATCAGGAGCAAATCCTGCAATTTCAGCCTCTCACCATTTTCTGTCTCCCTGTACTCCTCATCCTGGAATCCCCACGTGTCTTTGTGCATGGTGAACACTGTGTACTGAAGGATGACATGTATTTTGTCTCAGTGCAGCTCTGCTATATCCATGTCTGTCCCTTTTCAAAAACACCTCTGGGAGTGCCACACATCTTGGAGAGAAGGCATTTTACAGAGAGTGATTTCTAGTACAAGGGAGGAAAGGAGAATAGCAAACCTTTTTGGATTTATAATAGTTGTGTGTGAGGGGAGTACAATATGTATGTGCTCTAGTGGGGATTAGATAGCCTCTGCTTTTATGACATTTATTTTCCTGTATGCATCAAAAAGTTGAATTGAAAGTGCCTCTGTTTTCTATGAGTAAAGAAAGTTGCCAATAGAAAGCTCTGACAATCATTCAGCAGCTATTTCAGTGGTGAGACTGGATAACATGACCAAGGGATCCTGTTCTTTTCTCCCATTCCAGGATGTTTGCATCATTTCTCAGGTAAGGAGCCTGTTCCAGTGACAGAGAATCAGGCTTGTTAGTCTTGACAGGAGTAAGGTGCACATCAGAGTTCATACAAGTGTTTTGGGCTGTGTTTAGGTGATGACCATACAACACCACAGAAATGAGGGGAGAGGAGAGAGCCTAATATCCCTCCAGAAGTACCTGACTTGCACTCAGTACATGCTGTATTAAGCTCACTTTTACATGGGTGAACTTGGCCTTTAAAACAGCCTCACAAGTTGTGTAAGTGCTGTCAGTGGGAGGTCTTGTTGTGGCACTAGATAGACCACATAGTCTTGGGTGCCAGTGAGACATCCTGAAATTTCCATTCTCAAGTCTAGATGTGCTTTTGGACAATGGTGATTTATTGGAAATACTCCTCGTTATGATGTCTTGAAGGTCAACTTACATATCTCTGATTCTGGTTCCACATTGTGACAGGAGTGACCAAGAGCACAAAACTTAATATTTATAGTTGTCTTCATGCAGAAAGTGGTTAATTGGGAAAGTGATGGGCAAGGGGGAGTTTAAGGGAGAAGGTGAATAGTGAGTAATTGTTCACAGTCTTGTCCACAAGAAGTAGGAGCATCAAAAGAGAAACCAGATTCAAAGGGGGGGAAAAAAAGATAAAAAGAGGGGGATGCAATTTTTTTATTCCTTCACAGTATGTAATTGACCTGTGGAAGTCCTTGTCACAAGATGGTGTGGGTCCAAAGAGTGTAAACAGTTTGAAAAGACAAGTAGACAAATCCATTAAAAACAATCTATTAGGGCATATTAAATATTAAGATTAAAAAACAAGCAGGAAGTTTCTAAGACTGGGGAAGTATCACAATGGGCTTTTCCAATTTTTAGCTTGTCTGTCAGACATGTGCTGTTGACTGCTGTCAGAGAAGAGAGATGGGCTAGATGATCTGGTAGTCTGACTTTGGATGTTCTGACAGTTGCAGCACAGCCTACTAGAACAGCCAAGGCAAAGCTGCCTTCCATGACAGCATATTCCACCAGAATTCACTCTCTGGCGTTGGGTTCTCTAAGAAAAGTCTCCATTGCTGGCATCTGCCAAGTTGTCACATGTAGTTTGTCTGCATCTTCACCTGCAGAGGCTTTCAGAATCATGAAGCCCTTTACAAGAGCAAAAAGGACACCACAATCCACTTCTGGACAGTTAGGATTTTGGGAGAGAGCAAGTTGCTGAATGGAAGTCATCCATAATATGATGTTTGTAAGTGGTTAATCCCTTAAATATGGAAAATAATATTCTTACCACTAACTGAAGCTCTTAATTCACTTAGGCACTTTTCACTTCTCACCATCTTTGTCTCCTAAAGTGCTTGACTGCAGAGCACCTTCAAGGTGAATGTGCACAACTGCAGCACATCTCAAAGAACTACAATACCTGCTAAGTGCTTTCTTCCCACTTTAGAACCCTACTGTCCTTTTCCAAAGAATGAGATGAAGTTTCTAGGAAACACAGACTGTTGGATTCTGAGTTTTTGAAACAGCCTCTCTGTGCAGGACAAACTCCACTGAACTAAAGGTGACAAACGAGACACTGAGTCGGTCCTGAGGAGTCTGCTTGCTCTGTCACCCTACCAAAAGGCACTTTACTGGCCCTCATTTTCACTGCCCTTTCCAATTTAAAGGAAAGAATCAGTGATCACTGCAGAGCCCCTGGTGTGAAGCCAGTCATACTCAGTGAATCATAGTGTTTCCCTAGGGAAAGGAATATACTTAGCAGGGCTGCTTCTCCACAAGTCCATGCCTACAGTGCACACAATGAGCTTGAGAAATCTTTTATTCACTTCAAAGGAGTGGCTTCTTTATCTGACCTATCAGACAAAAATTTAGTTTACCTTAAAAACCAAATTTGATGCAATTGTTAAGGATTTGAGGGCTGTTAAAAGTGTATCTCTTGTTACCAGCATTGTTACCACTTCTTTGGGGTGGGTGGCAGAGGTGCTGCTACCTATAAAGGCAATTTTAGCATTGTATTTGGCTGTTTGCCTACTGGTGTTCCAGAATGTGCAACAGAAGGCAACCCCAGAACATCAGTTTAACTTGGTGTCCCTGCAAGAGTATTTCAGAAAATCTTATTTCACCATAGTTACAGCAATGGTAAAGTGTAGTCTCCTTCCCCCAGAATAAGAGGAGACAAGTTACTGTATTCATCATAGTGATGTTCAAATCTCCTTTAAAAGTTTGAGGGTTATTGATCTGATCCCTGTGTCTTGAGTACTCCCATGTCAAAAGGCAGGAAGGGATCTTTGAAAAGTTCCTCTACTGCCAGGTTCAAACATTGGGCTGTCATCACTCACTTGTTCTACTATAAGAATTGGGGTTTTTTGAGATTAGAGCAGGAAAATGACAAGGGATTTCTTCTGCAGTTTCCAGTAGTTACTATACAGGATTCACATCAAGTTATTCAAGTGGTTTTGCCTTATTTAAATGACCTTCTGAAAAGGTCACGCTGTGTCAGATATATTGAATCTAGGATGTCTGTGCCATAATTCAAGGTGTGCAGATGGACAGCTGGGACTCAGTGGGGTGGCAAATGAAGTTGTTGGCATCCCACTAATTCATGCCACTAGTTACAAAGCTTCTGCTTCCAGTTGCATGATGCTTCCTCCATTCAAATCAGGATTGTCTTCCCTTCTGAAAGTGGGTTTTCTCCACCAGTTCTAATTCCAGAAATTCAATGTGGAATACACTAGACAAAATGTATCAGCTAGGATATTTTTTTTTCTTATCCACAGAGCTACAAAACTTATGTCTCCATATGTCTGCTGAAAATTTCTCATAAAAATAGCTAAGAATAAAGATTGGTGACTATTCCTGCCAAACTGTGGCTCTTCAGTTTTCTTAGGTCTTTGCATGATGGCTTGGCTGAGGGCAGCTAAATTGATAGAAATGAAAAACAACTTAAAATGTGTAGTCAGCACATTGTGACTGCTGCCATACCATACTTCCTCAAGATTTTATTGTCATCATATTTGTTTTGTTTCTTTGTTTCCAGTCCTTCAGATTAGCACAACTGATGATTTACCATGGTAGTATCCAAATGAGAACTTCAGATCCTAAAGTATAGTTAGAGACTTCTGTAGCACGTGTCCACTGAGGGGCTCGTGGCAACTTGTGTCATGAGGGCAGCTTGTGGCAAGCTGGATGTCTTCCACAGCCTCTTGCTGAGAGTCAGACTGTCTGCTACTGCTTTCTCCTAGGAGTGGAGTTTCTTACAAATCCTCAAAAACAGTGGCAGCCTCCCAGGCATCTAGTCTACCTGCAAGAGGGTTTTAGCATTTCAAAAGACCATAAATTTTTGGTTCCAGAAAAGACCAGAACGTGGTTCTGAGACATTCCCCAGTCATTACACTACATGCATCACACAAATCCTGTAAGATTTGCCCCTGGCTGCACAGCAAATCTTTGTTTTGTCTGCTTCCTGAAGAGGATAATAACTTCAGGAGAAAAAAAAGAAATCCTTCCTGAAGAATGTCAGGAAATCTCTGGTTTGATATGACCCAGCTGGCTTCTTTCATCAAGTGATGTACATGCACTGGCCATGATGTATTGTTATAGTGCCTCATGCTAATTTCTGTATGTGATGAATGAGTATCTGTAAACAGCTAGTGAGAAGCATCTGAGTGTTGGCAGACCAGAGGAGGAAGTCACCTTTGCTCTCTGCAACATGCATAACCTGTACATGTAATTATTTCTTGCATCAGCCTCTGTGGACACCAAGGAGGGATCATCTTGCCTAGCCAACGAAGTGGAATGAGAGACAAAGAATATCACCCTGCACAAACACCACTGCCCCCCGAAAGGGGGAGAAATAAATCTTTGTCTTCAGAAGATACCACTTGAAAGATTGGTATTCCTTCATATAATTCACAGTGCCAGCATATACCACAGGGGACAGTTTCTGCCTGAAAGCTGTTCACCAAGACTGCAGGATGTGGGAAACCAGTGATGGGGGAGGGGAGGGCATGTGTGTGTGCCACAAACCACAGCTGAAAAGAAGCCTTGATTCTGTACTAGATATAAGGGTTCTCATCCCTAAGTGTATTTCCCATGAATTCCTAGTGCAGTACTGGAAAAGGCCCAGCTGGCTGGTTGAATGTCTTCAGACCATCTCTGCCATCTTCCCTGTGCAGCTGAGCCCTAGGTGAGGATGTTCTGCAAGTGGATGAGTAACTGAGGTCTGGAATCTTTTAAATTAGTCTTTCCTGGAAACACATTATGACATCTAAAGTACTGTACCATATGTCTGAAATGATGGGCCTGAGGGGCATCAGAAATGCATTAGTGTGAATTTAGAGAAGAGAATGGTGACCATTAGCCAGCAATTTTTATTTGCTGTTATTTCTTGTTGATGAATCTGAATTAATTTCTAAGACAGTCTATTTCTCAATGAGTGAAACTGTCTCATCTCTTCTATTTTGTATGAAAAAGGATCTTGCATTTGTACAGGGTATATGAAACCTCTCTTCAAGACAGGACAAAAGACGTTGAGCTTAGTTGCCTCCATCTGTCACATCTGGAGCTGCAGAAAAAAATGAACCAGGGCTTGAATGACTTGCCTGTATGCAAAAGAAAATTCAGGTAAAGGAGAGACCTCAAAGTCCAGGTGTTGTTTTAGTAAACATCACAGAATGCATGTTAGTTACCAGTTTCACACAGCTTTAAACTAATATATTGTAGTGAATCTGAATGTTAAAAAAAGAAGTTAATGTTATTTTTGAAGGAGAAGGCCTGTTTTCCTCCCTGCACTGTATCCAAAATGCTGCTGCTACTTTAAATGACAATCAGTGTAGGATGTAGGCAGCCCATACAACCATCGGTTCTTTTGCACTACCAAAGTCAGTATTGTTCTGCAAGTGTGGTGGTATCTCTGTACATGCTGAAAACTGTATTTTCTTCATTGATGTCACTGCCTTTCAATCACTGATCAAGAGAGAACAACCCACTGCTACAGAGTTGATGTTTTGCCTGCCACTTTGTGCAGACACCTTTTCTGCACAATGGAGCTGGCCCTAGAGCTGCACTCTGCTCACCCTGCGGTACTGAACCTGCCCTGCATTGAACCCCAAGTCATACTGAAGATGTCTGCCTCAGAAGACATTGCAATGGATCATCTTCTGTCATGGGATGGTGGTAGTGGCTTAATGTATAAAGTCTTCTGAGTCTGGAGACCTGCATTCCTCCTCAGAGCAGAAAGGTCTATTCCTAGGTAAGGAAAGTGCCAGAGCAGCATAGAAAGAGAAGAAAAGGATCCATGAACTGAGAGAATGGAAGTTTGTTAACTACAAGGACACGTGGGACATCGCAGAACAGAGCTATGATGTCACCAGAGAAGTGGACAGGTATGTTTGTCTTTTCTGTCTTTCATTACTTGTGGACACAGTCCATCTTGGATGCCTGTTGGCTATGGGAAGGTGAGACACAAAGCAGCATATCCCAGTTCACACAGGGGCAATGGGGATGTGTTACTGCTTTTTCTAAGTGTGGGGAGATAGCTAGAGACCATCCAACCCAAAGACCAGGACACAGAGACTCATTTAGTCTGCAAAGACTGTTCTTTGCTGAAATACCAGTGCATGTTCCTGGACTTAATGAATTACTGTTCCTTACAGAGCAATAAAGCACTGCAGCCTGAAAATCAAGGTGTCTTAGTTAAGGTCTAGGCCTCTTGCATGCTGTACTCGGGTATGCCACAGAGGAGCAGGGACCACACAGATGGTCATTTGATCATCTGTGTAGGATCTGCCTGGTAGCAGTGCAGAATGGGGTTTTTTCACTGTCTAACCATTGATCTTTGTTAGAGGGACAGAAAGTGTGCTGGGATTGTTTTCATCAGCTTTTGTTTGTTCCTTCGAACAACAAAAGGGAACTGTTGGGGGCTGTATTCAGGGCTGGCAGTGAAGATCCTACTTTTTCTTTCTCATTGTCTTCCTCAATTTGCCAACTAGTAACTGAGCATATAGAGAACTGCCCTCTGCCTTCTCACACAAGCGTCCTGAAATGTTTAGTGAGCCTGTGCCCAGGACTCTGTTCCATCTGTTATTAATCCCATGTAGATAGTATAATTTGTTGCTGAATTATAGCTAAAACACCCCTAGAAAAGCTATGTCAATTGTAAGAAAATGAATTCAAATCTCACAAATCTGATTCTCAAATGTTTCTGGGGAAATAGAAAGCTGGACAGAGCAGGAACTGAAATCATAAAATCATAGAATCAGAGGGGTTGGAAGGGACCTCGAGAGCTCATCAGGTCCAACCCCCCTGCCAAAGCAGCTCCCCAGCTCATATTGCACAGGTCGGCGTCCAGACGGGGCTGGAATCTCTCCAGAGAAGGAGACTCCACACCCCCTGGGCAGCCTGTCCCAGGGCTCTGGCACCCTCACTGGGGAAAAGTTCTTCCCCATGTTGGTGTGGAACTTCCTGTGCTCCAACTTGCAGCTATTGCCCCTTGTCCTGTCCCCACAGACACTGAAAAGGGGCTGGCCATTCCCCCTGCATCCCATACTTAAGATATTTATAAACATTAATAAGGTCCCCCCTTAGTCTTCTTTTCTCCAGGCTGAACAGTCCCAGCTCACTCAGCCTTTCCTCATAGGGGAGATGCTCCAGGCCCTTCATCATCTCCGTAGCCTCCTCTGGACTCTCCAGGAGATCCCTGTCTTTTTTATCCCAGGGAGCCCAGCACTGGACACAATACTCCAGGTGGGGCCTGACCAGGGCAGAGTAGAGGGGGAGGATCACCTCCTTCGACCTGCTGGCCACACTCCTCCTAATGCAGCTGACTTCAAGGATTACCTTACCTATTAGAGTATCAGTGGTTGGACACTCCCAAGACTCTTCTCTGATTTTCCATTGCCATTTTACCTCCTTTCCAGTGAGACAAATGGCTTGGTCCTTCCACCACCCCTCCCTGCCACTGAGAAGCAGCAGTGAACAAGGGCTAGTAAAAAACTGACCCACCTCAGAGGGTTCACCAGGGTTAACCCGTGGGTGGTTCTGATGTGCTCCCAAGTGCCACGTAGGACTGTGAGCTGTGCAAGTGTTCTTGTTCAGCCTTTTGCAGCTCCCCCTCCTTGGTGATTTTCCCCCACCCTTTACTAGCAAGGAAGCCCTTCAATTGGATGGGCAGCAGAGCCAGCCCAGGGCTCAAGAGGAACAATGACCAAAGAGCCGACTGCAGCTTGTAAACCTAAACCTCCCCGGGGTCTGCTGCTAAAAGGAGATTAGAGAGAATTCCTATTCCAATTGGCATCTGGATTTCTCCCCCTCCCCTCAACATTGCAGCCACTAAATTTCTGGCCTATCAGCACGGTAGTGTAGGTGTTAAGGCATTTATTTGCTCCCTCCTTGGGCACGCAGGCAGCACAGGCACAGAAAGCTGTACAGGGTACAGGAATAGAGTCATGCTGCAGGGCCCATCAGTGCTGCACCTTTCATTGTCACACCAGTGACAGGTCAAGGAGCCCCAGAGAGATGAAAGGGATAAAGCTAAGCGTGGGGGAGTGCCTCTTATCAGAACATGTGCCCCAGCCAAAACATCATACAGGTGTGCAGGCTCCTTCCACTGACCCACCCTTGCTAACCCCTAGCCAGCTGGTGATGGTGCAGGAAGGGTTGTTTACAGTTTATTAAGATGGTTAAGATTACATGTTATGGCAGTCTCATGTGAGGTATATGGAAGCAGCCACTATTGTGAAGGGCTTGATGGAAGAGCTTGATGGAAGAGCTTGATGGAAGAGCTGAGCTGGCCAAGGAGACCCATGGCCACAAGCAATTAACCAGCTAGGTGTCATTTTACACTCAGCTGCTGGGATCCAGGAATTGGGAGAGGACAGGGAGGAACCTCTGTGGTCTCTAGAACATGACTTTTAAGTAGCTGTGGTTTGGAGAGTCAGAGAGGCAGCCCTTGAGCCACATGTGGCATGCAAGCACTGGAGAATTTTACCATTGGGACTATCTATGGCTGAAAAAGCCCCCACTTTTTTAAAAGACTACATTGGTTTCTTGCCTGGGCAACATCTGTGAGCTTTTTATGAGCATCTGCAATGTTTATGGTAAATCAGGAGGAGGGGTGTGTCAGTGACCTGTGTGTGTGAGTCTGTACTGGCAGACTATATATATTTAAATGGACATAGGACATTGGTCAGTTGTGGCAACTGCACTGCCCTGGTTATTTAAACAGTATTGTTAGAAGGGTTTCACAGTGAGGGGAGCTTTATATGACTATAAAAAAGCAGATGCCAGAGGTGATGTACATGTCTGAAGGACTAGGGTGGGACAGGGCACATATACACCAGGCATGGTTTGAGGGTACCAAGGAATTTCCATTCTGGGGTTGTCTGGCTGACCCGAATTCCCTCTGTTCCCTTTGAAGAGACATTTTGGAAAGGGGGAAGATTTCAGACTGGGTATACCACAGCACAGCAGTTTAAAAACAGCAAGCCATCTAACCCTCCAACAAACAACTTGCTTGTGAAAAAGAAGAGCATTTTCCCCCCCCAAATATTTATTTTTTACAATGTTTTTGAGATTACTATTTTTTTTTAAGTCTTTGCAGGTGAGACCTGGGCCATGTTCAGGTCATCATGCACAACACCCTGAAACACCTCGCAAACCACAACAGACAGGAGGTCCTCAGGGTGTAACAACTCACATACAAATGGGCCCAATATTCAGGTCCCCACAGATACTTCTCCTGCCCTGACCCAGAAACCATCTCTCAGAAACTCCAGGAAGGGAAAAGAGCTCAGTGGAGACATCGGTCCCTCTGAAAATGGCCTCAGCACCCTCTTTCCTTGTATTTGCCCACCCTCAGCAGGCTGGCTGGGAGCCCTGCAGTTCGCATTTAGAAACCAACAGCCAGGATCTGCCCACCTGAACTTACAGGTTTGGCAGACACCGAGTTTCAGTTGCCAGGACTCCAGGATCACAGCTCTGAGGAACAAAAGTCTTAAGTGTATCTCTGAGCATTTCTTCTCGCAGCAGCTTCCCTTCTTGGTGCATCTTCTGTCTCTAAAGAAACTTTCAGGGTTTCCTCCTACAGGGAAACCTTTAATTCTTCAGGCCAGTGGAGAGGGCTGCAGTCCTACAATAGCTAAAGCTAGACTAGAAAACACCTCCCCCTTTCATCCCCCCTTTCACCTGCTTTTTCTTATTCCCTTGTTTTCCCAGCTCAACCACCCAGCATTCAAATACACAGTAGTTCCTCCGCCCTATCCTTCTCTTCAGAACCAACTGTCCAGCCATTTTGGAGAGCGTGGCCTTCATGTCACCAAAGTAACTCCCAGAAGGAACATGACACTGCCAACAAGACCAAGAAATGTTCCAGAAGAGATCCCCAGGGGCTGCCAGATCCTAAGCCACAGGGTTTTGCACTCAGCCCTCAGCATACATGTGAGTCTCTGACCCCCAGTTCCTTTTTTGTTAGCCTGGGAGCAGGAGAGTGGGTGCTGACAGTTTCTCTCTTGGCTTTGGGTGGGCCAGGGTGCCTTTCAGCTGCATTTACAGGATTTCACCACCATGTTAGAGAGCTGCTCCACTTTGGGGGTCCTCCCAACATAGTACAAGATAGTGAGCGGCTCCAGGTCCTGGGGGACACAGCAGGGCGAAGCGGATGCCTCAGGGTTCAGCGTGTTGTATAAGCCCAGCACCTGCAGAAACAAAGTAAATGTGGTGCCAAAGTCAGGAATATATTTAAGTTGTTGAGGACAGGAAGGGACTGCAAAGCCAACAGGTCTCTAGGGGTTTGGACTATGCCTATCAGAAGATGTTTTCCTGAAGCAAGTAATACTCCTTTGATCACAGCCTGCTTCTAAAGGGTCAGAAGATGTGTTCCTGAAGCAAGTAATACTCCTCTGATCACAGCCTGCTTCTAAAGGGTCTCTCCTCCCCTGGCCCAACTCTTAAGACTTTGTTTCCCCCCCTCCCTGTAGTCGCCTTGCTCTGTGGGTAATACCTAAGGGTTGAAGGAACACCAGTAGTTGTCTCATCTCTAATTTTGTATGACTAGTGTACCAGCTTGAGGCCATGTTTTCTTGGGTTCTATTAAAGAAACCAAAAGAAAGAACATAAGTGCTGCTTATTTCAACCAACATCTCTAGATAGCGCTGGACAGATGCCAATCCTCTCAAGTATCCACAGCTCCCTTCCAGCTTTGAACTGTCTGATGCTTTCTCCCTCCACTCCATCCTCCAGGTCATTACACTATAATGCTGGAGCCAGGAGAGTGTCCTGTGGGACCCCACTGAATTCCTCCTCCCAGCTGGCCCTGGCCCACAGATGACTGTACACTTCAGCCACGTAACCGCTACAGAACAGTTGCCATGTTCTGTGCCAGAGGTGGCTGCTTCTCAGCAGTAAGCAACTTCTTGAGTTGTGGGGCCAAAACATGATCTCACCAGCACTACTGTGGTCTCATTAGTGCTTATCTGGTAGAAATGACAGGGTCTGGCATGTTGTCTTTTAACTACAGTCTTTGGGGATGAGCAGTGCTAAAGAAACATCCTGTTCTATCATCCAGATCCATGTAATCAAGGTCATGCTGGTAGTTCTCTGGGGCAAAATACCCCTGGCTCTACCACAGGGGTACTACATGCTCTGGGGCTGCTCTGCTCAGAGTCAGTAGGTTAAACTGGTGAGAAATCTTTTCACCATGTGTTTCCTAGGCGGTGCTGGCAAACTAGCAGCAGCTATGTAGTTCTAAAGCTTTCTTGGATCATTCAGCTGACCTCAGTGCTTGATTGTTTCCTTTCTTGCTCAAGTAAAGAACATTAGGAACTGTTCTAAAAATCTCCTTCCTCTCACACCGATTCAGTCCAGTTATCTACTAGAGCTTCTCAGGACAACCAGATGGTAAAGCTACATGCCCATTACCCTTTCAAAGCTGTTCATTCCCTTGCTTTGTCTTGTGCTTACTGCCCAGCATCTGTTTGCTCCTTGGTTTCCATAGATCAACTGTTCCTACTGATATTAGTCCTTGAGCTTCAGCGAGCCTTGCTGCTGTGCAGGTGCTCAGGCTGTCAGGAAAATGTTGGCATCTTTTCTGCAATGTCATCTTCACCTAGCTAGCTATTCTTCAGCCAAATCTGCTTTCTCCACTAACTTTTTTGGTGGGACTTGAAGCGGAGCTGCTAGTGAACTGTTGCATTGGCTGGATTTCTGTCTTTTCTAGGGACAGAAGCACAGGGTTTTCCTCTGGCTTTGCTTGCCTGGTCCTTAGTCTGCCTTCTGCCCCTCAGTACTTCTCCTGTGCCTGTGCTTTTCTGCTGCATTTGTGTTCTTCCACTCCAGCCAGTAGCCAGACTCCAGCAGTATTCTTCCCAAAGGCTGCCCTGTGTACTCATGCCAAACAGAGGTTACACCTAAGTTACCTGCAGACATTTGCCTTCTACCAGCTTTCTCTCACGAATCTCACTGCCTGGTAGGTTCCTCCCTACGCCTATGCAGAAAGGAGAGCTTACTGCATGGGTGTGTTCACTTCCAGACATGGACGTGGATTTCCCTTCACTTCTGGGCTGCAGCTGACCGCTGTGTGCCATGCACAACAGTTTTACATGACAACCTGGCACAGAGCATAGAAAAATCTCCTGTTTCTGTCCAGTGCAAAATGCAGGAGGGATTTAGGCAGAAGATAATTACCAGAGATGGTGCTTTCAGTTAATCCTGTGACCATTACCAAGTAAGTAGTGGCCACAAAACCATTGGTACCTAAAACCATCAGTCCTGCTGTTTCACATCTTACCCAAGAGACAACCTCCTCAGCATGTGGCTGGAAGCACAGACTCGGTATTGACTCCTAAGGTAGCACATTCTCCCCGCTGAACCACCTAGACTCTTTCCTGCAGTTTCCTTGGGCAGTTTTTTATATGCATTGACCTGAACTGCCTTTGCTGCTCTGAAGAGATGGGATATGATCAGACTTAGGAAGGAAGGAGGAATCACAGCCACAAGCACTGAGAGGGTAGCGATAGACTGGGTGTACCGTGCTGTGAGTGGTGTCTGCGCTGCGCAGGTACGGACAGGGCCCCGAACAGAAGTTAGCAAAGTAGCCCTTAGGCTCGTGGACCCATTTCCAGCCAAGGTCCTGTCGGAAGTCAATGTAGAGAGGACGTACGCAGCAGTTCTCCTCCAGGTTCCTGAAACACAGTATTAAAACACAGTGAATCTAAAGAGGGGCCTTATATGCAATTGCACGAAGCAGCTTCCCGAGCAGGACTGGCACCAGCAGTGCCCAGTGGGACGTGATGTTTGCCTGCACCAAATGCAGAGGAGCAGCACAGGCACATGCAGGCAGCTCAGCAGCACTCCACCCACCCAGAGCAGCACTCAGCTGCTCTACAACACCTGGAGCTAGCAGGGGGTTGTCATGGGTCCCTGCCCAGACTGCTCTCTTTTCTTCTTCTTGAGAAAAGAAGACTAAGGGGGGACCTTATTAATGTTTATAAATGTCTTAAGTATGGGATGCAGGGGGAAATGGCCAGCCCCTTTTCAGTGTCTGTGGGGACAGGACAAGGGGCAATGGCTGCAAGTTGGAGCATAGAAGTTCCACACCAACATGTGGAGGAACTTTTCCCCAGTGAGGGTGACAGAGCCCTGGGACAGGCTGCCCAGGGAGGTGTGGAGTCTCCATCTCTGGAGATATTAAGACTCATCTGGATGCTGACCTGTGCAATATGAGCTGGGGAGCTGCTTTGGCAGGGGGGTTGGACCCGATGAGCTCTCGAGGTCCCTTCCAACCCCTGTGACTCTGTGACTCTCCAGGAAGCTGCTTGCAAGTCTCTCTCTAGCCAGTGGCTGAGCAAGAAGCACATAGTGACTGTGCTGATCTGGCCAGCATCCCCTTTCTGGGCACCCTGAGGAGCAGCTGGCTGAGCTGTGCTCCTCGTGTGGCCTCTGTAGCACCACGGTGACCCACAACCTGCTCGGAGGACTCTGCCTTTCTCAGTGGCATGGGGTCTCACCAGGCTCGCCCCTGGTCACGCCAGGGAGGATTCTGACTTACCTGAAGCAGTAGTTGGTATCTAGGGCCCGTTTCTTTCTCTGGCCTCCCAACGCTGGGCTCTCCAGCCGATGTGGGGGTAACATCATTAAGATGAGGTGAGGATTATGCAAGTCTTTCTGCTTCTTCAGACGGCCCAAATCCCCACGGCCATAGTCATCCTCACTGTCAATGCCTTAAAAGAAAACCAGGATCCACAAAGAAATCAGTGTAGATGCAGCAAGACTTTTCAGTGCATTTAACACTCTCATGCCTGCCCTTGAACCAGGGTGAAAGAGGTTCAGGCACCACACCCACTTACTCTGGGACTTCTTCCCTCACAGGGACCCCTCTGCTCTGGTGAATGACTGCTGCAGGCCTGAAATAGATGCTTTCGGGCCACCTGTTTTACCATTTGCAAACTGCTGGTGGGGCCATTAATCCATCCCACTCACTCCTGGCTTCAGTCCCAGGACAGGCAGGAAGATGAATGGTTTAAAGAAGATGTCAGATCATTGGCACTCTGCAGAACAGCCTCAGAAATGGAGCCTGTGGGGGCCAGTGGCTGCAGCCCAGGGCTGCAAGCCAGGAGGTTCCTAGTTCTTAGGCCAGCCAAGCCACTGACTCTCTAGGCCACCTCACACAGGATGCCTGACTTCCTTGTGTTTCAGTCACCCTCAACTGGAAAGCAGAGCCTCTGTGGAAATATGCAAAGGCATCAAGCTGAACTTCCCAGAGAGACACTGAAGTACAAAATTATTCCTTTCTGCAGACACTTGTGCAAACCCACCCAGCCTGCACTTACTTTCTTCCATTTCTAATCTATGTACAACGTGGATATACCCATAAAATCAACATGCAAACCCAAACAAGTACGCTTTAAGACAAACATCACTCAGTGGAAAATGCTCTAATATGCAGAGCAAGACCTCATTTTTTCCCTTAGATACTCCAGGCTTTTCCTTCTCCAACAGTCTCCCCTAACCCAGTTCTTTATCACCTTTGAACTTGATCTCCAAGACCTCGTGCAAATTCTCCAAGATATCCCCGTTGGGCTGAAAGGTATGGCAAGGGCAATGTACGCTGATTTCCAGGCCAAGGTTGGACTCTGCAAAGAAGATGACTCTGTGAGAAACAGTATCCTCAGCTAGGACAGTTCTCAGTGCAGAGGAATTTCACTGAGGACATGTACTGTGGTAACTCCTAGGCTGTGTCAGTCTCCAAGTCCAGGATGCTGTCGAAGTTGGGGGAGCAGAAGCTGCCTTGGAAAGAACAATGGGAAGCAGAATCTTGCAGCTCTGCCTGTGCCAAAAAGCTTGCTCTTGTTAAAGGGAGCTTCCTGGGCAGGTGAGTAGGGTGGTCCTGGCTATGTTTTTAGGCTATTCAGTATCCAAAAACATCTGTGAGCTTCAAGCAGCTCCACTGGAACACAAGTATTTTGAAGAGCTGCCTTGTGGTGTCTGTGTTAAATCAGTTTTGCTATCCTTGGTACCTGTCTACTATCTGGTTTCTGGTTAGTGTCTGGAGCAGAGATCTGAAAATGAGCAAGCTGGATATGAACAAGTAATTTCACTGGAAGCGTCTTTCTCAGCAGCTGCAACCTTCTGTTGACCTGCTAGTGGTCTAAGTCACACAGCCTTTCCAAAGGCAAGTCTATTTTCATAATAACTTCCTGGACCAGTCATGCTGTGTGGGCCTGACTAAGGGAACTAAGACTCTTATGAAAGCTCCTTTTTTATGTTGTGTCATGAACTGAAACATCTGGCTCCCTGGGGCATTGACAGGGTGCCTAGCACCTTTTTTCCTAAGCACTGTATATACTCTGTGATGTCTTGTCAGCCCAGAGTTTGCTCCAGTTCCAGCCCTGAGCTCCAGCCATCGGGACACAACTGAGATTGCTTGAAAAGGGAGGAGCCTACAAGCTCACGGTTTATGCTTACAGGGAGCGGCTGCTTGCCAGTACCTGCATTCCAGTTTTCAGTGGCACCCAGCTTCTATCTGTGAGGCCAGTCCAGCTGTGAGTCATGGTGCCTCTGCTCCAGCTGTGAATGGGCTCTGTGTTCTTGCTGGGAGCTGCCCCGTAACTATCTGTTGGGCTGCCCAGTGGTGGCAGAGGTATGTTCTCTCCAGTGCTAAAGCCTCCATCTGTCTAGGTGTGTCAGCCTCTGGTATTTCCTCACCTTTATACCTGCCAAACTGCAAACAGCTAAAGAAACGAGAATCCTTGCTGGGTTTTCTTTCCTCTAGTCCACATGAGAATTAAACCAGAGCAATCCTCATTTTATAGCTATTAAGAGATTATAGTTTAGACAAGCAGAGGGGTTCCCTCTGGGCTTAGAGCTAAAGAACCAAAAGAAGTTCCAGCATCTCTCAGTGAAAACAAATTCCTCCTCCAGAGGATGAATCCTTGTTCTGACTCAGCTCCCAGAGCTACACAGTGGGGACCTCCAGGACAGCGCTAGGAACATAGCAAACATGAGGGAGCTCTCTGGGAGGGGAGGCTTGTTCTCAGCCAGCAAGCAGCTGTCTGAGCCAAGCTCCTGCAAAAAGGGGAGCACAGAGCTAGTCCTGTCAAGGTTGATCCACACTTCTGGACACCCCATTCAGCTAAGAGCCCTACCTCTGTGCAGGAGCCACTCGCGCACGGTCTCGGTGACATCGAAGGACAGCCACTCAGGGGAGCCCCGTGTCTGCACGTTCCTGCCACTGAGGTAGCGCTGCTTTGCTATGTGCTCATCCGGCCGCAGGATCTGCATCAGGAGTGGGAGAGAGAATCAGCCAATGCTGCACATACAGAAGGAACAACCTCAGGTCGTTTTTTCTTCCATCCAAAAGATTGGTCCCAGCAAGTGAGACAAGAGGAACGCCCTGGCAGGCTGAGAAGGACACACGTCACAACCTGCCTGAACTCCAGAGCTACACAACGCTGTATTTCTGTGTCCCAGGCAGCCCACCGCTCTCAATTCATCCTTGTGTCAGGGCACCCATCCAGAGGCAGAAGAACACAGCAACTGATCTGATGGGTGGTTTTGTTTCTACACACACCTGTGGGATGTGGGTCTGGATTTCAGAGTAGAGCCAGCAGTGGGCAACAGAGCATCTTTGCCACAGGTCCCTTGCCCAGCAAGCCTATCGAGCCCCACGCTGTGGCATTTTCATGTGTCTACGCTCTTCAACATCTATCAAAACACACCTAGCCTGATCAGCCTTGGAGAGATCTCCCTCTGCTCTGACATCTCTTCCTGCTTCCAGAGAGCCACAGCCTGTGCAAGGGTCCTTCCTACAGGACCCCAGGTTCATTCCAGAGAGCACTGAACCTATGGAGAAGCTCTGGGGTTGCCTACTTGTCCATTGTGTCATCTGGTGGAGAACTGCTCCTGCCTTTGTAACTGAATGCCAGCAAGTCCTCAAGGGCTATCAGCCACAAGGCAATTTTAGTTGCACTCTTACTGCACTGTGGACAAGCACCAGCCTGTGAGAATGTGCTGCCTGGATGCTAAACTGTACCATTAGCTGGGTAGTCCAGCGCAGCCTAAAACCACTTCCAAGCCTGAACCAGACCTTATTCTGCCAGGGGAGTCCATGGCTTCAAACCAAACTCCAGATAAGTACCCAAATTAACACTGTCATGAACTGCACCCTGAGGAGCTCCTGCTGAAGGGAACACTGAAAGCAAGCATTATCTTCTGGTAAATCAGTGACAAGACAAGAGAGCTCCGCTCATGGGCTTAGCACCAACTCTGCTGCGACAGTCCAAGGTACCGTAGGCATGAAGATGTGCCAGAAGGGTCAGGGCTGCTCCAAAGGTGAGGGGCTCCCCTTCTGAGGCTGCTTCCCTGCCAACCCCCCTCCCAGTGCAGCAAAGAGCTGTGGTGGGCACCACACCAGTGTGCCCAGAGCAGCCACCCAATGTGAACAGGGTAAGGACAGCACCACGCTGTAAAAGGAAAGAAAGGTGACTGTACTCCATATGCTGGGAGAAGCCTGGGCTACAGCATGGGATTTCTTCTGTGAGAGAGAACTGAGGCAACCACTAAGGAACAGAGCGGCTCTGGGCTCAGGCAGGGGGGAAGGTGAGAAGAATACTCACCTGGAAGAGCTCAATGCGCTGCTCGCTGCGTTTGGAGCTGGGGTTGGGCACACGCAGCACCCGAAACTCGGCCCGGAACAAATTGGTGCTGTTCTTCTCTGCTGAGGACACGTTAAAGCGGAACACATTGGAGGTGACACCTTTTGGACAAATGCCCAGCTCATCTAGGAGAAGGAAAGATGGACAGGCTGAGAACCACAGGTCACAGGGGGAGGATCTCAAATATTATTGCTTGAGGAAAAGCCTTCCAGCAGAGGCCTGCCACTCCAACCCCTTGCCACCTGTGAGGCACAGTGGACTAGCTAAAGATGACACAGGATGAATTCACTCAAATGTGGTCTGCATTCCAACACTCTGCAACATCTTCCCAATACTGCCACCCTTATTCCAGTGCTACAAGCCAGAAAAATCAGCAGAGATCAACCACAGTGTTTTTAATATTGTCTCTCCTAACTCTGCTCATCAAATGCTGCTAATGCTCCTGAGTCTGCTGCATCCAAAATGACAACCCCAGCCAAGGCAACGGGGCAACCACATCTGCAGCTACTGCGACCCGTTCCCAATAGTGATGATGGTGTGACTCTGCTTGTGCTGGAGACATGAAGCCACATGGGAATCTTAGTTTTATAAACCTTGACATTGTCTCCTAGAATGAAAGCCAGTCAAGTGGCCACAAAGCATGAGGTGTGGATGACTTTTTTGGGACAGTGGCTATTCAGTGTGCACTGGAAGAATGGATTTTAAGATCAGTTCTAAGTCATGAACCTGGAGAAGGAATTAAATAGTACTCGATACAGAGCTCTTCAAGGACAGAGGAATAGTGCTGAGAAGCCTGCAGAGATTGGACACATGGACAGGAAATAATGCAGCAATTATCTGCCTCGCTGTGTGCCTGCTGAACAGAAAAAATCCATTTCACAGATGCCTCAAAAGACAGCAGGGAAAAGCTATGAGGTCCAAAACAAAGTCCTCAATGGCAAACAGACCTCTCTTCATTGGAACCATTTTGGTCCCATGGAAAAGTCTTTGTCATCACTGTTGTTGCCTCATACTGACTTCTGTTTGTCTTCAGGGCTTTAGCATCATTAAGGCTTCCTTCAGGCAAGACACAGCACCTCCAGCTCTACGCCCACATTCCAGTTTGCTTGCAGCCCTGCAGAGCCTCTCATGACCTCTGGCTGTTGCACAATGTAACACGGGGCTCTCATGCCAGCTGATGCCTAAGTTGGTTTTAAACAAAAAAAGAAACAGAAAGAAAACCTACCACCTGCTCCCAGCCACAGTGCCAGCCTGTGGCAAGTAGAACCCTTAGTTGAAGCAGACGTTCTCCCCAGGTAAACAGCTTCTGCAGATGGGCTAGTGTGAAACAGCACTTGAGCACAGAGGTTCACCTCCCACGCCAAGTTCTCCTCTGAACCCTACTGAGGCACTTCCATGGCCATCTCCATGAAGCCAAAGGTCTTCCTCTTGTACTACACTCAGATGCAGTCAGCAGGAGCCTGCCATTTTACAAGGATGTCTTCTTAGGGTGCTCAAGTTTTACTCAGTAAGCTAGTGACCAGATGCTCACATGGGGCTTGAATTGGAGGCAGTTTTGTCATTTGTGCTACTTCCATTTCAGGAAAGTCTCTGTCCTCTGTGGAAAGACCCCACTGCAGCCCAACCACCCTGCAGCACAAAGGGTGCACTGAGCCACTCGTGGACACCCACTGTGGGGACTTCACCACTGTGACCAGTTCCAGGTTTTACGGCACAGAAAAGCCCAGTGGAAGCCCCAAGCTCCCATTAAAGATCCCAAAGGCATCTTCCCAGATGAAGTCAAACACTGGTAATGGTTCTGTCCCCTAGATCTAGGCAGATACTGTGGTTTAATACCCCCTTAAGCTGTTTAGCACTCTGAGCCCTATTAATAGTGCTGTTAACAGCCTGCCTTTCCATTTCAGACCCGATGCCTGACCATGAGGGGTGTCCCAGCAATCATCAGAAATGCCTTCCTAGATCAGACCAGTGGTCAGTCTAGTCCAGTATCTGTTTCCAACAGCAGTGTTTTATCTGACAGTCTATT
This sequence comes from Porphyrio hochstetteri, assembly GCA_020800305.1. Taxonomy (NCBI): domain Eukaryota; kingdom Metazoa; phylum Chordata; class Aves; order Gruiformes; family Rallidae; genus Porphyrio; species Porphyrio hochstetteri. The sequence goes on along the minus strand of CM036908.1, from coordinate 9,093,802 downwards.
TACAGACTGCAGACCTGGTCCTACAGTACAGGGCAGTTGAGAGCCAAAATATTATCATCTCCTAAAGATTTCTGGTGAAGTTAGAAGGCAGCTGTGGTGGTAAGAGATTTCTGAATCTACTGTATTTTGCCTGCTGTCCCCACATTGCCTTCTACCTACTTCCTTCACCAGCAAAGTGCTGGTGTCTTGGGAGACCTTCCTAGTGGAAGTAATAACAGCTACCCAAAGAAGTTCCATGTTCCCTTCATACCCTGGGAACAAGCCCTCTGTGATGGGGAGATGGAGCTGTTTTCTGTGTTTCCCTGAGTGCTGTGGGGCTGGAGCCTGCTTCAGGGTGACCAGGATACAGGTCTCACTCCCAAGAAACAGATGACTGCTTTGAGCAAAGTACTTTCTGCAAGAGGTCACAGGCAAAGGAGGCGAGGTCATTCTTCAGGGAAGCTTGGTCCAGTCCCAGCTCAGGTGTGTTGATCACAGCAGAACTGGGCTGTGTCCATCTGCCAGCACAGAACAGAGCCTGGAGGCAGTATTCCTGCAAGCTCCTCCAACACTCAGCAGCTGCAACCAGGCCTGGAGACAGGGAATCTGTGACACCCTGTGCACCCATCCCAGGCTGCCTGACATACTGAGATGCATCCTCATGATCAGACCTGCTGTACCTGCAGAGCCCTGACAGCCCAGAGCTGTGACTACACAAATGATGAGACCAGCAGCCTCTTAGTGTGGACAAGGGGATATAGGGAACAGGCTCTTTTGGGAGCTTCCCTCTTCCCTCTGCTGCTCTCAGCAGGGTGCAGGTTCTCCATGTGCTGCCTGCCAATCCTTCCCAGAAGTTCCTGGCAAGCCCCAAGAAGGCTGGTGGCTGTGCAGTTAAGAGTTGGATGTCAAGGAAAGGCAGGCTGTCTGTGAGCCAGTACTGCCTCACTCCATGTTACACTGCTGATACTTCAAGGTGTTTCATTCCAAAGCTGCATAACTTTGGAGAAAAAAAGTGATCCTTCTGGAACTCTGCAGGTGAAAGGTTTGGAGGGAAGAGATGCTTGGCCCCAGCAACCCATGGCTTTAATTGCTTTGTCTCTCAAGCTGGCTTGGAAGATGGCATCTCATTTTCCTCAGGAAGGTAAGCAAAGCCATTTGCAGGACCACTGCAGATGCTCTCTGAGCTTGAATGTTAACCAAGCCAGTGTTTAAGGGGCTCTGAACCTCCAGTGAGTTTTAGGAGATCCCTGAAGTCAGTGATTGGTCAGGAGTGAGTTATTCTCTGAAAGAAAGTCCCTTATAATTGAGTACAGCTATGAGGCACAGCAGAAAGTTTCATGAGTCATTGAACAGCTCAGAGTAGGGATGGGGAACCTGGTCATGAGTATCCTTCCTTCCAAGAAGGATGGGGCTCTCCCTGCTGCTATTTTTGCTCCTCAGTTCTCTTTACTTTTGGTTCTTTAGTCTTTGAGAAGGACAAGTTCTCGGAGCCAACGAGCTGTTGACCAATAGTTTTGGAGCTAGAACAGTTCATGTGTGTGCACACATTTCAGACTTGTCTGTATCATCCTTGCAGTTGCCTCAATGGAGCAGTCCTCCCCTTCTCCCCCCTCCCCCCCGGAGGAGACTGGCTTTGGCTTAGAGAGCTCCCTGAGATCACCACCTGGCACAGTGACAGAGTCATGGGAAAGTTGAACATCTGCCACTTCTGAAGACATGGGGCCAAATTCAGCCATGGTGTAAGCAGTGAAACTCCCCAGGTTTCAGAAGGAGCACGTCTCTTGACACCACGGCCTGTCTGGAGCTAATGTGTCCCAGTGTGACCCAATTCTGAAGTTCCTTCTTCCTCTGGGTGCTGGCATCTACTCTGCCCACTCGCAGGCATTCAGTCTCAGTACTCCTCTGTCTCTTGAACCCACTCCTCAGCACCTCACCCCTCTATGGGGACATAGGACAGGTTCTCTCATTTCCATAGGAATTCTCCCCAAGCCACAGTCCCTTCTCACTTCTTACACCCTATGTGTCTTCATTCCTCTTTCCCCTCCACTTTATCCACATCCCCTCTTCTGCCTCGCTTCCCACCGTTGTGCTTTCCCAGTTCCCTTCCCCAGAACACACCAGTTCATAGCATGGCTGTGCTGTTTTGCAGACACTTGGTTTCCCCATGTATCTTTAGAATTTCACAGACCTCAGTAGGTCAGAAATGTTGAAATCTGGGCAAGCTGCTATATGCCCTGTGCACTTTCTGTTCCTTGAGTCTTGGTGTCTCCTGAGCTAAGAGCTAATCATATAACCATATGGAGTGCAGTCTGCTAAAGATTAAGTGAAATTTGTTGCATTACCACATTGTAGCTCTTATTCCAGCTCATCATATGTCAAGATTAACATAAAACTGGCAGGGTAACTGAATTCTAAGGCTGCCTGCCCCAAAAGTCACAGCTCCTCCCCAGAACTGCTGGCGTTCAAATCGTGTCGCCAAGACCGCACTACATCACAGGAAGACACCCTGGATGGTGGTATGACTGCATGCCCACCAGCATCTCCCAATCCTAAGCACAGGCCAACGGGATTGCTTGTGCCTACATGTGCTCAGCATCTGCAATCTGCCAGGGGTTTGTGTCTGCTCAGTCTCTGTCTTTGCATCTGCTCAACTTCTGCACCTGAATCTGTTTAGTGCCCACATCTGGGCCTGCTCATCATCTGCTCCCCACCTGCTCAACATCTGTCACGTTTCCTCCGTGCCTGTGTTCCTCGCAGGTCCCCTTCGCATCACTGTCTGCTCTGCACCTGCTCAGCATCACTGTTGCCGTCTCCTTGCTCTCTAACCCCCCGACTAGCCGAGTAACACCCTCGACAGCGTCCTCCAGGCAGCAGCCTCTTCGGGAAGTGCCTCTCCACCTCCTCTAGAGCCAGCGCGGGTGCTGCACAGCCCGAACAGGTTGCCTGCGGCAGGCGCTGAAGCTCCATCATGGAGGAGCCCGTCTACCTGCTCCCGGTGAGCGGGGGACCTGCGCCTCCTCCTAGCCCAGTGCGCAGCCATCACCCCGCGACCCAAGCGCCTTCTCTCCTGCCCCCTTCCACTCTCCCCTCCCCGCCTTCCCCCAGATGCGAGGGCTCCAGACACGGGCCCGCCGCCGCTCCCGGACCCCGCAGCCCCCCGCCGCCGCTGCCAGCGCCCACCTCCTCCACCTGCGGCGGGGCCGCTGGCCGCCAAGCCCCGCGCCGTCCGGTCGGTGCTGCGAGCGCTCACTCACCGCCCCGTGTGTGCCCGGAACCGGGACAGCGGCGTGCGACCCCCGCCCGCCTCCGCACCCGAGCGCGCAGGCAGGCGGAGACGCGCCCCCCGCCGCAGCGGCCCCCTCCCGCCTCCGCGCTCCCGCCCCGCCGGGAAAGCGGCCCCTCCCGCGGGGGGCCCGGCGCCCCTCGGCCCTGGTCGGCCGCCCCTCCTCCGCGCCCGGGGCCCCGGGCAGTCTGCCCCGCGGGCGCGGCACCCCGGCCGGCACGGGGGGAGCCCAGCACTTACTGTGCTCGGGAAGGCCCTGGATCATGTCAAATTTATGGATCTCTTTGGCATAGTATTCGGACTCGGTATTGTCCTGAGAGCAGCTCTCCTCCTTCTCCTCCTCCATCTCCTCCAGCAGCTCCCGGGTGCTGTTATAGAGGGCCAGGATCTGGTAGGGCACATGGGCCGGCCCCACCGTCTCCGGGGGGCTGGTGAGCCGCAGCTTGCTCAGGATCTGCCCCCGGATGGCTTCCACCCTCTTCTTCTTGATGTGGTCCAGGTCCAAGGTGGTGCAGGAGGACAGCGAGAGGCTCACGGTGGCGAAGCTCAGCAGGGAGAGCAGCACCAGAGCCCTTTGCACGTACATCTTCATGTGCGAGGGGGTGGCGACGGGGGCCCCCGGGTGAGACCCCCGGGCGGCGGCGAGCGGGCGCGGGGGACCGGGCGGTGTGCTGGCGGCAGCCTCCCCAGATCCCGCAGGCTGAGGCTTGGCGAGGAGGTGCATGAACTCACTGCGCCGTGCGCGACTCAGGACTTCCAGGAAGAGCTGGCAGCGCTCCGCAAGGAGAAGCGGCAGGCGCCGTGCCTCGCCGCGCCGGGCTCCTTCCCCATGCGCCGCCCCGCGTCCCGCGGAGCCGGGGGCGCCCCGCCGCGCCGCGCCGCCGCACGTGTCAGCGGCCCGCGCCGCCCCGCCGCCGCGGGGGGAGCGCGGCGCCCGCCCCTCTCGCTGCACCATTCATGCCCCCGCCGGGCCCCGCGTCCTACATCGCCCGGTGCCCGACCCCCGGCGGCCGGGAGCGCGGCACCGCGGCGCTCCCCGCCCGCCCGGCCGGGAGCGGTGCCGCGCACTGCCCCGCGGGCTCCGCTGGCCGCCGTGCCCCGGCCGCGCACCGCACCGCACCGGCCTGCCCGGCACCGCGCACCCCTCCCGTGCACACTGCCTCTCCCTCGGCCTCGCCGCTGAAATTTTATACCTCCCTCCCATGACGTCCCCGGGACGGGGCTCGGGCGGGGGAGGGAGCTCCAAGCCCGGCCTTCGCCCGCAGCACCGCGCTAATGGCTTCAGCAGCCGTGCAGCCGCCGCCGCATCCCCCACCCCACGCCAACACCCCCCCCGAACCACCCCCACGCCGGGCCCCGCCGCCGCCCCCCGCACTGCCGGCGGCGCCGGGCCCCTCGCACCCCGGGGCCCCTCCGCGGCGGGGCGGCCCCACGCGCCCTCCGACGTGGCCACCGCACCGGCGGGACGGCGGCGCGCGGGCGCCCCCTGCCGGCGCCGCCGGAGCAGCTGCGGGCCCGGGGCGGCGGCGGCGGCAGGACCCTTCGCGGTGGTCCGCTGCGCGCTGGCGGGCGGCGCCGGGAGGCCCCTCCCGTTTCCAGCTGCGAAAGCGCATTAAAAGCGGCTAAAAATACCCCGAATAGTTTCCTGATGTGGTTTCTTTCCGAGGGAAGGAAGGAGGGGCCGGGCGGCCGGCGGGGGCCGGGCGCCACGCCGCGCTGCGGGCAAGGGGTTGCGGTGGCCCCGGCGGGGCCCCGGCTGGCGGCGGGGCTGGCGGGCCCCGCGGGGAGGTAGCGGGCAGGCAGGGCGAAGCCCTGAAGGCGGGAGCACTGAGGATTGAGTCCCCCAGGCCGCGGCTGCCGTCGCTGAGGGGAAGGGGCTACCGCGGGCACCCGCTGCTCCCCAGGGGGGCTACGGGAGACAAAACGCTGCCCCCGATGAGCTTGGGATCCGTGATCTGCTTCCTGCCTGTGGCGTGCCCAGTTCACAGCCGGCCACCACACCAGCTCCCCTCCTCCCTCCGGCCTGAAGCCCCCGAGGTGGGCATCCTTCTCTTGCCCTCACCTGGACCCTGCGCCAAATGCACAGGACTCCCCACCGCATCACCCGGCCCTTATCCTGGGGGCCCGCAGATAGGAGCAAACACCCCCGGCTGGTGAGGTGTCCAGAGGTCTGGGGTGGGACAGTGGCTTTGTGACTGACCCAGCACAGCCGCTCACAGCACTGGCTGTTCTGTGGAAGAAGCCAGCGGCCTGGCTGTGCCGTTGGGAAGATGTGGCAGGGACAGCTGCTGCGGGTCGGTGGGCAAGGAGGGAGCTGGGTTGAGCTCTCTGTGGACCCAAGTCTTGGGGGCTTCATGCTCTGGGAGATGCGGGCCCTAGAGGCATGTGGCTGGGAACAGCCAGGGCAGCCGTGGGGAGCCCTCCCTCGCCTGCATGTTCAGGGGTCTGGGGCTGGGGGAGCACTGCCAGCTCAGAGGCCAGAAGCTCCCCGAAGGCACAGAGTGTGGAAGAGGTTCAGAGGAAATCTGTGGGGCAGTTGGGGGTGCTGTACGCCTGGTGAGCTCGTTCCCTGCAGCTCTGAGGAGGCCAAAGGGTGAACTGCTCACAGCTTGCGTGTGCTTTGCTTGGGGAAAAGGAATTTGAGTTCCTTGATGGAGCAGACAAAGGTGTAACAGTATCTGGTGGCTCTAAGATGATGTCAGGCAAATCACGACTTGGAGTAAGGTGCAAAGTCTGAGCAAGTGCTGCCATTAATTATCCATGGAATATTTCTATGTAGGTTGGGGAGGATGTTTCTAGAGCTCCCCAAGCACTTCTGAAATGAATACTGGATGCTTTTCCGCTCTGGGACCCCCTTTACCCCGCATTAGGTTGGAGGTTGCACTAAATGCAGTAGAACTGATTGCTTTGGACTTCGGTAATCCATTTGCTACGGTTCTGCATGGTGAGTTATTAGTTAAGATGGAGCTAAGCAGAGGAATTATAAGAGATTACTAGAGGAGTTCCCCAGTGGCTGGTCCCAGGCCCAGTTTCATTAACGGTCTTGGCACACTGAAATGGATGTGCTAATGAAATTGGCCGCTTATGCAAAGTCGGGAGGCACTGTCAATGTAGGGGAGGACTGGGATAGCCTATAGGAGGGGTAGGCAATTTTTATGGCTGAGACGGTAGAAATGGGATGAAATGCAAGACACAAAATGTAAGGTTATGTTGGTAATGGCTGAGAGCAGACTTTTCTCTAACGAGTTGGCAGTGGGGACTTCCTCCTTGGAAATAATAGCAGACAAGAGTGATGTAGGTGTGGTGCCAGTTCCAGTATTGGGCCACTCACTGCTCTGCAATGGTGGCTCTGAGCTGGGCAAGCGCCGTAGTCCGATGCTGCACTGGAACCACCACTGGTGGACGCGAGCAGCAGTCGCTAACAGGTTGCACATCTTGGCCACACTGGAGCCCAGCTGAGCTGAGGGAGAGCCGGACAGGGCTACTGAACGTGCGAGTATTGTAGGAAATACTTCATACTTGGCAACTCTCACTGGGGTTTGACAGTCTGAGCTGGGGCTGATGTAACACGAACAGCGTCTGTCTTCATGGAGATCAAGGCAGGCAAATGCGTGGGCCTTTTCTGCCCGCTGAAGCTCCTTCCACCTTCCAGAGAGAGGAACCTCTTGTTTGAAGCTTTGCAATTGTTAGGGGATTATTGTCCCGAAACCTGCACAAATAACAGAGTATTTACAGTTGTCTCCCTCCTCCAAAACCCCTTAGAGATGGGGTACATACTTTGAGGTGTGCAGAGAAAAAAGTTGTGGAAAAACCAACCGAGGATCTTGGAGCTGCCAGCTGCTAGTGTGGAGTGGGCTATGGCAGAGGTCTTTGCTGGGTGCCTTGCTTCCCAGTGGAAGCTTAATGTTTGCAATGGATTGGCCCATGTCAGTGGGAGTCTGGCTGGCCGCCTGAGGTGAGGACTGGGTGAGGAACAGAGGTGCAGTGCCGTGTCACTGGTTGCTACTGGAATCACCCTGCATCCCATAAATCCTGCTGCCGCCAGAGAGCTGCTTAACAAAACCTTTGGCTGCTCTGAATAAGGTGGTCATTGTTCTCTCCCACAGCGGTGCTGCCACGTGGGCTTCCCACCATAGCTGAAGCTTTAACTATATGTGCGTGCCGTCTCTCTAAAGGTGGTCTAGGACCAGAAGCATGTGGGAGTGCTCAAGTGTGATTGCTTTCCCAGGCTCTTCTGGCTTTCTCTTGGGTGGAAGGAGGACCAGACACAAGCTCTATTCATAGGTCCAGTCAAGGAGTAATCAACAGCAAACAGCACTAGCGGGGGCCCCTGTTAGTCCTATTCTGCGTGATCGGGTTTGGGTTGAAACCAGATGGAGAGAGTCCATGCTTAGGTGTGAAAACTTGTCCGTGAAAGGAATGCCTGTGCAGTTCTTACTTGGTGCTTGGATGAGAGGGGGTGGCAGCAGTGTGATTTATGGGGAGGACAAAGCTGAACAAGTAAGGCAGACTGAGAGCTGGGAATGCACCTGAAACTGTACGCTGAGAAAGAGAGACCCTGGCACCACGGACCTGAACTGGCCAGGAAGCAAGTGCAGAACATTGCTTTGGACAGCCACAGCAGCACCAGATGTTTGTCCTGTTACCTGCCTCCTCCTTGGTTGAGTGGGGCTGCGCTAGGCCCAGCATCAAATGCTGCTGGTGGTGCCACCAGGAGGGCAGAGGAGAATGAAGATGGTCAGAAAAAGTCACCACAACATTTAAATCAACCAAGATCCATTTTAGCCACAACATGAAACGATGGATGAAAACCCTCTCTCCCTTGTTGCTCACCCAAAGCAGGCAAAAATGTGTCGAGGTGGGTGACAAACCCTGTTTATATGAGTGGAGGAGTCCAGAAGGACTGAAGGCAGGACAGATTTTAGGCTTCATTCTTTGTGCACACCTGCTCTTCTCTCTCACTGAGGATCTCTGAAGTCAAAGTGCTGAGACAAAGCTCAATTCCCCAAGTGCTTAAATGTTTTCTTTGCCACACGTGGACTCCACTATCCTCCCCTCAGCCTGAGACTCCTGCCACTGGGGTGGGCAGCGAACAGGACAGCGTGCCTTGGGGGGTTGGGAGGTGCTGCCTGGGATGGGGACCCAAGAGAATCATGAGGAGGGGCTTGTGGAGGTCAGTTCCAGACAAGTGACCCTACAGGTCCTGCTGCTTAGTGATCCAGGGTGGCATCCCCCTGTTCCTACCCCACTCCTGTAGGAACATGCCAGCAGCTGCCTGTTGGGTGCCACAGCTGGTGATGCACTCACTCCTACCCAGGGATGTCATCCTGCTTTAGCAGATGTTGCTCTGGACTCGGTCATGCTCTGCTGAGGATGTTCTTCTGCTCAAGGTCAGCTCTACGTTTATGCTGGCACTCTTGATGTCCTGCTACTGCAACCTGGGGGCCACAGTCCCCTCCATCTCCTGGTATCTGCACAGCTGCACTGTTGTTTGGAGAGGTGGATGGGAAGTGGGAAATGCAGGGCCATATTCCCACAGACCTGGTGGTGAAGCAGGGGGCTAGGTGAAAACTCCCTTCTCTACCTGATGATGAATACTTGAATCGGTAGTTAAAAGAGAAGAACAAAGTATCTGGAAGATCATGATTTCATAAAGCCTACCCAGCCTGGCTTCAAAAAAGGAAAATCACTTATTGAAGCCCTTGAACATGTCAAGGTTTGTAAATAGAGATAGTATCTTTTATTAGACCAATTGATATAGTTGGGAAAAAACAGACAAGCTTTCAGGCACAGAAACGCTTCTTGTTAAGGTTTTTTCCAGCTATATCAGTTGGTCTAATAAAAAGTTATTACCCCTGCCCACAAATCTTATTTCACTTAATCCTTAGATCATCACAGTTACAGCACAACTACTTGAAAATGGCTGTAAGGAACGGGGTGGGGGGGGGAAGAATTTGACATGATTTATTTAAACTTATTAAGGTCCTTCAGCCAGGCCATGAGTCTCTACTAAAGCTGAACAGGTATGGATTGAGATCTGGTGCCTTTAGTAAAAGGTATTCCTGGTAGGCTTAAAACTTTAGGGTTACACAGTTAATTTTCATCATGGCAAGGTGTTAACTGTGTAGTTTGTGGTGTGGTACAGTTCTTGATTGCAGCAGCAGAATAAAATGGGTGACAGTTATTTAGGCTAATGAGACTGAGTGAAGATTGTGAGGAATGCCAGAGATACCACAAAAATAGAGGCAAATGGACAAAGCAACTGGAGAACTGAATGTTTCTTTAACAGGGGCAGCTAAAACCAGACCTATTTACAATTCATCTTTACATCTGTCCAGCCAAGAAAGGGACCAGGGGTCATTTTATACAGCTCAGCGGAAATCTCTGCACAACTTACACTTGAGAGGCATGTCTGTAGCCATCGGGCTTATATTTGATCCTCCTGACTGCCTCCACCGAGCGCCCTGGGGACTGGCAACGCAGTGCTGGAGAGCTAGAGACAATTGGGAAGAGCACCAGAAGCCATCAGGAGACTTGGCAAAACCCTCTGAGGAGGCAGATCCACAGGGCTGGGATTATCTGCCTTGGCGGGAACCTAAGGAGTGTAAAGGGCTGGAGAAGACGGGGGGGCTTGCCCCTACTGCATGTGCAATCTGAATCTGATAGGAGAGGACTTACAGGATGTGTTGTGCTGGGCAACTGCAGCACCGCTGTCACTGTTGGGCCAGGCCAAGGCTTTCAGATTGCTAACGGGGCCGGGTATTTATATGGCTAGCGGGAGCACCCAGCCTTGTAATTCATTGCCGGCTGCCTGGCAGAACAGCCGGACGGTGTCGGGCCGGTGTTTACGAGGTGCCGCTGGCTCCAGGGCCAGGCCCCAGGGAGCGGCGGTGGCCCGGAGAGGCTGGGGGTGAGCGGGGCTGGAAGGGGAAGGCGGGCAGGGCGCAGGACACAGGTCGGGCGCTCGGGGGCCGCGGGGTCCCCACGGGGGCAGGCCGAGCTCCTAGGGGACGGCGACGGGGGAGGAACCAGTGACAAGAGGGCAGGGCCGGTGGCCGCGGGCCGGTGCGGCCAGCGGCGCGATAGGCGGCGGTTGCCGGGGCCACGGGGGCGGGCTGTCCGCCGGAAGCACCGGCGGCGGCGGCGGATGGAGGCTGAGCCGGAGCGAACGGAGGCGCCGCGGCGGGGGGGTGCTGCCGGGGTGAGCGGGCCCGGGCTGCGGCGCGAGCCGGCCGTTAACGGTCGCGGGGCGCTAGCGGCCGCCTCAGGGCCCGGCCCGGAGAGGGGTTGGGGAGGGCAGCCTCTCTGAGCGGGGGCTCCGGGGTCTTCAACCGCGGCCCGTTCGCGGACGAGAGTGGTCGGGGGAGTCTCGGGGCTGGGCTCGGAGGCGGCAGCCCCCAAGCACGGCGGCGGAGGCGGGGAAATCTCGTCGTGTGTCCCCCCAGAGGCCTGCCCGCGCCTTCCGTGGGCACCGCCGGTGCGGGCCGCCGTGCGGCTGGAGGGGCTGCGCAGCCCCCGCACCGGAGGCGGCTGCAGGGTGCACCCCTGCGGCAGATAATGCCCGTGCGCCGCCCAGGGGAGCGCTCCGCAGCGCAGGGCACCGTGTCCCTGCAGCGCTGTTGTTTTCCCCTCAGCTCTGAGGCAGCTGTTGTCGGTAACTTGTGCCCTCTGCTCCTTCGTGTTTCCCCCGGCGCTGCAGGTACTAAAGATGGGCCGCCGAGCCCGCCAGGACTTCTTCCCGGATGAAAATCTCAGCAGGAAGAATTCCCCGGCTGCTTCTCTTGGAGAGGTGGGTGTCCTGTCAGGAGAACCTGTCTGTAATGCTGGTGGTGTGTCCAGCGGAGGACTTGTCATTTCTTCTGAGGTTCATTCCCACATGGTGTGCTCTGTCCTTTGAAGTTTGTCCTTAGAGCTGTGACCTGTGTGACTGGCCCGTCCCTTTCCTGGTATTGCCCTCGGCGTGATGGGTAGTTTTCACACAGGGTCATGGATGGGGCTGCAGTTTCTCGTGTGTGAGGTGTGGAGAGTAGCATCAAACAGGACTTGAGGCCTCTCCCTCCTGTACATGTGTATGTTCCATGGGAATTAAAATATGAGCAGACACATCATTTTGTGATCGCTTTTGTCCCCATCTATGGTAGCAAGGCACAATGCAGGGAAGCAGATGCCTTACTTTTGCACTTTGTTTTTGCTAAAGTCAAGAGTACAGTATTTGAGATGGTCAGTATCAAGCCTATACAGTGACACTCTTTTTCCCTTTCCTCCATGCACAGGCTGCAAAGGTCACGATAGGAGCCAGTTTTGCAGCATCTGAGACTTTGTCTTGTGGCTAATTACATGGAAAGTCAGTTCCATTTAGAGTCTGTTCTTTATAGTATATCTTCAAAAGGTCTGGAACCCCTCTTACACAGGAGAGCAAGGCAACATCCTAAAATATCCAGGATGAGATCTGAACCCTTCTGATTTACTTCCTTGCTTAGCACTGCAGAGCACTCAAATTCTAATTGGAAGCTTGCTCTGTGATGTTAGCATGGCTTCTCCTGCTGGAAGGAGCACCTATTGAGAAATATACAAGTTTTGCTCCCTTACACCTTCAGATGGACAAAAGGGTCATCAGACTTCCACCTTACTGACAGTGATGTTTGTTTAAATGAGATGGAACTTAGCTTTTTGCAATGCAGTAGTGGTCTCCAGCATACCATATTCTTCTCATCTTTAAATTGCAAACCCACTTTGCCCTGCTGGCCACCCTGGCACCAACTGAGCTCAGAGCCCTGGGACCTTCAGCCTTGGGAGTGGCCATTCTCCAGCCCTCTGTGTGTTGACAAAACTTGCTGTTAACACTGAGTAGTTGTGTCCCAGCCAAAATGGTTTGGTGGGGGATATTTCCTTGGAGTCCCTGCAGTGCTGTTGACAATACACTGTTAGGGCTTAGTCCACAGTAACACCTTGTAGAACAGTGGTGTTCTTTCTGAAGAAAATATGCTCTTCTCTTTTGGTAGGCATAATGGATAACCATCTCCCATCTATGTGTTCTTCCCTCCTCAGGTATGCTACAGGAGTTCAGGAGGGAGTTTGCAGAAGGTGTAATTTAGGAAACTGAAATAACAGCAGGCCTCATATTTAAAGGAAGTCTTAAAGAAACCACCTGGTGGTTTAAGTGGGTGTAATCATTGGTTAACCTCCAGGTTAAGGTGGCTCACTGTCAGCTTGTTCTCTTATTGGAACTGGCCATCCTTGTTCATGGACTGATATTCTGGTTAGGAAGAGACCAGGGTGTGATGTAGGGACACAGCTGACTGACTGTAACTTACTGCAGTTCTACGTGGCGTCTGTCACTGTAATAGCTGTGAAGAGATGGTAAAGTCTCCAGATCTTGGGCACCCCTGGAGAGGACTAAGAAATAGTTACTATCTTCTGTTTGAAAGCCCTGAGCTTTCCAGCAGCAGAGGGGTGAGGCCTTACAAGATTCAAATATGTTATTACTGGATCTTAACCATCAGGAAGAAACGTTTGTGTCAATAGTCTCTCTTCACACAGTTCTTTGTTCCTAAATGTTGCTGTTAACTTAAAACCATGGAGCTACTGGAGAAGAGACAAAATCTGCTATGGATAAGCCTCAGCCTTTTCCTTTGCTGCAGAACTGGAGGTCTTTCATACATGATCATATTTGATTCAATAGAACCAGTATTGTTTTTCTCTTCACCTGAGATTGGCAATCACCTTTTACTCTTCTGGAAGCTCGGTCTTGGCTTGCCTCCAAGTGGTGGGGTCAGCTGTTAGAATGGGTGTCTCATTCAGCCATCTGGTCATCTTGAAACCTTTTCAAGGAACCTTCCCAAATGAAACACAAAATAAATAAATAAATAAAACCCCCCAACAAAACAACTTTTTTTTTTCTGGAACTGGCAGTAGTGGAGGAGGCCCCATGCAATCTCACTCAGCACAGCAGGTTTTATTAGTGATTTTGAAGACAAAGTTTGTCTTAAACCTTTCCCATATTCACACCTTCTTGTGCAGTTTTACATTCAGGGTGCTGATTCTGTCCTCAGGAGTTCCTCAGGGTTTTAAAACTCTTTTAAGGTTCACCTTGATGTTATTTATTTATTTATTTTAATTCCATGGCAATCTGCCCAGCTCAGATTTCTGGTGTGAGCATACCACTCGTGCTGTTGTTCTGGTTATTTCATGACATGGAGAGCCATCCAGGAAGTGTTTTTCAGTCAGGGCAGCTTGCTTGAAGGAAGCAAAAAGTACCTGACTATCCATGTTTCAACATTTGGGCTTGTTACAAGGAAATTCACTTAACATAATTAAAAAGATCTTTGTTCTGAAGTCAGTAGGCAAATCATCTGACTTGGAGCGTAGATCTTATCAGATTACTGCTGATCTCTCCTTCACCTGCACTCTGTTGAGACTCTGAACAATGGTACATCTCCTCAACTGTGTCTTCTCCCACAACATGTTGTTAAAACCTTTCCTAGGGCACAACTGCAACCTCTTGTGCCTTACAGCCTGATATACTTCCCCCAAGCTCTGTGAAAATGGAACAACATCTTAGTGTCTTTTCAGTGCCTCTTTGTGTATAGATCTCCCCCAGTAAGTTCCTTAGCTGTAGCAGTGTGTCTGCAATTCCTCTGCCCAAATCTCTGTCTGATAATTCCCATTCCTGTGTGGAAGTATCTGTGTTACTTTCAAACTGAGACCTCTGTGTCCTCATGGGGCTCAGGAAAGGTCACAAAGCTGACATGCGGAGCATTCCTGCCTTTTCAGAGGTACAAGTACCAACAAACAGCACTGCAGCTACGTCTTGCTGCACGAGGCAAGAAGGAACATGATTGTTGGCTGTAATTGGTGCAGTCAGCATGCTCCTGCAGCAGTGGCTCTGCCTGTTTGTGGCCTTTAGAGCTCCTTGGCAAATGGGCAGGCACTTCTTGGGCACCCAGGGGAATAGGCCGTAAATGGGAATTCCTAGAGATAAATCTGCTTGCTGCATGCCAGGACTCTGCATTTCAAACATTCATTTTCAGAGGGGTAATGTATCCATTTTTCCATTGGGAGGCCTTTCCCATCCCCTGGCTTGATGTGTTGTTGTTTTTTACTCATCTTGATGCTATCAAGTTTCTGACAAAATGGGACAAACTCAGGCTGGTCATGTTATGTGTGTAACAGGAGGGGCAGATCATATAATAAGATCTGCTGAAGATCTTCGCTGTCCCATCCTACCAGGACTTTGGGAGGCTTTTACAGAGTAAAAGTCAAATCTTTTTCCAAGCTCTAACATCACAATGTCCAACAGCCTAAATGCTGGCTTGATGACATCTATCAAAAGAAGCTGTTTGGCAAGCTTTGGAGCTCTTGAGGAGATTGATCTGGAAAACAGAGTGGAAAAGCATTTTTAAAATTATTAGTATTAGCAGATTTTTCCTTTATTGTTCACTCTGGCTGAGAGAAAACACTATTTGCTGTTGTGTAAGAAATATTATGCAAAAATATTGTAAGGTTATCCTGCTTCCACAGTCTGTTTTCTCTTTGTCCTACAGTGACAGGATTCCCTTGAGATCTTGTTCAAGATTTTCCTGGGTTTTTACCTCTTGCAGGCTCAATGTGATGTTACCTGTGTCCCTTTGGCAGTGCTTGTAGATCCTTTGAGTGGAGACTGTCTTAACAGGCAATACGTCAGCCTAAAGGATGAGGGTTTTCCAGGCTATATTGAGAATCTCACACACAGGTAGGACAGGGTCACTTCCACTTTATATCAGAGTTTGTCCAAAATCATTTAAGTTCCTTGCTGGTTCTCGTTTCACTAAAGCTTGGGGAAAGGCTCTGTGCTTTCACTTCTGTGAGAGTGTAATCTTTTGCTGTTGTCCTACCTGGTATTTGTAAGCTTGTCTATGTAGTTGTGGTCCTTGGGTGATAGTTAAACTGAGTATTTCTGTGCTGTAAAACGTATTCACACCAAGTTCATGTAGACAAACAAAAGCTTGGGCCACCTCCACCACATATTGGAAGGATATTTCCACAGGTGAATTTTGCAAAGCAGCTATCTGGACTTCCATCACCCAGCTTGCAGCCCTCCTGGCAGTGATTCTTTAGGCTGACATCCAGGTGTGATTTGAGTAGGACTCTAGTCATCTAACCTGAGTGAGTAAACAACAGCAAATCAATTGCTGAGGGTGAAAGCCACGTTTAAGATTGCTCCAGGAAGTTATTTAAATGCTTTTCCACCATGTGTTGTCCAGCTGGAGTGAGTCCTGTAGCACTGGGGCTTCATAGAACCAGAGAAGCTTAGGTTGTGTTGGGCTCTGCAGAAACCTTTCTGCTC
Source organism: Porphyrio hochstetteri (assembly GCA_020800305.1). Classification (NCBI taxonomy): domain Eukaryota; kingdom Metazoa; phylum Chordata; class Aves; order Gruiformes; family Rallidae; genus Porphyrio; species Porphyrio hochstetteri. The sequence goes on along the minus strand of CM036908.1, from coordinate 9,078,215 downwards.
TCAGGTGCAGGAACAAGTGGGTCTCTGGTTGACAGGTACACACTTCCAATGGATTTCACCAGTTGGGTCAATCTGATTTAATTTTTCTGCTCACTGATATGGAAGCTTCTGTAGCTGCCTTCTGCTCCTGTCGTGGTAAGACTGTAAAACCACATGACAGTGTGGATACTAAGTAGACTGAGATACCAAGCCACTTGATTCAGAGATATGTGCAATCTATTAATCACATGGCTTCTCTATTCCACAAGAGACATGATGCAGTCCAGAAGAAAAGTCAGGTGGATTAGTGTAGCGGTTCCAGCCACCCAGTGCGTAGTCCTGGTGCTGCAGGGTTGTGGGGTACCCTAGTTTCTCTTCCTGAATGATTCTGAACACCCTCATTTCTAGGACTGCGTAGGGATTGCTGGATTCTTAGTTGCCCTCTCCTTGCATTGGTGCCTAATGACTGGTTGTAACCATCCTGCCTGCTGGCAGTGTGTTCATCAGAAAGGCTCTCAACCAGTTTTCACAGTGATTAACTGGCTGCTTTCCTGGAGTCACTCACCTACCCTGTAACTAAGTTACTCCCTTTTACCATAGCTTTAGCTAACGCTCTTGTCAGCTAGGCTCATCCTACACTAACAGGTATAGCTCCTGCTCCTAGTGGAGGATCTGGCTTTGACTTGAGAAACACAGCTCCTGAAAAAAGGGCTTGCAGCGTGCTATGGTGTATAACCCTCGTGTGACTGGTCCAGCATCATTTCAGGTCTCTGGCATGGTTGAGATCTTATTCTAACATCCTACACATGTAAACAATTTGGGTTTTCTCATGCTGTAGGGTGAAGGAACTAAGTCTTCTCTCCTCTTGCTCTCATTTGTAGTTTTGGTTTTTTTCTTTAGTATGTGTTTCAAGGACCTGATTGGTACCAGACTTCCCTGCCATTGCAGTCAAACAGGATGCTTTACAGCATCATAGTTGGTGTATGCATAAATGGCTGTGGATATAAAATCTCACAACAGTAGGATTAACTTTGTACTTCCTTCAAGTGAATAAGGTTGCAAAGCACGTGCTGTGGGACAGCCATTCATGTCAGTCTTCAGGCTGTTTTGTGCAGTGTGAAGCTTCCATTGTTCTTCCTTTTTAACTTCTTTCTCTCTTTTTTTCCTCCTGATTCTTCTAGGATGAAGACCCTGAGGAAAAGGTTGACCATGTAAGACTTGAGGCTTTCTAGGTAGATGCTGGCTCCTCTGAAAGGGACTAGAAGGACTAACCTATTCATGTGTCTGGAGGCTACCTTAAGAGAGGACTCTTGTATTGAAGAATAAGACAAAGTTTGCCTCAGATGCAGTGCCTTTACTGCACCCTCTGTTCCTACTGCTGACAGGTTTTTTTATTGTCTTTGTAACAGCTGCTCTTATCAGCTGCTGCATCTTGTTCTGAGGTCACTGATATATATGGAGCCATTGGAAAGATACTCTATTTTCATTTAAAAGTCAGGGCAGCAATTAGCTAATAGAGTACAAAATTTGACTCAGCCCAGATTTGCTGTCCAGTATGGTTAGCTTGCTCCCATAACATGACAACTTGTCCTTTGGGATTATGGAGTCTTGCTGGTGCCCTGGAGGAGAAGGCCAGCCAGTAGTAACAAGAATGTGTGCCCTTGTATTTTGTAGGAGTCTTTACTTTCTATTGCACCATCGCTGCAGTGCTAGTATCTGTGGTTAATAGGATTGCATAGTGCTTCTTACCAGGCTCCTGTTGTACAGAGAAAAGGAATACACCTTGCTTTCTCATCCACCAGCCAAGGTAAAATATATCTCTTGTGTTCATTTGACATTAGAAACCAGGGTGGTGCTGTTCAAAGCAACCTGAAAACTAGTACCTGTTTCTGTTTGTCTTTGGGCTGTTTGCACTCTTTCTATCCATGGAATTGGTGTTGCCTTATTTTACCTGGTTTGAGTTGCTCTGTGTGTGTGTTAGACAATTCAAGCATCCTCCCCCATACTCTTAATTCCTTCTGCTCAAGCACCAGAATGGCAGATCCATTTCTGAAATTTAAAGCACTGAAAAGAAACGTGTTAATTCTCACCTCAGGAGGGTATGCTCATCACAAGGAGACACCACCACTCAGGTTAGCTCAGTTTTCTCTCTAGTGCTACAGATGCTATTGTAGGAAAGATCTACTGGGTTTATTTGTCAGTGATGGATGGTTCAGGACTATGCCCAGAGCACTTTTCCATTTATCAGGCAAAGAGACCTCCCGCTGATGGGTATGGTTTTGGGGCCTGGTTACCCAATAGAAATGGTTCTTGATAATTGATCTGATCTCCCCTGTCCCTCCACTGGAACCAGTCCTTACTGTCATTTCACTGGAACTAATTCCACCTCCATACGGTGCCCTAAATCATTGATTCCCAAGGTCTGCTGTACTGAGTGGTGGCTGGTCACATGCCACAGGCACCTTCTTGCTCCTGGCTGCTAAATTTCATTAAAATAACTAAACTGGTTATGACTTTTCCACTTGAACAGTTGTTGTTGCTTCAGGGATGTTATACAGTGGTGCCCAGCAAGGAGATCTTCCTTAGTGTGAAGGGATGCCTGCCTTAAAACCTCTCTTGTTTGGATAATTCCTGCACCCTTTTTTCAGGCTTATGCTATTAAGCATCACAGTCACATTTCATAGTATTTTTCCATTTGTAAATGCCTGTGAAGGGCAACCAAGTGGTTAACTGAGTGTTCAGGAATCTGACTGATCAGTAAGCTGCCTGTAACTTACAATACCATATGCTTACAAACTTCTGTTAATTGTATTGCAAGTCTCTTTCAAACCAATTATTAATGGAACTTTATATTATAAAGTGTGATCCAAAACTTGTTGCAGTATATCCCTCCCTTAGTCATTGCCTGGCCAGGCTGAAATACTTGGCTTCTTGAATCATTTGTCCGAAGTTGGCCCCTTCTTCCCCCTGATGGCTCATGTAACCCTTCGCTGAACTCCCTTTGGGCTCTGCTGAGTGTTAGGATCTGAACTCTTCCTGGATTTGGTCCCTTCCCTTGTGCTGCACTGAAGATATTTTGTGGCTGCCTAAATACTAGCAACCAGCCCCATCTGGGCTGTCAGTGTGAACTTACCTGCTGAAGTCCTGCCCTCATGCCATCTACTTGCTAGGAGACTTGTTTTGCATCCCCTGGCAAACTATTTATCTTGAATCTGAATTTTTGCCAGTTGAATCACTCATTTGGCTGCACCTTCCAAGGCTGCCTGGGACATTTAGCCCAAGGCAGTAAGGCTGATCAATGGTATAATAAAGGGTGTATCCTAATATCTTGGTTAATTTGCAGAGGCAGAATAGGCAGGAGCCAGTATGAATGTGGCTGTGAGCCAAGATCATGCTGGGTTCCCTTCCTGGCTCTGCCACAGATTTGCTTTGGGGCTGTGGAGAAGTCCCTCCTCTAGTTTGCTTTAGTCCCTGTCTGAAATGAGGGCTAGAGCTTTATGCAGGAGAACTGTGGGGATTCCCTAAATTTGGATCCACAGTGGGATTTAGATGCCTTATCCTCACAGCAAAATCCACAGGTTGTGTGAGGTGCCTGTGTAGTGTGTAGACAATCTCAGGGTGGGCCTGTGGATTTACTAAGGTGGTAAAGAGTGGTTGGGGACTGTAGTGTGTCTGAAACCCTGTCCTGTGGAGTTCTGTCACCTCCCTGAGATCACATGTACCTGCACTAGCAGTGAGTGATTCTGATTTGCCCCTCCTCACCATCCTCTGTTTTGTAGCCTTCATCAGTGGAGAAGGGCTTTTCCTTGCCCTCTGGGACCTCTGGAGCTGGAGGTGTTCATTTTGATGTTGAAGCCACGTGCTTTATACATAAAGATTAAACCCACTATCTCCTTTCCAAGCTGGAAGATGATGATTTTATTCTCCTCCTGAAAGATGGATCAAGTAATGTTTCCTACCTCCCTAGAGAGTATTATATGTAATGACAAAGCTGTGAGCTGCTCTGGGTTTGAGAAGGCCCTCAGTACTCTCTCCTGAAGCTGCCTCTGCTTTGCAAAAGGGAATTGAGAGAATTTTTTTGGGCTACAGGGAATGACTTTCTAACAGAAGGCAGCAACATTTGAGTGGGAAGACGTGTTCCAGCCCTAATGAGTCCAGTTGAGACCTTGTTCTGTAGTTGTGTTTTGGTAGACCTTGGTAGTCTCAGGGTCCTTCATGGACTAAAGCAGGGAGAACACCTGATTTCTGACTCTTAGCTAGGGAGATGCTGACCTCTGTGGCTCTATATCACTCAGTTTGAGTGATGATATACTGGAAGGCAATAACTGGAAAGAGGATTTGAGGATCTGACCTTTCCAGAAGGGGCAATGAAGTCCTTCTGCTATTTGAGTTCCTAGGGCTTTTAAAACAATGTGGGTGGCAAAATGAGTTGTTGCCTTTTAGGCTAAGACAGCATGTCAGGAACAATTGTTTTCAGTGAATGTGGGATGAACAAACTTTTAAGTACCTGAAATACAAAGCAAATAGTGGACTTAATGTTGCAAAGTGGTCCAGTTCGGTGGAGTTGTTTGAGTGAGTGTGTTTGCATCCTAAAATTCAGTGCAAATGATGCAGAGATCCCCCAGTGAGAAGCCACCTGCCCTCAACCTGGGGAGGTACCAGCTTGGTTACCAGAAGTATCTAAAGCTAGGCTGTTTCCAGACTCGAGCTGACTCACATGGATCCTGCTTGCAGGTGTGTCTGCACCTGTGGTGTAGACATGGCCTGGGGCTTCATATGATCAGGGCCTTTAATCAGAGCGGTATTTTCCTGACCCAGTTCTTACCCTTGCACAGTGGTTGGCATCCAAACTCTCATTCCATTGTCTGGGCTGGTCTGGGCTGGATCTGTGCAGCAGCCACCCCCCAAGTGCTCTTCCCCACATCCCCTGAAACTTTGAAATGTGCAGCTGAGGAGCTCTGCACTCAGCTCACTGGGGGACCTTTTTTGTGTGAAAATAATGGCAGTGGTTTGGCAATGTCCAGCCACTCTAGTTCAGAGAGTTCGTGGCCTAAGGATCTGTGTGTAACTAACACAGTCCCTTGTAGCCCTTCCTGTATCTACAACTGGCATGGCAGTTATATCTGCAGAATGTTGGGGTGTGACTGGAACAAAACATTCCTATCCCAAAGGCCTTACAGTCTGACTGCTTTGTTTTTTTCCAGATCCCATTCTCCCCTGTGACCTTCAGCTTGTAGGCGAGCCCTCACCAGGGGCTAGCTGCATTTTACATATGGCATGTTGCCAGAGTTTTGGCACCTTTGGCATGCAGCTGGGAGTGGGATAGCCCTCGAAGCAACTGGCATCTCTGAGAACTTGGGAGAGTTCTCTTAGGCAGAATTTCCTGTAGCTGTTGCCTGTTGTCAGTCCCCTCCAATCTGTGTGTTTGTCCTGGGCTGAGCTGAATTTGTCCCTGTGTCCCCCAGTTTTTGTCATCTGTTTGGATTCTTGTGTTGTGCTAATAAACACCCTCCATCAAAAGTGAACCAGTACCCAAGGAAGCACTGGCTTTTTTACCTGCTCCCATTTCACAAAGATTGCTTCTTTTTTTCCAGTGGTCTTCTGGTTGCTTGTAGAAATGCTGGACTCCCAGCCTGTTCTGGGGACCGCTCAGCTGGAAGTTGGCCAGATTCTCCAGGAGGAATCTCAAAAATGCAGCTGAACTTTTGTTCCCTAATTAGGCCAACTTCCCCAGCATGAGCCCCAGCACTGCATGGCCTGGAGCTCCCCAAGGCCTTGCACTGCCTGTCTCCTGTGCACCCCAAGAGGCTGGCCAGCAGTGCAGTTATTTTCAGCTTTCTGAGGTTATCTACTAGTCTTTTGATTACACAAACTGGAATAGGATTTCTAGTCAGCCATGTTTCCCAGCCTTTCTGGTAGTATCCTCCCAGCTTGGATACCTTGGTGTGGACTGGGGACAATCCCATCAAAAATAATTTAATTAAAAGCTTTCTTTTCCCCACACATTTATTTCATGCTTTGAGTGCTCCTGGACATACCTGAAGGCAATACAAGAATTGTAGGAGTGGTGTGGATGGATGGGAACATGTCTGACTGTATGTAGGACAAGGTAGTAGCAAACTGTTTGAGAGAGGCTCATGCCTAGGAGCATCTGCCCTGTAACTGTGCATTGTGAGAGGATTCTGCCTGGTGCTCAGAGAATCGGATTGCTGTGTGCTGCTTCATGGTTTTCCTGTGGGGGAGAGCAGGAATGCTTGAGACAGGTTAAGGTACCAAATGCTGCATTAAGACAGCTTTCCTAGCAGGTGCATGTGTAAGCTGATCAAGTTTTAGGGTAAGCTGACCATTGATAGCAGTTTAACAATATGAGCTGCTCCTTATCTGCTGTGATAGAGGACAGAGAATATTTGAAGCCCCTCAAGGGCTTTTTCTGTCTCAGTAGCACTTTCCCCAGTAAAGGAAGGTCAGTTACCATTAAGAATGGTTTGGGGATGAAATGGAAATCCAGTTTTTTCTGCTAGGCCTTTAAGACATGCAGAAGTCCTTGGAGGGGATTTGTTAGAGTGAGATGCACCATCTGTGGACAGGATGAAGAGAGTTCTTTGCAAAAAGCTGAGGCTTGCATAGATCTGGGAACTGAGCCCTTTTTGAGATCACATAGGTTCTGAGATTGGTATAGATTGTAAGTGTTGTGTGTCTGCTTGGAAGCAGTGGGGCTTTTCACCTTGCAGCTCCTTAATTGGCAGCAGCCAAAACCAATTCATTGGGCCTGTTTCTGGAGATTTGCTTTTCCTCATCTTTTCCTTCAGGCTGGAGAAAAGGAAATTCAGGACTGGCCATACTTCTTTTGTTCTGTTCCATAGTCAATATTGGGTAAAATAAGGCACTTACATACTGTATAAGATCTCACAGTGTTGGTATATAGGGTGGAACATAGATCCCATGCATTTTAGGAGATGTATTACATGACAGACAAATTGTGTGTCCTCTGTCACACACTGTCAATGTCATCTGAGTCCCTGCTTCCCTGCACGGATGACTTGCTGTTTCAAAGGAGTTGTCGTGTTGATGAAGGTAAATTAATCCATAATCCCAGACCCACCTGAGAATCTAAGAGACCCAACATGTTTATAACCTACATGTGTCCTGATAGGTCCTAAAAGAAACTTTGCTGGATCCTTGGAATCCAGAGCCACACAGTTGCTTCCATGAAGGAAGCAATGTCCAACTAGCACCTTCAAAACTGCAGACATGATCTGACAAGTGGCCTGGAAATTTCTGCCTTAATGGAGAAGCCAAATTAGAATTCTACACCTGTCTGATAAGAAAAAAGTAGAGCTTCTACTTTAATGCAGGAGAGATGGAATTCAGGCCAGTCATTTTTCAAAGGGAGAGATAAAATACTGATTATGGTGGTATTATGAAAGTGTTGGTAAGGAAGGTGCCCTGAGAAGCACTGGAAAAGTGCTGTCACAAAAGTGGTGAACTGAATCTCTGAGAAAAAAATAAAATGAAAAGTTCAGACCATGGCAGTGTTCCTTGAAAAAGTGATGATCTGCAGAAACTCAAGTAGAGGGAATTTTCTGAAGATAAATAACTGACAAAACTGAAGTGGAAAAGCAAACCCCAGCAAGCAAGAGCATAGTTAATGCTGTGAAAGAGACTGAGCAGCAAAAGCTGAGAGTTGACACTGCTGTCAGGACCTGGTGGAGTCTCAGAGTTTTGAGCACCAAACTATCTGGGTGTATAGTTTAGCTTGGCATTTGGGAACATGCCTAAAAATCTTGCCCAACATATAACACATAGGTACCAGTAGATTCTGATTATTTAAAGACCCCAGTGCTTTTCACCAAAATGTGTGTTCAGGAGCACATTTGCTCCATTACAGAAGAACAGTGTCCTCTGTTTCTGCTCTGTTCCCTCTGGGGTTGATGTTCTTCCCACTTTCTGCTTCAAGCTCTTGCTTGCAGCTGCAGCATCCCTACCTGTCACCATATTACAGCAGCACACAACATGGCATTCTCAATTGTGAATCACGCTGAGGTTTTGGAAATGTGAGAGCACATGAAGGTAAGTTTATTTACTTGACAAAAGTGCATGTGGCGTGTGACCTTATTACTGCACTTTCCAGGCAACCAGCAAAGAAAAGCTATTTATCCCCAGCTGACAGTTAGCATTGCCTTTCCTGTTGCCAGTCCTCCTGTAGGCAGTTTGAAAGGAATTACCTGATTTATTGCAAGAGGAATAAAAGACGTGTAGGTCTATGTGAGGTGTTTGTCAGGGTCAGAGAGACATTGAGGGATGCCTGGTGTGTATGATCCATGTTGTAACATTGGCAAGACTTTGGAATCAAACCCCTAGATGCCATGAAGCCATGCCCAGTGCAAAGACTGGGATATTTATTTTCTCACCCTCTGATCTCGAGTGCCCCACTTGAGATATCTTTGAACTGAAGGCTAATTTTGCTGATGAGGGAATTAAATTGCAGGTGCATTGGAATGCCCTGGAGATGCTGCATTTTCCCTCAGCCTTTTGGCCCAGGTGATGTGCATGTAACTCTGTGCACCTTTGCAAGGAGCTGTGAGGCTGTGTTGGGAACATGGCCTGCTGGCTGTCAGAGGGATGGGGTGAGGAGAGGAGGGTTGTTTGCATGGGAAGGATCCATGTGGGAGGGAGTGTTTCTGAGGTAGGGGTGTGTGTAATGGGAATAGGGATGTTTATGTGGGCATGCACAGCCATATGTGGTGTGTTTTTCCCCTTTTTCTTGGGCTCTGGGTGTGTCCAGATCAACTGAATTCAAAATGCTCCTTTTTTGGCACTGTAGCCTCTTCTCTGTTTTGGCATCTTAAGAATCTGGGGGAATCATTTAAAGATCAGAAAACTCCATTCACTTGGGCCCCTGAAGGCTTCACATTCTGTGACATGGTCATTCCAGTCGACTGAGCTCTGTCCCCTGCGGATGAGCCCATATAAGGAGGCTGTTTCCTGCGTTTCACGCTCCCTGCCTGTCCCTCTGCCCTCCTGTGCTCCCTTTGCTGAAGAAAGCTGGTATTTTGGGACTGCAGCTCCTGCCTCATTCCTGCTCCCTGTTTATTTTTGGAGGATGACTATTTTTGCTCCTATCAGGCAGCTATGCAGGGTCGTGCCCCCTCCCTGCAGCAGGCAGTGGCTGCCCCTGGCAGGGTCTCTTTATTTCCCACACTCGCAAACAATGCTTCTGCTTCAAGAAATAAACATGGGAGACCCCTACCATCAGGGGTTAGCTCAACTCCTTCCTCATCTGTGCAAGAGGTAATTTGGTTTTGGCTCAGGGTTGACTCCACCACACATGCAAGGTCCCCTCTGTCAAGTCAGGAGTCACCCAGCTTATTCCCCTAATAAAAGCTGTGGGAGCCACCTGTCCCCTCACCACTGTTCCAGCTTACTCCTTGACAGTTACCATTTCCCCCTGTTTTGGGACATCTTTTACCCCTTTCTCATGATGGTCCTTTCACAAGGTCCTGTAATCCATCTTCCCTCACTGGGCACCATCAATTGAGAGCTATATAAACTGAAATTCACTTACTGGGTTCATCTTGCCCCTCTGCTTTCACTGCTGCCTGTCGTGAAAAACACTGAAGCTGCTGCTATCTGAGGTGCTTCACACAAGGGAAACTGAGCCCCAAACTGCAAGAGGCCATGGGCAGCTCCCACCTGGTGGGAATTTGCGACCCTGCTGTTTGAAAATTCCCCTCCGAAGCCCCACACTGAGTTCCTCTTTCCTCTGACCACATGTAGAGTGCCACACAGGACAATGCTGGAAAATAGCAGTGAGTGTCTGTAAGCTCCAGATGAACTTTCCCTTCAGCATTTCAGTGGTGACAGCAGTGAGATTCATCTCAACTAACTTTAGAGGTGTTTGGTATGGCTGGCTGTATCTGAGCTTGGCATCTAACCTATTCTAGGCAGTGGATAAAAGTGGATGCTTTTTTGGAACAATTCCTCATCTAAAAGAAGATGTCTAAAATGTGCTGACTTTGTACTCTAGGAAACATGTAATATGGTGTCTCCCACTGAAATGGGAGCAGCAGTAATGAATGAGTTCCCAGGAGATATTTTGCCAGAAGAGTGCATCCTCTGTGGATTGATCTGCTACTGTACAGTGTGTCCTGGACAGGTCAAAAGCATGCAGACTTGAACTTGTCAGGATTCTGATTAGGATGCTACATCTTTTGCTTACAGAGACAGTCAAAAACCTGCCCTCCAATATTTGTCTTCCTTTTATGAATGAACCACATTTTAAACACACTCACCACCTATTATTTGGTAAAGTGTTACATTAGTATGTGTGGACCTGGTATCTCAGTTGTCTTGACTTGGCCTTGACTGGAGCTGGCTGTAACGTGTCCCTTCTCTTTATTACAGGGTCCACCACCTAAACCCCCACGCCGCCAGGGAGGCTGGGCAGATGATCCTGTACTGGCACCTACCAAGTGAGTCCTCACCTTTTACCTTATCAAGAAGGGCTTAGTGATGGGTTAAGTGAACAGCAGTAGTTGGGCTTTGTGGTCACAGGCATTGGAAGAGTTTCTCTGGGTCTTGTAGATGGCTTGTGTCTGCAGTATCATTGTAACTCCAGACCATTTGAAGTATTGCCCTTGCTTGCTTCTGCTGGCTAATGCTCTTTATAAATTGACCATAGGGCTCATCACTGTGTACATATTGCTGTCTACCAGAGGCAGTGTATTCCTTACCTGGTAAAGTAACTGGAAGGAGCCAAGAACGCAATAAGCATATTAAATACAGGAGCTGGGACGGGGGGATTTGACTGGTTACATCCTTTCCAGGAGAGTGACACATGACAGTACCCCCCTGACAAGAATGCAACGAACAGTTCAGGGTTTAGTGATCTGCCTTGACAGTAAAGGTGAGATTTGTCAATGTTTATGTGTGTATGAGGTTATGGTGTAATGGAGATGGATGGAGATGGTCAGCAAGAAGAGATGGGAGGGAAAAGGCATACAAATTGTAGAGGGTAGGGTGGGAAGCCTGATGCTTATGAAGGACACCTAAGGGAAAGGAAATATCTGGGCATGGTAACAGAATGGATATGAAAACGAAAGGACAGTTCAGACTGGGAGGAGGTGACTTGTTTTCAAGTTATTTGTTATTTTTAAGCTGTAAAGTTATAGTGCTGTTATATTTCATATTCACAGAGCTGAAGGGCTCAGTCATGGAGTGGTAAGAGATTGCTTGTGTACATTAAGGCCTATAATAAAAGTGTGTATGTCTGGACATACGCTTTGGAGGCATTCTGATTTATGGAAAAGTTATGTATTTGCTTTAACAGAACCCTGAGAATGGGAAAGGACATCCAGAAACCTGTTATACAGTCAGTATTTCATGGGTGGTGAGAAAGGTGGTCTATATTCTGGGGTAGCCTTTCTGGAAAACAGTACTTTTCTGGGAAAAATACTACTATGGTTGTCTCTGAAGAATAAATCAACTGAAAATCTGCAGACGAGTAAAGCAAAGGAATAAAGATGTCAGCCTGAACTCCTTCTGTTCCTTGAGTTTAACTCTGATTATGGCATTATATTTCATGGGCTGGCTGCAGCTGAAGTTGCCTTTGCCAATAGGCATCCAGCTCAGAGTTGTAAAAAAGTGCCACCAATGATCCTGGATCATTGTAGGATCAAGCAGAAGCTTGATGGAAACGTGACAGCAGAGAACAAGGGTGAATTGCATTGTTTAGGAAAAATAAATTATATAACTGTTGTGTAGGTGAAGAATTGGGGGGTAATACAGTTATTCAGGGCTGTGACTAATGTTACAGGTTCCTAATGTAACAGCTGTGTTCCGTGTTTGCCGTTGTTTGGCCTCATCTGATAGGTTTGGAGCAGCAGCTATCAGTGGTGCTTCCCCAGCATCCCAACTGCATGGTTTGCAGATCTAGCAGGTGTCTGGAGGTTGGATGAGGGCTGCAGACCCTGCACAGTGGGACATGAGATGAAGATGTGCCCCTTACTCAGCCATGCATATGATATCATGTCATATCTGACAGGATTCTCTTCAGTTGTACTAAGGGCTTTTTTGAATCAATTTTATGAAGGAGAGATTTGTTCAGTCTTTAGTTATATGAGGTACAAAGATTTTGTACAGCTAGTTCCCCTGTTTTTTCTTTCCTTCAGCTGTGTGTTCTCTCAGGGCTGACCTCTCTCCTTCTCTCCCTTAAAAAACTCAGAGATGCTGGCCCGTAAGGCTGTCATTGTGACATATCCCAGAGTAAAGCCTTCATATGAAAGGTCTGAGTCATCAGCTGATGTCATACCAATGTTGCTGTAGCTTTGTTGTTTCTGTTTTCTCAGGCTCTATCTCCCCACAGTTTTTCAACTGATTTGACTCAGTTTGGAAGCCCATCAAGTTAACTTGCTCTAGTTCCATGTTAGAACAACATGCTTCTATTGAGACATCTGATGTAGGTATAAGCAGTTTTATGCCAGTGTAACTGAGCCTACACTTGGGAACTGTACTGATTGAAGTAATTTGGTTTTCAGAACTGACAATATTAAAATCTGTGGGTTGTTTTTTGGGGTGGGTTTTTTGTTTGGTTGGTTGGGTATTTTTGGTTTGTTTTTTTTTTTGGTGTGTTATACTTAGAAAGGCAGGATGAGCAGACCAGCTACAGCTAGATTTTCCATGTTGTGTAAATACATTGGGGGTCAGATGAGATGTGGCAGCAACTTGTGAAATGGTCTTGTAACTGCTTATGTGCTATTTGCTCCTCACTTGAGGTCTGAGCTTTTCATTCTGCTTCTTAGAGATCAAGCCAGTTGCAACTGCACACTTGTTGCTTTTCCTGCAGGGATACTTAAACTCTTTTCTGCTGTATTTCCAGTTGTCTTATCCATGTGCAGTGATCACTTGAAATTGTTCTTTATGTTTCCATTTGGCACATGTTACAGTAGAATCTAATTTACAACCTGGTTTTGTGCCTTTGCTGCTCTCTCTTAGGCCCTTACCTACTCAGCTCATGTCATACATAGGTATCACAGATTCGTAGGGGTTGGTAAACTTGCAAATATTCTTATCATCTTGCTGATTGTTTCCATCAGGCTTCTGCTGTTTCAGACTGTTGTGAGATAAGATGAGGATGGGGGCCTTACATTTTTCAAACCTTTAAGTAGTTTTGAAATGAAATCACACAGATGGTGTGCAAGTAAGGTGAAATATTTTATCATGAATTCTCATAGCATTTACAAGTGTCAGATATTTAAATTCTGGAGAACTATCAAAATGCTGTTCTTTTACTGATAACTTTTCAAAAATCAAGCATGGAAAGATTAGTTTGGACTCCCAGCACCTCTGTAGAATAGCTGTCATTGCAAAGAGTCTCTTTTTGTACATATGGGTAACGATGAGGACTGCAGTAAGTGTCTGAGCAAACCCTCAGACTTGTCCTCCCCAATCAGCAAATTGGCAAATGGTGCAAAGTAGTGACAGAAGAATCTTTTTTCCTTACTGATGGGCTGTCTGCACCTGGATCTGCTGTATTTATTTGTATTTGTACTCAGAGAGAAGAATTGCTCCTTATGAGAAGAGGCAGTCCCATTGCTGCCCCAGCAATATTCTGGCCCCAGTATTAGAGGAAAGGGGACCAGCCAAGAACCTCCTGGGGCTGAGATTACATAAATAATGGTAATTACAGCTGGTTTTGCTACAGAAGCAGCTCTCTAACCACTGGATGGAGCCCAAGTGCCATTCTGAATGTTTTGCTGATGTCCTTAATGACATCAGTGTTGACACTTGTGACAAGTAAAGCAGAGGTTTATTGTCAGGTTATCTTATGAATCAGAAGGAAGAAACACAAAGTGCCTGACAATGGGAGAAGGGAACTGAGATTTGCATACTGGTGAGGATTTGACAAAAGAGAGGTGCTTCCAGGATCCATTTAATTCCAGCTCCTGCTGATCTCATCTATCTGACTTTCCTTATAGAATTTTTTCCATTTGTCTCCCTTTCACGATCTTTATTTCCTTGCTTCTTGGGACACTTCCAATTTACTTGGGTCCTTGATCCCTTTGATCTTGTGATCAGACTTTTAAAATTCATACAGTTGTCCTAGCAGCAGTGAGGCTTGTTGTGGAGTAAGCACAGCTCCTTTCAGGTGGCCCTGCAAGCAAACACAAGTGCTGCTTTCAGTAGGAAGTCCCTTCCAGTGCTTGCATGTGTGCCTTCTTTCTTCTGCAGGGATCATGGCAGTTGAGCAACAAGTGCTTGAAGCAATTTCTCCTTTCTGACTGATAAGTCATACAGACTTGGAATAATCAAGGCTTGTTTAGGAAAATTTGCCATGCTGAAGTATTTTGGAACAGAAGCAGTGGCATGGTGTCCAGGAATGTGTTTAACAAGAAGGTGAATATTAAGGGCCTCTAGGAAGAAAGGGGATATGGTCGGGGTGACCTTTAGAGCAAGGTAACCCAAGCTCTGTGTAGATATCTTTTAGGGCTCTGGAGGGTGGGCAATAGTGAGATTGCACCCTGGAGCTGGAGGAAAGTTATTTAAGAGATTAAGGGGGTTTATGATTCAAGGTCTCTAGAGGTAAATAAAGTTAAAAACCTCCTGTTTCAAAAATATGGGCTTAAACTATCCTGTGTTGTATCTATATGAAATGACCCCTGAGAGTGCCTGGTTTATAGAACCTTTAGCCATCCCTGTCTTGCAAGTGGGAGTAGTAAAGTGCTCATGAGTTTCTCTCTGTGACGTGGTAGGGGGAAGCATGTGTCATTGCTTCTGCCCTCTACTCCCAGTCCAGCAGTGTTGAGGTAAATCTCTGGCTGGACTACCCTGTGACACTGCCATGTTAGGAGCAGTGCCAGGCTCCTGGCTGTGGGGAGGACGGCAGCCTCACTCTGCATTTTGCAGCCATCTGTGGATGTCCTCAATGATGTGAAGAGTATAGGCACAAAGGATCAAGGCTGCCAAGTGAGGGGGCACAACTCGGAAGGAGAAGAAAGAGAAGGAAGTCTGATTAAGTTTTGTCTTGAAGTGTCTGTTTTTGGGTTTGTCCCTGCATTGATCTGCAAGGGAATGAGGCAAGTAATGGCCCCTTGGGGACCTTCAGGACTTTCCTCTCAATGTCAGCCGTCATTTTCAATCACCCTCTCCCTCCCAGCCATTAATTTTGGCCCAGGATCATGGGGACTTGTCCATCTATCACTCCTAATTGACACTAAATGATCTGTCAGTTTATTGATGAACGGCAGGAGTGGAATTGTCACAATATATTTTACTTTCTAACAACTCCTCCTGACAATTTTACCTTGTCCATCTCACTCTCCTCACATAAATCTCCATTGGCCTCTCATTCCTTCTCTTGGGCTGATCTGGTGCCAGCCGCCTCCACGCCATTGGCACGCATCAAGGACATCAAGATGGCGGGAAGCTGCAATGTGCAGGCCCAGGGTGGGTTTTTTTCCCCTCACTCTCCCTCTCTCTCTCTCTCTCTCTCTCTCACACACACACACTCCCCTCTCTCTCTTTTTTAATTTTTTTTTTTTTAATAGGCTGGATGTTCCAGGAATGTTAACAGGCTCTTGTCCTCTTGTCCCTCCATGTCATTGCTGGGGTGAACTCTCCTTGGTGTTTCTGTTTAGACTCAGAATAACTGGCAGCAAAAGGAAAGTCCCTAAAAGACAGAAGAGTCACCTGAGAATCCCTCAGTACCACAGCTGTGATGGGGGATTTTTTTTTCTGTTTAATCCTGCTTAGTGTGACTTGCAAGGGTTTCCTGCATGGGGAAAATGCTAGTCTTGTGCCCATTCCCAAGTCTTTGCAGTGCCCAGAGAAGCCTGGAAAAAGAGTCGGGCTTTTTTTGAACTAGATTTCTGTTTGTTTTTTTCTGTTTGTGAAGTTTTCTTTGACGACTTCTTCCTGAAGGACACTGGGCAATGGAAGATCTAGTAGGATTGTAGTCTCTTGCTCCCCTAGACAATGAAGCCTGCATGACAGAAAATTTTTTGGTAATAGTCCATGTAAGCTGCTGAGGTGTCAGAGTGTGCTCAGGGTGAAGTCCCTTCAATTTTTCTGATTGAGGACAAAGCATCTTCTTTCCTTAGTTCTCTGAATCTCCAAGGATTTTACCAGCAAATTCAGGGGATACTATCCTTGCTGTCCCAAAGATTTCTAGTTTATAAAACTGAAACACTCTTGAAGAACACATGCAGCTTGCCATCCTTTTGCATCTGTCAAAGCCAAGGCTAAAAACTTCTCTGGCCTTTGTAGGTCACCTCTAAATTGGCTGTGAAGTCTAGCTTAATGCAGGAAAGAGACCTGAGATGACCTGATCTACTTGCTTGGCCCTATTTGCCCCTCCCCCAGTCCCCTTCCCCATATAACCCCCTCTACTATTCTCAAGTTCTTTAAATACCTTCTTTTCAGAAGCTTTTGCTCTCAGATGACAGCACAAGGTGCCATTCAGCAATAAACACCTTTCTAGTATTTTTCATTTAAGTGTTTTCAGCGAGACCAATCACAAGTAAAAAGTCATTGGGCTGGTACTTAAGAATCACGAGTTTTTCTCTGTTGTGGGTTTTTTTTTCAAATCCCACAACCTTAGATTGCTGGGAGGAGTGGCTGACACGCAGGAGCACTGCGCTGCCATCCAGAGAGACCTGGACAGGCTGGAGAGCTGGGCAGTGAGAAACCAGATGAAGTTCAACAAAAGCAAGTGTAAAGTCTTGCACCTGGGAAGGAACAACTGTTTGTATCAGTACAGGCTGGGGGATGACCTGCTGGAGAAGAGCTCAGTGCAGAAGGACCTGGGGGTCCTGGTAGATGACAGGTTGGCCATGAGCCAGCAGTGTGCCTCGGTGGCCAAGAGAGCCAATGGGATCCTGGGATGCATCAGGAGGAGTGTAGCCAGCAGGTCAAAGGAGGTGATCCTCCCTCTCTACTCTGCCCTGGTCAGGCCCCACCTGGAGTATTGTGTCCAGTTCTGGGCTCCTTGGTATAAAAAGGACAGGGATCTCCTGGAAAGAGTCCAAAGAAGGGCTACGAAGATGATTAAGGGCCTAGAGCATCTCCCCTGTGAGGAAAGGCTGAGTAAGCTGGGACTGTTCAGCCTTGAGAAGAGAAGACTAAGGGGGGACCTAATCAAAGTTTATAATTATCTGAAGCAGGGGATGCAGGGGGAATCAGCCAGCCCCTTTTCAGTGGTCTGTGGGGATAGGACAAGGGGCAATGGCTGCAAGTTGGAGCATAGGAAGTTCCGCACCAACATGCGGAAGAACTTTTTCACAGTGAGGGTGACTGAGCACTGGAATAGGCTGCCCAGGGAGGTGGTGGAGTCTCCTTCACTGGAGATATTCAAGACCCGCCTGGACGCCTATCTGAGCAATATGAGCTAGGGAGCCTGCTTTGGCAGGGGGGTTGGACCCGATGATCTCTCGAGGTCCCTTCCAACCCCTACGATTCTGTGATTAGATGCTTTTTCTTTGCATTCTAGTCCTGTCTCCTTCAGCAGTCAGTTCTTCCCTGTAACCATGAGGATCAACCAGAACTGTGCTTTTCCCTTTAAGTGGAAACTGCAATACCCCTGTAACCTCCTTAAGAGACATTTGATGTGAGAGTTGGCCCTGGTGCTTACTGGAGATCACTTGGATAGGAGTCCCTGTTCTCAGGGACCGAAGATGTGTGCTGGATACCTCTATAAACTGCAGTGCTGTTTTCCCACACAGCAGGAATTTGTTTTGAGGGTTGTTGTTTTTTCTGTTGCTCAGTGGGAGCTCTGAACAGTGCTGCTGGTCAGCTCTCTAGCAGTGAGCGAGTCGGGGAACCCTGGGAACATCTGTTAGGGGGAGGATGCAGTGAGTAGGCTGAGGTTCAGTGACCCCCTTGAACTCTCTCTGTCAGCTTGTTCTGTTGTGTCAGTTTCTAAAGTCCCACTTGCCAGAGCTTTTGTTAAGCAAACCCATGTATTAGGACATGAGGAGAAACACCACCACTTCTACAAGAGAGTGATTGGCGCCTCACAAGCCCATTTTAGATGGAGCTGACTAGCCGCAGCGTCTGTCAGACCCTGTCCCCCAGAGCATGTGCTCATCACTGTGTTCTTATTCCTCCAGTGCTGTTCTCTAGGGCAGTGTGTTCAAGGTGTGGTCCAGGCAGCCCAGGGAGCCTGTAAGGGGGCCAGAAAGTGGATGGTAGGACCATCACAGTTAAAAAAATGTCTGTCTGTCCAAAACCCTGTTGTGGAGATATAGATAGCCATGTGCCTAGGGCTTGGAAGTGGAGAGCTGTGAGGTGACATCCAATGACAGAAAGAAAGGCTCATCATAGTCCTCTCTCTGCTGAAATCAATGGAAAAACTTGCTTTGGATTTAGATGTGAAGATTTAACTCTATTATTTCATCAAGGCAAACCTGCCTTTTCCAGGCTGCCACAGTTCAGGGAAAGGGACTAGAAACCTACCTGATCAAAGCCCCAAGGAGGGTGCATTGGAACAGCTGAGAAGACACCTTATGATAGTGCGTTTCAGCACATGCTGCTGTTCTGGTTTCCATACAGCTTTGAGAAGTGTTTTTCTCTCCCTGTGCCTCAGCAAACAAGCAGTGACCAACACCCACGCTTGCAGAGCCAGGGAAAGTGATCTGTTAGCACTTGTGCATCAGACTGGATAGTGTAATGTAGTTGTGCCTTAGGATATTGAACAAGCTGTAACTTGCCCCTCAGCACCCACTCACTGTGGTGATGGGCACTAAAAAATACCAGAGCAAGGGAGTACAACGTCCTTTTTTATTTTTCTTCCCCCTCCCTCAGGCCTAGGCTTGAATTACAGGCTGTGCCTTAAAGGCAGAAGGCTTCAAGCCTCCTGCTGGGCTGAGCCAAGCCTTTGGCTGGGCTGGGTACAGGTTGGGATGGAAGCGTGGAGGCAGAACGCTGGCCAGAGATGGACTTCCTCCGCACACAGCCCATCTCTCTGCTCTGCCTTTGATCGCCCTGCTCTCTCAAAACAAAAAGTATCGCTGAACACCAGGCTGTTCCCTTTTTTTTTCCATAGCAAGAGGGCAGCTTGAAGCAGCCTTGTGGTTCGGCATGATTCATAGAGAGAAGTGGTTGAGACATGCCAGGAGACACGCTGACACGCAGGCATTCCCCCCCCCGCTGCCAGGGCCTTGTAAAACACCCAAAATACCCTTCGGCCCGGACTTGCCGCCGCACCGCTCTTGCGGTGCGCGCCAAGCCGCCCGGGACAGCCCGCAGCCCCAGTGGCTTACGAAGAGTCACGTCCAAGCCCCGAGTGCTGTCCGCCCGCCTCGCTCGGCAGCGCACCGGCCCCGGGAGCCGCCGTCCCGCCGCCTGCGCGGAGCGCCCGGCAGAGGGCGGCCGCGGCCCGGCAATGCTGCGGCGCCGGCGGGCGGCCCCAGGGGAGCGCGGCCTCCTCGGGGTCCCGCCCCGCCGCCCGGAGCAGCGCCGGCTCGGCGGCACTGACCCCCTCGGCGTCGGGCGGAGCGGGGAGGGTGCTGCTCCGAAAGTGCGGGGGTTGCGGGGAGAGCAAAGCGGCCCCCAGCGGAGAGCTGCCCGCCCGGGCAGAGGGCAGTCGGGTTGGGCAAAGGGGCTGCCCGCGCCCCCAGCCCTCCCTCGGCTATCGCCCCCGGCGCACTAGGCCGGGCATTCCTGGCCAGCCTCTTCAGTGTTCGTTTCAACAAGCCAGCGTAGTTACATCCCTTTTCCTTAGCTGCCTTGCCCGCCCTCGCACCTCCCTGGGCACGCAGAAGAGTGCCTGGGATCTCGCACGCTGGCCTCCTGTCACCTGGCTGTGTCTCGGTACAGGATGCAAGTGTGTCTAGAGCTCTCATGAGCTGTGGACATTAAAAGATTTCAAGGACATTTCCCCCCATTCATCCCAGTTATGTCCCCTGCTAAAATAGGTTAACGGTGTCTAATTAACCAATGCACATTGTCATGCTGCATAAAGATAGCATCCTGGCCGTTCTCTGAGCCTTGCTACTTTATCTCCATTTAGATCTCCGTGGTAGTCCATTAAATGAGAAAGAAACAGTTTAACAGAGATGATGTCTACATTAGAACTGCCTTTCACCCTTCAGCACAGAAGCCGCAAACAGCTCAGCTGTACATTAGGGGTAGTGGGGGGAATAGCCTCGGGTTTGAGGTTTAGCCCCCTCTCATTAATGTGGAGGCAGGATTCCTGCTGACCAGAACTGAGCAAAGACAGCACTGCAGAGCGAGATCAGGTCTGTATCCTCTGCCCCAGGACACAGCTAGGAGAAAGAGAGGTATTCTGTACTGAGTTACACAGTGTGGGGATACATGGGGTGTGTTGGGGTCTTCTGCCTGATTTATCAGCTATTCGACAGTTTGAAATAAGGGGGGGGGGGGGGGGGGGAGGAGGGGGGGGGGCGGTCAGCAGCTGGCCAAAGCCAGAGGGAATATTCTGGGATTTTGGTTATGCTTGGGAGCACAGCCAGCTTTGCAGTGAAAGGCAGTTTAAGCAGAGCTCTCCAGGTAATGAGGTCAGTCCATGTTCTTCGACTCTCTAGGTGCAATGGGCTTATCAGAAGAAATGAAAGAATCGGAGATACCACTGTCTCACAAAATCTGGGGATGGCTGGCGTGTCGTACATCAGACTGAAAGTATTTCTGAGCACTGCTCCCAGGATTGTACTGTTTTGCTTGCCCTTACTTGAGGGGGTGTATGAAGCTCACAATGGCTCATTTTGTAGGTGCTTGTTGCTGCCCTCCCTGGACTGCCCCTTCTGGGGCAAACAACCTGGGTGGTGCACTTCTTGTTGCTGAGAACATAAGAAAAAAGTAGGAAATCTGTCTACGTTGGCTTGAGTTTAAAGTCTGGATTCTTCCACATCTGCTTTCACTCACCACTAAGCTGTGATCTTCTGGTGATTGAAGAAAATGCTCAATACCCAGGCCTCATATTCCTGAGGGATGAAATATGGGTCTCCACAGGTTGCAGTTGGCATTGATCTTCCAGTTCTCAGGAAGACGTATTCCATGATGCTTAATGCAGTGTGATAACTTCATGAAGAATGGCTATGGGGTTTTCCATAGCACCTGAAGAGCAAAGAGACAAGCAGGTGATTGGTTCTGCAGGTGAAGTTTCTCCATGTGTAGCTCAGCACTCGGCTAAGCTATGGAATGGACAGGGTTGGAGGTAGGGCACCTTCTGAGGATCTTTTAGTTACTCACATTACTGCCTTGAAGTTCTTTTAACCTTAGGACACAAGGCAAAGTTTGTCTTTTCTCTCAGAGTCACTTTGTTAGGTAGATTTAGGTAATGCAATTAGGCTGAAAAAGTAAAAGATTAGTCAGGAACAAGCCCAAACTATTTTCTAAACTTTTTTTTCATATATTAACAGTCATATCTAGTACAGGTGAAGTAGTCTCTGCCTCTAGGACTAACATATGATTGCCTTCCCTGTGGGCCACCTGGGTATCTGTCATGACAGAGAGCTCAGGAAAAAGAAACAGAAATTGCTTACAGGGATAGCAGGAGTGATGTTCTCCAGCTAAGTATAAACATGTGGAGTGTTTCACTCCTGCCTGGGGACAGGAGATGAGCAAAGATGTAAGGAGTGGGAGTATGGAGAAATAGAGTGTTATTTGGGGCTGGACAATTATCAGGAGTAACGGGATCATGCTAAGAAGAGGTTAGGTTGAACCTCCAGGAAATCATCTGCCAAGCCATCATTTGGGATGTTTAAGCTCAGTGAGGGCAAGGCTCTGAAGGCAAGGTGTGGGAAGCAGTTCTGTAAAGGCAGAAAGGACGAATAGAATAGAATAAATCTTGCATCTCTTTCCATCTCTGTCTTCTCAGATTCTATACTCTAGTGAGAGCTGGTGAGGGACTCTCTGAAGCCGTCCCTTTCTCCATACTACCAGGTGCTTTGTTTTACCACTGGGAAGAAAGAGGGAGCTGGACAATTACTCCTCACGGGAAGAGCTCTTTCCTAAATTCCCCAGCCCCACTGCACTTCTGCCTCTTCTCATCAACAGAAGGGTGCAGATAATAGCTGAGAGCCCAGGTGTGGATGTCACCTACACAGCTGGAGTTCTGACTGTGGACATGACTGGGCTCAGATCACCAATTCAGTGTAATGTTTAGCTTCTCACAGACTGCAAGCTTCAGGGAGAGGAGTGGAGACAAGGGGCTTTCTCCTCATAGCTAGGCATCCTCTGTGCCCTGCTCCTTGCTCTTAGAAGAGTAGATTGTTCACAGGAGAGCTAGATGAGGAGTATAACCAGCTAGAACTGAGAACAGGTAAGGAGAGACCTGTCCCATCTCATAAAGTACTTTGAAAAGGGCAGTGCAAGGCAGTGAAGCAACTTCTCTTACATCTTAGTGTGACCTGGGACAGTGCATGTGGTAGGGGAGAGCCCCCTACATTCTTTGTCATGGCACCCTGACTTGAAGGGAGGAGAGAATATTTATTCCCCACGCATAGAAATGAAACTTCACTCTGCAAAATGGCCAAAGCAATCAGCGAGTGATGGAGTATCTGCTAAAAAGAAACCTGGCATTTAATTAACTTTTCAAAGTGCTGGTTCAGCAACCTCCATGTTTTACATTTTGAATATTGAACAAGCGTCCCTAATCGGGACTGAATTACTTCTGGGCTTTCTGGGGTGGAGAGCAAGGGAGCTGCAAGGGAGCTGCCATTTGCCAGTGCCCCTGCCCCCACTCCCCCCACTATTATTATGAACTCCTGGTAACTCAGCCAGATCAACCCTGATTTACTGCAGTGACAGCATGTCTGACCTCAACTTGGCCAGCTCAGGTGGGCCTCCTAACCTACAAAGGCAACCAGATAATCTCTATGCATGGCCCGGGGGGAGGAAGGACCTGTTGATCTCTCTGGGGTAGGTAGACAAATAGAGCATCTTCTTCATTCCTTAATGTGCTGAGCTCTCTACTCAAGTAAAGCAAGCTTTTCCTGCAGCTGATGGCAGAGGGCATGAAAAAGTACCTGAGAAGCTAAAAGCCCAGGTAGCTCTTGCTGATTCTGGGCATAGCTGTCTTTTTGGACCCAAATGCTTCTGCTTCAATGTGATGCACCAAGGACTTTTTGATACACTCTTTTAATGGTCACTCAGAACTGCTTAAAGGTACAGTGTGTTACATTGCACCTAGGCTAGGAACTGTTTTGCACAGTAAGAGTGATGCAGGGAAAGGCACAGTGTTTCATTTTCTCTGTCCTTTTCTAACCACAAGCTTTACCTTGTCTTGCAGGTCAGGAAGAAAGCATGCAGAAGAAGTAGAAGAGTAAGTTCCCATTGTTGCTGAGATTCCTTCCTCACCTTTTACATCTGATCTTATGGAGAACGGACATGTGACTCTAAGCACCAATACACCAAGACCTGGAACTTGTGAAGGGTGCAGAGCCCAGCATGAATTCATGTCACGTGTCCTGGCATGAGAAAGGGCTGGTGATTCTCTAGGGCTTGGGATATGAGGTAGGCAACAGCACTGTCACTCCCATAAGATAGAAAGAAGGAACAGTAGAATGCATCCACTTTCCTCCCAGACCTACCCCAGGCCCCACTCTCTGCAGCCTAGAGGTTAGTCTCAGGCATGAGGCATCTTGCTTAAGTACTCTAAGCTGAGATTTCTGCTGAGTCCAGCAATGAGGGGTGTAGAAGGTTAGTCTGCAGGCAAAGCATACCTGGTAACTCTCCCCTTGACAGGCCATGTGACTTGTGGAGAGGAAGGGGACACAAGAAGATGCTTTCCTGGGCTTGCAATTGAGATGCTTTCTTCCTTGTGTTTTGCTGCAGCCATCGTCTCAGACAGCAGAGCCTGGAGACATCAGATGATGGAGGAGGTAAGGCATCACCTACTTGACTGGAAAAAGAGCCTTCATGCATGTCTGGGGGTTATCCAGTACAGTGAAAAGAGACATCCTGTAGGAAATTGCAAGGAAGTGAACCACCCTGGGGGTAAACAAATTTGTGAGCTCCTTAGTATCCCCAGCTGCTGAATGAAGGACAGCAAAAGAGATGGAGAGGAGGTTGAGGAAGTGAACCTGTAGTCTAACTCTGGCTCTTCATTAACACAAAATGATAAAGCACCTTTGGGAAGAGGGAAACTGTTGAGGCCATGCTTCTCTCTGTGATTACTTCCACATGGAGAGTAGTGGACTGGGGCAAAAAGATAACTAAAAGACCAATAAAAGGTTAAGATCTGGGAAAGAAATCCCTGCTGACCCCTAGTTTTGGGGTATCCTTAAAGCCTCTCTTATATTTTATGGTATCATCCCTGTCTTGTTCCCACCAGGACCAGCCCACACCCCTCTCCTGGGGTCTCTGTCATGAGGGAATGCTTAATTTAAAAATTAGCTTGCCCTAACCCAAGATCATAGATGATAACCTAAACACAGGCTGCTGTGAAATCTGCTGGACACCTGATGTAGCACTAGTTTTATTTATAGTATATATCACCTGTTCCTCTAGGACTGGATGAGCCAAGAGAAATCTCAGGAAAAATACACAGTATGAATTTTGAGACAAGCATTAGGGAACTGTGGGGAGCACAGGAATTCATTAAAGTCACTAGGAGCTACCTCAGTTGGAAAATATCACCAAGTATCAGAAGAATTACCAGGAGTCACAAAGGATCAGACATCAGTATGGTTAATGAGATTAAATGAAGACTTATTTGGGTCTTCCAGACAGATTAAGCATTGCAACATAAGACTGCCAGAAGTGGCACCTTTATAGTGTTGGCATCTTCAGAATAGACTTAATTTTCCCCATGGGAAGTTTCTTGGGCTTCTTAAATTTCAGTGTTTGTCACTGAGGCTGATAGTCTGTTCTGGACAGCTCTTTGTTTGCATACATGCTGTCCTTCTTGTTGAACCTTGGTCTTGTATTCAGAGTATAATAACTGTCTTTGCTATCCAGGGATAAAAACACTTGCCACATGTTGCAGCATGTGACTTTCAGTGCTCCAAGACCGTGGATAATTAATGCAGAGTAGAATTGATGCAGAATGTAGTATGAAGATATGGCAAGCCCTAAATATACTTACTTATCTGTGGCTAATCTATGGTTAAGACTTTAATTTGGATAGTTTGCAAACCAGAGTTCATCTTTGGATTAAATCTACATGTTAGAAGAGAAATCCCACTAATCTGATTATGGTTCCTACCTAGGCAGTTCCTGGTACACTCAAATACACTGGGTTGTGGATCTAGTTTGCATATGGACGAGGGCATTGCATGCTTGTGGTCCTATTTCTTCTACTGGGAGATTTAACCAAGCTATTCTGGGAGAGGAGTTTTACATGTGGGCTCAGCAATTGCAGTGAAGACAAGTAATACATAAACAAACTCCAGAACCAGAGTAAAATGACTTTTTTGGATAAGCAGAAAGATACCAGTACCTGCCTGGTGTAGAATCATAGAATCACAAGGTTGGAAAAGACCTTTGAAGATCATCAAGTCCAACCATTCCCATCCTAAGCTAAACCATATCCCTAAGTACCTCATCTACCCTTATTTTGAACACATCCAGGGAAGGTGAATGTGTTCAAAAAGAGGGTAGATGAGAAGGCAGGTGGCAGCACACTGGGGCCGTACGGTAAATTGGGCTGCATCACCCTCCCCTTCGCACAGAGCTGCATTTGGGCTTGTGTCCTTCACTGTAACTGTACAGCTCAGATTCTGAACGTACCAAAATCAAGACATTGGTGGATGGATCCCCAAGGATGGGTCACGGGTATTTTGTGCTGCATAATGTGTTAGCTTGTACACCTTAATATGAACAGGCGCGGCTGCGTAATGATTGCTGCTGTCAACCAATACATGTGGATTGCCTTCCTTTAACCTATTAGAAAGCTGAGCTGTACCATTCCATTAACATTGTTTGTCCCCTACCCAACCTTTTCATTAGAAGGATGAAGGACAAAACAATATGCCCTTAAAAAGGTATTCCTCTGTATTTGAATTGTGCTCACTTGAGGTAATTTATACATCACTAATGCCCAGAGGCTCAGAATTTGGAATCATAGAATCAGAGGGGTTGGAAGGGACCTTGAGAGATCATGGAGTCCAACCCCCCTGCCAAAGCAGCTCCCCAGCTCATATTGCACAGGTCGGCGTCCAGACAGGTCTGAAATATCTCCAGAGAAGGAGACTCCACACCCCCTGGGCCGCCTGTCCCAGGGCTCTGTCACCCTCATTGGGGAAAAGTTCCTCCACATGTTGGTGTGGAACTTCCTGTGCTCAAACTTGCAGCCATTGCCCCTTGTCCTGTCCCCACAGACACTGAAAAGGGGGCTGTCCATTTCCCCCTGCATCCCATACTTAAGATATTTATAAACATTAATAAGGTCCCCCCTTAGTCTTCTTTTCCCCAGGCTGAACAGTCCCAGCTCACTCAGCCTCTCCTTATAGGGGAGATGCTTCCAGGCCCTTCATCATCTTTGAATCTGTTGGAGAAATTGTTAAAAAAGTACGGGGCTTGGAGGGAGCCCAGTTTGGCATGTGGAGAATGGAGGGAAGGTTGTACAGCCAAGTGAAGACTTTTGGGCTTGATATGCTTTGTCACTTCATAAATAACAGTAGAATTCTCTCCCTGCTCCTGGCTGTTCATCCTGTGCATGAAATATTTAATTTCTCATCTCTGTGGGAGTTTGAGAGAGGACTATCACTTCTCAGGCTGTGTAGAAAGACTGAAGTAATATAGGAGGCTCTAAATGGGTAGGGCAGACAGGGACATGCATGGAACTACCTGCAATTTCAGCCACTCCCTACAGTTGCACCAGAAAAGCAGAAGGTGCAAGTCATCCATACTGTGCAATACAAACCACTGAAATGCTTGCAGTGAAGTACCTTGGCTCAGGTTGTGCTCAGAATTAATTGTCTCTAATCCATATGTTTGCTATACTAGTCCAGGACAAGAGAGCCACTTTAAAGAGGAGCCAGTTTTGAGTTATAGGAAAGCAAAGACTTGTGTTTGACTAAAAGCACCATTTGCTTCTGTGAAACTCCAGGCTGGACAGACCGTGCAGTGTCTCTCCAGAAGTAGCTCTGGGGTGTCTACTTGATGGATCCTGGGGTTTCCTGCGGCACCCACTGTGAGCTTAGTGCCCATCCTCCTGAGCAGACACTGGTTTGTGCTAGTACACAAGCAAGGCAAATGGACAACACATCTTTGCTAGGTGGATGTGTGCCCAGCTGAACCTTGCCATGGGAGGGCCCAGCTCCTCTGCATGGTGGGAAACCTGCTTTAGGAGGATTTAATGCATCACAATGTGAGGAATAATAAACCTTCACAAGCAATACAAAAGTGTTTAATTCCTAAAGGACAGCCTAGTTGAGTCACTTTTGGCCAGGGGCAATTGGGGGCTTAATGCTGTGTATGTAGCAATCTGGGCAATCTGAGAGAGAGGAGTTTAAGGGTAATTGTTCAATTTTCTGTCCGTGTCAACAGGGGAAATGGGCAGCGGTGACTGAGCTCTGTATGGCAGGGAAACTGCATGAGATGGGAGATGTGAGACTATCAGTGGAATTTAAAAAGTGCTGTCTGCAGAGCACTGCTTCCTTTGCTGTAGCAGCCAAGAGCTTCTCCCAAATGCAGACTCCTTTGTCATAAGGTGAGAGAGAAGACAGAACAACCAAGTTTACGTTTAAGGGCTTTCCCCTCCCTTTTCTCCTTTCTCTAGCAGGGCAGTAGAGTCTCTATTTTGCCTTTGCTTGGATATTTCATTTGGCTTTACTCTGCTTGTGTGTCTCTTTCTGGCATGTAGTTACAAAAGGCTGAGAAATGCTGGCATTCCTCCTCCCTGTCAGCAAGCTGCTTTGTCCTTTTGGCTAAAAGTTTCTTTGTTGTTCCTTTTTTGTCCACCAGTTCTGCACTGCTGAGTTGTACTCCCCCAGATGCCTCTCTCATCACTACATTGCCCTTGGATTTTTCCAGCACTCTACGGGGGCTTGTTAGCTAAAGTTGTCTTCTCTCTCCCAGCTATCCTTCCTCCATAGACTATTGCCCCAGCTTCAGAAGTCCCTTCCCCCTGGCTCTCTGTTACCCTTGGTACACACAGCTCCTGGAACAGGGCTTTTCTTGGAGGATTGGGATGTGATGTGTGATTCTCTGTCTGCAGGAACAATGGCTTGTTATTTTAAAGCAGATAGTGTGTGTGTGAATGAGACAGCTGATTGAAATGAAAGCCTGACTATGCTACACAGACAACCCACACCTGACCTGCAGGTGAGGAAAGCTGCCAGGAGACAGTCACTAGATCTGTGCCCTCAAGGCAAAACCCCTTCCTGCCTGCTGGGAAGCCTCCTCAAGGAAGCAGAGCTGATGATTAGACCTCTCTATACGATGTCAAACCTCTAGAAGGACTTCTTACCCTTCTGGCGTGTGCCAGCAGCTCCTTTGCATTTGAACAAGATGGGAGTCCAGGCTCTGTGCACAACAGAGGAGGAAGCAGGCATATGTCATGGTCCCCACATCCTTCTGTCAGGTGGGAGAAAGCCCTCACAGGCTCCAGCATCTGAAATTCACAGCCATAAAATATCAAACACCTCTTGAGCTGCATGCAAATACTCATCAATGAAGAAATTGCTCTGAACAGTGCTGAGCATAGAGCACAGTGTGGGTCGTTGTGGGCTCTGTCATTCCTGATAAAGCTTGCCAGTTGCTTCCCTGGTGAGCTGCTGTTTTTACACAGCACACCAAGTACTCACGGATTCCAGGGGCTGTGAGCTACCAGGACAGCTGCACTGGCTGAACATGAGAATAAGGAAGGGAGGGAATTTGCAGGAACAGTCAGGAAGATGGCCAGTGGGTACTTCATAAGCTCAGGAGGCAGTGATGAAGTGGTTTGAGGAAAGCTAAATGGACAAAAAGTTCTGAGCATCAGTGAATGGAGATGGAGTGAAAAACATGGTGTTTCTGAAGTGGTGTGAATGGGCTGGGGGGGGTGGGGGTGGGTGCTGGGGCAGAGAGTGATGGTGACTGCTGAGTTTCTGGGATTTTGCACTATGTCTCTGTGTGTGGCTCTTTAGCACACTGCAGTCCACTGGCCACCACTTGGCCACCTCCTCTACTGCACTACTCCAAGTCTCTGCACAAGGTCAGTGAAGGGCAGACTCAGCCCAACCTGATGGTTTCCACTGAGCTGTTAGCCCAGTTTGAACTCCTCTAGTGACTGCTGGCATTGTGATCTAGAGCTTGTGGTGTTCAAGGAAAGCTACCGCCTGACAGCCACAGTGGGCAGGGGGGAGCAGAGATTATATCCCAAGGGATGTGTCTGAAGTCCTATTTGAAACAGCAGATCACTGGCCAAGGGGCAGTGGGCAGCTTAATTGCAAGGGAGCACACTCAGCTTGTTGGGGGCTGAAGATGATGGTCTGGGTAAGCATCCTCCATCACTAATCTCTGCGATATGGTAGGTACAGAGTCATACTGGGTCTGTGATTGCTGAGTCCATAAGTGTAGTTGACGGACTAGGTTTACCTAAAATACCCTTTAAGAAAAAGCTCTTGAAAGATGATTACAGAATTGAGACACCATCATTTAAAACTGCCTGAGGCAAACTCCTTTGAAAATTGCAGCAGTGGAGGGACAGAGAGAGAACCGCGTAGCCCTTGATTGTAGTGTCGTTCCCTCAGGACTGGTCCCCCCTCCCCCTCAGTTTCTCATCTGATATGAGAGAGAGCAGCAGTAAGATTCCTCATCTGTCTTATGAAAATCCGATTCTGAGTGGCTCTGATCAAACCCGGCTGGCTGTCAGCAGCGGTGGCCTTGTGTGGAGGGAGGGAGGCTTCTGAGGAGTTGCTGGATGTGGAAGTGTCATGGGTGCTGCCGATCAAAGAGGCATTTTTTTAATAAATATATATAAGAAAAAATAAAAAAACTGAAGGATTTAGCATAAAAGAAATGTAGTTTGTCTTGTTTTTCCAGCGTAACATGAAGAGGATGAAATAGAATCAGACATGCTTGCTCCCGAACATAATTCCGCAGGAGCATCCTGAGAAGCTGCTTTCCCTGCCACACTAATGCTCTCGTGCAAAATCACTCATCTCCAGCATTGTAGAGGAGGGTTTTGTGTTTCTGAGTTCACCAGACCCTCTCTGGGCACCTCATGCCTTCTCATCTGCTGCCCCACCACCTTCTGAGCGTATTTCAGCCCGGGAATACTGCAAAGGAACAGGGAACATCCTTTGAAAAGAGGGAAACAGATGTTACTGAAAAGGAGGGCAGACATAGGGGTCTGTCAGGGGGCTGTTGGCAAGGCTAGGAGGTGTGTTACAACACTAAACGCTGATAACTTCAGGAATATGGTGGGCTCCAGGTCCTGAGCCTGGCCTCCACTCTCTCCTGTCTTCTGTTGGTAACAAACCTATGCATTAAGAGATTTCTCATCTTAAAGACATCAGTGTCTCCTTTTACTTATGGCACAATACAGGCCATGGATGTTGAAGCCCTGCACTGAGCCCACCTACAGGGCTGTTCTGTGCCCTGTCCATTTTCACACTTCCCAGTGGTCAAAACTGGGCAGAGGCAGCCCTGGGAAGTAGCAGACATGCCTGATGCCTGTCCCCAGCAAGCTCTCAGATGGGAAGGAAGCCGTGCCACACCAAGCAGTCTGTGGAAGCACAAGACTGTCGAAGTAAGTAGAGTGTCCACCCGACTTCCCAGCCAGTCATCCATCTGGCTGACAGTATCATCAGAGCTTGGTGGCTGAAGCAAACAATCGTTTTGTATGATGCAAGGCAAATGCATGATGATGCATTTTAAGGCACAGCAGGGGGGTCAGTACCGAACCTGCTGCCTGACCTCCCCTAGATCCTATGAATCCCCTGGCAGCTGCTCACTGGGTGATGTTTCCCATCAGCTCGGCCAGGTTGTGCTGTTACCATTCTCTTCTCAAAAGGGTGCTTTGGAATCTGGGACTCTCAGGTTATCTTCTGCTTGTCTCAACTTCTAAGGCTGTGCCCTAGCAGCAGTGGTACCCCCTGCTTTTCACTCCAGCATTTTCATGTCCCTGCTGGCTGCTCAGGCAGGTACACTGCTCCACGCTGGCCTGCGAGTAGGGCAATTTCAGTTGGGGAAAGGCATCCCTATCAAATTAATGTCCAAGCATCCAAAGAAGTGTTCTTTATCCTCTCCATTTGCCTGCTGCTCTCCTGAGAAAGCTTCCAAAGGGCTTCAAGCTTGTTTGTGTGTTCAGCAGAAGCTGGCAGTGTCCCTTGTTCCTTATGGTTTTTTGAAGATTTTTTTTTTTTGCCTGTTGCTTTCCACTTTTTTTTTTTTTTTTTAAATTCTCCATTTTTTCCACTTGGAGAGAAAAATTATTTATTGCATTGAGATGCGCTAATTAAAGCCATTTTCTGGTATTTGGTTACTGAAGTGTTTGATGTCTCTCTGACAAGACCATGAAATGCACGGAGTGTCCACAGGGACAGAATTTGCTGAACACGGTGCTTTGTAAATGAGGGGACACAGTGTCGCAGCAGCTCATGAATATGAAACGCCCATGATGCTACCTCAGTGGACTTGGGAACACAGATGAATCCTGTCATGTGCTAAATGAGACCAATTTCTTTCACTTAACTTCATCTTCAATCAGACCTTCTTCCATTTGCCTGTTTAAAATTCCCCAAACGTGGTGCAGAAGGTAACTGCATTCAGTAAAACAAAGTTTTGCAGCAGCAGAGATATTGTAATTATTTCAGTTTTACATTTTATGAGCAAGCAACTTAAAGTTAGTTCCATTCCTATGCCTGCTTAGTGGCAGGGGACTGCCAGCTCCAGAAGCCACCACCCTCTTTGTGTTCTCTGGCTATCATGGTGTGTGGGGAGGGAGGGCAGCACAGTCCCACTGCAAGTGTGCCCATTCCAAACTGGCCTTTGAACACTTACCCAGTTGGGGGGAGTGAATCAACCCACATAAGATGGGAGTAATTTTTTTCAGGTGTCAGCTTGATGGCTTAGGAGACTCTTAAAGCAGCTCAGGGAGAAAGTGGCACCCACACTGCTGACTAACTGCAGGCCTAATCTGGCTTCTAGATCCAGCTCTGCAACTGATACATTGCCTGACCTTGAATAGATTCCGCCTGTCCCCACTTACATGCTCTCTTCTATCTACCAGAGAATTTAGTTCTCTGGGGCCAGGACCAGATCTTGCTGTGAGCTTGCAGCATTTTAAGGGACCCAGCCTGCAGGTGTTGCTGCTAAACCAACAATCAGCTCTGCCTGGGAAGGGAAGTGCAACTCCACAGCTTGCAGGAGCAACTGGGTATTAAGGTGGTGCAGGTTCATTTGCCTCTTGTTTCTTGCTTTCTGTGGTTGTCTTCCTCAGCTGCCAGTAAGTGATTTGCTAAGAGGTAAAAAAGGTTGTCCTTGCTGCATGTACTCTGTCATGAATGCATAAAGCCCTCCTATGTTTATGACTTTAAAAGCTGTTGTTCCTTGCTTAGTGTCTGGCTATTTGCATCTGAGTGTAGGTCACCCTCAATCTTTTCCTTCCCTCTTCCTCCTACCATCCACACACTTGTGCCTTCTGCTGTTGGTGTCTTGCAGTAACTTAGCCATGAAGCTCTTTTTTTGTAAGATCTAGCTCAGTCCAGCTATTTTAATAAAACTGCTGTTCTTATATGTAGGGACTTAGATGTTCTAAGATCATCAGTTTGGTGCAGTATATTACAAGTCTCCTGTTAGCCAACACTTGGCACTGGTGTCTCCTACCCACCGTAACTTCTGCATGGATGGACTTGTCTTGGTTTCATTCTTTGTTCACTCTTGCTCACCAGCATCTGGGAGAGGGAGGGGAGTTTGCACTGGTCACCTAGCATTTGGTGCTCACCTCTTTGTTCACATCTCTACCATGAGCACTTTCTAAAGCCAGTCTTTTATTTCTTTATGCACTGAGAAATCCATGGGGAAAGGTTTTGTGTTACTTTGTTCCCGGTCATTTTGAGCCATGAAAAGAAACCTTATCCATTCCTCTTTAAGGCCTCTGCAGGCACTGAATTGTGTTCTCCTCTGTCTTCTGTTGGACACTTCTGCTTGTAAGACACTACTTGATGTGTGTGTGTACCTATTCTCCCTCTAGCTAAAATGAAAGCAGGATCCTCATTCTCTGGGTTTCATTTTTAGTAGCACTCTCTCTGAGAATGTTACCTACACAGGCAATGGAGATGGTTTGTACTCAATTTGTTGCCCTCTAAAAAAATTAATAGTAACTCAACTTCTATTTTAATATTTCTTACTGTTAGTGTCATATCAGTTTATTCTGATTTCAAAGTCTGCAGGAAGGTGGGAGAACTGCAGCTGAAGCTGTGAGATTTTTCTTACAGTGCTCCTGAGATGTGCCTACATTTTTATTAAAATTGGTTGATATTAAAGGCTGTGGAAGCTGTTCTCTCCTCTAAAATGCATCTGAGTAATGCAACTTCCCCCCTGCCAAAAAAAGCCCCAACAAAACCAACACCAAGCAAAAAGCCTAGAAAACCTTAGAGCTAGATTGAAGAGGGTCACTTTTTGTTTCCAGGTTTGGAAGCTACCCCTTCTCAGCTGCCAAACATTTTCTTTTTGTAATTCATGGGTCGTTTGTTCACTTCATTGGGGTGACCTGGTGCCTGTGAAGGTGTTTCCTTTGGCACACAGGCAGCTCCTCAGCATGTAGGTACACTGTGCAGTCATTTCTGAAGTTTACCTGCCTGGGTGCTGAATTCAGATATGGGAGCCTGGACAGTGATGTATGTGTCAAGATTCTGGACCAAAACCACAGGCTTATCTGTGTGATGGAAAATGATCTGAAACCCTCATGCTGCACAGGAGGGGAAAACCAGACAAAGAACACAGAGTGTGGGTTTGTAATGTAACCTTGTTGGAAAAAGCTGTATGAGTGCTGCAGTGTGACACTGGGAGGACATTTGTGCATATATAGTGTTATGTCTAAGTAACCTCACTGCATCTAATGAGGATATTAAAAGCAAAGCACTCTTGCAGCCCATGTGGTTCTTCCCCCTGTAGCTGATGTGGTGCCATGACTTGGCTGAGGTACCAGAGCTTGCTGGAAAAAGAGTTGTGAGTCCTAGGAAGAGCAACAAAACCAATTAGGGAGCTGGAGACTGAGGGAAGGGAAAAGTTGGATCCTTGGTGATGAAGTGAGAACGGAGACACTTTGCAAACTGTACGGAAAGAGAAGGGAGAAGGATTCTACAGAGGCACCAACACAGGAATTGGCAGAGGGAAGAGGAAATTAGCAGTAACAAGTGAAATAAAGACCCAAATATTTCAGGGCTGATTTGCCATTGGTAGTAGTTAGCCTGGGGAGCTGATATTTTTGAATAATTTGTGATGGTTTTATTCTGTTACCTGTCTGCCTCTGACAGTCCTAAAGGGCATTGCTTCTGCCTAGAAATGGACAGAATCAGTCACAGTTTGCAAGAACAAGCATGTGCTGGCCTTTGTTGGAGGGGCTGGCAAGAGCCCCCAGAGCTTTTCCATCTCTTCTGTCTGAAACGTTTTCAAAGTGCCTATAAAATACTGGAGCCTTGAATTTCTTTTGGAAAGAATTTCAATGTGATTGACTGGATTTTGCTTATACAGAGTAGAGGTGGCACAGGGGGTTTGGGAATGTCTCCATGGAATTCAATGGCAATGAGATAAAACAACTACAGGCAAATCCAGGACTCTCTGGGAACCTGAAAAATGGAAGAGGTATCACTGATCTGGGCTCTAAGTTTACAGTTTTTTCTAGTGCAAAAAGAGATCAGTGAAAGCAAAAGGGAACCAGGGAGAGGGGACCCCAGAAACAGCTGCCAAAATGAAGAAATTCAGTTTGTGGCAAACACCTTCCACATTTCTGCTGTCAAAAGAGAATAAGGGTCTGACCTTCTGCTTCAGGGAATGTTGCTTCATAGGCAACGGCAGCTCTGTTCTCTGTGAGTTCTTCGTTTAGGTGTGTTTGCTGAGCACCATTCAGTCTCTGCTGAAAAGGATAAATTAGCTCAAGAGGGATTGGACTGTTTCTCATTCCCATGCTCGTTTGGCTGGACCGAACAGGGCACCCAGCGCTTCAGTCCTCCCCTCAGACCCGTCCCACTTGGTATTTTTTGCTTGTATACAAAAACTTGCTCCCACACTGCCACTGAGCAGGTTTTACCAGCTGCCTCCACAGGTCAGCCTGTCTGTCCACCGAGATGCTTTTGTCCTGTAATTGCGTTTTGCTACAGGTTTTACCAAGAGCTGGGTGCCCCCCCAGGGAAGAGGGCAGGGCTAGGCTGAGGGGCGAGGATCTGCCCTGGTGAGGGGTGTCTTGGGCAGTGTCCTCTGTCTGAGAGACAGCCTGGGGCCTGTTGCTGTGGTTTCCCTTTAAATGTCTTTGGGAAGTTGGCTGTAGTCGGAGGGCAGGCACCTGCCCCTTGGGCGGCTGGGGAGCTCTGCTGAGGCCGGCCAAGCTGTCACTGCCTTTCGCTGGGGCCAGGCGCTCGCAGCAGCCCCTGTCCTGCTCAGCCTTCCGCCAGGCAGCCAATTAGTGAGAAATCCCACTGTGTGGCCGGTTCCAAATGGCCACAGCACCAAGGCCCGGGCTGACCTGTGTCCTGCTGCAGCTGGGCGGGGGCTGGCTCCTGCCCCACCGGCCAGCGAGCTGGCAGGATGTGCAGTGCATGTTCAGCAGGGGAGGGCAGCTGAGAGCCTGTGAAGCTCTGACAGGCGGCTGGCTGGACAAGGGGCTTTTCAGGAAGACCCTGCCCAGAGCCCTGAGCGCCACAGGTGGGTATACCTCTCCAGCTTCTGAATATTCATCTCAGCCTGGGCTGTGAAATGGGGCAAAGCCAGGCCCAGCTGCCTGCTGCCATCCAGCAATAGCATGGCCGTGCTGCTGTCAGAGCGGGGAGCAGCCCGCTCGCTCCAGTGTCTGCACGCTGTGTCAGTGAAACCTCTTCCCAAGGCCAAACCACCAGCTTCTCCATGGACTGAGGGTTCAGTGTCTCTGGAGAGACTTTGTGGCCTTGAGCCTTTAAAGGAGCTCTGTGCTGGTGTACTCTGTCCTTGCTTTGCACCTCCAGTTACCTCTTCGTCTCTCTGTTTTTGCTGTCTCAGTCTCCAGCTGTTTACAGGGCTTTTTAAAATCAAAAGCATGCAATGCCCTCAGAGCCTTGCTCCATTAGCAGGATTTAGTTCTTCCTCCTCTCCTCCATTCTTTTGTTTCTAGTGTCCTGGAGTACCCGTGGCACTTGTACTGGGAATACCCAGTGACCCATCAGCCACTCCAGGGGCACACTGGAAGTCATTTAAAGGTTTATGATATTACAACTAGGTGCATCTTCTGTAGTCTTCATATCTGCTAGACCACCAGCACTTCCTTGCTCGGCTCTCAGGAAAGTCACAAGCCTCTGCACAGTCTGAGACCCATCCAGCAGCTCCTCAGTATGTAGTTTTACATGGCTTCTCATTGTCCTGCCCCACTCTTGATTTCTAACAGAGTCTAGGTGACTGGTGGCTCAGCTGAGTAAATGATAACACATCTTGCAAGAAAATTCTCACCAGTTTTAGGATGATGGTGAGTAGGCAGAGGGATTTAGTGCAACTGGCTTCTTTTAGCTTCAAGGTTGTGTTGAAATGCACAGAACATGGCTGTGGAGTCCTACTAAGCCCAAATTTGCCTCTCTAGCAAGATTTCTTTTGACCCCAAGCTTCAAAGCTTTATTGCCTTGTTTTAATATTAAACAATGTATTTTTAATCTTTGCTAAATAACTCCCTTGTGTTTTCTTCTGATAAGAAACAGGCTGTTTCATATATCTGTGAAGCAAGGGAACATTTGTCTCTAGTGAGAGGAGAGCACAATACTCCTCACTTACTGCTGCTCTCTTCTTGCAGACATTCCCGTGATCCCTGACTTGGAGGAGGTCCAGGAGGAAGATCTGGCCATGCAAGTGGCAGCTCCCCCCAGGTAAGAGCACTGACAGGTGTTCCTGAGACTCACATCAGCAGTGTGAAATGGCTGGTGAAATGAAACTCCACCTTATCTCATCCCATCCTCTCTGGAAGTCAGGGCAGTGCCGTTCAGCAGGGCTGGGCGCTGTGTATTGTGGCAGCGGGGCTCCAAGCTCAACACTGTAACATTCAACACTTCTGGCTTCCTATTACACAGGGAAAGCAATTACTGCATGTTCTTTCTCTGTATGCAAAGGCTACGTTGGAGTGGCATGTTTGATGTTGCATAATCAAACTCTCAGAAGTTAGGAAGTGCTTGATTTAAAGTTGCCTGTATAACCCCAAATGCCTCCCAGTACACGAGCATTATCACACACACTGATTAAGCCAGTCAGGCTGCTTTGCCCTCCACAGGATATCCTTCTTACTCCAGTGCCTAGTTAATTTGCAAAGTACTGTCCTGTTGTTTGAAGGTGTTATCAGAATAGTCTTGGGGTTAGCTCAAGGGAGACCAGCAAGGTCTAAAAACATGAAAGTTTTGGGGGTTTTGTCTTAAACGTATCGGTAAAGTTTTCTCTCCCCTGTTGGGCCTACTGCCAAGATCACAGACTGGGATTTCTACTGACCCTTATTTAGAGGGGTGGGATATCTTACTCCTCACCACAGATGCCTCTCTTTCAAGTGGGGAGTAGGTATTGTAATTAAACAGCTTTTAACAAAAATAAATGACACTTCATAGTCTTTTACTAGAGTTCATGTCTTTTTCTCCCTTTTTTCATAATCCCATGTTCATAGTCACCCTGCAGTAGAAAAGAGAAGTCATGGGCAAACACAAAAAGAAATTTACATATGTCTTTTCTATAGTGTTGCATCACCTGTGAAGGGCAGTGTGGCACAACAGTGTATTACCTCCCTATTTCTCTTTGGCTGCTACAATTTTAAGAGCTTGTATTTGATAGCTGTGACTCAGGTCAGGGAGTCCATGGCCACTCCACATCCTATTTCTGTGCATGTGCACAACCTGGCATGCAGATTTGTCAGTGACTGTTTATTTGCTGAAGTAGATTTGCTCCTCTCTGGGGATGCTCATCTCCAGAATCCACATGGGTGATATAGATGCTGGAGATGGGTGTCACCAGATTCCTGTTCATGCCACCCTTCTCCTCAGATGTGCTTCTACACTTACCCAGGATGGTTCTTTGACCCTTTCTTGTTGCAGTGTGCAGGTGAATCGAGTGCTGACCTACCATGACCTGGACAAAGATCTTATGAAGTACGCTGCCTTTCAGACTCTGGTAAGTGAATGTTGCTATGGGTTGACTGATGTGGTTCCTAATCTTTCCAGACTCCCATCATCCTCTGCAGTGATACTGAGCTGCATAAAATACACAGCCCTATCATCCAAACAGCTTCCTGTCTGCTTTCTCTCTGCAGCATGGCTTTCATGCTTGTTTGTGTCTGTAAATAGTGTGGGTATGGCTTCTGCTCCGGCATCCTGTTCAGTTGAGGCTCCTGTTGTTGTTCTTGACAAAGCATATGCCTTTTAGGAGACAAATGTTTTGCCTATTTCTAACGAGGTTGGCATTGTGAAATGATGGTGTCTACTTTCTTACTATCTATTAAGACTCTGACTGTGTGTTTGTAGGATGGAGAGGTTGATCTGAAGCTTCTCACCAAAGTTTTGGCTCCAGAGCATGAGCTACGAGAGGTGAGTCTCTCTTCTGTGGGAATACCAACAAGGTGAAAGCTTTCTGTGTCTCAGACTACACTTGGAAAATAAGCCTTTGTTGGTGGAGTGGAGGAGAGAGATGAGGAAGAGCCTGTGGAGATGAGCTTGTTCAAGAGGATGGAGGTCTGATTTCCCCAGCAGATTAGTTTAAAGATATGTAGAACTTTCTCTTTGGGAGATTAGGGCATCAGTGTGATTTGCCCGTTTCAGTATGAAAGAGCTAGTGAGGAAACAGTGCACTGTGTGTTGTTGATTGGTAACCACCCTGAGCTCCAGGTAGTTCTGCAGGGTGGTGCAGAGGGACAAAGGCAGGAAGAATTTGAGGTCTGGGCACGGGGATATGTTAAAGCAGGACAGAACAACCTCAGCTTGGAGGGCAGAAACTCAGAACTCGCAACAAAGGTTTTCTGCAGCTCAGAACTGCAAATGATTCAGTGGAAGTGGAGAAGGGTGGAAGATTTTTATGTCTTGCCTGAGATTATCTAAGATTACCAAGTATCAAAAAATCTGTCCTTTATAGAACTTTGGAACATTAATAACTCTGTAAAAATCTTTATATTGCAGCAGGGATTCACATTCCATCCTGAGTAAGGTTCCTGTTGTAGCCAAGTAAATCTGGGACTTCCCTTGCAGGGACAGTTTTCTTTGCTGTTCATCTCGAATATTTGGCATTGTTCAGAGACCTTTGGGTGTCACCTGTAATATTCCAGCATGTTTGTGTTTTTCCTCTTGGTAGGATGATGTCAGCTGGGATTGGGATCATCTCTTCACAGAGGTGTCCTCAGAACTAGTGACTGAGTGGGACCTCGGACAGGCTGAGAGAGAGGACCACCTCAGTCTGCCCTAGAGCACTGGCACACCAGACATCTCATGCATGTATCCCCTGTAAATAGTTTAGCACTTTAATTTTCTACTCACTTGTTTATATTGAGAATTTCAGACATGAAAATAAATAGTACCTTGCTTCATAAGAAAATTGGCTTGAGAGAAATTTTGGTTATTTTGTGTTAAACATCGTTGTTCTTGGAAGAGATTAAGAATTCTCAACACAATAAAATAATTACTTGGGAACAGTCACTTCCACCTCACCAGCACATTTACAGATAACTGCAACAGTCCATCTTCACTGAAATGCAGCCTCTTTGGGATGAACCATCTTACAATGGAGTGTGGTTTTCACTGATGACTATCAGAGAAGCTTAGGATGATAGGATTTGTTTGCCTAGGACATCAACATTATCATCTTCCTCACAACAGATGTCACAAGTTGTCAGGATACCCATTTTACATTTCATCCAGGAGCCTCCAGCCATCCCTTGCTAGTTTAACCTCTCTCCTGGTATATGACATGTGTATTGACTCAGAGGAAGCAGCAGCACCCATTAAACTGCCAACACTGCTTCTTACAGCACCTCTCTTTCCCCTTGAGGTGTCCCAGCTAACTTCTGACCAGGCCTGACCCTGCAATCAGATGAGATCACAGCCTGAATGGAGATAGCTGCAGGCAGGAGGTAGTTTGCAAAGAAAATACTGTTTATTCCACAAATGTGAAGGACTGGA
Organism: Porphyrio hochstetteri; assembly: GCA_020800305.1. Lineage (NCBI taxonomy): Eukaryota > Metazoa > Chordata > Aves > Gruiformes > Rallidae > Porphyrio > Porphyrio hochstetteri. Next base: position 9,038,034 of record CM036908.1, on the reverse strand, counting down.
GCCTGCTGCTCCGAAACAAGGGAGCTCCCTGGTGGGTGTCTCCTTGGAACCCAGCGACCTGCTCTTATTGTCATCTAAGGAAAAATCCATTTTGCTGTTAATGCCCTGTCCCCATAGAGCTGTGGTCATTATTTGCAGGGAACAGTAACATTACTTCTAAGCCAGTGTCCTTCAAAGTCTTGTCTGGCTGGAGAATCTTGCTATGTACTTGTGGGGGGCAGTGCAGGGCCTGGGAAGAAGGCCTGCTCTGCTGCTTTGCCAAACTTGTTTGGTTTGGATGGTCTAGTAGAGCACTGCATTCCCCCTCTCGTACTGACAGTGGGACAGGTCAGACAACTCGCTGTCAGTTTGGTACTCTGCAAAATTTCACATCAAAGTCGAGTGATCAAACAACTCTACCAACATGAGAGAAGCAATTGGGTCCCAGTCTGGGGTCACCCAAATAAAGGGAGGCTCAACAGTCTCAAGGGCACCCTAAGCTTTGCATAACTCTGTAACTAGAAAACTAGGTGAGACAGAAGCTTGGGATACCAGTGGATGAAGGGTAATCCCAAAGTCTTTTTCTCTGGGAAGAGAAACCTGGTTTTGGTATGCACAGAAACTTCCCAGCTAACATCTTATTTTTCTGTGACACCTATGGTTCTTGGCCAAAGAGAGTTTAGATTAGATGCTTCCTACATTCCAGGAAAAAAAAAAATAATTAAATTCAGTGAACTAAACTAGTTCAGTAAATCAGACAAACCCAACAAGCGAGTCTGGGAGGAAAAGAATGCTGAAGGGTGGAGGGGGTGGGACATGGGTTTGCAGAGAAAACAGAGGCACGCTCTCGATTGCAAGCTAGGACCATCGGTGTGGGTTCTCTCCCTTCTACTTGATCAGAGGTTCTAATCCACACTCCTCCTATGAGCTGCCTGTCTGGTGTCACTTTCTTCAGCAGTACCTGCTTCCAGTGAGAATCCAGCCCCTCTGAACCATCAAGTGAACGTAACTTTCTGTGCCTGAGAATGAGAGGATAAACTTTGGTGGTTGAAGGAGCAGCCCAAAGTGGACTGCCAGTACACCCACTGAAACCTGCGTGCCTGCACCATGTCCCTGCCAGTGCAGGCTGCTGTCTTCCTGCTGTGATGCTGCACTTGGCTCTCATTTGTTGAGAAGGGCAGGAAAACAGTAAGAGCAGAGAGAAAAGGAGGCTGAGAGGTGAGGCCATCCCAAAGCATTGGAGACCTTGTGCTTTTGAGTCACCTCATAAAACCACACAGTCACCCAGTGCAGGAGCTGAAAATGCCCAGGCCTGAGGCACAAGAGTGGGTGAACTATGAATCCAATGTTTCTGGTTGCCCAGCCTCTGAGGTATGGTTTGTGGTATATGGTATATGATGTGTTGCATTTTCTTTAGGAGCTTGGGGAGGTGGCATTGCTGTCCCCATGGTGCAGTAAGAGCAGATCAATGTAGCTATTGAGTGCTCTCTGCAGGAGTCATGCCAGGCCTATTGCTCCTCTAGCAGCTGTGTGAGCTGCACCAACAGTCCTGGGCTGTCTCCAGGAAGGCTCAAAGAGCCATCTTCTGCCTGCAGAAGCTGCTCTGATCATCCTGGGTCGGCAGAGCACTCCAGTCTGACTGCTCTTCCAGCAGGTAGGTGTGAGAAGTGGATCTGGGCTGTGCGGTGATGCTCAGCCCCACAGAGGTCACAGGGGCCCTTTGGGAAGATGAAAGCACCCCTTGAAACAAGAGCAGGAGGGACATCAGATCCCAGAGATCTTCCTGGAAATTGAGAGGTAAGAATGGGTGAGGGCTTGGGGAGGGTGGTTGGAGTCAGGGTGTGGGGAGGAGGGGACCAGGAGCAAGAGCAGAGTTTGTGGGAAAGCCAGGGCAGGGGCAAGAGGAGCAGGGAAGTTGAATGATTTGGGAACAGAGTATGCATAAAATTCAGAGATGAGTGAGGCCAGAATGGGTGCTGGTGGAGAGCCAGGAGAGAACAGAGTACCAGAGAAGCGTAGTGGGAGGTGAACAAGGCCTTTGCTGACGAGCTGTGGTCATGTTATGCTGGGGGAGCTGCTTTAAAGGTGCATAAAATCTCCCAGAAGTGTGTGCTTGGGTCTGGGTGCTGTTGGCTACCACCCTCCCTCTTGGGACCCTGGGCAGGGATGGTCTGGGGTGGGAGACATGTGTGGCCCCAGCCTGTGCCCACTCGGGGACTTTTGGAGTCCAGTGAATACCTGGGTAGAGTTTGAGACTAAGCCTTGAAAAAAAATTCACTGCCTAATGTGTTTTAAGATGGAAAGAGGTAGCCTTGATCATTTGGTGTGACCTGCTATAGTACAGGCCATGGCAAAGTCCAGTGAGATGTGGCTGAGCTTGGCCTGCCTTTTAGAAAGGCAGATGGTGTATTTGAGAGTCTTCCCTGGTTAGTGTTTCTAATGGATAATTGCTTTTGCAGTTCAAAATCTGCTCTATTTCTAGGCTTATTTTTTGAGTTTCATCTTCTGCTTCCTAAGCTTGCTTAAGCTTTCCCCTTCCCAGTTCAGCTGTGCTGTCAGGTGTTTTCTCCTTGCTTCAGTATTTATGTGTACTGTGATCAAGCTGTCTCTAATTTCCTTCAATAAACTTAATAGACTAGGACTTGTTTCTATGTCTTTTCAATTCCTTCCTCAGCTGGAGGAGGGGAGGTGAGTGTCTGGCTCCTGGCCTTCCTCCAGCAAGCTGTTGACACCCACCTTCCTTCCACAGCCATGTTTTGGTTGCAGTTCTGGGACAGTGGCTGAGGCCTGCTGCTTCTCCTCTCTCAGGTTCTGGTGCAGTCAGAGGAGTACCTGCTCCTGTTACTCCTCTTGTTAAAAAAAACCCAGTGAGGTACTTTCAGATGCCCAGGCCAGCTCTTTGCTCCTGGTGACGCACCAGTGTGTACTGGCCATGACAAAGCTGCCTCAGGAACCTGCGTTTCTTCAAAGGCCAGTGGAAAGTGCATGCAAAGGAAGAATTGGCAAGTGTCCATTTGTTTCTTGTACCCTGCAAAGGTGCAGCTCTGGTTGATCCTGAGGTGAGAAGTGAGAGCTGTTCTCAGAATAGTGTACCCAGCTTCTGGGAATTGGGGTCAGCCCTCCGGGCTGTGCTTACCCAAGGGAACAGAGCAATTATCCCTTGTAGATCTCCACAGACCTGTGTCAGAGAGGGGTAAAGCAAGGTGCAGCAGTGTGCTTGAGGCCACACAGCAAACCTGTGGCAAAATCAGGGCTTGAAACAAGGAACCTCAAGTGCCAGACTGAAACATGGCTTTTGTATACTTGGTGGGTGTCTTTGCATCTTCAATTTGAAGATGACAATTCAGTGTAGACAGTCTTACGTCCTGCTTGATCTTTGTTCTGCTCACCTCATACCTTGCTGAGGGAGAGCTGTGAACCCATCGAAGTGTGTGTTGTCAGTGAGCTGATCTGGGACTTGCTGGGATTACGCCTGAGTGTAAATACCTACCAGCAGATAGCCTCTTGCACGCTAAGGGCTTGGTAGGCTACTCCTGGCAAATGCTGAGCCTCACCACACATGAAGGAAAAAAAGTGCACAAAGGAAAAAGGAATTCTAGGTCCTGTCAGTTTTAGGAATCTCTGGCTTTTCTTACAATAATAGATACAATATTTATAGGCTTTCTTGGTGGAGATGTTCTACTAGAGCACAGCCTGTTGGGGCAGAGGCAGCATACACAATGCTGGAAAAAAATGTAGAGAATAAAAGCTGAAAAAAGGAGGATCAGACCCAGCAACTTTCCATTAAAGAGCCTGCCTGCCAGCCAGGAGCCTCTTAAAGGGACTCTTTATTAAGTGTGACACAGTGATGGGAGGTGGGGGGAGCTCCTATGTTAATAAGTTGGAAAGGCAGCGCCGTTCCTCTCAGCGGAGCGTCTCAGGGAAAGTGGAATTAATTCATGGCATATGCTCCCAGCATCTGCCGCGGTGACCCGGCCTGGCGGGAGCGCGGCGCCAGGCAGAGCCCGCATTTCCCGCTCCTCTCTCGGGCCTTGCTCACTGCCGGCCCCTGGCTGAGCGTGGGGGCAGCACGGCTGCTCGCTGAGCGCCCACCCAGCGCCCGCCTGCCTCCAGGCCTGGGTGGGACAGAGTCGTTCTCCCTAGACATCCTCTAGATTTGGGAGAGAGAAGGGGATGTTCAGACAGAGAGGAGACCAGTTTGAATGGAAACTAATCCAGTTTGTTTCAAAGGGCCTTAATTCTTCCCAGAGCATTCCTCAACCTTCCTTCCTAGTCCTCCCTTCCCAGCCATCTGACTTGCTCTGTGGCTTGCTGAGAGGCTCTGACTCCTCAGTCTGCTCTTCCTTCTTTCCCACTGCATCTCCACAGATGATTTGATCCTTCCCTCAACAGAGAGGACAGAGGTTGAATTTGCTGGTAGGAAGGATTTTATTCTCTGTTTAATGGCTCCCAGGAAATAAGTTTCCACACCTTATTTGCCCTTGACTGACCAGCACCATGGCCGGGAGCTGTATCCAGTTGGTACAGGTGGGGTTGTTTCCAGGCTGCAGAGATCTTCACCTTCATGTTCTGTGAGTGAGCTTTCTTTTGGGAAGGGGCATCCAGAGCCAACCCTCCACTGGCAGCTCTTTCTTCATTCACATCCTTCCACCTTTTTGGACAGCTGCCTGGAATATGGGACGCTTCCCTGGCCTGAAGAGCTGCCAGAGTCGAGAGAGACCAGAGCAGTGTATGGTCCCCAGTCAGGGAAGAGATGCCCTGTGCTGCTTCTGCACTCTCTCAGCAGTTTCCCCCAGACATCAGCAGCTTCTCCCACTTGTGCTCCCTCTCAATATGGGGCATCCCAGTCCCATCCCAGCTGTGCTGGGACTGTGCAGTGCTGAGTGAAGGCTGAGGCAGAGTCCCAGCTGTGGGGTACCATGAGGGATCCACGATCAGCTTCTCCAGTGAGACCAGTGCTCCCAGGGCCATGCTTTATCTGGCAGGACAAGCTGCACTCCTTGCAGCTGCAGCCTGGCAAGCATCCTGATTGATTCAGTTGTGAATGCTGCACAACATGGATGTCCAGAGCTCCTGAGCTCATTCATCTCTCTGCCACAGTGCCTGGGGAGCCAAAACCTTTCCTCCTAGTGCCCTGCTACCCGAGTCTGCCCCAGCAGGCTGCTCTGCACAGACCTCACTGGGGCCAGGGCAGCGCTGAGCCACAGGCCCTCTTATCAGGCTTCATCTCCTGTCACTTTCAGGACCACTTCATTATCCTTTTATTAGCCCTCTTCTCCTGCTTATCGTTATTAATAATCGCACTGGATCGGCTGGAGTGCTGACAGCTGCCCCTTGTCTATTCTTTCTGTCTGTTTTAATCCCGCCTGCTTATCTGGTATAAACCCGATCCTTTTAATTAAAGAAATTTGGTCAGCCAGCCCCTCCTCCATGCAGAGATACAGGATTGATCACATCAGTGATACGCAGAGAGCAGGAAAAGGGGCAGATTACTGGTTGACAGTGTTTTCCACAGCCCAAAGATACAAGATGTTGGAGTAGAGGCTGGAAGAGATTAAGGCTTGTGTGTGCAAAGCAGCACAGTGCTGGGGTGCTGTGAGGTGCTCGTCTTGGGGGTTTCTGTGTCTGACCCAACATAGTGGTGCAGGGCTGTCCAACTGTATCTGTACTGCAGGTGAGAGGCACCGCTGCACCAGTGCAAGACAGGCAGGGGAGGTCTGGTCATCCCTCTCTGCTTAGCGTGGGTGGCAACAGCAATGCCGGGCATGGAGCATGTACGAGTGGCACTGCCAGGGCTGCTGGGGTCACTGCGGTTCTTACAGGGGCTAAAAGAACCTGCTTCTCAGCACGTTGTAATGTTGCTGAGAGGTGTGGGTGCTGGGCTTCACAGTGATGCTCCCACAGACATTGTTTCCTGGACCCACAGAGCTCATTTTAATCTCTTAAAAATGCCTCATCCGGCAGTTCTCTGGAGCTGAAATATTTGTGTTGTCTGAAGGGACAGGTCACTCGAGGAAGGGCTGTGCAAATAGGCTGGGCGAAAATTGTTGTGCTAATTCACACTTTTATGAATCCCATAAACTCCAATCTGCATTCATTGCAATCTGTGGAGTGACTGGAGTGTGGGCTGAAATGCTTAGGAAGTGTTAATCAGGGGTCCGTAACGAAGCAAAGCGCTCTGAAGTGCAGCAGCAGGAGCTCGGCCGTAAGCAGCGGGAGTATTCAACCTTGGCACTAAACATGCATATTCCTTGGTTCCCAAACGGTTCATTTCAGGTGCACAAGTTGCAGCATTGACTGAATGCGTATGTACCCTCTGCTGTGGAATATGGCAACTGGCTCAGATTTGTAGGGCTGTTTCACCCCTGAGAGGCTGCGGGCCCGGGAAGGGTACAGGGCAGAACTTCCTGATGCTCAAGCGAGAGAGTAGCTCTGAAATCCCGTCAAGCAGAGCCACGCTGGCTCCTGTCTCTGTGCTTCTGTTGCTTTTGAGCGTTTCAGCTGATTGGGATGAACGCTAACCCGCAGTTCAGATGTTGGTGAGGGAGCTGCCACGATACAAACCCATGCACGGGGCTTACCAGATCCTTTAAGAACATGTGATTCCATAACAGTCGCAGGCAAGAATTCATAGAATCATAGAATGGTCTGGGTTGGAAGGGACCCCAAGGATCATAGAGCTCCAACCCCCCTGCCACAGGCAGGGCCACCAACCTCAGGCCTGGATCTACACTAGGTTGCCCAGGGCCCCAGCCAACCTGGCCTTGAACACTTCCAGGGACAGGGCATCCACCACCTGTTCCAGCACCTCACTACTCTCTCTGTAAAAAACTTCCCCCTAACATCTAATCTAAACCTTCCTTCCTTTAGTTTTAATCCATTCCCCCTTGTCCTGCCATTGTCTACCCTTTTAAAAAGTTGATTCCCTTCCTGTTTCTCTGCTCCCTTCAGGTACTGGGAGGCTGCAATGAGGTCCCCCCACAGCCTTCTCTTCTCCAGGCTGAACAAGCCCAGCTCCCTCAGCCTCTCTTCGTAGGGCAGGTGCTCCAGCCCTCTAATCATCTTCGTGGCTCTTCTGAACCCTCTCCCAACAGTTCCACATATTTCCTGTACTGGGGGCCCCCAAATCTGGACACAGGACTCCAGGTGGGGCCTCACGAGGGCAGAGTAGAGAGGGACAATCCCCTCCCTGTCCCTGCTGGCCACCCCTCTGCTGATGGAGCCCAGGATACCATTGGCCTTGCGAGCTGCAAGAGCACACTGCTGGCTCGTGTTAAGTTTCTCATCCACCAGAATCCCCAAGTCCTTCTCAGCAGGGCTGCTCTCAAGGAGCTCTTCTCCCAGTCTGTATCTATGTCTGGGATTGGTGGCACATGGTGACATTCGTGCTGTTGCTTCTGTGTGAAACATCCTGCTGCTCACAGAAAATCTTTTCATCATTACTTAATGTTGGAAAAAAATGTTTGAAAGATGAGGAGTTCTGGGGTTCACTTGTCTCACCTGATGCACTGATTGGAGGTTCTGTTATCTGACCCTGCTCCTTCAGGAAAGTCTCCCTTCAGATCCAAGTAAGGAAAATTCTCAGGATGGTTTTTGGCCCCAAAATGATGAGGGACACCGTTTTTGGTCTTGTAGGACATTTTCAGTCAGCCAAAAAAGATGGACTTGCAGTCCATGTAATAGGCTGAAGTCTTGCTTTGATCATTAGCTGGATCTTCAGAACTACCCACAAAGCCAGAAGAGTGCCTCGGGAAATTGCCAAAGAATTTGGTCCAAGTCAAGCAAACTTCTCAGTGCCTTGAGCTCCAAAGCCAAAGTGGAGCTCAGCCTGTGGCTCCCTGTGGCCTGCGGGGTTATGCGTGCAGATGGCTGTATGGCTTGGTGAATCAACCTGCTAAATAAATGGGTGAGAATAGTCCAGGCTATTGTGGCAATACCTGAGCCCACTCAAAGCTAGTCCAGATAGCAAACTCTGTCTAACCCAGTGGGATGAGAAGCAGCCTGGATTTGTGCAGCTGAGTGCTGTGCTGCCTCCTCTTCAGGGACCTGAGCGAGCTCTTTTAAAGCCACCTCTGTTACTCCCCTTTGTATTGCTCTGTGCCCCATGGAGATACTCTCCCTTGCTTCCATGGCCTTCAAACCTGTGGTACCTGGACTTAATTCTGGCTGTCCCTCTGTGAATGGGATTGCGTGTTCTTCACTGCATACACTGGGACCAGAGTCATGGCCTGATAATGTGAGTTCTCCAGGGTCCCATGGTGAGACTGTGACACAGCTAGGAAGGCAGATGAGGTACTTAGAGATATAGTTTAGTTTAGGATGAGAATGGTTGGACTTGATGATCTTCAAAGGTCTTTTCCAACCTTGTGATTCTGTGAATCCAGCACATCCAAGCATCCATCCATTTCCACAGCCACATTACTTCCCTAACTGACATGTTGCACAAGGCCGGTATATTTATTTTGGTTTTCCAGGAAGAGCTGATTTCAGGCTATGCAGCTCCTTCTGGATTTAAAAAAAAATGTAAAATTCCATAGTGTCTGCACCTTCCCAGGAACAGGACAGCACACTGCCCACCTGGTCATACTCCTGCTGAGGTAGGAAACTGTAATCATCTGCAAAAGTGGCTTCCTACCATAAGCCTCCTCCCCTCATCCCAGTAATACCCAGGGAAAGGGATGAGTTGTGAATGTGCTGAGCTATTTCCCAGAGTGAATTTTGGAAGTCTGAAGCCGATAGGACCCGCAGTCTGCTGATGTCTCTCCTCAAAACCAAGCTCTTCTACTGAGCTGAGTGGCAGAGGACCACAAAGTGGGCATGGGAAATCCTCTTCATGCCAAGAGATGCGGAGGCCATTCAGAAAGGTGTTGGTAAGTCACACAATACCACATTGCCTCAAGATTAACCAGGCAGATGTGGCTTGTTTGGGTTTTTTATCTTTCAAATCACATGATGGTCAAGAGCCTTAACTGAGATTGGGGGTTCTGTCCACCCCAGGGACAGGGTAGGTTCTTGTCACAGTACCCCAGCCCCAACACACCTGGATCTTAATCAAGTGAGACAGGTTGTGGTGCAGAGTCTGTGACGGCTTCTTGTGACATAAGACAGGCATTGAGAGAGCTTTGTAAGATGCCCGTGACTTGTATGACGTGCAATGGAGTGTGCCCAGTTTGGAGAATAACATTCAGCACAGACAATATCCATTAGGCAAATAGACCTGAAATATACGTGGGGGTCTAAACCATCCACCCTTACCTTCTCAGATAAATGGGTGGGGATTTTTGCTTACACAAAGTGTAAGTACCTGGGTCATACACACCTTTCCTTGGCTGGAGGTGTCTCTGTGCAGTATAGAGCATACCTACATCTCACCAGCTGAGTGGGTTCTGTCCTGTTGGGCCCAGGGATCTGTTTGTCTATCTGTACGACGTGCACACGCACCAGTGATGGCTGAGGTTGGAAGTATTTATGGCAATTAAAATGTTTTGCCTGGGAGCTGTTTTGGGGTTTTTTTTGAAGTGAGGATTTTCAGACTTCAAGGTGTTAACAGCCCCTCTAAACGGTTTTGTTTTTTAATTGCAGCAAATGACTGTGGAGCCATTAAACATTCGCCTCTCTGCAGTTGTTTCTGAGCCCTTTCAGTCCTTCTTCTATTTATTCTGTTTAATTCAGTCAGGTAGCTTCGGGGCAGTGAAGATCAATACTTCACTTTGATAGAAAAGAGTCAGGTTTGAAACATAGAGATAAAACTGACACATTTTGTATAAATTTAATTAAAAATGCACCTTTAGTGGCTTGTTGCAAGCACAAAGCCAGCCCTCCATCTAGCTATCTCTCTGTCTCACTCTCTGTCTCTCTCTTTCCTTTCTTGTTCCTAACAGGAAGATCTCTGAATCTGCCTCACCAACAAAGCGCCTCGTTTTATGATTTTTGTCTTGAAAGTTTAGCACTGAGGGAGCAGGATGGAAGGGATGTGAAATTCTAAACAGACCTTCTGCTCTCTCCCCGGTCCCTCTCCTTTTGGTGGTGGTGGCTGGGGGGACGGGGAAGAAGCCGGCTCCCCGGTGGGGGAAGGAGGGGGATGAGCCAAAATGATTTTTTTAAAATATTTTTTTTTTAAAACCCAGCAGATTGGACACCCTGGGGCACTTTCCATTTGGATCTGTAGCTTTCCTCCACTCCCACCCCCCTCTTCTTGCTTTGTTAAACTGAGAATTATTTTTCTGACTACACGTGCATCCCCGATCCCACTAGGATAGTGCTGGCCACAAGGCAGTGTCTTTATTCTCTCTCTTTTTCCTCCCCTGCTTCCCCCCACCCCCTATTTCTTCCCTTTCCCTCTTTCCCTAACCCTGCTGCCAGTGGGGACATTTGTCTTGTGTTTTATAATCTGGCCCCTTCACCCTCTTCCCCTGCATGTCTCCTTCTCTCTCTCTTTCTCAATCCTGTTTGGCTGGGTTCATTTTTCACTTGAGTGCCTTTCCTCCCAGACTCCCCTCTGCTCCGGCCTCCCTCTGCTCAACACCAATAAAACACGCACAACACAGGTAGAACAAGGTGCCAGGGCTCAGCGTGACAAACGGCTCACACACCACTCAATAACCATGGCTGTAAATTGCCTCCTCCTCACCCTCCACCAGCTCCAGGGGACAAGGGCTCGGCCGGGGCCATGTGGAACATGCTGCCCCTCCGCAGGGTGGGGTGGGGAGGGCCAGCAGGACTTTGGACACCAGCTGCTGCTGGGGCAGAGACCTCTCTGGCATTCTCCTTGGGGTTGGAGATGGATGTCTCTGACTCTGTCTCAGGCCGTGCAGCCTGAGGGGCACCGGGCACTTGTTGGACTTGTTGGAAGATGGAGGTTATACAGCAAGGGGGTGCAACCTGCCTTCCTCAACACCGAAGTTGTGTTTTGTGGCCAAGAGTCTCAAGGCTCCCTCCATCCATGCGAGTTCTGGGAAGGTTTGAAAGGGGAAGGATTTCAGTGTCTTCCCAAGGGTCCCTCTGTTCCCTAGGGCACCGTGTCACCTCTGAAAGCTGGAGCCTCCATGGCCGGTGTTCCCTGTGCCTGCACCAACCCAGCTGAGGTATGTCACCCACCTACCCCTTGCTGCTGGGCTGCAGGACGGCCTTCCCTGGGATACAGCATCACTGCCTGCCATGTGGGCTTGGCCTTGCTGGGGCTGCTCCAGCTGTGCTCTCGTGGGTTTGGTGCTCTGCACTTGTGTTCGAACAAATATATGGGAGAGAGAAATAAACCACTGGCTGAGAAAAATAAACTACACATCAAGGAACAGGCAAGGGGAAGAAAGAGCCAAGTGGGCAACAGTAAAATGTGAACACCTCCTCTCGCCAGCCCACAGCACCTGCCATCAGCTTCTCCCTGGGGCTGTGGAAACCCTGTTGAGAGTTAAAGAGCACACAGAAAATGGTAGGTATGTTATGGACGGTGTGGGAAGAGGGAGCGAGGTGGGGGGGACAAAGCAATGTCAGTGGTGGAGGCTGGACAGAAGGGAAGGAAAGGGTCTGGAAGATGAGAATGAGCTCGAGGCTCATGCACAAGCCAGATGAGCTTGTGGAGGAGGCTGAAGGACAAAGAGGTGCAGTTACATATACTGAAGAACTGGCAGCGTAAAATAACCTGGATGATGGTGCAAAAGCAGGGTGCTGTCTGTGTCACTGTGCGGGGCCCTGGGTGAGGCTGGGGATGTGCTGTCAGTGGGTCAGCACATGGGCAGTGCCCCAGCTTGAGGCAGAGCAGGGGCTCTCAGGTACAGCCGCAGGGAGCGACGTGCAGCCGCTGCACGGAAATGCACTCTTTGAATTCCATTGTGTTTGACTTTAGCTGTCAGAACTGCAGTCACCGTGAATTTTGCTTGAGAACCAGAGGATGCCGTGCAGGTGGAGCTGCCGGTTTTGCAACAAGATGCAAAGCTGGGTCTGTGCCCCACAGATTTCAGGTGCCAACCCCTCTTGTCTTAGGTAATTGCCAGTTCCAGCAGTTGTGCGTGTCTCCTGTTATCAGTTGAATTTTGCTCTGGGATTCCTTGTCGCCTCTCCCTGTGTTAATTTGCACCAGTAATGCATGTAGCATTTCCTACCCTCGTACCTACGGGAGGCTGCATTTAAGCCACAGGGGAAGAGAATGTATTTTGCAAACTGTTAACTCGTTCTTTAGCTTGCAGTGTGAAGGGAAAGCGCTCGTGTTGGCATCACCCTGCGCCCCAGCCCATGCTGGTGTCTCTGCTCTGCAGCCCAGGCTGCTTGGCTTTCCCACCAGTAAAAGCAGAGCGTTTCCTTGCTAAGCTAAGGCACCGATGGGGTTAACTCTGTCAGTCTGTCTGCATAATGTCGGCTGGAACATCAGTTAAAGTCCTTCTGAGTGATTCGTGGAGGTGAGTGCTGAGGGCTGGTTTCTCGGGGACCGTACCGGGAAGGAGCGTGTGTGCGGCACACAGTGCACTTCTGCAGACAGACAACTCCTGCGTCTCCTGCCTTTAATCACGGCAAATGAAAGTTTCTAAACAGGCAGAAGATGCCAGGCTTTTGTGTGCTGCCACCGGAGCTGCCTCTGCGCCGCGGCAGTGCCGGTAATTGCAGACAGAAGCCGCTTTGTGTTAAAATGGCATCGGTAATTGAAACGGAATTCAGAATCAGGACCCTGCAGGCACCGCTCGGTGAAAGAAGAAATAAAGATCGTTTGGGTCACATCTTTTGTAATTTGCGTTTAATAATCGTACCAGGAGGTACATACAAAGGGAGAAGAGACATGAGACGCAGCTCGCTCCCCCTCCTCGCACGCTCTGCCTCGCAGTCTTCCTGTGGAGACGGGGGAGCCTGGTAGGGACCCTGCACCCCACTTAGCTGGGGTGGGGTGACAGGAGGGCTGCTGGCTCCCTTGCACAGCGGCTCAGTGCTGCTCGTGAGGCCAAGCCCGTACTGCTCGCTGGCAGACAGGCGGAGAGAACGACTCCCTGGGTCCCTGTTAAACTGGATGCTCAAGTTCTGGTTTTACGGGTAGGCCGAGGATTTACAGGCCCAGGTGCTGGCTCTTGCTCCCTGCATCTGGCTGAGCCCTGAGCATCGCAGGGCACTCCACTGAGCTGCAATTTCTGAGTTTCTCTGTGAAGCAGGCTCCCTTTGGTATCCTTCGTTGGGCTTCTGTGGTTATGCCTATACAAGTATATTCAAGCAAACTCAAGCTGGAGGGCATGGCTCCTGCTGAAATGTCCCAAACCCTTTCTTTCCAGTGCTGTGCAGCAAGGCCTCCACTCTCCTGCTTTCAGGGAACAGTGTGTTGCTTGTGCTTCCCCAACAAATCAAGCCAGGCAGTGCCTGGGAGGGCCGTAGCTGGTGGGGGGACCTGCACCCTGCGAAGACCCTGCCCATGTTCAAAGAGTGCTGGTGCTAGACCCGGTGCCCTAGTAAATTCACCAATGTAGGTGCAACGCTGTGGTTTCCTTCTTGTCCTGTTTCAGGGTGGCTTCTGACCTCTGGATTTCAGAATTACGAGGAAAAAGCCATATTGCAATGAAAAAGTTGTTGAGAGATGCTCAGGAGAGGAATGCCGCACAAGGCACAAAGGTCCTATGAAAGACTGTGAGAAAAACGTGTGCACACTGGGTGCAGGTAACTTCTGCTCATTTTGGCTTTGTGCTGTGCTTACCTGATGCTTGTTTGGCCCTGGAAGAAGTGGGATATAGTCTCATTTTCACATTAAAGCCCACAGTGGTGCTCACCCTGTTCCAGTACTGCTTCTAGTCTTCTTGTAGGCAGGATAGTGGGTTGGGTGGCCTTCTGCACTAATCCATACAGCCTGTTTATCTTGTGCTCCTGACAACCTGTCTTGGCATGCTTCTGCTGTGCCTGCCATGGAGGTTGGGTTGATATGGTCCCAGAGAGGCTACAGCAGGTTGGTGATGAAGATGTTCTCGCTCAGACTCAAACTGTGCAGGGACATTCAGTTGGTCTCACAGTGCCCAAAGCACTCATGAGTCTCTGCTCTGAAGGCTGCATCAGCTAATGCCTTGTTCCCTTAGCCCAAGGCCCTGATCTTGAAGGAGCTAAGCCTGTCAGGTACCTCCCCCATAATCTCTGGGATGACTGAGGCCTATGGCACAACATCTACCCTGTGTGAAACAAGAAGATCTGCTGGCCTGCCCTGTGTATTCCCCTAGCTTTGCTGCTGTTGAACCTTGTCATAGGGCAAAAATAATCCAAATTTCTTCAGTAAAAAAACAACCAAAGCAAAACACCACTTTTATTTATTATGCTGAACCCAACCACATTGAACACACACCTAAGGAATGGCAGCATCCACTCACATATTTCCACCTTGGCCTTTCTAAAACCCAGTGACATCCTGGGAGCCACTAAATCTGGCGGAGATGGACGGGGTTGTGAGCAGGACCAGTCCGTTCCATCCTTGAACTCTGGCTTTCTTTACCCCAGACTTCAAGTACATTTTGGGGGAACAAACTCAGTCCTGGTTTCCTTTGGGATGTCCTGTTAATCTTGGTTGAAGGGAGCACGTGGTACTGTCTGGGTTTCTCTCTCACAGTGTACATTTTCTCTATCATTAGGCTTGACTCAGGGACAGGCTTCATTATCACCTGTGGTCAGGATACAAAGGAGCCCTCTCCAATGTCCAGCAGCTCCCCTATGCTCTGTATTGATGCTATAACCTCCCGGTTTCCCTTGCACACACACTCTGCCTTTCCTCCTTAAGCTGCTCCTGGCAGCTCACCATTTCACAGTTCTTGCCTATGGCCAGGAAGAGCATCATCTGTCAGCTACATCTGGAGCTGCCATCCTCCTTTCTCCCCGGGAGCCCAAAGGGTCCTTATCAGAGGGCCAGAGCTGTAGTTGTGACAGGAGAAATTTAGGTTGGGGAGTGGTACCTTGTCTTCTTCCAGTTTTAATTGCTATTACAAGAATCTTGTTAAATTTTAAGGGCCAATATCCTGATTTTTCTTTAGTCTGGAGAAGGCAGAGATACGTGACTTGGCATTCCCTTGCTCAAATGTTATCAGTAAATACCCAGAAGTAAATACCCAGGCACCTGAAGTTAGAGTAGAGAGAGCATCTGAAAGAGGTAAAGAAAAGGAGTTTCTCAGCTTTGTGGAGAGTGTCCAAGCCCTGTGTAATTACATGCAGACACCCAACCTTTCCTGAAAAAAAAACCAAAAACAAACCCTGAGGATTTGGGTGCAGCAGCAGAGCTTCTGAGAAGGTTGGTAAGAGTCACTCTGGATGCTTTGTCCTTTTCTCTCCAGGCCTCCCTCTATCATTACACATGGCAGAGACCTAGCACACATCATCACATTAATCCTGTTCCTTGCCAGCACTTCAGGAAATCACTGTGTCACAGCCTGTGTCCTGTGAAGATACCCAAGTGAGCTGGACTGCTCCAAATGAGTGGCTTTCTGGCTGGGCTTGTATGTCCTACAGTGGTTACCAGTCCTGGGGTGCTGAGGCAAAGCTGCTCTGCTCTCTTCTCTCCTTGGTTCAATCCCAAATCCCTCCCCAAATTCTCAGCTCCATTTTTAGCATCTCCACCCTCTTCCTCCACAGAGACCTAGAGATCTTAGGTGTTGGGTCACATGTTAGGTAATGGGGTAATGGAGAGGAGAGAGAGGTCTTGAAGAAGAATTTAAACAGGCTCTCCTGGCCTTTCCTTGTTTTAGTAGCTCCCTTGAAGGGCTGTTTCAGTGGGCCTGGAGTTTGGCCCTCTGACAGCTTCATCTCCTTTATGCTGTGCTATTAGAGCCCCCTACACACACTGCAGAAGGAGTCATTAGGAGGACAAGGCCATAAAACTATCAGCAAGATCCTCCTCTGATCTGTACATCTCTCTCACACCCCCCTTCCACCACCACCCATCCCCACACAGTGATTTCATTTGCGCTTCCCACACGTTCGCCTGGGACCCCCAGACACCCACACACGCTCACACAGATGCACCACACTCTTCTTTTTCTCTGTTCCCTGCCCTTCCTTCCCTCCTCCCATCTGTTTGTTGAATAATTCCTGGCTAAGTAACTTTCTCTGTGCAGCCCCCAGGCCGGGGCATGGGGACTTGCCCCCTCCTCCCCCCTGGCTGTCCAGGGGGCTTTTGAACATGTGTTTCGGGGAGGCAGACACCAGCTGGCTGGGTGACATTTGCATAGTCAGCTAAAAGCCCCTGAGCTGAGCTGGGAACGTCTGGAGGAGCCCATGGCAGGATGGAGGGAAGAGGGAAGCGCTGGTCAGCTCGAGGTCAGCTGGAACAGATTTCCAAACGAATGGACAGATGGTGAAAGGAGATGAGGGGTGGGGGGTGCATGCAAAGGCTTCTACATCAAATAAATAAATCACTAAATGCAATAGGGAAATAAGTGACCAACGTGCCTACGGACATGGCAGTCACTGTGCTGCTTCCTTCGGAGCCCGTGGGGTGGATGGATGGGGTGAGTGCAGACTCTCGTTGCTCTCAGTGCCAGGGAGGGGAGCAGGGAAGGGACAGCTAGAGGAGTGAGGCTCCGTGGGGTCTCAGCACTGTGAAGTGACAGCAGGGAGCTGGAGGCTCCCCTCAGCCTCCTGTAGTGAGCCGGAGGGGCCCTGCTGCTGGACCTCCATCCAGGTGCCAGCAGGGCCTGCTGCTGCTGTGAGAGCAGACTCCCAGTGCATCCAGCCACACTGCACCTCCAAGGCATCACCCAGCATGGTGGGTTTGGGTTTGTCCAGCCCCGAGCACAGGGCAACCTCACGGTACCAACCCTCAGCCCCTGCTTTTCCTCCCTCTGCTGTTCCCCCACTTCTCCCCCCAGTCCTCCTAATTTCGTTGGACTGAAAATAATGAACCAATCTGTACAGTTTTGCTCCTACAAGGACGTGTCTTTGCCATCCAGAGTAAGAGCAAAACATTATATTTATGAGCCCCTGTGCTGCCTTTGTGCTCTTTGCTGATCGCCGTTCCCGGCTGCCTGCTTGGTTTCATGCTCTCTCCATCTGCACAGCTCAGGACAGAAAATACACATTGTTCTTTGATCCTGCAGCACCTTTTGGAGTGCTGAGGGAAAAAAAAACACTCCCTTGGCATGTGAATTGCCCAGGCAGAGAGAACTGACTGGTCTTAACTATCAAGGTGGCCACAATTGAAGACTTTAGGAAAAAAAAAGACCAAGAAATGCCATAATGGACAACTGGGGGCTAAGCCACCCAGGGAGTACTGGCTTCCCCCTTCCAAGCTGTTTAGTGGTCTCCACATGCCCTCGACCAGGAAGATTCCCAAATTACATGTTGTCTTTAAAATCCTGCCTGCCCTAAACCACAGGAGTGTCTGAGCCCAGCCTGGGTGTATGATCTGCACACGCCGTCGGCAGCTCCTGCAGGCTTGTTGTGCACTGCAGTAGGAGGTATTCCCCTTACATGGCCTTCTTACTGGATTCTTTGTGGGAACTGAAAACACATTTGCATTATTTTTAATGCAGTTTGAGGGAATTGGTGGTTTTTTACTCTGTGTGTGTGTGTTTGCTTATTTTTTTCCTAATGCTGTTGCCTGGATGGTGCTAAATCCTTTCCTGAGGGATGCGAACACATGTTCCCCATCATGAGTGCAGGCAGACAGATGTTACAGGAGCATATAAGGTAGGCTGTCACTCAGGGCTGGCTCACACAGAAGGGCAATTGCACATAAATTCCCTATGCAGGTGATCCTACCCCCATGTGAAGGGGCTTTGCACATTAAGCAAAACTGTCAGGGTCCTGATCACACCAATAGGCCTTAATTGTCCTGAGTGGTCTCAACTGGGTCCCTACCCACACCCTCTCTGAGTGGCTCCATTTAACCTCCACCTGGGCCACTCATTCTCTTCATTAGTTAGTCCTGTCTCTGGCCTTATCTTTTGGATACACCTCAGACCTATGCTGCTGCAGTGTCTTCAGCCCTGTTTCTTGTTGCTTCCAATGGGACTCCCTGGACCTGGTTCATCACTTTGCCTTGTCCAGGGCTGCGGCTGGACCCTGTTACCAGCACCCACCTCTGCTTACCTGCAGGACCATGCCTTGGTGAGTGAGGGTACTGCCTGGGCTGGGGTCTCTCTTGGCTCCTGTCTCACCATCCCTTAGGAGCAGCCTGTTTTTACTGCTCCAAGAAGCAAGATTCCAACTGCAGTTGGCCTAGTGAAGACAAGCAACTGAATGTGTCCTGTCTTGCATCCACCAGTGCTGTGTGTGCCTGCTGTCCTCTGCCTCTCTGGGGCTCCCTGCTTCTCTGGCCTGGGTTTGCTAACACAGCTAGGTGTTACCACAGAGCTTGCCTCTGCTCACCCCTAATCACTGACAAATACTTCAAACAGTATTTTTAAGAGGTCACATTGTGGTATCTCAAAGGTGTGACTCAGCTATGCCCAGGTTAGCAATCTATTCCTTCCTCATGTAATCTGGTGCTAGAACTTCAGTGTCATCTCTGTCTCACCACGACTTAGTTTCAGCAGCAGCCTTGTCAAGAGGGGTTTTTTTTTTGGTAGTTTGTGTAATGCTGTTTTTTCTCATAGCTCTGCTTAGAGATTTTTTTAGTAGACTAAGGATGGCTGGGATTTTGTAGAAGAGCATTTCTGATTTGTCCTGTTTTGTTCCTTTTTGCTCCTTCAGTTTTTTTACCTCTACTCTGGAGATGTTGAGCATGAAGAGCTAGTGGAAAAAGCCACAGTCCTGGCTGATGTGGGTGTTGTTCAGGATCTAATCCTTTGCACTCTGAGCAGTAAACCTGGAAATCCCTCTGACTGCTCAGATCCTGCTTTCAGCATCTCTAGATAACTGCAGGGCTTTTAAAATGTATGAACACCTATCAAGTAGAATTAGATTTTATTTTTCAACAACACTGAGTGAATTTCTAACTTATTCCATACCTTTTTTTTTTTTTTTGCTAACCCATAATTTTTTTAACTATTGACTCCTCCAACATACCAGGTAGTGTTAACTCATCCCAGCACCCTTTGTGTTTGAGCTAAATGTCTCTTTTTCAGATGCACTAGAAATGAGCAACCGAATTGCCTCTGCCATCAGGTAAGCATCATGCCTGCCTGTTACAAGAAAGAAATAGTGATTGTTATTAGAGCTTCACTACAGACAAAGCAAAATGTAGTGTAACGTGGCTGCTTTTCTTTGAAAGTCTTAAATTTGGTCCTCGGGGCCTTATTTATCACTTGGAAATCTTCACCTGCCTGTTGGGATTTCATCAGAACACTTGCAAATCCCCAGAGTTTCCCTAATTCTCGCAGGGGGAGGCTCTCCTGTCTCAGGCATAGGCTGTTTTGTTGTTCTGCACTTCATAATGTTTGTCCTCTAAACAGGAGAGAGAGAAACTCGGCACGAGTGTCCCATGCAGCTCTTCGAGCTGTGTTCCAGCTGTGATGCGCAGCGTGCTGGGACGCAGCAGGGCAGAGGGGGAGATCTCTGTGCGTGCTGATCTCACCTGCCACACGTTCCCTTTGGGTCAGAGATGCTCCTCTGTCCGCATACCTCCGAGTTCTGCTTGTACCAGCTACCTCTGCTTACATGCCCGAGCTCATGAGTGCACATGCCTCATCACACACCCTGCCAGCTCCCCAAAATCCCTGATCCGCTGGCAGGATGCGGAGAGTTTGTCTGCCTCCAGTCTTGAATGTGTGCTTCCCACTCTGTGGGCAGCTGCTGCCAAATGCCCAGCTCATGTTTTGTTTTATGAATCCCCTGCTTCTACGAGGCTTTTTTATTATTATTATTATTTGAGCTAAAATGGATCCATAACCTTGTGGGACAAGGACATCGGCCTGGCTGGCAGCGCACATGCTTTCCTGCGCTCACGCTCTCCCTCCTCTCCACAATTACTCTTCATGCAGCACAGAAAATAAAACATTCCAGCAAAATACGACTGCCCCCTCTCCCAACCGGAGGTCACCCAGGCTTGGACTAGCACAAGGAAAAGAAAGCTTGGGGAAAGAGCTGCTTTTTCTTGATTTATGTGCTGGCTGGGCAACAGGAGAGACCGCTGAGTGGAAGGAAGGTACTACGAGAGCTGCTAATTGAGTAATCACATCTCGGAGCTGCCGAGAAGGTGGCAGGAGCTGGTGAAGAGGGGCCTTCTCTTCTGGCTGGAAGGAGCCCTTATCTTTGTTTCTCACCCTGGGTTTGAGAGCTGTGGGACAGGTGTTTTTGTCTGCTTTCTGACACTGCACAGCACAATTGCTGTGCCTCTGCCATAGCCAAGTCTGTCCCTAGCATTTGCCTCTTCTCCTCATATTTCCTCTCAAACCCTTTTAGTACCTGGAAAGTTTAATGTAATAGTTGTTCATCTGAGTAGACTTAAATTCTTTTCTTGGCTCTGCATACTGTGAGTTTTGCTGTGAGTTGAAGGTGCACAGTGGTGTTTGCTAGTCTTCTCTCTGTGCTGGACATAGGATGCTTGGCATGGAGAGGTCCTTGTGCACAGTCCATCTTTTCTGTCCACATCTGGACACTGGGGCTTTGAGGGTGAATTCAGCAAGAACCAAAACGACTCCTCAATCCCACAGCTGAGTGAGATGCTGCAATTGTCAGGGTTGTGCAAGGGGAATATTGTGTCTCCTGGTAGAGCTGGGTTCAGCCAGGTACCTGCTGTTCCCTTCTCCTGCCTCTTGTCATGCTGCTGAACACTCTCTCTGCCCGAACATGAACTTCAGGCACATGTTCCAAATTGCAGCTCAGCCATGCATCATCTTCCAGCACTGGCAATTACCCACTCTCCATGTGCTTGATGACTTGTAGGCCTCATCCCAGGACCATGCAGGAGCTTGGGCAGCTGCGACTGGAGAGGCAGGCTGTGAGCAAGACATGAGCCTGTTTCACTTGCCATTGTTAGTTTTTCTGACCCCCTCAACTCTGGCATAATCATTCCCTATTCTGAGTACCAGCCTTCCAACTCCTTCATGAATGAGCAGATATTCTTGTGGTCAGCCCTCGTTTTCCTCCTGCTTAGGAGGAAGGCGATTACTGCACAAGCCAGAGCATTGAGACGTTGGTTTCTGGCTGCGAGGGATGCTCAGAGGGGGAGGACAGGCAGAGTCCCTCCAGCATCACTAGAGGTCTCTCTTTATCTGTATGTGCTTGTCTGCAGGGCAATGGGAGAAAAATACACTTGCTCAGAATAATTTCTTCATCTGCTTCTTGACATGTCACAGCCTCGTAGAGCGTGCAAGCCCAGCGAAGTCAGGAGCCAGGAGAATTCAGCTTTAGTTTCTCTGGATGTCAGCTGCTTGAGAGTTTCTCTGTATGGGATCTGCCTTCTGCTGCTCAGCTCTCCCAGCACCCTGCTCAGCACTGTAGGCCTCTGTGGCTGGGTGGCATTGATAACCCTCTGCCTTTGGTCAGCCCACCTGCTCAGGAAGTGATTTGACAAAGCCATGGTCTGAGCTTTCTAAGAGCTGGTTAAGATCTGGTCCTCTCCTGATATCTTGGCCTCTGGCCATGAGCTTCAGCTTGCCCCTCTGTGCTCATGTCTCTGTAGCATCCGTGCGCTTGATAGGTGCTGCAGTCACCCCAGAAAACAGCATCAGCAGCAAAATCCAAGGCAGCTTTGGAGCTGACACCAGTGGAAGGAGGGAAATGGTGTTACTGATGCTAAGATTTTTGGAAGATTGGTCATCTGCTCTCCCGTGTCTTGCTTCGCTGTAGCAATGGTGAACCACATCCTCAACTAAATCTTCCTCTGCAGGTGACATGCAACGCAAGACCTGCTCAAGAGTTGGGGTATCCACATTTATAGGAAACTGTTTGCTCAGGACACTGTGGCTTCTTCCTGCCTTGCATTTTCTGTGCATGTGGGAAGTGGTCTTTGGAGCATCCCTGGCAGGGCCTTATGAAATGGAAGTACTGTTGACAGAGGTGGTGTAGTCAGTTTGCATGTAGCTAGAGGTCCTGATGCTGGGATACTGCTGACCTTTTGGAAGCCTTTTAGATTAGATCCTTGTCTTGTTTCATATTTGTCAACTACTTCCCCCATAAAGACTGACAATTCAGGACTTGGCACGTGAGTGACTTGGGAAATATGAATGAACAGCATGTCTGCAGCTTTCCTGTGATGCATTTGACTTCTGAGCCCAGGAAGTCACTGGCTGAAAAAGACTGGTTCATTCATCCATTGTTTCTTTCCCCCACCCCCTGCTCCGTCTGCACCAGTGCTCTAGTCTCTCTTGCTGTCCTAAACACCAGCAAAACCAGTGAGGCTGTAATATCCTCTGCCAGGAATGTTTTCTGGGATGAGCTTACAGTTGCCGGCCTTTCACAGATGATAAGGGCAGCCGTACCTCACTCTGGGCCTTCACAGTGAGGTCCTGCTTCTCCTGGCTGCATGAATCAATTTTTTAATTCTTTTTTTAAATTTTTCTACCCCATTAAAGTTGCTAAATTGCCTGCTGCTAGCTTTGCTGCCTGCTGCGGGCTGTTCCGTGAGGGCCTGCTGCAAGGTGTGATGGAGTTAGGTGCTCCTGAACACTGGAGTTCTCTGAGAGAGGAGCTGTTTGGGGCCTGCTGATGGGAGTGATACAGAAACCTGACCTGATGCACTGAAGGCGTGGAGAAATGATGCAATATTTCCTCTGTGCTCACCCCTAGAAGGGTGAGACGCAGTGGACCAGACTTGGTCTTGCTGTGCCTCTGCAGCCCAGAGAACCACTCTGAGATGGCAGCAGAGTGGATGTTGGGATGTGCTACTGTCATTTGTCCTTCTGATAGAGATTTTTGTTTATTTATTTTTCTTTCCCTGGGTAACCTCTGTTTGAAGGAGCTCCAAAGGAGGAAAGTGCTTCCCAGTGCAGCTTTTCTTCCACATTCATGTAGTCTCAGGTCATTGCTGGGCACACTTGTAGAACCAGCCAGTTCAGTAAATGGTGAGGAAAAAAAACCCTAGATCAGCAGAGGAGGGGGATGCTTTGGTTTCCCAGGCCAGGAAGTGTGCATGCGGGCTGCTGCATAACAGCCAGTCCAAACGTACCTCCACAAGAACCACCATCATGTCAGATGGCTTCCTTCCCTGTCCCATTAATCCCAAACTTGAAAGAGAGTCAGTACTTGGGATACAGAGATCCTCTGAATTTGGCTTTTGGGAAATGGACAGATTCCCCATAGGGCAGAAACCAGTATGTTAACTGAGATCTAAAACCTAGAGAGGGTGGAGGCAAGGCATGCCACATCAGCTCTTTTCAACATGTTGCACTGGTGTGTAAAACCTGAAATACATTTATCCTGTGACCTCTCATCGACCAGGGAACAGGAAAAATTGTGCACTGGTGGAGGAGGGGATACTCACCACAAACCAAGCATTTACCATGCTCTCCTTGCTTTCAGTGTGGTGTGGTTTATGCCTGTGTGTGTGTGTTAATATACCTGTTATGCACAAGAGAAGTAGAAGGAGTGACACCAGCTGCTGCTGCTCATTTCAGTGAGGCTTAGGATTCCCCAAAGCCTGGCTGTGGATCTGTTTAACCCTATTCTGCTGTGCCTGTGCAGCTCAAAGGTCACTCTGTGTGTTTGCAGGCGCACAGGCAATTATCTGCCTGCATTTGTGTGCTCGTGTGTCAGTAGGTACCTCCGTCTGTCCGTGTACCTGTGTCTCTGCCTGGGGGTACAGTACTGTGCTGTAACCAGGAATGTCCTGGAGCTGAAGCTGCTGTAGTAATTACAGCAGATAAACTGCTCTGCTTGAGGGTTGCTGTCCCCACCAGGCTGCAAGGCAGGCAGCCTGGCTTCACCACCGAAGTCTATTCATTTTAATAAGAGGGACACCCTGTGTTATTAAGAAGAGTGTTTATTACTGTCGCTGCACGCTGACAGCAGCTTCCATCATCGTTAAAAGGCAGATGGGGGGGAGGAGGGTAGGGAGCTGTGTGTTCCTGTCTTGGAGGCTAGGACCCAGCTGGCAAGGAGGCAGAGGGCTGCAGGGCTTCCCCCTTCACTCAGAGGGAAACTGACAGTGGAGAGAAGGCCTTTGGGAAGGATGGAGAGGGAAGTAGTGGGTCCCTGTTCAGTCTCATCTCCAGGGCTAAGCAGTTTTGCCTCTGGGTCCCAGCCTATTTGAAGTCTCTCCTGTGCAGGAGGCAGCCCTCCCTGCCTTGTGCTGTGCAGGGGCTGGGGGGCTGCAGGCAGAGATGGGAGAACTGGGACGGGATGGGGGGGGGAGTGGAGGGAAGCAGCAGTGGGCACTTGCTGGAGTGGTGGGTACAGGATATGCTTGGGATGCTTCTGTGGCTGTGCCAAGCCCTCTGCTTGGTCCAAGAGCAGGTCTCGGCACCTTTCACCCTCATTTAGCTGTGACAGCAGCACTGGGCTCAGTGGGTTGTACAGTCCTGTCTGAGGCCCCTCACCTGGGATGTGAGTGGGACATCTTGGCATACAAGAGCAGGCCCTGGCCCAGGGAGGGGCACAAGCAGACCTTCACCCATCACTGCCTGGACATGCCTCTCATTTTAGAAACCAGAATTCCTTAAAAATGAGAAGGTATCTACTGTAGTGTTGCAAGTGCTGTGAGTTTGTAGGTCTCAGGGAAGGGCAAGAGGGGACGGTCAAAGGTGATGCTTATGCACAGTACAAACAGCCAGTGTCAGTAGCTGGCTGTCCTGGTTCTAGCCAGGCCAGAGTCAGCCTCCCCAAGCAGTCAGCCCAGGTGAGCTGAGTCAGCCCAGGTGAGCTGAGTCAGCCCGGGCTGTTTCTACACCACCTGATATCACTTCCCTATAAAAGGGGCTGGATGGGGAGGGCAGTCAGAGTGCAGTTGGGGTGTGTCAGGCAGTATTTGGTTGGGTTGGTAAGGTACTCTCTTGTCATCACCAGATGTGAGTGTAATTTGCCAGAGGCTGTTACTATTCCCTGACTTTCACTGTGATTTTGTCAGTAAACTGTCCTTATCCCAACTCATGAAGCTGGGAAAGCAGAGTGTCTGTTTCTCCTCCAGGAGTGAGTGAGCAGTGCGTGGTGCTCAGCCACTGCTTGGGGCTGAACCATCACACTGGTCTTGCTGGTATTTTGACTGCGTGGATGAGGCCTGAAGTCTAGAGGAGCCACTGCTGGCACAGGGCAGGATGGAGACAGGGTACTGGTATTGCTGAGCACAGTGCCTTCTCACTCTGTCCCCAGTGCTTTCACATCTCTGAGCAGTTGAGACATGGCATGGTTGCTCCCAGATAAAGATGTTTATAGAACCAAATCCCTCCTGGTTACTGGGCTTCACCTTTTGTGTTTTCGGTCAGAAACATCTGTGATCAGAACTGGAAATGGACTACACTCCTTTGCTCCTCAAACCACTGGGGAAAGTCATTGATGTTTTTGGCTTTTCACTGAAGAGCTACAATCTCAGATACCACTTTCAATTTTCAAACAAATGAAAGAAAATGTAATTAAAATTTCCCTGTCCTCCTCCCAGATGTTTCCCTCTCCCTCATTTTTCCTCCAGTGCATTCAAAACTGCCTCCAGTCTTCACTTCTGGGCTTCTTTCTTCCTGCACCTTCTGGGTTAAAGCTTCTGGACTTCTCTCTGAAGATGTAGTACTATATGTCAGCTCTGGTTTGCACTTTCCCTCCTGACAAATCTATGGATGAGGTGGATGAAATGACCTGTAGCATCCCCAGGTGATGATGAGTCCTTCTGGTGCCCTGTGCCCACTGCAGCACCCATCGTAGCAGGTGTTAATGGACCACACTCCCTTTTGTGCCCTGTACAGAAGTAAAAGGTCTCTGCGGTCCCAAGAGGAGAAATTCTCTTCCAGCAGAAGAGTGGTGGAGGACTGGTTCTTGGTGGAAACCCCAGATGAAGTCCTGTATCTTTATAATGTCAGCAGATGATTGATGCATCGGTGATTTCATCCTACCAAGCAACAGGTGAGTGCAAGGGAGCAGGTAGAAAGGAGATACATGACTGGGGAAGCTGTGGGTGAGGAAAGGACTGGTGGGGAGCTTGGAGGAATGTGTCAGCTGGGGAGAAACTTGTGTCCTGAGCCAGTGGTGGGTGCTCTGATGTAATCCTGCTGCAGCCATGCTCAACAAAATGGAGAGGTACAGTGCTGGGGTGTCTTGTCCTTGTTCTGTGTGACTTAGTGATTTGCTCTGACAACTGAAGCTTTTGGTGGTCAGATGCCTCTGGTGGCTGGGGACTGCTCTGGCTGCTCCCCTGGCCTTAGACTGCCTTGTTGGGGCTCTCCAGCCATGCGTGACATTAAGGCTCCTCTAGGTCTCTGCAGGTTTTGCAAGGTTGATTGGGACCAGCGCGTGTCACTCTCAGCCACTTCCTCATCACCATAACTCTGGGCTGAATAACAAGAGGCCGAGAATCTGCTAACGCAGGCCCCAGCAGAGTGCCCCATCACTCTCTTTTATTCGCCCTGGAGATTTATGCTGCCTATCTCCCTTCCCTTTGTCCACCAGCCGGGCCCTATAAGTCATGTCCCAGGCCTGACAGGTCACGTGGCCTGTGCCGCTGCCCTGTCAGAGTGACTGATGCCAGGGGGTGATTAAAAGAGAGGAGGGGTGAGAGGTCAGCAGCAGGCGGCATGATGCGAGTGGGGGATGTAATTATCACTCCCGTGACATACTGCTGGGGGCTTTCATGGATCGTCACCCGGGCTGGAGGTGGGGAGGGAGGTGCTGGAGCAGGGAGGGGGAGTGGATGGACATAAGGCGAGAGCGGGCGGTGGGGTTATGGGAGGCAGGGGCTTTCTGGTTTTGAGAGAAATTAAGCAGTGTAAAGCCCTGTCCATTCCCCAAACTGAAATTCTAGCCTCAGGACAGGGCATTTGGAAAGCTGCAGGTACCTTGTCTGGGATCAGGAGGCAGCCCTCTGAAGGGGCTTTTGGCCACTTCTAAAATGTTTTGAGTTCCTTCCTCTGGTTCATCCCAGCACTGATGACATAACACTGTCAAAGTGCCTTTGGACATTCAAAAATGAGAGACGTGTGCTGTGCAGGGGTGATTTGACAGAGAAGTTGGCAGGCTCAGTCACCCAGTGCTCTGTGCTTGTTTCCCTCTGCAGCTCCCCTGTCTGAGGTGCTTTG
This sequence comes from Porphyrio hochstetteri, assembly GCA_020800305.1. Taxonomy (NCBI): domain Eukaryota; kingdom Metazoa; phylum Chordata; class Aves; order Gruiformes; family Rallidae; genus Porphyrio; species Porphyrio hochstetteri. Next base: position 9,011,020 of record CM036908.1, on the reverse strand, counting down.
TGGACAAGATGAGGCTGCCTGGGTAAATAGTTTCCCAAATATACATGCAGGCTATATCTTTGAATGTCCCCTTGCTGGCAGAAGGTAGAGATGGGATCTTCAGTAGAGCAAAGAATGAGGAAAAAGTAGAGGAAGACAGATGGAGAGGTATTTGTGTCTATCCCGGAGCAGAGGATTTTGGATGAACAGGAGGGCAGCTGTCATATAGCCATCTGAGAGAGAATATAATATAGATTCTGACAATGGGAAGATTCAGAATGCTGATTGGATGATAGAGGGTAGAGAGCTGAGGTTGAGAAATGTCTTAGCAGTGGGCGTAGTCATGAGTAGGGTCAGCACTGCTGAGCTTTGGGGTAAGAACCGAGAAGACCCATGGGAACATTTCAGCATTCAGCTGTTTCTGTCTCTGATGTGACTATAGATAACTCCAGGGTATCAGAGTTTTCCCATGGATTATGTTTGTGCCTTCCTAAGGCTCTGTGACTTAAACTTGAATTTCTGGTTTGCTCTTCTTGTAATTGGGAACCATTTCATCAAGATTTTTCCCTAGGCTAGGACTGAGAGCTCCAAGCCTCTGGTTTTCAAGGGTATACTTGGGAGTATTTCCAGTTCCCATCTTTTCAGTGATTCAAACTGTTATGGTGAACCAAGATAGCATGGATATCTCTCACTGTAGACAACCCTGAAGTTTAGTATTAGGACCTTGGACTTTGTGTGGAAAGGTGGTGAAAAACATGCAATACATCATGCCCTCAGAATCAAGGGATACAGGAATACCCCTCTAGAGTAGGCAAGTGGTCCATCTAATTTGATATCCAGCCTCTAAAAGTGGCTGTTGTAAGTGTGTCACAGGGAACTTCATGAAACAGGTTGATATGCCCCTCCACTAAGGTCTTTCCTTGAACTTCTGTAGTTAGAAGATGGTGTTGCGGACAGCTGTACCTGCCACTTTGAGCTTTTAACTGGTATTGTTTGACAGTACAGGGAGTGACAGCCCTTCAGGTGAACGTGTGAGTCTGAGTTGTTCTATTCCTCTCTGAGGGAGAAATGGAATTTTTTTGTGATCCACAGGCCAGGGATAAATCTTGTTCGTGGTGCCTCCTGGGTACTGAGAATGAGTGGTTACATATAGATATCTGAGAGCAAAAGCCACCTGAAATAAACCAAGTGAGGCCAACCCAAAATGGACCAAAGAAGAAGGAACAAACCAGTCTTAGTAGCTTGTCATATCATTACTTTTTCCACACTGGTATGGCTCTAAGGGCAGCCAGAGGAATAATTTATGGTTAGAGGAAAAATATCACTGAATAAACGAGAGTAAATATTATTCATGCAGTCTGAATTAAAGAATAAGTGTATTCTGAACGTTGCCTTTCTCAGCAGCCCTGGACAGAACTACTGTCACACCTCATTGAAGCTCAAGGGCTCAGAACTTAATTTATCATTAAATTACCTAAACTTAGAGAGAATCACAAAACTCAGCAATATCTGCAGCAGGCAATCTTCAGTCTCCAGATTATGCATCTTGGCCTTCTGCACAGAGAAAAGGGCATGCTCCTTCAGATTCTCAGCAGTTTTATGGTACATGTTTAGTGGCTTTTCTTCTCTGCTTCATTTTGTCATAGCCATGCTGGGAAGCATGGACAGGACTTAAAGACTCTTATTATTAACATTCACATGCTAGTGCTGCCCCAATGAAGATTTTCAGCTAGGTGTTTATTTCTGGAAGGGACTATGTGTTATGAGTTATGGTCGCAGAGTGTCATCAGTATATTTGTGGATTCAGAGAAAATACAGCAGGAAGAAATGTTGAAAACTCACCAAATCCAGCCCAAAAATGCCCATGTGATTCCTTACTATTGCATAGTGAACTTGGACTTTAAGAAAATTTATAATGTGCCAGCACAACTTCTCTAATCAAATTATTTCAAGACTTTACCACACATACAGCTAAAAAGTTCTCCAGGCTTTCTAAATCTCCCTTGATGCAGTGTAAGGCCACAATTTCTCCTGCTCTCCAAAGACTCTGCCTTTCAAAACAGGCTGCTATGTGTTTGAAGACTACCATCATGTCACCACCAGTACTTTTTTTTTCCCCCCAAGACTAAACAAACCCAATTACAACCTTTTCCCAGCAGGGCAAGTTTTCTAGAACTCTAATCATTCTTTCTTAATCTTCCTGGGTCCTTCTGGCTTGTCCACTTTTTCCATTGAACTTTGGTGTGCAGAAAGAAGGAAGGACCAAGAAGTCTGTCTCAGGCCTTAGTAACACTAAGAAGAGCACAAGGATTATCTCCTGTGCTTTACAGGCTCTTCTCTTGTCTGCACAGCCCAGTGCATTGTTTGCCTTTTCACAGCATCTTGGGAGATGTCTTCAACTTGTGACCTGCGGTTTCTCCCTATATCCACTTCTGTTACCTACCTTCTTCTCCAGGCCCATGATTATTCAGACTCAGATGTACTGGAGAGGGAGTATGCTATGGGAGCTTGAGCCCATCTTCTTCTTCTGGAGGGCAAATCCTATGAGGAGTGGCTGAGGGAGCTGGGGCTGTTTAGCCTGGAGAAGAGGAGGCTGAGGGGAGACCTTATCACCACCTACAACTACCTGAAGGGAGGTTATAGAGAGATAGGTGATGGTCTCTTCAGCCAGGTGACAGGAGATAGGACAAGGGGGAATGGCATGAAGCTGCCCCAGGGCAGGGTTAATTTGGACATTAGAAAAAAATGTGTTACTGAAAGAGTTGTGGGGGCCTGGAACAGGCTGCCCAGGGAGGGGCTGAGTCACCTTCCCTGGGTGTGTTCAAAAAAAGGTAGATGAGTTACTTGGAGATATGGTTTAGTTTAGGGTGAGAATGGTTGGACTTGATGATCTTCAAGGTCTTTTCCAACCTTGTGATTCTGTGATTCTTTATGTGCAACATAGAGTGCAACATGCATGAGGTATGTCTTGAGCTGAGGCCATGTGACTCTGCAAGTCTCTTGCCTTCCACTTAGTTGTGTTGTTGCATCTGCTTGTGTTATTCCTACCTGATGGCTGAGTGTGGTGCTGTTGCTGACCTGCTTCCTTTCTTTCAGACCTTTTCTCCAATTTTTCAAGGTCATTTTGGATTCTCATCCCATCTTACAATGTCTGTTCAGTCTTCCAGATAAACCAATGTGTAAATTTATGAGCAAACTGTCTGGTACAGTGAAGCCTGTGATGATGGGTGACCACCCCCTGAAAAAGAGGACAAGTTTATACCTCAGTTGGGGATCAGCTACGAAAGTTATTGAAAACTAGAAGGGTGGAAACGCAAAAGGATGAACATAACCAATGTATTGTCCACTGAGTCACCTGTTTGGTGATGCTGTTGCCCCTTTTATTGTGGCTTAAAGAAATCCTGTCTAGGGATTAAAATACAAGGGACTGAAACTGAATGTGATTGGGAATTAGGAGACCAAGTGTGATATAAAGTAGAATGATACTTGGGTTAAAAATTGCTGCGTGAATACATCAAATGTGTTTTCACTGTTAACTTTTAAGTGAGCTTCCTTTCCCTTGTTTTCCTTTTCCATAAACGTTATAAGTAGTAGGCATTGGCTGGAAATGTTTGAGGAACTGGGAATTTTAAATCAAAGAGGAGTTCCAGATGTGATATCTAAGCATTTGTGCCAGAAACCTTGGTTGTAGGGCAGTTCTAGTATATTACAGCTTATGGACTACAAAGAGTTCTTCTACACCAAACAATTCCATTGTAATCTTGCACACCAAGTGCAAAATCCCTCTTCTGTCTTCAAGCCCAGGTTCATTCCTCAAACTCATTTGGTGAATTACAAACAGCAGATACACTTGAGAGAATTCAACTCAGCTCATGAATGGAAATACAGGTTAAATTTGGCAAATAGAGTATTTGCTAATATTGCTTGCTTAACTTTACAGGGGACTGGGAAGGACAAGCCAAACCAGCTGTTCCTAGTCTTTGCATGAGAGAAGTTTCTTTGAAGAAGGCATTAGGAGTCTGTTATTCTGGGACAGAAAAGACAAGAGAAAGGGAAGATTTTACTCATGATGAACTCTAGCCATGGTGATGGGAAGCAAAAGGATAATGGTGGTAAATGATGGTGGTAAATGACTGGGTGATGATAGGCAGGGAGAATGAGAGCAACAGATAGGAGTGGGAGATACCAGAGGGGTGGGGAGCATAGGGGAGGAGGCGAGGGAGCGAGCCAGGAGAAGACAGCGTGACTGTGTCTGATCTACACTGACGAGTACCAATGTTAACTGTCACCTCTCATCTCCAAACTAAATCACACCTGGAATTGGAGGCAGCGAGGAGCTGATAGAGTCAGCCTTAGAGAGCCGACAAGTCAATCAGAGCGGAGATGCGTGGAGAGACACCAGCTTTATAGGGCTCAGTGCCTTCATTCATCGCGGGATTTACACCTGTCAGGTTCCCCGCGGGGGGAGCGCGCAGGGACTCACTTCAGCACCACTTAAAACGGGACAACAGGCACATTACTGCAATCACCCTCTGCTCTGCTTTAGACGGGAGGGTGCGTTTTATGTTACAGGCAACTCTGCTGCCTTTGCTAGTTGCATTTGAAGCTGAACGCACCTCCTGCCGTGAGGGAAAGGGCGGCCTGTGTTTCAGGGCCTGGAGGGCTGCTCCCCACACAACTGCGATCCCCCAGACCAAAGCGGGAGGGAAGGCTGTGCACGGTGGGGGGGAAATGACAGGGTAACTGCTCACTAACAGAAAGGCTTCAGGAGCTATGTAGGCTGTACAAACCCATCTTGTTATTTGAGTCTGTCATGATATTTATTACAAGAGGTCAGCTGAGGCCAGACCAAGAGATCAGATCAGCCTCCCTGTCTTCTACCCAGCTCTTCTCAAATACCTGTAGTGCTTCATAAAGACCTTCCTCTCCTTTGAAAAGAGCCCCCAGATCAGAACTCTTCCCTGCTGGCTAAATCCTGGGTACCAAAGCTTGTGATACAGGCTTTGAGCTGCCTGATCTCTTAATCCAGCTGTGTGTATTCATTTGAAACTGAAAGCAGCTCCTTTTTGTCGTCTGCTTCTCAGCATTAACTTCTCTTTGATGTAATTCTTGCTTCCGATGCTCTCTCCCTTCATGGGGAAGATTAGTGTGAAATTGGCCTGCTTCTCCAGAGACTGCAGTGTTAAGCCTCCAACACTTGGTCCTTATTGGAAATCCTTAACCCACATCGAGAGGAGGAGGGAAGTGTAGGAGTCCCAAACTTGACTCTGCCAGGGCTCTGTTGCCTCCATTCCCTTCACTGTTTTGGGAGTGGGGAGCATGGACATTGAAGGAGGTAGGGATGTGCTCTCAGGTGTTTTAAAGGGACAAATATGGCATCCTACCTGCTAGGCATGTATCCTCTCAAGTTGAGAAGAGAGGATAGCAGTGCAGGGGTAATCAGAGGGGACTGTGAGCATTGCATACAGCATGCCAGGCTGGTTAGAGTGACAACCCTGTTTTGGGAGTTAAGCCCCAAAATGGATCATTCCTAACTTTCTCTGAAGAAGTATGCTTGGAGGTGTGTCCTGGTTTCAGGAAAAGGGAAAGGAAACAGACTGGCAGATACTATAGCTGCTGCAACCACTGGGGCTGACACTGCAGCTACTGCAACCCCTGTGACCGTCACTGCAGCTACTGTAATCTCTACAGCAGACACTGCAGATGATCCGAAAAACCAATCCACACCAGTGTCTGTTGCTCCCGTACAAAAGAGGAAAGGCACAAAGAAATCAGTTCGCATAGTGACGGATAAGGATGATGATCAACCGGGATCATCTCGAGGATATCAGGATGAGGCAGAACCAGAGATTGTTACCCGATCCCTGACTCTGAGTGAGCTGCGTGAGGTTCGAAAAGATTTCACCCGCCACCCAAGTGAGCACATTATCACTTGGTTGCTCCGATGTTGGGATCACGGGGCCAATAGTTTGGAGTTAGAAGGCAGAGAGGCCAAGCAGTTGGGATCCCTAGCTAGAGAAGGAGGAATTGACAAAGCAATTGGGAGGAGGCCGGAAAACCTCAGCCTCTGGAGGCGACTACTGTCAAGTGTGCAGGAAAGATATCCCATAAAGGAATATATTACATGTCAGACACCCAAGTGTAACAGCATAGAGACAGCTATCCAGCACCTGAGAGAATTAGCTGTACGGGAGATAATTTATTATGATCTGGACAATTCACAGCTTCCCGCTGATCCTGATGAAGTCCTATGCACTCCAGATATGTGGCATAAGGTTGTACGAAGTGCACCGTCAGGGTACACCAATTCACTGGCAGCAATTGACTTGGATGATATGAATCCACCAACCGTAAATGAGGTGGCCTGCCGACTCAGGAAATACCAAGACAATGTTTCCCTCTCCGTCATTGCAGCAGTAGAGAAACTGGTTCAACGACTTGACAACAATGTGTCCAACTCCCAACCCATATGGAGCAATGTTGCAGCTACTGGGAGAAAGCGTCCATCGTTCCAAGAGGGAGAATACACACCACGACGTACATTGTGGTTTTACCTGCTTGATCATGGAGAGGACATGAGGAAATGGGATATGCAGCCCACCTCAGCCCTTCGAGCACGAGTAAATAAGCTGCGGGGTAAAACATTCGCACAACGAGATTCTGCCAGGAAGAAGGCTGCACCAGTTTCTACTGGGCAGTTCCCTAGACCAACTGGAAGGCCTACCTATATGTCTGATGTGTCTGATCCTCTTGAAGGGAGGACCTCTAAGTCCTTTATGCAACCAGTGGAAAACAAATATGATCAGCAGCAATAGAGGGGCCCTGCCTCCAGCCAAGTGGTACGCCACAATTGACATTGCGAATGCTTTCTTCTCGATCCCACTGGCGCCAGAGTGCAGGCCACAGTTTGCTTTCACCTGGAGAGGCATCCAATACACGTGAAATCGTCTGCCCCAGGGGTGGAAACATAGCCCCACCATCTGCCATGGACTAATCCAGAATACACTGGAAAAGGGTGAAGCACCAGAGCACCTGCAGTACATTGATGACATCATTGTATGGGGCAACACAGCAGAGGAAGTTTTTGAAAAAGGAAACAGGGTAATTAAAATCCTTTTAGAAGCCGGTTTTGCTATAAAACGAAGTAAAGTCAAGGGGCCTACGCAAGAAATCCAGTTTTTAGGAATAAAATGGCAGGAATGCGTACCTCAAGGGGATTTGATTTTGGGTGAGAATAGCCAAGATAATTAATAGAGTAGAAATTATAATAATTGCCAAATAACCCATTATTGTATATTCATTATTGTTATGATTGCTGTATGTTGTACCATAGCATTATAGCCGGAGTCATACAAGTTAATGAAGAATGAGTGCCATGATGATGGAACTAAAGCCTGGCCTCTCAAGAACTTTTTTTTCTTTTTTCCATTTGAAAATAAACTCTGACCCACAGACTATGAGCATGGACCATGCCAGGTGTATCAGTCAAGAGCCTGAGATGCAGCATGCAACGAGCCAATGGAACATACAATTATCCTGAGAAACTATTACAACAAATGGAGCCTGAAAATCATGGACTAAATGAACTCAACAACTTCAGAGGGATGATTCACAGACTGAGGGAATAAGATCTGTATGCACGTATGCGTGCATACATGTGTACATACATATATGGGTGTGTGAAACACGAAACTGGTTGTACCCAAAGAAAATTGTTGGATCTGGTCATGACGTAAATGGTATGGAATAAGGGGTGGATAATGTCCTGGTTTCAGCTATGATGGAGTTAATTATTTTTAGCAGTGGATGGAATGCCATGTTTGGGTGTTAGGATGAGAACAGTGCTGATAGCACCCTGATGTTTCTAGTTGTTGCCGGGCAATCAAGGACCTTTCTCAGCTCTGCATACTTCCTTACTAGTGAGAAAGGAGGGGACGTAGCCAGGACAGGTGACCCGAAATGGCCAAAGAGGATATTCCATGCCAGTTACGTCATGCTCAGTATAAAGGGGACTCGGGGGAAGAGGAGGAGACAACGCCAGGATGTGCAGTTTCTTGGGACGGTTGGGTTGTCCGGGACGGGCTGTAAGCTGTGCGGCCTGAGTTGTGTGGTTTGGTGAGAAATTGCATTGTGTATCACCAGTTTCATCTATTTTGTGCTTTAAACTTATGTTATTGTTATATCTAGTTTTCTGTTATTGTTTAGTAAACTATCCTTATCCCAACCTGCATGGTTCTGGTTTCTAGGTTGTGGTTTCTTTCCCTCCTTTCTTCCTTCCCTTTTCCCCCTCCCCCAACTTTCCCTCCCCCTTCCTTTTAAAAGTACAAGCGACTGTGTGGGGTGCGGCCCTCGGCTGGGGCAAAACCATGACAAGGTGGATTGTCTATGCCCATGTGGTGGGGATGAGAATGCAGGAGACAGAAGTTCTCTCTTTTCCTGGGAGGCTGGACTCAATCCCTTTAGGTCCCTTCCAACCCTTACAATTGCGTGGATGTACCTGAAGGCTTTTCCTGTGCTTCATCTGGAGTTTTTTTCCTCATGAGAAGTGATGGGCTCAGCGGGGATAAACTTTGGTTCCTGAGTATCTGTCTATGCCTTAGACAAGCTGCTTGTGAAGGTCTCCCCCACAGTGTTAGGACAACATCCCTTGCTCTCCCTTTCAACTTGCTGCTCATGCCTGCCTTCCCCACAACAGCTGCGCTCTGTTTGTCTTTCATCATCCCACCATTACAAATTCCTCAACTTTACTTCTTCTTCCACCAGCCTCTCCTGCCCACATCGTTCTTCCTGGTGGCTTTTCCCTGCCCCCCACACTCTCAGGTCCTGGTGTATGCTGCACTCCCACTCCACCATTCTCTCCCGCTTGGTCCACTTCGGTTGCCCTCCCCACAAACACAAGTGCCATTATCTCAGGGAAGGGCCTTGAGCACCCCCCTTGGTTTAGCCTTGTGCTTCCTCTCGCTTGGTCGCCCCCCTCCCTTACCCAGGTCTGCAAATCACTCCTTCCCATGTCAGCCAGCAAATTGGTTTATCCTCCCCCCATCCCAGCTTTCATTACCTTGCCGAAATGAAGCGATATCTCCTCGGCGGAGGCTTCCCATCGCTGCAGCCAGTACCCAAATCATGAGAGCTGGCATAATAAATGAAGACAAAGTGCTGGCGGCCTGGGCCATCTCTCCCACTGCGCCACTAGCCGCTGCCAGCTTCATTATTCGCTTAAGTTGCCGGAGAAAATTACTTAACCCTGACCCATGTATTAGGGCCCTGTATTAATGCTGCGACAGGCGTCTCTTACAGCAAAGAACAATTTATTAGAGCCGAAACAGGCTGCTTTTCTCTGTCATTTTTCCAATCTGAGCTTTGAACACACATCATTAAACTTGTCTGACTCTCTCCTCTTCTCCATCATTCCTTTTTTATTTTTTTAAACAGAAAGCGCTGGAGAGAATGGAGATTGTTCTGAACTTGCTGAATGCCCCCTCCTTTCTCCCCTTATGCTCCTTCCTCCAAACACAGCCCATGTCTTGTCTCTGTCTAGTTCACCCTTACTTTCCTCTGTAGTCACGTTTCTATTTTTCAAACTCTTCCTCCTGAAATTTTCTCATTCTCTGCTTGCAGCTCTGTTTGTTTTGCCAGTCCCTCTTTGTATAGGTGTCACGCTCACTTGCCATGAGTTTGGCTAATCCCACTTTTCACTCCATAACTGGCTAATCTCCTTACTTCTTCCTCTGTGCCAGGCTGGAGGAAAGATGCTGGGAAGTCCATGCTCTCTGTGCCAGCACAGGGTCTGCCCCACCTTGCCCTGCCCTGGGACTCCCTGGGACACCAGGGGTCATCAGAGCATCTGGGAGTTGCCCTTTGAGATGATTTCTGCACTTTTATCCTCATCCTGTTCTGTCCAAGGGCTTCACCTAACCATTGTTTGGTGCTCCATGTCACCCAGCAGTGACCCCACGGTGTGAGAACCAGGAAGGGTTTCAGCAAGACTGGCTCTGTGTGTGTGTCCCTGAAGGGCCTTTCTTCTTTCTTACCAAAATACTTCCACATGCTTTGTTGGGGTTCAGTTATGCTCTTTTTTTTTATAGTTGCCTTATAATAAGATCTAGAGTAGCACATGATGGTGATACAGAAATGTGGGCAAAATAATTGATGTCCCTTTCGATTCCTGCCCTGACAGACCAAATGGAGGCAGAGAGAATTTAGATACAGGGTGATGGCCAAGAAAGTAACAATAAATAGGAACATTGGTCACTTTAGCTCAGTAGTATTGAAGCTGCATGCAGTGTCTTGTTTGTCTTAATTTGCTTTTTTCTCTCTCTTTGTATACCATCTATCAACTTTCATGTTGTTTTCTCACTGAACCATTTAATGAAATGATTGTGTAGATCTTATATCACTGTAGTATTTAAGTTCTGTCTTTTCTTTTTCCCTTTTTCAGTGCTTTCCACTGCTTGAGAAGCTATAATCCTCTCTTCTCTTTCCCATCCATCTTCTTGTGTTATCTCAGTCACTGTCCTTGGCTCACTGTCACTACTTGGCTCTTTTCCCCCCAAACATCTCCCCTTTCTGTTCCTTTTACATATTCCAGTTGTCCCCTTTCCCAGTCTCATTCCATTCTAGTTATTATAATTGACACTTCAGAGCCATCAATGGGGATGGATTTAGCAGGAGGGTGAGCATGCAGTCTCTCCCCACTTCTACTTCCTGATGGGCTGCAGAGAGGGAGGATGAAAAGCAGCCATACAAGCTTTTCCTCAGACCTCATTGCTGCAGCTTTGCAAAGTTGGTGGCAGAACATTGTCTGAAGAAGAAAATAGCTAGTAGTGGAGTCTTTTGCAAATGCCTGAGCATTTTTGGTTTGAGATGCAAGGCCTAGACTTCCCTACTTGAAGGCAACCTGGGCTATGTGAGCACAGAACAATAAATGACTCAGACTGGGTATCTAAAGTTGGAGGTTACCAGCTTACAGTAACCTCTGTGGAGTCTCAGCTGTTTGGCAAGAGGGCAGTCTGTGTCCAGCTGCTCAGGGCTGAGTGCTTAATCCCTGGGTCAGGCTGCCTATCATGCTCTTGTATCCCTCTGGCAGGAGATCAGATTAGCTGAGGAGCTGGCACGAAGTCCATGTTGGCTTTATTATCAATTGTATTAGACCAGAGCTACCTATTAATACAGGAACTTCCTCTTTAACCATTAACTGGCTGGTCATATTAAAAATTCAAGGCTAAGCCTCAGCATCTTTAGAGGAAAACTACATAAGTAACCCAAAATTTCAACACAAACTATTTATGTCAAGCGTTCCCCATTTCCATTTTACTGGTGATTTGAATAAGAAATGGGCAAAAAATGGATGCTTTTTTAAAGAGGAAAGGCTAAATATACAGATTCTCACAAGTCAAACTGGCTTCAAAGATTTCTAACTCTGGCTCTGGGCCTACTCTTAACTGTCTGTTAACAATTTGTTCTTTGCCAGTAATTTTCCCACGGGCATAAGTGAATGAAGAGAAATTGAATAGATCTTGGTGACCACTCTGCCCTCCAGCTAGCTTTCCAAGAGACCATATATTCTTGGACATGTCCTCTACTTGTCAGCAATGAAACTTGGTGCTAAAATGAGAGGCCTTTCCTTGTGTGGAGGTTCTGCTTCAGTCTGGATCTCCCAGAGGATGATTACTGGAACTCAACACATGGTCATGGGTAGATGGGATTAGGCTAAGAAGAGGTAGGAGATCTGCCTGGGGTGGAAGTTAGGAGAGACTGTTTGTGCTGCTTTATGCAGAGCTCCACACAGTGAGCACTTCTGTTTGCCTTCACATTCTCCTGCATGATCCAGACAAGAAGGAGCCCATTTAACTTCTAAAGGTACTTGAGTTTTCACATCAATTTGTTGTGAGTGCCATACTGGATTGAGTTTTCTGCAGTCTATAGACTGAGACAATCTGCCTCTCATCCTGAGCCTAGAGGAAAGGCTTTTCTCAAAAGAAGAGGGAAATTTGGTCCCCTGAATTTTTTTCTATCTGCAGCTGCTCACCTGACACTGACTCCTCTGTTGCAGCTTTTCTCATCAGTATGGACCTTGCCAAAGACCCCTTTGTCATCTCAAAATAGGATTTTTGACAATCTTAAGTAGAGCATTGGCAGTAGACTAACAACAAAAAAGTCCTAAAAACTAAAACATTAACTAATATTAACTATGGGAGTAATGGGTTAGATAGATTACTCTAATTTAGTAGAATTTTTATTATCTTCCTGCCCACTGCAAATCTGTCTGGCTTAAAGGCTTATATTGGAAAAAAAAGAAGGAAAATTAAAGTGATGGGTCTTTTTTTTTCACTTCATCATTCACATGCAAGGCAGAGGAAGTTCAACTTTTTATCCCAGTCCCATCCCCTAATGTTTGTGTACTGGATGAATTTTCAAGGCTGCTTACCTTCCCGAAGGGAGGGAAAGTTATTTCTAGCAATGTCAGGAATCAAGGGGATTCTGTAGCTATTTGTCAGGGGAGTGATTGTGAGCTGAAGGACAGCAAATTCATGAAGACACATACGGTGCATGATGTGGCTTAGGGGCTGGTGGGCTGTATCACAACAGTGATACCTCTAAAATATGGGAAATATCTCAGGAGTTACACATGGGAAGAATGGTGCAAAAGCTGGATCAGAGTACAGCCTAGGATAGTTTTCTTCCACTTGTATGCTGTTTCTGTGAGGAAGACAGGAACAGGTCACTTGTTGGGGAAGCAGCTAATGAGAGGCATCACCATGCATGATGTCTCCATGCAGCTAGGAGGGAGGCCAACGCTTTTGTGCATTTTCTTCTTTGGCCATTGAGGAAGGTGATTAAGATGAGGTGCTAGCTGGACCTTTAGGAACTGAACAGCAGCAGCGGGCTTTTGGTTATGAGCGTGCAGGCTCTACCACCACGTAAAGCATCTTTCCAGCCACTAAAACTGCTGATCTTTGGAACTCCTTCATTGTATTTACCTCAGATGTGGGTAGGGGGGTCACTGGGGCTGACAGGGAGAGGAGGGGTGGAGGAGATGGCAGTGAGAGTGAGAGGGTATGGTTGGTTGTTGCAGCTGCCCTTCTGCTGGGAGTCCCTCCCGAATTCCTTGCCACTCTGCTGCTTAGCCTGATAGCTCCTCTAAGTTCTCTAATCACCTTCTTGCTGTAATGAGCCTCTCATCTCACTGATGGAAATCAGGGTATTTGGTTATGAAAGGGACACTGTTAATAACACGATCTCTCTCTTCCCTACTCCATCCCCCACTCCCCCCACCAGCCCCCCCTCCCAGCTCTCCACACAATTCTCTCAATTAACGATAGGCAGAAATTAATTTTTCCCCTGGACTGAAACAATTGCTTGGCGGAGGATTGCCAGCTCAGCTCCAGATAGGGACCTTTCCCAGCAGGGCCCAGAGAAAGGAGGAGAGACCGAGGCGATAAGCAGGGCCCTATCAGCAGCCACAGGACGCAGTAATACAAATGTTATCCTTAGAAATGTATTTAAAGAGGATATGTTTATAATTCGAAGGGGATTGTCAGGCTGCTCCCCTCCCCCTCCCCGCAGAGCCATGCTGCTGCCTTCTTCCTTGCCATGAAGCACTCTCAACCCTCCGAAAGGCTTGGCAATGTCAGCACTGCAGGTTCCCCTGCCACAGCACGGGATGGGAGGGGGTGCCTGAGTGTAGTGCTGGGAATGTCCATGGAAGGCCACAGCACCCTGTGGCAAAAGCCAGGTAAGACAGTGAGCAGGATCTGCTCAAGGGACAGGAGCTTGCAGCATGTCTTCTTGGGCCTTAAACAACAAGAGACAAGGATCAGGTATATGGAGGGTGGTGGTAGGAGGAATAAGTGAGTACATGGAGATAAGGGAGGAGAGTCCTGGCTCAGGCTGGTCCCGTGGATAGGGGGAGCTTAAGTCGAGCCTGAGGCAGGGATCCAGCTGTTGTTGCATGCAGCTGTGTTCCAGTTAATGCTTGTGGCTCAGAAAATGCTGTCCTCTTGGCTGCTTTCTAAAGCTACACGTTTATAGATCCCATATGTATAATAGCTCTACGTTTAAAAATAAGCCAGCCAGCCCAACCTAGAGATACCAGCCAACCTGCAAGGGCACTCCAACGAGCATGCCCCTGGCTGAAGCACCTAGCCTGGTTCACATATCCAGTGAGTAGAGCACCTTTACCTTCTTCTCAAATAAGGAGTGACAATGCATCCAATGAGGCTTTCTGGCAACCCCTGCTTGTCTAATTTACGCAGACGTGTGACTTGCCCTGCAGCCCTATACAAGACCTGCTGCTCTCCTGCATAGCAGCTGATCTCACTGCAACAAGTGCATGATTGCAAGATGCAGAGACAGCAGGAGAGGAGCAAGAGACTTGACAGAGGACTTTCCAGTCATTGTAACTGCAAAAAGCATCGTTCTAGCCTCCTTGAGGATTCGCCAGTCCTTGTGATCACCACATTGGGCTGTGCTGGCTTGTTTTGAGGCCTATAGCTTTTGAAACACCCCTTGTTCTTGCTGAGGGCAAGCTAGCACGCTCTTCCTGCCACCCAGCGTTAACATCCACAATGTTCCAGCCCTCACCAGCATCACAGGTGCCACTGCCAGCTCTCTGCTGTGATGGTGAATGTATTTCTTTTCTGAACATGAGAGCATCCTCAGGGGACTTAGCTGGGTCCCTGAGGCCAGCCAGGAGACTGCTGAGTGTTCCTCTGGGTGTCTCAGAGGTCACTGTTGTTAACACAGGCAATGGCACGTAAACAGGCACTGCAGTAAGAACCTAGACCATTGCAGTCCTACAGAAGTCCTTGATTTATTGCCAAATAAATCTATTATCAAATAAAACATGTTAGATAAGTAGCTTCATGACCAGGCTTTCAGTTGCAAGGCTAACGGGATTCCTGTAATTTATTTAGTGGTTCTTCAGTTCCTGCCTTTCTTGAACTCGGTTTCTCTTTTTATTTAGTTCTTGCTTCCAAGTCCCAGCATTATTAACATCCTGGTTACTATATTTAAATGTCCTTTCCACTGAAGAATCCAAGTAAATTTCTCTTCATTTTTAAATGTCCTGAGGAGCTCTGTTTGTGATGCCTTGTCTCTTGCCTGCCACAGTAATAATCACATTTGTTTTATGTTGCCTCACACTTAAATTTACAGTGTTTTCTCCACAGCAATCAGGAGTTTGGCTTGGCCGTATCAGCAAGAGTGGCATGTTGTCACAAGTCCCAACCACGTACTCCACACATGGCCATTGCTCAGCTGACTGCTTGCAGCCACAAAGTCCCTGTGAATCCTGACTGAGGTAGGATCTTCATCTCTACTTGGTTCTCAGCACACAGTGCTGGAGCGGGGGTGGCCCTCATATGCACCGGTTTCCACAGACCTCCTGGCTCCCTTCAGCTCACTTTGTCTCCACCATGCAGACTTTGCCCATCCTCTGCCAGATGTGGGAAGGCAGGCAGCAGTCTAAGAAGGTGCAGAGTATCTCTATGACTAGTGGGACAGCAAGGGTGGAGGAAAAGATTTGATAGACCCTCCTGGCCTACCAGTTCAGGGAAGCACTGTTAGGCTAGAGAAGGTCTGATTCAGTGAGGCTAAAGAAAAGATGCATGTTTTGAAATACAAAATTCATTTATTGGTCTGAAGTGGGAAAACCTCTTCCATTTGCTCTGTGCAAGTGAAATCTTTTGGACTCATGCAGAGATGCTGTGCACAAACAATAAGCCCTATGTGCCAGCCCACGTTTAAGGAGACTAGCTTGATCCACTGGGAGATTAAAATGCAACATTTACAGACAGGCCTCATTTCTATATTACTTTGAGTTCATAGCTAGAAAGTTCTTTTAGATGTCTCCCCACAGTGTACTAGGGTCCCTGGAAATTAAGCACAAGTCTGTCACAGGACACTGAAATACAGGTCATCCCTGATTATTGGGACTATCAGGAATCCTTCAAAGTCCATGTTAAATGAACACCAAAATTGCTGGTAAATAAGGAAGATAAATGTAGGCCTAGGTCTCACTTTATCCTCAAAGACACTCAAGAAATGGAGCATATTATAGAAACACTACCTGATGCTTGTAGAACAGTAACCAGAAATAAACCAACCCTCTCTGCCCCACAGCCATTGGCAAGAGTCCTGATGTTGGGCTGAGAAAGAGCATTGACTGCAGAGAAAAAAAAAAAAAAAAATTAAGTACTGCAGCGTGTAAAAGAAAGCAGACAGGGTATCTACCCCACAAATGACATAAAACAATCAGCAAAGGAAAACACCAAATTTCAGGGGCTTTCTGTCTCTCCCCACTCCTGCCCTGATTCCCTCAGCAGCTTGATTTCTCCCTGAGATCCCAGCACTGCCAGATAACTGCCTTGGATCAACATGCAGTGATACTGATGTTGACTGTTGTAACCTCTGTCGCAGGTGAGTGTGAGTGGATGGGACTTGTGATTCCAGGGCCATGGGAGTCACTGATTTGAACTGTGGCCAGCTTCTTTGGCAACACCCATGGAATAATGATTGCAGGGTGGGACCACTGTGTGAGGGAAGGCCACAGAGATGTCTCTACAGTCAGCTGATGAGCTTGAGCTCCTGTGTTGAAGTTCCTGGTTCTCCTCATACTGATTCTTCTCTCAGCATCTCCCACTGTTGCCATCCCGAGACTTCTCAGTAGGGTTCCACAACTGGAGTCACCTGTCCTGGTGACAGTAACATTCATTCCTTTTTACTTTTTATTTGGTAGTAGTAGAATATTCTTAATAGGGCAGTGGTATGCCCAGCTACCCAGAAAGGGCTGAGGTTACCACTAGAAATCAAGAACAGTTGTGTGGCCTTTACTAGCAGGGGTTCCTATGAAGCCCGTGATCCAAGTGGTAGGTGGAGAAACTAAGCTCCGAAAATGCATTTGGTATTGCAGCACTGTTCTCCCTAGCCATGTTGTGTTGCTGGGGATGGTATTCACAGACTGTAGCTCAACACATGTGGCCATAGCCTTATTGACAGCTTCCTTCCCTCCCTGCCATCTTCATCAAGCTTTTGTCACTGGGCTGCTCATGCTGAGCCAGCCTGGCAGCACTCACCTCTCACAGTTGTCTGTGTTGGTGGACTGGCACCTCCAGATGGGCACCATCCAAAGCACAGACTGTGCCAGCTGCCAGGGAGAGGCACCAGGGAGCGTCTTGTCATCTGCAGAGCCTTACAGATAGAATTTTTTTCCACATTCAGGTGCTGTTTAAGCTTGGAAGGTGTTGGAAGTTGGGAAACTGGGCTTTGAAAGTGTTGAGGGAGCGTTCCTACAAGATGAGTGGACAAAGCCTGTTAGTCACATCAAGGCACTGTTTTGGGCTTGGGTTATTTTTTATTTTTTAAAGACACAGAGAGAAAGTATACCTGTTTCAGGTAAGAGCCAGATCTCTGAGCCAGGGTACATCCCACCAAACCCACACAGCTTGACCAAAGTGACAGTGTGAGACTCTCCAATGGGAAGTTCACAGCTTGACAGCCAAAGTCTTCAGAAACTCCTGTCTGGTGGTGGGGTGGGAGGGAAACGTGGCAGTACAGCTTTGTCCACCATGCACTTCTTCACTCCCTCCCTTTCAGCCCTGTCCTTTCTCAATACCCAGGAAAGATTAACTCCTCTCCGCGCACCAGAGAAAGTTATTATCATTAATGAAGAATTAAAAGGGAGCGATTAATAAAGGGCCCTTATCTGGCAGCGAGGAGGAGGCTGGACAATGAGAGGAAGATGGAGAAAATTAAAAACAATAAATATAGAGCGTAAAAGGAGGCGAGCACTGCTCCCACTTGTTAGATCGCAGCTGCATCTCCTGAGGGGGGAAGGCTCCAAATTGCTAATTACTGCCTCTGAAAAGACCTCGCTCTGATATGTTTTCTGCTGAAAGGTTCCCATTAATGAAGCAGCGATGATGCCGTTTCCCTTTGACTTGCCTTCAATTCCCTCCCTGAGCTTCCTCCCAAGCCGGGAACAATGAGGCCCTGGGAGCTGGCGGCTCCCACAGGCCTCTCGGAGAGTAGGCCGGGGGCAGCCGAGTGAGGGGAGCCGAGCCGGCTGTGAAATATGGAGGGGGGAGATAAGGCAAAGACAGAGGAAAGAGGCTCACTCCCAGGAGCCCAGGGAAAATTTGCAGTTATTATGAAGGAGATGAGACAGATTAAAAGCCCTTGTGTTCTGCGCTGCCCTTTTATTTAGTGGCTTCATCTCTGAGATGAAAGAAGTTGGAAATGACTTTCTCCGCATTTTGCTGCAAGAAGCTTCACGGCACATTTTTTGACTTTATTCCTTCCTTTGTCTCTTGTCCCCTTTCTGTCTCTCTCTTTTTCCTTTTAACCCCTGGAAGGTTTTGCTGAGAAGCATCATGGGACAAGGCAGGGCATTTGCTGTGGTAGAGCAATGACCCCTCTACTCTCTCCATCCTACTGGGCGATACCTCTCCTTCTGCCCGCTGGAGAGGGAGCTGGGCAAAGGTGCTGCAGCAATATGCTGCTAGCATCCAGTCGAGCTGCCTCTCCTGCTGACCTCAGAAATGTCCCTCACCACTAACAACTCCTCTCCCACTTCCAGGCCCAGCAACAGTTCACCACTGGTGACCACAGCTTCTGGCCAGGGACAAGAAACCTGTACATACAAAACCCAGTGGCTTTGTCTTATCCATTTGGGATAAGAGTCCTGAACGTCTTGTATCCCCCAGAGCATTTCACGAGCAAAACTACTGCTGAGGAGATGGGCCACTTTCCACTGTTCATGCAGGGAACCTGCAAAAGTGCCCAGAGAGTAAATAATTTGTCAGGGACGTGGGATGAAGTTGAATGCAGGCAAAATTTATGGTTGCTGGCCCATGTCAGAGTGAACCTGGTAAGACAGGACAGAAATACCATCAACTGCTCAAAATCAGATTACCCCAACTGCCCCGTTGTATTTCTCCAACTCCTATTCTCAATTTTCTCAGTTTTCCCTGTACACATCAATGTTTCTTTGCCTCACCTTTTTGGTTCTTGGGACTCTTGCAGTTGTAAAAGGACCTTTACCCTGTCTTTTGCTTTTGCTCTATACCTCTCTCAGAAAATCAACCCTGCATGCCAGGCTGTTGTCTTAACTTAGGCCAAACACTGCCAACATTTGCTGAAATTTGTTTTGAAGTGTTGAAAATGGCAAAAAAAGTATGGACGGGTGAAATACAATTTATACCAGTTTCAAAACAGTTTGTTGACCATCAGAAACAGCAGAGAATTAGTTGGGAAAATGAAGGGAAAAGAAGAGAAATGAAGGTGGGCATCTGCTGCCATCTCCCCAGGACATCCAAACACAGGATTTCTTGTACACAATTGTTTGTCTGGTTTGTTATCCCGCCTGGAACGGCAGGCAGTACTGAGTGCTTGAAATGAAGGGGTAAGAAGCTCTGAAGTGGATGTTTACAGAATAACCTTCCCATCAGGGGAGTTTCTCTCTAACCCAGACATTTTGTAGCTGTTTTATATCCTGAAGCATGAAAAAGGATTGCAGCGGTGAAACAGGATTAGATTTTAGGAGGGATTTGCTCTTAGATCTGAGAGTAAAAAGAAAACCCCTGAATTGGAAATAGGAAGCTGGCAGGGAAAACAAAATACTGCAGGCAAGTGGGGTGAGTCACTGGCATGAAAAGGGTTAAAAAGACAAAAGGTCAGAATTTTATTAATTCAAATTGGTACACAGAAAGTAACTTAAATTAAGTCAGCTATTGGAAATGGGATAAAAATTATCTACTTAATGACTTTGTTTTTCTTTTAATACTTCTTTTCTAAGGAAATTTCCCAGAGAACTAAAAGGTAATGAAAATGTTAATGTGACAGCTCAGACCGACGTTGAGGACTATTTATTGAAACAGCATGTAGAAAGCTCAGTGAAGTGAAATGACGACTGTGCTGTTGGGGTGTAGGAATCAATTGCAAACTCAAGGGTTCAGTTATTTTTGAAGTATCCTGACAAACTAGGGAGGGTGCCAGAGGACTGAGGAAAAGTGAGCGTGATACTGGTCTTTCCAGGTGTGGGGAGCAGGGAAGAGGCAATAATCTTGGCAGTTATCACCCAGAGCAACTTCTGCTTCTGGTGACATGATAGAATAAATAGAGGGAAGAAAGAAAAAAAAAAAAGATAAAAAGTACTCTTACAAAGAGTAAGAGATCTATGAGCAATAAGCAGCATCATCAATTTATAGAGAACAAATCGCGTCAGACAACCCTGATTACTTTCTCTGATTGAATTTACAAAATTAGTGAAGGGAATGCCACGAGCATAATATATCTGGACTTCAGTGAAGTCTTTAGTATGCTGCCTTGTAAAATGTTATTTGGACAGTGAACAGGTATTGGCTTGAATATGAATGCAGCCACATGAGTTAAAAAAACCCAACAAACCCCAGACACACAAACAAAAAAGAAACCAAAACCAACATGAAAGATAAGATATAAAAGGGAATGCCAGGCAAAACTGGGCAGTGGCAAGGTCACACCTAGCTTTACCCTGATGGCCACCAGTGATGTGTAAAATGATAGGGAAAGAGGTGCGAGGCTTAAGGAGAGGGGAATAACACAGATTTACTTTAGGAGATAACTAATTTTCATCCTGATATATACAGTTAGTGTGCCAGTAGCGAAACAGAGGAGTTTGGGTACCGAGTTTATTGGTAGCCTATTAAAATAATACAACCATGCAACTAAAGGGCAAGCACACGGCAAGGTCTGCCCTCTTAGCGGAGAAATCATCTGTAATGGCTCCAACAGCAGAACCAACCAAAGCGTAAATCGGAGGGGAAGCGACCAGCCCCGCCACAAGCTCCGCAGCCCGGCTTGAGGGGCGGATCTGGCAGCAGTGGGGGTGGCCCGGCCGTGAGGCCGCTGTGCTGCCGATCCGGCGGCCACTCCCATTCCCTCCCGCCCCGCCGCCAGACCCGCCCCTCAGGCGGGGCGGGCGGGGAGGAAGTGGCCCGGGAAGGCCGGAAGCGCCGCTGACGAGGGGTTGGCGGAGCGGGGCGCTGGCCGGTGAGTGGGGTCGGGGAGAGGCCTGGCGGGTCCGTGACGGGGGGGATGGTGAGGGCAAAGGCTTCTTGGTAGAGCCCGGGGATTGTCTGGTAGAGCACCGACTTTTCATTAGAGGAGAGAGTCGGGATGGCCGGGTTCCTGAGGGGGTTCGGACTAAAGGAGGCGGCCTGCGGCAGCAGGTGCTTTACCGGGATGAGGGGTGGGTGTTCCTGAGCCCGGAAGGAGGTGGAGAGATAACCCCCGCGTCTGTAAGGAGCGGAGGGGGAGGTTTTGAGGTGATGGATTTGGCCAGGGCTTTGGGATTGGCATACTGACAGCCCTGAGGTGGAAGGGCCAGGAGTTTTTTGCGGTAGCAGTTGGGGTTGGGTCTCATGCACCCTGTCCTAAGCAGGACAGTGTCATGCATGTCTTGTTTTGCTGTTGAAGTGATACTGGCTTGCAAACTACCTGCTTTACTGTCTGTTTTACTCTCAGCTTTTCTGCTTGTCTACTTTTTGGAAGACTCGATCAGTTTGGTGAGCAGTGTAACCCTTCTCAGTGGCTTGCCAACACCAGGTAGTGGGCTAGTTGTAGGCTCTCGTACCCTTAAGATGTGTAATAGACATGTTGCTTAAATGAAAAAGATACAACCTTAAGGCCTTTTCAGACACAGAGTGCTTGACCCAACTGCTGAAGTAGCGAGATCTCTGCTACCATGGTTAGAAGAGGGATTTAACTGTTGCTAAAGGAAGGAGTGAGTATTAGCTCTAGAAGTGGCAGTTGTCCTGGCTTGGGTTTACCCAGGCAACTTCAAAGTAAGTGTGTAACTTGGTCAGTGTTACAAAGGCTAAAGCATACTGTAGTCTAGTGAAGTGTTGGTAGCAGCATATATATCTGATGCTAATTGGTTATTGTTGTTGTTGTTAGTAGGCATTGCCAATGGATGAACTGGTGCATGACTTGGCCTCAGCCTTAGAGCAGACTTCAGAACAAAACAAGCTGGATGAGCTATGGGAAGAGATGGCCCTAAGCCCACGACAGCAGCGGCGTCAACTTCGCAAGAGACGGGGTCGCAAACGACGCTCAGACTTCACGCATCAGGCAGAACATGCCTGCTGCTACAGCGAGGCCTCGGAGTCAAGCTTGGATGAAGCTGTTAAGGATTGCCGTGAGGTGCTGACAACCAATTTCAGTGACTCTGATGACATGGCCATGGTCAAACGACACCCAGCTCTCAGTGCCACCCTGAGGAGCAAGCAACACTCGTGGCATGAGTCAGACTCCTTTACAGAGAACGCACCCTGTCGACCTCTCAGGCGCCGACGGAAAGTCAAACGTGTGACATCAGAGGTGGCTGCCAGTCTCCAGCAAAAGCTCAGGGTGTCAGAGTGGAACTATGAGAGGGGCTGCAGGTTCAAGTCAGCCAAGAAACAGCGTCTTTCACGATGGAAAGAAAATGCTCCCTGGACGTCATCCAGTCATGGCCTTTGTGAATCAACAGAGAACAGGCCTTTCCTCAGCAAAGCGGGAAGGAAGGAGCGGATGGAGTGTGAAGCTGATGAACAGAAACAGGGCTCAGATGAAAACATGTCAGAATGGTGAGATCTTGGTTTCTTCCCTGTGCTAGTCAGATGGCCACCTTGCTCACAGCTGCTTGTAAATCTTGTGCCTTGCTTTTAGAAGTTCATGTCAAAATTACTCAGTACTGTTCTCTTTTTGAAGAGGAGAAATATCTCAGCCACTTCTGAACTGTAGATTTTTTTCCAAGTCTTTCCTGTCAATGCTGTACTGATGGCCCAAAACACTTCCTTGAAAAGCTGGCAAGCTGACATGTCTCTGGCTCCTCTTAGACAAGGGCCCCTCTGAAATGCCTGTGGCCCTGCAGCTACCAAGTGGCGTGCTTGCGGCCTGAGGTTTGGAGAGTAAATCCACTGTTGGCACTTGTGTTGCGTGATTGATATGAACTGATCTCAGTTTCTTGTTTTCAGAATATACCATAAGTAGTAATAGAGAACAAATCAGATCTCCCATCATGACCACCAGCTCTCTGTGCAGGTACTGTGTGAATCTCAGTCAAAATATCTTGTTTGCAGTTCTGCATCTCTGTTCTGGATCTGGAATGAGGTTCTGAAAGGCTAGCTATGGGGAAAATACAGGGAACAGTAAAGAAGTTGGGGGAAACTGAATTAATATTTACAAGATAAGCCTGTGGAATACAGTGGAGCGTGACATGTCTTCATGTCCAGTTTTGGAGAACTTTGATGACTTTGTGGAAGAATCTCAAAAGAGATGAAAATGAGAAGTGTAAATGTAATTTTTAGTCTGAATTTGTGTGTCACTCTTGGGAAGACTTTATCTTGAGTGTGAGTTTTATTCTCACCATAGAAGGTGTGGGGTTGTAAAACTGCTTCTCTATGAAGAGATTGTTCAGGTTAGAAAAGAAACAGCTGCTGAGAGTCAAATGTAGATTTCAAAATGAATGACATACAGAGAGCGAATGGGGTTCTTTATTTGTTAATTATCATTGTGTAAGAAGCAGGAATCACTGAGGGAACATTTAAAGCAAAAGTTTTGGGTTTTTTTTTTTAATAAAATGTAAGGTTTGAAACTCTGTTGTGGGACATTTTGGAGGTCAGAAATTTAATGTGTCCAAAAGGGGGGTGTGGAACGTAGATTTCTCAGGGGCTGTTAAGAGTTATAGCCCAGATGGAAGATCTGGCTCAGGAGGTCCTTAAAGTGCTGACTGCTAGAAGCTGGAGGAATATGCAGCAGAAATGGTCTGTATGTGTTATGCTCTCATATTCTGTCTTCAGACATAGTAGGCACTATCAGACAGAGGACAGTGGATTTGGAAAGTATAATTGTTTGATCTGGTATGATTCAGGTTCACTTAAGTGCTGTGACTGTCTGTCTCCTGCATTTTGTCAGAGTGGACAGGTGGCACTGTGGTTATGGAGGGCTTTGGGGATAGTACAGACTCCTCAGTGGTATTTTCTGTGAGACAGTGAAAAGCATAGGTTGCAGTAGGTCCTCTCTGTCCTGATCCAGGGGAACATTGTTGCATTTTTACTGAATCGGTGAGGTTTGTATGAACAGGGTGGAAGTAGAAAAAAAGTCGCCATTTTTTGCCCTTAAAAAGTGGCTATTCTTTGCTTAAAAAGTGTGTGCAAAACGGGCTTTTTCAAGAGACTACTAGATGCCTTTTTGCTCCTAGTTGTTAAATGCCCTGTTATCTTTTCGGAGCTATTTGCTGTAGCCCAGGAAAGGGAATGTGCTGAGTAGCCCCTGAATTTTGTGTGGCAGTGGTGATGGACTGAGAGATACCCTTTACTTGATGTGGCAGTGATCGACAGTGTTCCTTGAGGTTTTTTTTTCTTCCACCAGTCAGAGTCTGTTCCATCATGTCAAACTTGAATTTAAACCAGCAGGCTTTCATCCAGCCTTTATTTGTGCCAGCCTTTGAAAGAGTAAATAAACAGCTTTGTCTGGACTGTTACTTGAAGACCATGCTGGGAGATCACTTTGTTCTGTCTCAGTTGTCCCTTGCTCTCCAACTAATTATTGTGCAACTGTGCATCAAATGACATTCACCATCTGCTGCCAAATCCTCAGGATTCTCTTTGGAAAGCGAGAGGTTGGAATATTTGACCTCTCCAACACCACATGTGTGATCTGTGCTGTGAGTCACTAGGGAGGGTCAAAGTTGGAGAGAGAAATACATACAACTCTCTTCACTGCAAAGTATTCCTCGTGGCAGTGAAGGATCATGATTTGGTCTCTGCTGCTCTAAATATAGTGCTTTGCTGTTAGCAGCAGAGGGAAACTGGCTGAGCTTACGTCATCCTCACTCTGTTAGCTGTGTTCTCTGTCACCATAAGAGAAATACTTTGCACAGATGTATAACAAGGGCATATCCTGAGGAAGGGAGAAGAAAATTGGATGCCTGGGAGAGCGAATGGTACACTTGTCATCACAAGCTGATGGGAGGGAAAGTGACTGATACAGCTTGTGGGACTTGGAAGAGGTCTGTGGTGATCTAGTGATGTAGGAAACACCTTGATACAGAATTGGTTCCAGTGCTGTTTATTCATCTGGCAGTGGGCAGTGTCATGAAACTGAACAGTTTTAGGCAAAGTAAGTTGTATATTCAGAACTGATTTTTTTTTCCACCTTCTTTTTCCTCCCCTCCAGGGATGCTTACTTTTCTTTGTTATGTAGGAATAAAAGCTAAAGTATCCAGCATTTTCTCTACTTTGTAAAAGGCTCCTTATCCTAAATCAGATCAAAAAGCTACTGTATTTAGTTGATAAACTCCCATTCACTGAGAAAGCTTTGGATATGGATCCTTAAAGAGGAAGTAGTCTGTATAGTTTGCTTGTGGGACTGCACCCAGTCTTTTCCTATAGGGAGGTGTACTGCAGTACTGTAATTCAAAGTGTGCATGAAATGAAATGTTTAAAATTGTTTGAACACGTGGCAAGAGATGAACACAACTTGAGAGAAGGAAGGAGGTACAGGAACAGGAACACGATGAGGGAACAATGATGGTTCTAAATTGGGCAATAACAAAGTCTGATATGTAAACTGTAGTGGAAACAACAGAGGAAGCAAGTGGCATTTGTGTATTTGTACAAAGGTGACAGCTGCTAAGACTCTTAGAAGTAATGTGTCCTTCTGTCCATTAATGCTCTGATTTTACCTGCAGCCATAATAGAGCACAGGCAAATTACACATTAAGTGCTGAAGTTCTCTCTTGCTGGTCTAAGCCAGAAGTATTCCCAGAATGGTCTGGGTTTGGCTTGAGGGCAGAACAAACCATAGTACAAGAGCTGTCTAAAAAATCACTTTGAATGATGTGCTTACTAGTGAGAGATGTGCAGTTTGTCTCATCTACTCTCAAGTGCCATAACTCTTTACATGACTCTTTCAAACTGGAGATCGTACTAACTCACCAATGCTGTGTGACTTCACTGGCTTGGTGCTGATGTATTGGCTGTGGTTTAACCTGGATAGGAACGTAAGCCCCACACCCTCACAGTGGGATGAGGGAGAGAATCAGAAGAATAAGTGAGAAAACTAGTGGGTTGGGATAAAATTGGTTTAATAGGTAAAGGAAAAGCTGTGCACGCAAGCAACACAAAGCAGGGAGTTCATTCACTACTTCCCATCAGCAGGCAGGTGTTTTGTCATTTCCAGGGAAGCAGGGCACGGGTAACAGTTACTTGGGAAGACAAATGCTGTAACTCCAAATGTTGTCCCTTCCTCCTTCTTTTCCCCAGCTTTTATTGCTGAGCATGATGCCATATGGTGTGGGCTATTCCTCTGGTCAGCTGGGGTCAGCTGTCCTGGCTGAGTCCCCTCCCTGCTTCTTGCACACCTACAGCCTACTCTCTGCTGGGTGGTGTAAGAACTGGAGATGGCCTTGGCACAGTTTAATCACTGTTCAG
The DNA here is from genome assembly GCA_020800305.1 of Porphyrio hochstetteri. Lineage (NCBI taxonomy): Eukaryota > Metazoa > Chordata > Aves > Gruiformes > Rallidae > Porphyrio > Porphyrio hochstetteri. The sequence continues at coordinate 8,984,585 of CM036908.1, read as the reverse complement.
CAATAATTAAAACATCAACATGCTATTAATACTGTTTTGGTCACAAAAAATCCAAAACATAGCATGCAGAGCTGCTATGAGGAAAATCTAACTCTATCCCAGTCAAAACCAGTAAGTATTTTGGTCTGGGAGTGTAACCAGTGCTCCTGAGTGTGCAGTTTAACCTTTCAAAGGGAGCTGGTTTGATGACAGCCTGCAGTGGCAGTCAAGAGCCTGGCTAAGCTGATGAATTGGAGGCCAGTCTCTCCTTAAAGAAAAAATTCCTCTCTCTTGGAAGGCAAGTGACAAAGACAGAGTGTTCAGCTTCCCCTCCTTCTGCAGCCCAGCCTGACCTTCTGCAGCCCCTCGGTGCCTCTTGTTTTCTTATTTTTATAGAAAATCAATATCCCTCCTGACACAAACAATAGCTCAGGCGAAAGAATAAATGGGGGAAACCTGAGATCTCTGTCCATCACCTCTCACTTTAACTTCCCCAAACTATTTAATTATAAGCACGCTTTGCTCCAGGTGTTTGCGACAGTGAAATTGCTAAATGAGGACCATTTTAACCAAAGATTGGGTGATCAATAACATTCTATAGCAGTAGCTTGTTGGATCAATAGCATTTATTATTTCATGGTTAAGGTAAGTAGCCTCCTTTGCAAGTGGAGGTCATTAATCAGCGCTTACTGGACCTGCAGAAAGGCTTGTGTAGGAGTCTAGTTTGTGTTCAGCCCTGACATGTAAAAGGGGTGGTGAAAAGGGTGAGATCCATGAAAGCCCGTTCTGGTGAAACACTGGCAGTAATGTGTATCTATAAGGAACTAAAGAGCTCTCACTACAATAGGGTGCTTAAAAGTACTGCTAATATGATCTGGAATCTTGACTTAATGCTTTTTCCTTTCTCAGGCACCTTTCCTCTGAGGATGCTAAAACCCTTATGAAGCAGTCACTCAATCCTCGCATCTGCTGCTTGTGAGGACTATTAATCCAGGCTTTCAAAAGGGAAAGCAGACACCCTATGAGATTTGCCCAGGGTCATACAGTGAGTTGGTAGGAGAGCTAGGAGTGGAACAAACCGTGGTTCTCAGTCTTTGGCATTAATTACAGTGCTGCATATGTGGGAGGGTGAATGGACAGCCAAACTTTAGTCATGGATTGATTTGGAATTTGATACTAATTTATGTACTGAAATGTGGGAATGATGTACAGACTGTTCATCCTTTTAAGTTTAAATAGCCTTTTAACAATGATGAAGAGGCAGGGTTTGTTGAGTTGATGAGTTGATTTGGCTACACTTTAGAGTGCATTTTCTAAGAGCAGTAATATACTCACAAAATAGGGGTTTAATATGTGGCTGTAGTTCTTTGGGGTGACATCTTGTGATCTCTCATCCTTCAGCCTTTTGAATCAAGGGGTGTCCAGTTGATACTAGTATGATCCAGTTTCCTAGGAAAAGAGAAAGCCAGAGATGCTTTCTGACATCACGCCCTGATCAGAGATCAATTCTAGTGTTGAGTTATACCTGACATTCACATCTAAGGCCTTAGTGGGCAGTAAGTAGTTGCTACTTGTTCTGCTATCTCTCAGCTAAATCAGAGGAAGTATTGCCCAAAGTGTCCAAGGATTGATTTGATATCAGCATTAAAACTACCAGCTTGGGACTGACCTGAGCATGTACTTCTGCTGCAAATATTCATCCAGCTTTACAGTCAATTAATGGCTTTCTACGCATTAATTTCTAGTTTAATTCTTTAGTTCAAGAATTCAGTCTCCTGTAACTGCTCCAGCAAATGCAAAACGTGCTGTGATGTTGTGTTCAGCAGCGCCAAGTCATGCTGTGCTCAGGTATTTAGCCAAAGAGCTCTGAATGTGCCAGTTGCTCTTCCCTCCAAATAAAATAAAAGTTATGGTAGAGTGAAGGGGAGATATTTATGTACCTGTGTAACATTTTTGAGAAAAGAATCTGAAGTAGAAAACTTCAGCATGTTTTCAGTAGCTAAGTGACCCAAGGACAGAGTTTTTTAACTGCACTTAAATTCCTAGTGAGTATTCCAGACAGTGTTGGGTTATTAACTCTAGTACCTGAGGCAAATGCCATTGTATTAATTACTTTTTGATAACTTAGAACTAGATTAGATACAGGATTCTACTCCTTTTCAAGTGATGTAGCATTGCTACATTTTAACAGAAAGCAGTTATGTTCCATGCTAGATCCAGGCATGTATTGGAAATGCAATCTCTCTGAGATATGTAAGGCATTTTGGGCTCAGAGCAGCTAGTAAAATGTAATAAAGTGGGTTTTGTTTTGTATCTGCTGCAATAATAACAACGGAGGTTTCTCTTTGTTTTTGTTCCAGTGAAACCAGCAGTGTGTGCAGCAGCAGTGATACTGGCCTGTTTACCAATGATGAGGGTCGCCAAGGTAACAACTGTCCCATGATTTTCCTCATGTGTTGCTGGAGAGTTTCTCTTACTTTTCGTTACAAAGAAAGGTCTGTGTTTAAAGATGGACCAGTGGCTGGAAGGGCCAGAAGTTGTGAGCTGAACTGAGGGCTACAAAGGTGTGATTTTTGGGAACAATAGACTTCCCAATGAAGTACTTTGTAGATCAGATCCATAATATTTGAAATATAAGATGCTGTTATTATGGAAAGGCACAGAAATACAAGAATAGCTTTAGAGCTTTCCATAATGTAAGAGCAGAGCTTATGATTTGTTTCTATGGGTGTTTTAATTGTTGTCTGCATACCATTAGTGCCTGAATCTGTTAGTTGTTTTCTCTGTGGGCAGGAAGATAACGTGGAAAAAAAAAAATCAATCCATCTCCTGACAGGCTATGCTAAGGTGACAACAGTAATATGTGATAGGTTTTATTTCTTTAAATACACTGTCCTGGTTTTGTCTAGGGTAGAGTTAATTTTCACAGGAGGCCAGGCCAGGTGAGCCAAGCTGGTGAGGAGCCACCTGACATCATACTCCCCATAAAAGGGCTGGGAGGGGAGGGGCTGCTTGGCATGATTCTGGGATGGGCTGTGTGTGGGTCTGTTGTTGGGTTGGTAAGTTGCTTTGTGTTCTTGCTGTTGTGTATGTTTTGTTCTAAAGCCTGTTGTTGTTTCCCCCTCCCTGTGCTGCCCTTACCCCAACCTCTGAGTTTTGCCTTTTGTCTCCCCATTCTCCTTCCTGTCCTGCTGGGGGGTGGGTGAGCAGTGTGTGGTGCTCAGCTGGGGCTGAACCACAACATACCCGTTGCTCCCTTGTTCTTGTGTGCATTAGTTGTGCCTTGTATTCCCAGTGTCTGTTGTAGAAACAGTTTCTTAGGAGGTTGGAGTGTGGTTTTATAATTTGGTTTTATTTATCAATGACAGTGCAGTGTCCGGTTTATGGGGGATATGGCAAAAGGAAATGTGAAAGAGGTTATGGTAGGTACATAAGCACTCAGGACTATTGTATTTGGAGCAGGTGGAATGCAACCCTAGAGACTTGTAATTCTGTGCAGCTTCTGCTGGTGTGTACTCTGATTCTGTCACATCTCACAAACGAAGATTTGGATGAAGTCTCTTCTGGGAATATGTGTGTGCTAAAGGGAGTAGTATCAGTAACTCAATAGGAAATGCTGCTTCCACTAGCTTGTTCCTGACCCAGGCATCTGTGTGGGAGGCAACACAATGATAGCAAATATGCTCATGTGTTTTCTGATGATGTCGTAGGCTGTACGGCTGATGTGTTGTGATCACAGGTGGCTGCAATGCTTTCTCTAAGAGTAGGGATTTCAAATATCAGCTTTGACCTGTGCTGAAAAACAACTGTTCCAGGCCTCACATCCTTCAAAAACAACAGAAAAGTAAAATCTTTTGTCCTCTCTTTTTCCTGATGACTGTTTGGGGGGAGCTGAAGTTACTGAGCACTCGCATACCAAATGATGAAGCAGGGTGGTGATTGAAGCATTGAATTTTTACTTCATCACTCAAGGCAAGATTGATACAGACTGCATAGTCTGTGTGTGTATAAATATATACACATCTGCCTATATGCTTGCCCTATATACTTGCCCTGGTTTTATACCCTGTTTTAGACATTAACTTCTGGCTGCTACTAGAAGTAGGATACCTGATATGCAAGAGCATGTAGTCATCAGGCATCTGTTTGACCAGTTTATACTGTAGTAACTTTCTTGCCAGGATGTTTTAACTTAGTTAAGTTAGGGTTAAAAAATGTTGTACTTTGAGGTTAAAGAAGAAACATTTCCCTTTCCTGTTTCAGACAATTTCTAGTCCTACAGTGCAAAATAACAACAATTCTCCACTTCAGTGAGATGGAGAGAGTGCAAAACTTCTTTTTGGTACAGATCATCATCCTAGAAATAGTTTTCTAGTACAATTCCAATCTGAATAATGGGAAAGTTAAGATAGCAGTGTACTTAATTGGATGAAGGGGGTTTTTTTTCCCCCTTCTTTTGATGATATGTCATATAATATTTGTGCTACTGCTGCTGAAATAGGTTGGCTTTGCAGTTCCAACTACAGTCTCTGCTCACAGAAGTGCACTTGGTCCTAGTTTATATTTTTATTGTGAGTTTGGTTTTATTGTTAAATGCATTGGGATCTCCATAAAAGTTACTGTGGTGTTAATGTATGATCCTGAGTGCTCAAGTTTCTCTTGTGAAAGTAGAGATATGACAATACATGATGCTCGTAGATCCAAAACAGTAGGCATATTTTGCACAAATTATGATCACTTAGACAAACTAGCCAACATTAGTTGTAATTGACTCTAAGGTGGGTAGGGATATTTATATTTTAAAATATATTTGTCACAAGCCTGCTAGGTCATCTGACATATCATAAAAAAGCAATGTCAGAGCTTTGGGATGAAGTATTCTGGGTGTCCTACCTGTTGCTGATTAGCGTTGTTTTTGAGTGTTCCTGCTTCTGTTATATGCAAGATTGAAGCATTCATACTAGGGTGAGGGTTTTTTCTTTTTTTGTAGGTCTTTTTTTGTTGTTGGTTGGTTGGTTGGTTGCTTGGGGTTTTTTTTGGTCTGGCAAGATGTATGGGTAGGCATAATGAAGTTCAGTCAGGAATAATCTAATGTGGTGAGGAAAGGAGAGTAAGTGGAGATGCTGGAGTTGAGACTTAATGGTAGACAAATGAGAGTTTTCCCAAAGTCAAGTGTGTTAGTTCTTTAAGGCAAGGTGAAGTGCTTTGCAATTACCTGGGACTGTTTGTTAGTTGTTAGTTGGGCTGCTGAAGAGCAAAGTGTGTCAGGCTCTTTGCCCTCTTCCTGCCTTTTTATACTTTTTTTTTTACACTGCTCATGTGCTGCAACTCTTGGGGTTTCTGGACAGGCAGATTTACCATGAATGAACTGGTGCAGTTCAGTTTTAGACAGCAATTGCATTAATTAGAGTGACCCTGCTTTAGGGAGGCTTTGTTCATTACTTGTATTGCTGCTGCTCTAGTTTTGCAGAGGATTTGTAGTTCTGGCAGATTCTAAGAAACATTGATTGAGAGACACTCACAGAATGGTTGCTACTTACACCCACCCCATTTCTAATAGCGGTGTGTGTGCCTCTGCTGTCTTAGGGATCTTTCTTATCAGTGAGTACGTAGCTTTTGCTTACTCTGAGTCTGGTCTTCTGTTGTGAAGTCTCTACTGTGACAGCCTGTAACACGTGCCAAATGATTGGCCTCTACCTCTGTCACAGTAATTACTTCAGAGAAAGAGTTGTGCATAAGACATCACACAACATTGAACTAAGGTTGATGAGATGCAGTCGCAACAGAGTGCTAAAGCTGCCCTAGGCAGGTCTATAAAGAGGGTTTAGTTCTATAGGGAAATTCTGTAGACTGATGAGTTGGATAGTTTAAAGCATTTAGTGAGGCCCCATAGTTACTGCAGATCATTGAAACAGAATACAAATATAAGGCTCTTCAGGAAGGAATTCCTAATGAGACTTCAGCTGTCTCACATCCAGAAGTGCCTACCTGTAGTATTTTGTAGGACAGTCACAGTGTGCATTGATGTTACTTGTGGCTAATTCTATCCTATTTCTTTAGGAGATGATGAGCAAAGTGATTGGTTTTATGAAGGAGAATGTGTTCCAGGATTCACTGTCCCCAACCTTCTTCCCAAGTGGGGAGCTGATCACCGATCTGAAGTGGAGCGGATTGACTCAGGCCTGGACAAGCTCTCAGATTCCACGTTTCTTTTGCCCTCCCGGCCAGCTCAGAGAGGTGAGGTCCATAAGGAATTTCATGTTTGAGAACTTGTCAAAAGTACACTCTGTTTGTAGGTGCTGCAGTTTAAACTGATTCTAGTGATCTGTTTTTTGTAACGATTCAATTAAAATACTAACATACTCATACCAACTGCCCATAAGGTGAGGTCCTTAAGGAATTTCATGTTTGAGGACTTGTGATGGGATGACAAAAGTAGACTCTGTTCATAGGTGCTGCAATTTAAACTGGTTCTAGTGATCTGTTTTTTGTAATGATTCAATTAAAATACTAACATACCAACTGCCCCTAGTTTTGAGTCCTGGTTTTTGAGGGTTTTTTAAAATAGGGATTTTATTTGATTTTTTAAATAAATTGACATACCACTTGCACATCAAGATGTAAGAAACAGAGGATCTGATTTGACCACCAAAGTAACTGTTTTTCCTGGTGGTTTCATCAGTAAGAATCTTTTATGTTCAATGCTCAAGTTGTGGGTTTGGTTTTCAGGGTTTCATGCTCGCCTGAATCGCCTTCCAGGGGCTGCTGCTCGTTGTCTCCGAAAAGGTCGGAGGAGGCTTGTTGGCAAGGTATTCTCTTTTGCAAGATAATAATTTTGTATTTCTAATGCTAATCAGTCCTGAAGTACTATTGTAAGATACCATGTGAAAGGGGCCCTGTGCATTTCTTTGTTTCATGTTTTGTTTGTTTAATTGCTTTGACTGCCAAAAGTTGGTAGAGTGACTAAGTGGATTGTAAGGCAGGTTTGGAGTGGCAAAGACAGTTGATCAGTATTAAAAGCAGTATGAAAGGAGGTCTGAAGATGAATGACAGGGAGCATAAATATCAAGAAGATTCAGACAGAATGTAGAGGGAAATGCTGATGGCATGAGACTTGTGCATGCTCATAATTTGAGGCTACAAGGGCAGAGAGGTGACTCAAAGGTGAAGGAAGGGCAAATTTTAGATAGGGAAGCAGACTGATATGAATGGCAGCAAAGGAAGATGGTTTTAGGACTTAAATTTTTAGTGAGAATAATAAAAGTAATGCAGACAAAGTTACTCAGAGCCATTATTTATTGCATTCTGTATGATATTTATATTTATTATATGTAGGGCAAACAACAAATGAAATATTAGTCCTGTTTCTAAAGGAAATGTCTAAATAACACCTTGCAGATGCCTGTCTAAAAGAGGGAGGATACACCTGGTTGGGTCTGGATTCTTGGAATGTTTAGTGCTGTTGTCTGTTGTAAAAGATGTTTCTGAGAAGGAAAGCATTGGCTGGTTTTGCCTTTACTTTTATTGGGATGTGCTTTGTGTTTTTGGAAATGCTGGCATATATTCCTAGCTGACTGGCTTTAGAGACACTGTTAGGAAGGTGTGTTAGAGGGGCCTGGGGTCTAGAGGAGTGTGACTTCTTCCTTCTGTTCAGTGACACTTGAAAGATCCTTGTGTGCCCCTTCTTTCTTCCTCTCACCTTGCTTAGTTGTAGCCAGCATTTAAAATCTGAATCCTCACCTGGCAAGAGGCTGGCTTTGGCTAGGGTTCCTCAGGCCACCTGCAAGTGGCTGGGCCTGTCGGCAGCACCTCTAATGATCCAAATGAGAAGGATAATATTTACTTGTTTAATTCATCTTCATCACCTTAAAGGGATCTTTGTCATTTGCAGCGGAGGTCACTGCTCCCCCTTCCCCATCTCGCTCTAAATTGTAATCATAAATAATGAGTTTCATTCAGAGCTCCCCGCTAGCAAGCTGCTAATTACCAAAAGTACGGCTTGTAATTTACACAGTAATAAACCGTAAATTTAAACATTACGGCACTTTAGGTTAATAATTTTCCTGGTGTAACAAATAGCCAAGCTTTCACCCCTGCTGCTGCAACTCCCCCCAAACTTGGAGTGTGTTTTGCCTACGTACCTGGCACAAACTGGGAAGAATCTTACCTGTGAAAGCCTTTTAGCCTCATTTTCATACCCTTATTGCAAAGTGTATTTCTTTCTTAGAGGTAGTTGCTATGCAGATATGAGCAGCTGGTGCTTTAGGCTGTGTGTGTACGTGTATGCCAGCATCAAGCACATAGACAGGGCAGTGTCAGGGAGAAATGTCTTTTCTCAAGAAAGAACAAGTCTTTTCTCCTAGTATCTACCTTTTCTTTAGCTGCTAGAGATCCCTACTGCTGAATTGCTGCTTTCAGAAGGGGCAAAAGCTTCATATTTACTCTGTGTTTTACTCACCTGTGCTCAGTGAATCCCCATTGTTAGTGGGATAGCCTAATGTCCTGTGTCTCAGCCTGCTTCTTGCCCAGCTGACCCCAGCAACCTGGAAATAAGCACTTCTCAGACACGTCCACTGTTCTTAACTGTGTCCTTGTGCTGCAAACTTTGTACTGGTCCAGTCCTTGGCGTGCCCCTGTGCAAGCAAATATCCTCACTGAAGTAATAAAAACCAAGTCCCACGAATAAAACTGAATGATTTTCTGCCATTCTGATTAGTTAAATCAGCTCAGTTGAAGCTCTAAAAGGAGAGGGTGAGTATGCTCAACCAAGAGCGGGCTGGCAAGGAAAGGATGTGGCCTGGGGGAGTAAACTCTGTTCTTATTGGTAGCAGCAAACTGTGTGAGAGTCTGCAACCTTTTACCTGTCTTTGTGTTTCAGGAGACCTCCATGAGCACTCTGGGCACCGAGAGGCTAGGTCATATTGTTAGTGATCCGCGCCAGAAAGAGTAAGGCCCTTAACAGCTGTTGTGTAGAACTGTGGGAGGGGAGGAAGAACTGTGGGGTCCTCTTCCCTCTTGGGACTGAAGGGAATGAAGAGCTGGGTGGTAACCTAAGCATGCAGTGACTGACCTGTGGAATAGGAATAGTCCTCTACTGATGGCTTCTCCATTTTCTTACTTACAATTGCTGACTCCCCTTTTATTTATAAGGCTGCCCCAGTGTGTGAACACTGTTCAAATACCCTTTCGGTTACAGTCAGCTTTTTCTTTCCCCTTCCTTTATAATGTGCCATTGCAATAACTGCAGGCCTGTACAGTCTGAGAAGACTGAGCCCTATGTGTTTTTTAAAAAGCTTCTGTGTGGAGTCACACTGTGGGCACATACTCAGACTGCAGAAATGATGCTGACAAGGCAGCTGCAAAATTGCTTTCTCTCTTTGGTGTTCTGTCTCCTTCCCCAATTAGTGTATTTAATTTGTAGTCGGCACCAGAAATAGTCTTGGTGTGTATCCTTTGGCATCCCTCTAATGCTATTCTCGTTGGGCCATGGGTAGGTAAGGGTGACACCTCTTGACTGTTGTGCAGTGGGTCTGGCCTTCACCAGCTGTTGGAACACAGCTTTTTCCTTAGGTCTGAAATTTGTTGTTTTCAATGAGTCCTGCTGATGTTTAATCTTTCTCCTTTTCCCTCCATTTTTTTTTTCCCCTTCCCCTTCTCTTCTTACCCCCATCCCTCTTTTTTTTTTTCCCCTCCCATGTTCACTCCTTCATTGGCATTGCTCCCACCTGTCCTTCTGACTCTGCCTCCTTCCAGTTTTTGGTTACCATCCATGGGGAAGAGAGATCGCAACCAGGTAAGCTGACTCTGCTCTACCTGTTTTATTTTCTTGGTTTCCTTCTTTAGAAAGAACAAAGTGCTGGCTTCCAGTTTCCCACACACTATGGCATATGCACATGAGGTAAGGCAGCCCTGTCCCATCTCATTTTGGTAACAGGTGTCTTCTAGGCTTAGAATGCAACCCGTGTCTGACACAATATTGTCTGTTTAAACCAAATAGTTCAGGAACTCCATTTGTTTATCTCCCTGTTTCAGGTCAGTGTAGGCCTTCTCTTCTGACAGTGGGAGGGAAAATGCCTCTTGACAGAAGGAACTTTGGCCTCTCAAAATTCCATAAGAATTGGAACATTTATCTCTTTTTAAATGCTTTGTCTTGTTTGGCTCTGGATTCTACCTTACAGTCTCATCAATATAGAAGGCAAAAATGGTGAGCTGACTGTAGTTAAATAGCAACTGTAACAGGAAAATGTAAGAGGTGATAAGCAAGAGATAAGGGCATTCTTTTAACTGAAAATCTTGTTTATACGCTTTTATATTCCTCAGTAAGTCTTTCATAGCTTCAGTGTTGGGAGGCTTTTTTACCTAAGATACAAGAGCTTGTGTTCTTGATACAGAGAGCAACCCTTTGAGCAGTTGTGTTATAACAGTGATCCTAGCCATGCATGTTCCCTTCTATTCCTTTGTGAGCTGTTTTTTGGTTGGTAGGCAGTAGGATTGAAACCTGTTTTACCCTTCAGGCAACTAAATATATATATATATATATATATCTATATGGCAAGAAATAATTTTCAGGCCTTTGTGCAGTTGTGCATTTTCCATTAATGAGAACATTTCACACACAGATTTTATATTGCCAAAGATAGGAATAACTACATAAGTGTTAAAATGACCAAAATAATTTTTCTTAAATGGATTTGAATCAGTTACAGAGGGTTATTGGTGATTCTCACCTACTGTGCAGCTGCAGTGTTAACTTCTCTGAAAGTAAACTAACAGTCCAGTCTGACAGTTAGGAGCTGATAGCAGCAGCTTTGTGGTGCATAGTGCCCCTTCTTTCTCAGAAAGGTTGAAGGCAGAGGACTAATACTGAGTTCTAGAATTGCAGGTAGCTTTTATGACAAATCCTGGTACACCTGTGGAGTATGCATTTGTCCTTATTTTAAAAATGCATCAGTACTCCTAGCAGTACAAGAAAAATGTTCAGGAGATTGGTGTAGCACTTGCAAAGCAGATGGAAATTAATTTCCTGCTTGTGGTGTGACTTACATCCAGCACCTCCTCTTTATTTATAAGTGTAATGCAGGTACCCCAGAGAAACTACTAGTCTAAACCTTCTATTTGCATATTGAGCAAAGTTTGCTCCATGCATTGATTGGTTTATTCCATGTCTGTCCCAACCTTAAAAAAAAAAAACAACTTAAGAGTTGCATCTTCTGTAACAAGCTGTCTTGAACAGGTTTGATGCCTGCAGAATTTGTCTAGCACATGTCTAACAAAGGATCTAAGATTAGCCTGACCAGGCAGTGTTTCAGAAATTTGTTTTAAGGAGTTTGCAAAGAAAGCTTGTGAGGTGGGTTGGGAGTGGGAGGAGTAGCTCACTTGCTGTGGAATGAGTTGAGAGCTCATTGTGAACTAAACCTCACTGAGTCTTCCTGAGGTCTGATTCAGTGAAGCATACAACCACAGGGAATACTGGAACTGCTCTGTGGGAGTTTGTGTGTTTGCACCCTTTATAACAGTGACTTTTCTCTCTCTAATGTGAAGATAGACAAGAGGCTTTCCAAAAGGGAGGCAGACCTTTTGCTCATGGTATGCAGCAGTAGAGCTCTTTGAGTATGCCCCTAGTCAACCAGCATTTGTAATAATGTGAGTTGAAAGAGGAGTGTGCTTATAAGGCTCTGTTGTGAGAAGATGATTGAGATTTGTTGTTGCACCCTGTGCTTGCCATTTGTCTGAAGTGAGAGTCAGTTCTCACCTAGTCTCACCCCTTAATGTGCTGGAAAGGTCATCCTATACTGTGTCAACAACTATAGGGAATAGATCTGAGCAGCTGTATCTGGAGACTATTTCTTTTAACGCTTTGCTTAAATAAAATCTCTTGACTTTCCAGTTCAATCCATTATCTCCTCTGTACTCTCTGGATGTGCTTGCTGATGCTTCCCACCGAAGATGCTCACCAGCACACTGCACTGCCAGGTAACTTCCTTGCTCTGCTCTGTGGGGGTTGTCTCACTTCCCTCTTACGATTATCTTTAGTGGCACAATACTCATGGACCTGAACCACTTTTCCCTAGGAGGCCTGTTGAAACATACTGATGCAGGTTATTTGAAAGTCTCAATATGCTAAGCACTTAGACTATCTGCAATAGTATATGACAGGCAGAACATAGTGTGCTTTTAGAAATAAATGTGATCTGTTCTGGATGGTGCAGGGAGCTGCTGCAAGTCTGTTGTATAGTTACAAATGGGCATAGTATTGTTCCCCACTATTAAAATCGGAACGAGATGAGAGGGAGAATGCTGACAAGCTTGTGTGGTGACATGCTGAGGCATTTTAGTACTCTGAGTGTCTAAAATAGACCCTCTGAACAGATTCAGAACTCACCTGAGGTGACCTCCAACGGCTTGATACTGCTCTCTATTGCTATAGCTGAAATTTAAGTCTGGTTTTGCTAAACTTTGACATATATTTGAGTCTGCATAGTTGGGGTTAATATGCTATTCAGGCACCTTCTGCTGACTAATCCTAAATTAAATTCAAGTGCTGGCCTTGGAGGTGACTCTGGTTCTTGTGCTGCAGGTGCCTGTCTAAAGGTAAGGTGCCCTTGAGCTCTTTCCTTGTGCAAGGAGACAAAGCCTTGTTTGGGACACAATTCTGCTTATGTGTTTGTACGAAGGACCAAATCTGAAAGAAACGTCTGGACTTTCAGCTTCATGGCTTGCTTTCCCTTGTTAATTAGCAAATAGAGCATGAAAAATGTACTGAGGTTGTGTGTGTCTGAACGAAAGCTTGGCACCCAACCAGCAAAGCCTCTCCTCCCACTGGCTTCTGCAGGGGATTTTGTGATGTCGCACCATGACCTCATGCTGCTGTAGCCAGCATGTTGAAGCTGGAAAGGGTGAGGGAGGAAATCAGCCCTTAAACATTGAATTGGATGAGAATAAAAAGAATTCAGAAGATTGTGCATCAGCTGATTAGTTCCTTTCTGTGTGTTTACCCCAGTCTGAGGATGTTTAGTGCCCATGAAGCAAGAAGATTGATTGGTCTCTTCCAGCTAGGATAACCTTTCTTGTGCCTCTGATGTTTTATCTAATGCCTTACAGAAGTTTGTCTTCCAGAAAGGAGTGCTAAACAAATCCTACTCACAAATTCAAATATGGCAAAGTCTTTACCTTGATGATGGTTAGTGAAGGTCCTTTCCAAAGCTACTGGTTATGGCAAGAGATTTCTAAACCTGGAGGTGATCATGTTAGCTTGGTTCTGCTGAATACATAGTCTAGTTAATGAATATATGCTTGGCTCCTTCCTTCAATGAACAGGTGACTGGTGTCCTGGCAAGCATAATCCCCAATGAATAATTACTGAATGTTGGCAGAGAAGTTGTCCCATTCCAGAGGCAGCTGTGTTTTTAAGTGCCTGTAGATTGAGAAAGTAGTTCCTATTTTAGTGTGAAATGTGCTTAAAAAAAAGAAAGAGAGATGGAAAGAATGAATGTGCTACGTGGCCACATGTGTGTGGCAAGGATTGAACTCTTCAGTGCAAGGTGCTTGCTTTACGTAAAGGTGCTGTCAAGGACACAGAAGGCAATTGTTCCTTCACAAAAATGTTTTCTTGACAGTAGGTGTTCTTTAGGTCCTTCAGGACCTGAGTCTATTAGTAGTTCATCTTCATACAGAAGGTTCAGGTTATCTCTGGAAGCGCTGTTCAGCCATTGTCCCTGTTAAAATCTTCCTCTTTTGCCACTGTCAATTCCAAGCAGTTGTGCTTTAGTAAGCTCCTAACAGCTTCCATGCCACCCTGGAAAAACCCTGCTCAGGAATTTGTCAGAGGGGCGGTGTTTGTGTGTGTTTGTGTGTGTGTGTGTGAAGCTAATCCCCTGAGAATGATTTGAAATGTACTGGAGAAGAAACTGGCTTGATGTTGTGGACATCCATTTTCTTCAACCTGATCTATGCAGTTACATCTCTTTGCCTAGTTCCTGCTGTCATAAATGTGTCCAAGGGGATGGATTATGAGGTGGAGTTTTTTTTGGTTCTCCCATGGAAATGTTTTCTTGGAGTGGTGAATTTTTGTGCAGTTACTCTGGAAGCACAGTTTATCTGGAAGACTCAGTGCTTCATTTAAGCAGATCTGAAGGCTGGAATACTGAGCACAGTTGGGGGTGTTCAAGAAAGGCTTTTCAGTGTCAAGGAGGAGGTTCTGTGTGGAGGGTTCCTTGGGAAGCCTTATTTGAAAGGCTGTATAAATTGTACACTACCAAGATTACCTTTCTTACTTTATGTCTGTGATGAGAAGAGATTTCATTCAAAGTGTATGCACAGCACTGGGAATTTCTCACCCATCATTAGAAGCAGTTTTGTGTGTGTGGTGACTGTTATCATTAGTGGTATAATTTTATTTTGTGAAGCGAGGAGAGTTTCCTGCTTTCTTGCAGCTCTCCCCAGGGACGGCTGGTGTATTAATTTGCTGTATTGCCTCCTGGCTGTTCCCAGGCTGTTTTTCCTCTTCATCATGGAATTTTTAATGGCCCTGCTGCCTCTCGGGAGGCATGCAAGGAAGAGTACCTCAGGGATCTCTTCCTTTTTTCACATGCCTATAATTACTCTCCTTTAAGAGCACAAAGCATTTGCTAATCATGTCTTGTCTCTGTTAAGGTTTCGGCTTGACGATGCTGGCTGTTAAAAGCAAGCAAGTAGAGACTTGCATGGACAGCCCAAGCAGTTCTTCCCTTCTTTCCCCTCTGCCCATTTGCTTCTCAAGGAGAAAGGTGGTCTGAACAGAATTTTCTTCTTGAACTCCTATTTAAGAGGACTTTGTACAATCTCAGACAGAATGTCTTATTGATTTTGGTTATTCAATGGCTCTATCAGTGGGAGGACATTATAGGTTGTTGGTTGGTGGGATGTTACTCCATTGAAGCAGGGTAAAGTTTCAGAAGAGCCTAGAAGCAATGTTTCCTTCACTTTGAGTTTGAATAGCAGGTAGAATAACAGAGGAAGGTAGAAAATAAATTGTCCCTAATTTTACGACTTGCTGTTTGCCTATCCTTGAAAACAGGTTGGAGTGAAAAACTCAATTAAATGTTTCCATGGCTGGTCATAGGAAAAGCATACCTCAGGTGGCAAGTATAGATGTTGCAGGTGGAGATTTGAAGAATTATGTTGGAGACCTCTGAACAGTACAGATTAATTGGAGAAAGTCACTTTGCATGTGCTCTCAGTTAATATTAACTGTAAACCTAGAGTTTAGTTTTGTTTAGAAGCAAGTCTCTCATCTTGCCTGAGACATGAGGTAAAGATCTAAAGGGGTGAGATCTCCTAGTAATGTGCCAGGTAGTCCATGCCCTTGAATTTGGTGGTGCTGTTAGAGTGAAAAGGCTTGAATGTCTCTTCATTCCAGTTCCAGCTCTGGAAATATGCTTGTCAAAGTAAATCTTGTTTCTTCTCTTCTGTATCTGTGAAGAGATCCTGACATTTCTGCCTCTTACCCAAGTGGAAGCATAGGGATTGCCTGCATTGTCAAGCCTTTCCTGAGGCCAGCAGAAGGAATGAGTGGATGTTCACAGTTTCATGCTGTCCTACTTGACCAGGACAGTGTCCAGTGCATTCCACACAACCTATCCACACATCTTCATCTTCCTGGAATTGTCATTATGTAAAAATGTCTGCTGTCAACTGCTTTAGGCATCTCTCTCCCTAGTTTATTTTTAAACTATTTTTCCATTTAGCTGGACCACTTTCATGTCTTCCTTTGCTTAAAGCCTGGCTAATATTGCAGTTGGGGATGTAATTGAATTCTTCTGACAGGCATGCAATGAACAGCAGCTATCAACCTAGCGTCACATGCAGTTGTCTGAGGCCTAATACTCCCATTTTGATGAATCCCTAATTCTCTGGAGTGAAAAATAAATTCCCCTTGGCTTTAGAAGTTTGTTTACTTGCTAATGCTTTCTTTGCCTATAAAGCACGTTGCCATTATGGAATCTGTGTACTCGGCAGGTCTGGCAAATACTGGGATTCTTTCTGGCACAGATATCGTGTGATTCAGTATGAAAACGGAGAATGCAACCTGTGGGATCACATTGGCTCTGCTGAAAATGCTTACCTGGAAATCTAGAAGAAAATGTGTTCACTTGCCCCACAGACTCTTAGGAATGGAATTGCTACATCATTAGAATACTTATTTGGAGAGTGGACTGCTGCTTCATGAAGACCTACGATATTTAAGGAGACAGCAGATGTGTTAGTGCTTTTGGAATGTGAAAATGTGCTCTAGCAGCTCTCCCATGAGGCTCTGCAGCACAGAGAGGACTGCTGTGCACAGGACATAGTTACAATCTGATGTGATAGCAAGAACCACTTCCATGCGTGGGAGCTTTGCATGCAGATTGGGTGAACGTTGGTGCTGATTTACTCCTGTTATGTGCAGATCAGGCTTTGGTGCCCAGCTGGTTCTATAGTCAAAGAGAAGGAAGAACTCTGCTTTTACTCTTAAATTTGTGAAGCTGTCAACAGCCTTGGGTAACACCTCAGGGCTTAGAGAGACCCTTTTATTTGGCCTGTGTTTGCTGGGTATATAGCACCACCACAGCAACAGCTGGGTGTGTGGAGTTTTTAGTAGCAGTATCCTTGTTAGAAAACCATCTCTGTTAAACGTTTACTTTAACATGAGGATAATGGCATCCCTTGTTTGTATGACAGTAGATTTATGGCTGCCTCTCACTACATAATCCAAGTGCTTTGCTGCTTTGAGGGATTGAGTTAGAATAAAGATTGTCACCAGAGAAGCTGGATAATACAAGGATGCAGTGAGAGGTGTACACCTCCAACTGTGAGATGTGCTTCCTGCCTCTAAGGCCAAAGACTGTCACAGTTAGCTCTGTAGGGTCTTCTCAGAGACCTCTGTTAGGAGATTCAGATGTTTTTTACCCCAGATTTTGAGAGAGTGGACATCACTTTACAATCTGTAGTTTTCCTCACAGATGACAAAGGTTTCAGGGGCCTGATGCTGTTCAGTACGGCTCTTTTTGTGGGCTGTATTGTCTCCCATAGATTGTACTGCCAGTCCTAATTTTCTGTTGGAACTCTCTGGTGGATGTAAAATAGTGGCAAGTGCCTGTTTCCCTGTAGACCAGCATGTGGTCACCTCGAACTGTAAGAGGGAGATAGGAGTCTGACGTGTGCAGTTACAATCTTGTTTTGTTTTTTTAAAGAGTCATAGAGTAGGAAGCTTTAGTTCTGATACATTAGAGACAACAATGAATCTCAGTTTTCTGTGTAGCAAAGCCCACTCTTTCTGCAGTGTGACCTGCATGCATGCAGAATCAGGTACCTTAAGTACTATGTTAAGGGCAAGAGACTAATCCTTTAGCTTGTGATTTTAAAAAATTAAAAAAAAATAAAAACCAGTCAGAGAGACACTACAGACTTTTTTCATATAAAACATATTTTTTCTATAAGCATGTAATTTTTCATTCATTAATGCCTGGTGGTGAGAGGCTGCAGTGTGAGTTGGATGTATTGCAGCCATCAGTGTAGCTGCCCTTTGGATGCTGCTTTGTCTCTCCAGGTGTGCTCTAGTTTTTCTCTTCCCAGGTGAGAATTTCAGTCCTCACTAGACTGTAAACTAGGTTTTCATGTTAGACTCTGGTCACCTGGCAGATTCAACTGTGACTGAGTGCTGTGCACACTTTGGTCTTTTTCTTAGAACCAATCAGCCATAGTCTAAAATAACCTGTCATTTTCTCATTGCTGTTCATGCAACATTGAAGAAAGCATAGAAACCTAGCAGAAGAGATTGAAAGGCAGTAAAGACAGAGTAAGTACCATTCCAGTTTCTTGGTTCAAGCCCATGTCCTTCATCTCACAAAGCTCCATGCCTCAGACTTCTTCAGAGGGGCTTGTGACAGGGCACAAGTATGCATTTTCTGTCAGCCTTTCCTCTCAGCCCTGTTCTGTTCTGTGCCAGAGTAATTTTTAAACTGTTCAGAAGAGTTGTTAAAATTCAGCTTTGGCAGAAAAACTAATTCATGGTTGCAGCCTGTCAGTGAGACTCACAATTTATAGTTCAGCCTGTCCACTGCAATGTTGTGTCCTGTGCATACCCATGACCTGCCTTTCTGGTGGTGTTTCTAGAAGTCTGGTTATAAAACTGGGACTCCCCAGTTCTGTTCCCTTACCAATATAGCACCTATATGTGAGCCAGTGATTAGATATGTAGATTGAAAAGTGTGGTATCTCCCAAAAAATTGCATATTTCATAAATTATACTTCAGACACTTTTTCTGTCCATGTCTTAATGAGGACTGTCACCCCTGCATGCGTTCTACTGCTCCTCTGTCTCCCAAGATATGTACCACCTGCAGATTCCCTGTATGTAGATTTATGGTGCCTGTAAAGTGCGCCAGCCACTTGAAACAGACACTTATACCACCAGGTCAGTCAGAGCCAGAGAGTAATCAATAGGTTCCTGATTTACTAACTGAAGTGTGGGTGATCAATAAGGGATAAACCTGAATGAAATACATGTTACAGAGACAACTTACAACCTCTGAGCCTTTGTGTGTTAGAGGCAGGGCTGCTACATGCAGCATCGTTGCTGTTAGTCTCCAGCTGACATGTGATTTCCTTTTACTTTCACTACAAGAAGGAACTCTGAGATTCTCATATTCTGTTTTCATTTCTCTCCCTACAACCCCCTCCTCCTCCAGCCCTGCCATGTAATAGTGAGGTGAAAGTAGATGTGGCTTGAGCATGGAGCTGAGGGCTGGAAGCTCTTGTCAAAATATAGCTGTAACATTTGTGAACTGGGAAAAATGGCATAAAGTCTCTTGGAAATGACAGTGTATAGTCCTTTGCTAGTCCATAGTGATTCTTCTTCAAGGATCAGCTGGCTAATGTTGGTGTAAGGTCATAAAATTAAAAAGGGAACCTTATTATGAGATAAAATGAGTTGGACTTTTATACATGATTATGTAGTCTAGTTAGTAATCTAATACTATGTCACTGATGCAAGATATAAAACTGAAGTTCTACTTGACTGAGCCTTTTCCTTGAGCTATGTGTGTGCCTAGATGTTTCAGAATACATGGTAGAACTGTGAGAATACTGTTTGGCCAGTGTTTTAGACGTTAGCTGCTTATGCACATAAACACGAGGTTTGAATATGCAGTCTATAGGTGCACTGACATCTTTGAAAGCCATGTTTTCAGGGGACTTCTGTGTCTGGTTATATTAATGTGCACTCCAAGATTTGAAAAACTGTCTGTCAGTGAAACTCAGCACAGCTTAGAACTTTCTGTAACTGTTCCTTAGTGTCAGATTTAGATGATGGACTTTATAGACTTCTTGTAGAACTTTTGAATTTTAGTTGAGAAGGCAGAACAGGAGGTATTTCTTTCTTATTTTGTGGTTGCATATTGGTTACAGGTAAGTAGGTAGACCCAGCAGTATTCAAATAATTTAGTCATGGCTGGTATAGGAAATTTTTTGTGCTCCCTATGCTGTTCTGTAGAGCTAAAACAGCATGCTTTGGTTTGGCACAAATTTATGTCTAAAATTGTATATAATATAAATAGGCTACATTTGGTTGTTAGGGTTTTTTAAATTAGATTTTTGGCACAGAACTATGAAACCATGAACTTTTCCTTTTGTTATCTATAAAAGATTTCAGTACTTGATAAATGTGTTTGTTAAACTTTCAGGATTTTTTTTTTTAAATTAAAATAACAAGTTTTAAAGACATAGAAGCTTTTCATCATTTAATCATCAAAACTGATATGGTTCCAGTCTTAGCACCATTCAAGCACCTCACAGTCTTTAATGGATTATATTTGTGCTGCTGTTCTGCATTTTGCATGTCAGATCTGATGCAGAATGACCAAGGAACTTGCCAAAGAAACTCGATTCTCTCAGGCAAAGCAGGGATTTGAACCCAAAGTCATTGCTAAATTATGCATTTGTTTTCATTATGGATTGTGTTTGAGAAGGTTCCCCGGCCTGCTGCCAAGGCTGTGTTTTCTGTATTAAACTTCTTCCTATGGCTGCAACTTGGAGGACTGTTTATTTCAAGTCAGTCCCAAAGGTGCAGGTTTCTTCTTAATTGGCAGGTGATTAAACTGATGTGGTCATCAGTAGGTTTCAGATTTAATAGTTGCTGTTACCAGGACAGATTATGCCTTTCAGACAGTTTACAGGTGCAGCAAGGCTGAACCACTGTAAGCCAGATTCTGCTGCCCTCACAGCACTTTGATAAGGGAATCGTAATTTTGGAAACAGATGAGGTAATTTTGCATTCCTAACTTTATGAACTAACTTTAGTGAAAGTAATACACATGGACATGTGGAACATGGGTACATTTTAAGATGACACAGTGCTAAATAGGTTACAAAATAAATTCTGAATAATGGAGGAAGTATCACACAGTTTCTTCAAAGAGTAATCTTGCAGATATTTGTTGTGCTTTATAGGAGTAATGGTAGGATGTGTCATAGCACTGCTTGATCAGATCTTTACTTATGCAGAGTTATTTTAAAGTTAGTACAAGCCCAGATCCTTTAAAGGCTAAGAGATAATTATTATTGTGAGGAGTTTATGTGCATGAGCTCTTAAAAGAAATGGGTGCATGATGGTATATTAATGAAGAAGGTGAACAAAACTTCCCTGAGAAGCTTTTCATTTGTGCTTCCTAATAGTTAAGAAGCTGATGGAAAGGTGGGAGTTGGAGGGTGGTTGGCCAGAGTCTTACAGGAAGGTGATACTGGAACAGACTTCAATTTGTTTTAATTTCTCTGTAGGCAAGCAAATGTGCATTTGGGGCCACCATGTTCAAGGGACATCAAGAGGAAACGAAAGCCACCTGCAGCCTCCATGTCCAGCCCAACATCAGGTAACCTTGGATATATGTGTAGCAGCATTTCTGAAGTTGTGTCCATATTGAGCAAAGTGCCAGGGTCACAACAATTAAAAACAGCATTAACTGGATAGGAAACTAATGATGTGTGTGCGTGAGAGAGACAACATGAGAGATAATATCATCTGGTTTTTGTGTGGCATCAAAAACTATCTACTAAAAGAAATTCTTGATGTTGCAGCTATAAAATTTACATTGCTTCCCTGTACAGTGGCTAATAATCTGTTTCTTCATAAGGTGTTATTTCCACCATTGCTCAATTATGCAATACATGGTAATAAGGACGTGATCAGTATGCACAGTGTGTTCCTTCAGTGTTGGGCTGGCAGTAGCTGGTGGTTCTGGTACCCCTTTTCAGGGTGTTTCTGGACACTTTCACAGGAGAAGATATCTGGCAATTTTTGTGTCATTGCTGGCAGAGACCACCCATTCCCTGGGAGCTGCTGTACCCTTTTGGATGAATGTAGTCATGTTTAAATTTTTTCTTGCTCTGGCGATGTAGTGATTAAAGTGCTGGTTTATTTTTATGTGGTATAGTTCTGGAAGTGAAGATTTCTTTCTGGCCTCTCATCCTACCTCCTCTTGAAATATTTTGCCTACTATCAAGCAATCCATGTTCTTCCAATTAACTTATGAAAAAACTATTGTAATCCACTAACATGGAGGTGGGTAAGCTGGTGGGGGAAAATGGTGATGTGAAAACAGTGGGGAAAGCCAAAGGGACTGCTGATGGTAGGAGGAATGAAGTTCTGTTACCTTCCTTGGGGTGGTAGATAGACAGTGGCATAATGAAGCAGGGAAGAAAGCTGTGCTTGCTCTCTTGGCCACAGGTCTGAATTACAGATTGACTGAAAGGTTCTGTATTAAAAAAATAAGAGGGGGGAAAAAACCCTCCATAAAATTAATAATCTGTTGCTTAGCAAAAGTGTTATCTGTTATTGACTGATTATTTAAGATATTCTTTACTGGATTTGGAGTATTTCGTGCTATGATATTCAAACTTCTGTAGTGAAGGGGTTGGTAAAATCATAGTCACAGACCCAGAATTTTATTTCTGGGATACTAGGTTTTCTTGGTGTGAATGCTACTGTGTCTCTGTCCCCTGTTACATGTCCATTTATTTATGTTTCAGAGCAGTATTCTGTACTGCATTGACAGTCTCTTTCTACAGGGAGAGCTTCTATTTCTATCTCTGTGTGTTTCAGCATATTATGTAAATTGTACTTACCTGACTAGGCAAATTGTATAGCCAACACTTTTGGAAGAGTTGAATCTGCTTCTGGAGTGGAACTCAGCACTGGAAAATAGCACACAGGTTTGAAAGGTGGGAGTTTTTAGGGATGAAGGAGAGAGAATTATAGTGGGTATTACAAAACAAGGAAGGATAGTGTTGTTACTGGAATCCAGACGGGCTGCTTGTGCTGATCATAAAGAGAAAGGGTCTTTAAGGGTCAGAAATTAGAAAGATCTCTTCTGTGATTTGGAATATCCTAATTAGAAATATCCCCAGAAATGTTAGCAAACCCTGTCCGTAGCTGTTAGAATACTGACTTGTGCAAAGGAACTTTCATGATTGGGTAGCTGAGGGTGTGTCCTAGCTGACTTTCTACAGCAATCTCTCAGTTGCAGCTGGAGCATGACGTCAGCACGTAACTTCTTAAATCTGATACTATTTCTGACAGAGGTGATCTGATGGTGGAATTGTTATTAATGCCTAAACAAATACATAGGCTTACTCTACAATACTGTAGAATTAACTGAAGACTCTTATGCTTGTCAGAAGTTGATGAGAAAAGTATAAATTTTTCTCTCTTCTACATAAATGTCTTATACTGGGGTTGCCCTGTACCTGAGGAGTCATGGCAGCCTCATTTTCTCACTACAGAGACTTATGTTTGTGGTGTTTTACTGCTCCTATAAAAGATGAAACACAGGTGAATCAGAACTCACGTCCATGCCTGTCACTGCAGGCACATGGAGTGCTGGATTTCTTCACCTTTAAATCGCTCCTTAGCTGAGTCCAACTGCTCTCGTCTCACTTGTTGACCAGGTCCTGCTTCAGTGATCTCCTTTTTTGCAACCTGAGTGCCCCATGGAGGTGAAGGACACAGCCTGAGCTGGCTCCATCAGTCAGCAGAACAAATGGGCTTGCTCTGCCGAACATCGGGCCATCTCGGATTCCACCTCTTTTATAGAGATGAGTGATGAAGAGGGGCTCGTTCCGCTTTGCCGCTGTATTAATACACATCAGGGGCCAGCTCCCGGCACTAAATCACGCTACTGCATACATCTGTTATCGGACTCCTCACCAGTGTGATGAACAAGACTGCAGATAGAGGCTTCCTCGTGTCATTCTTTATAGGATTTTCCTAAAAGAATAAATAGCTCAAATCTCTGCCAACACTCTCCCCTGTCATTGTGATGAATTTAGCTTCTTTCTTAAACACGCAGCTACAAATCTTCCCCTGTCGCCTCACCACCCCACCTCCCCCACCATCCCCAGAAAGTTTGGAGTTGAATTTGGCTGAAATCAGAAGATGCTAATAAAAGGCATATGAGATGGGGATGCAGGAGTGAGAGAAGGGAGCTAGAGAGATGTTTATTTGGGAGTCAGGCAAACTAAGTTGATTCTATGTCTTCTCATGTACTTTCATGGATGTGAGTATCTATGGACTCTGGTAAAAGAACTTCTGTCAGAGACCCTTGTATGAACATCAGAAGCATGTATTACTGTAGCAGAAGTGCCTCAGCCTCTATTGCATTGTTACAGCTTTAAACTTCTGGTATTAGTCTGGCTGTTGGAGTCTAACTGGCCTAAATACCAGAACTGAGCTAGCTATTAAAGAATAGCATTTTGGAAAAAGGCATGGTGGCTGAGACCAACAAAATTTTGATAGAAAACTCAGAGTTCATTTGCACTTCAGGAAGTGCCTGTTACCAAAATTAAGTAGGGCAAACTTATGCAAATGTTGAGAAAGAAAGTTAGTGCTTTCCATAGTAGACTGTTGAGCAGTGTGAGCCCTAAAGCAAGAGGCTTTCACCAGGTAAGAACAGAAGTAGTTTGGCTGGTGTAGTTTGGTAGTAAAATAAGGAAATCTGGAGAAAATAAGGCTGGCTGTACTTCATTAGACCAGAAGTTCTGTCAACTCTGTGACCACAGCCTAGTGGCTAGGGAAATTAAAAGCCTGTAATGAGAAAGGTCCTTCGAACTTCCAGTGATCCACAAGTATAGGTGGTTGTGAAATAAACAGGCAATAATTGTCCATCTTTACATTGATGATGTTAGTGCTTATGTGGCCCAGTCTCCTATGTGGGGGCTACATGGATGGTAACTGGCATCCCATTCAGGTATTACAGTGAGCCTGGGGTAAAAATTTGCATCTGCCTTGGCATGAGTTCACATGTAGCCGTTGAAAAATAATAATTTCTAAATGGTGCTAGTTAGCAGCATCTGAAATTCCTTATCAGAGAATGCTCTGATAAGAAGTATCAAGTTTGGTGATGCTAATGCATTCACTCTTTGTCATGGTGTGATGGTACCCAGTAGCAAGAAACCTGTTTCAGTCCTTTGCTTTTTTCTTTTTGTGAGCAAAGATGGACAGCCTGAGTGGGGAGGCTGCTAGTGAGGGGCCAGTAGTGCAGTTTTGGTGGTGAATATTAGTTGAAGGACTGTTTTTCATGTTTCATAGGACCTTTGGATGGAGGAAGTTAATGGGCTAGAGGTAAAACATGCAATGTGCTGTTATCAGCCGTGTTGTGGTTGTGTGGGAATGACTCACTGTTATGGATATACAAAAGCAGAATTGTTGGAGCTCCAGATCAACTAAGTGTGGAACCTCAAACGTTGAACCAGCTATTTACTTAAACTTCAAAGCAGTCAATCTTCTAGTTTAGGCTTGTTATGGCCTCTTCATCCACTATAGAGCAGCAGATGCAACTTGTAATAAAAACACACAAACAACTATTCTGTTGTGAGAATACAATGAGATGTGTTTTGTACTGAAGCAGTTGCCTGTTAAAGAAAAAAAATTTAAAAATCCAGTTGCCCCAAAGACTTCTGTGGCAATTACTCTTTTTTTTTCTTTTTTATCCTGACCTGTTCTGCTTGTGAGGATTAAGTGATTCAGAATACTGGGAATGGGAGTAAACTTGTATCTCTAGGTTTCTGACAGCCCTTCTGGAAATTTGGGTGACTGTTGGATTGAGCTATGGGTCTGGAAATCTCTCTTGCTAATTCTAGCCTTTCCCATTTTGAAGCAGTGGTTGTATTAAGAAAATGAGAACAGATTCCAGGCTAGCTTAGCAAGTAGCTTCTTGTTATAATATGCTGAATTACTATATTGGATATATGTGGAGGTTCATAGTACTGCCTTTACTGAGTAGAGAGAAGTATATTTTCTCTTTAACTGAGCTTTGCAACCTGAAATCTGCCAAGCCTTCAGAGACTTTGAAATGCTCAGATACAGGGTTAATGGAGTCTTTGTGGAAAGATCAGGTTATCTTCAGTTGAGTGATTATGAATTGATTCAGTTTAAGTATGGGACAGCTAATGTTCTTGATCTTCAACAGGAACTTTGACTAAAGGAACTAGTTAGTGGACTGTGAACTTGGAGTTCTGAATGTGAGAATCATTGGTGCAAAGGTGTTAATGTTACCAAGGACCTGTATTTTGAATAAATTTCATGGAGGAACTTGGAGTAACTCAGTAAATAACACCTTCACATAAGAAAAAACTAATATATATAAAGTTGCTTGCCATGAAGCCACTTGTTCTAACTTTTTTTTATTACCCTTTCCTACTCTCTTCCTCTGTTCCCCCTTTCCTGAAATTTTATATTCCAGCAACTTTGTCTGTCCACATGGATGCAGCAGAGTCAGAGCTACCAGCAGCACCATCCCCAAGATCCCAGAACTCTGAGTGGACAGGGAAAACACCAGCAGCTGAAAGAACCACTCTTGCGCCCTCCAGTAACTTTTTTAAAATGCCACCAGAGAAGAGCCCTGGATACAGCTAAAAGGAAGCATTGCAACTGTAAAAGCTTGTTGGATTTTGGACTCTGGTAGTGTCTTCACCAAATGTCTTGTTTGGCAGTAGTATCTTCAGTATTGGTGTGTGATGCGTGCCGTCATCCAGACTGATCTGCGTGCCCCACATACCTAATCATATCTGTGACTCTATGTTTAAAGAAAGTATTCAGTGTTAGGACTGCAGAGGCTTTTAAAAATGTTCTTGCTATTGCTGTATTTATTATGTATTCATCTCCTCCCCTGGTGCCAGCTTATATGTGCTGGGTCACGTACAGATTCTTTGGGGTTTTCAGATCTCTATTATCCCTGGACATGTGTTTTTTGGGTAGAAGTCCCGCTACCACTCAGGGAGGCAAAAGTCTCCCCGACTTCTTCCTGGCCACAAGGATTTCTTGGCTGGGGAACGAGAAGAGAATGCAAACAAGTTGAAACATGGAACCTGAATTCTGTATTAGCAGAATGTTTTCAGGCCATGTGCTGATGGACTGGAAGCATGTTGCTTCTAGGGAAGCAAATACAGTGCTTGTCAGTTCAGAAATTGCAGTTGGCTCATTGGCAGCATGGTCTGTTAGACCTTTTCCTTCTCCCTTGTTCTGAATCGTGCTTGTATATTGCATGTTCTTTCCTAAATCTCGTTCTGGTTAAGGATTTGGGAGAGTTAATTGCCCATAAATGTGCAAGCTGGTGTCCTGGAAAGGAACCTGGGCTATTGAATATTCTTAGAGTTATTCAGAGGATCTAAAAATCTTCCATTTCTTGGAAATTGACTGCTAACATTTCTAAAGGACACTTGCCATTTAAGATAACATGGCATTGAGCAAAACAAGTAATTTTTTAAGTATCCCCACAGTTCAGATCATTGTGGGTAGTGATCAGACCACTTCCCTCATGTTTTCCCTCCCTTCAAAAAGTATTGTCTAGAGGTGTCTCTACCTACTGATGATTGGTTTTTACTCTGCAGCATACACCAGAGATTCTCTTCATAGCACTTCCACTTGGTCCACGTTACCTTCTGTGTTGCAGAATTTATGGAGAGTGATTTCTTTTTTGGGAGTTGGACCCGATGATCTCTCGAGGTCCCTTCCACCCCCTACGATTCTGTGATTCTGTGATTCTTCCCTCTCTTTTCATTATTTCTTGATTGCAGTCCACTTACTTTTCTTTCAGTACTCTGTCTGGAGCTTATTTTGGGATGTCTTTTTAGAAATATACCTGCAAAGTATGTGTTAAGAAGCCATGAGGCTACATATTCCTCAAGCCCTTTAGAACTAGGGTATATTTGTATGCATAGAACTCTTTTTGCCTTCCTCACTGGGTGGAGCCTTTGGACAGAACCATTTAAAATTGTAAAATTTACTTTTAATATGGAGGTGCAGTTATCATTCAAGTAGATACTAAAACCATACAAATTTTGTTGTTCTGTGCTCCCTTAAATAGCTGAGGGTTGGATTTGATTGTGAGGATATAAAGGGGTGATTTACGTTTAACTTTGTATTAAAATGTTAAATGGTCATAACATACACAAAACAAAAATTGAATGACTCACTAAATCATGATTGACAAATACAGTTATGTTACAGACACACTGTCCATGTCTGATCCCCTAATACCTACTTATTCTTGGGGAGAGATCCAAATTGGATTTGTATTTCGCAGCCCAAGCAAACTGTCAGATCCCTCCATGTAAATCCCACTCATTTTTTGTGGTGCTACATTTTAGCAGTAATTAGAACAGGGAAACCTTGCTGGAGGAGTACAGAGGTCAGTTTAGATTACAGGACAAGCTGTAAAGGTTTTGTGGAGAGAGGAGTGTTTCTGTTGTTAAGCAGTCACTGGATTGTCTTACTCTGAGCAGTGGTACTTAAGAGGCAGCGCTAGAGGTCCAGTAATCTGGAATTTACCAAGAGAAGGTAAACCCAAAGAATAGTAGCTTGACTAATTAGTACTTGTGAACACAGAAAAGGGGAAAGGTGGTCACATTCTCCTGACCATGTGAGAATAAGTTTTAGGATCAGAAGCCTTTTAATCTAACTTGCAGACTGTTTCAGTGAGAGGGAGTGGTGTCCTAGAAGAGCATTGTGGTTTTAATCTCTTGAAGGATTCTCCACAACTTCCCTTGGTTTGAGTCTATTCAACAGACTCAATTACTGAGCATTCAGCTAAAATTTTAAAGGTGTTGGGGAACTGGCAGGAGGGTGGAGCTGCCAGACTTCACATGATTTTTCTCTGGGGGGCAGGGAAAGATAATTTACCAGATTTTCCTATTGAGGTCAGTAGCACTGTTCATCTGGTTAAGCCTTTACTTAGGTTGTAAGCTCCTAGGAGGTCTTCCTTTCCTTTAAAGGTTGAATGTACCTGTGGCAATACTGAAGAGGAACTGTGGCAGGCATTATCTTGGTAAGCCACGCTTTCTGCTGTGCAGCTTTCTGGAAGTGACAGAAGACTCGAGTCCTTGCAGCTGCCCTGTCTTTCCTGTTTCTAGGTTAGAATTCATTTGCAGGTCAGTCAGGCTCTCAACCAGATTTTATTCTCCTGAGTGGTAGAGAAGCTAAATGAATTGGCTGTCTTGTTTCTCTAGGGTATTTGTCAACACTTGTCTTTTTGTAGTATCTTTTCAGTAGCCTGATACGGATTTGAATACTTGCAGCATTCTTAGATGAATTAACTAGGTGTATTGTTTTGTCTCTTTTCCTCTCAGGCAGATTCCTTAGAACTCACAGTGTACTTGCACTATACTCTTGGTGAAGGACACAGTGCTTCAGATGTGGTTTGCTTGAGTAGAAAGGAGTAACAGCATGTCTGTAGCTGTGCTGTTACTAAGTTTTGATTCACTACTTCAAAAATACACAGCTAGCTCATATCCTACTTCTTGTCCACTGGAACTCCCCAGTCTTTTTCCAGGTTTGTCTTCTTTCTGGTTGTCTTCATTCCTTGTCCTTACATGACTTCAACTTCCCAGCCATCAACTGGGAATACTGTACTGCTGTGACAAGCAAATCTGGGAAATTCCTGAAGTATGTTGAAGTTAATTTCCTGTCACTAGTACACAGTGAGCCAGCTAGGAAAGATGCCCTCCTAGACTTGTCATTTGTGAATAGAGAAGGACTTGAGGGAGATGTGATGGTAGGTGGCTGTCTTGGGCACAGTGATTATGAAATGATTTGGTTTAAATTTTTTGATGTAATGAGAAGAATGGTCAGCAGAGTTGCTACTGTGGATTTCAAGAGAGCTAACTTTGAGGCAGTGTCCCCTGGGAACATTAATCATCTACCAAAGGTCTTGAGATGCTGGGTTGGTCCCTGCTGACTGTAAGCTACCCTGCGTTATTCCAGTTCCCAAGAGAGGCATGAGGGAAGACACAAGAAATTTACAGAACTGTTAATCTAATGTCAGTAGCTGGAAAAATTACGGAGAAGATCATACTGGATACTATTGAAAGGTATTTAATGGACAATACAATAATCAGGCACAACCAGCATGGGTTCACAAAGGGCAAGTCTTGTCTGACTAGTCTGATACCTTTCTATGATAAGCTCACCCACCAAGTGGATGAAGAGAAGGCAGTGGATGTATTTTTTTCTGGATTTTAGAAAGGCTTTTGATACTGTCCCTTGCAGTATCCTTCTGGATAAGTTGTCCAACTGAAATGAGCAAGTATGTGATGGGTGAAGAACTGGCTGAAGGGCAGGGCTCACAGTGTTGTAGTGAATGGGGCTGTGTCTGGCTGGTGACCAGTCACCAGCAGTGTTCCTCAGGGCTCAATGGTAGGGACAGTTCTCTTTAATGTTTTTACAGCAATGATCTGGATGCAGGAGTTGAATGCACCATTAACAAGTTTGCTGGTGATACTAAACTGTGAGGTGCTCTTGACCTTCTCGAGGGACAAGAGGCTTTTCAGAGGGATCTAGGTAGATTGAAGCATTGGACAGTCATCAGTGTCATGAAATTTAGTGAGAACAAATGCTGGATTCTGCATCTGAGAGAGAGTATTGCCACACACAAGTATAAATGGGGAGAGGGGTGACTGGAGACCAGCCTTGCAGAAAGGGATCTGGGGGCACTGCACTGGATGGCAGGCTCGGTGTGAGTCCGCAGTGTGCCCCAGCAGGCAAGAGGCAAACTGCATCCTGGGGTGCATGAAACACAACATAATCAGCTGGTCTAAAGAGGTGATTGTCCCACTGTGTTAGTGTTGGTGCAGCCTCACCTTGAGTATTGTGTGCAATTCTGAGCCCCACAATTTTAAAAGGATGTGAAGGTCCTTAAAGGCGACCAGAGGAGGGCAACAGAGCTGGTGAAAGGGCTGGAGGGCATGTCCTGTAAGAAGTGGCAAAGGACTATGGGCTTGTCTAGTTTGGAGAAAGAGAGGCTGAGGGGTGACCTCATTGCTCTCTACAACTTTCTGAGAAGGGGAACTGGAGAGGGAGGCACAGGACATATGGGAATGGTTGAAAGCTGCATCAGTCAGGGGAGGTTCAGACTTGACATGAGGAAGCACTTCTATATAGAGAAGGTGGTCAAACACAAGCAGGCTTCCTAGAGAGGTGGTTAATGCCCCTAATAATAATATACTTAACTTTTGGTCAGCTTTGAAGCAGTCAGACAGTTGGACTAGGTGATAGTTGTAGGTTCCTTCCAACTGAAAATGTTCTGTTCATGATCTTGACGAGGTTTCAGTCTCTTCATTCCTTCAGTCTGTTAAGGTCCCTCTGGGTGATACCTTCACCCTCCAGCTCTCCTCTCCAACATGACATCATTTCTGATCTTGCTAAGAGTATGTTCTGTCTCTTTTTCACCAGACTGCTAAAGATCACTAAACAGTATTAATCCCAGTGCTGTCTTCTGAGGTATAGCCATCATTATGGATTTCAAACCATTGATTCTTGCTCTTTGAGCCCAGCAGTTCAGCCAGTTTCTCCCTGACCTTTCCTCCTGGATGGCATCCAGTCCATAGTTCTTCCATTTGGCTATAAGGGTGCTGTGAGAGACTATCAAGAGGCTTGCAGAAGTCCATGTGAACAGCATCCACTGACCTGTATGGATTTACAGACCCTGTCGATTCTTCATAGAAGGCAGACAGGTTCACAGGCATGACTTTTCCTTCATTTAATCTCTCTTTGAGTCACCTTGACCTTTGAGTGCCTGGAAATGGCTTCCAGAACATGTGCCATAAAACTCTGAGAGACTGGGGTAGGGCTGACTAGCCTGTCATTCCCCAGATCTTCCTTCCTGCCTTTTTAGAAAGGTGATGTGATAACGTACCCCTTCCTGTCCCTGGCAACTTCATACAACTGCCACAGTTTTTCATTGATGGCAGAGACCAGTCTCATAAAGACACATTTTTGGAAGCAGGGCTTTATTTATATACAGGGACAGGATGACACTCAGTGACATTTAGTAGTTATTCTTTGCACATTTCTGATAGTGCCAATGAGCTCTACTGAGGCTTAACATCCACTTTGGCATGTACCAGAGAAGTGGAATTTGAGGAATGTAGTTTCTCACCTTCTGGATTTATGATTTTTAAGGTAAGTTATGGTAAAGAGTGAAGAAGGCAACAAAGCAGTAGTTGGAGAGAAACTTGTAAGAGGCTGGGACTAGCGCTGCTGAATGATAGATGAGCTTCATGACTGCGGTATGCAGAGGTGTGTCTTGCCAGTGTTCCTGAATAATGACATTGAGGTGGTTAGTGCTGTCCTTCCAACTGTAGAAGCTCGTGCTGTTACTTTGTGGCTGTTGCAGAGATCTGCTCAGTGGGCAGGGGTTGAGAAGGGAAATTGGAGAAAGGGCAACAAGAAGGGCGATTGAGTGCCTCCTCTATTGTAACCCCTTCTGTACTGAAGAAAGAAGTTGCCACCAAAAAAACCAAAAGTGTGTGGCTGGATATCAATAAGGAATTATGTAAAGTGGATGAGAACTTTGTTGTCTTGAGAAACAGTTTCATAACCAGAGATTTCAGTGAAGCAGAAGTGAAGGATGCTACCAGTCATTTGTTCAGAAAATGTATTTTAATAGTTTAGTATTTTAATTATGAGACTATCAAAGGAGGACAGAGTTCTCATTGTGATACAGCATTACTGTGTCTTTGTTCACTGCATTCTATTCCAGTATGTTTTTTCTGCTTGAGACATGCTGCTTGTGTACTGTCAAACATGAGAAAAACACTTTACAGCAATGCTTTGTAAGGCACAAAATATTAGGGGCCACTTGCTATAGAGTAGCCAAGGCAAGATTATCTTAGGCCATTAATGTTTATCCAGTCTAAGGACTGAACTCAGCATAGAGAACATAATGTCTTAAATATACCAAAGCATCTCATTTTAAAGAAAGTAACCTGCCTTAGGCAAGTGCAGGGAGACTGAACTGTCACCAGTGCATGGCTGACCCTCAGTCAGGTGACGTACAGACTTAGCTTGTGGAGACAGAGGGAACCTTTAACATCCTTTTCAACTTGAATGTGGGCAAAATGCCTTCCCAACTGCAAACCTGTCTGTTAACATGACTCCTGTGAGTGGACATGTTAACTGGCATCTCAGGAAAAGAGAATTCTTGTATGAGCTCAAAGAATTGGTGAAAGTGGAAAATGGACTGGCATAGCCTGTTGTATCAGAGAAGGATGCAAAATATTTATCCCTGCAGACAATCAGAGAAAGCATTGCTGAGCCCTGCATGTATGACCCAGAGTACTCATTGTCTTAAAGCAGAGCCAGTATTATGAGGATGATCAGGGTTTTGCAGAGCTGCCCTCTTTTCCTTGTATCCTCTGAAGGAAATGGGATGAACAACGTAAGAAAGGCTGCACTGGGTCAGACCAAGGTCTGTCTGGCTCAGTATTGTGTCTCTCACAGTGGCTGGGTTTGGATGCCTAGAGGTTACTGTAAGGACAAAGTAGCTATTAAGTGAACTAAAACTTTTATGTTCCCTTAGCCCAGTGTCCTGCCACAAAAAGATTTACAAACTGTCATCAAGGTTGGAGAAAACTTTTGTGACGCTTTTTACTACAGTGTTTATCCTCCAACTGGATTTAATTATATTTTTAGAAGGACATGTAATCAGACTTTAAAAACATCATGTAAGGATTAGCTCTTCTTTCTTGGTAATCAGTTGTGTTACTGATTATCCTCTTTATAAGGAAATTGTGTCTTCTCTTGGAAGTTTCTTGCTATGCTTTTTTTCACTAAGGTTGAAAAGTCCTCTTCTTCCTTGACAATTAAGCTTCTTTATCATGTATAACTACCTATACCCAGTCAACAAGTCCTATGTAATCCACTAACCCATATAAGTCATTTTTCATAAGCTTCACACTGTAAAACTTGTCATTTAACCTTTAATTATGCTCCTGCATGAGAATGGAGGTGGAATACTGGGCATCTGCATTCAGGTGTAGTGTCTGTGCTTAGAGTATGCTTTACAGAAGCAGGAACACTTGCTTCCCTATTGCTATTCGGGCTTCATATATTCATATATCCAAAGATTATGCTAGCCCTTGCTGCCAAACGCTGCTGTAACGCTATCATAAAAGGGATATTCAGGCAGTTGACTTGGAATCTAAAGTTCTTATCACTGCTTTTCAGAGCACAAGATTCTAAAAGGAAGAATACTTTTTTTTAAAACTCCAGAATGCATTGTGTTTCCTTCAGCAGTGTTATAGTGCAATTTTGGACCAGCAGTTTTTATCATTTGGAATACTTAAGAGATCAGTCTGTTTAGTTTTATCAGAAGAGGATCAGGTGTGTCTTGCCTGTGTGGTAGAAAGTCCTTTATGGAAATACTAGGTAACACAGTGTCTCTTGTCTTGAGCAGATAGGCATAAAAACGAACTTGAAGCTAAAGCCAAATGAATTCAAGTTAGAAATAGTGAGCTGTTAACTCTAAGGACTGATTAACCATTGGAACAAAGCACCAATGTGGGAAGCAGCAGCTTTTGTCTTTCTTCAGGCTTCGATTTGAAGACAGGAGCTTTATGGAAGGAGTGTTGTAGCCAAATACAAGCCATTCAAATAAATACAGAGGCATCTAAAAGACATTGGTCAAATTTTATAGTGAAGGTCAGTCTACTTGAAACCATGGTTGCTTCTGGTGTAGAACTTCAGAAAAGGCAGATAACTTTTTTTTCCTACAGTATGGAAATCTGTTGAAAAATGGGAAGTGTTTTGGCAAACAGAAGTCACGGTGGTGAAAGTTTGATGGTGTTACTAGAAGACTGTACTGACACTTGCATGGGAGGGTGAGGGGAAAGGAAAACTTATCTGTGCCAACTGAAAAGAAGCTTCACCTCTGCATGCCAGTTTATTGGTGAGTAGTTTTATGATGTGTGAGCATGCAGACTTCAGAACCTACACAGTCACTCAGCTGAAGAGCGTACTTGGTGAAGATTCCCTCTTTCTTGCTGAACTGGCAGCTAAAGTTCTGCTGTCTTGGGGCAGTGTTCCCTGCATACATGCTCAGCTTCAGCAGCTCTGTCTCTGTTCACTTGCTCAGCTGTGTGAAATGCTGGCATGTTGCACTGAAATCAGAAATCAATGGAGAGCATTGGTGGGCTTAGTACCTTTATAGGTTACTTGCCAAAAAGTACACAACATCTGTCTTAATCCCTATAGCGGATGCTTCTGTTTTTCTCTCTCATGGCATGGAAGGAAGCTGCCTCCTCATAGGAGTGCCCTTTAGCAGCCTATTGCACCAAAAGAACAGGTGGTAGGCTTCCCCAAATGGAAAAGCTCTTCTGCACTCAGATATCTGAGAGGGAGATGACTGGAGGAAAGAGTTTTCTGGTAATGTGTTCCCAAACATTAGGGAGCAGTGACTTGTTCAGCTTTGTCAGCTTTAAAATACTTCACGCTGTACCTTTGTTTCAGAATGAATGTAAATTCCACTGATGGAGTAGTGACACATTGAAATTGTTGCTTCTGATCTCAAGCCCTTGACATAATGTTAATGCCCCACACTAGCATTTGGCTCTGGTGCCCAGGGTGGTGTATGTGGGACCTCATTGCTGGAAGTTTTTCAAGGAGTGCCATGAACCAAGACTGATCTGCCCTGACCAGACCCCCTGGGCACTGCTGAAGCTGTTAAATTTTCTCTCAAGTTGAGCAGCACCAGACAGCCAAAGCTACAATTAGTTGCACTCTAGCTTCCTCCTCCTCCTGTCCCAGAGGCCTTTCCTAAAGATAGTTCATAAACAGGTCTACTTAAAATCTTTAAAGAGCTGCATTGTGCATGTCCAAAATGTTCCATGTGCTCCAAAGATTTAACTGTTTGATACAGATCAGACTCTGGGTTCCTGAAACTGTATTTTGGGGGTAACATGTAAATAAGGAAGATTCATGCTTGTATTATTCTGTCCTAAACATGATGTG
The DNA here is from genome assembly GCA_020800305.1 of Porphyrio hochstetteri. Classification (NCBI taxonomy): domain Eukaryota; kingdom Metazoa; phylum Chordata; class Aves; order Gruiformes; family Rallidae; genus Porphyrio; species Porphyrio hochstetteri. Next base: position 8,949,313 of record CM036908.1, on the reverse strand, counting down.
TATTCTCTGAACGAGGCTCTTACAGAATCTTTGTTCTGATTATAGAAACTGGAAATAAATCGATATATGAGAGAAATGTTTCATCTGATATAAAGCAAACTGAGTCGAGAGAAGCTTCACTGGTGTCTAACTAGACTTGCAGTACTGGAGTGTCCACAATCTGCATGCTTCCTTGACTGTTTCCTTAAGTACAAGCTGTAACCTGAAGTTCTGTAGGGAGTTACTGTGCTTTTCTTCCTTTGAATTGCAAACTTGGGTGAAGGATTGGAGGCAATTTATCATGTCCATTCTTTGGTTTTTCACAGTGGTTTTGTTTGTTTCCCACTTTGTCACGATGCTGTCTCTAGACAAGTGAGATGCTTTCTGTTTGGAATTTGAAACAATTCCAGAGTTTAAGTAACCTTTCACTTCCAAGTCACTGCTTTGGACCTGCCCAGTCCCAAAAGGGATTTCATTTAAATGAGCAGGTCAGTCTTGATATTTTAATGGATATCTGTTCATTTTGCCAACACTAACACCCTTTTAAGATAGATTGGTATCATTCTATTTTTAATCATGATAGCAGTGGCTTCAGAGATCAAACAAGCAGCAGGCTTTGGGTTTCCTTTTGCATATATTTGTCTGCCAGTATTGATAGCTGCACACACTTGTGGAAGGAACAAGAGGACTCCCTCTACAGAAACTGTTCCAAGGAATAAATTGTAAAAAAACTAGTTCCCAGGTTGATCAAATACTTTCAAATGGAGGGATCAAGATCCTTTGGAAATGGCTTCAATTTCTCAGTTTCTTCAATTCCTCACTGGATTGGGGGTGGGTGTGCAGTTTGTGAAGTGATGATTTTTTTTTTTCTCTCATCTGCAAGCTGCCCCTGTGAAAATTGGGGAGTATTCCTGGTGAAATGTGCTGATTTTCATATGGACCCAAGGACAAAAGAGCCCTTAACAATAGATCCTCTTAGGGAGAGTGCCCAGAAAATGATCAACTATGGGTAACAGTCAAAAATGTCAAATTTCTAAAAATCTAAGCTGGTTCAGTCTGCCACTCTGTGTGGGTGTTCTTCCTGAGGAATAAAGCATTTCACTTGATGACTGAAGGCATTTGGGGCGGGGGGGAGGGAGGGAAGCAGCTGAATGGTTCTTGTTCACACATCCTGAATTTTACGCTTAGTGGCTGAGGAGTTTCTCAGTTCTGTTTTAGTAGCTGGTGGTAAATTCAGTAACAGGGCTGACTGGTGGCTTTTATCTATTTTAACTTTTTCAGCCCACACTTGCTTAGTATTTTTCCTGCTCAGAGATTCAACTGAAACTACAGATGAATATGAATAGACTTGCTACAGACTACTGGAATATTTCTCAACTCTAAATAAAGGGTATTTCAAATCTGGAATTTGTTCTGTACAAAACCAAAGCAATTTTCCAGTAAAAACAGGTACCTGATAATAGTTTTTTAATGAAACATAGATAGTATAGAGCTTCAAAATACTAAATTGCTCTAGTTTAATTGATTTCTAGTGGGGAAACAACAGGGAGATATCAAAGATGAGCAAGAGTAGATCTCGATCAGCAGTTGCTGCCATTAAGCAGATGAAACACACAGATTTTGTAAAACCCTATTTTAAAATTTCACCTACTTTGAGAAGTGCCATAGCTTCTTCCTCACAGCCTGCCTGTAGGGGCTGTTATTGCAGGCCAGTGTTTCTGCTAAACTGATGCCAGCTCACGCTGATGTTTTTCCAGTGATTTTGACTCCAGCTTCCTGAGAAGTTCACTCAAGGTGTCCTTAGGGCCTAACTTCATCCTGCTTCGCCATCCCTGGGGCCTACCTTCATCCTGCTTCACCATCCCTAGGGCATACCTTCATCCTGCTTCACCACGTAATTTGCAAGTGCTTGGACTTGCCCAGCCCCTCATCTGGGGAAACACACCTTCCCATTTTGAGAAAGCCAGAGGTGATGAAGATGGTCTTCATGCAGTGTTGTATGGTGTCCTGTGTTTTCTTTCCTGGCTCTCCAGTGTCGCCATGCAAGGAGCCTGTACAATGAGCAGCAAGAGGAGCTTTTGTGAGCCTTTTGGCCTCGCTGGTCCTTTCAGGACCTTTCTTCAGGGAATCAGTGCAGGTCTGATTGTCCGATTCCTGGGTGAGAGCTCATGAGGTGTGGCCATCGCCCTGCACTCCAGCAGTCCAGGGGCCACCACAAGCCCCAGGCTTCCTGTGTTTACGTACGTATTTTAGACATCTAAACAAGTACCTTCTTTAACCTCATCTCCCCCACCCCCAAATTAAGCAAAACAAACTGGAAAACTTGTGCTCCCATGACAAACAAGGCTACAGTTCAAGTGGTCAATGTTGCTGTAATCAGACAATTCGGTATAGTGCAGTCAAGGAGTTGCATGATTTGTTGGGTTTGAGGGTCATGTGTCCTTGTCCCCCCTTCACATGAGGCTCCTGCCTCAGTCATCATAGAAGGGCTGAGGATCCCTGAGCGTGTGGCTGCTTGGGTTTGTGTTTTTTACCTTGTTTAGACTGACTTCAAGCTTTCTTTACTGCACAGCATCCAGAATCCGCTCTGAGGAGGGAAGAACTAATTTCCTTGCTAGTGTTTTCAGGGTACCTCCTGCTATGGCTGAGAATTACACCCCTATTTTAGAGATGGGCAGTTTAAGTCGGATTGAAGCAAGAAGTAGGAGCTATCTCTGAATCTGGGGGCCCACGCTGAGATACCCAAGCCCTGGCCATTTGGAGGGACTTGCTTTGTAGCCTTTTGTAGGTTCAAGTCACATTTCCTACAAAGTTCCCCAGCAGCTCTGAGTGGCCACTCAGAGCTTCTGCAAATTGAGCCACAGTTACCAAAGAGCTGAGGAGCACCACCTGTCCTCATTGCTGAAGTCTCTGGTTTCTCTGATATTGGAGAAGTGGCAACAGGGCTGATGGTCAATTGCTTTCATTGCAAGAACTTTGCCTTGATAGTTTCCTGCTTTGTCCTCTCTGTCTGCATCAGCAATTGAGTCAGACCCAATCTCCTTCAGTTCTTGGCCCTTACCTCTCCAGAGGTACATGCTCTGTGCTCTGCATGAAGCTGGAGTCTTGCAGAAAAAAATACTGTCTGATAATTTGATTTGGCATTATTGTAACGTGCAGGCACTAGGGTGGCACTTCATTTCTTCACTTCTGAGTATTTTTATCTGTAACCAGGCATGTATACGTGTGCATATGTATTATTTTTGTTCTAGGAGTTTTTGGTGTGCATTCATTTTGTATAGGGGTTTCCTTATATGGTATTTTAGCTTCCCAAAACATGCTTTGCCTCTGGACTTTCAGACTTCAAAGGAACTGAAAGTGGAAGAGCAGCCAAAATACATAGGATTGCAAAGGATCTGCTGTGAAGCAGCTTGTCTACTACAGCTTGAGAAAGAGCAATCAGTTACAGTTTAGATACTTTTACCTGAACATCACAGCATGATATGACTATTGACTCATGTCTTGCACTGATATTTCAAGTGTCCTCTGATTCTCATCCCTCAACTCTGACTGTCCAGTGCAGAAATCCTGACTGTTACTTAACAAATGACAGGCTGCCTGTTAATGCCCAATTCAGCAGAGATTTAAAATATCAGAACTATTACTGTATTTTGTGAAGAATGTCCCTGTGTCAGGTACCCTTTTTTGAACCAGAATCAATCACCTGACTGAGCAAAGAAGGCGAAAGGTATGACCAAAAAAGCTACTAAATTTTGTCTTTATTGTCTTTTATTATCCATATGTGTGTGTCTTCTCCATTGACTCTCAGGTCTGGATCTTCTAGAGAAATTAGTGCATCTAAAAAACCAAAACCATAAACAAACTAAACAACCCCCCTTTCCAAATCTTTGTAGGATTCTTGTCAGATGTGGTTTGGCAGGTTCTGTTCACAGCTGAATGCCCAATTTCTGATGTAAATAGTTGCCATTAACCTGCAAGATGAAATTCAGAAGATCTGAATTTCTCTGGATACCATGTTGAGATTGGGCAGGTAGCTGCAGTTGTGGTATCCTTATCCTTGCAAGGAAGTGTTGTGGGCCATATAATTCCTTGCTCACCTTTACACCTGTGCTATGTGGGCATTTTCTGAGCAAAGTGTGTTGTTTGCTCAACAGAAACACAAAAGATGACACATGATGTGTTGCTGCACACCTTCCCTTCTCTCTGCTAATCACTGGGTAAAGTGGAGCAGAGTCTGGCTGGAGACCTGTGACTAGCGGTGTTCCCCAGGGCTCGGTGTTGGGTCCAGTCCTGTTTAATATCTTCACTGATGACCTTGATGAGGGAACAGCATCCACCCTCAGCAAGCGCCGGTGATACAGAGCTGGGAGGGGTGGCTGACACGCAGGACACTGCGCTGCCATCCAGACAGACCTGGACAGGCTGGAGAGCTGGGCAGGGAGAAACCAGATGAGGTTCAACAAAAGCAAGTGGAGAGTCTGGCACCTGGGGAGGAATCTGTATCAGTACAGGCTGGGGTGACCTGCTGGAGAAGAGCTCTGTGGAGAAGGACCTGGGGGTCCTGGTGGATGACAGGTTGGCCATGAGCCAGCAGTGTGCCCTGGGGGCTGAGAGAGCCAATGGGATCCTGGGGGGCATCGGGAAGAGTGTGGCCAGCAGGTCGAAGGAGGGAATCCTCCCCCTCTACTCTGCCCTGGTCAGGCCCCACCTGGAGTATCGTGTCCAGTGCTGGGCTCCCTGGGATAAAAAAGACAGGGATCTCCTGGAGAGAGTCCAGAGGAGGCTACGGAGATGGTGAAGGGCCTGGAGCATCTCCTGTATGAGGAAAGGCTGAGTGAGCTGGGACTGTTCAGCCTGGGGAAAAGAAGACTAAGGGGGGACCTTATTAATGTTTATAAATATCTTAAGTATGGGATGCAGGGGGAAATGGCCAGCCCCTTTTCAGTGTCTGTGGGGACAGGACAAGGGGCAATGGCTGCAAGTTGGAGCACAGGAAGTTCCACACCAACATGGGGAGGAACTTTTCCCCACTGAGGGTGAGGGAGCCCTGGGACAGGCTGCCCAGGGGGTGTGGAGTCTCCATCTCTGGAGATATTCCAGACTCATCTGGACGCCGCCCTGTGCAATATGAGCTGGGGAGCTGCTTTGGCAGGGGGGTTGGACCCGATGAGCTCTCGAGGTCCCTTCCAACCCCTCTGATTCTGTGATTCTGTGTGATTGTGTGCTACCATGGGACTCAAACTGCTTTGCTGAAGACCACTGATTTCTTTCAGGTAAGCTTCGTCCCACCTGTACCTGTGCTCAAATGTACCTGTGTGTTTGTTCCTGGGAAGGACACAAGTGCCTGTCACAAATAACTGGCAGCTGGAAGCACCAGAACTGGTGGAATCAGGATGTGACTTCTCTCTGTCATTCTCCAAGTACAAGAGTGTTTGGGATACGGGTGAGTACAACTTCTACTGCTTGTCACTGAACTACTGCTGGTAGTTGAAAATTGGAATACAGTGTTCCCTGGAGAGTTTGTCTGTCATGGAGCTCAAGAGGTTAATATGTAGTTATGTGATGATACTATAATTTTATATGCATCTGCAGATACTAGTAATAGACATTAACGTGGGCATTTACATCCTTATTATGGGTCAGTACTTGATGTCATAATAAAAAAGTCACATCAGAAAAGTACAGGATAAAAATCTGATTATACACCTTTTAGAGTGTAAATGGCTTTAAAATTCAAATTGTCACCTGATGGGAGGATCAGGAAAGAGTCAGGACAAGGGCAAAGGGGCAAAGCTGAGAGACACAAAGGGCAGAATAAAGGAAGAAAAAGAGGCAGGCTGGTCCAAGCCTTTGCTTTGGTAGTTTGTATCTGTATGAAAATTATAACCCTTTACTTAGGCACTTCATGTCATCACATTGACCACAAGCCTCAGTGAAAGGTGATCTTTGTGATGGGGTGTGAAGGTCAATAGACTCCAGATCTTCTGTCTTTCCCCAGAGTTCCAATCTCAGTGTTGGGAGGGCTAAAGCTTCATGTTGGTTTAATGTAGGGTGTTCATTTGGAAAACATCATTGAAGCTGGTGAAGATTCCAAGGCCAGGCAACAGCTGAAACTCTCTCATGAAACTGTCCAAAGTCAACTGCACAAATAACTTCTGGCCCCAGAGCCTGAGGAGAGGGGTGGTCACTGCAGGGACTGAGCGTCTGGATCCTGAAGGACTGTGTAGGTTAAAATCAACTGAGAAGTACAGTGAGAACTGGAGCAGCCTGTAGGATGAGCTGTATATGCAGCTGGATGGACTGGGATGGTAAGTTGAGCTGTGATGCACTCAAAGGATTTCCAACATCACCCTCAGTGTATGTGAGAGCTGAAACCCTATAGCATGTAGAGATTTGGAAGGGTCTTGGTCTTCCATTTCTCTACAACTTTGTTATCCAAATGCATCCTAAAGCACTCAAGTCTTTGCAGTTGGCTGAAATTTTAGGGATGTTATTTTCTTCATTGGAAATATGGGGTGCAAGGGCATGAGGTGAGGTAAACAGTTCACCTCTGCTGAAAGGAGAAGCCTTCTCCACCCCATTGTCTCCCCACGCCTGGCTGTAAGCTCCTGGACTCCTTGAAGACATTTGAGTCACATCAACCCCCTTAACTGCAAAAAATGACTTGATTTCTGCTGGTTTAATCAATTGATTTGGCTCAACTGATGTGTGTGAGGAGTCCAGAGGCAGCCCAAGGCACAAGGGCAGGACTGAGGCTGGGGAGGTGGGTGGGCTGGGAGAAAGTCACAGGAAATCATGGTTTGAATGAGGGAGACTCACCCAACGGGCAGCACTAAGGTTTTAACTTGGGCTTAACCACTTACAGACCTGTGCCCACCACCCCATGTTCCCCAGGGATTCAGCAGCTCTTAGGAAGTCCATGCAATAATCCAAGGCTGCAAGAGGTGCTCCAAAGGGTTGGAAAGTCATGAGGAGCTGCTTCCCAAGAACTGTGTGCTTCTCTTCTCTCAGATGCTCCTTAGGGGTTTTGACACCGTGTTGTGCGTGATGAGAATGAGCCTTTCTGTTAAATGAGAGTGTTATTAAATAAGCCATCTGTCCTTTGTAACACCTCTCAATAGGAGGACTGAAATGGTGAGGCCCGCCAACCATGCTGCACAGCCTTCTGAGATGGGATGTAAGGCAATTCCCTCAGGAAAACAAGAGGCACAGCGAGAGGTTAACACTTGGCAAGGGTCATAGGGCAAATGTGTGGTGGGCCCAAAAGGCTTTTGAGATTTCTGCCTAAAGACCTTACAGTTCTGTGTCCCTGCACTGCTGAGCCACAAGTAGAACTCCAAGAAGCTGCCTGTCCATTCAGTAGATCAGTCAGATACTGAGCAGAGCCATTCAGCAACAAACAGATCCTGGTTTGTGAATGACCACGTCTCCTGGCTCAGATGGCTTTTGGCTGCTGAGAGAAGAGGGATGGAGAGCTCCATCCCCCTATTCACAATTAGTGTTTGTTATTAAATGCTGACAGTGTGTTCTCTCCTCTCATGTATCTGGTCTTCATTTATGCACTGGATGTTGGCACAGGCTTCTGTGCTCTAATGTCCTGCATTAGCTGCTGTTGAAAGGAGTCCAAGGAGTAGTGTGCTTTGAGGAGGACAGTGGCTTGGCACTGAAACAGCAGGAGCAATTCTGAGGGAAGGATGAAAATGGGTTTAGTTAAGTGGGAGGCTGGCAAGGAACGAGCCCCAGTGAGTCTGTGCACATCTCTGCTCTGAAATGCAATGGCACAGCTTGATGGGAATGAGAAGCCAGCTAGAAGGTGTAACTGATGCCAGAAAGGTGAGATAGCCTTGGAGATGCTCAGGTAGAGAGTGATTTTAGCAGGCATAGCATCTTCAAGTGGGTAGGCAGTGCTTGAGGTAAGAAGCATGGGACCTGGAGAAGGAGACCACAGTCACTGGAGATCACTGTAGGGGTAGAGGTACATAGAGAAGTGGTAACAGTAAAACACTTGTCATTTTTGTTCATACATGGGAATAGATAGGGAAGGGTGTCATGAAGCCAGGTTTGCCTCCACTGGATGCACTCACTCTCCATTTCAGCCTGTGGCCTGACTGGTCACAGACTGTCTTTGCCAGTCTGAGTCACATTCTGAAAATACAAGTGGCTTTGGTGGTTATACAAAGCCTTGATGTTCCTAGAGCCACTGGTCTTTCAGGAGTGGAGTGGGATGAGCAGCATTAATCAGGTAGTATTTATTCATCACTGGGGACTGCTGTTTGTGTTACTGCCCTGCTGTGTGTTGCCATTTTGTTCTGTGAATATTTTGCTGGAGTATCTGCAAACTTCTCTCTGGAGTACCTTTGACAGCACCACTGACTACAGCTAGTTATTTCAGATATTTTGGATACATAGCTCTGTTAATCCAGAGCTTATTTATCAGAGAAAACTGAGGTCCTCATCACCAGAAGGATGCTTGCTCCAGTCCCTGCTCATCTAGCCCAGTTGGAGTGAGCATCTTTATCTTTTTCCATCTCTTCCCTCACCTTTCCTGGTCCTCCCATCCTTCTGGTGCTGCTCTGTCACTGCTCCTCCCCCACAGCCCACATTCAGGTGTGGCTGTTTAAAAGCAATCACTGTCAACATTTGTCATTAATCTGTTTCCATTTTTATTTATAAAAGAAAGAGAGAGAGTGAGAACGGAACAGCAGCAGGAGCAGGGCAATTGCAGATGAATAATGAAAGGATTCATCACAGCCACACCAGGATATATATATTTTTTGCAGCCAAGCGAGACGGATTCCCATCACAGCTCGGGGACTCGTTCCACACAACCACTCATCTTTCATGCTGGGGGGAAGGGAAAGGTGGAGACAGTATCATTATGGATGTAACAAGGCTCAGAAGTGACTGGTCAAGGTTGCTGCCTCAGTCACAAGGAATCTGCTTACAGGAATTTTCTCTCCCACGACAGGCTGCCACTTGAAAGGGGAGGCTTAGGGTTTGCTAATGGCAACGCCTGCTGAGCAGTCAGGTCACTAAAGAATCACAGAATCACAAGGTTGGAAAAGACCTTGGAAGATCATCAAGTCCAACCATTCTCATCCTAAACTAAACCATATCCCTAAGTACCTCATCTACCCTTTTTTGAACACATCCAGGGAAGGTGACTCAGCCCCTCCCTGGGCAGCCTGTTCCAGGCCCCCACAACTCTTTCAGTAACAAATTTTTTTCTAATGTCCAATCTAACCCTGCCCTGGGGCAGCTTCTTGCCATTTCCCCTTGTCCCATCTCCTGTCACCTGGCTGAAGAGACCATCACCTACCTCTCTATAACCTCCCTTCAGGCAGTTGTAGGTGGTGATAAGGTCTCCCCTCAGCCTCCTCTTCTCTAGGCTAAACAGCCCCAGCTCCCTCAGCCGCTCCTCACAGGATTTGCCCTCCAGCCCCTTCCCCAGCCTGGTTGCCCTTCTCTGGACTCGCTCCAGGACCTCCATGTCCTTCTTATGGTGAGAAGCCCAGAACTGGACCCAGCACTCGAGGTGTGGCCTCACCAATGCCGAGTACAGGGGCACAGTCACCTCCCCAGACCTACTGGCCACGCTGGTTTTGATACAAGCAGGAAACCATGGCCAAGTGAGGATTTCACAAGAGCAACAAACTTGTCTCGGAAGGAATGAGGGACTTGCTGAGCAACGCAGGGGTCACTCTTTCTCACCTTTTTGTCTCTTCAGCCCACCCTCAGTTCACTGTCATATCAATAAACAGCTCTCAGCTTGCCCTGCCTTGTCTGGCTTTACAGATCCGTCTGCCCTGTTGAGCACAGATGCTTTCTTCTTCTTGTCCACTTTTAATAGGTAAGGTGGGTGAAAGTTTGTGAGGCAGGGAGTGCTGAAGGTCTCTCTGAAGCCAGAAAAGAAAGAATGGTGATATAAAAAGGACAAAAAAAGAAAAAAATAGCACCTCAAATAGGCCTGGTTGCTCTAGGTGTGCACTTAAATCCAAGAAGGTCTCTGTCTTCTCCTATCTGCCAGGGTCAGGGGAACCAGGCCATGTGCATCCTCTGAGGGCAGTGTTGATGCTTCGGTACTGTCTGAGCTCTGCACACAGAGGTACAGTTATGTTCCTCCACAGCTGGAGAGAGGGTCTGACTCTCCAGCCCTCTTGTGCTGTTGCAGGGGCTGATCCAGGCAGTGATGTTTCCATCAAAGGCAGAGGTGGGCTCTTCTGAGTAGTTTTCAAATGCAGAAGTGGGGTTACTCCATGTGCTCCGGGGGTTTGGAGGGTCTGGGTTTGTGGAAAGAGCATGGCATTTGACAATATTTTTCCACCTAGGAAAGCAGTAAAGCAGGTTGATTTGAAGGGCAGGATGGTCTCGTTTCCAGGTGCTGCCATGAGGAGCTGTATTGCTGGTGATCAGTTCCACTTCCAGTCGTGAGGGTGCACAAAAGCATGAAAGGTCTTGTCCCAAAGCACTGTGTATTTGTCAGGCCTCTTGGCACCCTGGAGTGCTTCATGCACCTCTGGCAAGGCATTAGCATCAGGGCATTCCTGTATTAAATCCTTCCTCCTCTCAAGTGAAACGTACGATCCCAGTTGGATGTGAGGGCGCAGTACAACACCACAGCTGAAGCGATCCTTGAAGGAGTAAGACAAGAAGATATGTTGCTTCATTGGGTCCTTTGGGCTCTTACTTTGGTGGGGGAAAATGAATTGTGATCTTTTCTATTCTAGATCCTTTTATTGTGTTTTTTTTCCCCTGCCTTGCCAGCAGTAAAAGGATTGGCAGAAAGGGATCTCATTCTCAAGCTGTCCCTCCATTTCCCTCTTGTACCTGGGGGATGCAATACAAGGCTCAGCAGCTTAGATTTAGTCTGTGGTTTTTTACCATTCCTCTTCCAACACGTATCTCCCAAGGGGAAACCATTTGGTCCATTTCCCCCTATCCTGGCACAGGATTATGACAGGTCATTAAGAACTGGATGTTATTCAGTTTGGTGAGATCACCGAGCTCTGTTTATGCATCCTCTCCATTCCTATCCCTAGATAAGGACCTTTGGTTGCTCAGCACAGAGACAGGCTTTCTATTGAACATGGAAACCATCAAGTATTTGGGAAATGCCAGAAGAAGCAGCTTCTATATAAGGTGCTTACTTGTTCCAGCAGAGAAAAACCTCTTCAGCCACGCTAGGTCTCATTGTTGAACAACTGCAGAAGTTGTTTCTTATATAACCTGTGGTTAATGGCTTCTTACCTTTGTTCTGGAGGATCCCCCTTTTATAGAAACCATAGGATCAGGTCACAGAATCAACAGAATCACAGAATCACAAGGTTGGAAAAGACCTTGGAAGATCATCAAGTCCAACCATTCTCATCCTAAACTAAACCATATCCCTAAGTACCTCATCTACCCTTTTTTGAACACATCCAGGGAAGGTGACTCAGCCCCTCCCTGGGCAGCCTGTTCCAGGCCCCCACAACTCTTTCAGTAACAAATTTGTTTCTAACATCCAATCTGATGTCGCTGGAGGTGGTTTTGCTTCTGTGGAGATGAGATGCTGTTAATGCTAGTGGTCACCTCCTGACCTTGCTTGGAAGTAGCCAAGTGCTTAGGCACCAAGGGGAAGAAGAAACAAACAAAAAAATCAGCTTACTTGCACCTGTGGTGCAACCTGTATGCTGGATGGGCAGGTGAGAATCCTGAGCAGTTCTGAAAATGCTGTGCACCTTTTTTTTTCTTTTCTTTAGGCATTATAGCTGGTTTATAGAAAGCTTGTTTGGGCACAGCCTGGGAGATTGTCTTGCTTCTAACTGGTGCTTTCCAGGTAGGTACAAGCTTGATGTGTAAGAAATGATAAATGTGTTGTAACATGTCAGTGGAGGAGAAAGTTCTCTTTTGAGTCCAACCAGTAGATATTTTACAAGAACTCATTCCTCCAGACACCTTTATCCCAGTGATACTCTCACTGAAATCTTTTGTTTCAAGTGATGTTTCTAGTGGCTCCATGCAGTGACAAATTTAGGGCTTCTATCATTTGGCTTCTGTCTATTCTGTCTAGCCCCCTTCTCTTCCTGTAAACTCTCCCAACCAAACCAGGAGCTACTCAAACAGTATTTTTCTTATTATTTTACAGATGTGATGGTTGTCACAGCACTCTGTTGCAGGTCACAGTTTCTAGGCCATGTTATGTACCCACTCATACAGCAGTAGAACAGCAGCACACAATTAAAGATGAGGACCAATTCCCTATCATAGGATATCGTGGGGATATTTCACATTTCAAAAACAAAGGTAGATTTTCTTTAGCCTTAAACAGTCTGTAAAACATCTCAAGCAAGAAAATCCTTGCTCTTGTTGAAGGCTTGCTGTATGGCAGCATACAATCTTTTACTGGAGCTGTCTCCTCCCAGCCATGTAGGCTCTTCTCAATTGGAAATATTTAACACCCTATTAGTTTCTGATGTGCTCTTTAATATACTGGTGATCTCAATGTTCCCTGAGAGGCCTCAAATTATGAGGATATAACCAGGTGCAGGTTTGCATAGCCTGCTTTGAAGTGCTTCACTCCATCTGATGCATACTTGGGCTATTTTAGAGTTGCCATGGTGTGAGCATGCTGAAAAATCTGCTCAGTGTCCAGTGAGTGGTGGCTGAAGAGCTTCAAACTCCTCCAGCAAGGGTCATCTGAAAAAAAAGTCACTGGGTGGCCTCCTGGAAAAGTAGAACTTTGTCTTTCAGCAAAGCAATCCATGGACCAAGACGATGCTCTGAGCAACCGCTGTAGCCTGTGGCATCACTGTAAGCTTGGTCTTTCCTCACTTTCCTATACTACTGTAGTCCCTAGGAGGTTTGGGTCAATACTGAAGTCCAGCTGATCCTGAGGCTTTGCAGACTTCAAATAGGAGCATTTACTGTCCAGAGAATGTACTGTCCAAGCAGAGAGAGATGTGGGTCTAGGCTGTGTGTGGTAAAGAAGAGGAAGGGCAGGATGATACACAACCTGTGATGACATCAGTGTGAAATAAGATGGCTGAACTGTTGAGTGCTGAATTAATTGTCCTTAATTTTCAGGACCTGAGCCAGGGCATCTCAGGATACCAGCTAAAGCACATTGGCAGTCATCAGGGGAGACACATGTATGAAGGCATGTATCAGCAGGAAGAAGAGGAACCACGATAAGGGGTAGATGTATTTGGAATAGAGATCTATCTGGGGAGCAGATGCTACATTTTGGACATGTTATCTCCAAATATGATTTGGATTGAAGGCTGAGCAAAATTTTTGTTCCTTATATCTTACCCTATTGCTCACCTTCTTTGGATTTTTGCATTTGAAACGCCAGCCTGCCCTGCTGACTGCATTTAGTTCTCTCTGCATCTTACCAAAGCTTGTAGGAGCCAGATAGAGAATGGTGTCTGCCTGATGCTGAACTTCCTCCCTTGTGCTCATTTTTCTGGTGAAGGAGGCACAGGAGGAGATCTAGGATTAGTATAGATGCACTTCTGATTTGAGGCCTAAACTGGGGAAATATTTTGCTGGAGACAGTGGCATGGTGATAAGTGTTGTCCTGCTTTCTGCAGTCCCCATACTATGTGCTCCAGAGCTATACTTTCAGTGGGAGGATCCATTTCTCTAAGAGCAATTTAGGAGGCCAAACCTATGGGAATAGTATTTTCTGGGCCAATGCTTCCAAATGGCAGCAGTCCAGCAGTGTCTTCCCTGGACAGGTCAGTCCCCCCAGTTGCTGCTTCTCCAGGGCTGGTCTCTGCTGACTCCCTCCCATGTCCAATGGGATGAATGCACAGCTGATTCCTGCAGCAGTGAGAAGATGGCCCATGGGCTCAGTGCAGCCAGGGCACACAGGCTCTGGGTTCTGTTTGAGGAAGCACTTGAACTCAAGAAGCCTCTTAACGACTGAAGGTCAGGCGTATGGACCAGGCTCTCCACAATGTGACTGTTGTCTATTTCGTTCAAGAGCAGGTGTCCCAAGTGCACAACCAGCTATCTCAGACTACCAAAAACCCACAGACAACTTTTCTAGTACTTTCAACCTGACTACACAACATTAAAGTGATGTTAGCACCTCAATTGGCAAAGTGGGAGGAGAGACCAAAAGCTATTTGCCCCCAGTTGCTCTTAATGGCAGTTAACCTCCTTCATTACCCCTTTCCTCTCATAAACCACTGGAGTGTAGAGGATGATTCAGTGGCAGGGCTCTGAATGTCTCATCAGAAGCCAAAGCATGACTGGGACAGTGAGACAGGATCATCCCAGCACAAGATGAAGATATGCTTAAAGGTGCCAATACTGTATCCCTTTGGAGGATAGGTGGAGTTGCACCCTTTGTGTCTGGAATTTTTCAGGGGTGCTGAATATTCATTGAAATTGCAAGGAGCAAAGGTGTCTTCTACAGGCTCAACTGAGTCTTTTCAAATGCTCTAGCTCTCCTAAATAAGGCTGATCTCTTGCTGATCTGTGCTCAGAACCAGAGGAGTCCTGTCAGTCCCTGTATTTTCATGTTTGCCTCAGGAAAGCAGGGAGGTGAGAGAGAGAGCTGGGCTGCTTACTTTGACCTTGCTTTTTAGGTTTTCCCCTGTTGTTTGTTTTGGTTTGGTTTGGGGTTTTTTATTCTCTTTGCACGTGCCTCTAATTGATCCTGAAGAGAAGGGACAGTTAAAGAAGACGTTAAGGTGAAATGAAGCCATAACTGTGACTGGAGACTTTTATTAAGTGTGGCAAAGTTCCCTGGGCTGCGTAGAAATTGTTTATTGATTTTGGTATGGCTGGGTGCTCCGGAGTAATCGCCCGCAGAACCGCTGAGAGAAAGCAGAGAGGAGAGTGCTTTGCCAGGTCTCTGCTGCCTCCTGCCCCTGGATGCTCTGCCTCCTGCTCCGGCTGGTGGTCTCCTCTTTAACCTGCAAATGAGCAGCCACAGCTGCTTAACTCTTCTTGCAGCCAGCTCCTGCAGCCCAGTGCTGGGCTCTTCCCCACTGCTCCAGAAACCGGTGGTGAAGGAATATGATAAGGGAAGAGATGGCTTTGGAGCATGATATTGCTGAGGCTTAAACTGCCCCTTTGCTCTTCCACCTGTTGGTTGTGACAGACAGAAGCCCTTCTGTGATGGGCAGCAAGGTTAGTCATCATGTGTTGAGTGCTGCACATGGGACATAACAACCCCATGCAGCGCTACAGGCTTGGGGGGACTGGCTGGAGAGCTGTCAGGCAGAGAAGGACCTGGGGGTGTTGGGTGACTGCAGGCTGAATATGAGTCAGCAGTGTGCCCAGACGGCCAAGAAGGCCAATGGCATCTTGGCTTGTATCAAAACCAGTGTGGCCAGTAGGTCTAGGGAGGTGATTGTGCCCCTGTACTCGGCATTGGTGAGGCCACACCTCGAGTGCTGTGTCCAGTTCTGGGCTCCTCACCATAAGAAGGACATTGAGGTCCTGGAGCGAGTCCAGAGAAGGGCAACCAGGCTGGGGAAGGGGCTGCAGGGCAAATCCTATGAGGAGCGGCTGAGGGAGCTGGGGCTGTTTAGCTTGGAGAAGAGGAGGCTGAGGGGAGACCTTATCACCACCTACAACTACCTGAAGGGAGGTTGTGTGATGGTTTCTTCAGCCAGGTGACAGGAGATAGGACAAGGGGAAATGGCAAGAAGCTGCCCCAGGGCAGGGTTAGATTGGACATTAGAAAAAAATTTGTTACTGAAAGAGTTGTGGGGGCCTGGAACAGGCTGCCCAGGGAGGGGCTGAGTCACCTTCCCTGGATGTGTTCAAAAAAAGGGTAGATGAAGTACTTAGGGATATGGTTTAGTTTAGGATGAGAATGGTTGGACTTGATGATCTTCAAAAGTCTTTTCCAACCTTGTGATTCTGTGATTTCTGGGCCTGCTTAACTGTGGAGCAGGTCAGTTTTGTGACATGCTTGTGTTTCTCAGTAGCCTCTGTAGGTTTTGGCCCAGTATCTCCTGTCTGCTCTCACATCCCCTCTGTGCCAAAGCAGCTGGATGCTGAGGAAGGGTTAAGTGGCTGTGCACAGTGAGCCGCCTGCCTC
Organism: Porphyrio hochstetteri; assembly: GCA_020800305.1. Lineage (NCBI taxonomy): Eukaryota > Metazoa > Chordata > Aves > Gruiformes > Rallidae > Porphyrio > Porphyrio hochstetteri. The sequence continues at coordinate 8,933,289 of CM036908.1, read as the reverse complement.
CCCTGTGCCTGTCTGGAAGCCCAGGAGAACTTCCCTCCCTGCTGTTTTTTGTGACAGTATTACGATGATTTTACTGCTGTAATTCAGTAACCATCCCTATACAGAGATTCTTACATCCCATCTGGAGAGTTTATACCATTGTCCTGTCAGGACAGTTGTCCTGTTCCTGCTCATTGTCCTGTTTCTGCTCAGTTTGCTTCCCACGGAGGTGCGGTGCAGCACACCTTCCTTGCCATACTACCTTTGCATAAGGGCAGTTAGTTCTTTTGTTGTTTCTCATCTAGAGTGCTATTACAGAAGTACTGCTCCTAAAATACACTGGTCCCTCAATTCCAAGGAGGAAATGGAAAGGGAAGCAATTTTATTGCTATTTGATTGGATAAGTGGGTGAACCTTCTGAGATGCTGCACAGTTCGTGATACCCCCTCTGCTACAGGCGAGGTGCTCATAGTCAGTGGGAGGTTTTATTCTCTCTCTCTCTGTCATGGAGTGTTTATTTCTACCTCCCAGTAGCATAGGTTGGTTTATTGTCCTTCCTTCTATACAAGAATTTGGAGGCCTGCTGTAATGTGGTCATTAGGTGAACGATACTCAGATGTAAATCTATGTGTGGAGAGGAGAAGAGGACTTGTCCACCTGGTAGACCCCCCTTAAAATCTTCCAAGCTTTAGTACAAGTGTCAGAAACTATTGTCAGAAGATGAAATAACAAACTGAGTTCGTTTCTTAATTATCTAATCCATATATGAGAGTGGGAATATGAAGCCAGAATAAAGGTAAGATCCTCTTTTGCATCACTGGGTTACAAATTTTCAGGAGATCATGTAGATGCTGTAAAGAGGTGCTTTCTGCTTAGCATGTATGTTATGTTTCTTTAATGAAAAAGCTGGGGAAATGTGTATTAGTCTAAAAATTTAATTTCCTGAAAGTAATAATGTTAATGGAAGGCAAAATATCTCTAAAGTGTTGGCAACTTCACACCCATAGAAAAGATTTTGAAATGGGATAAAATAATACAAATAAAAATTTGCATCTACCTAGAGAGTTTCCTGACCAAAAGGACACGTGAACATTAGTGCTAAGAAGAGCAGTGACAACTTCAACTCTAATCTTTTTGATTCCCCCTGTAATGAAGTTCAGAACTTTAACTTACCATGGAGTAAGGACAATGAGTTATGCTGATGCTGGTCTGTGTACTTTGGCTAGGAGGTGTAACAGAATCTGCACTGGTACTTCAAAGCATACACTGTGTATGTACATCACGTAAACTTTTGTAATGCTTTGTTGCTTGAATGAAGTAAGAAGACTGATTTATTCTTCCTCTCTCTCTCTGTGTCTCTTTTTTTCCTTTTAAAGTCTTTTAGTTAAAGCTGCAAAACCTTCTGCTGTGGCTCAAGTTCTCTGACTGCAAGTTCTGGCTCCTAACTGCTGTAGCTTCCTGCTCCTGCTTCTTGTGTTGGAGATTTTTTGAATCCCCACCCTTGGGAAGAACAATCTGGCTTTAAATTCCTCAGTCCTGCACCTTAGACTGAAGGAGTTATTTTTAACCTGCCTTGACCTCTGCCTGAGCAAGAATAAAATAGGGATTGGGCAGAATGTGACACAAATCAATAGGTTATCCCAACAGATGTGATCTTTGGCACCGTTTTGCCTTGGACACTTGCTGCAGTAACAAAGATAAATGGTGATTTGTTAACATTGTGATCTAGGGACTGGGTGGCTCAGTGGATCGTGTGGTGGCCTCTGACCTCTGGGTCTCCAGGCTCTGAACATCAAGATGAAATCTCATTCTGATAGTTGGAAGGGAAAAAAGGTCCATAAGGGTAGGGTGATTTTGGTTCAGTGCTAATCACAGTGCTCCACAAAACAATCCAACAAGGACTGAATAGACAATACCTCCTGGCAAAAAAGAGTATGAGAAATAGAGTGGGAACTGTAGCAATAGGGAGCCAGTGATCAGTTACTGCAGGCTAAGACTTGCAGTGCTTTTATAGAGTGACACTGGAGCACTCAGAGCTACTCTGTCTCAGCCTACCTATCAAGGAGGACTTGCATTGGGGACGATTCATGGTGGCTCTCAGTAAAAGAGGAATGGGCTTTATCAAGGCAGCTTCCCTTTCGTGTTCTGGGACAGTTTCTGCATGTCTTTTGACCCTTGACTAATTACTGAAGGATAGCAATGCCAGTATTTTTGGGAGCTGAGCTGTTGTGAACAGCAGATACAGCTGGGATAGCTGTTGGCCAGTCATGTCTCCACTGACCTTGTGTGATCTGTTCCATATCTCCACAGAGTACTGTTGCAGGTCCTCTATGGATAGCTGACTTTTAATACTTTCTCAGAAGTGCAGTTTGTCTTGCTTCAGCCATCCATTGATGGTGTATTCTCCTCAGGGTGAAAAAAAATTCCTGCAACAGAATTTCTTCCAGGTCATCTGCAAGGATTGGTAAGCAGTATTTGAAGACAATTTCATGTTGTAACCACTTTTGTGTCAACAGACTTAAGCCACCAAGTTCTTGGCCCCTGGCCATGAGGAGGCAGTATCTTGTTCTGAAGCTGAACCCGTCAACTTCAACTTAGTGGGTCTGGATCTCCTTACAGTTCTGCCTGCAAGATGGTCACCCTGCTCTCAGGTGCTTTACTGTGGTAAGTTCATCCTCTCAGTCCTGAAAAACCAAAGCAACAAAAACCTTGCACCTGCTGTGCCTGGGACCCCAAGTCTGCCTCTGTGACAGTCCCCTTGCAGCACCAGTCACTCTGAGCTGTGCGTTGCTGAGTTAATGATGTGACTCATGTTTCTGTGTAGCCTCGTTCTGTGATTTTCCTTATCCCACCCGTCTGTATATTGTATATATACCAACAGTGAGTTGGAATTGCAGTAGGCTGGTGCAAGCTTCTGCTCATGCCTCTGTTTAGTGCTATCTTACCACTTATACTTGCTCTTGAATCTCAGATGAGGACCCAGTTTTTAACCCACAGACTGCATGCCCTGTGGGGTGCTCACAGCACATATTTCACAGAATCACAGAATCAGAGGGGTTGGAAGGGACCTCGAGAGATCATTGGGTCCAACCCCCCTGCCAAAGCAGCTCCCCAGCTCATATTGCACAGGTCGGCGTCCAGACGGGGCTGGAATATCTCCAGAGATGGAGACTCCACACCCCCTGGGCAGCCTGTCCCAGGGCTCTGTCACCCTCACTGGGGAAAAGTTCCTCCCCATGTTGGTGTGGAACTTCCTGTGCTCCAACTTGCAGCCATTGCCCCTTGTCCTGTCCCCACAGACACTGAAAAGGGGCTGGCCATTTCCCCCTGCATCCCATACTTAAGATATTTATAAACATTAATTAGGTCCCCCCTCAGTCTTCTTTTCTCCAGGCTGAACAGTCCCAGCTCACTCAGCCTTTCATCACAGGGGAGATGCTCCAGGCCCTTCATCATCTCCGTAGCCTCCTCTGGACTCTCTCCAGGAGATCCCTGTCTTTTTTATCCCAGGGAGCCCAGCACTGGACACAATACTCCAGGTGGGGCCTGACCAGGGCAGAGGAGAGGGGGAGGATCACCTCCTTAGACCTGCTGGCCACACTCTTCCTGATGCATCCCAGGATCCCACTGGCTCTCTCAGCCCCCAGGGCACACTGCTGGCTCATGGCCAACCTGTCATCCACCAGGACCCCCATGTCCTTCTCCACAGAGCTCTTCTCCAGCAGGTCATCCCCCAGCCTGTACTGATACAGATGGTTATTCCTCCCCAGGTGCCAGACTCTCCACTTGCTTTTGTTGAATTTCATCTGGTTTCTCCCTGCCCAGCTCTCCAGCCTGTCCAGGTCTCTCTGGATGGCAGCGCAGTGTCCTGCATGTCAGCCACCCCTCCCAGCTTTGTGTCATCGGCACTTGCTGAGGGTTTGTTACTTGAGATGTCACAGAAGGACATTTGAGCCAAAGAATGTTGTCCTTCATGTTCCTCTCCTCATGAGCAAGCAATGTTGGGAAAGACTGGTTCCTGAAAACTTTGCTCAGTGTCTTCCTTGCCCCAGCCCAAGGCACATCTCTGTACCAGGTGCCTGCTCTGGCTCACAGTGCCCTGAGCTCCTCATGACACTTGTTTCTCCAGAGGGAGGGGCTGCAACACACCCATAACCAGGAACAGAGCTTGCAGCCCCCAGCTCTGCCCCTCTTCTTCCATGGGGATGTAGATCTTCTTGATATTCTTGCCTGTCAGTCCGTGGGCTCAGACCTGTGTCCCTCTCCCCTGCATCCCAGCCCAGAATGTACGCTGGCTTCAGGATGTGCAGAGCAGGGTGCCCTGGGCACACAGTGAAAGCAGCAGCCCCTGAAGCCAGTGAGTCACTGTTGATTGCCACCACTGCCACCTCCGTGTCCCACACTTCTTTGCTATGTACAGAACATATTTGGGGCTGAGCTTGTTGCTTGTACTGAATGGAGGCAGCAGGGTGGTTTGTGGGCCCACACACCTGCACGCTGGGTGTGAAATGACACCTGAACTGGGTATGGGTGTCTAGGTGTGCTGTGCTACTGCTGCTGTCTTTACCTACAGGCCTGTCATCCTATTAAAAAAAAAAAAAAATGCTGGAGAGAGGAGGTAGCAGCCTAACAAGACCTACTTTCCACTATATTTTTAGCCTCTGGTTTTTATTTTTCCCAGTATAATTCTGGATTAACTATTTCACTGTTTTGTCCAGGCTGAGATCAAGTTTAACTGATCAAAAATTCCCTGCCAGCATGCCTTTAGCCCTTTTCAAAGTACAAGAATTTCACTGCCATTGCTTCAGTCTTTGCCTGAATTTCATGTTGTTTGGGGTTTTCTTTCTTTGTCTTTTTTTTTTTTTACACAAAGGTGTGGAGTGTCATCGCTGGTGAGTTCTGGAGGCTCTTCAAGGTGTTCTAATGGGAAGCTTTTTATTTTCAACAGGTATTTACTCACATTTTCCTTGATTGTAAAGAACAAAAGATCTCCTTCTTCATAAAATATATGGGATCAACCATCCTGTGTCCTTCCAGTTTTAGAGAGAATTACTACCTGCCAATTTCTGCCATCTCTCCAACTACCTGGATGTAGAAAAGGACATTCTTTCTACCTTAGTATTTAGTTCTTGAGGAGACAGCTCTATGTGTGTGTTGCTGGGAAATAACACTTCTTTTTTCTTTTTTAAATGATGTGATGGGCAATAAACTGCCCCATCTTTTCTGTGATGCAGCTCTGCTCAGAGCCCACTTTGGTGTGCTCCCATGGAAACAGCTTTGCATATTTGTTGGTACAAATCATCTTTGGGGGGTTTTCTTCTGGAGGATTGGTATTCTTATGGAGATACATACAGAAGACGTTGGTAATTCTACAGCACACTGCATTCAGAACAATCTGCTGGTGCTGGCAGACTGGTCAGAGGTACCTCTGAGAAGCCATGAGCCATTCCCTTCCTGGTACTAGAAAAAGTTGGATGTACTTTGATAAGTCTGGCAGTGGCTGGGGTCAGGCCTTCGCCTTAGAGCACATGTGAGTCATTGTTTTCCTCTCCTAGAGGTCCTAGCCATCTATCCCATGGGTGCTATGAGGAGGGCTGTTGTGCAGAGGCAGTAATTGCAGAGCTGGTGGGAAGTGGTAGCCAGGTCCTGATGTTTCTGTACCTGCTCCTCCTTCCTCCTCTGCAAGGAACGAATGCCCTCGTGAGGCACCATCTGGAGTCCTGTGTCCAGATCTGGGGCCCCCAGTACAAGAAGGATGTGGAACTGTTGGAGAGGATTCAGAGAAGGTCTACGAAGATGATCAGAGGCCTGGAGCACCTGCCCTACGAAGAGAGGCTGAGGGAGCTGGGCTTATTCAGCCTGGAGAAGAGAAGGCTGCGGGGGGACCTCATTGCAGCCTTCCAGTCCCTGAAGGGAGCAGAGAAACAGGAGGGGATTCAACTTTTTAAAAGGATAGACAATGGCAGGACAAGGGGGAATGGATTAAAACTAAAGGAAGGAAGGTTTAGATTAGATATTAGGGGGAAGTTTTTTACAGAGAGAGTGGTGAGGTGCTGGAACAGGCTGCCCAGAGAGGTGGTGGATGCCCCGTCCCTGGAAGTGTTCAAGGCCAGGTTGGCTGGGGCCCTGGGCAACCTTGTGTAGATCCAGGCCTGAGGTTGGTGGCCCTGCCTGTGGCAGGGGGGTTGGAGCTCTATGATCCTTGGGGTCCCTTCCAACTCATACCATTCTATGATTCTATGATTCTGCAGTCTGTTTGTAGTATCATTGAATTACAGAATAATTCAGGTTGGAAGGGGTGTTGGGAGGTCTCTGGTACAGCCCTTTACTTGAAGTAGGGTTAACACTTGTCAAGACTTTGTTGCTCAGGGCTTTATCTAGTTACATCTTGAAAGCTTCCAAAACTGAAGGTTGTGCAGCCTGTTCCAGTGCTTGGCTGTCATGCTAGAAAAGCTTTTTCTTCTCTGCAGTCTGAACTTCTCATGTTTCCAAATGCATCTGCTGTGTACTGCCACCCCACGATCCACTGTGAAAAGCCTGTCTCTGTCTTGATAAGGTCCCTACTGAAAATATGCTGTTAAATCCCTCCAAAACCTTCTCTTCTCCAGGCTAAACAAGCCCAATTTCCCCAGTCTCTCCTCACAATGCAAATGCTCCAGCCTTCTAGCCACCTTCCGTTTACCATGTACCAGTTTATCAATCTCTTTCCTCTACTGGGGCCCCAGATCTGTACAGCATGTTCAAGATAGAGTGAAAAGTACCAGGTGAAGTGGAAAAACTACATCCCTTGACCCAGCATGGGCTGTGGTCCATGACCAGTTTTTCTGCCAGGGCATACTGCTGGCTCGTGTTCAGCTTATGACCTGTCAGGTCCCCAGGTCCTCTTCAGCAGAGCTGCTACCCAACCAGGCAGTCCCTAGTATGTGCTGTCACAATGGATTAACTCTTCCAACATGTAGGATTCTGTGTTTGTCCTTGTTTAACTTCATAAGGTTCATGTTAACCTAATTCTTGCAGCCTGTCTAGGCCATTCTGGGTGGCAGCCCTGCCTTCAGCATATCAACTGGTCCCCCCCCAGTTTGGTATCAACTGCAAACTTGATAGGAGTGAGCTTTGTTGCAGCTTCTAGGTCATTGATACAGATGTTAAACAGGACAGGACCCAGGATACACCCCTGCATACATCTTGTTCTTGTATCAACATTGCCATCTGAGCCTGATCATCCAGTCAGTTTTTAACCCATCTGATAGTCCACTCATAACAGCTTTTTATCACACTTGAGACATTCTGGGAAACAGTGCTGAATGCTCAGCTAAAATCAAGGTAAACGGCTTCCCTACCTCTCCCCTTGTCTGTAAGTCCCATCATCTTATCACAGAAGAGAATCAGGTTGGTCAGGCATGATTTATCCTTGGAATATCCACACTGACTGTTCCAAATCATCACCTTCTCCTTCACGTGCCCAAAATATGTTCTAAGGGGACTCACTACATCATTTTCCCAAGGACACAGGTGAGGCTGGCCCTAATTTATTGGAGTTTGGACCTCTCTTGGAAACTGATTGGAAGGAACTTACAGGTGACAGAGAAGCCCATAGTCTGTAAAGACAGCTATGTGCAGATGCTTTTTCCTTGATCAGCTCACAGCCAGCACAGAGTAGTTGGTAGTGTGCATGGATGGGGCAACAGAGCTTTCTGGCTACCTCAGATTTGCTGCCAAGGGATGTGAGAAGTCATGAAAGAAGAACAAAGATGCAAATTGGAGGGGAAGTGGAATCTCAGACATGGGGTTTAATCAGCGTGGAGGTGCTAGTGGAGAGGTGGAATGGAACAAGGGGCAGAGTAACTCAGCCTGCCATAGGCAGGCAGGTCCTAGGAGAGCACGGTGAGCAGAGCACGCGGTGAGTTTTCTCATGAGTTGTCCTTTAAGCAATGACTGATGAAGCTGAAGGTTTTCTACTTGCTCCCTAGCCACAGGCTCTGGGTGAGTATGTTAATTTCACAGAAATGAAGATATCTGAGAGATTTGATTCAGGGGCCTTAAAGCTCCTCTCCCTGCAACTCCATGCCATGTCCTGCCTCTCACCAAGAGAGGTCTGCTTTCATGCTTGGGCATCTGTCCTCATGCTGCCTGTTCTGTATCTCTCATTTCTGGAGGAGGAAAATGAACCTGTACTCCAATCCCAGCAAATGTCAGGCACGTTGGAAGGACTCATTTGCCCTGCCATCTTCCTGGAGAGAAGCTCAAATAAAAGTGCATCTTTTTTTGCAAGCCTCAGTGGAAGAGCTGGAGCATTGGTCTCATTCCTCTCCAGATGTACCTCTTGGTGTTGTGATTAGTGATCCACAAGCAGCTTTAAATGCAGCAGTTGTAATCAATGCTGCAATGTGCCTTTGTATTTTGTGAGCTTTCTGTGTTTGATTCCTTCTTGCAAGAAGTCTAGAGAGATAATTCCCTTGCTGGCAGGCCAGGAAGAAGGGACCTAAGGGAGAGAGGGGAAGAGGTGGAATTAGGAGCACCTTTTGATCTGCTGCTGGCCTCAGGGTAAAAGGGCAGGTTTCAGCCCAGTATCAGATGTTGGTTTGGTTTTTTAAGTTCACCTGCAGTAGCCTCCTGTGAGAGAAGCAGCTCTACTGAGAAACTTCCCTATTTTTCCCAGATGGAAAGGGAGATTTCCATGTGCTCTGTTTTCTAAATGTGGAGTTATTTGCAGTGGGAGGCTTTCTAGGGAAGAATGTGACCCTTACATCCACTGACATGCCTGTATGTGGACGATCTTCAGCTACTGCAGACACTCATACAAATTCTTGAGCTCTTCAGTATGTACCCTTGCTTTCCCTACCCCTAGCTTTTGTGTTGGAGAACATTCACAGGAGAAATATGCTCAAGGGGGGCTGGAAGTAATGGATAGGGGTGGCTGATATGGATGGTGGAAACACTGGTGTTCTTGCAGTGTCCATATCTCCTTGGAAACTGAGGCAGGAAAGAGAAAGGAATGGTATGGAGCTCTTGAGAGCAGGTAATGATGGCTATAGAGACAGTATGGAGAACAAACCAGGCTGGACAAATACTCTTGGTGTGCTGTTGCTGTGGCTTATTCACTCATGTTTTCTTTGTCTGATATTTTACATGAATCTGAGTGCTGGTGAACCATTTGACTCTACTCTGTGAAATCCCATTAGCAGTGTGTGTTTGCTTGCCAGACAGGAGGGGGACTGGGGAATTAAAATTGGTATGATGATGATGATTGTAAAAGAATCATATAAGCTTGAGACAGAAAGATCTGGTCCTTGCCATTGAAAACCTGGTGGTTAATAGCCTGAAATGGCCAGTGAGGTGGGACAGGGCTCCTTGTTCAAGCTGGTATGATTAATCCTTTTCATTAGAAATATGGAAGAGGAGGTAAACAGACCATTAATTAAATCTGCAAGGGATACTAAACGGGGAGCACCGTAGCCAGTGACTGCAGTGTCGAAGTGCAAAGGGATCTGAAATTAGAAACAAAGGTAAGAAATAAAGGTCCCTGCTGCCAGGAAATGTACAAGTAAAAGAAAACAATATTGAATGTATATGGAGAGGAGAAAACTAAAAGACTGTAGTTCCAGAAGGAGGTCTAGCCATGTGAGGGTAGTCATTTGGTGCCTGAAGGTTGGTAAGTTGCTGTCCAGAGGGGGAATCCTAAGACTGCTTCTTGGACAGAAAAATTAGTCTGACTCATTGTGGAAGTCAATGGAAAGCATCCCAGAGACACACCTCGAGTGCTGGGTCCAGTTCTGGGCTTCTCACCACAAGAAGGACATGGAGGTCCTGGAGCGAGTCCAGAGAAGGGCAACCAGGCTGGGGAAGGGGCTGGAGGGCAAATCCTATGAGGAGCGGCTGAGGGAGCTGGGGGTGTTCAGCCTGGAGAAGAGGAGGCTGAGGGGAGACCTTATCACTGCCTACAACTACCTGAAGGGAGGTTATAGAGAGGTGGGTGATGGTCTCTTCAGCCAGGTGACAGGAGATGGGACAAGGGGGAATGGCAAGAAGCTGCCCCAGGGCAGGGTTAGATTGGACATTAGAAACAAATTTGTTACTGAAAGAGTTGTGGGGGCCTGGAACAGGCTGCCCAGGGAGGGGCTGAGTCATCTTCCCTGGATGTGTTCAAAAAAGGGTAGATGAGGTACTTAGGGATATGGTTTAATTTAGGATGAGAATGGTTGGACTTGATGATCTTCAAGGTCTTTTCCAACCTTGTGGTTCTGTGATTCTGTGACTTCAGTGATGTTTGGATACAGCCTATGGACCATGTCTGAATGCTGATGGATCACCTGGTGGGAGAGTGGTCAGAAGTGCTATGTGCACTCAGGTGAATCAGTGGGCATGCTTTGGAGCAGCTGAGCCACATCCTCTGCAAGGAGCTCCATTTGTAGGGTGCCTTTAGGCCAGTGTAGCTAATCACACTGTCAGAAGGGATCTGAAATGGGAGCAGGGGTGGAAGCAAAAGGGTTTTACTGCAGTGCAGGAGCAAGAGAATGACTGATGGGAGGAAATGAGTGAAATCAATAACCAAATGCAGTATAACCAACTCTGGCCTTCTTCAGTGCTGCTATCTCCAGATAGCTGCTCAAACATGGCCTCCTGGTCAACACCACCCCCAGGGAAACTTCTGGCAGAGAAAGAGAGCTGGAAAGCAACAAGGTTGGTGCCAACAAGGTGTTAATGTGAGTGAGCCAGGCTCAGGCCTGGGAGTCCCAAGTTTTTGTTGGGACATTGGACTCTCGCTTTGTGAGTTTCATCCATTTAACATTTGAGAGACAAAAGGGAGCAGCAGGGCTCTTGGAGGTTAACATTCACCCTTCGTGTGCTGTTGAGGAATTTGCCTTAGTGTCAGCCTAGACTATGTTGGGCCATTGCTGTAGGTTGTATCTCCTTATGCCCCTGAGCTTCCTGTTCAGGTGGGACACGTAAACATGCCCCTACTTCCCTCACCAGCTGTAGGTGGCAGCTCTCAACAGTGGAGTGATGTGAGAGGAGTCTAACAATCCATTCCTTGAAGAGAAGTTCTGCATGTCTCTCTCTCTGAGCTAGGTGCCACCAATGCTGTGCTGCTCTGCATGGGGGCTTTCCAGTGAGCATGGTCATGGATGCCCTCAGAGGTGCTCATAGCAGTGATCAAATCTCTACACAGCTTCAAAGGGCTCAGGTGAGGCTGGCAGAGGCTGAGGGAAAGTGAACAAGCTTTACTCAGGGTGAGGTTGTACCATGCATTTCACCAGTCTGGAGAGGTTCTGCTGTGTCTATCCTATCCTCAAAGGGGCAAGGAGAGGCAAGAAGGTTAAAAGGAATGTATATTAAAGCTGGTTTGTAGAGCAGCATCAATTCTGACAGGGGCAAGAACCACTTTTACAACAAGCTCCCAATGATGTACTGCTACTTAGTTCAGGCTGTGTTTGGGCCAGCCACCAAATGGTGGAGCTGGCTGGTCCTGGGCTGTTCCCTCACGTGGGAGATGCTGTGTGTGGGGAAGGGGATTTCAGCAGTTGCCAGTCTGTAAAGGTCATGGAAGGGTGAGGCAGAGCTGAGAAAGGTAACGAGGGAAGGGAGCTTATAATTTTTTCCTTTGATGGCTTTTTGTACCCTGCAGTGCTTTCCAGCCTGACCTCTGCAAGCTAGGTTCACGTGGCCAGCACAGCTGTTCTGCCTCTGGGTATCAAGGAAGACTTATCTTGCTACAGTTTCTGGAGCTCACACCTATCTCCTCATCTAGAGGCAGAGGAGGGAGGTCTGGAGAGAAGGTGCAGGGGAGTTACACTGAAAAGAGCCACCTGAAAGAGAACTAGGTGGGATGACATGTAGAAACATAGAAATTATCACACCAGTTTTCACCAGTTTGGTGAGTGGACTATCTGGCTGATAAGGAATTGGCTGGATGGCTGCATCCAGAGGGTAGCGGTCAATGACTCAGTGTCCAGATGGAGAGGGGTGACAAGTGGTGTCCCTCAGGGATCTGTACTGGGACTACAGTTTTTTAATATCTTCATCAATGACACAGTGTGATCAAGTGCACCCTCAGCAAGTTTGCAGATGACACTAAGCTGAGTGGTGCTGTTGACATGCCAGGGGGATGGGATGTCATCCAGAAGGGCCTGGACAAGCTAGAGAGGTGAGCTTGTGCAAACCTCGTGAAGTTCAACAAGGACAAGTGCAAGGTCCTGCCCTTGGGTTAGGACAATCTTTGTTACCAATACAGCCTGGAGGATGATGTGATAGAGAGCAGCCCTGAGGAGAAGGACTTGAGGGAACTTGTGGATTGAAAAGCTGGACATGAGCCACTAGTGTTCATCTGCAGCCCAAAAGGCCAACTGCATCCTGGACTGCATCAAAAGAAGTGTGGCCAGCAGACAGAGAGGTGATTCTCTGCTCTGCTGTCATCTACTCTGCTCTGGTGAGATCCCCCTTGAAGTACTGCATCCAGCTCTGGAGCCCTCAACACAAGAAGGACATGGACTTCAAGAAGCAGGTCCAGAGGAGGGCCACAAGGATGATCAGAGGGCTAGAGCACCCCTCCTGTGAAGACAGGCTGGCAGAGGTGAGGCTGTTCATCCTGGAGAAGAGAAGGCTCAGGAGAGACCTTATAGTGGCCTTCCAGTACCTGAAGGGGATTTACAGAAATGCTGGGGAAGGACTGTTTGCAAGGGCATGTAGAGATAGGACAAAGGGCAATGGTTTTAAACTAGAGCAGGGTAGGTTTAGATTAGGCATTAGGAAGAAGTTTTTACTATGAGGGTGGTGAGACACTGGAACAGGTTTCCCAGAGAGATAGGTGGTGGAGGCCCCATCCCTGGTGACATTCAAGGTCAGGCTTGATGAAGCTCTGAGCAATCTGATCCAGTGAAGATGTCCCTGGTTACTGCAGGGGGGTTGGACTAGGTGACCTTTCAAGGTCCCTTCCAACCTAACACATTTTATGATTCAGTTATCTCTCTGCTCCAGGGTTCTGTTTCCCAGGGTGGCTGACACTCCAGAAGAGTTGAGTTTGAGGGTAAGGTACTTTTTCTGATGGTTTGAGGTTGGCTTGAGCCTCTAATTTTGGGTATTCTTTGCTTTTTCTCCAATAAGGTGGGTCTAGCTGGTGATCTATTGGCAAGCTCAGGGTCCAGTTCTCATCTCTTTCTGCAGGAATTTTAGAGATAGGAAGAGCTATTGAGTCAGTACACAAAGCCTTCAGACAAAACAGGCACTTAGGCCAAGGAGCTGCCACTCAATTTATCCTGTGGGAGGATATATCCCACTCAATATATCCTGTGGGATCCTGTGGGAGGGGCTCCCTCAGCTAGCACCCAGTCACTGATGTGGGGATGGGTGCACCATAATTATCTGGTGTCTAGAGTCTTACCAGTTTATGAGTTTTGACTGTCAGGGTGATAATTTCATGAGAGGAAGTAGATTGTCCCAAAATACTCTGAGGTTCTTGCAGCAAGTTTTGGCTGCTGTCAGTGAGAGAAAAAAAGGACTGGAGAACCTGTATAGATCACACCATAATTCTTATACCTATTGATTTGTATTTTTAATCCTGCTTAATCTGTATCTTCAGTGCTACCTGGTGGGGTAAATCCTATGAGTTAATGTGTCTTCATATAGTCTATAGTGTCCAGGCACTTTTCTCTTCCAGATTTACACTCCTGTTTCTGCTCTTTTCCATAAGTTACTCAGTGCTGACTGACTATGGTTGCTCTCTCTGAGAGCATGGCTCCCTTCTGCTCTGTATGGGAATAGCTAAGGAAGGAAAAAGGAGGGCAGAGACATTTTCCCTAGGAGATTCCTCCAACGTTGAGTGGTTGTGCTACTGGAGAGCACAGAACATAGAGCCAAACATTCCTGTCCATTATCACTTAGTATTTCCTTCCTGGTGCATCTCAATGAGTGAATGAGTGTTGCTTCCCACCCACACCCCCCCTTATTTATTTTTTTATCATTTGCCACCATTGTAGAGTGAAGAGCCATTTCCATTGAACTCTCTATGTTTCCTGTATTCATTTGGAAATTCCAGCCCTATGGAAGTGCTGTCTGAGGGCAGTCTGCATTGCCTGGCTTTGGCTGACTGGATTTTGCCCAGTTGTCTGTCTTTCTATCCCGCTTTGTCCCACTGAGGTGCTTCTCAGTCCATTTTTACCTTGATTAGTTTAAATGAGGCTGTCATCTGCAGTTTTCTATCACCTGTTATTCTCAGTTTCCAGGTCACTTATAGTATACCTTAGTAGTGCTTGCTCCAGCCCTGGTGTGACTGAGTTTTCATCTGGTCTCATACTGAAGACTAGCAGGTCTCATGCTGAAGACTAGCAGTTCATTCTTTACTAACATTTTCCTTTTCACCCAGTTTCTCATTTGTGACATAACTTTCATTCCACAGGTCCTGTTTTTCTAAGAGTGTCTCTGAAAATAAGCATTACCTGAAGGTCCAGGTTGTCAGCTGGTTACCTTGCCAAGATGTTTAAGAGATACCTTGAAAGAAGTCCACTAAGCAAAGGACCAACTCTTCTTGTTCCCAAGTGAGAGAACTGGTTTAATTAGTAGCTGTAAACTAATTATTTATGTGTAGTGGTATATATTTTATATGGTTGTAATTATTTAATCTTATAATTGTGACTGCAGCTTGCTTGGGTATAGGGATCAGGCCCTTGAGTGAGGGAATCAGTGAGATCCCCATCAGTGTGGCATTTTATTCCTTCCTCATATCCACCATGGGTGAACCCAATCTTTTGTAGCAGGGACCAACCCAGGTGCTCACTGAGAAAGCTGTGACATACTGAGAGGAGGTGTATTCTTCCTGAGCATCAAGTCATGTTTAGGTGCCCTGACTCCAGCCATGGGGAAGTCAAAAGCTACTACAGTTCCCAGCCATGGGAAGCTGGAAATGATGTTGGGTGGTTTTGGAAGATCACTGCCTTTGCACTCTTTCCCCTTGAGGAGTCTTCTTTAGGCTAAGTTCTTAGAGAGGGAAATGAGCACTGAGGAGATAGTTTTGAGATGGTTTTGTGGGATGCTTTGATAATGACTTCTCAGGAGCAAACTGAGCTTTCTCCAGGACTTGTGGATGGATGCACTTGGTGTATCCCATTGTCTGATGCTTGACACCCTCCTCATTCCAGCATTCCTGGTTCCCTGCAGCACCCAGCCTTACAATACCACTGCTATTCTCTGCTCGCTGGCATGTACTTCCCAGGTGCTCATACCCTCCTGCTTCTGAGGCTGACCCTGTGATGACAGCTGCCTGGCTGCCTATCAAAGGCTCCATTTAGAGCTAGCCTGAGAGCAGACAGAAAGCTGCAGTGTTAGACCCCGAAATCTGACACAGTGTGGCTTGCCCGCTTTTCAGTGGGTCCTTGACAGCCTTTCAGCTCATGTCTGTCAGCCCCCCTGCCAGGCACACAAGTTCACTTCCATCTTGGAAGAAGGGGAGAGAGAGAAGTGACATTTCACCGAGTGGTGGGCTTGTGGGGGGATGTAGGGAGATAAGGCAGGATCACAGAAGAGGCTGAAATCCCCAGCGGATATTGCGTTGCTGTCTGGCTTGACAGGTTAATAGTATTGCTGGGACAAGTCTCCCTGCACCCTCTGTCCCAAAGGACCCATGCACTGAGAACAGCACTCAATCCTAATGAACTTTGGCCCACACTGTGGCCAGTTCTGCCATAGCCTGGCATGAGGACATCCCTTGGGAATTTGTTTCCAACTTTCAACAGGAGCTACCCATAGAGTGGCTTTTAAAAGAAGTAAGTTCACTTAGCAAACAACAAGAGTAAATGAACAGGAACACTGATCTGGCCAAGGATGAAATATTAGCATTTTTCAAATCCGTTTAGTGAAGACAGCCCCTGGGCACCGGCTCAGGTCCTTGTGTTAGCGGGCTGTTCGCAAAGCACTAAGCTAACTTACAGCCAAAACCTGTCAGCTTCTTCCTGGAGCTCAGGAGGGCAAAAACTTGTCTTAGTTAACAAACTAAAGACTGGTCTAAAACCATAATACCTTTGCATTTCTTTCATCCCAAAGAATTTAGGACACATCTGTTGGAGTACAAGCTTCAGGTGGTGTTTTGGCCACTCCACGTTGTAGGCAGGGAAAGGAACGGCTTTCTTCAGGTCTCACAAAAAATGCTACATAGACAACAGCAAATCGAGGTGACTTGTTCAAAGAGCACTACTTCAGTGACTATAGATGATCAGGATGCACTGAAAGGGCTCCATGTCACATCACAGCTGTAAGCAGCACACTCAAACTGTCTTGGTCTGGAGAAGGTCCCTGCACAGTTAGGAACTTCTTCCTGCCCACAGATCAGTTTAGTTGGGAAGTGATTTGTCCAAATGCTTATCTAGCCTTGACTGATTCACCAGCTCTTGTGGGTTGCAGGACAAGATGACATGGCTTGAGGCTACTGTCTAGCAGTTTTCCACTCTCAGAAAGATGTGACTAAGTCCTTGGGTAAGGAGAAAGTTGCCTTTGCTTTGCAGTTGCTTTGTCCCACCTGATCTTCACTAGTGAAGCTGTGCCAGCTGTGTGATGTGAGTGGTAGGTTCTAGCATCCAGTAGAGATAATCCCATGTGCAGAAGCTAAGGTCAGCCCTCAGGAAAGGGATATTGGAGTGGGATGAGAGTCTTCTCAAGGAACTTCTATGTGTCATCAGTGGAGAAAAACTGGTGACTTACCAGTGTGTGACACAAGCTGTTACATGTAGGTCCCAGACCAGAATACTCTCTTAGGCAAGTGAGGGGTCCCAGGAGAGAGGGAGAGTGCCTGGGTGTGTGTGAGGTGGATATGGGTCCTGCTGGGTCAGCAGAAATGAACTAAGCCAATAGACTAGTCAGTGAGTGGTCAGGGGTCCAAAGGCTACATTTGCCCTGTGAAGGACCAGGCAGGTTGCTAGGGCAGGGAGAGGGAGGTGCACAATGCCTGAGGACGCAATGTAAGGGAGGGATACAGAGGGAGAGGGAAGAGACATGCTGTCATCCTGCAGCCAGTGGGGAAATCACACCAAGGAGTACTGTATGCCCTGCTTGCCAACCTCCTCACACCATGCTCCATTCCCTGCCCTCTCCTAGACATGGCAGATGGAGGCACTGCCTTTGTTTTATGCTGTGATCCGTGTCCTTTCCCCCAGCTACCGTGATTCTGCAGTACCTCCTGCCTGTTGTTAATGCCCAGACTACTCAGCCCAATATCTAGAGACTGTGGTACACTTCCCTCCCCCTGTTGTGCAACCACAGTCCCACTCTGCAGCCCTGTTGCTGTGTTCTGAATGCAGTGGTGCCCCTTGCAGTCCCTACCAAGAGGTTAATAAAGACCTACTGCCTGAGATACCTTTAGCTTTTATAAACCAAAAAAACCCAAACAGCATGTAAGCAGCATTCATTACCTTGCACGCCTTCAGCTGCTTATTGGATACACATCCCCCTCCTCCCAGCATCTCTCTCTTTTTTTTTTTAATATGGTTTTTTTTAATTTGTTTTGATGAATGAGTGACAACCTTGACACCCGATTCGCTGAGATTAATAGAAACGACACAATATTTACGTCGCGCCGACGAGCAATTATCCTGCCATCTATCTTTGAGATTATCTTTCTGATTGAAAACTACTCATCCGTGTAATCGGAATTATTTGGAATTAGAAGGGAATTTATGGCCCCTCTCACTCTCCCTTCTATTTGCCTCTGTCTCCATCCTTCTTCCCCCTCCTAGAAGAAGGATCCTTTCTTCCTTCTGTTCCTTCCACCCTTCCTCCTTTCAGCCTTGTGGGTGGAAACGTGTGCTTCACTGTACAAAGCTTTGCTATACAAGGATGGTTGTGAAGGTGGGGGAGACAGGGCAAGACTGTGTCCAGGTAGGCACTGGGGTATTGGGGATGCAGCGAGGCTTGGGCAGCAGCCAGGGGATGGAATGTTCTTCTTACGAAGACGATGAAGGGCCTGGAGCATCTCCCCTGTGAGGAAAGGCTGAGTGAGCTGGGGCTGTTCAGTCTGGGGAAAAGAAGACTGAGGGGGGACCTAATTAATGTTTATAAATATCTTAAGTATGGGATGCAGGGGGAAATGGCCAGCCCCTTTTCAGTGTCTGTGGGGACAGGACAAGGGGCAATGGCTGCAAGTTGGAGCATAGGAAGTTCCACACCAACATGGGGAGGAACTTTTCCCCAGTGAGGGTGACAGAGCCTTGGGACAGGCTGCCCAGGGGGGTGTGGAGTCTCCTTCTCTGGAGATATTCAAGACTCATCTGGATGCCGACCTGTGCAATATGAGCTGGGGAGCTGCTTTGGCAGGGGGGTTGGACCCGATGAGCTCTCGAGGTCCCTTCCAACCCCTACAATTTTGTGATTCTGTGATTCTTCAGAAGAAGGCTGGTATGGCAAAGGGACACGTGGAGTTTGTGACACAGTGGAGACAGCACTGCAGTGACTGAATAGGTAGAGGCGCCTCACATCTCCCTGCTTGATTATGCTGTACAGTTCTTTCCTCTTTACTCTGTTTTGAAGATTCCTGGCCCACTGCTTAGTCAATGTGCTCCTTTTGCATTTATTTTATCTAAATACTTACCTGAAAGTATTTTTCCAGCTCACTCTGCAGGAGAAGGACCCATGCTTCTGGGCTGTTTCTAGCTTGCTTTGAACATTTCTATAGCAGCTGCTGGTGTTTCTGCTACCTCAACAGGCCCTGGAGACAGCCTGCTGTCCTCCAGTGTGTGGGATAGGATCTGGCAGTCTCACTGCAATACTGATGTCCCCCAGTCCAATGCTGTCTGTATTGGGCTTCTAGGAAATACTTTTGCTAATTTGTCCTAGCCTTGAGGAGCTGATAGGTGGTATATGGCCTCTGGATTTTTCTCATTGGGAAGACCTCTGTCTTTTGCATTCTTCTCAGAGGCACCAGTGTTTCCCACATTTTTCTTTACTTGCTTTTCATTCTTTTGCAGGCCTGTGATGCACAAGAAGAAACTAGTCATGTTGTCTCAGGTCACCTCTAGAGGCAGGAGACACAACTCTCTCTTGTAGGTGATTCCAGGACAGGATAGCAACATTAACTTATGCTCCCTCTGTTCTCTGGAAGCCCATCTCTCAACACAGTCCTCAGTGAAGCATTTCCTACCTTTCTGTTCTCCTGTGTGAAGACAGGAGCAGGACTATCCTACTACATATAGAAAAACCCCTGTGCTGTAGATCAGTCAGCGCTCAGACTGACTCCTCTGTAGAGAGCTTCGAAAACAGTGCTTGATTTTTTTATAAGTGGTTGTGGCAGAAACAGTAACAGTGAAGTGGATGTCAGGGGATGTCAAGCAGCAGAGGCATTTTAAATGGATCTAGTAGCATCTGTGTCCTTTGAGAACCACAGTGTGGAAAGGTCTTTGGCTCACGTGAATCCTGCTGGAGAAGAGAGAAGGGAAGCAATGTAGGTTCATGAGCATCACGGTGCTGAAAGAGAGATACGGGCTGAGTGCTGAAGGAATTCATCCGGAACTCAATTGCAAAGGTACCAGCTAACATATGAGCCACGCTGACAGAGATGTTTGATACAGAGAGCACTGTAAACAGTTAATGACACAAGGATCTGGAAAAGGAAATGTGCTTTGAGGTACAATTGCTCTGTCAGCTCGAGAGATCTAGGCCCAGATGGGAATCCCAGATCCTTCTGCCCAGAAATACCCAATGTTGTTATTAATTAGTATGGAAATATTTTCCTTTCTTGAGAGAGGGATGTTGAATTGCCAGTGGGATACTGGGGGGATGGGTGTGTGCATGTGTGGGGTAGGCTATCAAGGAACTATTAATTAGGTTACTTCCCACTGCTGTTGACATGCTGGGGAAGGGGATTGTTTGTTGGCCAAAATAAAAAGGAAAGGGAAACGGAAAGACTGGGAACAAGAATGGAAAGCATGAGGAAAAAAAGCAGTTTGGGAGGACAAAGCATACAGGCTGCAAGAAGAGGTATGTGTAAAAAGACATTCCTAAGATTCCCAAAGCAGAAGACAGGAAGAACAGGAAACCAGGATATGGTTAGAACCAAAGAGGAAACTCCTTTGAGACAGTAGCAGTGTGGGTTGGATGCCACTGCACAAGAACTGACTGATCTGCTCCTGCCTTGTCACTGGTTTTGTTGTCCATACTTCCACAAATTTGGCACCACAGCCTCATGTCAGAGTAGTGATACTTTATGCCAGCTATCACTGTGAGACAGGAGAGAATTTGGATGAGAAACTTCTTCAGTTGTAGGTTACCTTCCTTTGCTTGCTGGGTCTCTTACCCCCTTCCTTTATCAGCCTCGATGAATAGTCATAAAAGTACTATTGGGAATTTTTCCTTGGCTTCCTACATAATACTTCAAGCACTTAGCACTTTTATCAAGGTCTCCAGCTCTGTACTTCTGGTCATGGGGTGTACAGCCCTGAGAGAGCCCAAACACAAAAGCCCAGCACAAAGTGATAGTGTAGCTCTGTATCTAAGCAGTAGGTGCTGCGTTTACAGTTCTGCAAGTGTCAGAACAAGAAAGAGAGAAGGAACATGTGTGGCAGTATGAGTTAGAATAAGTGAAGGATCTATTCACAGAGGGGAAAGAAAATTGAGCAAGTGGATTACCTAAAAATATCAGTGCAGGCTCCAGGCTCCCTTGCAGAGGGAAGAAATCAGTGCAGTTGTGATTATTCAAGGAACGTGTTTTGGGTTTGTGAAGGGGGAGGAGTGGAGTGATAAGACAAAGACATAGCATTGATACCTCATATGGGACCAACACAATCCAGACCTACTTATCCTGAGATCTGACTCTAGAGAACGTAGCTGTCTGCTGCGTTTTCTTCCAAGAAACCTGTCTAGTAGGAAGTTGGATTCTGAGCATGCGAAGGGGACCTACCCAGCCTCCTTGAAGTCATACAGCATAGAAGGAAAAAGACTATCCAGACTGCAGCCTACCATCACCACTTCAAATCCTCAAGTTCCCTGAGAGATCCAGAGTGAGAAAAAGTGGCTTGAAACAGAGAAACTGGTAAAAAGAGTGACTAAACCTAGAAGGATAACTTGTCTTTCAGTTCCAGGGGTTTGCACGTGACAGTGACGATTTATCAGGGTGTGAAAAATCACTGTTAGCCCATACACATCTTCTGAGGGCCAAGGAAGCTGTTGACCCTAAATCTGCCACCAGTCATAGAATCTGGGAGCGGTCAATGCCCTCGGCTGTCCTCTTCCTGTGCTTCGTGTAAAGCAGAGCAGAGGTGGGGATATGCTCATCAGCAAGGAGGGGTATGGCAGCACAAGAAGAGTGAAGCAGGATGAAGCACAGGTGAGGGCTCCTGATTCCATATCTAGCTTTTTTTTTGGTTTAAAAATGGTGTGGTTTTTTTCAATTTTTTTTTTGGTTGGTTTTGTTTTGTTTTTAAAGAAAATTAAATACAGGTTATATTGCAACACTGTATTCCTCAGAAAAAAATCCCTGTGAGTTTAACTGGAATTTATTGTTAAGCCTGCTTTTTCTAAGGGAATTCTGTGTATGTGACTGTGCTGTGTGAGTTTGTGTAACTTTTGAGCCAGTTATCTAATTTGCACAATTTGCACCCAGTCAGAAGTCTGAAAGGTATTATGTTCACACAAGTTTCATGAAATAGGTGATAGGTAGAGTAGGAAGACCTTATTATTATCCCTTAGGGAAGACTGCAGAATGAGCTCACTCTTATTAGAGTCCAGGAAATCCACACGGGACAAGGACTGTCCAAATGCCCCAATTACAGAAGAGTTCAGTTGAGGCTTGCATCTTACTGTGAGTGAGCATCAGAGGATCCATTGGTTGGTCAGTGTCTCTCCTGGATTCTCTAGTGACTGGTAAGGCATGAGCTTCCTTCTTTCTGGGCATTAATAGTGCTGCTAATGCATGTGGATTCCCTGGAATTTAATAAGAGGTACCATTGCAGCCTCCATGTAATACAGTTAAAAAAGCCAGGCAAGCACAACAGAGAAAGCTATTGGAAACAAGGCATCTTTGTTTCAGGTACCTGAGGAGGCAATGCACACCCATGATTTTCAGTAGAAGATTCCTTCAGGAGGTAAGTTAAAGTGTAGATGTGAAATTGCTGGTGTCTGTACTGACTGTATCTTCTGCCCTCTAGCTTGTGTGTGCCTCAGTTTTCATCATATTAAACTGTTTAAATATTGGTTTCAGTGTGATTTTTGGATCCCAGTAGAGGTAAACTGGTACAGTTCTGGCATGTGTATTACTTTGGTATGACATACTTAGTTCAGCATAGCTTCTTTGGTGATGTAAGCTGGACTACCATAAATGTGGTTATAGTTATATAACTTTGGGGAGGATATTCTTACAAAATCATTCCTGTGAAGTGGGATAGTTACATTTACACAGAAATGATGTGGACCAGGCCTAAATTACAAAGTATTTGTAGGAGAGAACATATTTGCATATGTACATATGCGTGGTGTTTAGCATCAAGGGGCCCAGGTAACGAATTATGCTTGTAATTATAATAAAAACAATAACATAAAAGGGCTACAAGCCTGGCTGGGGAGTCACCACTGTGTCTGTAATTAGTTGGAGTAAAAATTGTCATTTATGAGGCATCTGGAAACACTAACTCTCAGAGATGAACAGTAACTATAGTTACCTCTGTCATGGCACAGCCTTAGTGACATTTTTGTCAGGGAACTTCCTTTTGCTTGCTTTGTACCAAAGAAGAAGTCTGAACAGATCTTGTTTGTCATCTTGCCATCACGTGGGCCAGTGAGGCTGTCCATCTTCGTGACTCACTGAACAATGTTAGCAAGGGGAACAGGTAACATTTCACAAGCATAATGCAGCAGTGCAGATGCAGGTTTTCTGCGCAGATTCGCACATCTGGAAGAAGGAGGTGAAACAAGAGTTTGCATTTATGGAGAACCTGGCTGAAGAAATGGCCTCTGAAGGAGGGAATCAATGATCAGTTCAGAGCAAGGGGCTGCTTCCTGATATTGTGGCTTTCGGTGGCAAGTCTTGGTTGCTCTTTGATGAAAGTTTTCCAAGGTGAGTAACGGTTTCTCCAAATTACCCCCACCACTCAGAACAACAGTATTTAATGTAGAAGGTTAGCAAGTCAGTCCTCCAAAACTCATCTTTTTGTGGAATTTCATAAAAGAACCACCAAGTTTTAGGAAAGTGTTTTCTTGGGGAATCTGCTGATACAGCCAAGAAATAGGAAATGCCCTATGGTTATGATCAGCAGTCCACCTGCCTCCAAATTAGAACCTTGCTTTCTGTCTGGATGTGAGCTAGTGACCAGTGAGAAAGTGGATAATAAAATAACTTATTTTTAAACATATGCTGTTTTCTTTGGAAACTTAAGAAAGAGACATGAAAAAATTCCCACAGGCTATACATTTCCTAGCATTCTGTTTTTACAAATTCAAAGATGTGAATTGTGTCATCTGATAATAATGAGGCAAAAAGAAACTTCTCCAGAAGAATGATGCAGATGTAGCACAACAACTCTTCCAAAAAGCAGAAAGCAGCCTGTTTCTGTGGGGTTTCACCAGGCAAATGAAACCCGGGGCCTCATGGCAAGGCACACAATGTATTAAAGAGAGAGAGGTTCTGTTCTTGTTTATGCTACTTAAGGTGTATTTACAAGGCACAGGAGAGCACCATATAGTGATAACTCAGCTTAGATGCAATCTCATGGTGTTCTTTGGTTGAATTTGGTTCTCATTTGGATATTAAGTCCATATGAACGAGGCTATCTTTCCACCAAAATCCAAGCTGGCTCACTCTGAGCATGCTGCAGCAGCCCTGTATAGCTCTGTGCTCAGCAGGGAGTCACAGCCAGGCCTTGTGTGAGGCCATGTGTGAGCAAGTGTGTGTGTGAGGCCATGCCCATGACACATTCCTTGAGGGAGGGGACTGGCAAGGATCTGGGCCTCACCTCCCAGCAGCAGCAGGGCCCTAGGCAGAAGCAATGGAAGGGACTGGTTATTCCAGGCAAGGACAGGTCCAGGTGTGGCAGGAACACAGACTAAAGCAGCAGCAAGGGACCGAGCAACCAAATGTCTGCATCTGAAATACGGACTCAACAGAAACCTTCCTCAGGCAGCTGTTTCCAAAGGGCTCTGGGTAAATCCACTTGAAGTTAAGAATTTGACAGATTTTTTTTTTTCTTTTTCCCTTCCTCACTGTTAATCCTCAGTGAATGCAACATGTTTTTACAGGGTGTAGGTGGGGGTTGTGGAGGAGGGAGGATGGAGGACAATATATCTTGCTATAGACTATGCTGTACCTGAGCAGCAACTCAGGCTCCTGCAGCTTTGAATATCTGTTCTAAACCACAGGACACCTTTGTGCCCAGAAGTGGCCCATACCTCTTTCCAGGAGTGTAAAGGGGGGGTGTGTGTGTGTGAGGGGAGGCAAGCAGGCACTGCATGTTCCCCACCAGAGCCCCAGAGGCATTGCAAGGGGAGATGCTGCCTGTGGCACACACAACGATTGTCAGTAGAGAAACTGCTGGGGTTTTGGCTCCTCCTTAGCTTGGCAGGCTGTTGGCTGGCAGCACATAAATCTGGCTGACTGAGGGGGCAGTTATGGTGTGCTTGTCTGAGCAGTGGGCACGTTATCCTGGCACTCCCTAGCACTACCACCTCTCTGCTGGGACGGTGTGTGCGGCCCTTCTTTCACATCCTCAGTGCAAAGCATCCTTAGACCAAATCCTGAGTGACTGAAACAGGCTGTACAGCTCAGCAGCAGCACAGACAGCCCCAGCATCTTGCCCCCTTTGTGTGTGTGTGCTGTAGCTTTGCTCTTTCATCTGGGATAAACTCAGTGTCAGGGAGCTGAGTTTCTGACTGCCTAGGGAGCAGAGGAGGGGAATGCTAAATCATTTTGCAAACCCCTTTTTTCTTGCAAATGTGGGTAACTACATTTAAAGAAAAGGCTCTTGAACTTTTTCACTTCTGTCTCTCCACTCTCTTGGAGAGGAAATGCTCCAAGTTTTGAGGCAGTACAAACTGTAAGGTAGGAAGGGTCTGTGTCAGGAGAGGTTTCTAAGTTGGCTGGCAGCACTGAGGTGAAGGACTTGAGGTGATGGGGTGAGGAGGCCAAGGAGACTGCAGCAGAATTGCAACGAAGAGGGAGAAACCACCTTATTGTTAAAATGAAGCTGAATCAAAGTTCAGCATAGCTTGCTGTGATTAGCCTGAGATGAGAGAGAGACGACGAAGGGGGGATTTTACCTTGGTCTGTGCCTGTTCAACACGTTGCAAGGGCTTACAGCACACTGCCGAGGGCCTGACAGCCACATAGTGGGCTCAGAAGTGATTTTAGTTGCTGGAGAGCTGAGAGACATTAGCTGTAAACATGGATCTTAGTTCCCCTTGGGGTGCAAGTGAACCTTGCCATAGCTTTATATGCTGGAGAGGCTTCTGTGAGGGTAATGTTTAGCCTGCCATTTTGCGTTTGATTTACCCCCAGTGAGGGAGCGATATTGTGGTGGCAGAACTTCACTGCCAGCAAGGGAATTGAGGCAGGCATCTGCATATACATCACGGTGTCTGTGAAAGTCATGTGTGCCCTCAAGTGCCTCCCAAATCAGGTGGTTTAATTCCCTCATCAGTCAGGAGTCGTAGGTAGGGTTTTGGTGTGATCTGTGTGGAACAGTCTCTCCCACAGTAACAAAACGGTTTCCAGTACTGTTCAGGGATATTTTTGGTGGCCTATCTCTTCCTACCCTCCTCTGTGGTGTATCCTGCCTGGCACAGGACCCCTGGTGGCATCGGCTGGAGATCACCTGGCTGGGATCACTTGCTTGCCTGAGTCTTGGGTATAGGGGGAGGGGTACTGAACAAAGCAGATTTTTCTTATCTGTTGGGAGATACTGTGGTGGGCTGACCTTGGCCAGCTGCGAGCTGCAGTTCCTTCAGGAAAATAGCCACCTGCTCCACCGCAGTCTCTGCAGGGGCTCCAGCACCTGGAGCACCTCCTCCCCTCCTTCTACTCTGACCTAGGTGTCTGTTGGGGCTGTTTCTTACTCCTCACTGCCTGTGCAGCATTTTCTGTCCTTTCTTAAACACATTTTCCCCTAGATGCCACCACTGTGGCTGCAGGGCTCAGCCATGCCCTGCCGTGGGTGGGTTAGAGCCAGCTGGAACCCGCTGTGTCTGGCACAGAGCAGCCCCAGGCTCTCTGTCCTCACAGGGGCCACCCTGGAGCCACCCCATGGCCAGCTCCTCACCACAGACACTCGATGCCAATACACTGAGTGACACTTGGCTGATGGTATTTTGACAGGGGTGAGAGCTGTACCTTCTCCTTCAGAGCAGCGTGTCCCAACCTCAGGACAGAAGAAAGGGCTCTTCAGGCAAAATTTACTTGATTAGGAGAGGAATCAGAGGTGTTGCTTTGGAGAGAGCTCACAAGGGACCCACTGCAGAATTTCTCTTTACTTATTTCCTCATTTTAAAGGCTGAGGAGTGAGAGTGGCACGTTGCTTTCCTCTGAGAGCTCCACTCAGGGTTGTGCTGACCTGCAGACATGGCCTCAGCGGGGAGGGAGGCAGGTGAGCAGCCCTGAAACTCCTCAGCTTGTGCACAAAGGGCTTCTCCTGGAAAGGCTTATTCCTTGTTTGGGTGGCTGCAGGCAGGAACATCTCCTTCTTTTGAGGAACTTCATCAGTTATTTGCATTTTATTTTTTAAAAGAAGACTTTTAATTGAGCAAGGCACACAAAGAGTAGGGAGCCTCTCCTTGGATGAGAAGAGGTAGGGGTAATAACCCCCCTGACATAGAAAACAGTGATGATTTTTTTGGGAGCTGAGCTAACATTGTGGCAGTAAGGAGTTTAGATCTGGAGCCAGACATTGTGGTTAGGCCTGCCTGTGGTTATAATGTAGTTATTTGGGTTTTGTATAAGTCGTCTGAAGGAATCTGAATTAAAAACAAAACAAAAAACCAAAAACCCAAGGGGAACCTGTTTCTGGCAATCCTGGTCCCCATGTGATCTGGCACGAGAACTGGTTTAAATCTCACTTTGTCCTCCTTCTCCTGCTATCAAAATTGCTGTGAGATTCATTCTGACAGTTACCATGCTTCCTTTCCCTCCCCACCCATGGCCAAGGTCACCGGGAACATGAAACAGTATCTCTTGCCTGAAGCTGACCTTAGTAGGCCACAGAGCTGCCTTGAGATTTGTCTTAAGTGCACAGCTAATGCCCTGCCAGCACAGGTGTGGACTTGCTGGTGCTAAACAAGGTCTTAAACAAGTGAAACAACAACAGCGATGAGTTACTGCAAAGCGTCTGCACTAAGTTGAAAGCACAAGAGGTACCTGCCCCAAATGATGGAATTGACAGCCCAGCATTGGTGAAGCACGTTGCAGTGCATGATTGGAAGAAGATGGTGGTGGTTTCCACAGAGACAATATTGTGGTTACACAGTTTAGGCAGGAGTACATCCAAGAAGTCTTCTGTTGTGTTGCTTTTTGCTGGGTGTAAACAGAAGCCCTTTTAGGCAAAGTCTCTGCAGTAGAAGTTTAGGAGCGATCTAAATGAGGTAAGAGCAAATGAGACTCTGTGATACTGTATGTGATGGGCTGGCAAAGGTTGTGTGTTTAAATGGGATAGAGCATTTGATTGTCCTAGTGCTTGCAGGCTTTAGTTAAATCCTTACAGGTTTTAGTTCTGTGTGTACTTGTAGAACTGAACACTCACTCTGGACAGTCTGAACACACTCTGCTATGTGTTTTGTTGCTCTGGCCAAGCTATTTTTCATTAGTGCATTGTTATTACTGGTGGACTCAGGAAAACAAGGGAGAGTAGCATTCTTCTGTGCTTGCTTTTATTCTTGTTGAAGGCAATGGCATAACCTCAACTGGGCAGCCACAGATGCTGCCTCTCCACAGCTTAACTCTGCAAATAGCTATGCCAGGTGAAGACTTTTCTCTGCCCACAGCTCTGAAAATGGAATAATATAGATTTGGGTGTTACCTAATCCTTAGTTCTTACTAGTTCCTTAATCCTAATGTGGCATGCTTTCTTGAAGCTGTTTATAAAGTTTTTGCAAGTTTCCTTTTGCCAAAGAGCTTTTGGAGTCTTTCAACTGGAAGACATCTGGAGGGTGGTAAAATCTTTAGTTGGAATGCCTAAATCTGGTTAGGGGACTTCTGTTATAAATTTTAGCCATTTTCATGTTCCTAAAACACAATAAAATATATATGAGCTAAAGAAGGAGCAATGTTTAAAAGTGTATTAACTGAGCAGTGTGACTTTCCCTGGTGATGGCAGAGACTTGACATGGCAGCGTGGCGTACACCATCCTGGAGGGCACGTGAAAGAACTGGATGCAGTTGGATGGACTTTGGGTTCAGCATGTGCCAAAAATTATTTTGTCATAGATACTGCTTGCACAGACAGAGAACACTGGAGTAATATGAAGTCTGCAGCATTAAAATCAAATAAGGAAATAATACTGGCATTTCCCTTTTGAGCATTTGCTGCTTTTTCAGAGTTAACATGCTTTTTGTCAAAATGCACAGTATATTTAACTACCTGTTAAACCAGATCTAAGTCATGCTATGTGTGCCAAGCATCCAGAAGAGTCCTGCTACTCAAACTTTTCCTTTTGTTTATCTTATTCCTTATCTTGTTATTTTCAACATCTTGGAAGAGGGTTTGTTTGATGTTGATTTCCTTTACTTGAAAAGACTTATCATGTTATAGTATCTTTTTTTGGTGTTTAAGTAGTCCCTGTTTGAAATCTGTGCAACTCACACCTCACTAAATGTGTCAGGGCACTGTCATGGAATTTGGGGTTTGTAAGACTCTTTCAGTGTAGCATGACTCTGCTGAAGACACTTTTTGTTGTGTGCTACAATTATTCTTCTTGGTCTGTGGCTAGCCTTGGAAACTGCAGAGCTGACTTTTGGTTTATCTTTTAGAACTTATATTAATCCCTGAATTTCATGATGTAAAAGCAGCAGTGGTTCTGAGCTCTAAACTTACGGCACATAAATCAGGTGTACACAGAAGCATCTTGAGGCTCATGGAAGAAGGAACAAAGATTATCTGTGTGGTTTGATGTCTGCATAGGAAGAACTGGAAGATTCCATTGATTGGACAGGGATTTTCAAGCTTTCAAACTTCAAGCTGGTTTGGCTGTGTCCCTACCTAAAATGGGTAGCTGTGAATTTTTGTTTGTTTTTTAGTCATTAGAAGGAAAATATGTTCTGCATTCTCCTTTAACAGCTTCTATACAGCTGAGCAAATTCTGCCCAGATTTACCTGTGCAAAGCTTGAATTCTTTGTGTTTGAGGAAAATTAGGCACTGAAATTTTACCCCTGCCATAGACTTGAGAATCTGGGACTGAAATACAGGCTCACCATGAAAGTGACCCTAGCAAGATGCATTTTAAAGAAATACCTTCCCAAACAACAAGTAAAAAAGACTGTGAAGCTGCACTTCCACTTTACAATGTCTTCTACTTGGGTGCCTTAAGGAAAGAGTTGAGTCTTTATACAGTCTACAAGACACTGATGTTGATCTTTTGTTTGGGCTTTTTTGGTTTGGGGTTTTTTTTTGTTTGATTGTTTAATTATTATTTTGGGTATTTTTAATGCCTCTGAGTGTGCTTTTGAAATCTCCTGGCTTTCTTTTTGCAGTGTTTTGAAGTAGGCATTCAGTCTCCTGGCCTCCTCTGATTCTTTCTCTGCCTCAACCTGAGTCTGGAGGCTGGAATTAAGAGATGTTTGTGCACGGGGGTGCTGGCAGTGGTGTGGTAGTGGACTTGTGTTTGAAGTTTTACCTAAACCAGATCCTCTCTGGATTGCTGGGTTACTCCAGTGGGGAGCAACTAAGGTCATACATCCTGCCATCTAAAGACAGAGAAAAGATGGAAGAATGCAGACTCCATTCAAGGTTCATCTACTCTAGCTAACTGTGGCATGCTGGCAAGTCCTTGTCCCTTCTCCCTCCAGGCAAAAAGTGAAAGTGTGGGGAACTCACATGTGTCCAGGTCTTGCTCTGCTGTGAATATAGGATGCTAATGATAAGCACTAGACCTGGACCTTAGAACTGAATAGAGCTTACCAGCCTACCTGATTGAGATGTGCTGAAAGTGTCCTCGTGATTTAGACTACATCATGGAGTTTCCCTGAACTTTATTTTGGCCCATGGCAATGTACTGGGGCAGGGATGATGCTGTTCTATATAACACAAGGCTTGATGGAGTAGTATTTGAAGAACTAAGTGTCAACAATATACAACAATAAATAAAACCAGAGAACAGTCGACAGTGGTAACGTGTTCAGGATCTATATGACTATGCCTTTGTTAAAGCCAAATTTTTCAGAAGTGGCTGTTGGATTTAGGGGCCCCTGTTTTGGGTCCTTGGTCTGCTGTGCCTTAGCCTGATTATTCTGTATTCTGTGTTCTGAGCTTCCAAAATTCCTTCCAGTATCAGTGGGAAGTGTAAAATGCTTTACAGCTCTCAATATTCAAACCCAAAACATCTTGTACTAGCCAACCCAAATCACAGAATCGTAGGGGTTGGAAGGGACCTCCAGGGATCATCGGGTCCAACCCTCCTGCCAAAGCAGGCTCCCTAGGACAGGTCACACAGATAGGTGTCCAGATGGGTCTTGAATATCTCCAGAGATGGAGACTCCACACCCCCTGGGCAGCCTGTCCCAGGGCTCCGGCACCCTCACTGGGGAAAAGTTCCTCCCCATGTTGGTGTGGAACTTCCTGTGCTCCAACTTGCAGCCATTGCCCCTTGTCCTGTCCCCACAGACCACAAATGAGAGGTCAAAAGTTAATGTTTTTCTTTTTTTGGTCAGGAATTTTTTATCTGAGGTGTGATTCAACTAGGTGAAGGACCAGAACGTGGCAGGGAATTGAGGGTGTGTTTCTACACTAGAACTCAGCCTGTCAGATACTTTTCGGTTTTTTCCTCTTCATTTGTAGATCTTCATCTGTAGATATCAAAGTGCTTTAAAGTGCAGTGTTCAGTATTGTTATCTCTACTTTTTTAAAGCTGGGGAATAGGTAGCAGTGGTAAAGTGACAAGCCAGACTTCACACAGGGCAGTAGCTCAACTGAGGAAGATGTCTAAATGTCATGAGTCTTTGCTCAGTGCTTCATCAGGCCCCTGTCCTGGAAGAAAGGCATTTGTAAAAATAAATAAATCGTTGACTAAATCCTACTAGCTCAGGCACACAGAGCACATTGACAAGAGGTGAATTATGCATGCAACAGGATTTGGCCCAAAAAGAGGAAATGACTTTATCTTCCCACGTAATCAATAGCTGCAGTTGAACTGAGACCTTGGGTAGGGTGTGGAGGGTCCTTACCTTGCTTGAGGATAGCTGCTCCTGTTGAACTTTTTTTACCAAGAGCAGCAGCTGCAGTGCAGGATAGACATGCCTAAACTAGCTGAAACAGTTCAGGTACTGTTAGCCACTGAGCCAAAGAACCATGGAGTTCAGCATGGGCTTGGTGCCTGAGGATTTTATCCTGCTCTTTATGAGTTCAGCATTTCTTTACCATTTCAGCTCAAGCAAGCCTAGCAATATGATGAAAAGAAGGCTGTTGGATCTGGTACTGTGTCTGCACTAGTACTTTTGCCTGCAGAGCTGAGTATGGTACTAGGGATGATTGGAGGAGACACTGCCAAAGGTAGCGGTGTAGTGAAAGCTGTTTTACCTCTCTCTGCCTACTGTTCCCCCTCTTCTTCCCCTCCCTTCCTCTGGTATTCATTGGGACCTGCCTTGCCTTTGGGTCCATTTGCTGTGAAACTGCATAACCATTACAATTCTACTGGATATCCCGAGTGTGATTTAGCAAAGGCTTGGAGAACCAGCTGCCTCCTGGGAAAACTTTTGGCCTCACCTCACCGTGGCTCTACCAGGAGAACCTGTAGAGGTTAGACATGGAAAAATATGGGACCATTACCTCTACATCTGTTAATGGGGGCAAAGGCAGAAGCATTCCTGATGTGTTCTGTCAAGTCATTGCCCAGGTGGTGGGCTCCCAGCTCAGCCTCTGCAGAAGAGCTATGCTGATATCTATAAGTTGTCAGTTTTCTCCTGGCAGTGAAGAGTAGGAATGATGGTTCAGGTCCTTGAGAGCTAAGTAACTTCTGAGTCGATGGGGGAGGTACCATTATTGTCCTCAGTTTTGTTTTCCTGAACAGCCTCATCAAATAGTGTTTGTGGGCAGAGACCCTAAGCAGATTGCCGAGCTGTTAAATTGCTAATCTACTCACCAGCCCTAGTTTGTTCTGCAGCAGAAATACAAGCATGCCTGGACCAACCCCCAGAACCCAGCTCTGAACTCCTCTCTCGTTCCATCAGAATCCCCAACTTGTTTTTAAAACGCCATTTATTTGTCTTAAATTCCAAGAGAGTTGGATGCAGTCTGCCAGTTGTGCTTCCCCTCTCCTTTGTGCCCTGAATTTTTGTTCCCTCACTTTACATGCCTCAAGTTGCTGTAATGCTGCTGGGAAAGTAATTGCCTTGCACTTTCTCTTTCTGATGCCCACGGGTGACTGGGGGGGACTCCTCCCTGGGCACTGTGCAGAGTTAAAAGCCCAGCTTTTGCTGCTTTGCTTAAGACCTGGTTATTTCTCTTTTCTTCTCCTTTTTCTTTCTTTCTTTCCTTTTTTTTTTTTCTTTCTTTCTTTCTTTTTTTTTTTTTTTTTTGTCAGCTGCCTGTTATATCAATCACAGAGCTGGGATCTATTTATAGGTTGGGACTCGGAGTACTGTGTCCTAGTCACAAAGAGAGGCAGAGACGCAGAGGGGACTGTCGGCTGGTGCAGGCGGAACCAAAAGATATTTAATCAGCAATTAGAAACACCTGAGGGCAAGGGAAATTCTACTCCAGCCTTGGAGCTTCATCTCTCAGCCCACAGCATGTAAGTACCAAACTTCTGCCTTTTATTGTATTTGCAGGGTTGGTTTTTGGGTTGGGGGTTTTTTGATCCAAGGGTTGTTCTGCACCAATCCTTTTCTCTGGGCTAAAAATTATGGCAGCATCTCAATGTGGTTAAAGGTATTTTTAATTTTTTTTTTTTTTCTATTTTAGCACTGTTAAAGGAAGGTCACTGTGACCCACAAGGAGAGGAGTTGATTCAGAACTTTGTAGAAATCGGGCGGTTTTGCTCTTTGAGAGTGGCTTTTTTCCTCTGGAAATAAGCAAATGGAAGTTTGACTGGACCAGTTTTGTTTTGGGAATAGAAACGGTCAGGTTTGCTGGCATTCCAAAAAGGTCACTGTATAATGTAACTCTGCTTAAGGGCTTACCAAGGACAGGTGCTATTTATCCCATGCTGCTAAAGGCAAACCTGGAAACTTCAGCAGTCCTGTCTTAAAAGAACCAAGCGACACCCTTTCCTCTATTTAAAAACACATCTACCCCCAAAGCTTCACAGCAAACCTCCTCTTAGCGGGGAGATGAAACGATATTTTGCTTTTGCTGAGTGCATTTATCATTGAGCAGTTGATGTTTCTTTAATTTTAAAAGTCCCAAAGCAACTGAAGTCTCTTCAATGACAAAAGAGGGGTACAAGTCTTTGCTAAGTCAGAGCAGTGGCAATCAAAGGAGGAACTTACTCTCTCATTGCAAATGAGCTGTTTGCTTGAAAGAAGCCAAAATACAAAATATTTGAACAATGATATGGCTTTTTGAGTATTTTTGTTAAGAAGAATATGAAGAGAGGGAAGAAAATAATTAGCCAGAAATTGTGTTTTATTGATAGTTTTTAGCATGATGTTTTTGCCAAAACATAAAGGGGTTTTTCTTGTTTCATATTTTTGCCTCAGAGGTTTGGCTTACATCTTTTACAAAATTTAGTATTTATATTTATTTTTAAGCACACACACAAATATTTGTGATTTCTTGTATTTAGAATGTCTAGTCCCCAAAATGTCAGTATTACAGTTTGTAATTTTGGTACGTTAAGTTTTTTAGTATAAAATTCTCATGAAATGCAGGCTCTAAAAACTTTTTTTCCTCTGCAATTTACCATGTTTGAAAGTAACAATAAAAATGAAGCTAAACTTAAAATAATTTGGTGGAACAAGTGTCCAATGAAAATAGAATAATAAAAGCAGAGCTGTCTCACAGTTGAAATATCGAGTCCTAAGAAATACACGATAGCAGAATTGCTTGGATTAGCTGTAGAAAGGTGGACAAATTGGCTTGTTCTTTAGTTCTTTATTTGCATTTCTTTGTGCATTTTATAATATTCAAAGTTTTTAACTTAAGTTCTAGGAACAAAAAATACTGACTACAAATTAATTCTTTCTAAGTTTTTCACCACGGATATAAGTACTCTATCTTTCAGCACGAGTTCTAGAGAGAAGGAAGGCTTTTAGGACAATATGGATAAACACAGGGAATTTACATACACAAATAATGCCCAAAACGATCATTACAATACACTGCTTGCATTGATGCTCCCCTCCCCCCAAATAAAACAAAACTGTCAGCCTGACCATTCTCATCACAGGAAGCTTCATTTTGATTATTAAGGCTTTTTGCTTTCCTTAAAAATGAATGTATTTAAATTATTTAAGTCCCTTTTCTGTTTGTTTTGGCATGATACTACATTTATTGCCTCTCTGTGACAATGCAATGTTATTGTGTAATAAAGGGAGAGCAGATTTTTCTAAAAGGCATTAAAGAAATAAAATTGCTGACTCTGTAACTAACAAAGAATCTCTCATATAGCTGGTCTGAGGTCCCCCTAAAAATTGAAAACCAAGAGACATCTTATCACTTGAAAAATAAAAATGGAATCTTTTTCTTCCCTACATAAACAGAAATTCCAGCATGACTATGCTCAGGAATTACTGCAGAAACTCATTTACTATAAATACATTTTTGCAGAAATGCAAGAATTCCCAGAGAAGTCCTCCAAGTGTAAAGCTAGAAAAGATTTAGTCTTAAGAATTCGTTTGGTCTGTTTAATAGTTGTGCCCGTGTAATTGCTGGACTTTATCCTTCTCTTCAATCGCATGTGGGTCTTTTCCCCTGTTAAACCTGCCATATCTTTTTATTACTGCATTTGGAAAAAATAACCAAGCATCTGCTGTCCTGTAGTATGTCAATCAGTGGTTTACGGGATCACTTTTATTTGGATGGAGGGACTTCTCTGTGGTTAGAGGGAAGACTCGGAAGCATTATGTGAAAGGAAGTCTTTGTTATTTAGTTTCTGCTTCACTAATATTTCATGATTTGTGGACTAAGCACCTATGAACCTCCAAATGACTTATCCTGCAGAGTGCAGTTTGTCACAGGGCTGTTGCATGATTTTTTATTTTTTTTTTTAATTCCTTCAAACAAACATCTTTTGTTTCATCCTAGTTTATTTGTTTCTTTGACCGCAAAGTAATGATTGACATGCAGATTGTCTTCTTCACACCCCTCCTTTCATTGCTGAGTATGACATCTCTTGGGAATTATAAATAAAACCTGTGCCAAATCTGCTGCACAGGTGTCTGGAGTACAGCATGCTCAGGTGTCTCACTGTAAATCCCTGAGAATATGGAGTAAACACCAGCAGGAAAAAAAATACTCTTCTTGAAACAACTCTGTTTTTTAGGGGCCTTCTGAATAAAATCCCCAAAGCCAGCAGCCAGTTATTAAAGATTGTGTAGCGCTCGCTCTCTCTCTTGCTCTCTTACCTCTTTCATCGCTTCACCTGTACATCTGTCCATCTATTTCTCATCTCTCTATTTTTACATTTGATTATGCTATGCTTGCTTTCCTGCTCTCTTCTTTTCCTTTCCTGAAGACACATTTCTATCTGGCACAGAAAATAAACTCAGATTGCGGGTAGTTATGTTAATCTAATTCAATCCTCTGTGGGTTAGGAGTGAAATTCTAATAGTGGAGCTGTTGAGGGCTTTTTTGTTAATGGCTTGGGGATTACATTGAGTTAAAGGCTCATTTCCTAATCAAACAGAGAGGGAGAGAGTGACTCCGAATATTTATGAGTCTCCCAGCGCGAGTTAAACATTGAACTCCAAAAGCAGGATTTCAGGGCTGCAGAAAGAGTTAAAACCCCTCAGGGCTGCTGTGGAGAGGGGGAAAAAAAAAAGGAAACCAGTTAAGCCATCAGCATTTTCAACTGCTGTATAACTTCAGTTTGGTGAGAGAAAATAATCAGCTCACAGAGCTAAAATGGAAACTGTAGTGAGATATTTAAAACAAAGTCAAGTGATGCTTCAAAAAGGCTTTTCTTTATTGAAGCAGGATACATGCAGTGCATGTAGCAGCCTAATACAAACTCCAAATAAATAGTCTTCTAAATGAGGAAGATGGGAGGGTGGGCTACTTTTTTATTATTAGTGCCTGGAAGTCCCGATTTAATTTTTTAAAATACATTTTATTTTTAGTTCTCCTTAACTCTTGGGTAACTTAGGAAAAAAAGAAGTGTGGATGGATCAGTATCTAAATTGTTCTACTGAATGTTCTGCAGCGGTATCTTTTGAGGCACTTTTTCTGTCCTTCAGTTTAGTGGGAGTCTTGTGTGAAATAGTTGGAGAACTGGATTCACTGTCACAGGAATGATTGACCAAATTAATGCCTGATTGCTTTTGTGATGAGTTAATCATACATGCTTGGGTTAGACCCTGCTGTTGCTGAGAGCAGGCCTGCCTACCTGCAGCAAACAGAGGATCTCTGTGTTGCTAAGGCCTGGTGTGTTGAGAAGTAGCCAGCAGTAGGCTTTTTTGCCCCCAGCTTGGACACAGAACAATGGCCAGCAGTAGCTGAACTGCACAAAATCAAGACTCCTGTGATCTCACCTCTCTTCCCTAAAGAGGTCCAAAAAGGAAGTGGGATAGAAACTTGCTGTCTTCTGACACACGGCCAGGTCATACCTCTGAGTTCCTCAGTTTCCCTGCCTGTAAAATGATATGCCTGCCATCAAAAGCATTCCAAGATCTACAGAGAACAATCTTACATGGAACCCAAAAGACTGGTTCACCCATGGCAAAAACTGGAAATGACTGAATAGCTTGAAAACAGGTTTTTTGCTGGCAACAGATGTAATCCCACATTGCCTTTTTTAAAATATACATTGGGCCAAAGCACCAAAAAGGTTTTCTGCTTTTGATAATACAAGCAGATAGGAGGCTAACATTCAGTGGCAATGCCCTACACACTGGGTCTGAACTTGGTCTTGGTGATGTGACTCTTGTTGAAATGAAGCTCCAGGTTAATTACTCAAAAGTGGTAAACTTTGCTACAAAAGTAAGTTACTGTTTGTTTTTGGAGCCATGTGTATCGATGGTCATCCTGTATATACCCAACTTGGTGGTTTTGCTGACATGTCTATCTGGGTGCTGCACCTTGAGGTAAGAATTGGCACCTTGCCCTAGTTTAAAAATTATTTAAAACTGCGACCTGATGTGAATGCCTGAGGCCCCTTTCTCTTTGTGCTCTGTGCCTGGACCTGCTGAGGAGAGCCCCATCAGCTAGAGCATACTTTATTAAATGCATTTGAAACACATAATAATTGTGTTCTTTCCCTCTAATAACTGGCACCCACAGCAGATCACTTTGAGACAAGAGCTTTCTGTTGCTGAGCTGTATAACAGTTTTTCCTGCTGCCTTCTCCTTCCCATCCCAGTTTCCTTTCTGTTTGCCTCAGCCTTTTCCTCCCCTGCACTATTCTGCAGTGGCCATAGTCTAGCAGTTTATACTCAGATTTCCCCTGATTGACCTTTCAGGCAAAATATTCTTCCTTCTCCTCTTTGAGTCCTTTCTGGTGCTGTGCTGAATCCTTTGAATGACCTGCTGCTGTTTACCCTGAAGGTGGCTGCATTTCAGTGCAGCTTTACCTGGCATGTATACACTTTATGAAGAATTGGGGTACTAAAACCTGATCTTCAGCTTTCCCATAAGTTATGCAGGAAGCTACTGTGCTCTTGTTGTCCTCCATGCATGCCACAAGTATTTGAAAACATATTCTATAGTAATATAGGGAATTCTGGGAAGGAAATACTGTGACTCTTTAAACTTTTAAAGCATATGGTTTAGTTGACATGCTGACTTGAAAGTAGTGGCAGTTTTAAAGTCTCAGGACTCATGAATGTCTCTAGAAAAAGGCTTCTGTCTTTAAGGGAAATTACCTTTTCTAATGGGATAAAATTTGAAACTAAATCTTGTTGTTTGGATACTGGAAAGTGTGTAACCAACATGTGTGAGGGGGAAGTATAAGTGGCTATTTTTATTCATTAAGGAGTTGCTGCCCTTTCCTTTCCCTCAACAATGTGAGATGTGAATGATCCTGCTCACAAGAGTTTCATGCTGCTCTCAGAACGGATTCTCTTTTTCTAGATCAGCAGGAAATGTACTCCAGAAGTTCTTGTTTCCCCAGCCTCCCGTGATCACCTCTTTGTAGTAGGCCTGAGTAAATGACCAGTAGCTGTATACTAAAACACAGACATTCCATCAACATCCCTCTAAAGCTCACAGCACCTAGAGGGTGACTTTCTGGGTGAGAAGAGAAGGTCTGCCACCGGGCCTGCTGGATAGCTGCTTTCTTGTTTGCTTTGTTCTCCATCCTCAGGTCTTTCTCTTCCCAGAGGTCTCGTGGGCTCTTTAAAATAGCTGCCAATGTCAGTAACTGCATTTTCTCCTGTTTCCCTTTAAGTTCTCCCTTGTTGCATCATATCCCTGTGGCCTAGCACAGGGGTTTTCAACTTTCTCTGTTGGTTATGTGAACTTACGTAGATTGGTGAAGACCTCATGGGAACATGGTTTCTCACTCATGATTTTGGACCCACAGTCTGGAGCACTGAGAGTATGGCAGCACTCAAGTTAGAACCATTTGTCAATACTGTCTTTGCATGGAGGAGGACAACAAGGATTTTGTGAGTGAAACACAGGCTAGGAAAGGATTTCTTGCACCATCCTCCTCTCCAATGCTTTGCCCAAAGGTGTCTGGGAGCGTATCTCAAACCCCACTGCCTTTTAGATGGAAACTTCTGTGTACAGCTAAAATGTGTTCATGGCCAATCTTTATACCAAGCTGTTTGTTTCGCTGATTTTTAATCCTGGCTCTGACACAGACTGCCCCGTTCAGTCTAGGGAGAGTGCCTTCCCTGATGTGATGTGCTTTGTCTGTCTTATATGGGGTTCACACTTGCCTGTTCTCCGTGATCTATGGAGAACTGCATGATCACAGCAAAATGCCTTGCTTTACCACAGGTTCTGAGTACAGGCCTGGGTTTGGCCTCTGGTAGCCCCTATTCCCTTTTTTGCATTGCAAATGTAATCACATGATTCTTCCATTCTTCCTGAGCTTCCTCTCCATCCCTCTTACTCTTCTTTCTTTCACTATATAGGTTTAAACTTCAGGTTTATGTGTCCCTTAATCCATTCTACTTTTGTGACTCTCTGTGAGGACTGTCTGTGCCTTCTGCTGCCTATGCAGCCCCCTTCTGTGAGTGTCTGCTGGTGCTCTGGGAGTGCCTTATACTCCCTGCACAGGGAAGCAGTGGGGTTAGAGAGCTATGGCTTCTTGGGGATCTCATATCCCATACGGAGAAATCAGATGCAAGGATGCCTCCTTGCTCAAAGGGCAGCATATAGGCATCTTACTGATGTGCTGAAGTAATGTGCTTTACGTTTCTGCAATACCATATTCACCTGGCTACATTACTTCCAGGTCTGTAGTCTTCTGGCACATGAGCCTGTGGAATGAGTGCTTAAGGAGGACAGAATTAATGGGGCTGCTGCTATATTTGTGAAGGGTTAAATGATGGGGGATGAAAGCCACAGCTTCTCCTGGGGAATAAGAACTAGCCAGAAGAATTGATTGTCTTGCCTTATTGATTCCTCAGGAAACAGCACTGAAGTGATAATGCTGTTCCTGCCACTTTGAGGTACTTTGTACCAGCAACATCCTCTGTTTACCTAGGATCATGCAAAGGAAGAGCTGCTCTGTTGCTAACCCATTCCAGAAAAGCCCTGTGCTAGACATGCATTGAGTTTACTGCTTGTCTGTCTGCTCCAAGGGGGAGAGGTGTATGTGCAGAGAGGTAGCGCAGCAAGTGGTGTTATTTTATCATGCTTAATGGAGATTGGCTGCAAATGGTAGTTTGTGAGTTGCTATACCAAGTCTTTGCTGGCAGTGTCTTGGTCTGTAGGACCCTGTGTCACAGGGTCACCATCCCTCCCATCTTTTTCCCTCCCTTCTCCTTTCTGACCAGTTGACAATCACATCCTGCCACCCCCCCCAACCCCCCCCCCCCCCCGCCCTCTCAGCCCCCCCAGGTGGTCTTGCTTGTAAGTTGAAACAGCGTGATTGAGCACTTTTGACCCTGTGAGCCCAGTCCTAATTTCTAGCTACCTGTATGGGCTGGTGGGGAAACATCCTACCTGCTTTGCACTGAAGCTCCAAGCCTGCCTTGAGAAGTCAGGCATCTTTGTGGCCTCAGGGTGGCAGAGGGAGAAACACCCACCTGCTTCTGGAGGAGCAGTGCTTTTTGTCTGCTCCGTTACACCACCCCTAGAGATGCTTGAAACATGTTCAAAGAACACAGCATGCAGAATGTCAGCCCTAAGGATCTGTTGGGTGCTTCTGCAGCTGGGGGGTGGTGGGATGTTGAGTGGGCATGTGTTTCTGCCCTTTTCTGGGGTCTTGGTTGTCCTTCTAGCACAGTGGGCTCACACTTTTCCTCCGAGGTGCCAGCTGCAATCAGCTCATGAACTGGGTTTGGCTCACATACTTAGATGGACCATTGCTGATAACTAGAAGATTTGGACTCTCACCTGTAGATATAAAAGAGCAGCTGGCTCATCATGCTCCCTATCTCCTTTTCTCTCTGATTTATACTTGTTTGTGCTTTGTACCCTTTCTCTTTCTGGATGTGTTGTGCTTTGAGAAATCTCAGGCAGGTCTCTGCAGCTTCCCATAGGCAGGTGAGAATTCTGCCCAGGAAACCTTAGGACCATTTGGAGGGTATTGCAAAACCTTGCACAAAGCCAGAAGGGCCAAAAAGCTATTGTGATGTGCTGCTTTATATAAGCTGGCCTGACTTAATATAGACATACACAAATAACTTAGAGCCATTTAATTACCCTATATATCATTCCTATACTTCATCCTCTTTGATGTTGCCAACAACTTTATTGCTGTACTTGATGTTTGACTTTACATCTCTACCATGTGAAAGCAAATGATGAGAAAAATTGCAGTTTTGTTTTAAAAGAAGAAAAATGTCTAGACCACAAGGTTTCAGGGAACAACTAAAAAGCAATGCCAACTATCCTTGGGGGAAAAAGAAAGAGAAATGGAGTTTGATAAGAATAACTGTTAATGTATCATATAGAATATAATTATGTTTATTTTGGGACTTGATTAGTAGTTGAACATTTGAGGTTCACAATACTGGTTTTAATATAGTATGCAACATTGTGTATTATGTAATGTAAAATTATTATCTACTACTTAATAAATCTCATGCTGTGACTGTACCACTTCTTTTTAACTAGCTCTCAGACTAGTTGTACTGGCAGCTTTGGCTGTCCCATTTTGCCCTCGTTTGTATCATGACACATTCCCTACTGCTGGGGCTCCTGCATTTAGCCATGAGACAGCTTCTGTCTGAAAGAGCTTCCAATCTTATTTGAGACAAGAGACTATCAGGGTACAGAGTCAGTCATGAATTCTGTGGCTAGAGGAAAGAGGAGGGTAACCAAGATAGGAATTTGTGGTTCTGTACTGCTGCAAATGTGGCTTGTTTAGAGTACAGGTGGCTTTACTTGCTATGCACTGAACTAAAAGACAACAAAAAAGAGCACAAGCCTTTTATTTTCCTGTGTAAAACCTGCCAAATCCTTTTCTTTGACAAATTAGCACCTCCACTTTCTTAGCTAAGCAGAGCTCTGCTACATGTTCTTCATTTCTTTATACTTGTATTTGTGTTCCCCTCTTTTTGTCAGTGCTTTAGTCATCCTTTTAAAAAGTGCTTCAAAACCCCAAAGGAAATAATTTTGCATTATGGGAAAAAATAAACTATGGGCTTTATTGACCTCTGCATCACTTGATGGTAAAGTTATGGATGGATTCAAAAAGATATCAAAGAATTTATGGAACATAAATGGAGGACTCATCAGTGGCAAGTACATGTTACAGTCTAGAGGGACCAACATAAGCCACAGGCTGCCAAGATGTAGCAAGAGATCTGAAAAGGTGCAGCAAGGTGAAGAGCAGGGAAAACTTTCTCTTTTCTTATGGTCTTTCCCTGGTCACATGTTCCTGGTTGATCTCAGCAATGGAAGATGGGACTAGGTGACTGGTTAACTTGACCTCACATAACTGTCCTCACAGCTTCTCTTGCAAGCAGAACTAGCATTGTCAATCTTTGCAGATAGCTGAATGACTTCTTTACACAATATTCTATCACAGACATGAAGCATCTGTATTTTGGGGCACGTGATCTTGCTTACCCTGAATGGTTTGCTACTGCTAGAGGCAATTGAGTTTCTAAAGTTGTGAGCAGCCCTAGGATAGATAAGCAATGCCACTGTGAAAGCAGCAGTGAAGACAAGAATGCAGCCAGGGACTGAGGCTGAGCTAAGCAGAAATGATACCTCCCGAGTCTATTCTTTCTGATTGGTACTGTGTTCCCTCCTGCTGACTTGGTGGCTCTTGTGGGGGAATTTGGAGGCCAGAAGTAGGCCCAAAGAAAAAAAAAGAAAGGCTTAAAGGTATTTATGTTTAAGACCACATTATGTAGGAGCTGTGAGTTTGTTTCAATGTATAACACCCTCTGCCCTGCAGTGCATATGTCTGCAGAAGGTGGAGTCACCTGATGGGTTTTGGTGTGGTGGTGTGTTGAGTCAGAGGAGCATTGCATTGCTGTATCACCAGTTGGTGAAGGTTTGTTAAGTAAATAATAATACCCAGGAGTCCTTTGCCATGTTGATACTCATTCCTTGTAACTGACAATGACTTCTGGCTTCATCTTTCCCAACAGTGAGGGAAGTGATGTGCCTGCAGTGCCTTCCTTCTAGAGTGGAGCATCTGGGAACACCTCCCAGCTTTTACCTGATAGAGGCAGCATTTGGACAAGAACAAGATCTTTTGCTTTAAAGATCAGCATACAGTGTGAGAAAGAGGAAGGACCACAAACACTTGTGCACTAATTGCTTTTATCTGGAGCAGCCTCCTTGTATGACACCTACCCTGTGTGCCCTGACTACTGAAAAAGTGCCCTATTATCTGTTGAAAACTGTAGCTTGGTGTTTGGGCACTTTCTCCCCCAGGATTTCATGGGCCTTCCCCAATGCAGCCACCTGTAAACTTGTAGTTGTAAACCTGTGTAAACTTGGAAGCTGTCTCATGTAGTTCTGTTGCTTAATGTATGTCTTCAGTAAAACATGAGTGCTTTGGGGCTTCTGAGAAAATTCCCTTTCATGGCCCAGAATTCACCTCTGCAGGGAGAGGACAGCTCTGCATTACCTTTTGGGAGCTGGAAGAGGCCAAGCAAGGGGTGTCACTGCCTTCTATCTTGCCTCAAATGTAGATTGTAATCTTTTGCATGTTTCTTCAGTACTTTGCATTAGTAGGTACTGACCCACGTGGGAATCAAAACCAAAATCTTTTACACTGCAGTCCGGATAAGCACTCAGACCTGAAAATCTCATGACAGCCCTGGAGTGTTGGGGAACCATGCTAATTTTAGCGTTCCATCCCAGCCAGAAATATTCCAAATTTTCCTTTTTTTGATTTTGAGCCCATCAGGAATGCAGGGCAATTATGTGACTATGAAGACTGATTTGATATTGTGCAAACATCTTTTCTGTACCATTTTGTATTTAAAAGTGGAGCTAAGCAGGAATTTATGCT
Organism: Porphyrio hochstetteri; assembly: GCA_020800305.1. Lineage (NCBI taxonomy): Eukaryota > Metazoa > Chordata > Aves > Gruiformes > Rallidae > Porphyrio > Porphyrio hochstetteri. The sequence continues at coordinate 8,889,464 of CM036908.1, read as the reverse complement.
GCTGGCTTCCCATTCATCTAGGAACTGATGCCACTTGGGTAAAGGCACATTTCTGTGGAGAGAGGACTTGAGCTGCTAATTTGACTGTAGGGGTTTATTTCTGGAATGCAGCAGTGTTTCACCAACGGAGCAGCTGTCCTGGAAACACTTACCACACGGGGTCATTTTCCTCTCTCTGTGTAATCGGCAAAGCCACCCCAGTTAATCTGAATCCTTTTAAGTCTCCTAAACTAGACCACAGGGAGTGCAGAGAGGTCTTACAGGACTCTGACCTCCTTCACTTCTTTCTCCTATGATTAGGGATGAAAAAATACTCTCATGCTTAAAGGAGAAGCATATAATCTTTGCTCAGCATGGAAAACTGTCCTATCTGTAACATGCTACTGATCTGGTGGGAGGTCTTGTTCTTCCATTTTCTACAGATATTTTGTGTTAGTAGCTACGCCTCTCCTGAGTTTACCAGCTATTCCAGTTTGTGGGATAACCGGATCAATCAGAGGTGGGAAGAGCTTCTTGGGTTATTAATTTTTTTTGTTCAATTTGCTTTGCTTGCACAGCCATTTCCATCCCTGTTTGCTTCTGGGTTGGCAGTTCTACAGCTCGATTCCTTCTGCTACAAGAGGAATTTTCCTGCTTTTTCAGTTAAATTATTTTGTCATTTCTTTTCTTTTTTCCTTCCTAGTTCTGTCTCATGTTGTCCAGTTCCTTCCTCACTGTTTCCAATCTTCAATAATTTTTGGACATAAGTCCTGTCTCTAAATCCTCCTTGCCTCCAGTAGGCTCTATGGTGTTGGGGTTTTTTCCCCCTGCTACACCTGGGCATCAGTCTCTTGAACTGCTGCATAATCTCTATTGTGGTTCTACTGAGAAGGTTTTACACTTTGAGTTTGGGGATTCCTTTCTTTGGTCTTTTAGGCCAAGGTGCAAGGCGAGTCAGAGGTAGCCACTCTTTGTGGGTAGGAGGACATGATCTCTCAAGCCTGGAGAAGGCCTTTTCTGAGAGGCTACAACCTGGCAAGGGCAGCACCTGTCATCTGGGCCAGCCTTGCTGTAGACCTCATGAGTGTGTTGCTGAAGCTCTGCAATGGAAGTCTGAATCTGCCAAGATTTAGGGGCTGCTTCAGTCGTAGAATTATAGGGGTTGGAAGGGACCTCGAGAGCTCATCGGGTCCAACCCCCCTGCCAAAGCAGCTCCCCAGCTCATATTGCACAGGTCGGCATCCAGACGAGTCTTGAATATCTCCAGAGATGGAGACTCCACACCCCCCTGGGCAGCCTGTCCCAGGGCTCTGGCACCCTCACTGGGGAAAAGTTCCTCCCCATGTTGGTGTGGAACTTCCTGTGCTCCAACTTGCAGCCATTGCCCCTTGTCCTGTCCCCACAGAGCACTGAAAAGGGGCTGGCCAATTCCCCCTGCATCCCATACTTAAGATATTTATAAACATTAATAAGGTCCCCCCTTAGTCTTCTTTTCTCCAGGCTGAACAGCCCCAGCTCACTCAGCCTTTCCTCATCGGGATCCTTCAAACTGAGAACAAAAACTACTCTGATCGCTGCTGTCTCCTCTTTCCCCAGGCTGTGCTAGTGTAGCTTTTCAGGTAAGTGTTACTGGGGCTTCCTAAAAATTAGTGATGTAATCAAGGATTTTTGCCCTTACAATCAGTTGGTTCAGGAAGTGATTTTTAAAAAAGACACCTCACTGAATTCAGCTAGAATATTGAAGGGTTTTATTTCAGAATAAAGAAAACTCTAGTAAATATTCAGTGGATGTACCGTTTCTTTTTCCTTTTATAAATTCTTTGCCTTTCCAGATGAGTGATAGGGTGAACATAATTAGTCCTGGGTCACCCTTATGGAAAAGTAGAGTCTGGAAGGATGAAAAGGTTGGTGTGATCCTTTTAGAGAAAAGACAATATAGATTTTCCTTACTGAGAGCCAGGGGACAGTAAGTTGTAGTAGAAAAGTGTGTCTTCCTAACGTTGTTTTAGAATCTGAGGTTTTAGGGATGTTGCAGAAAGGGTAGGTGATGAGATTTTAACAGCCTGGTATGACACAAACGGAGGTTGGGGGGTGTGGAGGTGGAGGACAGCAGCATGTGGCTTTAGGAAGCCTTCAATAGGCAATAATGTAGTAAATTGAAATGTAAAGAATAGAAGAATAGAAAAATATGTTCTCCATTACTATGATGGAGTTTCTTCTGATAGAACATGGCTATGTTCACTTGAAGTTCAATGACGGATTTGTTTTATCTGTTAAAACTAGAACAGTGTTTGGTTAGCCAGAGGATGTGAGAAACTGGAAGAGCAAGGGTTTTCCTCTCCTGTTTGTGAGCATGTGCTACAGCAGAGTTCACAGCCTGACTTCAGGCTTCCAGTGCACCCATATTGAAAATACGTACTGAGTTGTGAAGGTAAACCTGGATAATGAGGCAAGCATATTGGGGTTAGATGATTGACAAACAGCTCTCTTCACTCACTTTGTAACAATAATGGGGTGGATTTACAGTATTTGTTCTCACTGGCAACTTTATAAAGTTTTGAATAAAAATTTCAAAACAATAAAGAAGATCTTTAAAAAAAAAAAAAATCTTAATTTTCCTCACCTCCACCCACCCTAAAGATTATGGAATTCAAGACATGGACAGACTTAACTGACTGCTTACAATTCATGTACTGCACAGGCCTTGCTGTTAGCCTTTAAGCATTCTTTAAATATGCTTCATACGTTCTGGTAGATGAGGTATATGTCCTCTGGCAAAAATGGGTAGTTTTTCATAGCAAGGTTACTATAAGGCATAAGAAAATACCTTATAAAATCCATGTATGCTGCCTCTTAATTGAAGCTTATTGGAAACAAACAAGTATTAGACAGTAGATACAGTACAAATACTTCTTAGTGAATGGTTTCAGCAGACCACAGCAGACGCTGTCTTTGCACACATTTGTCTTGCTTTCTACAACTCTTTAGAAACCACAAGGAAACCAAGCAGATTTTAAGGCAGACCCATACTACTCTGAAGCTCTAGGCCTAACTGCATAGTTGCAGGCCATTAAAATCCACCTAGTAACTCCTGCACTTATCCAGGCAGCTTCTCAATGTCTTCTAGAGTGCTGTACAACTTTGATTTAAAGACATTGTGACAAATTATCCAGGGTGCCTGTCGACAAGTTGTCCCAGCGGCCAGTTCCTGCTGTGTCTCTATGGCTAAGTGAAATTTGTCTAGTTTTGGATACCAGGAATAGTCTTTAAAGCAAGATTAAAGAACTTTCCACTGTTAAGTTTTCCCCCTTTTACAATTACTGTAGGTCACCCCTTAGTCTACTCTTGGAATTAAATTCATTATGCTTCTCAGATTGCTCAATGGATACAGTTTGTTTCAAGCAGATATTAGTTTGACAGCACCATGCTTTTCAATTCAGTAATTTAGGTCTTTCAATCTTACTCTATTTCAACCATATAATCACTTACCTACATAAAAGGGGAAGTTTTCAAAGAAAAACACCACAGATATGAGTGCTTTTAAGAGACCATTTGCCATTGCTAGTGGTTTCACAACTGTTGTAATGTGGGGGTCATGTGCCATGTACAGGTATTTTGTGTACACCTGGATTTATAGTAATCCTGTTTGTGGTCAGTTTGAATTAAACTAACCTTTTGGCATTTTAAACCCAGATCAGCTCCTCAGTCTGAGCTGTACAAACACATGTGCTAGCACAGGGGAGGAGGCAGAACAAATGCGGCTCAGGTGAGAAGGATGGTGGGATCTCCTTTTTCAGCAAGAGAGGTGGATTAGAAAGATGCTGAAAGCTATGTAGAGAGACTTAATTTTTCTATAATCTCATTTGGAAAAGCTAAACTCTTAGAAGAAACAAATAGGCAAGAACAATGTAGGTTTATGCTCTTTGAGAATAACACACATGTTATTTGTATCAAATGAAAGGAAATTCTTCACTTCTGCAGAGGGAGGGAAGAGATGTGATTCTTTCATTGGCAATTCAAACCCCAAAATCTTATACTAAAATCTCCCAGAGAAAGAAATTCAACACGTACTTTGGGCTTTGCCCATGTGGTATGTGACAGAATGTAGTTGTGTTGGTCCAGGAAAAATTTGAGGAAGAAATACTGGCTTGGGTGCTGATACATACATACTTTGACTGCTTTGCACAGGAATGGATGTAACAAACAGAGTTACTTCAAGGAAGTTACACTTCCAAAGGAGTTTCACATGAGGCCAGAACTAGAAGCCTGTTGTTAGGGGCATGAGAGAGTCAGTCTGACAGGGAACGGGCTTTCTTCTCTTTTGGAGGATTGTAGAATCTTTGATTATGTCTTTCGATATCTTCCCCTGACCTGCCTGCTGTATTGCCATGAGAAGGCTACCCCCCTTTCTTAGGATATTAGGGCTAGTCAAAATCAGACTCTTCTATTAAATTAGAATTTGATTATCAGGAGAGCAATTGTAGGTGCAAATTCCAGAACCAGCTGGTGGATTGCTTGTACATTCACTATATCTGTATCCCTAAAAAGAAAATACTTGGACCATAAAATCAAGGTAACAGGACTTCATGCATCAGAATTGCACCTGCTGGAGTGAAATCGTAGGGGTTGGAAGGGACCTTGAGAGACCATCGGGTCCAACCCCCCTGCCAAAGCAGCTCCCCAGCTCATATTGCACAGGTCGGCGTCCAGACGGGGCTGGAATATCTCCAGAGAAGGAGACTCCACACCCCCTGGGCAGCCTGTCCCAGGGCTCCCTCACCCTCACTGGGGAAAAGTTCCTCCCCATGTTGGTGCGGAACTTCCTGTGCTCCAACTTGCAGCCATTGCCCCTTGTCCTGTCCCCACAGACACTGAAAAGGGGCTGGCCATTCCCCCTGCATCCCATCCTCAAGATATTTATAAACATTAATTAGGTCCCCCCTTTAGTCTTCTTTTCCCCAGTCTGAACAGTCCCAGCTCCCTCAGCCTTTCCTCACAGGGGAGATGCTCCAGGCCCTTCATCATCTCTGTAGCCTCCTCTGGACTCTCTCCAGGAGATCCCTGTCTTTTTTATCCCAGGGAGCCCAGCACTGGACACAATACTCCAGGTGGGGCCTGACCAGGGCAGAGTAGAGGGTAAGGATCACCTCCTTCGACCTGCTGGCCACACTTCTTTGTACTTACTCTGAATTATGTGATTGGGTGTGATATGGACAATCTAAGATTTAGGGAAATGGCTTCTTGGCCAGTGTAAACTGGTACAGCTGGACTGAAACTACACGAGCTCTGCCACTGCTTACCATGTCACAATTTGGCCTTTGGTGTCTTAGGTAAATGCTTCTTTGCTTTAAGTGGTCAGGTTTTGTGTGTGCAATAGGTAACTATACAGTTGTCAGCAACCTAAAACAATCCTAAGTGTGGTTCTAGCAGAGGCTTTTCCTTTAAGACTGTACCTACATGAGGGGAAAATATTCCCATCAGGTAAGTGGAACACAATGGAGAACTGAATTGAGAAAGTGTGGGGGAGTGACGGGCGAGTCTGATCTGAGTTGGCATTGTGGTGTGACAGACCAAGGGGACAAAGTGGGCAGGTAGCAAAGATCTCTTTTGTATGAGACTGGAATGTGTTGTGTGCTGACAGGACACCGTGAAGCAATGCAGTAGTGTTCTTGCTTGGTACTGCTCTGGTGAGACTTCTCAGCTCTGGGCACTAGCAGCAAAAAATGCAGAGGAAACTTGGAAGATAGTAAGAGAAGAACAACAAAAATGATGACAGAGCTCGAGGGATTGTTTTTATGAGGGAAGATCAAAAGAACTAAATATGTGGAGCTTGGCTAAGTGATGACTAAGAAGGGAACATGAAAACTACCTACAACTGTTTGAAGGATATAAACACTAGAGGTGAGCAAACAGCAGGGAGAAATAGTCTGTGAATTTGAAAGTCATTTTCAGTTCAACTCTGTTTCCACCCTTTAGTGCTTACTTTCTTAACAGAAAGTGCTCTATGGAAAATATTTTCAGGGAAAAGCACACTTGTATATTCAAATGCCTCCATGTCTGCAAGGGAATCCTGAAATGTAAATTCAAGCTTAAAATTCGAAATTTGCTTTGGCTTACATAAGTCACCTAGTGTGTAGCACAATGTGCTAATCAACAGTATGCAAATTATCTGCATGGTAAGTCAAAAGCATGGTTGAAAACTACTTTCAGTTTTAACATGGTGCTTGTGTGCTTCCCTGATGGAATTACTTGGTTAACTGAGCGATGCAGGATAGGTTCCAACTGCTTTCTATCAGCTTTGCATGAAAAGGTGAGGCATTTGCTTTTGTCGACAGGCTCTATTTTACAAATGGTATGATTTGCATGTTGATCTGTTGGCAGAGGTATTTTTTCTTTGACAAGAGTTAAAAGTGTCTCGAACCCAAAACAAGAATGTGGTGTATATATACAAGAGCTATTGGTGTAGTTTTATGAAGTTGTCCAGATGTTCTTGTGTACTGAGAGGGGGATCTTTTCTAATCTTTTGGTGTACAATTCATCATCTGAGAGAGGTGAATTTAGCTACTGTGATCCCCCATGGACAATTAGAGCAGTGGAATTAAGAAGAAATTTCAGGATGAGTTTAAGAAAATGTTGTGTAAAAGGTGAAATTTTCTCCTCCTGGAGGTCCACTTGTCATTTAAAGCACTTGGGCAGAGCGGTGGAAGCGGTTGCTGGGCGAGCCTCAGGTGAACTGACTAATTTGGTAAGTCATTTTCAACTTTGGTGATTTGTGAATTCAGGCATTAAAATTCCGTGCTAATACTCGTCAACAGGCTTTCCTGAGCATGTTGATGCAGTCCTGTTAATGCAGGATTGATGTGTGCAGCGAATGACAAGAAATACAGAGTCAGCTGTGTAGTGACACTCTAAGAAAACACCTCTGGAAGCAACTCTGTGTGTGTGTGTGTGTGTGTGCACGCACACCTCAATCCATACTGTACACAGAAACTACAGGCATTGACCTATGCAAACACACCCCAAATTATCGCTTCCTATAAACAAATTAGCATGCTTTAAAAGGTGAAAAGCTCCATAAAATTGTCTGCCCTGTTGTTTATGGTGTGAGCAGAAGATGCACTACGTTGCAGAGAAGCTCACATTTCTCTCTGCCCCCCCCCCCCCTCTCTAAATGGACGTGTGCTCCGTCCGTTTCACCATTGTTCCTGCCAGCCCGATCCCAGCAGGGGTTCCCTAATTAGCAATCTCTTCATTTCCAATCAAAGCACAAAGCGGCCCCAAAAGCCTCTCTTTATGAGGGAGCTGAGCGGTGGCTGGGGACGTGGAGTGGGATAATTGCCTTCGCCACTGGCAGCGGTAAGCAGCCTGGCTAATTCATTATTGTAATAACTTTGCTTGTCCTTGGGGAGGGGGGGCTAGGGTGAGGAGGACTGAGCCTGGCAGTGCTAGCTGAGGACAGGGGGAAGGGGGAATCCAGCCAGAATTGAGGTAGAAGATGGGAACAACTGGCATGAAAGGAGAAACTATTTAAGAATTTTCTGGCTGCCCCCCTGAAATATTTTGAGGATGATAATTTGTGGCATGGCAGCCAGTACTCCCTGAGCAAGACTGCTAAGAGCACCCCTCTGCTCTGCCCTTGTCATGTTCACAGAGAGGCCCATCTGGAAAGGCATGTAACTTGGCCCCAGGACTAACAGGGACCCTGGGGCTTGGCAAATGAAGAAGACTCCAAAGTTGCCTCTCAGTCCTTGTAGGCAAAGTTGAAACTCGAACATTGAGATAAGGTTGAATGACTGAGCTGCCCATACCTGGCAGTTCATGGCTTTCAGTGACTCATAAGAAGTCACCACTTCTTGTGTGGAGACTGCACATTGTATTTCTTTGATGGAGCCAGGAGTTGGCAAACCCTGTGGCAGAATATTGTTCTTCTCTATCATCTCTTTAAAATACCTTTAATCACTTACCTGTCTTCGTGTGGGCTGCAGCTTTGACTCTGCTGGAGCTCTGTTGGCTTTCCATAGTAGTAAGGCTCTGCCCTTGTGAACAGACAGCTCACTGAGATGCCAGCAACTGCTGGAACTGCAAAAGGCAACACACAGTGGTGGTGGTTACATCCTTTCGAAGGGAAATGCCTGTGCTGTGGCACAGTAAGTTTATTAGGGTTTTGGTTTTTTCAGTGGGTATGGTTTTAAGTAGGTAAGACCAGTCATACATTTCCAGCCCCCCTGGTTCTTCTCTTTTTAAACTTGTACTTATCTCAGATTAGTGTGATGGGGTCTTGGCTACTCTAGTTGACTGGTAGGACAGCTCCTTTTCTGAATCCTTTGAGCTGTTAGTGCTGTGTCTGTTCATTGAGCCCATTACTCTGAGACTGTCACCATTCCTGTTTCTGCAGTAAGATGGCTGGTAATGTAGTTATGCATTTTACTGTCAAAGGGGTTTTTTTTTCCACTGAAAATTACTATCTCTGACATAAAACTAAAGAAACTGTGACGTCAAAGGTACAAATTTGCATGTGGAAGGGGCAATTTAATGTTAAATTATGCCACTGCATTAGTAAACACTTCTTTCTGGAGCTATTTGTGTAATGGAGACACACATTCTCAGCAAGTTCTCAGCCTGATGGCCATTTCAATACGTAACAGATCTTTTGATTTCCAGAGAGTTTAGCCACTTAAGATGCAAAATGCTTACTGGGAACAGCTGGTTTTGTGGTAGTTGAATAAGGCAATGTAGAATTAATAGGTGTTTGGAGCAGAATGTATAGTTGGTGCTGTCCTGATTCTTGTTAGCAGTTCTGTTTTCCCAGCTGCCTTCTGCTAGTTGCTGTCTAGCAGGTTTCTCCACCTCTGTCTTCTCCACCTCTCTGAGACATTCAACCTCTTGGAGGCTAGGCTGCCTGCAACCAAAGGAGTGTCAGCTCAATGAGTTGAACAAACTTCCTCCACCTGGTACCAGTGTGCCTGAGCACACAGTCTGCAGTGGCCATGCCAGAGGTCCAAGCAAAAATATGTCTTCTGATTTCTCTTTCCCCCACCCCGTGAGCAGTGCTGTAATCCTGGTTGCATTGTGCTTCTTACTGTCTAATGTACACACCACAGAAGGAAAAAGGTTCAAACAGGGCAATGAGTGCACACAGTGGCTATTTGGGGGATTTCAATCACTTGCTGGGTGTCCTTCTATACTTCTAGATCCTTTTTGTTGAAGGATCATTGTAGTGCTGATGGGGGGAATTGCACATTTCTCGCCCAGTTAATGACTTGTAGCAGTAACAGCACACATGGGGTGGAAGTGAGCTCATATAGGTAACCCTGCCTGCTAAAATGGGAATATCCCCATTTGTACATTTGTGGGATTCTTCACATGGTGTGTCCTACCCTTGATTTGGATTTATCCCTGCAGCCTTTTGAGAGCACTTTAACTGTGTGGAGAGCGTGGTGACCAAGACTTAGAGCCATGCAGTGGCTTGATGCTTTGAAGGAATTGTTTTCTTTCCTTGTGGTTCCACCTGCTCAGGAATGAGGAAAATCTTGAATCCCTTTCCTGAGGATTTAATAGGCTATGGATCTTAAAGACCTTTTGGTACATAAATTGGGGAAAGGCAGGTTAAAGGGCTGAAGGACATCTGATATACAGCATGCTGGCATAAGGTTGATGGGATGCTGGAATATGGGTAAGGGTGGATGAATTGGAGTAACAAGTTTAGTCTTGACTTCTCTTCACTTTTAGTCTGAGACCCTAAATTGTTGCATTGTTAGCAATTGCTTGTGGCGAGGTAAGAAATTGTGGCAATGGGCATGAGAAGGAATATTAATGATCCAATTTCCAGCTGGGTTCCACTCCAGGGCCTCACTGGGTGATGTGCATTTTTAATCATAACAAACCAGAATGAGAAGGAGCTGTTTGCAGCAAAGCAGGCCTGCCTGTGGAGCCATGGAGTGTGACACCAACTCAGACCTCTGCCTGCTGCTCAGAGGAAGCAGTCACACAAGGCTGCTGTGCATGAGTGCCACTGCAAACTAGGTTGGACTGCAACCACAGTAAAACCTGGATCGCTGCTAGAAATGGATCCAGGGAGGGAGTCTAGTAACTACTTTAAACAGCTTAAAGCTCTTGACCAGAAGAAATCACTGAATTCAGCTGGAGCTTTGGATCAAAACTGGCCCTGATCCAAAAAGGGCACAAATACAATTTCTAGATGCTGGGCAGCATTGTTTTGTAGCCACACTGAATTTACTTCTAGCTAGTTTTTGCACTCTTGATGGTTTCTGTGGTAGGGTCTTCTCACTTGTGTTTCTGGAGATTTCCCTGACCTTCAAGGGCATGCAGTCTAGCTGAGGTATGTGCCCAACAGCAATACTGCTTTGATCCTTTCAGTCTTAGAGACAGAATTTGGGAGAACCCTGGAGGTTTTCTTTACCCACTGAGGTGCTTTTCTTTCTGAGTTTTCAGCCACAGAGAGCTTTGCAGTACTTCTTTTGGAGCTCATCATCGCAGGCTTCAAGCAGCCAGAAGGAGTTGTGTTAAGGTGGTATGAAGCCCCCCTTGCCTGGGGCTACATATTCTGTGATCATTTAGCAGAGGGACATGCACCTCTGTGCTTGATATGTGTTTGGGAATGTGCCAGATACACAGCCTAACTTATCTGTTACCCTTCAAGGTTCATGTCTCAGGACAGGTCTCTCTCTCTACATCCTTCATCCTTTACTCTGTCTTGGTGGCTGTGTATATGCCAGTGTTTTAGTCCCACAGTTTTCTACTGCATGTGAGCATGTGGTGCAGAAGCACAGCCTTTTTGTGGCAGAGATGTCCTCTACATCTCTGTAGCAGAAGCAGCAGCAGCTTAGCTTTCTCAATGCAGGACTTCTAGTGCACATTAAGCAGGACAGTCATTCCACTTAGCAGAGGGTAGGGGTATCACTGATGGTGTCTTGCTATAGTGCAGGAGTTCTGGGAGGAAGAAATACTTGTTGCACATCCCCTCAAGAGTATATTAAGGCCAAGAGTACTGACTTTCCTCTTGGAGATCTCAGCTGCCATTGAGTTGCTTCCCCACATGTTAGTGGTAACCCAAACTAGGGAAAAAGGCTGAAGTACTGCTTGCCTGGTCTTTGTACCATCATGTTGTTTGTACTTGGCACAGGAAAGGTGGCTTGTGTTTGATATCTCAGGACTTTTGCTCATTATTTTCAAGTTAAAAAAGTGAAGAATCTGTAAGAGATATGAGAAAGGTCCTGTCCTGTTTTTTTACCCCATCAAACTGGGAGCTAGCATTCTCTAGGATGGTCCATGCCAATACAGCCATCTGTATTGTGCTGGCTGGTGTTAGAGCATTGTTGCAGAAAGATGGGATGCTTTCTGAACACAGACACCTGCAAAACTGGAGCCAGCCAGGCCACTTGTGTCTGCCCCAGCTCCTGCCTGCCACAGTGCCAGGGGAAATGCCACCAGCATAAAGACTTCTGTTTTGATTAGGAATAAAAGTCAATGCGATTCGTGTAAAGAGCTGTTTCACCTGAGGAAGGGAATTCACTGAAGTGGCTGAGGAGTGAGTGGGGAGGGGATGGGAGGAGTTGCCTTTCAAAATGCACAGTAGATGCTGCCTCTGGCTTAAGTGCCATGCTTGGAGGACAGAGTGAGGGGTTTATACATGTTGTGTTCATGGAGCAAGTCTGGCCCTGAGAGAGGCACCTTTCCACTTGGCAAAGCTGCCTTGCTGCTGCCACTTGAGACCCAAGCAGCCAATATGCCTCCCTCACAAAAGGATTTCGTTTGAAACATTGAAAACTGCACTTCTGTGTGTGCAGGAGATTGAATGGGCAGTGGTCCCCCCCTGGGGTGGGGAGGGGGCTGCCAGATGAATAAGCTTGCTGTGATCTTACAAATGCTTTTTGGGGGAGATGGATATGGTTTGCTGAGATAGGTGTTTGTTGCCCAGGCAAAACTCCCGGTGTATTTACATTAGCTCTTACATGGTCTCTATGTGTGTGGTAGGTATGTGTGTGTGCATGTACATGCTTGTGTATGCCTTTATTTCCATGCTCCAGCTGCCTGCCTCTGATTTAAGGGCAGGTTTTATTCCCCAGCTGCCTCAGGGCTCCTCTTTTCTGATTGCATTAAAGTCTCCGTAATTCTCCCCTCATTAATGATTGGCATATTTTTACCTCTCACTAAAGGAGCTTGGAGGCAACTCCCGTGGGGCCCAGCTCGCCAAATGAAACAATTTCATCCTGCTCCAGAAACGCATTAAAAAGGGTTTGTCAGGATCTTATCGCTAGTTAGGGAAAGCTAATCAAATTACTTTTATTTATTAGCTGCCGCAGCAATGTGTCATTCCATCAAGTACAGGTACTGGGACAGGCAGGGATTGCGTGGAGAGCTCTGTGCATCCAGCACTGCTGCCTTGTTCTGCACAACAGCATCTCTTGCCAGGTGAAGCCAGGGGGGCCAAGAGAGGCTGTGAACTTAACAGCAACAGGGCTTCTGCCACCATTCCCAGCAGGACCTCTGGTGCCTTTCTTCACTTGTCTTTTCCAGAGGACTCTCCAAAGTCCCTTCCCAGTAGCACTCCTGAGCTTTTGCCATAGTGTCCATTGTTTCTGCAGATCACTTCTTGCTGTTAGTGATTATATTTTGTTATGGACTATTTTATATTTTTTAGATGGTTCAGGGGTTTTAGCAAGTTTAAGTCTGTATTAAACCAGTCCAGGAATGATCTGTTATTTAGTTTCTCTTTGGGCCTGGGACAAAGGGGTGGGATTATGGCAATCTGGAAAATAATAAATACAGGGGTGTTTTACTTTATGGGGATTTTAGAAAATGTATTTTTTTTCAAGCTTTTTTTGTTTGGTTGGTTTTAGTGTGTGTGGTCTGAAAAAGTAATCAGAATTGTGGGAGTGGGAAAGAAAACTGAGGCTTTATAGAAGAAACTAGTTCCCAAGGACTTAGCTTGGGAGTCTTCTCAGAACACCAGCTATTGCTGGACTGATGCTGATTGCATGACCAGTAGTGGTTTGTGAAGCAGGAGGTGTGAACTCACACATTAAAGCACACACTTGTACTGATTCCACATGTGGAACACGCATCTCCCTCATGTGCATACACAGTGCACTTGTATTTCCAGCCACGTATGTGTCCCCATTCTTGCACGTGATCCTAATTCCCAGAGTGACAGCACCTCCTGTGGGCTTGCTCAAAAGGGACACAGAGGCAGGTGCCTGGGATGCACTTTCAAACTTCAGAAAGTATAAATCCGTTTCCATCTCTTGAATATTTTTCTTTCATCTTGAAACTAAGAGCAATGAAATATCCGTGTTTTGGATAAACATGAGTTTAACAAGGAAAATGGGCTTGTTTCCATATAAACCTGATCTTGTATTAGGAAAAAACCCCCCCACAAGAATAAAACCATTTAGTGGATGCATTTGCATGAAGTGAAGTGTGTCTAAATATAGTTATGGTGATTCATGATGGTAACATTGCTTTGCACTCTATGTAAACCTTTGCTGTTTCAGATTGTGCGTAGCAAGAATTTCACCCTTGCACAAAATCCTGGGAGAGCAGTGAAAACACACCATTCCCATGAACTAGTGTTCACCTAAACACAACGGTGTGCACATCATGTGTGGTGTTGGGTTCCTTTAGGGAAGGTTTGTGCTGGTTCTCAGTGCTTTGCAGTGTGTGTGTGTGTGCACCCACAGGCTCTGTGTTTGTATAGAAATGATGGAGCAGTTAGAGGTTTGAGCAGCATTCTGGCACTACAAGCAATGATTTCTAGAGCTTGGGTTGGTGGGAGACAGGCGAGTGCTCCAGCTTTTACAACCATGTGAATTCACTGTACGGTGTGAGCGGCTGCCAAGCTTCAGGGGCTGTGGGTGCCGTTCCTGGGAGCGGCAGTGTGGTGGGACTAGTGGGGGAGTCCATCCCCATCAGCCCCATACAGTGAGCCACGCTCCAGCATCCTCATTATCCACACAGTTCAAATGCAGTCCGGAGCGGTCCGTCACGTCCCACAAAAGGCTGTATCGATTGGTCTGTCGGAGCGTTTCCTGGGGTCCTTTATATCTCTCTGCCTCGTCGTCAGTAATGAAGAGGCCGAGCGCAGGGAGAGTCAGCAGACTCCCAGCTGCTGGGATTTCTTCATCTTCTCATCAGGATTTTAATTAGACACGTCCGAGAGGGCAGCACCGTGTGAGGGCGGGCGGGAGCTTTATCAAGCAGGCCACATCTTTAATTACTGTTTACTGACAGATAACAAGGGAGGGGAGGTGGCAGCAGAGATGGTTGTAGGGGGAAGCAGGGAAAGGACGGCAGTCCCCTGAGTGTGTGCTCAGCAAGGCAGCCTTTGCCAGGGATTGAGTGGAAATTGTTCCCTCCTCCCCATCCTGCCATTCTGTTTACCTGTTGCCAGACTGAGAAAGGTTCCCCTTGCCCCTTTCCGAGGGGGCAGAAGATAGATCTGAAAGGTGTTAACTGGTAAGGGCCAGACACACAAGGAATGAAAAGCGCAAGTTTGGTTAGAGAAAAATGAGAGAACTGTCTTCTCTGAGTAGCCAGGATCCTCAGCTGAGCTGTCCTGTGCCTTCCCAGCCTTGGGCATGCCTGTGGATTTTCTGACACTGCACAGTAGGAAGCCAAATTATTTTCTTCTCCTTCTGTCTGGACTTGGCAGCCCTCCTCCCTCCCACCACCATCATTGCTATTTTGTCCAAAAGAAACCCTCTTTCTGTCTTTCTATGTATCCTCAGTCTGCTCTGCCACTGCTGCTGCCATAGAGTTCCTCCCTGCTCTCTCAGGGGCCAGCTCATACCTGGTGTGATTCTTCATTTCAGCCACACCTCTTCTGTCTGGCCCCAGAATGCACTTCATCTCCTTCCAGCTTTTGTCTTCTTCCCTCTAAGGTGGATTTTGGACACCTGTTGTAACCCAGCTGCTGTGTCTTGCCTGATCATAGCCCTGTTTTTAATTTTGTTGCACAGCATCCTGATTGCTTTTGAGTTATCAAAGGGGAATGGTGTTCACAGTCCCCACCAAAGTAAGTGTTCAGGCCAGGCTGCCATGGTGGATCACTGCTCCCTGCCTCAGCCAGCCCTCTGGGACATGGGATCCCTGCAGTGGAGCACAGCAGTTGGTGTCCATGTGAGTGGTCCTGTGGTGAACTGAGCTCAGCAGCCTGTTGCTCTCCAGAAATTTGCTCTGAAGTTCATGCCACAGTCTTGGCTGCATTTATATCCAGTGTAAGGTAGTCTGGTGCTTCAAAAACGCTGTTGCTATTCCAGCATGGAAGATGGCCTGTGCCAGAGCTTGCTTTCCCTTGGTGCCAATGGATTGCCACCGCTCTGAGCAGAACACGATCTGGAGGATGTGCTTGGGATCAGCAAGGGCTTGGTAATTGGACTGTTGTTCTTTCATTTTGCTACGCAGTAGCGAGCAGATTATAGAGCCCACATGTTATAGATTTCCTGTCATCCCTCATGAATCAAGCTCCACTGTCTTATTTACTGTCGGCCAAGGCCTGTGAATAACATCACCAAGGGATACACTCTCACGCAGTTGTGCAAACACGCAGTCCAGAGCAGTTGCATGTGCCTTTCAGCTGTCAGGTTGCCTTCCCCCATCGCATCACCTATGGTAGAGAAGGGCCCTCTGTTTCCTCTCTATCTGTACAGAATGGCTCCTGGCTTCCCTGAGAGCTCAGAGTTTATAACACTGAAGGCAAATCTCTGCTATCCAAATAATATTTAGTTCCACATCTTTAGCTTTATGACACTTCTAGTTACAACTGTAGATGTTTTGTACACTCTTATACCCACATGCACCAAGGGTTCAGACTTCCAGTTTTTCCTGGGAGCTGTTTCATGTGAAATCTGGCAGGTCTTCGTTGCTTGTCAGAGAGAAAAGTTTGGTTTGTGCTCAAGGCACAGCACTGGAAGTCAGGACCATGGGCACAGCTATCAGCTTTATTGAGGACAGCTAAGAAATGTTGCTGCTCTAGCTAGTGGTGTAGTAAATGTAGTAGGTGATAGCCTTGATTTATCAGAAGATATTTACTCAAGTTTCCCACCATTTCAGCTCAAGATTTTGAAAGACCATGAGAAATTGAGTCCAGCTGAGAGGTTTGCCTCAGTGAAGGGCTAATGCTCGCTCTTTCTTTTTTTTTTCCCTTCTTTTTTGTAACTGCAGTGAGATTTTACTACTGAATCAAGAAGTGAGGGGAAGTTTGGCTTGTCTACTGTGAGCTAGGCTGTTAGTTGCAACCTTGTCCCTTGTAGGTTTTCATAAAAAATCTTTGGCCTTGCAAGTGATAAGCTTGGAGACCCAGAACTGAGCTGGGACTGAGGGTGCTAATTTGTTTGTGTTAGGCAATTTAGTGTTTTTGTTGTGGAAATCTAGATATTAGGCAAGGTTTGAGGAATGTGTATTCAAGTAGTAAGATGCTTTGTCCAAAAGGAAGTGATTAAGCCGTTTGCTATGTCCCTTGTTGATAGAGCTGGAAGTAAATGGGCTTTGATTGCAGTGTGGGAGATTTCAGTTTGATGTTACAAACTTGTCTTAGCAATGATGTAATGATGCAGGAGTATTAGAACAGGCTGAGAATGGCAGAAAGTTTTTTCAACAGCCTGGAAAAACATCTGTTAAAAACATTGCAGCTATAGCTGATCCTCCTTTGGGATGGAGGGATGCACCAATAACCTGACCTGGTCCTAGCCTTATTTTCTGTGACTCTGTGAAATGTTAACACATGTATAATCTTGTGTCCAACTGATGCAAGCTTGAGATGGGTGCAGGTGTGTGTATCAAATAAGCACTGCCATTTATAAGCTATGAGTGCTAAGAGTACAAGCACTTCACTGTCTTTCAGAAGCCTGCCCTGCTGTACAAATTCTAATGTACCCAAATCATGGGAAGTGTTAAAAAGAGATGGCAGCAGCACTCCTCCTTGCTTAACCAACTTCCTTAATTTTTGTCTTCCTTTTCACTGCCATGTACAACTGACTACTATCACCATCTTTTTTTTACTAGTGCTTCCTATAAAATTTAGTGTTTTCTGCCAAGTTTTAATCATTACTGTTAACACTTTCTATATGTCTGATAGACCTTTTTTGGGTGGAAATTTTTATCAAACCCAGCAATTATATATTTATTTTTTAAAAAGAATAGAGTATGCAATGTTCTTGAATTATGCCTGCCTTCCATTGAAAAAACAAATCAAGAAGATTCCTCTTTGCAAAGACTGAAATCAGATTGTGTTTTGGAGCCAGACTGCAGAGACAGCTGGGGCTGTGTCAGGGCAGAGGTGCTGTCAGTAAGTTGGGCTACTAACCAGTAATGGAAAGATAGGACAAGGGGAGCAGGGCAAAAGATGAGGAGGGAAAACAAATACTTATATCCAGCTGCTGAACAAGGAGGCTGGGGCTGTGGAGAGTCAGGGAATGGTGTTTGGAGGGGTGAGATGAGAGCAAAGGACAGGGATGGGGTGAGAAGGCAAAGGCAGTGATGAAAGTGGGCTGGGATGGTCTGCAGAAGAGAGAGAGCAAGATGCATGACTTGGACTGAGTGCTTGGAAGAGCTTCTGAGTCGGCATTTCTCACTTGTCATCAGCATCTGAAATTTGCCCAGTGTTTCATGCTCCTCATGTTAGTCTTAACAAAGGAGGATGAGCCACCCCTGCAGCCCATTTCCTCCATTACCTTGGTTGTAGTGGTCCATGTGATTCCTCCCTTCTGGTAATCCATGTAAGTGTCATTTTCATACTTCATGAGGAAAGTTGTTCACTGTAAAAGAAACAACAAACTGTGAAAAGGGCACTTTGAAGGGTGCTAATGTAAGAACTAGAAGCTGGGGAAAAAACCAGTTATCCTTTAGATGCACTTCTGTCTACCCAACAGTGTGTCTTACCCAACTCATGTTTTAGCTACGTCACTGTGTGCTGTCTCTTCCACAGGACCCCTGCCTCATTCACTGCATGCAATGGACCTGCTCTGAGATAAATCAGAGTTGCACAGTGAACAAGACCATCTGTAGGACCCCTGCCTCATTTGTCAGGTGTGTACTGAGTGAAACAAGGGACTGCAGGAGGGAAAGGGAAGCTTTTCTTGCTGAGGCAGTGAAATTCTGACCTGCCAGCTGACTTTTCCTGTGACCATTTCAGTTTTTCTGAGGTAACTGTTGTGGCAGTGGTTGTTTAATTGTGTGTTCCTTATTTATAGGGGACCTTTTTGATCCCAAAGGACCAGCTTTACAAAAACACTGAGTGCTTACAGCTGTAAATGAAGTGAATGGGAATCCACTGAACCCAAAGTGCTATACAAGCACAGATCAGTCAGGCTGTTGGTGTGTCACACTAGGCACCCAGCATTAGCAAATACCTTTTAATATCATCTTCAGTCATTCACCCATAAAATGGGAATAAAAATATCCCTTCCTCTCATAGAAGCATGTGAAAAAAAATTATCTTGGGCTGGTGAAACTCTTGGACAGTGTAATGATAAGCCCACAGAAAAACATAGAAGGAAATGAATAAATCTCTAGAGCCAGGCTTGAATACTGTGTGGTAAATAAGGCCTGGGGCCACATACTGAACAATGAGCAGAAACCAGCATCTCAAATAGCTGCTCATTACATGGGAACAATCCCTTCCAAGACCAGTCTGAGAGGGGGTACCATGGAAAAAATACAATTGTGTAATTAAGGGCTATAAAATGATGCCAATGTACATATGGGCTAAGAGTATTTCTCACAAGTGGACGCAATTGTGGCATGTCCTAGTTCTTGACTTCATTTCTAGTCAGCCCTATTTAACATACAGTTTTTCTGTTTGTCTTTGTTTCACGGGTCCTGTCATGATTTGCAGATTTATGTGCTGTAAAATGGGGTTGTCCCAGACTCTCCATTTGCATTAAGTGTTGACATTTCATGTAGTTGCAATTGGCTAATCGCAGGTAATCAAAACCTGCTCATTTTATGTATTCCACAAGTTGTAATCTCCACTGAGGTGCAGATTTGTGTGAGGAAGGCAGATCTGACCCTGTAATTTGCAATCATGAGCAACACTGACACCCAGATGCTGCTGTTCTTAACAGTGAAGGAATTAGGGATACTTGAGAACTTACAACCAACTAGCAGTAATTAAAACAATAAAACCCCCAGTAATTTTCCCATACAACAGTAGGCAAGAGAGGAGAATGTCACTAGGGCTATGAAATTACTTTAAAAGTCTTTGCTGTAATGGGTGGAGGATGAATTGCAGAGCTTAAGCTCTTAGTGAAAGTATGCAGAAATGTAATGCTTAAAATACTTAATTTTAAATAACCACACTTCTGATGAGTGGTTAAGTTCATGTTTAGGAACAAATACATAATGACTGCAGCGCTAATGAAACAGTGTTAAAATCCATCAAGTTCAGTGTTAATGGTGCTGAGATGATCAGTATCCAACCCTGATGCTGGTTACCCTTTCCATGCCATGTCTGGTGTTTGCTCCAATTCCAAGGTAGAACGGTACAAACAAGAAGTGGGGCTGTGACACGTACCCCTGGCATTTCGTTTGTAGGGAGCAGAACTGTCTATTGCAAATGCCTAGGAAATGTACCATAAAATCTTTATCTCTTATATTTTCCCTTTCTCCTTCCCATTCACAGTCTCACATACTGGAAGAATTCATTGGTGTATTTAGGCTGTAGACTGTGATGCCTCTCTCATGGGTGACTACTATCGCTGTTGGTCAGTTGATGACTTGGTTCCCATGTGTGCTGCAGATAGCGGTTCGTTCTGGACACAAAGTCAGCCAAACCTATCAAACACACTTTAATCTGTATAAGAGGCTGAATGAGTGTTCTTTGTGCAGTGGTTTAGCTGCTCAGTTTTAGTAGTTTCATCACACAAAGGTATGGTTTGAAGAGGACAGAACAGCAGGAACTCTGACAAAATCTCCTCAGGCAGGGCCTGGCACTACTGGCCAAAGGAGAGAGGAAAGGACAATGGAAAAAAAAATAAACCAATCTGTTCTTGTGGTGGTCAGACAGCAAGATGCAGCACGTGTGCTGGGTGGGAGCCATCAATGAGAGCTGGGTTCCCCATGGGATACGCAGGCCTGGACTATCAAAGTAAGCTGCGGCTGGGACAAGCAGATGTTATGCCAGACATGTCAGCAGAGCTAGTCTGTTTTGCATAGGCACCTGATCTTACTTGGCATGCTTTAAACTCTTTTCTGAATCTCAGGGTGCAATATAACCATTATGATTTAATCCTAACTCCTCTGTTCTCTGCATATGATACAACTCTGGGGTATTACTTCTAACCTGTGCAAACAGGGAGCCGAGACACAAGGTGACACGTTGCCAGGTTGCACAGCTCCTGAGTGTGCAGCCTCAGTCACACACCTCTGCTTCCCTTCAATGGGAGAAGGAAGAGAGGCTGTGGGGGCACTGCATTGCCAAGGTGAACAGTCTGTCCCCTACAGGTGTTTCACTGACAGAGTTAGGTAATGCTGTTTTGAAAACACCATCCTGAGGCACCTCTGCACAACAGGCACTCTGCCCTCTGGAAAACCAGGCTAGGGCAGAGTGGGGAAAGTGAACCTGAACATAAGGGCTAGTAGCCCGCACACTGCTCTGGCAGTGTGGTGGTAAGGTCAGGCCTTGGCATCCCCAAAACTGTGTGTGGCCGGGGGTGTGATCTTAGCTATGTTCAGGGACAGGTAAGTCAGAGTCTCACTCTTTACAGACCTGACAAGTGTAGAAATGTTTATTTGCTGCTCTGGATCCACGATCTAAGAGAAAAGAATAAAAGTGATTTAACCTCCAGTGTAAGGAAAATCACCCGACTGAGCAGGACACAGAGGACAAATGGGGCAGAGGGCCTTACCTTGCCTGTTCAGGAAGGATGGGGAAACTGAGGTGAGGCACAGGATCATATTATTTATTATTATTTATTATTAATTTTCCAATTTTTTTCTGTGCTCGGATTTCACTGTTGCTGGAAATAAAAGGCTCCTCTAGCTGTTTGGGTGCATCTGTGACATTGACTCTGTCTTTGAGATGGGGAGCACCCTCTGGTGGTTAAGGATAATCTGACATTTCCTGGGATTGGCACCCATCATCCCCGCAAGCCACCAGTTAAACTGGATGGGAGGCAGTGCTGGGGTGGGTCTTAGGGGCACAAGCGCCCTTTTGGATTTTCTAACACAGGAATCTGAGTTGACGCCCTGGGAAGTCCTGTGAAAAGGGGAAGGGGTGGGGGGGGGGTGTTCTCCCTGCCGTGCTGTTGGACAAAAGCTCACATTCAGCCCCTTCTTGCTTTCTCCTGGTGAGAGGGAAAGTAAAGCTCAGTTTGCTTCATTAGTTCCCAGTGGACTCAAAATCCAGCGCCTGCTTTTTCCCTAGAACTGCTGTTCCCTACCTCTGCTCTTCCTTCTGTCTCCCAAAAGCACTAGACTTGTACCCAGAGCTTTCCTCCGTCCAGCTCTGGATGGATTTGCTCTGCCTAAGTGTTAAAGCCAGCACAGTACAGTCCTTTTCAGGGAGCACAGGAATTCAGCTCAGGTTTCCCTTCTCCTTCCCTAAGTGGATTAACAGGCTGAGGGGATCATCTCTGCCTGCCTGACTCAATCTTCATTAGCTAACATGTTTCGCCAGCCACAGTCACATCCTGGTCTGGAGAGCTGTTTGACAGGAGCGGATTCTGGCCCCAGCCCCCACAAAGGCTGTTGCATCTTTGGAGAGGGTTTTCTTCATAGCAAAGCTCTGTGGGCTTCTCTGGGTGGTGGGGATGCAGGGCAGGAGTGCAGCAGGATGTCCAGCCTCGCTCTGTGCAGTGTTCAATTCACAATAATCTATCTGCATCCTCTGCTGAGTGAGACCTGTGCCTCTATGTAATGCACATGCTGTACAAGTGTCAGAGAATGTTCTGCATCTCTCAAGGTGATTTGGTTTTGTCTGTCTGTGGGTTTTTTTCTCCTGGTGTTTTCTAGCCAAGGGAGGATCCTGAGTATATTGAATGTTCCTAAAACTTTCATTAGTTGACTGTCACTTCTGGATGCCCTTTCCTGGGTGTTTGCAGGTACATCTGAATGCAGTATTTCCTAACAATCTGTGTGCAAGCAACTGTCTCCTCAGCCTCTTCTTCTCCCTGATGCTTTGTGGTAGTTCTTAATGGGAGTTGCACCCTTGTGCAGTCAGTCACTTATTTTATAAGTGCTGCTGTTTCCTCAGTCCAGAGAAGATATTTTCTACACAAGAAAGCTGTACACTTTAAACTGCATCGATTTTAAAACAATCTAATTAACTACTGAAAATCCAAACAGTGGATTCCCTCCTCCCAGTTTGAGGATGCTTCATTTTTGTTCATTAGATGTCTAAAGAGGTTTCATTTCAATAGTAACAAGTGTCTTTTGCACCAGCTTAAGTTAATCTATTTAAAATTGTACCTTGAATTATACAGCAGTACATTCTCATGCAAAGAAAGCCTGTGAGAAGAGGGGTTGAACACTGGGCTTCACTCATACCAGTTGCCATTGGGGGACCCCTGCACCCAGCAGTAGGGAGGCATTTGGTGTCTGTGCAAAGGCTTTCTGAGCAGGAAGAAGAGGTCTCCTTGTGTCTGTCATATGCTTGTAACAGGTACAGATTAAAGCCTTGTGTGTCTACAAAACAGAGACTGTGGAAACACAGAGCATGCTACAGAAATTGTTGTGACTGAAAAATCTCAATGGGAAGTGTTTCACGAGGATGCAAATGTTCTCCCTTTGGTTTTGTAACCTGCCCATTGCAGTGGGAAAAGTTGATGTGCCAGGCTCTGAAAGCAAGGTCGACTGGCCAGGAACAGAATCAAAGTGGACTTTTTCTCTTCTCTCCTTTTCCTTTCTCTTCTCTCCTTTTCCTTTCTCTTCTCTCCTTTTCCTTTCTCTTCTCTCCTTTTCCTTTCTCTTCTCTCCTTTTCCTTTCTCTTCTCTCCTTTTCCTTTCTCTTCTCTCCTTTTCCTTTCTCTTCTCTCCTTTTCCTTTCTCTTCTCTCCTTTTCCTTTCTCTTCTCTCCTTTTCCTTTCTCTTCTCTCCTTTTCCTTTCTCTTCTCTCCTTTTCCTTTCTCTTCTCTCCTTTTCCTTTCTCTTCTCTCCTTTTCCTTTCTTTTGGCAAGTTGGAAGGGAAATAAAACAAGGCAAATGAGCATGGAGGGGGCAAAGGATGCTGCAGACTCTGGAGGATTTTAGAACCTAAAACTGTATTTAGCAAATTAAGGGATGAACTTAATTTCCCAAACAATGTGTGTTAAAAAACACAAATTAATAACCTCAGGACTTATGAACTAGCAGTGTATTTTGTTTGGTGCTGTGAAGATTTTCAAGCCACAAGTCAATGGTCAAAGCAGAACAGCTCCCCAGAGAGCCCTGGGTTGTCTGTGCTCTAGCTCCCCAGGGGATACAACCCTCTCTGGAGCAGTCCCCCATCAGGGCTAAGTAGCTATTGATGCTTAATTATGTTCTTCTCACAGTGGGGGGGAAAAAAGATCACACAAACCCTAAAAATGTAACTTGTCTCTGAACGGGCAGCAAGGGAACTTTCCTGTGAGAGACAAATAAAACTTGTTTTGTTGGATGGAAAATGGGTGCTTTTATACTGCCCTTTGTTTGGAGGAACATAGACTAGGAGAACAAACCTGGGGTTTTTTTATATTTATGAAATCACTTTGTTATGTGTGGGGATGAGCAGACTGAGGAGGAAGCAGTCTGAGTTAGGACTTGCTCAAACACTCTTACTGTTAGTCTTTGTGCCTTTTTGATGTTGAAGCTACACTGGCTTGTTGATCTTGTTGAGGATGATACTCTTTTATTCTTCAGTTCTTTCCTTTTTTAAAGGTTTCCCAGAGCACTTTATGTATTAACGAGTTATTTTGCTACCACAACTGATTTGGCAGTAGCTTTAATGGCATGAAACAGTGTACTGATTTGATATCAGAATTGAGGAAGAATATCATTGCTGGGGAGTAATGCAAGATATATTAGCAGAGGAGGAGGAGGAATAAGCTAGGAATGTTGAACGAGATGTGTCTAAAGCAGTAGTTCACTGTCTGCTTCTGCCCTTTTCATCTCAATCTCTGGCATCTCATCAGTAATGAATTGCAAGGAGACATGAATTGACACAGTGCAGGCTGTACCGCTCACATAATTTGTTCAGTCTCCATCGGTGACCCTTTTGTAACACTATTCTTGCAGCATCGTCCAGCAAAAAATTCTGGTGGTGTTTGATAGTTTCCAAGCCCTGGTTCCCCTTTGTGACCCTCTGACCAAAGTCAGAACAAGAGGATAGTTGCCAGATATGTCTGACAGGGCAGATCTGCCTGCCTCTGTTCTTTTTTAGTTAGTAGTGAAGGGTCAACTCTGAATACTGAAAGGAATTCTGTGATTTTAGGAATAACTCCTCTTCATCCTCCAATCTGGGGAAACAATAAGAAATTGCATCAGGTAAGACAGTATCCTATCTTGAAGAGGAAATTTTGATAGGATATCAAGAAATCTGTATTTTCATGAGTTTTTAAATTCACAGTATTTCATAGAATCACAGAATGGTCTGGCTTGGAAGGGACCTCAAAGATAATCTAGTTCAAAACCCCCTGCCATGGGCAGGGACACCCTCCGTTAGACCAGGTTGCTCAAAGCCCCATCCAACCTGGCCTTGAACACTGCCAGGGAAGGGGCAGACACAGCTTCTCTGGGCAGCCTGTGCCAGGGCCTCACAATCCTCGTAGTGAAGAATTTCTGTCTCATATCCAGTCTAAATCTGCCCTCCTTCAGTTTAAGGCCTTTACCCCTTGTCCTATCACTACAAGTCCTTGTAGACAATCCCTCTCCAGATTTCTTACAGTCCCCCTTTAGGAACTGGAAGGCTGCTATAAGGTCTTCCTGGAGCCTTCTCTTTTCCAGGCTTAACCCTAGCCTGTCTTCATAGGTGAGGTGCTCCAGCCCTCTGATCATCTTTGTGGCCCTCCTCTGGAATCATTCCAGCAGGTCCCATGTCTTTCTTGTACTGGGGATCCCAGTCAACTGTGGTACTACAGGCAGAGTCTCAGGTGAGCAGAGGGGGAGACTCACCTCCCTTGACCTGCTGGTCACACTACTTTTGATACAGCTCAGGCTACAGTTGGCTTTCTGGGCTGCAAGTGAATATTGCCAGGTCATGTTGAGTTTTTCATCCACTCACACCCCCAAGTCCTTTTCCCCAGGTCTGCTCTCAACCCATTCTCCACCCTGACCATATTTCCTCCTGTTTAATCTGCTAGTCCTTCCCTCCCCTTAAGTTTAGGGTGTTAGGATGGGCTTTGAATACAGACTACACTGACATGCTTTCTGTGCAGTTAGGATCTGGTTGTATGTTACTTCAGGGTAGCTTTATCAGCTGTGGATTGAATTGAGGATGTCTATTGGGAGTTTCAGGTCTTGGTTTTCTCATTGGAGGTCCTTCCATCAGGCAGGTCTGTTAAATGCTTGCTGAGTCCCTAGAGACACTTGATCTGTGTTTAAAGGGAAGCAGCTGAACCATGAGAAGAGAGAAGTGGCTGTGTACTCAAGCACTATTACTCTGAAGGGATCTTACTGTAAACTGTGCAAAGCTTGTACGGCAGTCTTGGTGCTTGGGGCTCTCTATGTGGTCCATCCCAGCAGAGACCTGTGTGATGCTCTTTCTGGCCTTTCCTACTGTAAGAAAGGCAAGTTGATGGCCCTGGATGTTTTGGGCATGAATTGTGTGTTTAAATCTCTTGAGACCTTGGCCAGGAAAAGCTCTGGAGAATTTCAAGCAGCACCTGCCTCCTGCTACCCACTCCCTTAAAGCTTCCCCAGAGGAGACAACTGCTCAGGGAGAGCAGGAAGTCCATAAATAAATAATTCCTTCTGTCTCTCCTGATCAGCCCGAGCTGTTGTGATTGCTCCTGAATGCCTGGGTTGCTTTCTTCTTAATGGCTTTTAAACCAATTTTACCCTCATCTGATGACCCAGCTTCTCCTCCTATTTTTGGAGGAACAATTTCTTCTTTTAGAGAGAGGATTTTGGGGTGTATTTATATTGTATCAAGAGTTTTGGCTGAGGTGAAATAGTACAGCAGTTGAGCCAAAGCTGTAGTTTACTGGTTTTGGGAAACTGCCCCATGCCTTATTCTGACAAACATCTACAAGGCACATCCCTGGGTATTGCAGCTAGCATTGACCCTTGCTTGAGAGCATGAACACATGTGATGCTCATGGACATCCCACAAACATTTAATAATTCTTCCACCAGTCTAAGACACTTGACTCTTTTTGATGTTTTACTGTTGGGAGAGCTAATCACAGAGACAACTGAGTGCTCATCCTTTGTCTCACAGTGTGTGGGTAAAAGTCTGGGAGCATAGGTTAGGATTGTAGGCTCTCCCTTGTCTGTTCAGTTGACTTATTAATGGGCAGTTGACAGCTCACCACATATTTAGGGCTTATATTGGTGGTCTTGTATGTTGTATAGAGGAACTGAGGTAGCTCAAAAAAAGGAAGTTCCTTACATAGCAAATGTACTGTCAACTCAGAAGGTGCTTTGCTGTGTATCCTAGTGCAAGCCCCAGAGGTATTTATTGCTCATCTGATGGGTGTCATCTGGGTTTGTCTATGCAGAAGTATTCTGTATTTCTGTATTAGTACTGTCTCTGTAGGCAGAACATAGCTGTTGGGCAACAGGACATGCAAAGCACGTTCTGAAGGTGCTTACAGTGCTGGCAAGGCACATGTGATGGGTACTAGCACAAAGGTGTTGTGTTTGCAGGCCCATGATGGTCTCCCACAACGCCTTTGGAACTGTGTGGAACACAGCTGGGTGGAACACAGCTACCATGGCTATGGCTATAATGCCAAATGGTCTGATTCAACCTGAATTATTGCTGGCTAGTCCAGGCTAATGACCTACATTTTTTCTTTTAACCATCCTGCTTGACCAATCAGCATCATGACTCTCCTCATGAAAAAAAGCTCCTGGAAACAAACTGGTCTCTTAAGGAACTTTTCCCTGGTACCTTGTCCCTCAGAAGTAAGGCAGGGTGCCCCTGGGCACCATGTCGTTGGGTGTTTGGCAGACCTCTGAATCTGAAGAAGTGACAGCCCTTCTCTCCTACCATCTTCCTTCTGTCCTGTTTTCTAACTTCTTGGTACTCTGAAAGAGCAATGGGTTTAACAAGTGAAGCACTGTCCCCCAGCTGTATGGTTCCCAGGACGAACCTGGTGCCAGCTTCTGGAAAGTTATGTCATAAAAGCCTACCCTTTGCTGAATTGCCAACCACACAAGTTATGAAATACTGCTAAATATTGAGGGGCAAGGTATAAAAGAGGAGTTGAGTCCTACTGAGTTCAGATTACAGTAAATATTTACTGGAAGAATGGTGTGTTCAACAGAAGAGCAGAGAGGGGAAGCATTGGTAGTCTTTTATCATTGTGAAAATAAAGGTGTTCAAGAGATGAGGAAAAGACCAAAACTGGATTTTCCTTTGTAAGCACCGTGGAGACCAAGGGGACCTGTTGCTAGGAGGCTGCAGCACCAAAGTCACCCTCAGACCACACGGGACTGAGATTTGAGCTTGCCTTAACAATGATACTGAAAAGTAATCTTTTTATAATGCTGCCACAGGAATGGCAAAGCTGGCAACATGTGACTTTGAGGGATGAAGGCATTTTTACTGAAATCCACTGACGTGTGTTCAGGTCCATCAGGAGAAAGCTTTACTGCTGCCCACAAATGCTCCTATGCCTGGATCTCTGAGAAACTTAGACTTGGAAGTCACATCAGTAAGACCTTTTCAAAGACATCCAGGGACTTGTGCTTCCACACATGACAGAGCTTGCCATCTTTTGGAGTACAGAGGGCTGCATAACAGAAGTAGGACTAAACTAATGAAGCTTTTCCTTTCCTTTGACCAGAAAAGCTTTTTTTTTTCCTAGAAACAGCACCTATCTCCTTATGACTGGCTGCCCTCTTGATACTGTATGCATAGTCCTGAGTTGCCCTGCCTCTTCTAAATGATGTTTTGTGGCATAGGCAAGGAATTCTTTTCTTGGGGTTGGTTTTTTTTTCATTTCTTGTTTGAAAAAGTACCACAAACCCATGATCATTCATGGTTTGCAAGCATAGTGTTTGAATGTTAATGACTTGTAGGCAGAGCAGCAATTTCCTAATGTGTTTTACTGCAGGTGTCTGAATGAGATACAGTTGATGGAATTCTGAAGTTGAAAGTATGTTAAGAAGCTTGGAATAGGGTTTGTTGGCAAAGCTGTCTAATCAAATAATCTGTCACACAAATTTGCCCTGGTCTGGAAAGTGGAATAAATGTAGTTCAAGTAATCAACTCAAGAGAGAGTTGTGAAAAAAAATCTGCATGCTACCCACTGGCTTTTGTCAGGTCATAGTATCCATACTGTGAAGTTTGGGCCACTGCAGCTACCTCACTGCTGTGTTGCTGGGAAATAAGTTATCTTGTATGTGTTTAAGTCCCTGTTTCCATCACAGAGTTGGAAATATTGCCTTCCACCTTTTACTGCCTAGCCCTCAGTGGGCATGCTCTCTAACAGTGGTGACTCTGAAGCGTTGTGGTTCTTAAGCCCAACTCCTTTTCTGGGTCGAAACACTTGGCATTATCAATGCACATGCCAAAAATGTTTTAATTCTTTGCTTGCACCGTAACAGTAACTGTCATTTCTCCTGACAAGACAGATATTTCTTTTAATCAGTTCAGTGAGTAAGCTGGTGCTGTGAATGTTAGGGTCCTGAGGTGATTATAATGTATGGGCTTGGAGAGAGAAACACCAGATCCTCTCCCCAAACTAGAAGAAAGAACAATCATCCCCTGTTCTCCTATCCTGCCTCCTTAGCCTTTTGCAATACTAGACCTGAAGCTAGTGTACTGGGTAGGAAAGCTAAAGGTGAAAACGTTGCTGTTTCACTTTGTCCCATGTGGCAGGATGAAGCACCATACTGGGAAGGCTGTGTTTGTGATGCCTCTGTGCTGGAGGATTGGCAACAGCTAACTAGAGGTATTTCCAAGACTCCTTGATGCCTTACATTCCCTGCTTTCTCTTCAGAGCTGCACAAATGCTCTGTGGACAATCATGGATTGGGAAGGATTCATCTCTGCTTTGCTGCAGTTTGGAAAGAGGACAGAAAATAGCAGTGAGTGTGCTAGTAAATGATGTTTAGCTGTCAGTGTGATTAAACTCTTCAGTCAGTGTCTTGGTCATGTTCTGCCCAACCACAGTGGCCCAACAGAGGGCTGGTGTAATACATCATGGAAAACAGATCAGCAACAGGTCCAAATTTGGAGCTGGATTGCAGCTCTTTATTCTTCAGTCTTCTAAGTCTGCAAGGTCCATTTGCCTCTGTAATTACATATCTATTTTTGAGGAAGGTTTCTGTCTGCTTAGTAATACAGGTTAGGCAAAGACTAGGTAGAATAACAAAACATGAAAGCATACACACCACAGTATTTCTAGGCAAGGAGGATAGACATTCCATCAAATCTATTGGCTAACTGATGATGCAAAAGAGAGCAGAAGGCATAATCCCAGCTATATAATTCCATCCCCCGTCCCCTGTATGTTTCTTACTACAAGTTCTTCCAAAAATTGGAAAACAATATCTCTCTCCCCATCACATTTATTCTTTCCCATTTGGTAAAATACTTTGCCCTCACTTCTTACTCTGGTGCCTTGTTTTGAATTCTACAAAAATGAGTATATTAGTATAGCCTCAGCAGGTTTCTCTTTGTGCACACGTGTGTCTGTGTGTGCACTTTCATCTAAGACATCAGCAGGAACGTGCTCTGGTCTGGAAACAGAGTGGTTATTAACACTGAAAAGACAAAACCAGGTACAGAAGGACACAAAACAGCATTTGCCCTGTAAAATAGAGGTCAATTAAAAGAAAGTCATGACTTTTCATTGAAATGAAGGGACTATGTTTGCCTTATCTCAGAATTCCTGACACTGTTGTGTCCAAGCACAGAATTTAATGAAAGGTCACGTTTTTGGGACAGAGAACTCTCATTCAGAGCAGGACAGTAAGGGTTAAGGCACTTGCATTCAGACTCTTGCTCTGCTACAGACTTGCTCAGATTGAGCTGGGACAGACCACCTAACCTCTTTCTGATATGATTTGGCAGTCTATAGGTTGAGAATTACAACACTGATGTCTAGGTAATGCTTGAAAGGTCTCAGGATGCTTAGATGGGCAGTTCTTTAAAAACTACATGTTGAGCTTCAGCAGTGATGGTGGTGATCCCTTTTAGATGGAAGGTAGGTAGTAGTTAGTTAAGAGCTGTGCTTTTGGTGTGAGGGTTTTTTTTAAATAATCTATTGGAAATTGGTAGAAAACAAGACATTGTCTTTGCAGAGAAAGTGACCAGTTGGGTGGAAACTAAAGGAAAATAAAACAGAGCCCAAAATAGTCTGTTTTGTTCTCATGCATAAAGTCTGTATCTGGGATAGCTGTTTGCTGTGGGAGTGGGGAAAGCTTACCAGCAATCAGGGACCTGCTTTCAGGGAACCCAGGTTTCTCTCTAGGGTTGCTAGCCTTGCAAAGCAGAGGAATCAGGGCAAGCAGCACAGGTGACTTGTGTGAAGTGCAAGCAGTACCACTGGCCTCAAAAAGTGTGAAAGGGTTGTCTTCTAAATTCAACACAGTGACCCCTCTGTAACTGTTGTTTCCTTAAATGAGATGGGCTGGGAAAGGTCTCTTGTCATCAAACTCCGTTTTCCCCAGCAGGCAGGATAAGAATCACACAGAATCACAGAATCACAAGGTTGGAAAAGACCTTTGAAGATCATCAAGTCCAACCATTCTCATCCTAAACTAAACCATATCCCTAAGTACCTCATCTACCCTTTTTTTGAACACATCCAGGGAAGGTGACTCAGCCCCCTCCCTGGGCAGCCTGTGCCAGGCCCCCACAACTCTTTCAGTAAAAAAAATGTGTGTACACATCTGTTCTGCCCAGCTCTTGATCATTATGTATGTTTTTTGCCCCATGCAGATACCACTTCACTGATTTCCTTGTGAGGATACAGTAACAGGGCCTTCATAAAAGGGGGGGAAAAAATTCCAAACCCCCAACAGTAACTGGATCTCTCCTTCTGCTAGCCTTATCAACAAGTGAAATCAGGTTGGTTTGGCACGGTTTGCAGGTTACTCCTACCTCAGAGCAAATGAAATTTCTGTCAGTCAATCAGTCAGCTTGCTGGAAAGTTGATCATTATTCCATGATAAAGATTTTTAAGAAGTAAAAAAATTAATCTATCCGCAACAGATTAGTCATTAAAGAATGGTGGGAAGGTCTCCAAGGAAAGTCTCTATCCGTCATCTCTTGGAAAGCCAGCAAAAGCAGAGAGGTGTGTCTTCACAATCCTTGCTTTCTGGGGAAGGGGACTGCATGCCTCAAATTGCTGATACTGCCTATATATAGCTCCAGCAGCCTTATAGCACTCCAACTGTGTCCTGTCTAGGACTAATATTGATGGAAAGTTACTGTTCTGCATTTGGGCCAGGCATGAGAAGAACTAATGATCTCAAAGGCCAGAGTCTGCCTTATGAAAGTCACCCCAATGGGTAGCACTTGCTGGAGCACCTGTAGATGTGCTGTGCTCAGAGACCACAGATGTAGTGACCAGGGCCATTCCTGCAGGAAGAGAGCAGCAATTCCAGGATTTGGTGAGGCTGGCCAACAAAGGCTGTGCTCACAGGTGAAGCTGCTGTTGCCTCATGTTCACCCAAACTGAGGATTTTGGCTTCCAGATCTGTCAGTTTAATCTTAAGCATCCTTTCTAACCAAGCTCTGGTACTTTCTTTAAAAATATGCACATTGGAAGGAAGGCCCTGTCAAG
This sequence comes from Porphyrio hochstetteri, assembly GCA_020800305.1. Lineage (NCBI taxonomy): Eukaryota > Metazoa > Chordata > Aves > Gruiformes > Rallidae > Porphyrio > Porphyrio hochstetteri. The sequence goes on along the minus strand of CM036908.1, from coordinate 8,857,611 downwards.
ATCAGTGTTTCCTTCTTTATTCTTTGGGGGAAAGAGAAAAGGTGTAAAGCTGTAAGAAGATCTCAGCAAGCACTGTGCAAAAGCAGATGAAACCTCCTGAAGCTCCAAAATCAGCCTCCAGGACTCTTGCCCTCTTTTTTGGGGAATTCAGGTTGGCAGATCAGGCCCAGCCAGCAGAAACTATTCCTTTCTATCCTTCTTAGAAAGGAAGAACCAAGCCTCTGCACAGCTTCTCTCAAGGCAGGGAAAGCTCCATTTGTCCATTTGCGCTGGATCAGAAGAGATTAATGTTACATTTCTGCACCACTCTGTAAATACCCACCTTGCCCAGGCAGTCTTCTGTCAGCAACAGCCCATTTCCAGAGTACAAACCCACCATTGTACTGTTTATATCAGTTAATTCGGCCCTGTGGACCCCGGGCCTGGCAGTTGCATGGCTCCCTGCTTGCCTCACCTCGGCCTGAATAAAAGCTCAAAGTCCAACATTTTAAAAATCAGCTATTGGGAAAGCAGGACCTGCCTGCCAGGCCATTCCCACCCTGGTCTTCTATTCACTGAGGGACCAGAGCTAATCTCTTCACCGTCAGGTCCCAGCCAGGGCACATCTTTCTGGAGAAGACTGTTTTCTGTCAAAATTGTCTCCCTGCAAACACTCTGAATGTTCTTTAACTGTAGTCTGCCCAGGCCCTCATCCTGTGTGTCTCCTCTAGCCTCTCTTGCTGCTGTGCATTGGGAATCTTCTTCAAGGGCAACCAGGCCACCCGTGAGAACCTCTCTGACCCCAGACTTGAGGGGGAAACATACTGGGGCTGTTTTCATCCTTCCTGCCTCTCCTTGGGTCAAGTGATCTCCAATGTGGGGTTCCTTGCTTACAAATACAGCCCTACTAATGCTAATGTCCTACTAAAGCTCTTGTCTTCTGTCTCTTTAGCATTTAAAGCATTTACAGTTTCTGCTGGGCTGATACATCACTTAGGTGTATAAACATATATGTGCACATGTTCCATTTTTATTAATCATGCTTTCTGGAAATATGTATAATCTGACTTGTGTCACCTGCAACATTCAGGTAATCAGATCCTGCTGTACTCCTAACACTGAGCATGAGTCTTCTCTCTGCCTCCCATTTTCTAAATTAAGCAGTTTTCTGTGCCATCTTCATGTGTACCTCTCACCATAAAATACTTCTGCTTTGACATCCTTAGGCTGTGCTATCTGAAGGACAGTTGATGAGAATCACACAGCCTGTCCCCACACGGCCTGGGGACATGCTAGGGCATACCCTTCGTTGGTATGGGATTTGTTAAGATGCCTGGTAGAGGAGGTAGTGAGGAAGCTGCACTGATAGACTTCAATAAAGCAAGGCCAGTTTACACTGTGAATTTGGCCATTCTGCTTTTGTCAATATTCTCAAGTTTCTACAAATTCTGATTGTATGGAGGGTTTTGGCCTAATTTAGGCAGTGCTTAGCACCATGCTTATAGCTGAACCACACTGCATTTACTTCTATGCTGTGTTGTCCCCTTTATCTAAAATGCTCTAGTCTGCCCTTTGCTTGTCCTGATGTTAGTTTCTGCATTTTGTATTAAGAAATATCCTCTTAGCTCCTACTTTTTTTCTCTTTCTTTGCCTAGCATAAGAGAATTAGGCTTTTATCCAGGTGTGTTTGTGTGTATTTCCCTTTTTAAAAGGCCTCTAGTTCTTCTTTATCCGTTAAGGGTCTTTTTTTTTTATATATTTGAGCAGTGGACATCAAAACATGAAGCGGAAGCCTGAGAGAGACAAGCAAGGTATGCATGAATGCAGTTTGTAGGGTGGAGGGGAGGTAGTGAGGGATGAATAGACCCTGTAGGGCACCTCTATGTGAGCCAGGCTTTCGGAGCAAGGCTGTGTGTGCCCAAGGCGTGCGTGCTTGTATGGAGAGGGATCTTCAGGCAGGTATTGGTAGGATGCTGTAAATCGGCAGGAGAATTGTATGAGTGTGAAAACGTGTGTGTGGGAAACGTGAAAGCTCCCTAACAGCAACCAGTACATGTGTAGAGCTTTGAAAATGTGCCCTTCACAAGGCTAGTTGTGTGGTTTTGATGTTTGTAAAGATTCCCGGGGGTCTGTAGCTATGGGTTTTGTGCTTGGGAAGATGCGTGGTTACCTGGAGTGTCTGGTTCCGATCTGGTGCCGGGATTTATTCCAGCGTGGTTTCATGAACTGCGCGGAACTGACACCTGAATTACCCCGCTTTGAAACGGGACCCGGGCGCTCTGCCGCGTACACGTGTTGGTTCGTGTGTGTGCGGGGAAGCGGGGGGTCCGAGCGCGGTGTTCGGCTCTCGGTGTCAGGCGCGGGGCTGTGCATGTGCACAAGGTGCGCGTACGCCGAGTCCTGTTTGCGCGTAACGGAGCCTGGGACGTGCACGCACAGAGCGGCACGCTGCCCTGCGGTCCTGGGCATGAGGACAGCCACCCGCCGGCGTGCCCGTGCGGGAAACGGGCAGATGTAAGGTGCACCCTTCACCTCAAGGTTTTGCTTAACCCTAAACTCCACAGCCGCTGCCTACGAGAGAGGGATTAGTGAGTAAGAGGCGTGGGAAGCGTGCGCTACCGCTGCGATCACCCCCGTGGCGGGAACAGGCTGGGGCTGTGATTTCGTGTCACCCGCGCTGCCACGGCCCGGTCGCCCCAGCTGCAGCGCCAGGGTCAGCGGTGCCAGCGGCCCGCACTGCACCCCGCCGGGCCGGGACTACGCGGCCCACAACTCCTCCGGCCCCGGCCCAGGACGCCCGTCCCGGAGGAACGCGGGGCTCCGCGGTGCCGCCGGTCGCGCTGCGGTGCCGTGTCCGGCGGCCCCCCCCGCTCCCCGCCCCGGCCGTGCCTCCCCCAGCCGCGCTCCAAGCCCAGCCCCTGCGCGGGAGCCAATAGCCGCCCTGCCGTCTCCATCCGTCTCCCGGCGTTAAAGCTACAGCGGGGCTCGGGGCGGCGAAATCCCCCGTGGCCGTGTCCTGCGCGCCGCCCGCCTCCTGCCGCCGTCAGTGTGTCCGCACGCGGGTGCGGGAGCGGAGCGGCGCGGCGCTGCCTCCCCGCCGGGCTCGGGTCGGCTCCGCTTCCCGGAGCTCCCCGCCCTCCCTGCCCGCTGCAGTTTAGTTGTTCTCCCGTGTTGTTTGTTTTTTTTTTTTTTCCCTCTCCTTTTTTTTTTTTTCTTTCCTTCTTTTTCTTCCCTTTTCTTTTTTTCTTTTGTTTTTTATTTTTCTCCTCCAACCGGGAATGCTCAAACTGGACTGATGGACATTTCCGAGCTCTGCATCTCCGACCCGCTCGGCTACCACAACCAGTGAGTGTGCCGTGCCGTGCCGTGCCGCGCCGGGACCGGGCGGGCCGGGGGCGGGCTGGGACCGGCGTTGAGTCCCGCGGCGGATGGGACGGGGCAGCTACCCCGCAGTCCTGCTGTCTCCCTGCCGCAGAGCCGCCCGCCCCCGCGGGGCACCGCGTGTGCCGGGTGTATCGGAGCGGCCGGCCGCGGGCAGGGCGATGCGCACCTCCGCGCCGGCAGGTGCGGCTGAGTCCGCGGCGGAGCGCTCTGGGGGGGGTCGGTGTGTTGATGTGGATTCCCCCCCCCCCGCCCTCTCCTTGTAACTTCTCCCTCTAATGCTTCATCTCCTAGGAACAGGCAGCTCACAGTGAGCACTGGCAGTCCTTTCAACGCAGTTTTACTTTCCGTCTGTGCTAGGATTTTTATTAGATGAATTACTAGGTGTCTATTGTGAGATATGCCTATAAAATTACACAAAGTAGGTCCATTAAAGCACCGTCTTTTATTAAAAAAAAAAAAAAAAAAAGTTCGGTTTTCACCTGAAATGCCCTATGGAAATTTAGTTTCCCACAGCTTACTGTTCGGAACAGCCTGCCCGGGGAAAGAGTGGCGTGAGTCGCAGGGCTGACAAGCAGACATCCCGACCTGGGACCGGTGGCTGGTACCTCAGCACCTGCTACTGCTCTTTGTATTCCGAAGTGGGCTGTGCCTGGTAACGCTGTGTTTAAAATCACTTTAGCATATTAAGTTTGGTTTGATCCTTTTGGGGAAGTTAGGAAACAAGGCGAAATCTTCTCAGCGTTTGCATCCAGCTCACTGGAGCAATTAATTTTAAAAGCATTTCTCCTCTCTGATAAATCTCACCCTGAGCAGAGTCCCTTTTTGTGTGTTTGCATGTTAATCCATGTGTCACCTACGCAGGTTCTGGGGTGTCATCAGAGGTGGGAGTGAAGTAATTTCGCCCATTCCTTTGCTTTTGTTTTAAGAACACATTGTAAAATGAAAACCAAACCAACCCCCCACAATGATGCTTACCCCTTTCCTTATTACAGCTGTCTTCTGTCTTTCTGTCTCTTGTTTCCTGATATTCCATCTGTCCTTACACTCATTTCTTCTTCCTTTAATCCCCTGCTTCCAGCAGTTTCATTAAAATGAGACTTAGTATTGTTAATAGAAATTAATAATCTAACCCATGTGATTTTGTTTCCCACTGGTACTTCACTTGTGGCTGCTCCATTTTGAATTAAAAATAAACAAACAGTTTCTTAAGGGAAATGTATTCTGTATGCCGATGGGAGTCTTTTAATATTAAGGTAAAAATAGAAAGTGCATTTACCTTCATTAAAAAAAAATATGCCACAATCAGAGGCTAGATCTTCATCACTTGCTATATTGTCTCTTAACTTTTTCCTTTTATTTTTTTCTACTTCTGGAATTGAGAAAAGGAACTCAACACGAAAACAGTAAGAAGTAATTTGCATGTTCACCTGTTTTACTTTTCCATGGGCTCTCTCTCAGTCAGCTCTCAATAATGTCCAGTGCACCTTACTCATATTCACAACTCTTTGGCCCCTGGAGGAAGTGTCACCGAGCCCCTGTGGCTCAGAGCATGCTGCTTTTTGAGATGAGAAACTGTTGGAGACCTCTCTGTTTTGAGAAGTGCTTGGCTTGGTTCTGTGTGCCTACCAACCTTCTCTTTAACATTGAGGTTGGAGAAGAGAGAGGGAGAAGTATCATTTAAAAATCTCTACCTCCATTTTTCAATCTTTTTTAAAATTTATTTTTTATTGCTTAAAGGAGTACTGCACTGCAGGGAAGTATGGCTAAATCTGGAAAAAGTTACCAAGAGAAGTAAAATATATGAGAAGCCTTAAAAACCCAGTGTGTTTACAGGTATACGTGTGGCATGACAGGTACCGATTTGATTTACATTCTGATTTTGTTAAGGTTAGATTTCAAACTGCATTCTTGTAGGTGATGACAATAGTTGTCCCAATATATATCCCTTTAGCCATTTTTTTTCTCCCACTATAACACTATTATGTTGTGAGTATATAATGTAAATACAGGTATTGCATTTGCGCCTGTGTCACTGCCTAGCTGTGTGAGCATATTAGTCTGATTGTGCTGCTTTACTCTGCTGACTCGTAGCCATTGAAAAGACTTTAATAGTTATTTTCCTTGTAAAAAATACTAGTTTTAATTTAGTGGATAGCAATTTTTGTCAAATCTTAAATTAGGAGTGAATTTTAAAATACTGCAAACTTGCCTCTTCTTGTAGAGTTGCTTCTTAAGCTCTAGGAAAAAAAATAGAATGTGGGAAGAGAAGTGGATGTGGTCACTCAATACATGATCCATACAGTTACCTGGAAACTGTATTTCACCTTGCAATTATTGAGAGAGAGAGAGAGAGAGAGAGAGAACGAACAAGGCAAAGGAGAGAAGAGGTGACTCTCTTCACCTTGGAGCTTAAGGAGAACTTAATTTTTTTAACAGTCAGACCCCAGAAGAGTCAGAACAAAAGCTAAGCAAAGGAATTCATTGTCTCTAATCCCACTCTTCAGGTTTTGAATTTGTCTTCCTCAGACAGTGAAAGTTCCCTTTCCTTTGGCTGCATGTGTTGATCTGAGCGATTACACCAGGAACCTGCAGAAGTTCTGACCGGCAGGTTGTGTGGTTTCCTTCAGTGCAGGATCTTGCAGGGAGAGTAAGAAAATGCTTCTTCCTAATTTTGACCCTCTGTGTGTGTGTCCAGAGGGAGCATATGTATTTAATTTCTTGCGTTGGAATCCCCCCTTTAGCAACCACTTACCTTTTGGTACTGCCCTTCAGGAGAATTGTTCCAAGGGGCAGGTGACGCAGCTCCGAGGAGGAAGCTTTTGTATGAGTTTGAATCGGGAAACTAACAAAGAGAATGATTTGTACCTGCGGTTTGTCTCTCAGGTGAGGGCATATGGCGAGAATATATTAGTTACACTGTGCTGACAACGTCTGTCTGCAGTACAGCACGAAGGGGAGGCAAGCGCAGGCACCGCAAAGGTACTCTCTGACATATACGAGATGCAATTATAGTCACACACAATAACACATGTGTGCATCTATAAATATTTACGTGTAGGAATATGCACATCCATATGTATGGTCAAACTGAATGTTGGTGTTGCATCTCTCACATGCAGACCTACGTCTGTTTCAAAGCAGAGCGCAAACAGCATTCTTACTTTTCCCTATTAACTTCCACATTCCAGAGGATTTTTTTTTTGCCTAGTTATAGTTGCCACTAGAAATGTTGATAGGACTACAAAATTGCTGCCTCTGTTTCTAATTAATATTCTACCTGACAGACAGAAACTGACCAAGGAACTCTCATGAAGGGAAAATAAAAATCATTGGCAAATGAGGGCATCCTGCCAGATGCTATGTCTCTTACGCCGTTTCCTTCTGATGTACAAGAAAGACACATGAGTCATTGATCTGATAAAAATGAAAATTATTTTATGAACAGAAGGGAAAAAGTTGAAAGGAATAAGTGATAGATATGCTAGAAAGACGGAAAGGTGTAACAGTGGAATTTTAAGTCATTGAAGGAGCGAGTGAGTCCGACCCTGCGACAGAGAATTCACAAAGTTATTGTCCCTGACTCTAACACACAGACTGAGGAAATGTGACTTTATTTCAGAGGTTACTGGAAATCTCCATATTCCATGAATGGGAGGAAATCTGAGTCAGAGAAGCTGAATGCAACTGTCTGCTCTGAGTATCTCTGAAAGGCTGGGATAGGGAGGAGTTGTTAATTGGGGAGAATGGGGAGGGAGTTGTTTGTTTTATTGACAGAATAAATTGAAAAAACTCTGTAAGGGAAATGGCCTAGTTACTGGGTTCCTGACGATGTTCCCGTCATAGAATGGGGTCTTGGTACACTGAGCTTACTGAACACAAGGCTGATGAGGAAACTGGCGCCTCTAAAGTATTTGTATTAACTTTTCCCTCCACTCCCAATTCTAACTGTAAAAGTAAAGATGATCTAATCATTATCAATTATTGAGAAATATGGAAAGATCAATATATTTTAAAAATAGGATTTTTTTTCATTGTATTGATTTGAAGTAATCAATAAATATTGCATTTAGCCTGAGAGGGGAAAGACTTTGGAGAGATTGTATCAGAGAAAGTTGCTGTGACAGAGATTTCACATTCCGTTTTCTTCCTCGCCAAGAGAAGGTTGCTCTGCTCTTTGTGCCCTTTCTGCTGTTATTCCCCAGCCCATTTCTGCAGTTTCTACTGATCAGAGTTTCATGTCATTCGGAAACACCTGTATCCTTCAGGTAAATTTAGTTCAATAAGAAGTTTCTTGCACTGTGTCAGTGTGTGTCTACCAAATTTTCCAGGGCTCAAGGGATACAAACTCTTAGTGGAAGAAGGGAGAGAGTAAAAGGTTTAAACCTGAGAGTAGCTGAACTTTACCCGTTTTATTTGGAGACAACAGAATTTCTCCAAAGAGTGTAGAATGTCTAAAAGAGGTTTAATTAAAGAAAGAAATAGTAAAAATAGAAAAAGATGGTGACAAAACTTGGATATAAAAGCCAAAATCCTTTCCCCAAATTCTTCTAGCTTGTGCTCCCTGGTTTAGGAGTCGGGGGGTCACAGCAGCAGCTAGTGTTGCACGTCAACAGCTACACTGTAGATTGCAGAGACTGGGAAAATCTTCCCAGTAAGACCTGTTCTTTATTCCATGGAGCTACTGACAACAACTTTACAGCCAGGGAGCGCAACAGAATTTTTAGTTTGTGCAGTGTGTGAGCAAGTAAATTTAACATCTGTCCACTACCCAGCAGGGAGGTTCGTAGGTAATGCTGCTGTAGAAACTGAGGTGAGGGGAAGGAAAGATCAGAGCTTCCACAGCAAACTATGAACCAGAGGGTTGTTTGTTTAGCAGAGGGACTTAACAAAGAAGATATTAGCTGTACTTGGCTGTGGTGACCTTGCTGAAAATAGGGAAATCTTAATTTCTTTCTGTCTTTCTGGTACCGGCTGCATTTGAGTTGTGAATGTAGTCATGTATATCTACGTGGCTTTGCATGTGGAAAGTGCTTTGTGCCTGTTACTGGGAACAGAACATAATGTCATATTATTTATTAGTAACAGCCATTGACCTGGTGAGTTTTGCTTCTTAGGAATTAAATTGTAGAAACTTACTCTCTGCATTTGTTTCCATCCTTGCTGTGCTGCCTTTCTCTAAAACTTTGCCCTGTCTCTTCAGAGCAGTAGAGATGCCCATAAAATGAGCCTTGCAGCTGGAGCACAGTTCACTTTGATTCTTCCAGTGCTTGCGAGTCTGGCTGCTGGCAGTGACTGTCCGTGAGGAGAAACATGCTTGCTCAAGGTGGAACACACTGTATAATAATATATTTGTCATGTTTGTAATTGCAAATGTAATTAGCAAACAAGCTCTGGGGGATTGAGGACTTGAAACTTTCACTGCACATCATTTGACCCTATCTCAACTGGACCAGAGCATCTATGCCACTGTTAACCCTTGCTGCTCTTGCAAAGAAATGCTCCTTCTAGTCTGACTGCTGCAAAATCTCATGTCCTTCCTATTTTCTTCCCCCTCACCCCTGCTCTTTTGTTTTTCTATGAGCAGCACTATACCTGTATTTGCTTATACCTTATTTTATCGTGAGGGCAAGTGCTTACATTCCTCCTGCGACACACGCGCTAATATTTCCTCTCCTAGCACTTCTGACAGAGCCTGGAAAGCATTCTGCAATGCCCTTTGTGAAGAGCACTGTGTACCAGTAAGTGCTTTTGCATACTGAGCTGTTCAGTGCATTCCTATCACCACAGGCAACGTTACTATTCAGTGCCCCTTGCACTTCGCAAAGACAACTTGCGAAAAGCAGGTGGCAAGCTGTTATCACACAACCTGCGATGGCTCTGTGTCCCTGCTGAGCTGGAATTTTCTTGCATTCCCTTTCTGAATGGGGGAGGAATAAATATGTAAGAAATCCTGTTCATTTGGTGGGATCCTGGCAAATCTCAGCCTAGTCACCCTTAGGATGACTTTGTCGCCCTACAAAGAATATTCCTGATCCGTAAGGATTTAGCAATCAACATAGAATCTGTCCATGAAGTCGCAAACTTATGTGTGTGTAGGAAGCAAAGAGGGCTACTTTGCTTTTTCATGTTAATATTATCTCTTATTTGTTATCTTTTTTGTCTTAAGATAGGACTTCAATTGCAATAAAATTTATGATAGGACTGTTCTTATTTTGGACAGAGTTTTATTCTTGCATTTTTGTGTGTGTGAATTAGTTAAATGTAGATGGGTGGCCATTTTCACACAAATTTTGTCATGACGGTGAGGACATCTCACAAATACTGTGTCCTCTTGAAGGCTTGGAAGGGAAGCCCGTTCTAGTTTCTTCTTGGTAGGGTAAGAGCCATTGATAAGAACCCCTTCCTTCGGTCCAGATTTTCCTTTTCCATTCCTGGAAATTGTCGAATTTAGCAAGTATTTTAAGGGTCATATATAATTTTCTTTAATTAGGATAGCCTATAATGTGGGTGATGGAAGTGGGACCTCAAGTTTAGAGTATCCTGCGTAACGGGAGACAATTTCTCATAGCACCTTTTGTTTTTAATTGATTGTCTGTGTTTTACTGCAGCTGTTTTTAGATGAAGGTTTCTTATTGCTCCGTGTCTACTGTTCTGAAAGGCTTTTTGTACATACAGCATATTTAGAAGTGTTATTTCCTAATTTTGCCCCCTTTTTCTCCTGGCACTTTAAAGTTCCCTTTAGTAATAATGGCCCTCAATCTCCGGTGATGGAGCCGTCACTGTGAACAATGCTGGTGAGTGTATTGTCTCGCTGTCCTTTTACTCAAGAGAAAGGTCAGAAGAACAGCTTTTAAAAATGTTCAATTCTCCTGTTATGATTTTTGCATATGGAGATGATGATTTTAAGAACATGTAAGCATTTGGGTGAAAATAAGATAGAAATAGGATTTTCCATCAGTTGCCGCAACTATTATTATTTTTAATGTGCTGACATGAACGATTACAAACCAGATTCCTCACAGAGATTAATACTATTGTATATATTAAAAAATTCAATAACTTGAAAATAAGGACACTTAAGGAATTATTTTTCAACAGACTGTATTTTTCTAAAGTTTGCTGTGTTGTTTTGGGTTTTATTCTGTCAACCTGATGAGTTTCTGATTCTCAAACATATTATTTGTTCCCTGACTTAAGGAATTGCACTTACCCTAGATGGTTTTTTTCTCAAATGTGGCAACACAGAGTGTTTCTGATTTCAGGGATTTGGTTTGGAATTTTTGGGTGCAATTCTCATACCGAGAATTAGCTGATAACGCAGTTTCAATGTGCACATACTTTGTTTTTGAATTTTTTTTTTTAAACAATCTTTGATTTATGCGGCAATTTGGAGGAGTTGCTGTTGGTTTATTTTTCTTTGTTTCTGGACTGGGCATAGTGTGTGATTGCTATCTGGTTTTAAGAGTTCAGAGAGTGCTGTAGAGGAAGAAGAGCAATTGAATTCTTTAGAACACACAAATTCAGTCCTGCTTCAGCTCCTTTACAGACATATGTGATGCTCCTTCTACTTTTATCTCTTAAGAGTTTAATTGAGTTTCTTCATAGTTTTTGTATTTCTGTTGATGAGGGGTTTTTTTTGATCATTTTTTGTAGTCTAAGGGGGTAATGGTACAGGGAGATACTGAAAACATTCTCCTATGAAACTAAAAACGTTGGCGCCTATAGCCTGACACTCTTTAGTAGGCAATTTTTGTTATCAGATTCATCGGTAGTGCAAAGGTATCTGTCTGGATCAGGGCTCTGCATACACCTAACTGTATTAAGCAGCAACTTCCAAGCGATGATGTGCAGCCTGCAGTGCAGCCTGACCAGGGACTGGGGCAGGGAGGGGGCCACGGCTGCCCGATACAATCGAGACTCACTTTTAAAGCAAGGAAATCCTGACACGAGAACCTGTGTTTTGGGGCTTGGATGTCATGAAGGGTGTTCATTTTACTTATTGTGTATTCTTTTTGCCACAGTAGGTTGTAGCAAACATGACCTTTTGAAAAATGATGGTTAAGAGTATTGATGTGTCCATATATATTATTTCACATAGACGATGTCAGATGTGTGTCTCCTTCGGAATAATTGATACAAGTTGAGTAGTGGCACCAAGGATGCTGTAGAGGACTAGAACAAGTCAAAGTATGAGAGAAACAGTTTTCTGGCATGCAGAGATCTGTAAGTGCATGGATGGGTGGATATCAGGGTGTGCACACACGTACTTATTTTTAAATACAGTAATATATAAAGAAATATAGTATGTGCACACACTATAAATTAACAGAATGCACATGTATATGAAATATATAATTTTATACATAACCACTTGTTCATTTGCTATTGCACAGCGTACTGTTTCACTGAAACAGCAATCTGTACAATATCTCTTTGTACGCACACGCAAACCTTTCTGCTGCGTAGGGTTGCGTATATCTGCATTAAAAAATAACAATACGTGTGTTTGTCTTCATCACAAGGTTGTGCTGAGTCTTTGTTAATTAAAGTTTGTAAATTTTTAGATAGCCTTGCATAGAAGGTGCTCTATTAATATCGAACTCCATACAAATATCCTATAGGTAACAGTTGTGCTTTAAAAAAAAATTAAAATATTGGTGTTTCTCTTGGAACACATATAATTGTGGGTTATATAGGGTTAGGTGCTACTGAACAACTGCATTTAGAACTTCTGTTTATAAATCAATGCATATCAGAATTTGTGGTTTTTAAAGAGGGACAGACATTTTCTTTAATAAACAACCAGAGAGGAATTTGAAAAATGGTGTGCAAGACATAGGTTCAGCTGTAACATTGTCTGGATAAAGATGGGTTCATGTGGCATAGCCAGAAAAGTCAATTGTTTGGAATTTCTTCTTTCTTTCTGTTTAATTTTTATTTTTGAAACGTCTATTTCTTCTTCTCCTTTTTTTGTTTTTTGGGGGTTTTTTTCCCCTTTTTAATGTGATTTGGTTTTGGGAAGACACAAAACAGAGTGTGTTTCCCCTTATGAAACCCCATGCTTAGAAAGTTATTTGACAGTGAGATACTTTGGGTTTTTATTTCAACACCTACAGTGTTTCTGATCATTCTCTTTTTATTCTTTTAGAAGTGGTTTTTTGGTTTGTTTTTTTTTTTTTAGTATAAATAGAGTGGTTCTTTTTCTTCTAGCAATTACAGCTAGGGGACTGTCATTGCAGAATATTTTGTAAGCCCTGATCACTGCCCATGATCATTACTTCTCTAGTAATACGGACTGTCTCATGGCGGTTTCCCCTCTTCAGTTTCTACTCCAACATGGACTTATTTTTAAAAACATGAACAAATATAATTCCACAGCACTTTTAAAATAACATAATTATGAAACAAAATGCTAAAGCTTCTCACAGCACAAGGATGTGGTATTTATACGTGTTTTAACACACTAATTTCCCTTAGAATTTTCCCCTCAGGTGTTTAGGGAAAAACAGATGCAGCCAGTCCCCCTCCCCTTTAATTGTTAGTTGAAAGGAGGAAAAAATACCTCCTTTTGCCTGGTCTGCTTTTTCAACATACTATTACTTTGCTTCAGTCTCTGAAAAATGTTATAGATTCAATTCCCCTGTTGGACCAAGAGTTAAAAATTAATTCATGAATAATAAAAACCAATCAGTCTTGTTGAGTTTAAGAAGGATTAGAAGAAAGGTTTTTGTACAGAAGCAGTTATATATCTTGGTGGTGATGTTGTTGGACTAATAGACGTTGTAGTAGGTCCCGTTGGTTATCTGATAAAGGTGGCTGATTTGCAAATAGGATTGTTATCCTGATGACTAACGAGTCTAATATTGGACGGATTAAAATGGGTTGGGCGGCTGGTGTCTGTTATAAGTTCTCAACTCCCTCTTAGGAGATAATTTATTTGATTCAGGCGTGTGGATTGAAAAGGGAGCAGGTAAATACATACCATAAAGGAACAGCTCATGCTATGTTACTGCAGCTGGGATTTTCAGGGAAGGCGATGTGACTTGGGCACAGAATGCCAAGCGTCAGCATGCCTGTGGTAGGAAGCTGTCCGCAGCGCAGTGAGAGGCCTGTACAGATGTCAGGCTATCCAGCACTGAGAGCATGGTAACTGCTAGAAGGTAGGCACAGAAAATCTCAGCATCCCCTTGATGTAGGGAAAAGGTTGGCACCCAAAATTTTACTATGCAAAAGCTGATGCTGCCCCTGCATAGATGGGCGGTGTAACACTGGAGAGGGGGAGAAGTAAGTAGGAGACATGGCTTCAGGGGAATGAGGGGATCCAGAGTGATGGGGATCTCAATTTTTTTAAAAAGTGTTCAGTGCTAAAGCTAGAGTTTAAGGGAAGCTGGGGGAACAAAGGTGGCTTGTTTCGGGGACAATGCTTGAGCCTGACATGGGGTGTAGAAAGAAGGTTGCTTTGCTGTACCAGCCAGCCGTTCAGCACAGTTAGATGGAGATCTGGGAAAGTGAGGAAGAGGATATGGCTGCCGTGGGCAAGAGGAAGAATGGATAAATCTTTTAAAATATCTGCTCCATCAGAGCTTCTTCGGACTACAGAGCCTTGGTGAGAAAAGGAACCTGAGCGACAATTCTCCTCCTGTAAGAGGAGTTTACTGGCACGCTGAAGAGCCACAGCATCTCTGTCTTTCAGCTGTCGTCGTAGGAAAACTTGCAAACGCAGGGTCCTTGGGAGGTTAAAGACAGTGATACTCAGCCTGCGGGCGACTGGCTGTTACATTTGGGTAGAAATGAAGGCAGCATAGAGAGAAGTGTCCTCCTTTTGAAAGGAGAATAGTTTTGCTTCCTTCAGTGGGGGACTGGCCAGTGGCTTTGCCTCCACCTGCCCATTGCTCCAGCGCAGGTAGGAGCTGGAAGAGCTCTGCAGCCATCTGCAGGGCTCTGCTGACAGTGCGCCAGGCACCTCGCTCCTGAGAAAGGGGCTGCGGGGTCTGCCTGGAGAGCAGCCACCATGCCTTTCTGTTCACAGGCCAGTTCTTTGGAAGCGTTCAAATTACTTTGTCCTCAAAAAATGAGGGTTTTTTTCCCGGGCATCTTGGCAGTGGTCTCATGATTCCATTAAGGGAATGTTTCCATGTTTATGGACCTCATGAGGCCTCTAGGGAGGTTCTCTTGTCATCCCCGACAGGTCCTACCTTGCACACTCCCTTCTGCATCTTACTAGCGTATGTTTGGATGCTGTCACCACATCCCCTGAAGAGCAGTTCCACTGTCTGTGGAGATAACATGGCAAAGAACCTTGAGAAAAGAGAAATCTTACTGGTTCCCATATGAGTTTCATGCAGTCTTTGAGAAACACCTAACTCTCATGTGTATTTGCATACTGTTTCCTAAATGAAGAAATCACTTGCTTTCTCACAGAACCACTGAGTGGCTGAGGTTGGAAGGGACGTCTGGAGGTCATCTGGTCCAACCCCCCCCTGCTCAAGCAGGCCCACCTAAAGCTGTTTGTCCAGGACTGTGTCCAGATAGATTTTGAGTATCTCAAAAACATGAGATGCCACAACCTCCCTGGGCAACTGTGCAAGTGCTTGGCAACCCTCACAGTGAAAAAGTTTTTCCTAGTGTTCAGACAGACCCTGCTGTGTTTCGGTTTACCCAACTGTTTTACGACGACTTACAACTCCTATCCAGTTTGTCAGTCTCTCTCTAACAAAGTGACATGCAGAAATTGTACATACATTTAGGTTAAACCCATGTGTAAGAGAAGTATTCCCTGCCTGGTTCCCTGGCAGTGTATCTTGATATCATTTGTGTAGGTGATTGACAGCTGGCAGTGTAGCTGTCATTGGAAGCTGAATCGCTGTGGTCTTGCAGCCTGAGTTAAGAATGACAGGTATGTTGTCTTTAAATTCACAATTTTTTTCATTAAGAAGCATCTATTCTGTCTCATCAGGAGATAGAGAGATTTCTCCTCTAGTCTGGAGTATAGCTTTTCCACGTCACAATATGATGAATACATAGAGGTATTTGTTTCAAATATCCTCTTTATCTTTTTCATAGTCAGTAGCTGGTTTATCTGGGTTCTTTTCTTAACAGGTTAAATGAATAGCAGTGAGTGATAATTAAATGCAGACTTAACATGGAACAATCCATTCATCTTGGGGCTGCCATTCCTTACTCTGGTTTCTTGTGGAAAAATGACGTGGTCTCCCTGTATCTTTGGTGCATCACTAGTGTGAGAGTTAGGATAAAGTTTTGATACTGTTCCTGATGTGGACTACTGAACCAGGGAAAAAAACCTTTGATAATAGAGAAAAATCTTTGAGGAGGATGCCATATTAAAATGACTTCTACTGTGATAGAAAAGCTTCTGCTTGTAATAATGTAGTCAGTGCTAACTGCCTTCTAGGAGCTACTACCGTGCTAACAGGTTCTGTTCCACTTGCAGCAATACAATAGATAATTTATATCAGGTTACTTCATCTTCTGAGAGCGACTAACAACCATGAAATGCTGTTGCTGTCGTTGAAGGAAGAGGCTGGTGTTAAGAATTTATATGGGAAAGTAGACAGCAAAAGGCACAAGATGAAGAAGCCATCTACAAGCTTTGAGTGTGTTTGGGAACTTGCTTTTTAAAACTTGTCTCTTGTGTAAATGACAAGTAACTGTGACAATTGGGTGGAATACACCAATGTAAAACTGGCACAAGATGAACATTAGACCATTCAGCTCAACACCACAGTAGAGGAAGATATACCTGGAACTAATAAAAGAAATCATGTTGAAGTGGGGGGGTGGGTGGAAGGATTAAAGCCTTGTATGGAAAGGGCAGAAACTACTGATTTTCCTTCTGTAAAACTCTGCCAGGTGCTGTCAGTGCTTCAGATCACTGGCTGCTTCTTTCAGAGTTCAGGTTTCATGCTTCTAATGCATGAAATGATTCTTTCAGCCCTTTGGGAATAATTTGGAGCATGTTGGAGAAGGCTCCATAGTGGTAATCGGGGAGCAGTTTGATGCATTGCTAAAATGCACCGAGGACAAAATGCCAAATGAGGTGTGAGAGGAGGTGAAGTGTGAACTCGCTGAAGTTGCAAAGAATATTATTGGGATAAAAATCCAGCAGAGGTGAGTAAAGTAGGAGTCCAAAGAAGCATTCCAGCAATGGGAGAATTCCAGAGAGCTCCAGATGAGAATTTCCCTTGACAAAGTTATGAAGAAAAAACACCTGTGGAAGAAGTAGTCCCATGCAAAGGAGAAAGAAAACTAGAAAGAGATAGCTGGGAAGAAGAGACTTAACTCTGGTTTCAAGCTCCTTTTAAGGTGTTTATGTAATGCCATCAAGCTGAGCAGCAACTGCATCTTTATACCAATAGATAAAATAAAGAAAAAGTGTAAGGCAAATGTAGCAAATTGTGCCTTAAGTGAAACCTCCCTGATACTCCCCTGTGGGTAAGAAATGTAAGTTTAGCACCATCTGATTCTGCCATATCCTGAAAACTCCAGTGCTGCAAGGAAACGCACAAAGTAATGCCAGGCAGTACTCTGCTGCTCTAGACAGGGCATCCAAAAGAGAGTTGATGGTTCAGAATGTTCTCAAGCATTTTATATTGTAAACAGTAGACTTCCATTGGGCACTGTTGGATCTGTCTTTGATTGGAGATGGTGAGCTGGAGGAAAAACAAGCAAGCGTAGAACCTGTGTCACGGAGCTTGAGATCAGACTGTGATGGAGCAATGATAACTGAAAGCAGAGGCCAGCAGTCCAGCACTGTGGCTGTGTCTTGACAGGTGACTAAGGTTTCTGTCTGAAGCATGGTAGGAAACATTTATTTCTCTCCACTTTTCTCCTTTAACTTACTGAACATACACTGAAAAAACACGATCATTTCTTCTTGCAGAAAGTGGGCTTTGAATACAGAGGAGGAAGAAAGATTTTGCTGGCACATGTACAGGTTTTCTGTTGCTAAAACTGAGTGAGAATTTGCTTAAAAACTGGGGTCAAACCTTGAAAAACTGCTGCTTTATTTCTCTCCCAGCTTTTTAATGCAGTATGCACTGTATAGCTACAAGACTGGAAGTGGGCTTTCCTTCAGATTTGCACACTGTCTTGTTTAGACTCTCTGCTACAAGGTGGAAGTTGTCAGCAACACCCTTGTGAGGTGAGGAAGAGGCACATATGTAAAGTCTGCCCATGGAAACACGCAGGTCCCTTCAACCTGACAGCCCTACCATGGCCCCTGTCACTGGCTGAAAATGGAGCCTGCCTCCTGTACCCGTTGTGGGGAACCTGAAAGCCAGGTGGTGCTGGGAGCAAACAGCACTGGAGAGAGGTGATGAGAACAGAGGGCAGCAGGGTGTATCTGAGGGCAGAGCAGCTTTGAAATGGAGCTTTTGACATTGGAGAGAGCTGCTGCGTGTAATGTCATGGGGCCTGAGGAAGAGAACTGTTCCCTTGGGATGAAGAGATTTATTACAGTGTGTTTAGCATCCCTGCAACTAGAGAAGGAAGATGCACATTAGCAGCTGGTAGGAGGCCTGTGCTGCACTTCTGCTCCAGGGGAGCGGAGAAGGCGGGAATGCCGCATTGCTGGGAAGTGGGATGGGGGTGAAGGCCTGTGCATTGGTCGTGGCGAGTTAGAGCAATGCTGACTTGGTGTGGAAGGAGGGAAAACTCTGCTGTCCTTTTCCACTGTAATGGAGATTTTGCAGAACATCCTCAGGAGAAAAAAGCTCCCAGTCAGTGAGCTGCAGAAGGGGGGAACTGGTAACCACCAACCACTTTGAAAAAATCCTGTCCTGTTCTACTTGCTACCCTATGAATAGGGTTCCAGTCCATTGTGCTATGTTGCAGGATTACAGGGTGCTTACCTGTTGCTCCTTGTTGGCTCGTTGCAGTGTGGTGCAGATGATGATTGCACTTTCTTTCAACTGTTATTTTTAATCTGATGTCCTGTCTGCTGAGTGGAAGGGAGGAAACAGAGAAGAGCACATGGCAGCACCTCTTGTATTTGAGAAGTTCTTGAGCTGATGGCATTGCTTTGTAGTTCCTCTTCTGGCAGCTCTTCATATCTGTGCAGTGCTTGCTCTAACAGGTGTACAGAGAGATGGGGAAGGGAAGGAGGGTTCTGTGTTTTACCTGGTTTTGACTTATACTTTGCATTGGTATTTCATATAAATACATGCCAGGGAACATATGGAGAGCCATATGGTGGCTATCTCCTACTTCTTGGTGTAAATGGATTTGCTACCTCACCTATGTGCCTTATGCATGCCCCCTCTACACACCTCTTGTGTGTGTCCATCTGTACTAAAGCAAGCCAGGACATCTCCATATCTCCCATGAAGCTCCATTTTGCTTGCAGGAGGTGCTTCTTGCTGAAGTGAGCATTAGAGCATCTCCTTGGCCTGAGAAGGGTGCTGTTAGAACTTACCCTGTAAAGGTAGTACATAAACCAGTCTAACAGGAGTGTGAACTTGCTGAATTAACACATTGGTTCCAGCAGAAGATACAGATTTGGGATTTGGGTTACAGGGCCAAGCCTTATTTAAAGTGACATCAAGACTGAAAGTTATTTGCTGGAGGTGGGTTGAACAGCATTTGCTCTGAGCAGTACAATTTTAATGGACAGGGAGCAACATGGTGCTGGACAGGGGAGTCTAGCACTTCAGAAATTAGTTTTGGAACAGCCAGTCCATCATGTTGTTTAAATAAGGTTGTTGCCTATCCCCTACTTTCTTTTGCAGGGATTTAAAGGTGCATAGTGAGAGATCTTCAGAGGAATGGGAGGTAGAAAGTGAACCATATTTCCATACAGTGATGTTGAACCTCTGTCAGTCATGTCCTTTCCCCAGTGTGCATTCTGACATTTGCTTATCACTTAGGGAGCAAGGACATAGCTTTTGCTTCCAGCAGCCCAGCTGCTGGGATGGAGTAGATATTGTTTTGTGGCCAAAGGGGCCTGTTAGCCTCCAGGAGACACCAAACAGCAGCACTCAGAAAAATGAGAAGCAGCAGAAGTACATTATACAATTCATCAATCTTTTGTTTTCAACACTAAAGAAATGTTACTTGGGGCACAGGGGTTACACCAGGGCAGCACTTTCATTAGGAGATCCCTGGTCCCTCACCCTCAGCCCACCACCCATCCCCAAGGGTTCAGCAGAATGGCTTCCAGCAGTGGGTGCAGGCAGCTGCCTGGCATGGGCAAGCGAGGCTGGGAGCAGCCATTAGTTCTAGGCAGTGTGAAAAATCAGAGGCAGTTAGGTAGGAGTGAAAATATTATAAGTTTCCCTGGTGTCAGCACAGGCCAGTTCTGATTTTAAAAATGAAATATGGCAGCTAATTAATCTAGATCACAGCTTAATCGCCTGTGGTGGGTTTTAAAAAAAACATTTTTGTGTGAATTTAGCACTCATGGAAGTGAGAGGCTGAGATTACTGCATAGACCAAAGAACAGCATGGCTAAGCTGTCTCCTGCCAGCTCTGCTCATGCACCTCCGTGGGAGCCTGCAGTAGCCACTGCTGTTACCTCTGGAGCTTGCCTTTCATACCCTCCTCTGCAGCAACATCCACACCCCTAGTGTGACACACACCTCCCAAGCTGCTCGGCATCTCTTTCCAGGAGTAGTGGCAGAGGTTGGGAGGCACAGGGCAGCAGACTTGCAGGTTCACCCAGGATGATATTGGAAATGCTGCTTCCTAGGGTGCAGGCTGCAGTGTGCTGCCTGCTGTTAAGGTGTGGTAAAACACAGTACTGCCCTGGAAAGTGTGGTGTGAATAGGGAAAGGAAAGGTGTCGGCAGAGAAGGCACCAAGGCAGTGATCCAAAAGCAGAGAAGAGCATAGAATCATAGAATGGTATGAGTTGGAAGGGACCCCAAGGATCACAGAGCTCCAACCCCCCTGCCACAGGCAGGGACACCAACCTCAGGCCTGGAGCTACACAAGGTTGCCCAGGGCCCCATCCAACCTGGCCTTGAACACTTCCAGGGACGGGGCATCCACCACCTCTCTGGGCAGCCTGTTCCAGCCCCTCACCACTCTCTCTGTAAAAAACTTCCCCCTAATATCTAATCTAAACCTTCCTTCCTTTAGTTTTAATCCATCCCCCTTGTCCTGTCATTGTCTATCCTTTTAAAAAGTTGAATCCCCTCCTGTTTCTCTGCTCCCTTCAGGGACTGGAAGGCTGCAATGAGGTCCCCCCGCAGCCTTCTCTTCTCCAGACTGAACAAGATGAAGGATTAGCTAGCTCTGTTCCTTCCCCCAGACCAGCAGCAGGCTAGCACTGGGGAATAGAAAAACAAACTGTCCAATTTTATGGACTGTGAATGCATTTATGTTCTGTAAAGATCTTGAAAAGATAAGAGCATGAGTCCTTTGTTGCACACCTCACCCGTCATCAGTGAGTTGCTTTCTGCCAGTGTTTTCAGTAGCTGTAGGTCTTGCAGAGGGATGTGTCACAGGCACTGGCTGTGAGACCATGGCTGCCAGTTGGTTGACTGGAGTGAGGGATGGCATGGGGGAAGGCAGGTGTGTGTTTGAAAGATGGGCAAAACAGATGGACCAAGCTGAGTGCACGTGATGGATCACAGAAAGGGCCAGACCAATGTGAGAAGAGACTGTCTAGTACATTAAAAATAATCCATCAGCAAAGTGACAGCTTTCTACTCTGTTCCATCAACTCTTTTATTAAGTATCTCTACAGTTAGGATACTTTCTTACTGAGTTACTTTCTCCTTCCTCTTTCATTCATGCTCATGCTAAATTGTGGACCTGTCTGTTCTTAGGGGTTAGCAAAGCTGAGCAGGAGGCCAGCAAGCAAATGTGCAAGGCATGGCCAGAGCTGGTGTTGCTGATGAAAGGTGCCTTGCTCTGAGAGCTGGCACCTCAACGTGACACCAAGGTTATCTTTGTGCCCCTGGCACCCATCGTGGCATTGCAGTACTGGTTATTTGGTGGCTACAGATGTTCTGATTAAATTGCAGCTCAGATGTTTACATTGTTCCTTAGTTTCCATTGTAGTTTCAGTAGGATAGATGATTTTTTTTGCTTTGTGAACTCTGGCTGCAGAAGAGCTGCTTTAGGCTTCAGAGATGGGATGAGTGAATCGGTTCCTTAATGTATATACAATTTTGAGTAGCAGTTTGAAGTCCCTGTGGTTGAAAAATGCTGCAGATTGCTTCTTATTCACTATAAATCATCATTTTTTTAATATATTTTTACAGTGACCCAAGTGGATAAAAAAAGAACTCTTGCATTTTGTGAGGTAATAACTGTATCCTAGGTGAAATAAAACACAAAGCCAAAAGCTTTAACCAAAAATGGATTGTTAATATTAATAAAGCACAATAGTAGTGTTTTATATCTGTAACCTTCAGCGATTATACTGACCTGTGTAGGAGCAAGTACTTGGTGCTTAATTTGAATAAAAACATTCTTTCTTATTTTGTCATTTAGATGAATTGAGAAGATGAAGCAGTCAAGTTTACTGAGGGCGTGGGGCTAGTGAGGCCAGAGGGCAATAGAGATCTGAAGAATGCCGTTCCCATTCAGTCAGCGTTACGACCAGCAAAGAAAGTCCTGTCTCAGCAGAGCAGCTGGGGAACAGACATGATTTTCAACCTGAAAACATGCTATTAATGGGTTGTATTTTGTTGTGCAATATTTGATCCATGAGGGCCCTGTGGCCAGGAGCCCGTAAAGCAATTTGAAAAATATAAGGTACGTGTAACAAGGTAAGAACTCAGAGAAGAGACAAGGAATTCACAGCAATGTGGAATGGGTTGTAGAGGAAAAGAGGGAGAGTTGCACACATCAAAAGACTCTTCAGGATGATTCGAGATATGCACACATCCACTAGGTCAGAAACAAGGAGGATCTGTCTTGTCCTCTTCATTTTACCTTTGTTATTACGCAGGACATATCCCCACAGCATCTCAAACCTCCCAGTTGTGTCTGGGAAAGAATAACATATACATGAGTTTTTGGAATACCTGTGATTTGTTCTTGCAAAACAGGGCTCTGAGAAGCCTGTGGGCACACAATTAACTGTTTCATTTTAATTCAGCCCTGTGGGAAGGGGTCAGGGTCTCTCACTCTGCCTCTTTGAAATTGCTTTGTAAAGGAGATGGTTAGTTAGCATCTACAGAGCATCTGCCATTGAGGCTCAGTGAATAATCACCCAGTCCTGCTCTGGATTAGAAGCAGAGAGAGAAATCAGACAGGGCTAAACACCAATGATTAGTTAGCTTTACTGCAGCCTGGGGATGCATGTGGAAGAGGCAGGATTTATTTGGCTTTCCACGTTTTTAATTTCCATGATTCTTTATGAGCTAGTCCAGGCAAGGCAACCAGCCATCTTGGAGGGGGAAGAGCCAAATCAATATTTCCTTTTGCTCTTTCTTACTTTTTGTGAATTTTTCCCCCTTTTTGTATTCCTTCATTTGCAATTTCGGGTCACAAAGATGAGAGCATCCCTGAAGATGGCAGCACAGACTCCCCAAACCTTAGCTGTGGTGTTTACAGAGAGTGCAGAGTTCCTGCTTTCTGGCCTGGCTGAGGGAAAACTTCCTTCTTCTTGTGCAGACACTCAAGCAAATATTTCTCCTCTCCAGGACTTCATTCTGCTGGTTCATGTTCCCAGTCAGTGGGAATTAGCTATAGAACATTTAATTGTTTTTCCCAAGCCAGTGGTAATTTGTTTTTTTCCTAGTTGTGCTGAACTGAAGCAGAATTGTCCTGGCATAGTGGTCATTTCTGAAAGAAAGTTATCTTTCTCTTTAAATAAACATGACACAAAGTCATAGCAAACATACATCATGAAGGAAGACAAATCCTAAAATCTTCTCAAATTTACATATGGTATGTTTTGGAGCAAATTGAAGAGATTTTGCAGATGTGGACTGTATTTGTTCTTGATGGTGCTTTTTGGTCAGAAGAGATTGTTTTTTTCTGTGGTATTATGTCCCTACCAATAAATGAAGGACATCTACAGCTCTTGGAAGGACACAAAGTAACTCCTGTGATTAACCCACCCACTGTACCACTGGCTGTTTCTTAAGGAGGTTGGATGGTCTAAACCTGGGATCAGGGTTGAAGACCAGTTTCCAGCTCTTCTATAAGCTTCCTAGGTGAACTGAGCAAAGACTTCAAGTCTCTGATTCTCTCCCCTGACTGTAAATTGTGCATCAAAACATTTTTCTTTCTTTTAGTCTGTCTTTGGAATGCAAGTTCTCATGGACAAAACCAGATCTTTAGTATTTCATACACTGCCCAACACTTTGGGTCTGTGAAGTGCTTTTGTAATGGGAATAATGGCTTAAATAGTGCAACCTGGCCTGTTCCAGTCACCATCCCACAAATTAGATTGTTCTCCATTTTTGCTTCAGTGGGAAGCTCGTTCCTCAAGAGGGGTGCTATGTGCTGAGCCTTGGATTTCTGTAGGCAGATGAAAGCTACTGTGCTGTGCACAGGCACCAGTGCTGCCTTGACACCAACTTTCTGACTGAACAGCAAAGACTTTGCCTCTGCTCCAACCTGCTCCTCTGTGTGTATATGAACTTACACTGCACGTGGCAGTCCTGATTTGCACGCTCAGATATTGGAGATAATCACATTTTGTAGTTCTGGAAGATACCCTCATTTGAGGGGAGGTTGCTGTGTGTTGCACTGGGTGTAAGCACTAATTTCAGAGACCTGTTTACCCTGGCAGCATTTCTATCACATCGTCTGTGCCCTGCCTCTATTCATACTCTGTGTCAAAGTCATAAAGGGCAAAGTGTTTTTCTTGCATACCTGTTGACCTTTTGAGGCAGATCTGCTGCAATCTGATCCAGATTGCCTTTGATCTGCAGTTACCTACAGTTACCTACAGAACCTAGTTTTCTGGGGGTTTTTTTTGTCCTATTTTGGAGTCTTCTGAGAATTAATTTTCCTTTTACCCCATTTCCCATTGTTCCCATCTTCTGGGTTGGCTCTGTCTCATTAGGCCAAGTGTAGAGTGCTGCACATGGGACATAATAACCCCATGCAGCACTACAGGCTGGGGGAGACTGGCTGGAGAGCTGTCAGGCAGAGAAGGACCTGGGGGTGTTGGGTGACTGCAGGCTGAATATGAGTCAGCAGTGTGCTCAGGCGGCCAAGGCCAATGGCATCTTGGCTTGTATCAAAAACAGTGTGGCCAGTAGGTCTGGGGAGGTGATTGTGCCCCTGTACTGGGCATTGGTGAGGCCACACCTCGAGTGCTGGGTCCAGTTCTGGGCTCCTCACCATAAGAAGGACATGGAGGTCCTGGAGTGAGTCCAGAGAAGGGCAACCAGGCTGGGGAAGGGGCTGGAGGGCAAATCCTATGAGGAGCGGCTGAGGGAGCTGGGGCTGTTTAGCTTAGAGAAGAGGAGGCTGAGGGGAGACCTTATCACCACCTACAACTACCTGAAGGGAGGTTATAGAGAGGTGGATGATGGTCTCTTCAGCCAGGTGACAGGAGATAGGACAAGGGGAAATGGCAAGAAGCTGCCCCAGGGCAGGGTTAGATTGGACATTAGAAAAAAATTTGTTACTGAAAGAGTTGTGGGGGCCTGGAACAGGCTGCCCAGGGAGGGGCTGAGTCATCTTCCCTGGATGTGCTCAAAAAAAGGGTAGATGAGGTACTTAGGGATATGGTTTAGTTTAGGATGAGAATGGTTGGACTTGATGATCTTCAAAGGTCTTTTCCAACCTTGTGATTCTGTGATTAGGGAAATCTGGGGCTTTCCCAGGACTGCACCACATGCCTTTCTGAGCCACTGAAGGTTTGTTTCTCCTCTCACCTCAGCCAGGTCTCCCCTGACCTGCAGTACTGCTTTGCCCCAGATTGGCTGAGTTAAAGCTTTTGAATTCTACCCATGTGAATGCTATGTGCCTCTGCTATTCTGGGGAGCTTTGTAACTTGACGAAGGGCAATATTGATGGGTTAATGACTTCCCAAGTCAGTAAGTAGGGCAAAGTTACTATTCAGGTTTATCTCCTGGGCAGTTCTGCAGCCTTCTCAAATTTAGGACCCAAGTAGCTATGAAACTTCTAAAATGAAGGTTCCACTAAGGCTTCAGTATCAGAGAAGGCCTATGGGTGGCTGACACTGGAAATTTTTGTACTGGGAGTCCAGTTGACCATCTGTTTGTCCAATGTGTTCTGCAACTGGATGGTTGTGTTCAGAACCAAGCAAAGCTTAGTGGTATCTGCAATTTTACTTTGTGGTTCCTTCCTTCACCAGCTAATGGCTGTGGTTTCAGCACTACCATTGTTTCTTCACCTGTCAAAAATGCTACCACCAGCAGCACCTGCCTTTATTGTGACAGGGTGCCATTCAGCAGCCTTCCCTCAATTTCCAGTGGAGAATGGGACCACACATCACTGATCTTGAAGTGCAGCACTAAGTGTGTGAAATGTTTTGGTAGGGGTTGTAGGAGATCCTTTTCCATGTTGGATTCAGTTCTAAACACCCTGAAACACCCACTAGAGCTAAAATGTGACAGTCTGTTTCTGTAATGACGGGGGGAGAAATTGGTCCTTGAGGGTTGAGACATCACTGAACATGCCAGATAGGAGAAGGCTTTTTTCCTTTCACATGCAGAGGTATAAGTTTCCTCAACTCCTTTTTCCTATAATTAAAAATTAAGGAAAAAAAAACCCCCAGTGATTTCCTATCCTGGTTTTGTCAGGGATAGAGTTAATTTTCTTTCTAGTAGCTGGTATAGTGATGTATTTTGTATTTAAGATAAGAATATTGTGATAACACACCAGTGTTTTCAGTTGAAGCCAAGCAGTCAAGGACTTTTCAGCTTCTCATACTGGCCTGCCAGTGAGAAGGTGGGGGTGCCCAAGAACCTGGGAAGGGACACAACCAGGACAAAAGGGCTATTCCTTAACATATTACATCATGCTCTGTATATAACTGAGTGTTGGCCAGGAGACAACATGGCTCAGGAACTAGCTGAGCAATGGCTTCAGATGGCAAGCAATTGTGCTGTGCACCAGTTGTTTTGTGTATTGTATTATTATTTTCTTCCTTTTCTGTCCTATGAAACTATTTTATCTCAACTTTTCTCTCCCCCATCCCACTGTAGGGGGGGAGTAAGCGAACAGCTGTGTCATTGTTGATGCAGCCTGCTGGTGAAAGCACAACATTTCCATCCAAAGATTGTCATCTTGTATGACAGTAGGCTCCAGTCAGACCTCCAGATGAAGTAGAATAGCTCAGCATTGTTAAAGAGGTTAACAAGAATGAGATTTCTTCACTATGTCTTTTCCATGTGCATGTTTCCTGCCCCTCTGCCTTTGAATATTGAGCTGCTTTGGGAAGGCTATGCTGCTCCATGATGTCTACACATAGGGCAAATCTTCCAGTAGAAAGGGCATAAGGACAGCACATCTCAAAGCTCTTAAGGCCAGCTTGTTGGTAGCTCTTCTTCCTCTATTTTTCAATAAGTGAATGAATATACAAAAAGGAACAAGTTTCAGGTAGTATTTGGAGCTGAGTCTTGAATATGTCCTGGCTATATCTTTATTACACTGGAACATAAAAAAATGCTTCTGGGGTCATGTGGTTTTCAATTTGAGCCAGATCTGTGTTTGAAAGATACACTGGCTATTTGAAAAAATACACCAACAGTTTGTGAAAGTAATGATGCTAACAGTACAAGCAAAAGCACAGATTGAGAAAGTCCAACAATATTTTATGAGACCTCTTTTCTTTGAAATGATGTGCTAATTTTAGTTTTATTTCTTAATGCAAATTTCTTGCCCTCAGCATTGCAGCAGGAAATTTGACATCATGGCTTGAGAGTATGCAACTAACTCAGGACACTGAAACAGATGTAAAACCCAAACAGTATTTTTTATTTATAGAATTTCCTGATTTAAAAGCCATTTTAATAATTATTCAAAGGTGTAATTTAGGTTCTAGAATTTTGGGTGCTTGGGTTTGGTGACACGTCTGTGGCAGGTCTGAACTTTAAGAAGTAGGATGGATTAATCACTGCAGGGCAAATCTCATCACAGACTGTTAAAGTCATGGGCAAATGTGGGTGAGGATTATACTTCTCCAGAGCTCCAAGTCTGAAATCCCAGTAGGCTGTATGGACAAGATGT
The DNA here is from genome assembly GCA_020800305.1 of Porphyrio hochstetteri. NCBI lineage: Eukaryota > Metazoa > Chordata > Aves > Gruiformes > Rallidae > Porphyrio > Porphyrio hochstetteri. Next base: position 8,830,120 of record CM036908.1, on the reverse strand, counting down.
CTAGATCTGAGGCAAAAGGTATCTGTCACAGTCTCCCTCCCTCTCTCTCTCCACAGACACAGCATGTTTGGGGCTTTAATAGCCAATTTCCACCCTGCCTGTTCCCTACCACCTCCACTTCCCAAAGATCAACAGCCAGAAAGGAAGAAAGTGACTGAAAAACGTCAGCCCTCAGGATACAGTAGTCATCACCCACCCCTGGGAGGGCTGTTGTGCCTGTCTTATTCCAGCTAAGGAGAATAAAACAGCACAAAAGCCTGAGGCTCCATCCCAGATCTGGTTCTTCCTAAGCCACAGGGCAGTTTGCTGCTTTTGTATCGCCTCTGGGGTAGCCCTTATGCTTTCCCATCTGAGGAATTTTCCCCTTTGTCCCAGCTGTGTGCCTCTGCTGCCCGGGGTGCGTTCCTGGAAGAACAGTGCCTGTGACACAGCAGATCAATGGGCGCAGACCCAAGTCCCCTCTCCCAGGGATCAATAAGATGTTGGAGTATGATGCTGGGGCTGGCATTGCCTACTCCTTTCAGGTCTGGCATTGATTAGCTGCAGCCTGCAAATACAAGTGGAGCAGTAATGCTCTGCAACCTCGATAACCCATCCTCAGGAGCCTGCCAGAGTCAAGGGGCTCCTTGCAGCCACCACAGCCAATAGAGCCATTTCATTAGGCTGGAAAGGTTAATTGCATTGAAAACTGGCGTCATCCTCAGCACATGACTGTTGTAAAACTCCACAGTGGTGTGAGGCCTCAAGCTGCCTCAGGGAAAGTAGAGCCCATCTGAGCTCTGAGAAATTTTGCTCAGCAAGGCCCTCGAGTAGGGCAGTCAGGCCCTGTCTCTGCCACAGTTCTCTGGCTGCGGTCCCCTTACTTTGTTTAGAGAAAGCTGGTGAGACAGTGACTGATAGGGTGGCCAGTTGGGGTCAGGAGGGCACTTGTTGGTTTCATACAACCTTTGGATTACATCCTGCGTGCATGCATAAAAAATACTGGTTTTACTCAGCTACATAGATGAAGGAGGAGTGTAGCACACTGGGACTTGTGGCTGCTGCACTAGAAAAGCACTTATGATCTTCTCTGTTCTGTGCTAACAGTGAACAGAGCTCAAGTTCCTGCAGAATTGCTGCTGCATCACCTTAAAAGGTATAGTTGGGGTTTTCTCTGCTGCAGGAAGCTACTTGTGTCCTTCCAAGCTCTAGGAACTGCCACCTGTCTGAAAACCAAGGGGAAAGCTCCCTCTGCCCAAGTTCCGCCCTGTGAAAATTGAAGTGGTTTCTTCTAGTGTATAATTAGGCTTCTATGTGTGTTAGCTAGTTGCTGGTCAGAGAAATTTGTTTTGTAATTGGTGTATTTTCGTTAGGGTTTTATGGGGAGTCGACTGTGCATGTCACAGTTCAATTTTCAGTATCTGAAATCATGAACATCTGAATCATCTGAGAACTTTTGAGGATCTAAGCAGCGTATTTCCTCATAGCTAAAGAGGAATTTCAATTTTTGAAGTGATTTTTGTAAAGAAACAGATTTTTCTGTTACCTTAGCAAGTGTCCTTGTTCTTGTGTTAGAAAGTGTCTTAGAAAGCAAATAGTTACAAAGAATTGATACTGTGTTCTGAGATTTGGCTTTCTGATGTGTGTGAAATGTTCTGAGTTGCTTTTACTAGAAACATTAAAACCGACACAGAAAACTTTGCAAAAAACAGAATCTTCACAGATTGTTTTATCCTCTGGTTGTTGGCAACTGAACAACAGATGGGCTATTAAATCACCAATTGCAGCTTCTTTTAGAAACTGTTTTCTGCCTCCTCTTCTCATAGTCACCTTCTGTGGGCAACCTTACCTAACTTTTTTTTTTCTTGTGTCATCTTTCTCTTCTTTTCCTGGGTGCCCCATTTCAAACCACAGCATTGGTTTCAGAGGGGGGAAATGTGCTGCTGCAGATGAGAACTTCCACTGCTAAACAGAGAGAGATTAGGACAGAAGGATGTGAAGATGCTAGGTGTGTGCACCTGCTGATTTTTAAAGGGAGCTCTTTACTACACACTGTCACATCTCTCTCAGGATGTGGCTGTTGTGGCATCCCCGTTCTGTGTGCCAAGCACCACGGCAGCGCCTGACGTCTTGTGTGTGACTTCAGGTCACATGTGTGGAAGTCCCCTTGAACCTGGTCAGCTGATCATCCACCTTGCTTGCTTCTTACATAGATTCATGGGACAGGCCTAAAAGGGTTCACGTGTTCTCATTATGTCTAATTCCTAACACATACCAGGGCTCTGCAGGTCCTGTCTCTTCTGCCCTCTGTGCAGGGACTTTCTGCTGCAGCTGCACAGGGAGTGAATGAAAGAAAGGACTTAAAGGTCTGAAGGAGGAAGGCAAGAGAGGAGGATGTGAGGGAACACCTTCTGCTCAGGAGAGGCATTTTGTCTTTTGAGGTGCTCTTCCAATGTATGTGGGGTTCTTAGTGGGAAGGGCGCGGGGAAGAGCTTTCTCTTTAATACAGTGTGCGTTTTATCTCTGCAGACTTCTTGCACACTTAGTTTAAAGATCTTAGCTCAATACCATTAGTGTATCTCTGCTGAAGGCCCTTTATAAAATTGATTAGAAAGTGGGCTTTTGCATGTGTGTGTGTGGGCTCTAATCTGATTTGAGTCCGAGATGGTATCTTTAATTCAGTGCATCGCGGCAACTAACTCACGAACTTCACCGAGAGTCAGAGCCCCTAATTTGGTTTGAGAATACATTAGCAAAACGAGCTCAGAAGGCCCCTTTTCGGGGAGGGAGGGGGGTGTCTTGTTGGGGAGGGGGATTGCTTTGGGGAGGATGGGAAGAATTGAATTGACAGAGGAGAGTCGTGGATTTAAACAAGATCCTGGGCATGATATTCCTGCAGTGCTTCCCAGGAAAAAAAAAAGGAGGAAAGGGAGAAGATTGATTGATTGCTGGCTTTGCACAAACCATGGAGAACAAAGTGAACCTCAAAGCAAGTTTAACCCTTTTCTTACCATGCAAATAGAGAGAAATTGAGGTGCTGTTTATCCAGGACTATTTCTCATCTTCTTTTCTTTCACCCTGCTCTGTGGACTGGTGCTGAAAGCAGACACTAACATTGCAGAAGTAATAGTATGCTTTTGCACTGGTAGGTGATCCCCACTATCAAAACTTTTAAGGACTGATCCAACTCGAATATTAAACCACATGTCTCTTTCTTTCCTTCTTACTTCCTGAGATAGCAAAAAAAAATGTTAGAAAGAAATACATAGATGAGCACAGCTGGTGTTTGCAGTGGGACAGGGAAAGCAGTGTTTTGCTGCATGTGCTATGTAAAAGCCTGCCCTGGGGATCATTAGACTTAGCAGAGTAGATATGTACATCCTCTGCCTGCTTTATAGCTAACCTTCACTCTTCAAATCCCTAATTTGTGTATGATATGTATTGGGGGTTGTGTAGCATTCACCATGAACCAACAATTATGAGGGTTAAAAGAAACTTTCCAGATTCCTCAAGGCCCCTTTTAAACAAAAGATTATTTCAATTTAAGAAATTGTTAAAGTAAATGGGTGAGTAACTCAGATTCTGTTGGGTGTTGGTGAGAAATACTCAGGATAGAACTAAATATTTAATTTGAAAATGTAATTACTAAGCCATTAAACACAAAATGTTTGCTGTGGTAATTCAGTTTTATGGCTAAAGTCTTGCACACACAGATGTCAGAAAACTCCCGAGTTCTGCCTCCTCCAGTAGCTGTACTCTGTTTCCTTTGCAGCTGGGTTGTATTTCCTCTTGCCAGGAGTATCGTGTTCTAGGACTTGCCAAAATTTTGTCAGCTGGTACAGCTCTGTCTGTTGCAAGGGAGTTTTACTGCTGTATACCCAGTCTGGTCATTAATATCATATCTGACTTATTTTTTTCAAATGGAGTCTCCTAATTGTGTTTATGAAGTACTTACAAGGTGCACGTGTGGTTGCATAGACAAGGCACTTACAGATGTAAATAGTTGCACTTAGGTGTTTATGGATGAAGGTGACTGAGCAATTGTTTTTGCAGTAAAAGCCTGTGTTTTGTAGTTGCAATTCAGTATTTGTGTTTGAGAATGCAGCCATCTCTGTGCAATGCCACATTATGCAGACTAACACCAAATTTCCTGACTTGAGTATGCCACAAAACGTTTGGTATCCTGGCCCTTTATGATATGTTTCCATTCCATTGCTTGAGTGTAAAATCAGCCAAGACCACAGCTGCAGAGAGGGCACAACATATTCAGAAAAGATTTGAGCCCCTTCCTCTCAAACACTGCCATTTGGAAGAGAGAGCTGCCTTTGCTTTCAGAATGAGGAATCACAAAAACAGATACCTCAGAAATGGAAAGGTTTGGCAAAAGGTCTCACTACCATCATTTGGATAGACAACTGGATATATGACTTGATTCAAATGCCTAAGCTCGGCCACCTTCCAGTGATTATTTTTGTTAGCCTTCATGCTCTGCAGATAGAACACCATATGCTTAGCTGAGGTTCCTTTTTCCACCTTCCCTGATGAACTGCTGAACTGCTGAGGTCAGCAATTTTATTTCAGTAGCTTGCTCTGATGAACTTTATTCCTACACCAGCCTCCCCATCCAGACAACACTGCAGTGCAGCGAAATAATCCAATTTTGGTTGATTATTAATAATTACTCTCAGCTGCTATTTTTTCAGTTGATTGATTAGAATAAACACTGCTCTGATGGGATACACCAGAATCCATAACTCCCCTTTCTTCTCTACTGCTGCTTTAGGCTCTGGTTCTCCAGACACAGTGTGGAATGTGTATGTTTGGGGAGGGTGTGTGTGTGTAATGCAGAATGGCTTTTTAAAATGTGCCTTCTTGCTGACTTGTAACTAGCTATGACCAAAATTCATTTATCTGGCAAGGTGGAAGTCCACAAGCCCTGAATAACATCCCTGGTTTGTAAGGCAGTGCTTTTGCTAAACAGATATATTTTCTACTGCTCGGGGTTGAAGCTGGACAAAACAACTTCAATCTTTGCTTTAGTCTTCCAAAAGGATCAAAGAATAAAGGTTTTTAGGAAACATGCCTTATGTTTGCAACCTTGTCCCATGTCTGACTGGTTGTGTATCCCTCCAAAAGGGTTCAGGCCATCAGTCACTTTGGAGGGATCTCATGTTGTAGTTGCATGAGGGTTTTTCTGTACCAAATCCAACAGTTTCCTGTTGGAAGGAGCATATTGAAAGGTACTCTCTCAACAACTCATGGCCTGAAACTCTACCCAGCAGTTATGGAGGGACAGAGGAATTTTATAAAGTGTTTGCAGGTTTGTCAGGAACTTAAATGCCTGTGCTGAATTTGGCACGCAAAAACATAGGAAAATGAACATTGATGTTCACAGAATAATAGAATATATAAGGTTGGGAGGGACCTTTAGAGGTCATTTAGTCCAATCCCTGCCATAAGCAGGGACATCTTTCCTAGATCAGGTTGCTCAGAGCCCCTTCAAGCCTGACCTTGAATATCTTAGGGGAGACCTTATCACCACCTACAACTACTTGAAGGGAGGTTGTAGAGAGGTGGGTGATGGTCTCTTCAGCCAGGTGACAGGCGATGGGACAAGGGGAAATGGCAAGAAGCTGCCCCAGGGCAGGTTTAGATTGGACATAAGAAAAAAATTTGTTACTGCAAGAGTTGTGGGGGCCTGGAACAGGCTGCCCAGGGAGGGGCTGAGTCACCTTCCCTGGATGTGTTCAAAAAAAGGGTAGATGAGGTACTTAGGGATATGGTTTAGTTTAGGATGAGAATGGTTGGACTTGATGATCTTAAAGGTCTTTTCCAACCTTGTGATTCTGTGATCTCCAGGGGTCTCCTCTGTGCCTGTGGGCAACCTGTTCCAGGGATCTACCACCCTCTTAGTGAAGAACTTTTTCCTAATATCCAACCTGAATCTCCACTTTTCTAGTTTAAAACTGTGACCCCTTGTCCTACTGCTACATTTCTTATGCCACCCTTCTTATAGGCACCTTTCAGGTACTGGAAGGCTGCTATAAGGTCCCCTCGGAGCACTAGCTTTGTGTACAGTTGGGAACAACCTCTCCCAGCACCACAATCTGATGGGATAAACCAGAATTCTAACTCCCCTTTCTTCTCTACTGCTGCTTTAGGCTCTGCTTCTCCAGCACTGTGGCTCCTTTGCTGATCCAACCTATTTTGTACCAGATTTGCTGTGAATGCCAAGTGGTGAGCGGCACTGCAGCCAGCTCCTCAGCAAATCAGAACAGGCAGTTCAGGTGTAGCTGAGATGAGCAGTGATTTTCCTTCAAAGTAGCTGTTCTTAACCCTGTGGGTGGAATTCTCTCTGGGGAGCTGGTCAGTGCAGCATGGGAGATGGTTTTGCTACTTTTTTGTAGCTGTTTTGATTTGCACCTTGGGTTCCTTAAATTGATCCTGTTTTGAGAAAAATGCTATTTCCAGGGTGGCAAGGGTGGAAATGAGAAGATTGCTTGAACATGGACAGAATTTATACCTTCTCTTTGCAAGCAGGACAGTTGTCAGAGTTACCTAGAGCTTGGGCTATTTTTCTGCTTAGGTTGAATCCAAGGAAATAGATAAATCCCTTCCCTAAGAAGTAGCACTCCTTACCATGAGTGAATGAGAAAGAAGTTTCATTCAAGGTCTCATCAAAGTGGATAAAATGTCCAGGTCAATTTTTGTAAGTTGATAGGGAGCCAAGGTTTCAGAGCATCTGATCACATGCCAGCAGTGATTTCATTGTGATGCAGAAGGAATGGGGTAAAGCTTAAATGGCACCAGATGGAAAAGCAGAGCTGGTTTTCTCCAGCAGCACTCAGCTTTCAAAACAGAGGGGTTGATTTTTGGCTGCTGGATGCTTCTTGACGCATGGTTAGTCCCTACAGCGTAAAAGAACTGAGTAATACAAGATGACCATTTTCTATGAGTTTGATGGCATGGCTACCATGGCACTCTTGAATTTCCAGAAGTGTCAAAACATTTCTGTATACATTAGAATATTCATGCTTCTGAATGCCTTTAAATAGAGAAGAGTGGCCTGCTGAGCAAGGCGCAAGCAGAGGGCTTCGTGGAAGATCCAGGGACTCGAGCTGCCTGAAAAATACAAGCTTGTTTCACAGAATGTTTACTTTTTCAAAACGTTATTTCATCCCGAATCTGGCTGCAACCTGAAATTTGAAGCAGAGTGGAAATTCCAATCAAGTGTATTTGGAGGAGTCTTCCAATGTTTTGTTTCAGTCTGTTCTTGAAACAATGCATGTTTGGTCAGTTAAAGAACCCACGAGGCAGCACGTGACAGGCTGAACAAAGTGCTAGGAGCAAAGGAAAATTTAACATCTCGTTTTCTTTTTGTTTTTTAAATCTTATCATACAAACATTGCCAAAACTGACCTAGTTCTGTAATGAAACAGATTAGCATGTTGTAACAAAATGAATTTTTGATTAAAAATCTGTAGCACAGTGTAGCTGCGAAGGAGAAGTAAAAATGGCTTGTATGGAGGTGTGGTCAGGGGGCAGTTGGTGTGTGAAATAGTGCCTAGGGAGATAGAGAGAGGATTAGGCAGCATTAGAGATAAGGTTATTGTGTAGACTGGGTCACAGGGGACTGGACTTAAAGTACAGTCAGATATAGGAGGAGGTCAGAATTGGTCTGTATAATACAGTCAGCTTTGTGATGCCAATGTTTTATTCCTCTGGCTAGCTTTCATGCAGGGAAACTTACTCACACTACTTACAAAGGCAAATCTCTGAGCCGCAGTGCTGAAGATAGAGGTTCAAATTCTGCTGATAATCTGGAGCAGAGGCCATCATGTGAGCACTCTGTAAGCAGTGAGTTTATCTATCCATCGGTCTGTTTAGCACACTCATCTGCACGCTCCGTTCTTTCAGTCATAGCTGCTGACTGACTCTCTTGATGTTCCTGTGTCATTCAGGACCATATCTTTGCTTTTCAGTTGGGAAGTAGTGTCTTGGAGAGCTGCACTTGCTGAAGTCTACAAGAAGATTTGTGTTGAGGATGGAATTAGTCTTTGAGACACTTTTGGCTTCATTTTAAGGGCTCAGTACACTGTACTTCACTGCCCCACGTTGTAAGTACAGAGCCAGTGACTAAGAGTCATAATGCAGATGCATAGTGGTTGGGGAGAGGTGTGATCTGGGTGTAAAATGGTTTCCAGAAACTCTGCTCCCAAGAGTCTGCTCCGAGGAAGGCTGGGCACAGAGGCAGATCAGGGAGGGCAAGGTCTGCAGCATAGACCTGGCCAGAGAGGGATGGGTGTGGGGCACTGGCTTAGTTTGCCAAGGGCAGAGGGAACTGGGAGGCTGGGCACACAGAGCAGATGAAGTGTGAGTGTGTGGAGTTATAGATCCTGTCTTTATGCATCACATTGATCCCGTTCAGTGTGTTATACTTAGCATTTTGTTTATATAATGTCAGGGTGTTACACGGGTTTGTTTATTTTTAACTCATGTATGACTGGCAGTTTCAGTCTGGATGCTGTCTGGTAATGAAATGGGAGAAATTTGTCCAAGTTGGTCTAAAGATCTTTGTCACAGGATCTCTGGAAATTGAGATAAATGCATTTTCTCAACTGTTTATATTACCTTGTCCCCTGGGAACTAAGTCAAACAAAGAGACATTATGCAGCAGGTGGTGAAAGCAGTGACCACTCTTTGCATGCAGCAGGTGGTGAAAGCAGTGACCACTCTTTGCATGCATTGGGAAACAGTTGTGTCATTCTGTAATACAAGTTACATTTCGTTTAGGAACTTAGGTGGGGAAAAAGCAGAGGGGCCAAGGTGCATTTGGCTTTGTGCAGAAGG